>OX393553.1:83858202-86258202 GCA_947650365.1 Chamaelirium japonicum | reverse complement strand
CTCGCTCTAGCTTATCTATCTCTGCCGCTACTGCAACGGACTTCGCTGCAGGTATGTGCCGAGCTTTCTGCTTGACCGGCGAGAACTCCTTCGCGATATGCAGACGATGACAGGCGACCTCTGGGTCAATCCCTGGCATGTCCGCGAAGCTCCAGGCGAATACGTCGCGGTATTCCCTGAGCAAGCTGGTTATGGCTTGGACCTCGCCCTCGGTTAACGAGGTCCCAAGACTAACAATTCTTGGCCCTTCTGCGCCGCCCACGTCGATCTCTTGAAGTGGTTCGGCCACCGGAAAACTTCCTCTCCTGGGGGTTGTCAGGCGACCCTCCTTCGACTTAAGGTCCGCACCGCTCCCACCCGGGGATGGAGCAGGGGAATAAGGCGAGGAGGTCCCCGGCGAGCTCCCCGGGAGCTCGGCCGTTGCGAGCGGTAATTGCTAGGATGGCGCGGGCCTCTTGGCCTCGGCGACTTCCAAGTCCATGAGGTGAGGAGCATCTTGCTCGCATCTGGTCGCGATTACTTGATCTCCCCGAATGACTACAATCCCGCTCGCTGTCGGGAATTTGAGGGCCTGATGGTTGGGTGACGACACCGCCTTCATCTGCCTTAACCAAGGCCGCCCGAGGATGGCGTTAAAGGCCGAACTCCCGTCAACTACCGCGAAGCGGACTTGGCGAGCTTCCGGGCCCGCTGTCACGGTAAGGGTTATCTCTCCCGCTACTTTGGCGACCTCTCCGGTGAAGCCACTGAGGGAGCTCGTCGAGGGAGACAAGTCGACGAGTCTCAACCCCATTCGCAGGTAGGCCGACAGGAAAAGGATGTCAACGGCGCTTCCTGAATCTACTAGAGCTCGCCTCACCTCGATGTTTGCCATCATCAGGCGTATGACGAGGGGGTCATTGTGTGGCGTGACAACCCCAGCCATGTCATCCTCTGAAAACCAGAGGAAATCGCGGGCTTCCATCCTTGGTGCTTGAAGTAAAGTAGGGGTTAGGGAGACAGAAAATACCTTCTGCGCCCGCTCCATCTCCCTTACTCGCCGGCGGGCTTCATTACTTGATCTGGGGCCGCTCAACCTCCCGCTAATGGTGTGGCAGATCGCCGGTCCTCCCGGGGGAGGAGGAGGTAAGGCGGGCTCCGCGAGTCCTGGGCGATCTCCCTCCCGAGGAGCTCGTTCTGGAATCACCTCGAACCTCCTTGGGGGCGAGATGAATTGGGTCAGATGCCCCAGCGCGATCAAGTCCTCCAGGTGGTTTTTCAGAGCCCGGCATCTATTAGTGTGATGCCCAGGGCTTCGATGAAAAGCACATCGCCGCGAGTTGTCGGTAGAGCCGGGCTCTCCGACCTGTAGGGGTGGCGGATACTGGAAGAAAGGCTCATTCCGAATCTGATGGAAAATTTGCCCTGGCGAGTGAGTCAGCACGGTGAAGTCCCGCTCCCCGGGTCCCGGAGGCAAGCGCCAGTTCGCCGGCCTTCCAGCGACCGTCGCGGGTGCTTCAGCGGGCTGTATTGCAGGAGCTGCAGCCGGTCCGGGCAAGGGTACCGCAAGTGGCACCTCCCTCCTCTCCACGGCTTTAACGACAAGAGGTCGCAAAGCTGGAGGAGGTCGCTGTTCTACCGCCTTTCCCTTCCGATCTAGCACCGCATCCTCGAGCTTGATGTGCTGCTGGACCAGGGCGAACAGTTCGACCATTGTGCGAGGGTCCTTGATCACCAAGGCGTCATGAAGCTTGCCCCCCTCGGGGAGGGCGCTTCTGAAGGCGCTCACCACGGTACGATCCTGGCCCGCCGCGTCTTCCAGAGTGAGGTAAGCGCTTCGGAATCGCGTTGCGAAGCATCGGAGCGTTTCGCGAGCTCCCATGGCCAGAGTGAACAGAGATTCGATCCTCTTCGGGGGCTGCCTGTTGCAGCGATACTGCTCCAGGAATAGCCTAGAGAGAGTTGGAAAGTTGGGGATCACGCCGGACGGCAGCTTGTGGAACCAATTCAATGCCGATCCGGTCAGACTGCTTGGAAACGCGCTACACAGGACATGGTCCTGGTCCCGAAAAAATAGAAGTTTCCTGTAGGCCAAGAGATGGTCGACGGGATCTTGCGACCCGTCGAACAATACAAACTTCGGGGGGGTCCAGTGGTGAGGAAAACCCCCTTGATGGACCTCGCTGGTGAAAGGCGAGCTTCCTCCGTGGGCGGCGAGGTCCTCCAGTAAATCCACTGGCGCACTAGGTTGCTGCCAGTGCCCGGGGAGAAATCCCAAAGGCGACTGCGCAGGTCCTAGGCGCTCGTGCGCACTCCCTCTAGGAAGGGTCGGATCCACCCCACGGCGACCCTCGGGAGCCACCAATCGGCGGCCTCCTGGCTGCTCGCGCGCGGATCCCTTCAGCGAGGCGGTTGGTCTGTGAGAGGCCGTCACCTCTCGAGGTTCGGAAGGTAGAGTCACCGCAGGCTCTTTCCCTCGTCGCCGATGACGCGGGTCGCGATCCCTCTCTTGAGACCTCGCCTCCGATCCGTCAGAGTCGACGCTCCGGCTACGTCGGCGAGGGATGGTTGCACGCGAGGTCGCCTGGTTGCTGGACCGCTGTGTTACAAGCTTCTGCAACCTTGTGAGCGGGGTCTCCTTCGCTCCACGCACGGCCGTCCTCTCAACCGGGGGCTCCGGTCGGGAAGTTCGCCGTGCTGGGGCGGTCGTGGGCAGACGCGAGGAGACGGGAGGTCGCGCGGGGGACGCGGGCCTCGAAGGTCCTGACCGCCGGCTAGCCGCCGGAGCCTGACGCAAGCGCGTCAACTCCTCCATCATCGCCCGCTGGGTGGCCAACATCTCCAACAGGAGCTGGTCACTGAGCGGGACAAAGGGTTGGGGAGTCTCAGCGGGGGGTTCGCTGTGCACTGATCCCATACGGGCCCTCGCCCGCCTGCGCCCCCTTGTCGCCGGAGCCATCTTTGGGGTTATGAAGGTCGTCCACGCACAACCGTATGGTCGTGGGCGTTCTCACAGGAACCAGTTCGAGATCCCACAGACGGCGCCAAATGTTTGGGGGATTTTTCCTGGTCCTTGCGAGCCACCTGTAAGATCAAGAAAAAAGAAACGTGAGAACGGCTGGCTCCCTTAGGAGCGCAGACCCTCCGACGCTCAAGTCAGTTATGGTAACACCACGGAGAGCTGTTGTATACCAAAGTGGTAGTGAAAGGGATTTCGAACCTGTACTTTGGAGCCTGGGGGTGGGTATTTATAGACATGGGCGACCTATCTAGTTACGACGCGTGGAAGCTGTTTCCGGCACCTTCTAGGCCCCCACGTGCTGGCTCACGTGGATCTGACAGTCCTTGGTACTTGAGCTCCTGACATTCTTTGTCGTCTAGCTCGCCTGACGAAGTAGTGGGGGACAGCTGCTGCTGTTCTGTTGCCGCCAGGGGAATCTTCTAGAATGTTCAAGTCTGGGAGGTTTCAAACCGACTCCGATGGGCTTCCATGGACTGCAAACGTCCACGTAGCTTCAGTGGGTGCTCGACATCTGGTAATCCTTATGCTGCTCTATTGTGGGCGACCTCAGGTGGGAAGCTAAGGCGAGCTCATCCTCCGTTGCTCCGTCCTTCCCTCCACTTTTATCAAGAGTCGGACCTCGCAGGAGCGACCTCTTCGATAAACAGGGGTCTGGACGAGCTTGGCGAGCTCCTGAGCGAGCTTGAGCGAGCTCCTGAGCGAGCTCGGGCGAGCTCCTGAGCGAGCTCGGGCGAGCTCCTGAGCGAGCATTGGCGAGCTCCTGAGCGAGCATTGGCGAGCTCCTGAGCGAGCATTGGCGAGCTCCTGAGCGAGCATTTGGCGAGCTCCTGAGCGAACATTGGCGAGCTCCTGAGCGAGCATTTGGCGAGCTCCTGAGCGAACATTGGCGAGCTTCTGAGCGGGCATTGGCGAGCTCCTGAGCGAACATTGGCGAGCTCCTGAGCGAGCATTGGCGAGCTCCTGAGCGAACATTGGCGAGCTCCTGAGCGAGCATTGGCGAGCTCCTTCGCGCTCTTTGTCTAAGCCATTTACAGAATTTGGTCGTGCTCCTGCGGGGTCTGGGGAAACGCCAGCTCTTGGCGGGGCGAGCTGCACTCAGATACAAGGTGTCCATCCAGCTCCAAGCGGGGCGAGCTCCTCACGGGCTGTGAGAGCGAGCTTTTGGGCGAGCTCCTGGGCGAACTTTGGGCGAGCTCCTGGGCGAACATTGGCGAGCTCCTGAGCGAGCATTGGCGAGCTCCTTCGCGCTCTTTGTCTAAGCCATTTACAGAATTTGGTCGCGCTCCTGCGGGGTCTGGGGGAACGCCAGCTCTTGGCGGGGCGAGCTGCACTCAGATACAAGGTGTCCATCCAGCTCCAAGCGGGGCGAGCTCCTCACGGGCTGTGAGAGCGAGCTTTTGGGCGAGCTCCTGGGCGAACTTTGGGCGAGCTCCTGGGCGAACATTGGCGAGCTCCTGAGCGAGCATTGGCGAGCTCCTTCGCGCTCTTTGTCTAAGCTATTTACAGAATTTGGTCGTGCTCCTGCGGGGTCTGGGGGAACGCCAGCTCTTGGCGGGGCGAGCTGCACTCAGATACAAGGTGTCCATCCAGCTCCAAGCGGGGCGAGCTCCTCACGGGCTGTGAGAGCGAGCTTTTGGGCGAGCTCCTGGGCGAACTTTGGGCGAGCTCCTGGGCGAGCTCCTAAGCAAACTTAACGAGCTTCTGAACGAACTTGCCCTGGGCCCCTTCAGCCCAATGTGGATCCCGCTCCCTGTCAAGATGACTGGGTGAGCACGGGAGAGCGAACTCCTGATCTGGTTTCAATCACCCCCAACAGATATATCCATTCTAATTCATTCGTATAAAGGTAGTCACTCTAATTCATTCGTACGAGCCATTCTAATTTATTTGTATGAATACAACCATTATAATTCATTCGTACGAATGAATGTATCCATTCTAATTCATTGTAGAAGGTGGCCATTCTAATTCATTCGTACGAGCCATCCTTATTCATTTGTATGAATATTGCCATTCTAATTTATTCGTATAAATATTTTGATTCATTCGTATAAAGATAGCCATTCTATTTTATTCGTATGAAGATAGCCATTCTAATTCATTCGTACGAATGTAGCCATTCTAATTCATTAATACGAAGGTAGCCATTATAATTCATTCGTAAGAGCCATTCTAATTCATTCGAACGAATGTAGCGATTCAAATTTATTCACACGAATGTATGTAGCTATTTGAATTCATTCGTACGAATGTAGCCATTCTTATTCTTCGTACGAAGGTAGCCATTCTAATTCATTCAAACAAAGGTAGCTATTCTAATTCATTTGTACGAACCATTCTAATACAGTAGTACGAATATAGCCTTTCTAATTCATTCGTATTAACAAATATAGCCATTCTAATTTATTAGTATGAGCTATTCTAATTCATTCGTACAAATGAATGTAGCTATTCTAATTCATTCATATGAATGTAGCCATTTTAGTTCATTCGTATGAGCCATTCCAATTCAATCGTACGAATATAGTCATTCTAATTCATTCATACGAACGAATGTAGCCATTCTAATTCATTCGTTTGAATATAGCCATTCGACTTCATTCGTACGAGCTATTATAATTCATTCGTATGAATGCAGCTATTGTAATTCATTCGTACGAACGAATGTAGCTATTCTAATTCATTTATAAGAATGTAGCCATTCTAATTCAGTCGTACGAAGGTAGCAATTCTAATTAATTCGTACGAGCCATTCTAATTCATTCGTACGAATGTAGCCATTCTAATTCATTCGTATGAACGAATGTAGTTATTCTAAATTCATTCGTATGAATATAGCCATTCTAATTCATTCGTACGAAGGTAGCTATTCTAATTCATTCATATGAATGTAGCCTTTTTAATTCATTCGTACGAATGTAGCTATTCTAATTCATTCGTACGAAGGTAGCCATTCTAATTCTTTTGTACAATCCATTCTAATTCATTCATACGAATGAAGCCATTCTAATTCATTAGGTCGAACAAATATAGCCATTCTAATTTATTCGTTCGAATATAGTCATTTTAATTCATTCGTATGAAGGTAGCCATTCTTATTAATTCATACGAGCCAATCTAAGTCATTCGTACGAACGAATGTAGCCATTCTAATTCATTCATACGAATGTAGCTATTCTAATTCATTCGTAAGGAGGTTGCCATTCTAATTCATTCGTAAGGAGGTTGCCATTCTAATTCATTCGTACGAGCCATTCTAATTCATTCATACAAATATAGCCATTCTAATTCATTCGTACGAATGAATGTTGCCAATCTAATTCATTCATACAAGTATAGCCATTCATTGTATGAAGGTGCCTATTAAAATTCATTCGTACGGGCCATTCTAATCCATTCGTACGAATGTAGCCATTTTAATTTATTCTTACGAAGGTTGCAATTCTAATTTATTGGTATGAGCTATTCTAATTCATTTGTAGGATTCTAGCCATTCTAATTAATTCGTAGGAACAAATTTATTCGTAAATGTAGCCATTCTAATTCATTTGTACGAAGGTGGTCATTCTAATTCATTTGTACGAGCCATTCTAAATTATTCATACGAATGTAGCCCTTATAATTCATTAGTACTAACAAATGTAGCCATTTTAATTCATTCATATGAATGTAGGCATTATAATTCATTCGTTTGAAGTTAGCCATTCTGATTCATTCGTAAGAGCCATTCTAATTCTTTCGTACGAATGCAGGCATTGTAATTCATTTGTACGAATGTGGCCATTCTAATTCATTTGTATGAACGAATGTTTCCATTCTAATTCATTCATACGAATATTGTCATTCGAATTCATTCGAATGAAGGTAGGCATTCTAATTCATTTGTACGAGCCATTCTAATTCATTCGTACGAATGTAGCCATTCTAATTCCTTTGTATGAATATAGTCATTCTAATTCATTCGTACAAAGGTAGCCATTCTAATTCATTCGTTGGAGCTAATCTAATTCATTCATAAGAATGAAGCCATTCTAAATCATTCGAACGAACGAATATAATAATTCTAATTCATTCGTATGAATGTAGCCATTCTAATTGATTCGTACGTAGGTAGCCATTCTAATTCATTTGTAAAACCCAATCTCATTCATTTGTACAAATATAGGCATTCTAATTCATTTATCCGAGCGAATGTAGCCATTTTAATTCCTTCGTACGAATGTAGCCATTCTATATCATTTGTACGAAGGTAGCAATTCTAATTCAATCGTACGAGCCATTGTAATTCTTTCGTACGAATGTAACCATTCTAATTCATTTGTATGAATGAAGGTAGCCATTCTAATTCATTCGTACGAACTTAGCCATTCTAATTCATTCGTACGAACTTAGCTATTCTAATTCATTCGTACGAAGATAGCTATTCTAAATCATTCATATAAGCTATTCTAATTCATTAATACGAATATAGCCATTCTAATTTATTCATACGAACTTAAGTAGCCATTCGAATTCATTCGTACGAATATAGTCATTCAAATTCATTCGTACGATGGTAGCAATTATAATTCATTCGTATGAGCCATTCTTATTCATTCGTACGAATATAGCAATTCTAATTTATTCGTACGAACAAATAAAGCCATTATAATTTATTCGTACGGGCCATTCTAATTCATTCATACGAATATAGCCATTCGAATTCATTCCTATGAATGTAGCCATTCTAATTCATTCGTATGAAGGTAGCTATTTTAATTCATTTATACGAGATATTCTAATTCATTCATATAAATATAGTCATTCTAATTCATTCGTACGAATGTAGCCATTCTAATTCATTCGTATGAAGGTAGTCATTCTAATTCATTAGTACAAGCCTTTCTAATTCATTCATTCGAACGTAGTCATTGTAATTCATTTGTACGAACAAATATAGCCATTCTAATTTATTCGTATGAATTTAGCCATTGTAATTCAGTCGTACGAAGGTAGCCATTCTAATTTATTCGTACGAACGAATATAACCATTCTAATTCATTTGTATGAACGAATATAGCCTTTCTAATTTATTCGTACGAATGTTGCCATTCTAATTCATTCGTACAAATATAGCCATTTTAATTCACTTATTCGAATGCAGCCATTCTAATTTATTCGGACAAAGGTTGCCATTCTAATTCATTCATATGAGCTATTCTAAGTCATTCGTACGAATGTAGCCATTCTAATTCATTCGGATGAACAAATGTAGCCAATCTAATTTATTTGTACGAATGTAGTCATTGTAATTCATTTATACGATGGTAGCTATTCTAATTCATTCGTACAAGCCATTCTAATTTATTCGTATGAACGAATGTAGCAATTCAAATTTATTCGTACGAATGTAGCCATTCTAATTCATTCGTACGAAGGTAGCCTTTCTAATTCATTCGTATGAGCCATTCTAATTCATTCATACGAATGTAGCCATTCTAATTCATTTGTTCGAGCCATTCTAATTCATTCATACGAATGTAGCCATTCTATTTCATTTATATGAATACATATAGCTATTCTAATTCATTCGTACGAAAGTAGTCAATCTAGTTTATTCGTACGAAGGTGTCCATTCTAATTCATTCGTACGTGCCATTCTAATTCATTCGTACGATTGTAGCCATTCTAATTCATTCGTATGAACACATCTAGCCATTATAATTCATTAGTATGAGCCATTCTAATTCATTGATACGAATATAGCTATTCGAATTCATTCCTACGAATGTAGCCATTCTAATTCATCCGTACGAAGGTAGCCATTCTAATTCATTCGTACGAGCTATTCTTATTCATTCGTATAAATGTAGTCATTCTAATTCATTCGTACGAATGTAGCCATTCTAATTCATTCGTAGAAAGATAGCTATTCTAATTCATTCATACAAGCCTTTCTAATTCATTCGTACGAATGCAGTCATTGTAATTCATTCATACGAACGAATGTAGCTATTCTAATTTATTCATACGAATTTAGCCATTCTAATTCAGTCATACGAAGGTAGCCATTCTAATTCATTTGTACGAACGAATGTAGCCATTCTAATTCATTCGTATGAACGAATGTAGCCATTCTAATTCATTCGTACGAATGTGGCAATTCTTATTCATTTGTACAAAGATAGCCATTCTAATTTATTTATATGAATCTAGCCTTTCTAATTCTTTCGTACGAATGTAGCCATTCTAATTCATTCGTACGATCCATTCTAAGTCATTCGTACGAATGTAGCCATTCTAATTCATTCGGACAAACAAATATAGCCATTCTAATTTATTCGTATGAATGTAGTCATTCTAATTCATTCGTATGAAGCTAGCCATTCTAAATCATTCGTATAAGCCATTCTAATTTATTCAAATGAACGAATGTAGCCATTTTTATTTATTCGTACGATTCGTACGTAGGTAGCCATTCTAATTCATTCGTACGAACCATTCTAATTCATTCATACGAATGTAGCTATTCTAAATCATTCGTAGGAGCCCTTCTAATTTATTCATACGAATATAGCCATTCTAATTCATTTCTATGAATGAATATTGCTATTTTAATCCATTCGTAAGCCAATCTTATTCATTCGTACGAAGGTGTTCATTCTAATTCATTCGTACGTGCCATTCTAAGTTATTCGTACGAATATAACCATTCTAATTCATTCATATGAACAAATGTAGCCATCATAATTCATTCGTATGAGTCATTCTAATTAATTCATATGAATATAACCATTCGAATTCATTCCTACGAATGTAGCCATTCTAATTCATTCGTACGAAGGTAGCCATTCTAATTTATTCGTATGAGCTATTCTAATTCATTTGTATTAATATAGTTATTCTAATTCATTTGTACGAATGTAGCCATTCTAATTCATTCATACGAAGGTTGCCATTCTAATTTATTCATACAAGCCTTTTTAATTTATTCATACGAATGCAGTCATTGTAATTCATTCATACGAACGAATGTAGCCATTCTAATTTATTCGTACGAATTTATTCCTTTAGCGAAGGTGGAGTACCTAACGTTCTCTCGACATTTGGTGGTTGAAAACTTAGGTAGGAGAATTTAGAGCCGGTGGCCTATGGGAGATAGTGACAGATCTACTCGTAGCGGAGCCGGTGGTTCTTTGGAGTTACCTTGATTGGGTGCCACTCTTGGGGTGTGTGTGTCTCAAGTTGTGTTGCTCTCGGCTGAGCGTGTTTGGTTGAAAGTCCGTGAAACAAGTGGTGTATGTGTTGTCCTGACTTACTTCAGGTGTATTGCTTAGATTTTGGTTCTAGGTGCCGCTTTGTGGCCCTATTTGGTCTGGTGTCTACTTACTCGCCCTAAGTTAAGCCGTGATCTGTAACCGCTCCTGTTTCTTTTATAAATTTATTTTTTACCCTTCAAAAAAAAAAAAAAAACTAAGGTAGCCATTCTAATTCATTTGTACGAACGAATGTTGCCATTCTAATTCATTCGTACGAACGAATGTTGCCATTCTAATTCATTCGTATGAATGAATGTTTCCATTCTAATTCATTTGTACAAATGTATCCATTCTAATTCATTTGTACGAAGGTAGCCATTCTAATTTATTTATACAAAAGTAGCCTTTCTAATTCATTCATACGAATGTAGCCATTCTAATTCATTCGGATGAAGGTAGCCATTCTAATTCATTCGTATGAGCCATTCTAAGTCATTCGTACGAATATAGCCATTCTAATTCATTCGGACAAACAAATATAGCTATTCTAATTTATTCGTACGAATGTAGTCATTCTAATTCATTCGTACAAAGGTAGCCATTCTAATTCATTCATACAATCCATTCTAATTAATTCAAACGAAGGTAGCCATTCTAATTCATTCGTACGAGCCATTCTAATTCATTTATATGAATGTAGCTATTCTAATTCATTTGTACTAATGAATTTAGCTATTCTAATTCATTCGTACGAAAGTAGCCAATCTAATTCAATCGTACGAAGGTGTCCATTCTAATTAATTCTTATGTGCCATTCTAATTCATTCGTACGAATATTGCCATTTTAATTTATTCGTGAAGGTAGCCATTCTAATTTATTTGTATGAGCCATTCTGATTCGTTCATACGAATGTAGCCATTCTAATTCATTTATACGAATAAATTCATTCGTACGAATGTAACCATTCTAATTGGTTCGTACGAAGGTTGCCATTCTAATTCATTCGTACGAGCCATTCTAATTCATTCGTATGAATGTAGCCATTGTAATTAATTCGTACGAACGAATATAGTCATTATAATTCATTCGTACGAATATAGTCATTCTAATTCATTCATATGAATATAGCCATTCTAATTTATTCATAACATTCTAGTTCATTCGTAAGAATATAGCCATTCTAATTCATTTGTACGAATGAATATAGCCAATCTAATTCATTCATATGAATGTAGCCATTATAATTCATTTGTACGAAGGTAGCCATTCTAATTCATTTGTATGAATGTATCCATTGTAATTCAATCGTACGAATGTATCCATTCTAATTCATTCGTATGAAGGTAGCCTTTCTAATTCATTCAGTCAAGCCATTCTAATTCATTTATACGAATATAGCCATTATAATTCATTTGAACGAATGAGTGTAGCCATTCTAATTCATTCGTACAATTATTGCCGTTCTAATTTATTCGTAAGAAGGTAGCCATTCATATTCATTCGTAAGAGCTATTCTAATATATTCGTACGAATGTAGCCATTCTAAATAATTCGTACGAACGAATGCAGCCATTTTAATTCATTCGTATGAATGTAGCCAATCTAATTCATTCGTATGAAGGTGGCCATTCTAATTTATTTGTATAAGCCATTCTAATTCATTCGTATGAATATTGCCATTCTAATTCATTCTTACGAACAAATGTAGCTATTCTAATTCATTAATATAAATGTAGCCATTCTAATTCATTGATACGAAGGTAGCCATTCTAAATCATTCGTATGTGCCATTCTAATTCATTCGTATGAGCCATTCTAATTCATTCGTATGAAGGTAGACATTATAAATCATTCGTACGAGCAATTCTAATTTATTCGTAGGAAGGTAGCCATTCTAAATCATTCGTACGAGCCATTCTAATTCATTCATATGAACGAATGTAGCATTCTAATTCATTCGTACGAATGTAGCCATTATACGAAGGTAGCCATTCTAATTCATTCGTAAGAGCCATTGTAATTCATTTATACAAATGTAACCAATTTAGGTCATTCGCACGAACGAATGTAGCCATTATAATTCATACGTATGAAGGAAGCCATTCTAATTCATTCGTACAAGCCATTCTAATTCATTCGTACGAATGAAGCCATTCTAATTCATTCATATAAATGAATGTAGCTATTCTAATTCATTCGTACGAATGTATCCATTCTAATTCATTCGTACAAAGGTAGCCATTCTAAGTCATTCGTACGAGCCTTTCTAATTCATTCGTACGAAGGTAGGCATTCTAATTCATTCGTACGTATATAACCATTCTAATTCATTCGGACGAATAAATATAGCCATTTTAATTCATTCTTAAGAATATAGCCATTCTAAATTCATTCATATAAAAGTAGATATTTTAATTCATTTAAACGAATATAGCCATTCTAATTCATTCGTATGAAGGTAGCCATTCTAGTTCATTCATACCAGCCATTTTAATTTATTTATTCGAATGTAGTCGTTCTAATTTATTCGTATTAACAAATATAGCCATTTTAATTCATTCGTATGAATGTATCTATTCTAATTTATTCATATGAAGGTAGCCATTCTAATTCATTCGTACGAATGTGGCCATTCTAATTTCATTCGTACGGAAGTAATCATTCTAATTCATTCGTACAAAAGTAGCAATTCTAATTAATTTGTATGAATGTAGCCATTTGAATTCATTTGTACGAATATAGCCATTCTAATTCATTCGTACGAAGGTAGCCATTCTAATTCATTCATACGAGCCATTCTAATTCTTCGTAGGAATGTAGTCATTCTAATTCATTCATACGAATGAATGTAGCCATTCAAATTCATTTATAGGAATGTAGCTGTTCTAATTCATTCGTACGAAGGTAGCAATTATAATTCATTCGTACGAGCTATTCTAATTTATTTGTACGAATATAGCAAGTCTAATTCAATTGTTCCAAGGTAGCCATTCTAATTCATTCATACAAGCCACTCTTATTCATTCATAAGAATGTATCCATTCTAATTCACTCGTACGAATATAGCTATTCTAGTTCATTCGTACGAAGGTGGCCATTCTAATTCAATCGTACAAGCCATTCTAATTCATTCATATGAATGAATGTATCCATTCTAATTCATTCGTATGAAGGTATCCATTTTAATTCATTCATATGAATATTGCCATTCTAATTCATTCGGATTAACGAATGTAGCCATTCTAATTCATTCGTATGTAGGTAGACATTCTAATTCATTCATAAAAGCTATTCTAATTCATTCATATGAATGTAGCCATTCTAATTCGTTCGTAAAAACCAATATAGCCATTTTAATTTATTTGGACGAATGTAGACATTTTAATCCACTCGTATGAAGGTAGACATTCTAATTTTTTTGTACGAAGATAGACCTTCTATTTCATTTGTATAAGCTATTCTAATTCATTCATATGAATGTAGCCATACCAGTTCATTTGTACGAATGAATATGGCCATTCTAATTCATTCGTACGAAAATAGCCATTCTAATTCATTCAAATGAAGGTAGTCATTCTAATTCATTCGTATGAGTCATTCTAATTCATTCGTACGGATATAGCCATTCTAATTCATTTGTACAAAGATAGACATTCAAATTAATTCGTATGAGCCATTATAATTCATTCGTACGAATATAGCCATTCCAATTCATTTCTACGAATAAATATAGCCACTCTAATTCATTCGAACGATGGTAGTCATTGTAATTCATTCGTACGAGCTATTCTAATCATTCGTACGGATATAGTCTTTCTAATTCATTCATATGAGCCATTCAAATTGATTCGTACTAATGTACCCATTCTAATTTATTTGTACAAAGGTAGATATTCTAATTCATTCGTAAGATCCATTCTAATTCATTCATATGAATATAGCCATTCTTGTTCACCCGTATGAACGAATATAGCCATTCTAATTCATTCGTACGAAGGTAGCCATTCTAATTTATTCGTACGAAGGTAGCCTTTCTAATTCATTCGTACGACCTATTCTAATTCATTCGTACGAATATAGCTATTCTAATTTATTCATATGAACGAATGTTTCCATTCTAATTCATTCGTACGAATGTAGCCATTCTAATTCATTCATACAAATGTAGCAATTCCAATTCATTCGTACGAACCATTATAACTTATTCGTATGAATGTAGCCATTCTAATTCATTCGTACAAATAAATATAGCCATTCTATTTCATTCGTACGAATATAGCCATTCTAATTCATTCGTACGAAGGTAGCCATTTTAATTCATTCGTACAAGTCATTCTAATTCATTCGTACGAATATAGCCATCCTAATTCATTCGTACGAATGAATATAGCCATTCCAATTCATCCGTATGAATGTATCCATTCAAATTCATTCGTACGAAGGTAGCCATTCTAATTCGTTTGTAAGAGCTATTGTAATTCATTCGTACGAATTTGGCTATTCTAATTCGTTCGTACAAACGAATGCAGCCATTCTAATTCATTCGTATGAAGGTAGCCATTCAAATTCATTTGTACAAAGATAGACATTCAAATTCATTCGTATGAGCCATTCTAATTCATTCGTACGAATGTAGCCATTCCAATTTATTCGTTCGAATGAACATGGCTATTCTAATTCATTCGTATTAATATAGCCATTGTAATTCATTTGTACGAAGGTAGTCATTCTAATCCTTTCGTACGAGCTATTCTAATTCATTCGTATGGATATAGCATTTCTAATTCATTCGTGCGAGTTATTCTAATTCATTCGTACGAATATACATATTCTAATTCATTCTTACGAGGGTAGCTATTCTAATTAATTAGTAAGATTTATTCTAATTTATTTATACAAATGTAGATATTCCTATTCATTTATATGAACGATTATAGCCATTCTACTTCATTCGTATGAATGTAGCCATTCTAATTCATTCGTATGAAGGTAACCATTCTAATTCATTTGTACGAGCTATTCTAATTTATTCGTATGAATATAGCCATTCTAATTTATTCATACGAACGAATGTTTACATTCAAATTCATTTGTATAAATGTAGCCATTCTAATTCATTTGTACAAAGGTAGCCATTCTAATTCAATCGTACGAACCATTATAATTCATTCATAGGAATATAGCTATTCTAATTCACTCGTACGAATGAATGTAGCCATTCTATTTCATTCGTACGAATGTAGCCATTCTAATTCATTCGTACGAATGTAGCCATTCTAATTCATTCGTACGAATATAGCCATTCTAATTCATTCGTACAAATGAATATGGCCATTTCAATTCATTCATACGAATATACCCATTCTAATTCATTCGTACGAATATAGCATTTCTATTTCATTAGTATGAAGGTAGCTATTCTAATTCATTCGTACATGCCATTTTAATTCATTTGTATGAGTCTAGACATTCTAATTCATTCGTACGAACGAATATAGCCATTCTAATTCATTCATATGAATGTTGCGATTCTAATTCATTTGTATAAAGGTAGGCATTCTAATTCATTCATACGAGCCATTCTAATTCATTCGTAAGAATGTGGCTATTCAAATTCATTCGTATGAATGAATATAGCTATTATAATCATTCGTACGATTATAGCCATTCTAATTAATTCGTACAAAGGTAGCCATTCTAATTCATTCATAGGAGCAATTTTAATTTATTCGTTTGAATGTAGCCACTCTAATTCATTCATTCGAATGAATATAGCCATTCTAATTCATTCGAACTAATGTATCCATTCTAATTCATTCCTACAATGGTAGCCAATCTATTTCATTCATACGGGCCATTCTAATTCATTTGTACGACTATAGCCATTCTATTTCATTCATATGGTCCATTCTAATTCTTTCGTACGAATGTAGCCATTCTAATTCATTCATACAAACGAAAATAGCCATTCTAATTTATTCGTATGAATGTTGCGATTCTAATTCCTTCGTACGAGCCATTCTAATTCATTTGTACGAATGTAGCCATTCTAATTCATTCGTATGAACGAATATAGCTATTCTAATTCATTCGTACAGATATAGCCATTCTAATTCATTTGTACGAAGATAGACATTCTAATTCATTCGTATGATCCATTCTAATTTATTCATATGAATGTAGCCTTTCCAATTCATTTGTGTGAATGAATATAGCTACTTTAATTCATTCGTATAAATATAGCCATTCTAATTCATTCGTATGAAGGTAGTCATTCTAATTCATTCATACTAGCCATTCTAATTCATTCGTACGGATATAGTCTTTTTAATTTATTCGTACGAGTCATTATATTAATTATTACGAATGTACCCATTCTAATTCATTCGTAAGAAGGTAGCTATTCTAATCCATTTGTAAGATCCATTCTAATTCATTTATAGAAATGTAGCCATTCATATTCATTCGTATGAACAAATGTATCCATTCTAATTCATTCGTATAAATGTAGCCATTCTAATTCATTCGTACGAAGGTAGCCATTGTAATCCATTGATACGAGCTATTCTAATTCATTCGTACGAATATATCCATTCTAATTCATTCATACAAACAAATGTTTCCATTGTAATTCATTCATACGAATCTAGACATTCTAATTCATTCGTACAGAGGTAGCCATTCTAATTCATTCGAACGAACCATTCTAATTAATTCGTAGGAATGTAGCCATTCTAATTCATTCGTACGAATGAATGCAGCCATTCTATTTCATTTGTACAAATGTAGCCATTATAATTTATTCGTACAAAGATAGCCATTCTAATTTATTCGTACGAGTGATTCTAATTCATTCATACGAATGTAGCCATCCTAATTCTTTGGTTCGAACGAATGTAGCCATTACAATTCATTCGTACGAATGTAGCCATTCTAATTCATTCGTACGAAGGTAGACATTCTAATTTATTCGTAAGAGCTATTCTAATTCATTCGTACGAATATAGCCATTCTAATTCGTTCGTACAAACAAATGTAGCCATTTTAGTTCATTCATACGAATGTAGACATTCAAATTCACTCGTACGAAGGTAGCCACTCTAATTTAATTGTACAAAGATAGACATTCTAATTCATTTGTATTAGCCATTCTAATTCATTCATACGAATGTAGCCATTCCAATTCATTCGTATGAATGAATATAGCCATTATAATTCATTCGTATGAATATGGCCATTCTAATTCATTCAAATGAAGGTAGTCATTCTAATTCATTCGTACGAGCCATTCTAATTCATTCATATGAATGTATCCATTCTAATTCATTCTTACGAAGGTAGATATTCTAATTCATTCGTAAGATTCATTCTAATTCATTCATACGAATGTAGCTATTCTTATTCATTCGAATAAATGAATGTAGCCATTCTAGTTCATTCGTACGAATGTAGACATTCTAATTCATTCGTACGAAGGTAGCCATTCGAATTCATTCGTACAAGCTGTTTTAATTGATTCGTACGAATATATACATTCTAATTCATTCATATGAACAAATATTTCTATTCTAATTCATTCGTACGAATATACCTATTTTTATTAATCCATACAAAGGTAGGCATTCTGATTCATTCGTACGAACCATTCTAATTTATTCGTAGGAATGTTGCCATTCTAATTCATTCGTATGAATGAATTTAGCCATTCTATTTCATTCATACGAATATAGCCATTCTAATTCATTCATACGAAGGTAGCCATTCTAATTCAGTCGTACAAGTCATTCTAATTCATTAGTACGAATATAGCCATCCTAATTCATTCGTACGAATGAATGTAGCCATTCAAATTCATTCGTACGAATGTAGCCTTTCTAATTCATTCGTACGAAGGTACCTATTCTAATTCATTCGTAAGAGTTATTCTAATCCATTCATACAAATGTGGCCATTCTAATTCGTTCGTAGCAACGAATGTAGCCATTCTAATTCATTCAAACGAATGTAGCTATTCTAATTCATTCGTACGAAGGTAGCCATTCAAATTCATTCGTACATGCCATTTTAATTCATTCTTATGAATCTAGACATTCTAATTCATTCGTACGAACGAATATAGTCATTCGTACAAATATAGCCATTCTAATTCATTTCTAGAAAGGTATGCATTCTAATTCATTCATACGAGTCATTCTAATTCATTTGTACGAATGTGGCCATTCTAATTCATTCGTACGAATGAATATAGCTATTCTAATTCATTCGTAAGAAAATGGCCATTCTAATTAATTCGTACGATGGTAACCTTCTAATTCATTCATAGGAGCCATTCTAATTCATTCGCATGAATGTAGCCACTCTAATTCATTCATACGAATAAATGTAGCCAGTCTAATTTTTTAGTACGAATGTGGCCATTCTAATTCATTCGTACGAGGGTAGCCATTCTATTTCATTCATACGAGCCATTCTAATTCATTCGTATAAATGTAGGCCTGATACTGCCAAGGAATGAAGCGCGCCTACGATAAGAGAGTCCGCCATCGGGCATTCAAGCCCGGCGACCTGGTGATATGAAAGGTGTTCGCCAACACACAGGTGCCCAATCCTGGAAAGCTCGCAGCAAACGGGGAAGGCCTCTACATAGTGCACGAAGCAAGAGGATCTGGGGCCTATCGGTTGATGACCGCAGACGGAGACCTTCTAGAGCGACCTTGGAATGCCGTCCATCTCCGAAAGTATTATGCATTGCGCCTAGGCTCCCTCTTGTAAATCATATATTTTGGAAATAAAGAATGGAGTTTGAAATGAAATACTTAGTATGCTCGACAATAGACAGCAAGCTCGTAGGAGAATAATCAAGAACCAAATTGGACGCAGTCATCTTGCACATAGCACCATCAAGATATAGTCCGCCGTTGCATGGACTTAAAACTAGACCGGGGTTCTCAGTGGTCATCTCGAGCGACCTTGAGATCATTGGGGTAGTCCGCTATCTAAGGGACTTTTAACATGACCGGGGTCCTTTGTGTTCACATGGCATGAACGGGAGCACCCTAGGGCGATCTAGGGAAACCTGAAAGGGTGACCCCCCCTCTCAGGCGACCTGACCATCCCTTGCTAACCCCTCGAAGCTCGAACTTGGTGGAATCACGGGCAAGTGCGAGGTCGCCAAGTCTAGCTGAGGGCATGTCCAATAACCAGGATCTCAGGGGGGAGTTAACCAGGCAGGGGGCAGCTAGCACTTTAGTTTTCTTTAAAAATAAAGTTTTGAATATCTGAGCATAGGAAGTTTTCGAGTTATTTGATTTAAGGTTTTATGTTTTTCAGGGCTCAGAGATCACATCGGGTTTCTATCATACATATCGTGTTTTTCACGTACATCTCTTTTTTTAGATCGGAGCTTTCTTAAAGTAAATTAGTTGCCTCGCCTAGGGTACGATCATCGAGATTACTGCAACAACTTCAAGGGCGAACTCATAGACAGAAAAAGCAGAACAGAAAAAGGCAAGCTAAGGAAGATCATTTCATTCTTAAAAAGATAATTACATAAAACCGGGATTACAGGGGAGGGGGTAGGCGGGCTTATGGCTTGCTTGTATCCGCCCCACTGTCATCCCCTCGGTGCCTTTTCTTCGACCTCTCGGTCTTGTACTTTTCAATAACAGCAGTGGCGCCTTTCTTGAGGGGCTCGTTCGGCTGGGCCTGAAGACGGCTTTGCTGGGCCTGGAGGCCTTTGGCGTGCACCTCCTTCATTGCGGCGATCTCTGCCTTTAGGGCAGTTACCTCGCTCTAGAATTGAGCTGCCTCCTTCTGGGCCGCATCCTTTGCTACGGTTGCCTCCTCTTGGCTCGCCCTCGCCTCTTGGAGCTAGGAGGCAGCACGGAGTTTTGCCTCCTCGGCAATCGCCAGCCCCGATACCAGGGTAGCAACCCTCTGGCGTAGCTCCTCCGCCTCCGACCTCAGATCCTTGGAGCGGTTCTCCTGATGGAGCTGGTGGATGTGCTCATCCACCTGGCATTCGGAGCCCCACAGAGAGCCGTTAAATAGGGCGACGAGGGCCCTCCCCACGGTGGCGACCTCCTCGGCCAAAGCCTGGCTTTTCCTCTCTGCCTAGGAAAGAGATGAAGTGAATATATAAGGAGTAAAATTACAAGGCTTGGAGCAAGGTGAGTGTGTTACCTCGGCGAGCTGATCGCGGATTGAGGTGAATGGAGCTCGGGTGAAGATATTGCAGCCAATGATCTGCCGTAGATAGTAGGGCACCTTCCTTCTTCAGCCGAGGAGTAGGCGGCCTCCCGATCACTTGGCCAGCTGGGAACCAGGGGGGAACCGGTGTCGCAGTGGATGGAGCCGAAGGAGGGGACTCCTGAGTGCGGCCTTTTCACCTTTCGGGCTGGGGTGGCTCGCAACAAAGTCCTCAGCCTCTGACCCTGAGCTCGAGGACTCGGTGCCTATGTTCACCAAGGAGGGGGACTTGTAGACCAAGTCCCCTAGATCCACAGGGGAGCCTACTCCAACCAGATCAACCATAGCAGGCGGGCTAAGTGGGACGAATATAGGTGGAAAGGGGACGATAGGGGTCATCGCTGAAGTGGAAGCTCCCAGTTTACTGACCCCTGGGGTGGTCGTGTGGATTCTGGTTCCACTAACCATGCTTGCAATAATTTTCAATGGTTCAAGGAGACAAGAAAACTGGGTGATAGGGAGATAATCCTAAGCATAATTCCAGGAGCTCATAGGCGCTGACGGAACTCGATTCCGAGTAGCGCACCTCACTCAATCTCTCTTTCAGTTTTTTACTTATTGTGAAGGGTGTTTTCATCCAGGCATCACGATAGACACTTGGAAACCCTAAAACCGACCCCCCCTCATCCTAATCTCTTTAGGGTCGGCCTTAGCTTGCGTATGGCACTAGGAGGCCGGCCCTATATGTAGATTGGAGGGGGAAGGGCCGGCCCTATGTGCTCCCCCTCTTCTAAAACCCGACCACTTCTCCCTCTTTCCCTCTCTGATGTTTCGGCCAAGGAAGAAAGAGAAAGAAGAAGGAAGAAGAAGGAGGAGGAAGGAGAAGGAAGAAGAGAGAGAGATAAGGAGGAGATCTACCGGTACGCCGTTGACTTCGCAACGAATTCCTCCGTTAGCTCGTAGTCCTTGCACTCAGAGACGGGACTTCGAGGATTCCTCAATTCGCAAAGGACAAGGTGTTATCCGATAGCTTCCCTTGCGAATCAAGTGCGGTTCATTATCGTTACGTTCTCTCCGGATCATAGATCCATAAGGTATGATGATTCTAAACACCTAACTAGATGCATGCATGTCTTCCGTAGATCGTAGTATGCCTCTAGGGTGTCCGCACATATGCTAAGATCATAGATTTGCATATAGATTGTTTTGTAGAATTAATTGTAATAAAACATACACCGTATGATTTTCGGATCTATCTTTTGCTTCCGCTGCGACTCTGATAAATGGATCCAATTCCAAAAATTGGTATCAGAGCACGCTTTGGTGTGTGTTTCATGCATGAATTCGTGAAAACATCATGTGAATATATGATGGCCTATGTTTTCGTCGGGGTTCGGCGTAGATCATGCATATGGATTGTGCTATGTATCGTCGTTTTGCAGGTGTGGGTGCAAATTTTGGCAAGACGTCTGCAAACAACGGGACCCACCGGCCCTGCCTGGTGGGCCCCCGAAGACCATAGCGGGACCCACCGGCCCCGCCTGGTGGGCCCACGAAGACTATCGCGGGACCCACCGGCCCTGCCTGGTGGGCCTAAGAGCCTGTGGAATCCCCCAGGAGATGGTAGCGGGGTCCACCAGCTTTACCTGGAGGATCCCCAGATACGACAGCAGAAACCGCCATTTACCTCGGAATTCCTCCCCGGGAATTCTATAAATAGCAGAGCCTTCGAATGTAAAAGGATCCGAAAATTCTGATTTCCATTTCTGAGATCTGATTTTCAGAACCCAGAGCTCTGGAATTTCTCAGCTTTCCCTCTTCCACCTTTCTTTGATCTTCTTCTCTCCTTTGAAGAGATTAGAGTGGATTCAGTGATACTCGGCCTGTCGAGATCACTTCGATACAAGTGTTAGTAAATTCGGATTGCTCCCTATAGCACGGAGACGTAGGCTTCGGCTGAACTCCGAGATCACCTCTTGTGTCCAACTTTCTCTGCTTGCATATTAAGAGTTCCAACTCCCATCAACAGATCAAACAACAATCTTCGACTCAAAACTTCAATTGACTGGTGAGGAGAAGTCTTCGGGTCGGCACAAAGATTTCCCCCCCCACAGTTTGGCGCCGTCTGTGGGATCGAACGAGAAGCTGTGTCCGTTCCACAACTACTGTTAGATCAGTTGAGCAGACAACTGATCAATAGTCAAACTTCCTCGCCCCCTCGGTTAAGCAAACAACCGCTCGGACGCCGGCACTCTCGTTGCACCCTTCGCTTACTGAATGGCGAGGACGAAGCACCAGGGTCAACCAGAAGGAAGTAACACACGTCAACCTCGCCCTGAGACTCGATCAATGAGTCAAAGGCTCAATTTCGGGCGGCCCCTTGCTGCCCCTAATATGGATACTCGATCAGGTAGTGGGAGATCGGTTGATCGACCGATTCCCCCACCTCCTCATCCATCAATAGGGCATACAACCCCTGCTCCCGCCGAAGACCTTCCCTCAACCTATCAAATCTCGGCGGTCGATTTCCAACTACTTCAATTGGCAAGGCGGCCTCCGAGGCTGGAATTGCTCTTCCCATCCCCTTGACTAATGAGAGGGTCGATCGGCCACGACCATCTCATTCAAATGAATTGGAATGGTTCGTACGAATGAATTAGAATGGATCGTATAAATGAATTAGAATGGATCGTACGAATGAATTAGAATGGATCATACGAATAAATTAGAATGGATCGTATGAATGAATTAGAATGTATACATTCGTGCGAATTAATTAGAATGGATCGTACGAATTAATTAGAAAGGATCGTACGAATGAATTAGAATGGATCGTGCGAATGAATTAGAATGGATCGTATGAATGAATTAGAATGTATACATTCTTGCGAATGAATTAGAATGAATCGTACGAATGAATTAGAATGGATCGTACGAATGAATTAGAATAGATCGTGCGAATGAATTAGAATGGATCATATGAATGAATTAAATTGGATCGTACGAATGAATTAGAATATATCGTATGAATGAATTAGAATGGATCGTACGAATGAATTAGAATAGATCGTGCCAATGAATTTGAATGGATCGAACGAATGAATTAGAATGGATGCATTTGTGCGAATGAATTAGAATGGATCGTACGAATGAACTAGAATGGATCGTACGAATGAATTAGAATGGATCGTGCGAATGAATGAGAATGGATCGTACTAATGAATTAGAATGGATACATTCGTGCGAATGAATTAGAATGGATCGTATGAATGAACTAGATGGATCGTACGAATGAATTAGAATTGATCGTGCGAATGAATTAGAATGGATCATACGAATGAATTAGAATGGATACATTCGTGCAAATGAATTATAATTGATTGTACGAATGAATTAGAATGAATCGTACGATTGAATTAGAATGGATCATGCGAATGAATTAGAATGGATCGTACGAATGAATTAGAATGGGTCGTATAATTGAATTAGAATGGATACATTCGTGTGAATGAATTAGAATGGATCGTACGAATGAATTAGAATGGATCGTACGAATAAATTAGAATGGATCATGTGAATGAATTAGAATGGATCGTACGAATGAATTAGAATGGATACATTCGAGCGAATGAATTAGACTGGATCGTACAAATAAATTAGAATGGATACATTCGTGTGAATGAATTAGAATGGATCATACGAATGAATTAGATGGATCGTATGAATGAATTAGAATGGATCGTGTAAATGAATTAGAATGGAATGTATGAATGAATTAGAATGGATACATTCGTGCGAATGAATTAGAATGGATTATACGAATGAATTAGAATAAATCGTTCGATTGAATAAGAATGGATCATACGAATGAATTAGAATGGATAGTACGAATGAATTAGAATGGATACATTTGTGCGAATGAATTAGAATCGATCATATGAATGAATTTGAATGGATCGTACGAATGAATTAGAATGGATCGTACGAATGAACTAGAATGGATCAGGCGAATGAATTAGAATGGATCGTACGAATGAATTAAAATGGATACATTCTTGCGAATGAATTAGAATGGATCGTACGAATAAATTAGAATGGATCGTGCGAATCAATTTGAATGGATCATGCGAATGAATTTGAATGGATCGTACGAATGAATTAGAATGGATACATTCGTGCGAATGAATTAGAATGGATCGTACAAATAAATTAGATTGGATTGTACGAATGAATTAGAGTGGATCGTATGAATGAATCAGAATAGATCGTGTGAATGAATTAGAATGGATCGTACGAATGAATTAGAATGATTCGTACGGATGAATTAGAATGGATCATACGAATGAATTAGAATGATTCGTACAAATGAATTAGAATGGATCGTATTAAAAAACTAGAATGGATCATGCAAATGAATTAGAATGGATCGTAAGAATGAATTAGAATGGATCGTGCGAATGAATTAGAAAAGATCGTACGAATGAATTAGATTGAATAAATTCGTGTGAATGAATTACAATGGATCGTATGAATGAATTAGAATGGATCGTACGAATGAATTAGAATGGATCGTGTGATTGAATTAGAATGGATCGTATGAGTGAATTAGAATGGATACATTCGAGCGAATGAATTAGAATGGATCGTACGAATGAATTAGAATTGATCGTATGAATGAATTAGAATGGATCGTACGACTGAATTCGAATTGATCGTGCGAATGAATTAGAATGAATCGGACGAATGAAATAGAATGGATACATTCGTGCGAATGAAATTGATTGGATCGTATGAATAAATTAGAATGGATCGTACAAATGAATTAGAATGGATCATCCAAATGAATTAGAATGGATCGTACGAATGAATTAGAATGGATCGTACGAATGAATTAAAATGTATCGTACGAATGAATTAGAATGGATCGTAAGAATTAATCAGAATGGATCGTACGAATGAATTAGAATGGATCGTGCGAATGAATTAGAATATATCGTACGAATGAATTAGAATGGATATATTCTTGTGAATGAATTAAAATGGATTGTATGAATGAATTAGAATGGATTGTACGAATGAATTAGAATGGATCGTTCGAATGAATTTAAATGGATCATATGAATGAATTAGATTGGATCGTACGAATGAATTAGAATGTATCGTATGAATGAATTAGAATAGATCGTACTAATGAATTAGAATGGATCCTACGAATGAATTTGAAAGGATCGTACGAATGAATTAGAAGGGATACATTCGTGCGAATGAATTAGAATGGATCGTACGAATGAATTAGAATGGATCATACGAATGAATTAGAATGGATCGTGCGAATGAATTAGAATGGATCATACGAATGAATTAGAATGGATACATTCGTGCGAATGAATTAGAATGGGTCATACAAATGAATTAGAATGAATCGTACGATTGAATTGGAATGGATCATGCGAATGAACTAGAATGGATCGTACGAATGATTAACTAATGGATAGTACGAATGACTTAGAATGGATACATTCGTGCGAATGAATTAGAATGGATGTTACGAGTGAACTAGAATGGATCATACGAATGAATTAGAATGGATCGTACGAATGAAGTAAATGGATCGTGCGAATGAATTAGAATAGATCGTACGAATGAATTAGAATGGATACATTCTTGCGAATAAATTAGAATAGATCGTACGAATGAATTAGAATGGACCGTACGAATAAATTAGAATCGATCGTACGAAAGAATTAGAATGAATCGTGTGAATGAATTAGAATGAATCGTGCGAATGAATTAGAATGGATACATTCGTGCGAATGAATTAGAATGGACCGTATGAATGAATTAGAATGGATCATACGAATAAATTAGAATGGAGCGTGCGAATGAATTAGAATGGATCGTATGAATGAATTAGAATGGATACATTCGTGTGAATTAATTAGATTGGATCGTGCGAATGAATTAGAATGGATCGTACGAATGAATTAGAATGGATCGTACAAATGAATTCGAATGGATCGTGTGAATGAATTTGAATGGATCGTACGTATGAATTACAATAGATACATTCTTGCGAATGAATTATAATGGATCGTACGAATGAATTATAATGGATCGTATGAATGAATTAGAATGGATAGTACGAATGAATTAGAATGGATCGTGCGAATGAATTAGAATAGATCATACGAATGAATTAGAATGGATACATTCATACGAATGAATGAGAAAGGATCGTACGATTGAATAAGAATAGATCGTTTGAATGAATTAGAATGGATCGTATGAATGAATTAGAATGGATACATTCGTGCGAACGAATTAGAATGGATCATACGAATGAATTAGAATGGATCGTGCGAATGAATTAGAATGGATCATATGAATGAATTAGAATGGAAACATTCGAGCGAGTGAATTAGAGTGGATCGTACGAATGAATTAGAATGGATTGTATGACTGAATTAGAATGGATCATACGAATAAATTAGAATGGATCATGCTAATGAATTAGAATGGATCGTACGAATGAATTAGAATGGATACACTCTTGCGAATGAATTAGAATGGATCATACGAATGAATTAGAATCAATCGTACGAATGAATTAGAACGGATCGTGCGAATGATTTAGAATGGATATATTCGTACGAATGAATTAGAATGGATCGTACGAATGAATTAGAATGGATAGTGCGAATGGATTAGAATGTATCATACGAATGAATTTGAATGGATACATTCGTGCGAATGAATTAGAATGGATCGTATGAATGAATTAGAATGGATAGTATGAATGAATTAGAATGGATTGTACGAATGAATTAGAATGGATCGTACGAATAAATTAGAATGGATATATTCGTGCGATCTAATTAGAATGGATCGTACGAATGAATTAGAATGGATACATTCGTGCGAATGAATTAGAATGGATCGTACGAATGAATTTGAATGGATCGTACGAATGAATTAGAATGGATCGTACGAATGAATTAGAATGGATCATGCGAATGAATTAGAATGGATCGTACGAATGAATTAAAATGGATACATTCTTGCGAATGAATTAGAATGGATCGTACGAATAAATTAGAATGGATCGTGCGAATGAATTTGAATGGATCGTGCGAATAAATTTGAATGGATTGTATGAATGAATTAGAATGGATACATTCGTGTGAATGATTTTGAATGGATTGTACGAATGAATTACAATGGATCGTACAAATGAATTAGAGGGTGATCGTATGAATGAATCAGAATAGATCGTGTGAATGAATTAGAATGGATCGTACGAATGAATTTGAATGGATACATTCGTGCGAATGAATTAGAATAGATCGTACGAATGAATTAGAATGGTTCGTATGAATGAATTATAATGGATCGTATGAATAAATTAGAATGGATCATGCGAATGAATTAGAATGGATCGTAAGAATGAATTAGAATGGATCGTGCGAATAATTAGAAACGATCATACGAATGAATTAGATTAAATACATTCGTGCGAATGAATTAGAATGGATCGTATGAATGAATTAGAATGGATCGTACGAACGAATTAGAAAGGATCGTATGAATGAATTAGAATGGATACATTCGAGCGAATGAATTAGAATGGATCGTACGAATGAATTAGAATGAATCGTACGAATGAATTAGAATGGATCATAGGAATGAATTAGAATGGATCGTACGACTGAATTAGAATTGATCGTGCGAATGAATTAGAATGGATCGCACGAATGAAATAGATGGACACATTCGTGCGAATGAATTTGTTTGGATCGTACGAATGAATTAGAATGGATCATACAAATGAATTAGAATGGATCGTCCAAATGAATTAGAATGGATCGTGCGAATGAATTAGAATGGATCGTATGAATGAATTAGAATGGATCGTACGAATGAATTAGAATGGATCGTAAGAATGAATTAGAATGGATCGTGCTAATGAATTAGAATGGATCGTACGAATGAATTATAATGGATCTTGCGAATGAATTAGAATATATCATACGAATTAATTAGAATGGATATATTCTTATGAATGAATTAGAATGGATTGTACGAATGAATTAGAATGGGCTGTATGAATGAATTAGAATGGATCGTATGAATGAATTAGAATGGATCGTGCGAATGAATTAGAATATATCGTACGAATGAATTAGAATGGATATATTCTTGTGAATGAATTAGAATGGATCGTACTAATGAATTAGAATGGATCCTGCGAATGAATTTGAATGGATCATACGAATGAATTAGAAGGGATACATTCGTGCGAATGAATTAGAATGGATCATATTAATGAATTAGAATGGATCGTACGAATGAATTTAAATGGATCGTACGAATGAATTAGAATGGATCGTGCGAACCAATTAGAATAGATCATACGAATGAATTAGAATGGATACATTCGTGCAAATGAATTAGAATGGATCATACGAATGAATTAGAATGAATTGTACGATTGAATTAGAATGGATCATGCTAATGAATTAGAATAGATCGTACGAATGAATTAGAATGCATACATTCGTGCGAATGAATTAGATTGGATCGTACGAATAAACTAGAATGGATCATACAAATGAATTAGAATGGATCGTACGAATGAATTAGAATGGATCATGCAAATGAATTAGAATGGATCGTACAAACGAATTAGAATGGATACATTATTGTGAATAAATTAGAATGGAACATACGAATGAATTAGAATGGATCGTACGAATAAATTAGAATCGATCGTACGAATGAATTAGAATGGATCGTGTGAATGAATTAGAATGAATCGTGCGAATGAATTAGAATGGATACATTCGTGCGAATGACTTAGAATGGATCGTACGAATGAATTAGAATGGATCATGCGAATGAATTAGATTGGATCATACGAATGAATTAGAATGGATACATTCGTGTGAATTAATTAGAATAGATCGTGCGGATGAATTAGAATGGATCGTACGAATGAATTAGAATGGATCATGCGAATGAATTAGAATATATCGTGCGGATGAATTAGAATGGATCATGCGAATGAATTAGAATGGATACATTCATACGAATGAATTAGAATGGATCGTACGAATGAATTAGAATGGATCGTGCGAATGAATTAGAATGGATCGTACGAATGAATTAGAATGGATACATTTGTGCGAATGAATTAGAATGGATCGTACGAATGAATTAGAATGGATCGTGCGAATGAATTAGAATGGATCGTATGAATGAATTAGAATGAAAACATTCGAGCGAATGAATTATAATGGATCGTACGAATGAATTAGAATGGATTGTACGACTGAATTAGAATGGATCGTACGAATGACTTAGAATAGATCGTACGAATTAATTAGAATGGATCATGCGAATAAATTAGAATGGATCATATGAATGAATTAGAATGGATACATTCTTACGAATGAATTAGAATCAATCGTACGAATGAATTAGAATGGATCGTGCGAATGAATTAGAATGTATCGTACGAATAAATTAGAATGGATATATTCGTGTGAATGAATTAGAATGGATCGTATGAATGAATTAGAATGGATCGTACGAATGAATTAGAATGGATTGTACGAATGAATTAGAATGGATCGTACGAATGAATTAGAATTGATACATTCGTGTGAATGAATTAGAATGGATCGTACGAATGAATTAGAATGAATACATTCGTGCGAATGAATTAGAATGGATTGTACGAATGAATATGAATGGATCGTATGAATGAATTTGAATGGATCGTACGAATGAATTAGAATGGATCGTGCGAATGAATTAGAATGGATTGTATGAATGAATTAGAATGGATACATTCTTTCGAATAAATTAGAATGGATCGTACGAATGAATTAGAATGGATCGTGCGAATAAATTTGAATGGATCATGCAAATGAATTTGAATGGATCGTACGAATGGATACATTCGATCGAATGAATTAGAATAGATCGTACGAATGAATTAGAATGGATCGTACGAATGAGTTAGAGTGGTTCGTATGAATGAATTAGAATAGATCGTGCGAATGAATTAGAATGGATCGTACGAATGAATTTGAATGGATACATTCGTGCGAATGAATTAGAATGGATCGTACGAATGAATTAGAATGGTTCGTACGAATGAATTAGAATGGATCGTATAAATGAATTAGAATGGATCCTGCGAATGAATTAGAATGGATACATTTGTGTGAATGAATTACATTGGATCGTACAGATGAATTAGAATGAATCATATCAATGAATTAGAATGGATCTTGTGAATGAATTAGAATGGATCGTACGAATGAATTAGAATGGATCGTACGAATAAATTAGAATGGATCGTATGAATGAATTAGAATGGATATATTCGAGTGTATGAATTAGAATGGATCGTATAAATGAATTAGAATGGATCGTACGAATGAATTAGAATGGAACGTACGAATGTATTAGAATGGATTATACGAATGAATTAGAATGGATACATTCTTACGAATGAATTAGAATGGATCATACGAATGAATTAGAATGGATCGTACAAATGAATTAGAATCGATCGTACGAATGAATTACTATTGATCGTGCGAATGAATTAGAATGGATCATGCGAATGAATTAGAATGGATACATTCGTGTGAATGAATTAGAATGGATCGTACGAATGAATTAGAATGGATGGTACGAATGAATTAGAATGAATCGTACTTATGAATTAGAATGGATACATTCTTGCGAATGAATTAGAATGGATCGTATGAATGAATTAGAGTAGATTATGCGAATGAATTAGAATAGATCATGCGAATGAATTAGAATGGATCGTACGAGTGAATTAGAATGGATAAATTCTTGAGAATGAAAAGAATGGATCGTACGAATGAATTAAAATGGATTGTACGAATAAACTAGAATGGATCATACGAATGAATTAGAATTTATCTAGCGAATGAATTAGGATGGATCGTACGAATAAATTAGAATGGATATATTCTTGCGAATGTATTAGAATTGATCGTATGAATGAATTAGAAAGGATCTTACGACTGAATTATAATGGATCGTATGAATGAATTAGAATGGATCGTGCGAATGAATTGGAATGGATCGTACGAATGAATTTGAATAGATACATTTGTGCGAAAGAGTTAGAATAGATCGTATGAATGAATTAGAATGGATCGTACGAATGAATTAGAATGGATCGTATGAATGAATTACAATCGATCGTGCGAATGAATTAGAATGGATCGGATGAATGAATTAGAATGGATACATTCTAGCGTATGAATTAGAGTGGTTCATACGAATAAATTAGAATGGATCGTACGAATGAATTAGAATGGATCGTACGAATGAATTAGAATGGATACATTCGTGTGAATTAATTAGAAAGGATCGTATGAATGAATTAGAATGGATTGTACGATTGAATTAGAATAGATCGTACGAATGAATTAGAATGGACAGTGCGAATGAATTAGAATAGATCATACGAATGAATTAGAATGAATACATTCGTGCGAATGAATTAGAATGGATCGTATGAATGAATTAGAATGGATCGTATGAATGAATTACAATGGATCGTGCAAATGAAATAGAATCGATCGTATGAATGAATTAGAATAGTAACATTCATGCGAATGAATTAGAATGGATCGTTCGAATGAATTGGAATGGTTCGTACGAATGAATTAGAATGGATCGTATGAATGAATTAGAATGGATCGTACGAATGAATTAGAATGGATCGTGTGAATAAATTAGAATGGATCGTATGAATGAATTAGAATGTATACATTCGTGCGAATTAATTAGAATGGATCGTACGAATGAATTAGAAAGGATCGTACGAATGAATTAGAATGGATCATGAGAATGAATTAGAATGGATTGTATGAATGAATTAGAATGTATACATTCTTGCGAATGAATTAGAATGAATCGTACGAATGAATTAGAATGAATCGTACAAATGAAATAGAATGGATCGTGTGAATGAATTAGAATGGATCATATGAATGAATTAAATTGGATCGTACGAATGAATTAGAATGTATCGTATGAATGAATTAGAATGGATCGTATGAATGAATTAGAATAAATCTGCCAATGAATTTGAATGGATCGTACGAATGAATTAGAATGGATACATTCGTGCGAATGAATTTGAATTGATCGCACAAATGAACTTGAATGGATCATACGAATGAATTAGAATGGATCGTGCGAATGAATTAGAATGGATAGTACGAATGAATTAGAATGGAAACATTCGTGCGAATGAATTAGAATGGATCATATGGATCAATTAGATGGATCGTACGAATGAATTAGAATTGATCGTGCGAATGAATTAGAATGAATCATACGAATGAATTAGAATGGATACATTCGTGCGAATGAATTATAATTGATTGTACAAATGAATTAGAATGAATCGTACGATTGAATTAGAATGGATCATGGGAATGAATTAGAATGGATCGTATGAATGAATTAGATTGGGTCGTACAATTGAATTAGAATGGATACATTCGTGTGAATGAATTAGAATGGATCGTACGAATGAATTAGAATGGATCGTACAAATGAATTAGAATGGATCATGCCAATGAATTAGAATGGATCGTACAAATGAATTAGAATGGATACATTCGAGCGAATGAATTAGAATAGGTCGTACGAATAAATTAGAATGGATACATTCGTGTGAATGAATTAGAATGGGTCGTACGAATGAATTAGATGGATCGTACGAATGAATTAGAATGGATCGTGTGAATGAATTGGAATGGAACGTACGAATGAATTTGAATGGATAAATTTGTGCGAATGAATTAGAATGGATTGTACGAATGAATTAGAATAAATCGTATGATTGAATTAGAATGGATCATACGAATGAATTAGAATAAATCATACGATTGAATTAGAATGGATCATACGAATGAATTAGAATGGATCATACGAATGAATTAGAAAGGATGCATTCGTGCGAATGAATTAGAATGGATCGTACGAATGAATTTGAATGGATCGTACGAATGAATTAGAATGGATCGTAGGAATGAATTAGAATGGATCGGGCGAATGAAATAGAATGGATCGTATGAATGAATTAAAATGGATACATTCTTGCGAATGAATTAAAATGGATCGTACGAATAAATTAGAATGGATCGTGCGAATGAATTTGAATGGATCGTGCGAATGAATTTGAATGGATCGTACGAATGAATTAGAATGGATACATTCGTGCGAATGAATTAGAATGGATCGTACGAATAAATTAGAGTGGATCATACGAATAAATAAGAATAGATCGTGCGAATGAATTAGAATGGATCGTACGAATGAATTTGAAATGATACATTCGTGCGAATGAATTATAATGGATTGTACGAATAAATTAGAATGGTTCGTACGAATGAATTAGAATGGATCGTATGAATGAATTAGAATGGATCGTGCGAATGAATTAGAATGGATCGTAAGAATGAATTAGAATGGATCGTGCGAATGAATTAGAAAGGATCATACGAATGAATTAGATTGAATACATTCATGCGAATGAATTAGAATGGATCGTATGAATGAATTAGAATGGATCGTACGAACGAATTAGAATGGATCGTGCGAATGAATTAGAATGGATCGTATGAATGAATTAGAATGGATACATTCGAGCGAATGAATAAGAATTGATCGTACGAATGAATTACAATGGATCGTATGAATGAATTAGAATGGATCGTACGATTGAATTAGAATTGATCGTGCGAATGAATTAGAATGGATCGGACGAATGAAATAGAATGGATATATTCGTGTGAATGAATTTGATTGGATCGTACGAATGAATTAGAATGGATCATACAAATGAATTAGAATGGATCATCCAAATGAATTAGAATGGGTCGTACAAATGAATTATAATGGATCATGCGAATGAAATAGAATGGATCGTACGAATAAATTAGGATGGTTACATTCATGCGAATGAATTAGAATGGATCGTGCGAATGAATTAGAATGGGTCGTACGAATGAATTATAATGGATCGTATGAATGAATTAGAATGGATCGTAAGAATGAATTAGAATGGATCATGCTAATGAATTAGAATGGATCGTACGAATGAATTAGAATGGATCGTGCGAATCAATTAGAATATATCGTATGAATGAATTAGAATGGATATATTGTTGTGAATGAATTAGAATGGATCGTACGAATGAATTTGAATGGATTGTACGAATGAATTTGAGTGGATTGTCCGAATGAATTTGAATGGATCATATGAATGAATTAGATTGGATTATACGAATGAATTAGAATGTATCGTATGAATGAATTAGAATGGATCGTACTAATAAATTAGAATGGATCCTACGAATGAATTTGAATGGATCGTACGAATGAATTAGAAGGGATGCATTCGTGCGAATGAATTAGAATGGATCATATGAATGAATTAGAATGGATCGTAGGAATGAATTTGAATGGATCGTACGAATGAATTAGAATAGATCATACGAATGAATTAGAATGGATACATTCGTGCGAATGAATTAGAATGGATCATACGAATGAATTAGAATGAATCATACGATTGAATTAGAATGGATCATGCGAATGAATTAGAATGGATCGTGTTGGGGGTAGTTGAAATCCGTCCAGGAGTTGGAACTCTTGTCCGTATGAGCCCGCCCCTAGCTCCACGCGCTCGCCACCAGCTCGCCCTTGCCTGTGGATCTCATAGACCCCAGGATTCCAAGGGACGGGGAACTCACCCAGGAGCTCGCCCCCCCCCCCCCCCCCCCCCCCCGTGCTCACCAAATCATCTTAACAGGGAGCGAGATCCACATTGGGCTGAAGGGACCTTTGTGCATCTTAGTACAACACATCTAGGCTCGGTAAATTGCTTAGACAAAGAGCTCGCTCAGGAGCTCGCCCAAGCTCGCTCAGGAGCTCGCACAGAGCTCGCCCAGGCTCGCTCAGGAGCTCGCCCAAGTTTGCACAGGAGCCCGCCAAAGCTCTCATAAGAGTTCGCTTGTAGTGGCAGCGGGAGTTAGACCGTCATGCATACAAAGATACCGGCATCACAGACGCCCCCAGCTCGCGCCAGGAGCTCGCCCCCCAGTTCGCAGATAAGCAGCTCACACAAGAAGCTCACCAAGACCCCCCTTATTTATCGAAGAGGTCGCCCCTGCGAGGTCCGACTCTTGATAGATATGAAGGGGAAGGTGGAACAATGAAGGGCGAGCTCGCCTTTGCTTCCTCCCCGAGGTCGCCCCAATAAAAAGGCATAAAGGCTCCCAGGTGTCGAAGCCCCACTGAAACTACGTGGACGAATATAGTCCACGAAAGCCCGCCCGGGTCCGTTCGAGACCTTCCGGATTTGAACATTCCAGAAGATCCACCTGGCATACGACAAGATAGATGCTCGCTCCCACTCAAACCGCCTGGCAGGCTAGGCGACAAAGAATGTCAGGGGCATGAGTTCCAAAGACCGTCAGAGACCCACGCGAGCCAGAACGTGGGGGCCTAGAAGGCGCTGGAAAGAACCTCCACGTGTTGGGCAATGGTAGGTCGCCAATGTCTATAAATACCCACCCCCAGGCTCCAAAGTACAGGTTGGAAACCCTCATCCCTATCACTTTCGTCTACTATAGCTCGCAGTTGTGCACCTGAGACTGACTTGAGCGTTGGAGGGTCTGCACTCCTAAGGGAGCTAGCCGTTCTCACGTTCTTTCTTTGTCTTGTAGGTACACCGCACGGACCAGCGAAAAAGATCCCCAAATATTTGGCGCCGTCTGTGGGATCTTTTGACTGGTTCCTGCGAGAATGCCCACGACCACGTGGCTGAATGCCGGGGGCTCTCGTAACCCAAGATGGCTCCGGCGGCGAGGGGACACAGGAGACCGAGGACCCGTGCGAGGTCTGCACGCAGTGAACCTCCTACTGAGACCCCCCAGCCCCATGTCCCGCTCAGTGACCAGCTCCTGTTGGAGATGTTGGCCATCCAGCGGGCCATGATGGAGGAACTGACGCGACTGCGTCAGGTCCCGGTGACCAGCCTATGATCCGGTCCGGCGAAGACGGCATCTCCGGTGCGACCACCAGCTTCAATATCGCGCCTGCCCACGACCCTTCCGGCTCGGTAGGCTTCCCACCGGGAAACCCCGGTCGAGAGAACGGCCGTGCACGGGGTGCCGGAAACCCCGCTTACGAGACTGCAAAGGCTGGTGACACAGCGGTCAAGCAACAAGGCGACCTCGCGAGCAACCATCCCCCGACGCCGTGACAGAAGCACCGATTCAGATGAATCTGAAGCGAGATCTCTGGAGAGAGACCGTGACCCGCGCTATCAACGATGGGAGAAGAAGCCCGCGGTGGCTTCGCCACATGGAGCTCGCGAGGCAACCGCCTCTCATCGACCCGCTATCGTACTAAGAGAGCCCGCAGATCGACGACAAAAAGGTCACTCCGAAGGAACCCCCTCAGGTCGCCACAAGGGAGGACCCCGAGGGAGCATACATGACCGCATAGGCCCTGCGCAGCCTCCTCTGGGAGCTTTCCCCGGGCACTGGCAGCGGCCTGGTGCGCCTGTAGATCTGTTGGAGGATCTTGCCGCTCATGGGGGGAGCTCACCCTTCACGAGTGAGGTGCACCAAGGAGGTTTCCCTCACCATTGGACCCCGCCCAAGTTTGTACTGTTCGATGGATCGCAAGATCCTGTCGACCATCTCTTGGCTTACCGGAAGCTGTTATATTTCTGGGACCAAGATCATGTCTTGTGCCGGGCTTTCCCGAGTAGCTTGACGAGCTCGGCGCTAAACTGATTCCACAAATTGCCATCGGGCACCATTCCAGACTTCCCTACTCTCTCCAGATTGTTTCTGGAGCAGTACCGCTGCAACAAGCAACCCCCTAAGAGGATTGAGTCCCTTTTTACCTTGGCCATGGGAGCCCGTGAAACCCTTCGAAGCTTCGCGACGCATTTTCGAAGTGCCTACCTCGCTCTGGAAGATACGGTCGGCCAAGATCGCACGACGGTGAGCGCTTTCCAGAACGCCCTCCCCGAGGGAAGCAAACTTCATGACGCACTGGTGATCAAAGATCCCTGCACGATGGTCGAGCTCTTTGCCTTTGTCCAGTAACACATCAAGCTCGAAGATACGGTGTTAGACCGAAAGGGGAAGGCAGTCGAGTAGCGACCTCCTCCGGCTCTGCGACCTCTCGTCGTTAAAGCCGTGGAGAGGTGGGAGGTGCCACCGGCGGTACCTTTGCCCGTACCGCCCGCAGCTCTTGCCGTATAGCCCACTGAAATCCCCACGGTGATCGCTGGAATGCCGGCGAACTGGCGCCTACCTCCGGGACCCGGGGAGCGGGATTTCACCGTGCTAACCCACTCCCCAGGGCAAGTCTTTCACCAGATCCGGAATGAACCATTTTTTCAGTATCCACCACCCCTGCAGATCAGGGAGCCCGACTCTATCGATAATACGCGGAGGTGCGCTTTTTATCGCAGTCCCGGGCATCACACCAACAGATGTCGGGCTCTGAAGAACCACCTGGAGGACTTGGTCGCCCAAGGCCATTTGGATCAGTTCATTTCTCCCCCAAGGAGATTCGAGATGATACCAGTGCGGGCCCCTCAGGAGGGAGACCGCCCAGGGCCTGCTGAGCCCGCTCTGCCTCCACCTCCCCCGGGAGGGCCGGCGGTCTGTCACACCATCAGCGGGCGCCTGAACGACCCGAGATCCAGCAATGAGGTTCGTCGGCAAGTTAGAGAGATGGAGCGAGCTCAGAAGGTATTCTCCGTTTCTCTAACCCCTGTGTTGCTCCAAACACCAAGGGTAGAAGCCCGAGACTTCATCTGGTTCTCGGAGGAGGACATGGCTGGGGTTGTTACCCCCCACAATGATCCCCTCCTTATACGCCTTATGATGGCGAACATCGAAGTAAGGCGGGTCCTGGTTGACCCAGGAAGTGTTGTAGACATCCTATTCTTATCTGCCTTCCAGCGGATGGGATTGAGACAAATTGATTTGTCTTCCTCAACGGGCTCGCTCAGCGGTTTCACCGGCGAGGTCGCTAAGGTGGCAGGGGAGATAACCCTCACCGTAACGGCGCGCCCAGAGGTACGTCAAGTCCGGTTCGCGGTGGTAGATGGACAATCCACTTTCAATGCCATCCTAGGGTGACCTTGGTTGAGGCAGATAAAAGCGGTGTCCTCGCCTAATCACCAGGCCCTCAAGTTCCCCACCAACAGAGGGGTAGTGGTAATTCGAGGAGACCAGGTCGCTGCTACCAGGTGCGAGCAGGACGTCTTTCATCTCACAGATATGGAGGTCGCTGAGGCCAAGAGGCCCGCGCCCTCCTAGCAATTAGCGCCCACCTCAAGCGGGCTCCCCTAAAGCCCGAGAGAGGTCTCCTCACTTAAATCCCCTACTTCACCCCCGGGTGGGAGCGGTGTGGATCTTGAGCTCGAGGAGAAAGGTCGCCTGTCGGGATCCCAGAGAGGAAGTTTTCCCATTGCCGAGCCGCTACAAGAAGTCAATATCGGTGGCGAGGACGGACCGAGGATCATCCATCTCGGGACCTCGCTAACCAAGGGCGAGGTCCTGGCCATTTCCAACGTACTCAGGGAATACCGTGATGTATTCACCTGGAGCTTCGCGGACATGCCAAGGATTGACCCGGAGGTCGCCTGTCATCGTCTGCACACCATGAAAGAATTCCTGCCTGTCAAGCAAAAAGCTCGGCACATACCGGCTGCAAAGTCCACTGCAGTGGCGGCGGAGATAGATAAGCTAGAGCGAGCTGGCTTTATACGCGAGGTGCACTTCCCTGAGTGGATCTCCAATATCGTGGCAGTACCCAAGAAGAGTGGGGCGGTCAGAGTGTGCATCGACTTCTCCGACCTTAACAAAGCATGCCCGAAGGACGGATTCCCCCTTCCGTGAATAGGCGCGCTGGTCGACGCAGCTATCGGGATTCGGGCCTTATCCTTCATGGACGGATATTCGGGGTATAACCAGATACCTCTCCACGTCGAAGATCAGGAGAAGACCGCCTTCTATTCTGGGGCGGGCTACCAGAAGCTTTTCTGCTATCGGGTAATGCCGTTTGGACTGAAGAATGCGGGAGCGACCTACCAAAGGTTAGTCACTCAGATGTTTAAAGATCAGATCGGTAGAAATGTCGAGGTTTATGTAGATGACCTCCTGGTAAAGAGTCGAGACCGAGAGGGGCATGTTGTCGATCTCCGCGAAATCTTTGAAGTATTGAGAAAGTACCAAATAAGGCTAAACCCGACAAAGTGCGCCTTCGGGGTGACTTCTGGGAAATTCCTAGGATACCTGGTCACCCACAGGGGGATCGAGGCCGACCCTGGGCAAATCCGAGCACTTGTCGAAATGCCCGCACCAAGAACCCGGCAGGAAGTCCAGAGATTGAGCGGGCGAATCGCTGCACTAAATCGGTTCATCTCCAAATCCTCGAATAACTGTCGACCTCTTTTTGAGCTACTTCGAAAAGGAGCGAGCATTTATTGGGATGAAAAGTGAGAGCGCGGTTTTCAAAAGATCAAGGACTATCTGGCAAGCCTGCCAATCCTAGCGGCACCAAAAGATGGCACCGAGCTTGGCGTATATCTTGCAGTCACGGAGAATGCGGTGAGCGGGGTCCTCGTGGTGGAAGAAGCGAAAGTGGAGCGGCCTGTTTATTTCGTAAGCCATACAATGCTCCCTGCCGAGCTCCGGTATCGACCAATCGAGAAGGTCGCATTGGCCTTGGTCCTTACCGCGAGAAAACTCCACCCCTATTTCTCGGCGCACACTGTCAAGGTCATCACTGAGCACCCTTTGAAGAGCGCGCTCTCCAGACCCTCGGTAGCCGGTAGGCTGTATCGATGGTCCGCCGAGCTCGCCGCCTATGGTTTGGAGTATGTCCCTTGAGTTGCTGTCAAAGGGCAGGTTCTCGCCGATTTTTTGGCGGACTTCCCCATAGAAGAACCGGTCCAGTACCAGGAGGATGAGCCAACTGAGGCACACCCTGGGAAGGCGAGGTTCTTGGACAACCATAGCGAGCTTCCTCCAACTAAGCATTCAGAGATAGCAGGCTGGGAACTATTCGTTGATGGATCCTCCAACGCTTCGGGAGTAGGGATCGGGATCGCACTAGTCACTCAAGCGATACTCCTCGAAAAATCGGTCCGGCTGGATTTCGCTGCCACCAACAACGAAGCAGAGTACGAGGCACTGCTTGCCGGACTAGAGCTCGCTCAAGAAGTAGGCGCCAAACGGTTGAAGGTCTTCAGCGACTCCCAGCTGATCATTTGTCAAATCAACGGAGATTATGCCTCCTGGGATACGCGAATGGCGGGCTACGTAGATCTGGTAAAAGGCAAGGCCGCGGAGTTCGAAAAGATCTCCTTCGAGCCAATTCTGCGAGCCGATAACAGGCAAGCTGACGCGTTGGCAAATGCCGCCTCCCTGCTAGAAGGATCGGAAGCTCGCCAGATTTTTATCGAAGTCCAAAGTCAGTCCCGGCTCCAAATAGCAGAGCCCACTGTTAACCTAGTATCGGCCGATGTGTCACCTGGCGGATGGATCGCGCTTATTATTCGTTTTCTCCTAAAGGGCAAGCTCCCGGAAGACAGAGAAGAAGCTCGGCGAATAGAGAAGTGCGCTGGTCGCTATCTCATTCGCTGGGATCGTCTTTTTAGGAAATCCTTCGGTGGGCCAAATCTTCGTTGCATCGAGCACCCCGAAACCTAAGAAGTTTTAAATGGCATTCACTTTGGCGAGCTGGGGAATCATGCCGGCGGGCGGTCTCTGGCAGCGAAAGTCCGGAGGCAAGGATATTGGTGGCCCACTCTGGAGCAAGACGCCTTGAAGGTCGCTCAAAGCTGCATCCGATGCCAGAAGCACGCCACGACAAATCATATGCCCACAGAAGAACTGCATCCTCTGGCGAGCCCCTGGCCTTTTCAGCTATGGGGACTGGACATTGTGGGACCTTTCCCCGTATCAGCCCAGCTAAAGAAATTTATCTTGGTGGCTACGGACTACTTCACCAAATGGGTGGAAGCAGTCCCGCTAGCTAAGATAGGTGAAAAGCAGGTGAAAGACTTCCTTTGGAAGAACATCTTCTACCGCTTCGGTCTGCCCCGAGTACTCATCACCGACAACGGCTGACAGTTCGACAATCACTTGATCAGAAACTTTTGTGCTCAGTATGGAGTCGACCTAAGGTTTTCCTCTCCGAGGTACCCTCAAAGCAACGGGCAGGCGGAAGCTACAAATCGTGTAATCCTAGACAACCTCAAGAAAAGGTTGGACGGAAAGAAGGGATTGTGGGAGCAGGAGCTCGAAGGCGTGCTATGGGCATACCGAACCACTCCACGTCGCTCAACTAACGAGTCGCCTTTCAGCCTCGCCTACGGTGTGAAGCCGTATTGCCCATAGAAGCCAAGCTGCTTACTGAAAGAAAGTTCGCGGCAGATGAGGTCGACAATGACGCTCTGCTCGCCGACTCCCTCGACCAGCTCGAAGAACGACGAGAACGCGCCAACCAGCATCTCGCCGGATACTGACAGGAAATGAAGCGCGCATATGACAAAAGAGTCCGCCGTCGAGCGTTCAAAGCTGGTGATATGGTGATGAGAAATATGTTCGCAAACACACAGGAGCCTAACGCAGGGAAGCTCGCGGGGAACTGGGAAGACCCCTACATAGTACGTGAAGCACGAGGCTCGGGGGCTTACCAATTGATGACCGCTGAGGGCGACCTGTTAGAGCGACCTTGGAATGCCTTGCACCTCTGAAAATTTTATGAATAAGACCAGTGGTTTTTTGTAAGTTATTTTCTGAAGAAGTTATGAATGAACGGTGGCAGTTTCACCAAAGAATTCAGCCCGGAAGCTCGGCGTAGCAAGAGCACGCATGATCTACGAAAAAGTACAGTCCGCCGTCGTGCGGACTTAAAGCAAAACAAGGATCCTCAGAGGCCGCCAGTAGGCGACCTTGAGATTCCCGGGGTAGTCCGCCGTCGTGCGGACTTAAAGCAAAACCGGGATCCTCAGAAGCCGCTGTAGGCGACCTTGAGATTCCCGGGGCAGTCCGCCGTTGTGCGGACATAAAGCAAAACCGGGATCCTCAGAGGCCGCCGGAAGGCGACCTTGAGATTCCCGGGGCAGTCCGCCGTTGTGCGGACTTAAAACAAGACCGGGATCCTCAGAGGCTGACAGTAGGTGACCTTGAGATTCCCGGAGCAGTCCGCCGTTGTGCGGACTTAAAGCAAGACTGGAATCCTCAGAGGCCGCAAATGAGCAACCTTGAGATTTCCAAGGTAGTCCGCTGTCTAGAGGACTCAAAACCTAACCAGGATCCTTCGCGTTCACCTGCCATCAACGGAAGCATCCTGGCGTGAATTAGGGAAACTTGAGAAGGGCGACCACCCTTTCAAGTAGCCCGAACTTCCCATGGTAACCCCTCTAAGGGCATGTCCAGTGAACAGAACCTTCGGGGGAATTTAACCGAGCAGGGGGCAGCTAGCACTTATTAGTTTCCTTCAAAAATAAAATTGATTTAAGTCTCTGAGTGTAGGGAAATTTTTTGAAGTTTTTTGGTTCGCTTATCGTTTTCCGGGCTCAGAGATTATATTGAGTTTTAGCGAGCATGCCGATTTTTTTTCGTTTGCATATACTTTAAAATAAAATGGTTGAATCGAATTAGTTGCCTCGCCCGGGGTATGACCCTCAAGGCCGCTGCGAAAGGTTTTGAAGCAGACTCATGAGCGGACTCGCAGAAAGAAAGAAAAGAAATACAGAAGAATAAGACACAGAGGCGAGCTCAAAAAGATCTATCATTCATCGTTTAAGTTACATCAATAGTGTTACAAAAGATAGAGCCTAGGCTGGACCCACACCAGCACCCTCATCGTAGCCACGCTTCCTCTTTCGTGACCTCTCGGCTTTGTACTTCTCGATAGCGTCCAGCGCACCCTTTCGCAGGAGCTCGCCCAGCTGCGACTGGAGACGATCTCGTTGGGAATGTAGGTCGCGGAGATGTGCCTCTTTCAGCGCTGCAATCTCGTCTCTGGAGGCCGCCGCTTGGCTGCGAAGCTCGAGAATTTCCTTCTGAGCGGCCTCCTTGGCTTTGGTCGCCTCTTGCAGATCCGCGAGGGCGCGGGCACAAGCATCCTCTACCGAGCCTAGTGCCGTGGTGAGAGTGGCAGCCCGCTGGCGCAGCTGGGCGACCTCCGTATCAACAGAGGCGGCCTGCTGGCGCAGCCGGTCCACCTCAGCTCGGAGCTCGCCGGATCGGTCCATCTGGCGAAGACGGTGGATGTGCTCGTCTACTCTCCTCTCCGAGCCATAGAGAGTGTCATCGTAGAGGGCGACCGTATCCCCCTCAACACCAGCGACCTCATCGGCGAGAGCCCGGCTGACCCGCTCCACCTACGGCAAGGCGAAACAATTAAAAGAGTTAGAAGAAAGTTAGAACAGGAAGAGAGATTTAAGGCAAAGAAGCGTGAAGGTAATCTTACCTCGATGAGCCGGTTGACGAGGACGATATAGGGAGTCCGGGCGAAAATGTTGCACCCCAGGATCTCCCGCATGTAGTGAGGAGCGCGCTCGGGGTCGCCTGAGGAGGTGCCCGCCTGGCTTCCCTCGGTCGGAGCGGCTGGGGGAGGGGCAGCGGCAGCAGCGTCAGTAGGATCGAGCACCGCAGGGACCGCGACCGGAGCGGGCTCAACCCCTTGAGCGCTGGGGCCTTTATCAGTAGCCGGGGGTGGCGCTACGGTTCGCCCTTCGTCGGGCTTGCCAGGGTCCGAGGCTTCCGAGCTCGAGCTCGGAAGATCCTCCAGGATGGCCCCCAGGTCTGGGGACCAGTAGACCAGCCCGCCCAACTCCTCCATAAGGGAAGGAGCAGCTGGGTTGTCGGGCGGGGCGATGGTTGGCGAGGCCACTGGGGCGCTGGCCGTTGGAGCACGGGCAGGAGAGCAGGGAGCAGGGGTTGCTGTTGGCCTCCCCAAGGCCGCGGGAGCGAGGGGAGCGGGGGCTGCGGCTAGACCTTCGGAGGTCGTGGGAACCGCGGGCAGTGTCGCGCTGGGAGTTGGTGTGGCTGTGGGCGCGGTAGGAGGCGAAACGGTGGGCGCGCTTGGAACGGCGGGCGCGCTTGGAGCGGTGGGCGCGCTGGGGGCAGTGGTCGCGCTGGGAGCAGGCGCGGCCGATGGTGAGGTCGTGCTGGGAGCAGGCACGGCCGATGGTGAGGTCGCACTGGGAGCAGGCACGGCCGGTGGTGAGGTCGCACTGGGAGCAGGCACGGTCGGTGGTGAGGTCGTGCTGGGAGCGGGTGCGGGAGGGGTCGAGCTCGGCGGAGCTGATCCCTCGAAGGGCGGAGGAGGCCCCGCAGTTGTAGGCGTGGGCTCATCTCCCGAAGCCCGCTCCTTGTCGTCCGAGCTGGAGGCGGTGCTGAGATCGTCGGCCGATCCCAAGCCCGCCTCTGCAAGGGCGACCTTCCTCCGCTCCTCGAGGACTCATTGGAAGGCTTCGCGAGCCTCCCGAACGACATCGTCCTCTCCCGATGGACGGGCAGAAGGAGCTTTCTTCTTCTTCTTCTTCTTCTGCGAGGCACCCTCTATCTCTGGGGTCATCACCGTAACAAACAAAATTTTAGAAGGATCACCTGGGAATCCGCGCATCAACACTTCAGCCATTGGGGACTCCACTTCCGCCATACTGAGAAGAAGCTCGACGCGCGGATCCTCGGGCTCGACAAAGGTAATGCGACGTCGCCGAGGCTCCGGGATTGGGACCCTCGGAGAAAGGACAGAGAGGGTGGTCGCCTGACCTGGGGCTGTTTCGCGGGTTGGTGGCGGTGGCGGGGCGACGTCCTCCTCGCGGAGCATCTTGAGGGTGTCCTTGTCGGCGACCTTGATGGGGGAAGCCCGCTTCTTCCCCTTCTTCGCCGAGGTCCCCGCCCCGGAGGTCTTGGGGGCCGCCATGGAGGTCGAGCCAGCGCGGCGGGAGACCGCCACCTTCTTGCGCATCACCTTCTGCCGAGTGGTGACGATGCCGGTCCGGAGATCCTTCCACAGGAAGGAGAAGTCCGGAGCGAGGACTTTCTCGGGAGTTCGTCCCCCAAGGAAGTGCAAGCTCGCGTCGTCGAGAGATTTCTCTCGAGCCGCGGTAATGCACTTCTTCCCCTTAGCCCGATACTCCGCGATCTCCTTGAAGACGGGAAGGGGCGGCCTGCCGGGAAGAGAAGGGACGCCTGCACAAGGACCCCGCCACTCGCCCTCGACCACGAAGGGGTACTGCTTCCAGTACCTATCCTTGTTCTCCACGGCGGAGAACGGGAGCAGCTCGCCAGTGCGGCCAGTAAGATAAAACTGGCCGTAGTCCACCTCGCTGAAGACGGTCCCCGGCTTGAGGAACCATTTCTTCAGGAGGTAGGCAAGGGGGATCCTCACGTTGAGGGCTTCCTCAATTCGAGAAAGCCCGTAGAGGATCCCCCACGAGTTTCCCGGAAGCTGAGCAGGGCATAAGCCCGCCAGTTCTAGTAGCTCGCTGGCTAGATGGTTCAGGGGCAGCCGGAGCCCTGACCAAATTTGTCCCATGGAGACAGCCGTGCCGGAGAGCGGCCTCCCCGAGCGCGGGAAGGGCAGGATGGCGAGCTCCTGAGGGATGTTCGCCGTGGAGCGTAGGCTAGCAGGGATCGGCGCGCCGCCGATATCATTGAACCAGACGACGGCGGGCTCCCTTGAGGGAACCTCCTCCTCGAGGCCAGGTTCACAGACTGAGATGGGGGCAACATTGAGAGGTTCCCCCTGGGAGGATGCAGCAGCAGCAGCAGCAGAAGAGGAGGCAACAGCAGAGGCCATGAGAGCAAAAAAGGTCTAAGGCGAGCTGAAAGCAAAGAAGGAAGGGAGAGCTGTTTTCACGCAGCGGTAAAAATCGCCCCCCATCCCCTATTTATAGACGGGTGAGAGGCAGGTGAATCGGGCCGCAGTTAATACTCGAGCGCGCCTAACGAGGCGACACGCCGACGGTTGAAGCGACAGTTCGTCTTTTTCCAATCAGAAGATGCCACATGGACCACACGTGGAGAAAGCTGCGCCGGCACCGACACTGTCCTTTTCTGACAAAGACAAAGGCGAATGAGGAGGAGACACATGTCTCGCGCCGATCGGGATCTCATGATGAGATTTATTGTATCGATATCGAGCCTCGCACCGTATTTAAGATGAAACGACCGTCGGAGATTTGGAGCGATACCCCAGTCACAAGATTGCCCACGGCAGGTGCTCGAAGCTCGCCCGAAGCAGACCCTGACCGCGTGTGGCAAGCTCGCACCGGAAGGAGATCGCTCGTGGCTGATGCTCCCGGCCCGCCCGGTGTTTGTGAAATACTGGGTGTCAAAACTCTCGACGCAGATCGCCCGCGGCAGGTGCCCGAAGCTCGCCCGAAGCAGGCCCTGACCGCGTGTGGCACGCTCACACCGGAAGGAGATCGCTCGTGGCTGATGCTCCCAGACCGCCCGGCGTTTGTGAAATACTGGTAGTCAAAACTCTCGGCGCAGACCACCCACGGCAGGTGCCCGCAACTCACAGGATGGAGGTCGCTAATAACTGGTGCTCCCAGTCCGACCGGCGTGTGCAATAAGACTCCTGAGCAAGCGTCAAAGCCTCCTTGGTCGCTCCCTCAGGAGGGGGTAATGTTGGGGGTAGTTGAAATCCATCCAGGAGTTGGAACTCTTGTCCGTATGAGCCCGCCCCTAGCTCCACGCGCTCGCCACCAGTTCGCCCTTGCCTGTGGACCTTTGTGCATCTTAGTACAACACATCTAGGCTGAAGGGACCTTTGTGCATCTTAGTACAACACATCTAGGCTCGGTAAATTGCTTAGACAAAGAGCTCGCTCAGGAGCTCGCCCAAGCTCGCTCAGGAGCTCGCACAGAGCTCGCCCAGGAGCTCGCCCAAGCTCGCTTAGGAGCTCGCCCAAGTTCGCACAGGAGCTCGCCAAAGCTCGCACAAGAGTTCGCTTGTAGTGGCAGCGGGAGTTAGACCGTCATGCATACAAAGATACCAGCACCACAGACGCCCCCAGCTTGCGCAGGAGTTCGCCCCCCAGTTCGCAGATAAGCAGCTCGCACAAGAAGCTCACCAAGACCCCCTTTATTTATCGAAGAGGTCGCCCCTGCGAGGTCCGACTCTTGATAGATATGAAGGGGAAGGTGGAACAATGAAGGGCGAGCTCGACTTTGCTTCCTCCCCGAGGTCGCCCCAGTAAAGAGGCATAAAGGCTCCCAGGTGTTGAAGCCCCACTGAAACTACGTGGACGAATGTAGTCCACGGAAGCCCACCCGGGTCCGTTCGAGACCTTCCGGATTTGAACATTCCAGAAGATCCACCTGGCAAACGACAAGATAGATGCTCTCTCCCACTCAAACCGCTTGGCAGGCTAGGCGACAAAGAATGTCAGGGGCACGAGTTCCAAAGACCGTCAGAGACCCACGCGAGCCAGAACGTGGGGGCCTAGAAGGCGCTGGAAAGAACCTCCACGTGTTGGGCAACGGTAGGTCGCCAATGTCTATAAATACCCACCCCCAGGCTCCAAAGTACAGGTTGGAAACCCTCATCCCTATCACTTTCGTCTACTATAGCTCGCCGTTGTGCACTTGAGACTGACTTGAGCGTTGGAGGGTCTGCGCTCCTAAAGGAGCCAGCCGTTCTCACGTTCTTTCTTTGTCTTGCAGGTACACCGCACGGACCAGCGAAAAAGATCTCCAAACAGATCGTACGAATGAATTAGAATGGATCGTATGAATGAATTAGAATGGATCGTGCGAATAAATTAGAATGGATCGTATGAATGAATTAGAATGGATACATTCTAGCGAATGAATTAGAATGGATCATACGAATAAATTAGAATAGATCGTACGAATGTATTAGAATGGATCGTACAATTGAATTAGAATGGATCGTGTTTGGGGATTATTTTTCGCTGGTCCGTGCGGTCTCCCTGCAAGACAAAGAAAAGACGTAAGAACGGCTGGCTCCCTTAGGAGCGCAGACCCTCCGACGCTCAAGTCAGACTCAGGTACTCAATGGCGAGCTATAGTGGACGAAAGTGGTAGGGATGAGGGTTTCGAACCAGTACTTTAGAGCCTGGGGGTGGGTATTTATATATATCGGCGACCTACCGTTGCCCAACACGTGGAGGTTCTTTCCAGCGCCTTCTAGGCCCCCACGTTCTGGCTCGCGTGGGTCTCTGACGGTCTTGGGAACTTGCGCCCCTGACATTCTTTATCGCCTAGCCTGCCAGGCGGTTTGAGTGGGAGAGAGCATCTATCTTGTTGTTGCCAGGTGGATCTTCTGGAATGTTCAAATCCGGAAGGTCTCGAACGGACCCTAGGCGGGCTTCCGTCGACTACATTCGTCCACATAGTTTCAGTGGGGCTTCGGCACCTAGCAGCCTTTATGCCTCTTTACTGGGGCGACCTCAGGGAGGAAGCAAAGGCGAGCTCGCCCTTCATTGTTCCACCTTCCGCTTCATATCTATCAAGAGTCGGACCTCGTATGAGCGACCTCTTCGATAAATAGGGGGGTTTTGGTGAGCTTCTTGTGCGAGCTGTTGATCTGCTATCTTCTTCCTATTACCAAGAGTCGGGCTCCAGGGAGGGCGACCTCTTCGGTAATGGAAGCGGCCTAGCAAGCTCCTGGGCGAACTGGGGGGCGAGCTCCTGCGCGAGCTGGGGGCGTCTGTGGTGCCGGTTTCTTTGTATGCATGACGGTCTAACTCCCGCTGCCATTACAAGCGAACTCCTGTGCGAGCTTGGCGAGCACCTGTGCGAGCTTGGGCGAGCTCTTGAGCGATCTTGGGCGAGCTCCTGAGCGAGCTCTTTGTCTAGGCAATTTACCGAGCCTAGATGTGTTGTACTAAGATGCACAAAGGTCCCTTCAGCCCAATGTGGATCTCGCTCCTTGTTAAGATGATTTGGTGAGCACGGGGGGCGGGGGGGGTGAGCTCCTGGGCGAGTTCCCCATCCCTTGGAATCCTGGGGTCTATGAGATCCACAAGCAAGGGCGAACTGGTGGCGATCGCGTGGAGCTAGGGGCGAGCTCATACGGATAAGGGTTCCAACTCCTGGACAGATTTCAGCTACCCCCAACATTACCCCCTCCTGAGAGAGCGACCAAGGAAGCTTGACGCTTGCTCAGGAGCCTTATTGCACACGCCGGTCGGACTGGGAGCACCAGTCATGGACGGTCTGTGCCGAGAGTTTTGACTGCCAGTATTTCACAAACGCCGGGCGGGCCGGGAGCATCAGCCACGAGCGATCTCCTTCCGGTGCGAGCGTGCCACACGCGGTCAGGGTCTGCTTCGGGCGAGCTTCGGGCACCTGCCGCGGGCGATCTGCGTCGAGAGTTTTGACACCCAATATTTCACAAACACCTTGCGGGCCAGGAGCATCAGCCACTAGCGATCTCCTTCCGGTGCAAGCGTGCCACACGCGGTCAGGGTCTGCTTCGGGCGAGCTTCGGGCACCTGCCGCGGGCGATCTGCGTCGAGAGTTTTGACTGCCAGTATTTCACAAACGCCGGGCGGGCCGGGAGCATCAGCCACGAGCGATCTCCTTTCGGTGTGAGCGTGCCACACGCGGTCAGGGTCTGCTTCGAGCGAGCTTCGGGCACCTGCCGCGGGCGATCTGCGTCGAGAGTTTTGACACCCAGTATTTCACAAACGCCGGGCGGGCCGGGAGCATCAGCCACGAGCGATCTCCTTCTGGTGCGAGCGTGCCACACGCGGTCAGGGTCTGCTTCGGGCGAGCTTCGGGCACCTGCCGTGGGTGATCTGCGTCGAGAGTTTTGATACCCAATATTTCACAAACGCCAGGCGGACCGGGAGCATCAGCCACGAGCGGTCTCCTTCCGGTGCGAGCTTGCCATGCGCGGTCAGGATCTGCTTCGGGCGAGCTTCGGGCGCCTGCCGTGGGCGATCTTGTGACTTGGGTATCGCTCCAAATCTCCGATGGTCGTTTCATCTTAAATGCGGTGCGAGGCTCGATGTCGATACAATGAATCTCATCATGAGATCCCGATCGGCGCGAGACACGTGTCTCCTTCTCATTTGCTCCTCTTTCTGTCAGTAAAGGGCAGCGTCGACGTCGGCGCAGCCTTATCCACGCGTGGCCCACGTGGCGCTTCATTACTGGAAAGAAGCGAGCTATCGCTTCAACAACCGTCACGTCGCCTCGTCGGGAGTGCTCGGGCATTAACTGCGGCCCGATTCACCCGTCTCTCGCCTACCTATAAATAGGAGAGGGGGGGGGTTATTTCCCTTCCGCGCAAACAAGAAGCAGCTCTCCCTTCTTCCCCGATTTCTTGTTAGCTCGCTCTTCCTCTTTCCCTCATGGCCTCCGCTACCGATGTCGCTGCTGCTGTTGATGCTGCTGCCGCCGCCGCCCAAGCTTCTGAGCCCGCCGCTGAGAAAGCGATGGTCTGGCTGCAAAATCCCGTCGGGGTGCCCGTCGGGGACATTTTCCGGGCGACGATCGATCTCCCTCGGGAGATCCTCGTCACCGAGATGCCACTCACGGGGAGGCCGTCCCAGGGCACAGTATCTTCTGTCAGGCTGCTGTGGTCCGGGCTGCAGTTCCCCCTGAGTCATCTCGCCGGGGAGCTTCTGGAGTTGACGGGGCTTTGCCCTGCCCAACTCTCAGGAAACTCCTGGGGGATACTCTACGGGCTGTCCCAGCTGGAGACTGCCATGAAGGTGAGGATCCCACTGAGCTACTTGCTCAAAAAGTGGCTCCTCAAACCCAGGCCGGTCTTCAGCACCGCGGGCTGCGGCTACTTCTACCTCGCCGGGCGGCCTGGCGAGGTGCTCCCCTTCTCCACAATCGAGAGCAAGGACCGCCACTGGAAGGACTATCCTTTCGTGGCGGTCGGCAACTGGCACGGGCGGCACAGCGGAGTCCCAGCTCACCCTGGGGTTCCCGTGACGGCGGTCTTCCGGGAGATCTCCTTCTTCCGGGCGGGGAAGAAGAAGTGCATCGCGCCCGATCGGGAGCGATCTCTGGACGAGGCGTTCCTCCACTACCTCGGTGGGCGAACCCCGGAGAAGATCACCGCCCCGGACTTCACCTTCCAGCTGAAGGACGGGAAGACCGGCACGATTCTGCCCAAGTAGAAGGTCGTCCGGAAGAAGAAGGACGACCCTCCTCCCACCGAAGGGACCAGCAAGGGGGCAGGGAGCTCGGGGGGTAACCCCCGCAAGAAGGTGGTCCGGAGGTGGGCCTCGCCCATCCGCCTCAACGACCCTGACACAATTGAGATGCTCCGCCAGGAAGCGGCCTCCGTGCCTCCACCACCTCCTCGCACGGACGCCGGCACAGGTCAGCCATCCGCCCCAATCCCCACTATCCGTCGCAAGCTTCAATTCCTCGAGCCCGACGATCCAAACGTCGAACTCCTGCTATCCATGGCGGAGGTCGAATCCGGGATGGCTCGAATACTCATGGGCCACTTCCCAGGCGATCTGACAGTCCCTCTCCGTGTGGCAGTGATGACGCCGGAAATGGAAGGCCGCGGGAAGAAAAAGGCCAAGCGCGTGAGGCCCGCACCTTCGAGCGCCAGGCGGAGCTGCGGCGAAAAGCACTAGAGGAGGCGGGCTTGGACTCGGAGCCTGATTGGACGGACTCTGAGGAGGAGGCACCGGGCTCCGAGGAGGAAGAGCCCGCCCCTTAACCTTTCCGGACGGAGCCTGCCGCTTCCGCCCAAGTAGAGAAGCCCCCGGCTCCATCAGCTCCCGCACTAGGGGCGGGACCGAGCGGGTAGGAGCTTCCATCTCCCGCCACCGGGGTAGGGGTCCAGCAGGGCGAATCCACTGCCACCGCTGCGACCTCTTCGCCGCCAGCAGCTCCAGCACCCGTCCCTCTGGCCTCGCCTCCTGCAGGGGGCCAGGAGGGAGCGGGCTCCCAGCAGGGCCTGGGGGACCTGGTCTACAGGTCCCTTAGCTTTGTAGACATTGGCTCCGACTCCGAGTCCTCCTGCTCGGATTTGGAGGCCAAAGGGGCCAGGGCGGACCCTCTGAGCCCGCCAGCAGTCGGAGCTCGCCCGAGAGAGGTGCCAGCCCCCACTCCTTCTCCTGGCGTGCCACCTCCTACCAAAGCTCCGGGGGGTCCCAGCGCGGGCTCCTCTGCGGAAGAGGGGAGGGCGCCCTACTACGTGTGGCAGCTGTTGTTAGAATTGGTGAGGTCTATAGCTCATAAAAACCTATAGTTTAGCTATATATGGTTGATAGTATAGGAATGCATATTGGTACGTACCTTAGTACGTGTTCTGATTAAAGAACAGAGAGCCATGGCTACATGGTAATCCACTTGAGTGGGAGACTCAAGGGACTGGTCCCATGTAACCTAAATACGTTCGCAGCTCTGATAAGGGTTGGTCGCTCTATCAGGATAAGCTGTTGGGATGACAGAGCGTGGGTGTCTCCACCACGGTCATTACCAGGCACAGTGTCTGTGGCCGAACGGAACCAACACGGTGCACAGATCGATGAACAGACACCGGTGCACTAAACCGTGTTTCTGCTTAGGGTAAAACGGACCTAAACCCTGAGGAGCCATGTCTGGTGGGCTAACCAGTTGTGTGGTGCTTTGGCGCACCAATGTGTGAGGATCCGGATGCAGTGATCCAAAACCACGGTGTACTGGGTTACCCGGCTGGCGTTGCATCAGCATGTCACTCCTGCAGGCTATCCACACCCCTAACGGGAGGTGCGTTCCTTGGTCTGACCTACATCGTATTAAACCCTGGCCAAGTGGTCATCAGTTCGACTGGTGACGGATCCGGTTACTCGGCAGAGTTATCGGAGGTACGATGTACGTGGTCAACCTGGAAGGAACCGAGTCATATGAGCACTCGAGTCTGACGGTATTCTCCACCGCTCGAGTTGCGTCATGGCACCAGTGGAGGGACAGCGAGTTTACCATACTAAGCGGAGAGCAGGGGTATGTGGGAGAACATAGTAAGTCCGGGGGGATTGGAGTGCAGCCTGCGTCGCACTCTGGGTGGCTACGCAGGTTAACTCAGACTCAGAGGATCGATGATACACTCGGGTAGTGTGTCGATCGAGTCTGAGTTGGAAGCCATGAACCCTGGTCCCTGAAGGTTCCACCTTATCGACATTATGTACGGTTCTTATACCATCTCCTCGAAACACAGAACGTAGTTAGAGGAAGCAAGAAGTCCAAGCATACGCTCCGTGAGTGCTTCGCACTAGTGCACGGTAGATGCGTAGCTACGTGTATGCACTAAGGGGAAACCCTAGGTTAGTGCAGAGACGCATGTAGCAATTCCTTGCCATAAGTGGACTTTGCCACATGGGTGCGATGCACCGGGATATGTTGCGAGTTGACTAATTGACTTCACTAGGGGCACCCTACGGGAACCTCAGAGAATAGTAAAATCACTGGTGCACTTCACTTATGTGTGCCTTGCAAAGTCTCGTACACGAGGAATGGCCAACTAGTAGCATAAGGGCGTTTTGGTCATACCATGCGCCACTATGCACTAAGGGGGCCGGCCCTAAGTGTTGAGAGACTGGTCAAGGCTGGCCCCATTAGTTTCGGGAGGTTGTTGCCTCCGATGAAGGGGCCGGTTATGAGGCGCAGAAAACGGGCTGGTTTTGACCGTTTTCGAAAACAAGGAAAGGATAGAGATAAAGAAGAGATATATAGGGATAAGGTTTGAATCAATCATCCTTATCTATACTGTCCTTATCCATATGGATAGGCCGGCCCTATATATGAGAAGGAGAGAGAGGGTGCACGAAATTAGTAGCATGAGCAAGCCCTAGGGCCGGCCATGCAAGCCATGGGGAAACCAAAGCCCCTCTTCTCTCTTCGCATCTCCTCCCTCGTCTCTCTCTCCCTCGCTTGCGCCATTGGATGGCGATTCGTCTTCCTCGCATGGTGTTTCGTAGAAGGAGGAGGCTCATCGTATGGAGGCACTCAGAGATCCATCGATGAGGTGCCGTGCATCGTGTGAGATCGGGTGAACTAGAAGGAGTCTCCCGCAACCTTTTGCTGTCCAGAATCTGCACAGAAAATCAACGTTGTTTCTGCGATTCCGGGAGCTACAGAAGTCCAAACGACGTGAAACTTGGTGGAAAAGTTGCGTCTCGAAGTTGGCTACCTGCAGTCCAAATTTCAGCCCAATCAGAGTTCGGAGAGGAAAGTTATGGCCGTCGTACCGAAGCTATGTTGAGCAGATCCGTAGCCCGTCTCCATCGACAAAGAAGAAATTTGTCGCGGTGAAAGATTCCGCACGCAGGTATGATCTCTAACAAGTAGATCTAACATAATTAGAACATGTATTCATGCTAGATTTTTCTTTTGCGTTAGATCGTCGTTAGGGGTTCGAGTAGTTGCCATGCTAGTTTCATACACGCATATGTAGATTGTTTCGATGAAATTTTTGATATGTAACGCACACCGCTCTCGGTCCTCGGACCTTCACTTTGCTTCCGCTGCGGGCCTCTACCATGGATTTATTTCCAACAATTGGTATCAGAGCCCGCTAGTGGTGTGTGTTTCATGTTTTTCATGAAACCGTCATGTGCACGCATGAATAGTATGTGCTGCCATCGGGGTTCTACGAGTAGATCATGCATAGTATATTTTGTATGTTCTATGAATCGTTCTTGCAGGGCGCCGCTTCTAAAATTATTCTGGATATGTGATTGCTTGCTACCGGGGGTCGGACCCCGTGTTAGCGATTTTGTCTGGATGTTTTTTCTTCTGTGTGTGGATAGTTTTTAGAGCCATAGTCGGGCAAGAGGTGAAGATTTACCACCCTTGATTCCCAGGCTTTTGCTAGGTTTGTTTTCCTTTTCTTTCTAGGAAATTGTGTACGAGCGAGCACTTGCTCGAAGCGTACTAGATCTTTTTCGGTTACAGATTGAAGAGAAGGACTTGCCGTAGAGATCCACCACCGGGAAGATGAGCGGAACCTTGGAGGACGAAGGAGATCCGACGAAGCGTACACGATGACGGCAAAGGGCAAAAGCGTCAGGAGATCGTATACAGAGGCTTGCACCGGATCGAGGAGCCTTGCGAAGGAGACAGAGAGCTTGCGCTGTGCCAGTCAGGTTCAGGGGTCGGACCCTGAACTTGATTCAGTTATGTGCTTGTTTCTTTCAGTAGTTCTTTATATTTCTGTAGAGAACCCCAATGCGATAATTTAATTATCTGTATTAGAGGGATGCCCTTTCCCCTCGGGTCCTAGCGACCTTATTAGGATAGGATTCTACTAGTGACGCCTATTATTTAATTGACCCTTGATGATAGCATGAATTCCTCACATTTGGTTATGCCCCCATTAGGTCAACACCCGATTAGTCGGGTGTGCCTATTTGGCAAGCATCGAAACCTAGAATGAGTTGGAATTCTACTATGACATCATTCGTCAAATTTATAAGCGAGGCGCCATGGTAGTGGAAAACCTTTCCTGTCAGTCTGACCTTAGGCTAGGCTCCAGGGCATTAACGTGATAGCCAAGTTTGCGGAGCATCGATATTTTTTGAATATGTAATGTGACCCTTGAGTGGAGAAATCCACTTGTGGCAGGGACTATGATATTCCGAGATCGATTAATGCTTCACGAAAGGCTTGAACGCTAATGGGAGCACGGTATGACCAGGGTCTAGTGTATAGGTTGTCGTGACCTTAGTGTACACTCATACTTGCATTAAATAACCCTCAACTATAATAAGGGATGTGTAAGAGGACTCGTCGAGATCCTCTGGCCTCTACGGCCAATCACTTCGTGCTCGGGTGGGAGGGCATAACTCAACAACCCCCTCGGGTGAGAGCTGTGTTTTTCCATGCCAAGCTACTTAGTGATCTCCCTCGGGATATGGCGATTACGGCGCCAAGGGTTCAGGCTTTTACTCACCCTCGTGGGGGCCGTTAGAACTTCCGTTTCGTAATTGCCTAGGCTCGTGGTTAAGCATCCGAAGTATACGTGAGGTATTCGTTGCGAAGACAATGGTGATCACGTGGTACTAGCCAAAAGATAACCATGGTTCATCAAAGCCCTTAGTTGGCAGATTTGGATAGGGTCAAGGGAAAGACCCGTGTAAGCGGATGACCTGCACACTGCCCCCTCGGACAGGTGCAGCCTATTCCGAGATCTTACATACATGGTTAAATTAATCCATAGAGGTGTCTTCGCTGTGAGGGTAGCGCTGACATTTGGATATAATTAGCTTATTTTCAAAATCCATAAAATAAGTTTTTCGTGCATTCTTTTTCATTCAACCATATAGTTCCCCTATCCGCTATCCCATAAGAGAACCAGTTATCGGGTCTCTAACTACGTAGAGCGGAAGCGCTAACTTTAGCTTATGCATAGGGTAGTAAACGTACATTGGCTTCCAATCTAAATATCCCTGTACTAGACCTAACGGGTCCAGATATCACTAGGGCACTAACTAGGGCATATGACGACTAGCAAGAGTCTAAGGAGATGTGCAAGTGCTATGTTATAGCAGACTTGCGGACAACTCTTTAGAAGCGAGTCAGAGATATGCCGGGTCTTCTCTAATTAAGTTTTACTTGCATTAGATGTCTGGAAGGAGAAGTCAGTCGACTCATCGCTTTTCCACTAAGATACTTGTCGGTACCAAGATGTCAGAGGGAATGCTTCTTCGGGAACACATCCTTGAGTTCCAGATCGAACTAGATTCCAAAGACATAGTACCAGATGACGAGGTGGTGGAAGACGTCTATCTTGCATCCTTGTCTGGAACCTTCGAAGGCGTTATCAGAGACTTTAGCTTTAACAAGTTAGAGATGATAAATGCAGAACTTCTAAGGAGATTTCTAAGAGACAAAGGATGAGATCAAGATTAAAGGCAAAGCCTTTAGTGCTTAACCTAGGTCTTCTTTAGAAGAACCTAAAGGAGTAACTTATCAGAGATCGAAAACTATTCTAGTGCAGAAACTAGTGTGGACTCCTAAGTCTGGTAACGCTAAGGACGGAAGTGTTTCTGCTTTGGCGAGTATAGGGGGTATTTGAAGATTGAGTATGGCCTCAGGATGTTAGGATTTGAGTCGCTATCTAGTAGCAGTTCTTATGCTCCTTAGAATGTAGACTTCGGGTCTACAGAGATTCAAGGAAAGCAGAAGGCTACTTTATAGTGAAGGAATCCTAACATAGGTACTGATACCATAAGCCGCTGCGGAAGCTGTTAGATATGATTGTCTTAGTTTTTCCGAAACACGGATTTTGATCTTTAGAGATGTAGTTTTGTTTCCTCCTTGGTAAATGAAGTTTTTAGTTTTAGACAGCACCGTTGGTGTGTATCTTAAACTGAATAGATAGCTTCATTATTAGAGGAATAGATCAGAAAAATCTCTTTATATTTAATCCTTATTCGGAAATAGATTTCATGACAGCTGCAGCGTCTAATTGAAATTCATCTAAATCCTTTAGAGAAGCTATCCCATTTGTGACCCCTCTGATTTAGATATTTTGCCTCAGATAAATTCAGAGGTGACAGAAGGCCGAGTTTATATTCACATAATCATCGGAGATCCTTCTAACCTATGAGTGTAATCTGGAAGGCAGAATAACTAAAAGGGCCATGAAGGTATGGGAGTTAGTTAATTTTGACGTCTATGGTTCCAAGAGCATCCAGACGATAGGAGTCTCTTCGATTTAATCGAGGGAATGAGAACCTATCGGATGTGTAACGCCCCGATATTTTACGGATTAATTCAACCCGTATAATACTGGGGTGTTAGGAAGAAAAACTTGATATGAATAATTTCCATCAAATATGGAAAATACTGAGCCACTTTATTATAAAAACCATTGTTTGATACATTTCATGAAACAAAATTCTAAGGCATAAATTTTATTCTTCTGCAATGACCCTTCATATTTCGGCTCCGGCATCTTCATAGGAAGAAGTGTAGAGTGGGTCTTCAATTCCTTCTAGGTCGCATCCCGATCGTTCTTCATCTTCTCCGGGTACTGCAGGGTTTGTCTCTGTAGAGTGTACATCATCTGTAGGGGGGTGAGTTCTATCTACTGACTCACCAATGACTCAGTTTTGTTCATGTTAAACATATGTATTGAAAGCAGTAAACATGAATACGAAAAGTAAATAATTAAAACATTAATCACCCGATTCCCTTTTTGGCTCATCCGGCCAGGGTAGGAATCTCCAGTCCTTACCCGGGAAACTTTTAGTCCGCAACAAGGCAAGCCCCACACCTAGGAAACTTTTAGGCCGCAGCCAGGGCTAGCCCCACACCCAGGAAACTTCTTGGCCTCTGCCAGGGCTAGCCCCACACCCAGGAAACTTTTTGGCCTCAGCCAGGGCTAGCCCCACACCCAGGAAACTTTTTGGCCTCAGCCAGGGCTAGCCCCACACCCAGACAAGTGATTACGTATTTCAAAATTTACCATCCCATATCAAATTACCGACATTCTATAGCATATAATTAACATGAATAAACTGAGTTTAAATCCCCTACCTGAACCGTTGCAAACTTTTACTCCTGATAAGGAAGCTTTAGTACGCTCAAAACCTGAAAATATGTTACTAATAATTGGTTAGTTTTTATCCTAAATTTTTCCAGGATTTTTCCAACATTTTTAGATGTGAACTAATGGGTTTTCTTCTTTAGGGGCATTTTGGTCAATTCTAAAATATTTTAAATTTATATTCATTTTGTAGAGATTTTTATTAGGAACCCGTGGCCGCAGACGGAATTCGATTCCGAGTTAGAATGAAGAGATTATGAACATTTTACCCTAGGGGTAAAATGGTAAATATACTTTTTAATTGTCGGTTGTGGAATTTTATAATCTAAGTAAGTGTATTTTGTCATTACGAATCCAACACCACTGACGGAACTCAATTCCGAGTCCGTATGGGTAAGATAAGGTCAATATAATTTTCCTTGATAATCTATATATTTATTACTAGTTGATTTTTAAACATAAAGTGTAATGGGATCTTTTGGTTAGTCCAAAGGGCTTTAAAATGGGTTAAGAATAGGTTGGGGGTTCTAAATCTAATTTAGCCTTTTTGCATCACTATTTTATAAATGGATTTAAAAATCCGAACGGGTTAACGGGTTTAAATTACGTACCCGACCCAACAACCTGAGTTGGTGATAGTGGTGGTCGGTGGTGGCGGCCGGCGGCAGCGGGCGGCGCCCGGTGGTCGGTGGCGGCGGCCGGCGACGGTGTCGGCGGCGGCCGGCGGCGGGAGTGGCCGGCGGCGGCGGCGACCGGCGGCGGCCGACGGCGCGGCGGCGGGTGGCGGCGGTGGCCGGCGGCGGGCGGCGGCCGGCGGCGAGTGGCGGCCGGCGGCGGCGACCGGCGGCGGTGACCGGCGGTGGTGGCCGGCGGCAGCGGCCGGCGGCGGTGGGCGGCGGCCGGCGGAGGGTGGTCGGCGGTGGGTGGTGGAGCCCGCTTGTCGCGAGGACTGCTGTGCAGAAATTTGTGGGTGGGGGGGGTTTATATAGGCTCCCCGGGAATACGAAGAGTCCCGGGGGCTTTATTGCAAATCTGCCGTTTCGTATTCTGGCCGTCCGATTTGGAAACGAACGGTCGCAGATGACGATTCGTATTCTATGTGTCGTTTCGTATTCTGGCCGTTCGATTGCGATCGAACGGTCAAATAACGCTTGGTATTCTGGTTATATAATAATAATTAGTTTTATTATATTTAAACAGAAAAGTATTAAGGGATTTTTGGTTAGAGGAAATGGGTTTAAGGTTTTATTAAAATGGGTCTCGGGTTCGAATCCTTCTATGGGCTATTTATGTTTACACATATATATAATCTTTTTCTTTTAAATTTTTAATGCTTTAAATGAGTTCAAAACGAAAAAGTTTATATATGGTTTTTAATCGTTTCAACGAGACGGACGCAATGGCGCAGTCCGTTTTTTATTTTAAATTTTGTATAAAAATTTCTTATAATGACTTTTAAAATATTATTTTATTTTGGGTTATTACATTCTCTACCCCTAATAAAAATTTCGTCCTCGAAATTTAAAGTTCGTACCTTAGCTGTTGTACAAGTATATTTCTGGATCTAATTCCTAAGTAACTTCTTCACAATTTCTTCCAATCATCAAGTGATAGATTTTTGTTTTTCTCTTTCCTAACTTTCTTTCGCAGAATATTATTTCTTTTCCTTCAGGTGTTTAAAAGGTAACATTCTTTCGATAACAATTCATCATCATCCTATATTTGGATAACCAGTACATTCCTAATGTAATATCAAATTTTCTTCAATTTCAATTTGGGTCACCACTCCACATCTTCAATTCTTAGTATACAGTTTCTGCAGACTCTGTTTGTTTTGGCCTTATCACAAAGTGCAGTGGTGAGGGCAAGTATATATCCTAACGGTACTGTCTTCAATTGTAAGTTTCTAGCCAAGTGAATTGATATGAACAAATGGTTTTAACCTGGCCTAAAATTACTCTAGCTAGATTTCCATAATGGTGCTTACAAAAATTCAAATTGTTTCACTTATTATATTTTTTTTTAATTGGAATAATATTCTAAAAGTGAATCGTTCATACCTTTAATGACGTCGAAAAGTGAATCGTTCATACCTTTAATGACGTCGTTTGATTCTTCCTCAGTAGATACTGCAAATGTTTTTCCAGGCACCTTTTGATTTTGAGCGGTGCGAGCTACCGATACTTGCGGAGCATTTCGAAAAGGAGGACTGGTAGGAATGTTACCATTCAAGCGAGGACAGTATCGTTGAAAATGATCCCGCGATCCGCATGTGAAGCAAGTCCGAGGTCCTATAGATTTTGGAGGACTACTCATCCTTGCTTGAAACTCTTGTATCTTTGGTCTTTTTAACTCTATCAATGGTGTACTTCTTTTCAGTCTATTCTTTTCAAATATTTTTCGAGTTTCCTCCCATTCTCGTTCTGCCACTAAAGCAGTTTGTACTAGTTCTCCATATTTTCGAATACGGAGTACCGCCACTCTGGTTCGAATATGAGGATTCAAACCTTGTTCAAACCTTTTGGACTTCAGTTCTTCAGTGGCTATAAGATACTGGGTAAAACGTGACAGTTCAGTAAACTTGGCTTCATACTGGGAAACACTAAGCTTTCCTTGATAAAGTTCTAGAAATTCTGCAATCATTCTGTCCCTGGTTGCGTCGGAGAAATATTTTTCTAAGAACACTTTCGTAAATTCTTCCCATGTGAAAATAACTTGAGTTCTCTTGACCGAGTCCCACCAGTAATCTGCCTCTCCTTCTAACATATAAGTGGCCAAGATGACTTTATGTTCATCATTTACTTTTAAAGTCTCCAAAATCTTTCCCACCTGTTTGAGCCATCTATCGGCAATTAGGGGGTCCGGTTCTCCTTTAAAGGCAGGGGGTTTTAGTTCTTTGAAAAAATAACCCCAATTCTTGAGCTTTCTTTGGAGGAATCCATCTTTTCTATAAGTTGATGTAGGGCTCCTAATACTTTGTTAATATATTTTGAATAGAAAATTTTAATTATTAACCTTTTGGAGTTTTAATATTACAGTGCTTACATTGAAACCTCTTATAGTAAATCTTTTCATTATAATATCAATCTTTTTTTTTTTTTTTTCCTAAGAGGTAATTATTAACTTATTTGGGTGTCTTGTTTATGGGATTCAATAAGGCAATAAATTCTAGGGTTTGAGAATAAAATTTTTCTGACTTTCTCTACTCACACATCAACTGTACCTGGCTACTGTATTCACCAGGAACCACAGTGATATAAGAATAGAGTTGACCTAAGAGTTGGGGCAATTCTAGTGATCTAGTTTGGGGACGGTTCAAATTTTTGAATCCGACTAAAAACTTTTGGTCTTGACAATCGTCGAGAAACTTGTTAATGGCTACATATACTTTATTCCTAAAGGAGGTAAAAAAAATGGATGCTCATAACTTATAAGTAGTTCCTAGATGTTCTTAATTTCACATCTGTATTTCGATTACTTTTTTTTTTTATTAAAAACTTTAACTATTTGACTCTGATCATTTAGGATGTAGAGGTAAACTATCATGATCTCGAAGTCAAAGTCCTAGGCGGCTCCACCTTAGGTGGCTCCACACTAGCAGTTGGCAGCCCTTTTTCCATGAAACGGCTCCACCTAACTCCAGGCAGCCCTTTCCTAGGTAGCCCTTTCCATTGAACTCGAATTCGAGAAATGATGATTATCCTCAATCCTAATTATCACAGTATATGTTATAATTTTTAAGTCGATTATGTAGTTGAAATCAGTTCTCTCTGCACTAATGATTTAACCCAGATCTCCCCATATTTTTGTATTCTATATTCAACTCGATTATATTTTTACTTATTTGTGTTAATTATTTGTATGTTACTAACCGCTTGAGGTTGGAGTCCATTGGACTTCTTGACTATGGATTTCATTCGAGAAGTATCTTAGTTCTTATAGGAGTTATCATGGATGCTTTATTTTTTTTATTTTTATTTTTTTTTTTTCCGAGTAATTTGCGTACATAAATCTAATTCCTGAGTTAATCTACTCTTATCCAGATTGATTAACCTAGGTAAGGTTCTAATACTTTGGATAGGTTTCAGGTTACACAGGAAACAGGTCTTAGTCTTTGATACACGACTAAGTTTTCATTAATAAAAGACTTAATAATTGTTTCTTTCGGATGATCATTATTTCTGCTAAGATACTGTCGTAACGTGTTTTCAAAAAGAGGTTTTAGGAGATAGGACCTTAAATTAAGTTACTCCTTAGGGATTTCTTACCCTAATTGAGTTATTACTAGGGTTTATAACACCTTCTTAGATTTTCATATTGTTACAAAGCGACATTCTATAATTCTAGTTAGTTTCTAATTCTCTCTAAGTGATTATACGTTCTAATTTCGATGTACCTATATTGTCTTCGGCGTTGACTAACTTTCAGCGACCAATGATGTTGTCTCAGACTTACGTATTGCAAGTTATTATAACATATTTAAAAGAGAGATCTTAAAGTTCCGGTATATATACTTTGTTCTAGCGATTAAGTGTCTTAGGTTATCAATGTCTTAATCATCTAGGACTAGGTGTACCTAGATTTAATTCACATGAACCTAACTTATGCTCTAGGTTAAGTGACTATCCTACTAATGTCCTTCTTGCTAATAATTCTTTATTCCTAGGATCTATTACCTAGGCTCTGATACCAAGTTGTAACGCCCCGATATTTTACGGATTAATTCAACCCGTATAATACTGGGGTGTTAGGAAGAAAAACTTGATATGAATAATTTCCATCAAATATGGAAAATACTGAGCCACTTTATTATAAAAACCATTGTTTGATACATTTCATGAAACAAAATTCTAAGGCATAAATTTTATTCTTCTGCAATGACCCTTCATATTTCGGCTCCGGCATCTTCATAGGAAAAAGTGTAGAGTGGGTCTTCAATTCCTTCTAGGTCGCATCCCGATCGTTCTTCATCTTCTCCGGGTACTGCAGGGTTTGTCTCTGTAGGGTGTACATCATCTGTAGGGGGGTGAGTTCTATCCACTGACTCACCAATGACTCAGTTTTGTTCATGTTAAACATATGTATTGAAAGCAGTAAACATGAATAGGAAAAGTAAATAATTAAAACATTAATCACCCGATTCCCTTTTTGGCTCATCCGGCCAGGGTAGGAATCTCCAGTCCTTACCCGGGAAACTTTTCGTCCGCAACAAGGCAAGCCCCACACCTAGGAAACTTTTAGGCCGCAGCCAGGGCTAGCCCCACACCCAGGAAACTTCTTGGCCTCTGCCAGGGCTAGCCCCACACCCAGGAAACTTTTTGGCCTCAGCCAGGGCTAGCCCCACACCCAGGAAACTTTTTGGCCTCAGCCAGGGCTAGCCCCACACCCAGACAAGTGATTACGTATTTCAAAATTTACCATCCCATATCAAATTACCGACATTCTATAGCATATAATTAACATGAATAAACTGAGTTTAAATCCCCTACTTGAACCGTTGCAAACTTTTACTCCTGATAAGGAAGCTTTAGTACGCTCAAAACCTGAAAATATGTTACTAATAATTGGTTAGTTTTTATCCTAAATTTTTCCAGGATTTTTCCAACATTTTTCGATGTGAACTAATGGGTTTTCTTCTTTAGGGGCATTTTGGTCAATTCTAAAATATTTTAAATTTATATTCATTTTGTAGAGATTTTTATTAGGAACCCGTGGCCGCAGACGGAATTCGATTCCGAGTTAGAATGAAGAGATTATGACCATTTTACCCTAGGGGTAAAATGGTAAATATACTTTTTAATTGTCGGTTGTGGAATTTTATAATATAAGTAAGTGTATTTTGTCATTACGAATCCAACGCCACTGACGGAACTCAATTCCGAGTCCGTATGGGTAAGATAAGGTCAATATAATTTTCCTTGATAATCTATATATTTATTACTAGTTGATTTTTAAACATAAAGTGTAATGGGATCTTTTGGTTAGTCCAAAAGGCTTTAAAATGGGTTAAGAAAAGGTTGGGGGTTCTAAATCTAATTTAGCCTTTTTGCATCACTATTTTATAAATGGATTTAAAAATCCGAACGGGTTAACGGGTTTAAATTACGTACCCGACCCAACAACCTGAGTTGGTGATAGTGGTGGTCGGTGGTGGCGGCCGGCGGCGCCCGGTGGTCGGTGGCGGCGGCCGGCGACGGTGTCGGCGGCGGCCGGCGGCGGGAGTGGCCGGCGGCGGCGGCGACCGGCGGCGGCCGACGGCGCGGCGGCGGGTGGCCGGCGGCGGGCGGCGGCCGGCGGCGAGTGGCGGCCGGCGGCGGCGACCGGCGGCGGTGACCGGCGGTGGTGGCCGGCGGCGGTGGGCGGCGGCCGGCGGAGGGTGGTCGGCGGTGGGTGGTGGGGCCCGCTTGTCGCGAGGACTGCTGTGCAGAAATTTGTGGGTGGGGGGGGTTTATATAGGCTCCCCGGGAATACGAAGAGTCCCGGGGGCTTTATTGCAAATCTGCCGTTTCGTATTCTGGCCGTCCGATTTGGAAACGAACGGTCGCAGATGACGATTCGTATTCTATGTGTCGTTTCGTATTCTGGCCGTTCGATTGCGATCGAACGGTCATATAACGCTTGGTATTCTGGTTATATAATAATAATTAGTTTTATTATATTTAAACAGAAAAGTATTAAGGGATTTTTGGTTAGAGGAAATGGGTTTAAGGTTTTATTAAAATGGGTCTCGGGTTCGAATCCTTCTATGGGCTATTTATGTTTACACATATATATAATCTTTTTCTTTTAAATTTTTAATGTTTTAAATGAGTTCAAAACGAAAAAGTTTATATATGGTTTTTAATCGTTTCGACGAGACGGACGCAATGGCGCAGTCCGTTTTTTATTTTAAATTTTGTATAAAAATTTCTTATAATGACTTTTTAAAATATTATTTTATTTTGGGTTATTACAGGATGGGTTCCATAGGATCCTGATGGAGCATGGGATTAGCTCCCAGTTAAATGCTCCAAGGATGACACGTCAGAATAAAGTCTCCGAGAGAAGAAATCGGACCCTGTTTGACATGGTCCGTAGTCTGATGAATATTGCCAAATGTACTACCCACCCTTTGGTGGGGTTGTACCTTAAAACAGTAGCTTATATCTGAAACTCTCTCTCATCTAGATCAGTGCCTCAGACCTATAGAGAGCTATGGTCTAAGCGAAAGCTGACACTATAGAGTCTCGAGATATAGGGTTGTCCTGCACTTGTGCAAAAGGACAAGAGGGATGAGATGGAGATGTAGTTCCAGGTATATCTGTTTGTAGGTTACCCTTAGGAGGCATAAGGTGGACTGTTCTATGATCTTGAGGTTTGGAAGGTAATCGTTTCTACGAATACCATCTACCTAGACCAGGATTATATTATAGACCATAAGTTTACCGGTAAGGTAGTTCTGGGTGAACTACTGGGTACTGGTAGAGAGTGCGCATCTGAAAACGTAGTGGGAGTAGATGATACAAGAAACTAGTATACCAGGTACTGTAGAAACGATTCACTTTGTACCACCACCACCTCGTCGTTGTGGGACCATCAGAGCTCCTGAAAGATACTATGGAGAAACTTCGATAGTTAATCCAGAGTTTCAGGAGGATGATCCCTAGAGCTACGAAGAAGTAGTGGGAGCTTCCTTTGTACCACCACCACCTCGTCGTTGTGGGACCATCAGAGCTCCTGAAAGATACTATGGAGAAACTTTGATAGTTAATCCAGAGTTTCAGGAGGATGATCCCTAGAGCTACGAAGAAGTAGTGGGAGCTTCCGACAGCTCTGACTGACAAAAGACCATGGAGGCAAGCATGCATCAATGTCCCTTGGAACAGTCTTGACACTAATAGCACTATCACCCTTCAGGGTGTAGAAGGTGCATTAGAAGAGCACCCGATTAAGACTTAAGTAGCTAGATTAGTTACCAAAGGAGAAGGGATTGACTATGTCAAAACCATCTCACTGGTAGCTATGCCTAAGTCTATAACGGATCCTCTTAATTCATCACAGCCCATTAAAGTTGGGAGATCTGGTTGATGGATGTCAAGACAGTTATTCCCTAACGGGAATTTGAAAAAGGACATATGGATGATGTAGCCTCAGGCTTTGTGTCAGTAGGTTAGGAAGATATGGAATGCAAGTTGCAACGGTCCATTTATGGACTGATGCAAGCATCCAAGTTGGAATATCTATTTTGATCAAGGGAATCCGCTCATACGGATTTGATCAGAATGAGGATAAACCAAGATGGTATAGGAAAGGTGAAATAGCTACAAGGGTATATTTAGTACTTTACGTTAACGATATTCTACTGATTGAAAATGATGTAGGAATATTGTTTACGGTAAAGGTTTGTAGTCATCACAATTCGATGTGAAAGACCCTAGTGAGGCGAGTTATGCTCTAGGAATCAAGGTAACTCTAGATAACCAGAGCAAGATTCTCTTGCTGTCACAGGCTACGCATGAAAATAAGATTCTAGCCAGATTCGTTTTACGAGGCTAGAAATCTATTGCGCAGCAGGATGGTGGGTCGGTTTCAGTCGAACCCGGGTCCAGATCTTTGGACCGATGTGAAGGGTATACTCAGAAATCCTCGTTAAGTAAGGATTGTGAGTTAGCTTGCACTTCACAGGTCCTGATATCGATTGGACACACAGGATCTAACTTTAGTGTCAGATGTGTGTTCCAGAGAATCGATTTCAGGGATTATTTTTATCTTGGGATTAGAAGCGGTAGTTGGTAGAGTGTGAAGCAAGAGTGAATCACAGACTCTACCACAGAGGCTTAGCACGTTGTTGCGTGCTAGGTAATATATCAGGTGGTAAGGCTTAGGAAGTTCTTAGAGAACTTGGAACGCGTACCAGAAGCTCAGTTATCTGTTGTTTCAACAGAAGAGCGGTAAGCAAGGTCCAAGGAGACTAGGCACCGCCGTGAGGGGAAACCCATCAAGTACAAACTCCACTTGATCTAACAGTTATAGGAGGAAATGCAAGTAGCGGTACTGAGGTGGAATCTACAGACAATGTTGCCAATTCCATTAGGGAATTCTTGCAAAGGCTTTTGGGTAGCATGTAGAAGCTACAGAGCTCAACACCGTTATTCCTCGTTAGACCTAGTGGGAGATTGTTAGAATTGGTGAGGTCTATAGCTCGTAAAAACCTATAGTTTAGCTATGTATGGTTGATAGTATAGGAATGCATATTGGTACGTACCTTAGTACGTGTTCTGATTACAGAACAGAGAGCCATGGCTACATGGTAATCCACTTGAGTAGGAGACTCAAGGGACTGGTCCCATGTAACCTAAATACGTTCGCAGCTCTGATAAGGGTTGGTCGATCTATCAGGATAAGCTGTTGGGATGACAGAGCGTGGGTGTCTCCACCACGGTCATTACCAGGCACAGTGTCTGTGGCCGAACGGAACCAACACGGTGCACAGATCGGTGAGCAGACACCGGTGCACTAAACCGTGTTTCTGCTTAGGGTAAAACGGACCTAAACCCTGAGGAGCCATGTCTGGTGGGCTAACCAGTTGTGTGGTGCTTTGGCGCACCAATGTGTGAGGATCCGGATGCAGTGATCCAAAACCACGATGTACTGGGTTACCCGGCTGGCGTTGCATCAGCATGTCACTCCTGCAGGCTATCCACACCCCTAACGGGAGGTGCGTTCCTTGGTCTGACCTACATCGTATTAAACCCTGGCCAGGTGGTCATCAGTTCGACTGGTGACGGATCCGGTTACTCGGCAGAGTTATCGGAGGTACGATGTACGTGGTCAACCTGGAAGGAACCGAGTCATATGAGCACTCGAGTCTGACGGTATTCTCCACCGCTCGAGTTGCGTCATGGCACCAGTGGAGGGACAGCGAGTTTACCATACTAAGCGGAGAGCAGGGGTATGTGGGAGAACATAGTAAGTCCGGGGGGATTGGAGTGCAGCCTGCGTCGCACTCTGGGTGGCTACACAGGTTAACTCGGACTCAGAGGATCGATGGTACACTCGGGTAGTGTGTCGATCGAGTCTGAGTTGGAAGCCATGAACCCTGGTCCCTGAAGGTTCCACCTTATCGACATTATGTACGGTTCTTATACCATCTCCTCGAAACACATAACGTAGTTAGAGGAAGCGAGAAGTCCAAGCATACGCTCCGTGAGTGCTTCGCACTAGTGCACGGTAGATGCGTAGCTACGTGTGTGCACTAAGGGGAAACCCTAGGTTAGTGCAGAGACGCATGTAGCAATTCCTTGCCATAAGTGGACTTTGCCACATGGGTGCGATGCACCGGGACATGTTGCGAGTTGACTAATTGACTTCACTAGGGGCACCCTACGGGAACCTCAGAGAATAGTGAAATCACTGGTGCACTTCACTTATGTGTGCCTTGCAAAGTCTCGTACACGAGGAACGGCCAACTAGTAGCATAAGGGCGTTTTGGTCATACCATGCGCCACTATGCACTAAGGGGGCCGGCCCTAAGTGTTGAGAGACTGGTCAAGGCCGGCCCCATTAGTTTCGGGAGGTTGTTGCCTCCGATGAAGGGGCCGGTTATGAGGCGCAGAAAACGGGCTGGTTTTGACCGTTTTCGAAAACAAGGAAAGGATAGAGATAAAGAAGAGATATATAGGGATAAGGTTTGAATCAATCATCCTTATCTATACTGTCCTTATCCATATGGATAGGCCGGCCCTATATATGAGAAGGAGAGAGAGGGTGCACGAAATTAGTAGCATGAGCAAGCCCTAGGGCCGGCCATGCAAGCCATGGGGAAACCGAAGCCCCTCTTCTCTCTTCGCATCTCCTCCCTCGTCTCTCTCTCCCTCGCTTGCGCCATTGGATGGTGATTCGTCGTCCTCGCATGGTGTTTCGTAGAAGGAGGAGGCTCATCGTATGAAGGCACTCAGAGATCCATCGATGAGGTGCCGTGCATCGTGTGAGATCGGGTGAACTAGAAGGAGTCTCCCGCAACCTTTTGCTGTCCAGAATCTGCACAGAAAATCAACGTTGTTTCTGCGATTCCGGGAGCTACAGAAGTCCAAACGATGTGGAACCTGTTGGAAAAGTTGCGTCTCGAAGTTGGCTACTTGCAGTCCAAATTTCAGCCCAATCGGAGTTCGGAGAAGAAAGTTATGGCCGTCGTACCGAAGCTATGTCGAGCAGATCCGTAGCCCGTCTCCATCGACAAAGAAGAAATTTGTCGCGGTGAAAGATTCCGCACGCAGGTATGATCTCTAACAAGTAGATCTAACATAATTAGAACATGCATTCATGCTAGATTGTTCTTTTGCGTTAGATCGTCGTTAGGGGTTCGAGTAGTTGCCATGCTAGTTTCATACACGCATATGTAGATTGTTTCGATGAAATTTTTGATATGTAACGCACACCGCTCTCGGTCCTCGGACCTTCACTTTGCTTCCGCTGCGGGCCTCTACCATGGATTTATTTCCAACAGCTGCTAGGCCGCAATGTCTTCGCCCGAGCCCCCTTCGCTTCCATAAGCGAACGCCTGGCCGAGGTACCTCTCGCTCTCTCTACCCCTACGCCAAAATGTTATTTTTCGCTAACTTTTTCATCTTCCTTATACAGGCGGAGAAACAGAGCCAGGCACCGGCCGCGGAGGTCGCTGGGGCCGGGAAAGCGCTGGCCGCCTTGTTCGACGATTCCCTTTGGGGGTCCGAGCGCAAGGTGGACGAGCACATTCACAAGCTCCAGCGGGCTTCGCACGCCGTGGCGCTGAAAGAGGCGGAGGAGCTTCGGCAGAGGGTCGCGACCCTCATGTCGGGCATGGCCGAGCTGGAGACGGCCCAGCTCAAGACCTCCGACGACCTCCGAAAGGCCACGGCGGAGCGGGACGAGGCTGTGACCGCTATGAAGGAGGCGGCTGAACTTCAGGGTGAGGTCGCTGCTCTGAAGACAGAGATCGCCGCTCTGAAGGAGACGCACGCCGAAGGCCTTCGGGCTCAACAAGGTCGCCTCCAAGCTCAGCTGGACGATCTCCTCAAGAAGGGCGCCTTGGCCGCTGTAGAAAAATACAAGATCGAGAGGTCGAAGAAACGGCGCCGAGGAGATGACAGCGGGGCGGAGACCAGCAAGCCTTGAGCTCGCAAATTTTGTAACTTTTTTGTTTTGATCAATGAAATCTTCATCTTTTTGAGCCCGTCTCTGTGTTCATTTCTTTCTGTGTTGCTCATGAGTCTGCTTCAAAACCTTTCGCAGCGGCCTTGAGGGTCATTCCCCGGGCGAGGCAACTAATTCGATTCAACCATTTTATTTTAAAGTAAATGCAAACAAAAAAAATCGGCATGCTCGCTAAAACTCAATATAATCTTTGAGCCCTTAGAGGGGTTACCATGGGAAGTTCGGGCTACCTGAAAGGGTGGTCGCCCTTTTCAAGTTTCCCTAATTCGCGCCAGGATGCTTCCGTTGATGGCAGGTGAACGCGAAGGATCCTGGTTAGGTTTTGAGTCCTCTAGACAGCGGACTACCCTGGAAATCTCAAGGTTGCTTATTTGCGGCCTCTAAGGATTCCAGTCTTGCTTTAAGTCCGCACAACGGCGGACTACTCCAGGAATCTCAAGGTCGCCTACTGTCGGCCTCTGAGGATCCCGGTCTTGTTTTAAGTCCGCACAACGGCGGACTGCCCCGGGAATCTCAAGGTCGCCTACCGGCGGCCTCTGAGGATCCCGGTTTTGCTTTAAGTCTGCACAACGACGGACTGCCCCGGGAATCTCAAGGTCGCCTACTGGCGGCTTCTGAGGATCCCTGTTTTGCTTTAAGTCCGCACGACGGCGGACTGCCCCGGGAATCTCAAGGTCGCCTACTGGCGGCCTCTGAGGATCCCGATTTTTCTTTAAGTCCGCACGACGACGGACTGTACTTTTTCGTAGATCATGCGTGCTCTTGCTATGCCGAGCTTCCGGGCTGAATTCTTTGGTGAAACTGCCACCGTTCATTCATAACTTCTTCAGAAAATGACTTACAAAAAATCCACTGGTCTTATGCATAAAATTTTTGGAGGTGCAAGGCATTCCAAGGTCGCTCTAACAGGTCGCCCTCAGCGGTCATCAATTGGTAAGCCCCCGAGCCTCGTGCTTCACGTACTATGTAGGGGCCTTCCCAGTTCGCCGTGAGCTTCCCTGCGTTAGGCTCCTGTGTGTTTGCGAACACCTTTCTCATCTCCATATCACCGGCTTTGAACGCTCGATGGCGGACTCTTTTGTCGTATGCGCGCTTCATTTCCTGTCTGTATCCGGCGAGATGCAGGTTGGCGCGTTCTCGTCGTTCTTCGAGCTGGTCGAGGGAGTCGGCGAGCAGAGCGTCATTGTCGACCTCATCTGCCGTGAACTTTCTTTCAGTAGGCAGCTTGGCTTCTATGGGCAATACGGCTTCACACCCGTAGGCGAGGCTGAAAGGCGACTCGTTAGTTGAGCGACGTGGAGTGGTTTGGTATGCCCATAGCACGCCTTCGAGCTCCTGCTCCCACAATCCCTTCTTTTCGTCCAACCTTTTCTTGAGGTTGTCTAGGATTACACGATTTGTAGCTTCCGCCTGCCCGTTGCTTTGAGGGTACCTCGGAGAGGAAAACCTTAGGTCGACTCCATACAGAGCACAAAATTTTATGATCAAGTGATTGTCGAACTGTCGACCGTTGTCGATGATGAGTACTCGGGGCAAACCGAAACGGCAGAAGATGTTCTTCCAAAGGAAGTCTTTCACCTGCTTTTCACCTTTCTTAGCTAGCGGGACCGCTTCCACCCATTTGGTGAAGTAGTCCGTAGCCACCAAGATAAATTTCTTTTGCCGGGCTGATATGGGGAAAGGTCCCATAATGTCCAGTCCCCATTGCTGAAAAGGCCAGGGGCTCGCCAGAGGATGCAGTTCTTCTGCGGGCATATGATTTGTCGTGGCGTGCTTCTGGCATCGGATGCAGCTTTGAACGACCTTCAAGGCGTCTTGCTCCAGAGTGGGCCACCAATATCCTTGCCTCCGGACTTTCGCAGCCATAGACCGCCCGCCGGCATGAATCCCTAGCTCGCCAGATTGAATGCCATTTAAAACTTCTTCGGTTTCGGGGTGCTCGATGCAACGAAGATTTGGCCCGTCGAAGGATTTCCTAAAAAGACGATCCCAACGAATGAGATAGCGACCAGCGCACTTCTCCATTCGCCGAGCTTCTTCTCTGTCTTCCGGGAGCTCACCCTTTAGGAGAAAACGAATAATAGGCGCGATCCATCCGCCAGGTGACACATCGGCCGATACTTTGTTAACAGCGGGCTCTGCTATTTGGAGCCGGGACTGACTTTGGACTTCGATAAAAATATGGCGAGCTTTTGATCCTCCTAGCAGGGAGGCGGCATTTGTCAAAGCGTCAGCTCGCCTGTTATCGGCTCGCGGAATTTGCTCGAAGGAGATCTTTTCGAACTCCGCGGCCTTGCCTTTTACCAGATCCACGTAGCCCGCCATTCGCGTATCCCGGGAGGCATAATCTCCGTTGATTTGACAAATGATCAGTTGGGAGTCGCTGAAGACCTTCAACCGTTTGGCGCCTACTTCTTGAGCGAGCTCTAGTCCGGCAAGCAGTGCCTCGTACTCTGCTTCGTTGTTGGTGGCAGCGAAATCCAGCCAGACCGATTTTTCGAGGAGTATCGCCTGAGTGATTAGTGCGATCCCGATCCCTGCTCCCAAAGCGTTGGAGGATCCATTGACGAATAGTTCCCAGCCTGCTCTCTCTGAATGCTTAGTTGGAGGAAGCTCGCTATGGTTGTCTAAGAACTTCGCCTTCCCAGGGTGTGCCTCAGTTGGCTCATCCTCCTGGTACTGGACCGGTTCTTCTATGGGGAAGTCCGCCAAGAAATCGACGAGAACCTGCACTTTGACAGCAACTCGAGGGACATACTCCAAACCATAGGCGGCGAGCTCGGCGGACCATCGATACAGCCTACCGACTACCGAGGGTCTGGAGAGCGCGCTCTTCAAAGGGTGCTCCGTGATGACCTTGACAGTGTGCGCCGAGAAGTAGGGGTAGAGTTTTCTCGCGGTAAGGACCAAGGCCAATGCGACCTTCTCGATTGGTCGATACCGGAGCTCGGCAGGGAGCATTGTATGGCTTACGAAATAAACAGGCCGCTCCACCTTTGCTTCTTCCACCACGAGGACCCCGCTCACCGTATTCTCCGTGACTGCAAGATATACGCCAAGCTCGGCGCCATCTTTTGGTGCCGCTAGGATTGGCGGGCTTGCCAGATAGTCCTTGATCTTTTGAAAAGCGCGCTCACACTTTTCATCCCAACAAATGCTCGCTCCTTTTCGAAGTAGCTCGAAAAGAGGTCGGCAGTTATCTGAGGATTTGGAGATGAACCGATTTAGTGCGGCGATTCGCCCGCTCAATCTCTGGACTTCCTGCCGGGTTCTTGGTGCGGGCATTTCGACAAGTGCTCGGATTTGCCCAGGGTCGGCCTCGATCCCCTGTGGGTGACCAGGTACCCTAGAAATTTCTCAGATGTCATCCCGAAGGCGCACTTTGCCGGGTTTAGCCTCATTTGGTACTTTCTCAATACTTCGAAGATTTCGCGGAGATCGGCAACATGCCTCTCTCGCTCTCGACTCTTTACCAGGAGGTCATCTACATAAACCTCGACATTTTCTGCCGATCTGATCTTTAAACATCTGAGTGACTAACCTTTGGTAGGTCGCTCCCGCGTTCTTCAGTCCAAACGGCATTACCCGATAGCAGAAAAGCTTCTGGTAGCCCGCCCCAGATTAGAAGGCGGTCTTCTCCTAATCTTCGACGTGGAGAGGTATCTGGTTATACCCCGAATATCCGTCCATGAAGGATAAGGCCCGAAACCCGACAGCTGCGTCGACCAGCGCGCCTATTCGTGGAAGGGGGAATCCGTCCTTCGGGCATGCTTTGTTAAAGTGGGAGAAGTCGATGCACACTCTGACCGCCCCACTCTTCTTGGGTACTACCACGATATTGGAGATCCACTCGGGGAAATGCGCCTCACGTATAAAGCCAGCTCGCTCTAGCTTATCTATCTCCGCCGCCACTGCAGTGGACTTTGCAGCCGGTATGTGCCGAGCTTTTTGTTGGAAATAATTCCATGGCAGAGGCCCGTAGCGGAAGCAAAGAATAGGTCCGAGGACCGAGAGCGGTGTGCGTTACATATCAAAAATTTCATCGAAACGATCTATATATGCGTGTATGAAACTAGCATGGCAACTACTCGAACCCCTAACGACGATCTAACGCAAAAGAACAATCTAGCATGAATGCATGTTCTAATTATGTTAGATCTACTTGTTAGAGATCATACCTGCGTGCGGAATCTTTCACCGCGACAAATTTCTTCTTTGTCGATGGAGACGGGCTACGGATCTGCTCGATATAGCTTCGGTACGATGGCCATAACTTTCTGCTCCGAACTCCGATTGGGCTGAAATTTGGACTGCAGGTAGCCAACTTCGGGACGCAACTTTTCCAACAAGTTTCACATCGTTTGGACTTCTGTAGATCCCGGAATAGCAGAAACAATGTTGATTTTCTGTGCAGATTCTGGACAGCAAAAGGTTGCGGGAGACTCCTTCTAGTTCACCCGATCTCACACCATGCACGGCACCTCGTCGATGGATCTCTGAGTGCCTCCATACGACGAGCCTTCTCCTTCTACAAAAACACCATGCAAGGAAGACGAGTTGCCATCCAATGGCGCAAGCGAGGGAGAGAGAGACGAGAGAGGAGATGCGAAGAGAGAAGAGGGGCTTCGGTTTCCCCATGGCTTGCATGGCCGGCCCTAGGGCTTGCCCATGCTACTAATTTCGTGCACCCTCTCTCTCCTTCTCATATATATAGCCGGCCTATCCATATGGATAAGGATAGTATGGATAAGGATGATTGATTCAAACCTTATCCCTATATATCTCTTCTTTATCTCTATCATTTCCTTATTTTCGAAAACGGTCAAAACCAGCCCATTTTCTGCGCCTCATAACCGGCCCCTTCATCGGAGGCAACAACCTCCCGAAACTAATGGGGCCGGACTTGACCAGTCTCTCAACTCTTAGGGCTGGCCCCCTTAGTGCATAGTGGCGCATGGTATGACCAAAACGCCCTTATGCCACTAGTTGATCGTTCCTCGTGTACGAGACTTTGCAAGGCACACATAAGTGAAGTGCACCAGTGATTTCACTATTCTCTGAGGTTCCCGTAGGGTGCCCCTAGTGAAGTCAACTAGTCAACTCGCAACATGTCCCGGTGCATCGCACCCATGTGGCAAAGTCCACTTATGGCAAGGAATTGCTACATGCGTCTCTGCACTAACCTAGGGTTTCCCCTTAGTGCACACACATAGCTACGCATCTACCGTGCACTAGTGCGAAGCACTCACGGAGCGTATGCTTGGACTTCTCGCTTCCTCTAACTACGTTCTGTGTTTCGAGGAGATGGTATAAGAACCATACATAATGTCGATAAGGTGGAACCTTCAGGGACCAGGGTTCATGGCTTCCAACTCAGACTCGATCGACACACTACCCGAGTGTACCATCGATCCTCTGAGTCCGAGTTAACCTACGTAGCCACCCAGAGTGCGACGCAGGCTGCACTCCAATCCCCCCGGACTTACTATGTTCTCCCACATACCCCTGCTCTCCGCTTAGTATGGTAAACTCGCTGTCCCTCCACTGGTGCCAATGACGCAACTCGAGCGGTAGAGAATACCGTCAGACTCGAGTGCTCATATGACTCGGTTCCTTCCAGGTTGACCACGTACATCGTACCTCCGATAACTCTGCCGAGTAACCGGATCCGTCACCAGTCGAACTGATGACCACCTGGCCAGGGTTTAATACGACGTAGGTCAAACCAAGGAATGCACCTCCCGTTAGGGGTGTGGATAGCCTGCAGGAGTGACATGCTGATGCAACGCCAGCCGGGTAACCCAGTACACCGTGGTTTTGGATCACTGCATCCGGATCCTCATACTTTGGTGCGCCAAAGCACCACACAACTGGTTAGTCAACCAGACATGGCTCCTCAGGGTTTAGGACCGTTTTACCCTAAGCAGAAACACGGTTTAGTGCACCGGTGTCTGCTCACCGATCTGTGCACCGTGTTGGTTCCGTTCGGCCACAGACACTGTGCCTGGTAATGACCGTGGTGGAGACACCCACGCTCTGTCATCCTAACAGCTTAACCTGATAGGGCGACCAACCCTAATCAGAGCTACGAACGTATTTAGGTTACATGGGACCAGTCCCTTGAGTCTCCCACTCAAGAGGATTACCATGTAGCCATGGCTCTCTGTTCTGTAATCAGAACACGTACTAAGGTACGTACCTAGATGTAATCTTATACTATCAACCATACATAGCTAAACTATAGGTTTTTACGAGCTATAGACCTCACCAATTCTAACAATCTCCCACTAGGTCTAACGAGGAATAACGGTGTTGAGCTCTGTAGCTTCTACATGCTACCCAAAAGCCTTTGCAGGAATTCCCTAATGGAATTGGCAACATTGTCTGTAGATTCCACCTCAGTACCGCTACTTGCATTTCCTCCTATAACTGTCAGATCAAGTGAAGTTTGTACTTGATGGGTTTCCCCTCACGGTGGTGCCTAGTCTCCTTGGACCTTGCTTACCGCTCTTCTGTTGCAACAACAGATAACTGAGCTTCTGGTACGCGTCCCAAGTTCTCTAAGAACTTCCTAAGCCTTACCACCTGATATATTACCTAGCACGCAACAACGTGCTAAGCCTCTGTGGTAAAGTCTGTGATTCACTCTTGCTTCACACTCTACCAACTACCGCTTCTAATCCCAAGATAAAAATAATCCCTGAAATCGATTCTCTGGAACACACATCTGACACTAAAGTTAGATCCTGTGTGTCCAATCGATATCAGGACCTGTGAAGTGCAAGCTAACTCACAATCCTTACTTAACGAGGATTTCTGAGTATACCCTTCACATCGGTCCAAAGATCTGGACCCGGGTTCGACTGAAACTGACCCACCTTCCTGCTGCGCAATAGATATCTAGCCTCGTAAAACGAATCTGGCTAGAATCTTATCTTCATGCGTAGCCTGTGACAGCAAGAGAATCTTGCTCTGGTTATCTAGAGTTACCTTGATTCCCGGAGCATAACTCGCCTCACTAGGGTCTTTCACATCGAATTGTGATGACTACAAACCTTTACCGTAAACAATATTCTTACGTCATTTTCAATCAGTAGGATATCGTTAACGTAAAGTACTACGTACACCCTTGTAGCTTTTTCACCTTTCTTGTACCCACTTGGTTTATCATCATTTTGATCAAATCCGTATGAGCGGATTTCCTTGATCAAAATATATATTCCAACTTGGATGCTTGCATCAGTCCATAAATGGACCTTTGCAACTTACATCATATATGTTCCTGACCTACTGACACAAAGCCTGGGGCGATATCGTCCATATGTCCTTTCCAAATTCTCGTTAGGGAATAACTGTCTTGACATCCATCAACCAGATCTCCCAACTATAATGGGCTGTGATGGATTAAGAGGATCCGTTATAGACTTAAGCATAGCTACCAGTGAGATGGTTTTGACATAGTCAATCCCTTCTCCTTTGGTAACTAATCTAGCTACTTAAGTCTTAATCGGGTGCTCTTCTAATGCACCTTCTACACCCTAAAGGGTGATAGTGCTATAAGTGTCAAGACTATTCCAAGGGACATTGATGCAAATTTGCCTCCATGGTCTTTTGTCAGTCAGAGCTGTCGAAAGCTCCCACTACTTCTTCGTAGCTCTAGGGATCATCCTCCTGAAACTCTGGATTAACTATCAAAGTTTCTCCATAGTATCTTTCAGGAGCTCTGATAGTCCCACAACGACGAGGTGGTGGTGGTACAAAGGAAGCTCCCACTACTTCTTCGTAGCTCTAGGGATCATCCTCCTGAAACTCTGGATTAACTATCAAAGTTTCTCCATAGCATCTTTCAGGAGCTCTGATGGTCCCACAACGACGAAGTGGTGGTGGTACAAAAGTGAATTGTTTCTACAGTACCTGGTATACTAGTTTCTTGTATCATCTACTCCCACTATGTTTTCAGATGCGCACTCTCTACCAGTACCCAGTAGTTCACCCAGAACTACCTTACCGGTAAACTTATGGTCTATAATATAATCCTGGTCTAGGTAGATGGTATTTGTAGAAACGATTACCTTCCAAACCTCAAGATCATAGAACAGTCCACCTTATGCCTCCTAAGGGTAACCTACAAACAGATATACCTGGAACTACATCTCCATCTCATCCCTCTTGTCCTTTTGCACAAGTGCAGGACAACCCTATATCTCGAGACTCTATAGTGTCAGCTTTCGCTTAGACCATAGCTCTCTATAGGTCTGAGGCACTGATCTAGATGAGAGAGAGTTTCAGATATAAGCTACTGTTTTAAGGTACAACCCCACCAAAGGGTGGGTAGTACATTTGGCAATATTCATCAGACTACGGACAATGTCAAACAGGGTCCGATTCCTTCTCTCGGAGACTTTATTCTGACGTGTCATCCTTGGAGCATTTAACTGGGAGCTAATCCCATGCTCCATCAGGATCCTATGGAACCCATCCGATAGGTTCTTGTTTCCTCGATAAGTCGAAGAGACTCCTATCGTCTGGATGCTCTTGGAACCATAGACGTCAAAATTAACTAACTCCCATACCTTCATGGCCCTTTTAGTTATTCTGCCTTTCAGATTACACTCATATGTTAGAAGGATCTCCGATGATTCTGTGAACAGAAACTCAGCCTTCTTTTACCTCTGAATTTATCTGAGGAAGAATATCTAAATCAGAGGGGTCACAAATGGGATAGCTTCTCCAAAGGATTTAGATGAATTTCAATTAGACGCTGCAGCTGTCATGAAATCTATTTCCGAATTCAGATTAAATACAAAGAGATTTTTCTGATCTATTCCTCTAACTATGAAGCTATCAATTTAGTCTAGGATACACACCTACGGTGCTATCTAAAACTAAAAAACTTCATTTACTAAGGAAGAAACAGAACTACATCTCTAAAAAACAAAATCTGTATTTCGGAAAAACTAAGACAATCATATCTAACAGCTTCCACAGCGGCTTATGACATCAGTACCTATGTTAGGATTACTTCACTATAAAGTAGCCTTCTGCTTTCCTTGAATCTCTGTAGACCCGAAGTCTACATTCTAAGAAGCATAAGAACTGCTACTAGATAGCGACTAAAGTCCTAACATCCTGAGGCCATACTCAATCTTCAAATACCCCCTACACTCGCCAAAGCGGAAACACTTCCGTCCTTAGCGTTACCAGACTTAGGAGTCCACACTAGTTTCTGCACTAGAATAGTTTTTGATCTCTTATAAGTTACTCCCTTAGGTTCTTCTAAAGAAGACCTAGGTTAAGCACTAAAGGCTTTGCCTTTAATCTTGATCCCATCCTTTGTCTCTTAGAAATCTCCTTAGAAGTTCTGCGTTTGTCATCTCTAGCTTGTTAAAGCTAAAGTCTCTGACAACGCCTTCGAGGTTCCAGACAAGGATGCAAGACAGACGTCTTCCACCACCTCGTCATCTGGTACTATGTCTTTGGAATCTAGTTCGATCTGGAACTCAAGTATGTATTCCCGAACAAACATACCCTCAGACATCTCGGTACCGACAAGTATCTTGGTGGATAAGCGATGAGTCTACCGACTTCGCCTAGCAGACATCTTATGCAAGTAAAACTTTATTAGAGAAGACCCGGCATATCTCTGACTCGCTTTTAAAGAGTTGTCCGCAAGTCTGCTATAACATAGCACTTGCACATCTCCTTAGACTCTTGCTAGTCGTCATATGCCCTAGTTAGTGCCCTAGTGATATCTGGACCCGTTAGGTCTAGTACAGGGATATTTAGATTGGATGCCAATGTACGTTTACTACCCTAAGCATAAGCTAAAGATAGCGCTTCCGCTCTACGTAGCTAGAGACCCGATAACTGGTTCTCTTATGGGATAGCGGATAGGGGAACTATTTGGTTGAATGAAAATGAATGCAGGAAAACTTATTTTATGAATTTTGAAAATAAACTAATTATATCCAAATGTCAGCGCTACCCTCACAGCGAAGACACCTTTATGGATTAATTTAACCATGTATGTAAGATCTCGGAATAGGCTGCACCTGTCCGAGGGGGCAGTGTGCAGGTCATCCGCTTACACGGGTCTTTCCCTTGACCCTATCCAAATCTGCCAACTAAGGGCTTTGATGAACCATGGTTATCTTTTGGCCAGTACCACGTGATCACCATTGTCTTCGCAACGAATACCTCACGTGTACTTCGGATGCTTAACCACGAGCCTAGGCAATTACGGAACGGAAGTTCTAACGGCCCCCACGAGGGTGAGTAAAAGCCTGAACCCTTGGCGCCGTAATCGCCATATCCCGAGGGAGATCACTAAGTAGCTTGGCATGGAAAAACACAGCTCTCACCCGAGGGGGTTGTTGAGTTATGCCCTCCCACCCGAGCACGAAGTGATTGGCCGTGGAGGCCAGAGGATCTCTAAAAGTCCTCTCTTGCATCCCTTATTAAATTTGAGGGTTATTTAATGCAAGTATGAGTGTATACTAAGGTCACGACAACCTATACACTAGACCCTGGTCATACCATGCTCCCACTAGCGTTTCAAGCCTTTCGCGAAGCATTAATCGATCTCGGAATATCATAGTCCCTGCCTCAAGTGGATTTCTCCACTCAAGGGTCACATTACATATCCCAAGAACATCGATGCTTTGCAAACTTGGCTATTACGCTAATGCCCTGGAGCCTAGCCTAAGGTCAGACTGACAGGAAAGGTCTTCCACTACCATGGCGCCTCGCTTATAAATTTGATGAATGATGTCATAGTAGAATTCCAACTCATTCTAGGTTTCGATGCTTGCCAAATAGGCACACCCGACTAATCGGGTGTTGACCTAATGGGGGCATAACCAAATGTAAGGAATTCATGCTATCATCAAGGGTCAATTAAATAATAGGCGTCACTAGTAGAATCCTATCCTAATAAGGTCGCTAGGACCCGAGGGGAAAGGGCATCTCTCTAACACAGATAATCAAATTATCGCATCGGGGTTCTCTACAGAAATATAAAGAACTACTGAAAGAAATAAGCACACAACTGAATCAAGTTCAGGGTCTGACCCCTGAACCTGACTGGCACAACGCAAGCTCTCTGTCTCCTTCGCAAGGCTCTCGATCCGGTGCAAGCCTCTGTATACGATCTCCTGACGCTTTCTGCCCTTTGCCGTCAACGTGTACGCTTCGCCGGATCGTCATTGTCCTCCAAGGTTCCGCTCATCTTCCCGGTAGTGGATCTCCACGGCAAGTCCTCCTCTTCAATCTGTAACCGAAAAAGATCTAGTACGCTTCGAGCAAGTGCTCGTTCGTACACAATTTCCTAGAAAGAAAAGGAAAACAAACCTAGCAAAAGCCTGGGAATCAAGGGTGGTAAATCTTCACCTCTTGCCCGACTATGGCTCTAAAATCTATCCACACACAGAAGAAAAAACATCCAGACAAAATCGCTAACACGGGGTCCGACCCCCGGTAGCAAGCAATCACATATCCAGAATAATTTTAGAAGCGGCGCCCTGCAAGAACGATTCATAGAACACAAAAAAAAAATATACTATGCATGATCTACTCGTAGAACCCCGATGGCGGCACATACTATTCAAGCGCACATGACGGTTTCATGAAAAACATGAAACACACACCACTAGCGGGCTCTGATACCAATTGTTGGAAATAATTTCATGGCAGAGGCCCGCAGCGGAAGCAAAGAATAGGTCCGAGGACCGAGAGCGGTGTGCGTTACATATCAAAAATTTCATCGAAACGATCTACATATGCGTGTATGAAACTAGCATGGCAACTACTCGAACCCCTAACGACGATCTAACGCAAAAGAACAATCTAGCATGAATGCATGTTCTAATTATGTTAGATCTACTTGTTAGAGATCATACCTGCGTGCGGAATCTTTCACCGCGACAAATTTCTTCTTTGTCGATGGAGACGGGCTACGGATCTGCTCGATATAGCTTCGGTACGACGGCCATAACTTTCTGCTCCGAACTCCGATTGGGCTGAAATTTGGACTGCAGGTAGCCAACTTCGAGTCGCAACTTTTCCAACAAGTTTCACGTCGTTTGGACTTCTGTAGATCCCGGAATCGCAGAAACAACGTTGATTTTCTGTGCAGATTCTGGACAGCAAAAGGTTGCGGGAGACTCCTTCTAGTTCACCCGATCTCACACGATGCACGGCACCTCGTCGATGGATCTCTGAGTGCCTCCATACGACGAGCCTTCTCCTTCTACGAAAACACCATGCAAGGAAGACGAGTCGCCATCCAATGGCGCAAGCGAGGGAGAGAGAGACGAGAGAGGAGATGCGAAGAGAGAAGAGGGGCTTCGGTTTCCCCATGGCTTGCATGGCCGGCCCTAGGGCTTGCCCATGCTACTAATTTCGTGCACCCTCTCTCTCCTTCTCATATATATAGCCGGCCTATCCATATGGATAAGGATAGTATGGATAAGGATGATTGATTCAAACCTTATCCCTATATATCTCTTCTTTATCTCTATCCTTTCCTTGTTTTCGAAAACGGTCAAAACCAGCCCATTTTCTGTGCCTCATAACCGGCCCCTTCATTGGAGGCAACAACCTCCCGAAACTAATGGGGCCGGCCTTGACCAGTCTCTCAACACTTAGGGCCGGCCCCCTTAGTGCATAATGGCGCATGGTATGACCAAAACGCCCTTATGCCACTAGTTGACCGTTCCTCGTGTACGAGACTTTGCAAGGCACACATAAGTGAAGTGCACCAGTGATTTCACTATTCTCTGAGGTTCCCGTAGGGTGCCCCTAGTGAAGTCAACTAGTCAACTCGCAACATGTCCCGGTGCATCGCACCCATGTGGCAAAGTCCACTTATGGCAAGGAATTGCTACATGCGTCTCTGCACTAACCTAGGGTTTCCCCTTAGTGCACACACGTAGCTACGCATCTACCGTGTACTAGTGCGAAGCACTCACGGAGCGTATGCTTGGACTTCTCGCTTCCTCTAACTACGTTCTGTGTTTCGAGGAGATGGTATAAGAACCGTACATAATGTCGATAAGGTGGAACCTTCAGGGACCAGGGTTTATGGCTTCCAACTCAGACTCGATCGACACACTACCCGAGTGTACCATCGATCCTCTGAGTCCGAGTTAACCTACGTAGCCACCCAGAGTGCAACGCAGGCTGCACTCCAATCCCCCCGGACTTACTATGTTCTCCCACATACCCCTACTCTCCGCTTAGTATGGTAAACTCGATGTCCCTCCACTGGTGCCAATGACGTAACTCGAGCGGTGGAGAATACCGTCAGACTCGAGTGCTCATATGACTCGGTTCCTTCCAGGTTGACCACGTACATCGTACCTCCGATAACTCTGCCGAGTAACCGGATCCGTCACCAGTCGAACTGATGACCACCTGGCCAGGGTTTAATACGACGTAGGTCAAACCAAGGAATGCACCTCCCGTTAGGGGTGTGGATAGCCTGCAGGAGTGACATGCTGATGCAACGCCAGCCGGGTAACCCAGTACACCGTGGTTTTGGATCACTGCATCCGGATCCTCACACTTTGGTGCGCCAAAGCACCACACAACTGGTTAGTCAACCAGACATGGCTCCTCAGGGTTTAGGACCGTTTTACCCTAAGCAGAAACACGGTTTAGTGCACCGGTGTCTGCTCACCGATCTGTGCACCGTGTTGGTTCCGTTCGGCCACAGACACTGTGCCTGGTAATGACCGTGGTGGAGACACCCACGCTCTGTCATCCTAACAGCTTAACCTGATAGGGCGACCAACCCTAATCAGAGCTACGAACGTATTTAGGTTACATGGGACCAGTCCCTTGAGTCTCCCACTCAAGAGGATTACCATGTAGCCATGGCTCTCTGTTCTGTAATCAGAACACGTACTAAGGTACGTACCTAGATGCAATCTTATACTATCAACCATACATAGCTAAACTATAGGTTTTTACGAGCTATAGACCTCACCAATTCTAACAATCTCCCACTAGGTCTAACGAGGAATAACGGTGTTGAGCTCTGTAGCTTCTACATGCTACCCAAAAGCCTTTGCAGGAATTCCCTAATGGAATTGGCAACATTTTCTGTAGATTCCACCTCAGTACCGCTACTTGCATTTCCTCCTATAACTGTCAGATCAAGTGAAGTTTGTACTTGATGGGTTTCCCCTCACGGTGGTGCCTAGTCTCCTTGGACCTTGCTTACCGCTCTTCTGTTGCAACAACAGATAACTGAGCTTCTGGTACGCGTCCCAAGTTCTCTAAGAACTTCCTAAGCCTTACCACCTGATATATTACCTAGCACGCAACAACCTGCTAAGCCTCTATGGTAGAGTCTGTGATTCACTCTTGCTTCACACTCTACCAACTACCGCTTTTAATCCCAAGATAAAAATAATCCCTGAAATCGATTCTCTGGAACACACATCTGACACTAAAGTTAGATCCTGTGTGTCCAATCGATATCAGGACCTGTGAAGTGCAAGCTAACTCACAATCCTTACTTAACGAGGATTTCTGAGTATACCCTTCACATCGGTCCAAAGATCTGGACCCGGGTTCGACTGAAACTGACCCACCTTCCTGCTGCGCAATAGATATCTAGCCTCGTAAAACGAATCTGGCTAGAATCTTATCTTCATGCATAGCCTGTGACAGCAAGAGAATCTTGCTCTGGTTATCTAGAGTTACCTTGATTCCCAGAGCATAACTCGCCTCACTAGGGTCTTTCACATCGAATTGTGATGACTACAAACCTTTACCGTAAATAATATTCTTACGTCATTTTCAATCAGTAGGATATCGTTAACGTAAAGTACTACGTACACCCTTGTAGCTTTTTCACCTTTCTTGTACCCACTTGGTTTATCATCATTTTGATCAAATCCGTATGAGCGGATTTCCTTGATCAAAATATATATTCCAACTTGGATGCTTGCATCAGTCCATAAATGGACCTTTGCAACTTACATTTTATATGTTCCTGACCTACTGACACAAAGCCTGGGGCGATATCATCCATATGTCCTTTCCAAATTCTCGTTAGGGAATAACTGTCTTGACATCCATCAACCAGATCTCCCAACTATAATGGGCTGTGATGGATTAAGAGGATCCGTTATAGACTTAAGTATAGCTACCAGTGAGATGGTTTTGACATAGTCAATCCCTTCTCCTTTGGTAACTAATCTAGCTACTTAAGTCTTAATCGGGTGCTCTTCTAATGCACCTTCTACACCCTAAAGGGTGATAGTGCTATAAGTGTCAAGACTATTCCAAGGGACATTGATGCAAATTTGCCTCCATGGTCTTTTGTCAGTCAGAGCTGTCGGAAGCTCCCACTACTTCTTCGTAGCTCTAGGGATCATCCTCCTGAAACTCTGGATTAACTATCAAAGTTTCTCCATAGTATCTTTCAGGAGCTCTGATAGTCCCACAACGACGAGGTGGTGGTGGTACAAAGGAAGCTCCCACTACTTCTTCGTAGCTCTAGGGATCATCCTCCTGAAACTCTGGATTAACTATCAAAGTTTCTCCATAGCATCTTTCAGGAGCTCTGATGGTCCCACAACGACGAAGTGGTGGTGGTACAAAAGTGAATTGTTTCTACAGTACCTGGTATACTAGTTTCTTGTATCATCTACTCCCACTACTTCTTCAGATGCGCACTCTCTACCAGTACCCAGTAGTTCACCCAGAACTACCTTACCGGTAAACTTATGGTCTATAATATAATCCTGGTCTAGGTAGATGGTATTCGTAGAAACGATTACCTTCCAAACCTCAAGATCATAGAACAGTCCACCTTATGCCTCCTAAGGGTAACCTACAAACAGATATACCTGGAACTACATCTCCATCTCATCCCTCTTGTCCTTTTGCACAAGTGCAGGATAACCCTATATCTCGAGACTCTATAGTGTCAGCTTTCGCTTAGACCATAGCTCTCTATAGGTCTGAGGCACTGATCTAGATGAGAGAGAGTTTCAGATATAAGCTACTGTTTTAAGGTACAACCCCACCAAAGGGTGGGTAGTACATTTGGCAATATTCATCAGACTACGGACCATGTCAAACAGGGTCCGATTCCTTCTCTCGGAGACTTTATTCTGACGTGTCATCCTTGGAGCATTTAACTGGGAGCTAATCCCATACTCCATCAGGATCCTATGGAACCCATCCGATAGGTTCTTGTTTCCTCGATAAGTCGAAGAGACTCCTATCGTCTGGATGCTCTTGGAACCATAGACGTCAAAATTAACTAACTCCCATACCTTCATGGCCCTTTTAGTTATTCTGCCTACCAGATTACACTCATATGTTAGAAGGATCTCCGATGATTCTGTGAACAGAAACTCAGCCTTCTTTTACCTCTGAATTTATCTGAGGAAGAATATCTAAATCAGAGGGGTCACAAATGGGATAGCTTCTCCAAAGGATTTAGATGAATTTTAATTAGACGCTGCAGCTGTCATGAAATCTATTTCCGAATTCAGATTAAATACAAAGAGATTTTTCTGATCTATTCCTCTAACTATGAAGCTATCAATTTAGTCTAGGATACACACCTACGGTGCTATCTAAAACTAAAAAACTTCATTTACTAAGGAAGAAACAGAACTACATCTCTAAAAAACAAAATCTGTATTTCGGAAAAACTAAGACAATCATATCTAACAGCTTCCACAGCGGCTTATAACATCAGTACCTATGTTAGGATTACTTCACTATAAAGTAGCCTTCTGCTTTCCTTGAATCTCTGTAGACCCGAAGTCTACATTCTAAGAAGCATAAGAACTGCTACTAGATAGCGACTCAAATCCTAACATCCTGAGGCCATACTCAATCTTCAAATACCCCCTACACTCGCCAAAGCGGAAACACTTCCGTCCTTAGCGTTACCAGACTTAGGAGTCCACACTAGTTTCTGCACTAGAATAGTTTTCGATCTCTTATAAGTTACTCCCTTAGGTTCTTCTAAAGAAGACCTAGGTTAAGCACTAAAGGCTTTGCCTTTAATTTTGATCCCATCCTTTGTCTCTTAGAAATCTCCTTAGAAGTTTTGCGTTTGTCATCTCTAGCTTGTTAAAGCTAAAGTCTCTGACAACGCCTTCGAGGTTCCAGACAAGGATGCAAGACAGACGTCTTCCACCACCTCGTCATCTGGTACTATGTCTTTGGAATCTAGTTCGATCTGGAACTCAAGTATGTATTCCCGAACAAACATACCCTCAGACATCTCGGTACCGACAAGTATCTTGGTGGATAAGCGATGAGTCTACCGACTTCGCGTAGCAGACATCTTATGCAAGTAAAACTTTATTAGAGAAGACCCGGCATATCTCTGACTCGCTTTTAAAGAGTTGTTCGCAAGTCTGCTATAACATAGCACTTGCACATCTCCTTAGACTCTTGCTAGTCGTCATATGCCCTAGTTAGTGCCCTAGTGATATCTGGACCCGTTAGGTCTAGTACAGGGATATTTAGATTGGATGCCAATGTACGTTTACTACCCTAAGCATAAGCTAAAGATAGCGCTTCCGCTCTACGTAGCTAGAGACCCGATAACTGGTTCTCTTATGGGATAGCGGATAGGGGAACTATTTGGTTGAATGAAAATGAATGCAGGAAAACTTATTTTATGAATTTTGAAAATAAGCTAATTATATCCAAATGTCAGCGCTACCCTCACAGCGAAGACACCTCTATGGATTAATTTAACCATGTATGTAAGATCTCGGAATAGGCTGCACCTGTCCGAGGGGGCAGTGTGCAGGTCATCCGCTTACACGGGTCTTTCCCTTGACCCTATCCAAATCTGCCAACCAAGGGCTTTGATGAACCATGGTTATCTTTTGGCCAGTACCACGTGATCACCATTGTCTTCGCAACGAATACCTCACGTGTACTTCGGATGCTTAACCACGAGCCTAGGCAATTACGGAACGGAAGTTCTAACGGCCCCCACGAGGGTGAGTAAAAGCCTGAACCCTTGGCGCCGTAATCGCCATATCCCGAGGGAGATCACTAAGTAGCTTGGCATGGAAAAACACAGCTCTCACCCGAGGGGGTTGTTGAGTTATGCCCTCCCACCCGAGCACGAAGTGATTGGCCGTGGAGGCCAGAGGATCTCTAAAAGTCCTCTCTTGCATCCCTTATTAAATTTGAGGGTTATTTAATGCAAGTATGAGTGTATACTAAGGTCACGATAACCTATACACTAGACCCTGGTCATACCATGCTCCCACTAGCGTTTCAAGCCTTTCGCGAAGCATTAATCGATCTCGGAATATCATAGTCCCTGCCTCAAGTGGATATCTCCACTCAAGGGTCACATTACATATCCCAAGAACATCGATGCTTTGCAAACTTGGCTATTACGCTAATGCCCTGGAGCCTAGCCTAAGGTCAGACTGACAGGAAAGGTCTTCCACTACCATGGCGCCTCGCTTATAAATTTGACGAATGATGTCATAGTAGAATTCCAACTCATTCTAGGTTTTGATGCTTGCCAAATAGGCACACCCGACTAATCGGGTGTTGACCTAATGGGGGCATAACCAAATGTGAGGAATTCATGCTATCATCAAGGGTCAATTAAATAATAGGCGTCACTAGTGGAATCCTATCCTAATAAGGTCGCTAGGACCCGAGGGGAAAGGGCATCTCTCTAACACAGATAATCAAATTATCGCATCGGGGTTCTCTACAGAAATATAAAGAACTACTGAAAGAAATAAGCACACAACTGAATCAAGTTCAGGGTCTGACCCCTGAACCTGACTGGCACAGCGCAAGCTCTCTGTCTCCTTCGCAAGGCTCTCGATCCGGTGCAAGCCTCTGTATACGATCTCCTGACGCTTTCTGCCCTTTGCCGTCAACGTGTACGCTTCGCCGGATCGTCATCGTCCTCCAAGGTTCCGCTCATCTTCCCGGTAGTGGATCTCCACGGCAAGTCCTCCTCTTCAATCTGTAACCGAAAAAGATCTAGTACGCTTCGAGCAAGTGCTCGTTCGTACACAATTTCCTAGAAAGAAAAGGAAAACAAACCTAGCAAAAGCCTGGGAATCAAGGGTGGTAAATCTTCACCTCTTGCCCGACTATGGCTCTAAAATCTATCCACACACAGAAGAAAAAACATCCAGACAAAATCGCTAACACGGGATCCGACCCCCGGTAGCAAGCAATCACATATCCAGAATAATTTTAGAAGCGGCACCCTGCAAGAACGATTCATAGAACACAAAAAAAAAATATACTATGCATGATCTACTCGTAGAACCCCGATGGCGGCACATACTATTCAAACGCACATGACGGTTTCATGAAAAACATGAAACACACACCACTAGCGGGCTCTGATACCAATTGTTGGAAATAATTCCATGGCAGAGGCCCGCAGCGGAAGCAAAGAATAGGTCCGAGGACCGAGAGCGGTGTGCGTTACATATCAAAAATTTCATCGAAACGATCTATATATGCGTATATGAAACTAGCATGGCAACTACTCGAACCCCTAACGACGATCTAACGCAAAAGAACAATCTAGCATGAATGCATATTCTAATTATGTTAGATCTACTTGTTAGAGATCATACCTGCGTGCGGAATCTTTCACCGCGACAAATTTCTTCTTTGTCGATGGAGACGGGCTACGGATCTGCTTGACATAGCTTCGGTACGACGGCCATAACTTTCTGCTCCGAACTCCGATTGGGCTGAAATTTGGACTGCAGGTAGCCAACTTCGAGACGCAACTTTTCCAACAAGTGTCACGTCGTTTGGAATTCTGTAGATCCCGGAATCGCAGAAACAACGTTGATTTTCTGTGCAGACTCTGGACAGCAAAAGGTTGCGGGAGACTCCTTCTAGTTCACCCGATCTCACACGATGCACGGCACCTCGTCGATGGATCTCTGAGTGCCTCCATACGATGAGCCTTCTCCTTCTACGAAAACACCATGCAAGGAAGACGAGTTGCCATCCAATGGCGCAAGCGAGGGAGAGAGAGACGAGAGAGGAGATGCGAAGAGAGAAGAGGGGCTTCGGTTTCCCCATGGCTTGCATGGCCGGCCCTAGGGCTTGCCCATGCTACTAATTTCGTGCACCCTCTCTCTCCTTCTCATATATATAGCCGGCCTATCCATATGGATAAGGATAGTATGGATAAGGATGATTGATTCAAACCTTATCCCTATATATCTCTTCTTTATCTCTATCCTTTCCTTGTTTTCGAAAACGGTCAAAACCAGCCCGTTTTCTGCGCCTCATAACCGGCCCCTTCATCGGAGGCAACAACCTCTCGAAACTAATGGGGCCGGCCTTGACCAGTCTCTCAACACTTAGGGTCGGCCCCCTTAGTGCATAGTGGCGCATGGTATGACCAAAACGCCCTTATGCCACTAGTTGACCGTTCCTCGTGTACGAGACTTTGCAAGGCACACATAAGTGAAGTGCACCAGTGATTTCACTATTCTCAGGAGCTCTGATGGTCCCACAACGACGAAGTGGTGGTGGTACAAAAGTGAATTGTTTCTACAGTACCTGGTATACTAGTTTCTTGTATCATCTACTCCCACTACGTTTTCAGATGCGCACTCTCTACCAGTACCCAGTAGTTCACCCAGAACTACCTTACCGGTAAACTTATGGTCTATAATATAATCCTGGTCTAGGTAGATGGTATTCGTAGAAACGATTACCTTCCAAACCTCAAGATCATAGAACAGTCCACCTTATGCCTCCTAAGGGTAACCTACAAACAGATATACCTGGAACTACATCTCCATCTCATCCCTCTTGTCCTTTTGCACAAGTGCAGGACAACCCTATATCTCGAGACTCTATAGTGTCAGCTTTCGCTTAGACCATAGCTCTCTATAGGTCTGAGGCACTGATCTAGATGAGAGAGAGTTTCAGATATAAGCTACTGTTTTAAGGTACAACCCCACCAAAGGGTGGGTAGTACATTTGGCAATATTCATCAGACTACGGACCATGTCAAACAGGGTCCGATTCCTTCTCTCGGAGACTTTATTCTGACGTGTCATCCTTGGAGCATTTAATTGGGAGCTAATCCCATGCTCCATCAGGATCCTATGGAATCCATCCGATAGGTTCTTGTTTCCTCGATAAGTCGAAGAGACTCCTATCGTCTGGATGCTCTTGGAACCATAGACGTCAAAATTAACTAACTCCCATACCTTCATGGCCCTTTTAGTTATTCTGCCTTCCAGATTACACTCATATGTTAGAAGGATCTCCGATGATTCTGTGAACAGAAACTCAGCCTTCTTTTACCTCTGAATTTATCTGAGGAAGAATATCTAAATCAGAGGGGTCACAAATGGGATAGCTTCTCCAAAGGATTTAGATGAATTTCAATTAGACGCTGCAGCTGTCATGAAATCTATTTCCGAATTCAGATTAAATACAAAGAGATTTTTCTGATCTATTCCTCTAACTATGAAGCTATCAATTTAGTCTAGGATACACACCTACGGTGCTATCTAAAACTAAAAAACTTCATTTACTAAGGAAGAAACAGAACTACATCTCTAAAAAACAAAATCTGTATTTCGGAAAAACTAAGACAATCATATCTAACAGCTTCCACAGCGGCTTATGACATCAGTACCTATGTTAGGATTACTTCACTATAAAGTAGCCTTCTGCTTTCCTTGAATCTCTGTAGACCCGAAGTCTACATTCTAAGAAGCATAAGAACTGCTACTAGATAGCGACTAAAATCCTAACATCCTGAGGCCATACTCAATCTTCAAATACCCCCTACACTCGCCAAAGCGGAAACACTTCCGTCCTTAGCGTTACCAGACTTAGGAGTCCACACTAGTTTCTGCACTAGAATAGTTTTCGATCTCTTATAAGTTACTCCCTTAGGTTCTTCTAAAGAAGACCTAGGTTAAGCACTAAAGGCTTTGCCTTTAATCTTGATCCCATCCTTTGTCTCTTAGAAATCTCCTTAGAAGTTCTGCGTTTGTCATCTCTAGCTTGTTAAAGCTAAAGTCTCTGACAACGCCTTCGAGGTTCCAGACAAGGATGCAAGACAGACGTCTTCCACCACCTCGTCATCTGGTACTATGTCTTTGGAATCTAGTTCGATCTGGAACTCAAGTATGTATTCCCGAACAAACATACCCTCAGACATCTCGGTACCGACAAGTATCTTGGTGGATAAGCGATGAGTCTACCGACTTCGCCTAGCAGACATCTTATGCAAGTAAAACTTTATTAGAGAAGACCCGGCATATCTCTGACTTGCTAATTGCTAGGAGGGCGCGGGCCTCTTGGCCTCAGCGACCTCCATATCTGTGAGATGAAAGACGTCCTGCTCGCACCTGGTAGCAGCAACCTGGTCTCCTCGAATTACCACTACCCCTCTGTTGGTGGGGAACTTGAGGGCCTGGTGATTAGGCGAGGACACCGCTTTCATCTGCCTTAACCAAGGTTGCCCTAGGATGGCATTGAAAGAGGACTGTCCATCCACCACCGCGAAGCGGACTTGACGTACCTCCGGGCCCACCGTTACGGTGAGGGTTATCTCCCCTGCCACCTTAGCGACCTTGCCGGTGTAACCGCTGAGCGAGCCCGTTGAGGGAGACAAATCAATTTGTCTCAATCCCATCCGCTGGAAGGCAGATAAGAACAGGATGTCTACGGCACTTCCTGGGTCAACCAGGACCCGCCTTACTTCGATGTTTGCAATCATAAGGCGTATGACGAGGGGATCATTATGGGGGGTAACAACCCCAGCCATGTCCTCCTCCGAGAACCAGATAAAGTCTCGGGCTTCTACCCTTGGTGTTTGGAGCAACACAGGGGTTAGAGAAACGGAGAATACCTTCTGAGCCCGCTCCATCTCTCTAACTTGCCGATGAACTTCGTTGCTGGATCTCGGGCCGTTCAGGCGCCCGCTGATGGTGTGACAGACCGCCGGCTCTCCCGGGGGAGGTGGAGGCAGAGCGGGCTCAGCGAGCCCCGGGCGGTCTCCCTCCCGAGGGGCCCGCACCGGTATCACCTCGAATCTCCTTGGGGGCGAAATGAACTGATCCAAATGGCCTTGGGCGACCAAGTCCTCCAGGTGGTTCTTCAAAGCCCGGCATCTGTTGGTGTGATGCCCGGGACTGCGATGAAAGGCGCACCTCCGCGTATTATCGGTAGAGCCGGGCTCCCCGATCTGCAGGGGTGGTGGATACTGAAAAAATTGTTCATTCTGGATCTGGTGAAAGACTTGCCCTGGGGAGTGGGTTAGCACGGTGAAATCCCGCTCCCCGGGTACCGGAGGCAGGCGCCTATTCGCCGGCCCTCCAGCGACTACCGCGGGGATTTCAACGGGCTGTACGGCAGGAGCTGCGGGCGGTCCGGGCAAAGGTACCGCCGGTGGCACCTCCCGCCTCTCCACGGCTTTAACGACGAGAGGTCGCAGAGCCGGAGGAGGTCGCTGCTCGACTGCCTTCCCCTTCCGGTCTAACACCGCATCTTCAAGCTTGATGTGTTGCTGGACAAGGGCGAAGAGCTCGACCATCGTGCGAGGATCTTTGATCACCAGTGCGTCATGAAGTTTGCTTCCCTCGGGGAGGGCGTTCCGGAAAGCGCTCACCGTTGTGCGATCTTGGCCGACCGCATCCTCCAGAGCGAGGTAGGCGCTTCGAAAACGCGTCGCGAAGCTTCGAAGGGTTTCGCGGGCTCCCATGGCCAAGGTAAAAAGGGACTCAATCCTCTTAGGGGGTTGCCTGTTGCAGCGGTACTGCTCCCGAAACAATCTGGAGAGAGTAGGGAAGTCTGGAATGGTGCCCGATGACAATTTGTGGAACCAGTTTAGCGCCGAGCCCGTCAAGCTACTCAGGAAAGCCTGGCACAAGACATGATCTTGGTCCCGGAAAAATAACAGCTTCCGGTAAGCCAAGAGATGGTCGACAGGATCTTGCGATCCATCGAACAGTACAAACTTGGGCGGGGTCCAATGGTGAGGGAAACCTCCTTGGTGCACCTCACTCGTGAAGGGCGAGCTCCCCCCAAGAGCGGCAAGATCCTCCAACAGATCTACAGGCGCACCAGGCCGCTGCCAGTGCCCGGGGAAAGCTCCCAGAGGCGGCTGCGCAGGGCCTATGCGGTCATGTATGCTCCCTCGGGGTCCTCCCTCGTGGCGACCTGAGGGGGTTCCTTTGGAGTGACCTTCTAGTCGTTGATCTGCGGGCTCTCTTGGTACGATAGCGGGTCGATGAGAGGCGGTTGCCTCGCGAGCTCGATGTGGCGACGCCGCCGCGGGCTCCTTCTCCCGTCGTCGATGGCGCGGGTCGCGGTCTCTCTCCAGAGATCTCGCTTCAGATTCATCTGAATCGGCGCTTCTGTCACGGCGTCGGGGGATGGTTGCTCGCGAGGTCGCCTTGTTGCTTGACAGCTGGGTCACCAGCCTTTGCAGTCTCGTAAGCGGGGTTTCCGGCACCCCGCGCACTACCGTTCTCTCGACGGGGGGTTCTCGGTGGGAAGCCTGCCGAGCCGGAAGGGTCATGGGCAGGCGCGATGTTGAAGCTGGTGGTCGCACCGGAGATGCCGTCTTCGCCGGCCCGGATCGTCGGCTGGTGGCCAGGACCTGACGCAGTCGCGTCAGTTCCTCCATCATGGCCCGCTGGGTGGCCAACATCTCCAACAGGAGCTGGTCACTGAGCGGGACATGGGGCTGGGGGGTCTCAGCAGGAGGTTCGCTGTGTGCAGATCTCGCACGGGTCCTCGGTCGCCTGCGTCCCCTCGCCGCCGGAGCCATCTTTGGTTACGAGAGCCCCCGGCGTTCAACCACGTGGTCGTGGGCGTTCTCGCAGGAACCAGTCGAAAGATCCCACAAACGGCGCCAAATGTTTGGGGATTATTTTTCGCTGGTCCGTGCGGTCTCCCTGCAAGACAAAGAAAAGACGTAAGAATGGCTGGCTCCCTTAGGAGCGCAGACCCTCCGACGCTCAAGTCAGACTCAGGTGCTCAACGATGAGCTATAGTGGACGAAAGTGGTAGGGATGAGGCTTTCGAACCTTTACTTTAGAGCCTGGGGGTGGGTATTTATAGATATCGGCGACCTACCGTTGCCCAACACGTGGAGGTTCTTTCCAGCGCCTTCTAGGCCCCCACGTTCTAGCTCGCGTGGGTCTCTGATGGTCTTTGGAACTTGCGCCCCTGACATTCTTTGTCGCCTAGCCTGCCAGGCGGTTTGAGTGGGAGAGAGCATCTATCTTGTTGTTGCCAGGTGGATCTTCTGGAATGTTCAAATCCGAAAGGTCTCGAACAGAACCTGGGCGGGCTTCCGTGGACTACATTCGTCCACATAGTTTCAGTGGAGCTTCGGCACCTGGCAGCCTTTATGCCTCTTTACTGGGGCGACCTCAGGGAGGAAGCAAAGGCGAGCTCGCCCTTCATTGTTCCACCTTCCCCTTCATATCTATCAAGAGTCGGACCTCGTATGAGCGACCTCTTCTATAAATAGGGGGGTTTTGGTGAGCTTCTTGTGCGATCTGTTGATCTGCTATCTTCTTCCTATTGCCAAGAGTCGGGCTCCAGGGAGGGCGGCCTCTTCGGTAATGGAAGCGGCCTAGCAAGCTCCTGGGCGAACTGGGGGGCGAGCTCCTGCGCGAGCTGGGGGCGTCTGTGGTGCCGGTGTCTTTGTATGCATGACGGTCTAACTCCCGCTGCCATTACAAGCGAACTCCTGTGCGAGCTTGGTGAGCTCCTGAGCGAGCTTGGGCGAGCTCCTGAGCGAGCTCTTTGTCTAGGCAATTTACCGAGCCTAGATGTGTTGTACTAAGATGCACAAAGGTCCCTTCAGCCCAATGTGGATCTCGCTCCTTGTTAAGATGATTTGGTGAGCACGGGGGGGGGGGGGGGGGGGGGGGGGGGGGCGAGCTCCTGGGCGAGTTCCCCATCCCTTGGAATCCTGGGGTCTATGAGATCCATAGGCAAGGGCGAACTGGTGGCGAGCGCGTGGAGCTAGGGTCGGGCTCATACGGATAAGGGTTCCAACTCCTGGACGGATTTCAGCTACCCCCAACAGATCATACGAATGAATTAGAATGGATACATTCGTGCGAATTAATTAGAAAGGATAGTACGAATGAATTAGAATGGATTGTACGATTGAATTAGAATAGATCGTACGAATGAATTAGAATGGATAGTGCGAATGAATTAAAATGGATCGTACGAATGAATTAGAATGGATACATTCTTGGGAATGAATTAGAATGGATCGTACGAATGAATTAGAATGGATCATATGAATGAATTACAATGGATCGTGCAAATGAAAGAGAATGGATCGTATGAATGAATTAGAATAGTTACATTCATGCGAATGAATTAGAATGGATCGTTCGAATGAATTGGAATGGTTCGTACGAATGAATTAGAATGGATCGTATGAATGAATTAGAATGGATCGTACAAATGAATTAGAATGGATCATGCGAATAAATTAGAATGGATCGTATGAATGAATTAGAATGTATACATTCGTGCGAATTAATTAGAATGGATTGTACGAATGAACTAGAAAGGATCGTACGAATGAATTAGAATGGGCCATGCGAACGAATTAGAATGGATCGTATGAATGAATTAGAATGTATAGATTCTTGCGAATGAATTAGAATGAATCGTACGAATGAATTAGAATGGATCGTACGAATGAATTAGAATGGATCGTGTGAATGAATTAGAATGGATCATATGAATGAATTAAATTGGATCGTACGAATGAATTAGAATGTATCGTATGAATGAATTAGAATGGATCGTATGAATGAATTAGAATAGATCGTGCCAATGAATTTGAATGGATCGTACGAATGAATTAGAATAGATACATTCGTGCTAATGAATTAGAATGTATCGTACGAATGAATTAGAATGGATCGTGCGAATGAATTAGAATGGATACATTCGTGTGAATGAATTAGAATGGATCGTACGAATGAATTAGATGAATCGTACGAATGAATTAGAATTGATCGTGCGAATGAATTAGAATGGATCATATGAATGAATTAGAATGGATACATTCGTGCGAATGAATTATAATTGATTGTACGAATGAATTAGAATGAATCGAACGATTGAATTAGAAAGGATCATGCGAATGAATTAGAATGGATCGTATGAATGAATTAGAATGGGTCGTACAATTGAATTAGAATGGATACATTCGTGTGAATGAATTATAATGGATCTTACGAATGAATTAGAATGGATCATGCGAATGAATTATAATGGATCGTACAAATGAATTAGAATGGATACATTCGAGCGAATGATTTAGAATGGATCGTACGAATAAATTAGAATGGATACATTCGTGTGAGTGAATTAGAATGGATCGTACGAATGAATTAGATGGATCGTACGAATGAATTAGAATGGATCATGTGAATGAATTAGAATGGAACGTACGAATGAATTAGAATGGATACATTCATGCGAATGAATTAGAATGGTTTGTACGAATGAATTAGAATAAATCGTACGATTGAATTAGAATGGATCATACGAATGAATTAGAATGGATCGTACGAAAGAATTAGAATGGATACATTCGTGCGAATGAATTAGAATGGATCGTACGAATAAATTAGAATGGATCGTATGAATGAATTAGAGTGGATCGTATGAATGAATCAGAATAGATCGTGCGAATGAATTAGAATGGATCGTACGAATGAATTTGAAATGATACATTCGTGCGAATGAATTAGAATGGGTCGTACGGATGAATTAGAATGGTTCGTACGAATGAATAAGAATGGATCGTATGAATGAATTAGAATGGATCGTGCGAATGAATTAGAATGGATCGTAAGAATAAATTAGAATGGATCGTGCGAATGAATTAGAAAGGATCGTAAGAATGAATTAGATTAAATACATTCGTGCGAATGAATTAGAATGGATCGTATGAATGAATTAGAATGGATCGTACGAACGAATTAGAATGGATCGTGCGAATGAATTAGAATGGATCGTATGAATGAATTAGAATGGATACATTCGAGCGAATGAATAAGAATGGATCGTACGAATGAATTACAATGGATCGTATGAATGAATTAGAATGGATCGTACGACTGAATTAGATTTGATCGTGCGAATGAATTAGAATGGATCGGACGAATAAAATAGAATGGATAGATTCGTGTGAATGAATTTGATTGAATCGTATGAATGAATTAGAATGGATCATACAAATGAATTAGAATGGATCGTCCAAATGAATTAGAATGGATCATATGAATGAATTATAATGGATCGTGCGAATGAATTAGAATGGATCGTACGAATGAATTAGAATGGTTACATTCATGATAATGAATTAGAATGGATCGTGCGAATGAATTAGAATGGATCGTACGAATGAATTAGAATGGATCGTATGAATAAATTAGAATGGATCGTAAGAATGAATTAGAATGGATCGAGCTAATGAATTAGAATGGATCATACGAATGAATTAGAAAGGATCGTGAGAATGAATTAGAATATATCGTACGAATGAATTAGAATGGATATATTCTTGTGAATGAATTAGAATGGATCGTACGAATGAATTAGAATGGATTGTACGAATGAATTTGAATGGATCGTCCGAATGAATTTGAATGGATCATATGAATAAATTAGATTGGATCGTACGAATGAATTAGAATGTATCGTATGAATGAATTAGAATGGATCGTACTAATGAATTAGAATGGATCCTACGAATGAATTTGAATGGATCGTACGAATGAATTAGAAGGGATACATTCGTGCGAATGAATTAAAATGGATCATATGAATGAATTAGAATGGATTGTACGAATGAATTTGAATGGATCGTACGAATGAATTAGAATGGATCCTGCGAACCAATTAGAATAGATCATACGAATGAATTAGAATGGATACATTTGTGCGAATGAATTAGAATGGATCATACGAATGAATTAGAATGAATCAAACGATTGAATTAGAATGGATCATGCGAATGAATTAGAATGGATCGTACGAATGAATTAGAATGCATACATTCGTGCGAATGAATTAGAATGGATCGTACGAATGAACTAGAATGGATCGTACGAATGAATTAGAATGGATCGTACGAATGAATTAGAATGGATACATTATTGTGAATATATTAGAATGGATCGTACGAATGAATTAGAATGGATCGTACGAATAAATTAGTGTGGGTGCAAATTTTGGCAGAAGTTTACCAGCTACCGCGGGACCCACCGGCCCTGCCTGGTGGGCCCACGAGGACTACCACGGGACCCACCGGCCCTGCCTGGTGGGCCCACGAGGACCACCGCGGGACCCACCGGCCCTGCCTGGTGGGCCCACGAGGACTACCACGGGACCCACCGGCCCTGCCTGGTGGGCCCACGAGGACCACCGCGGGACCCACCGGCCCTACCTGGTGGGCCCACGAAGACTACCACGGGACCCACCAGCCCTGCCTGGTGGGCCCACGAGGATTACCGTGGGATCCACCGGCCCTGCCTGGTGGGCCCACGAGGACCACCGTAGGACCCACCGGCCCTGCCCGGAAGGCCAACGAGCTGTAGAATTCCCCAGAAGACGGTAGCGGGGCCCGCTAGCTTTACCTAGAGAATCCCCAGATACGACAGCAGAAAACCGCCATTTGCCCCGGAATTCCTCCCCGAGAAGTCTATAAATAGCAAAGCCTTCGAATGTAATAGGATCGAATCTCAAATCGAACTCTCAGTTCTAAAAAAAACAGAGCTCTGGGATTTCCAACTTCCCATCTTCCACCTCTCTTTGATCTTCTTTTTCTCTCGAAGAGTTCAGAGTTTTCAGTGATACTCGGCCTGTCGAGATCACTTTAATATAAGTGTTAGTGAATTCGGGTTGCTCCCTATAGCACGGAGACGTAGGCTTCGGCTGAACTCCGAGATCACATCTCTTGTGTCAAACTCTCTCTGATTGCCTCTCTGTTTACATATCGAAAGAGGTAACTTCAACTCCAATTGACAGATCGATCAACGATCTTCAACTCGAACCTTCAATTGACTGGTGCTGCGAGAGTCTTCGGGTCGGCACGAAGATTTTCCCCCACAGTTTGGCACCGTCTGTGGGATCCGATCAAAAAGTCCAACTCTCCGTTACTACTTGATCGGTTGAACCTACAACTGATCTTGAGAGCCAAACTTCCTCGCCCTCTCGGTTGATCAGACAACTGAACGGCACTCTCGTTGCACCTTTCGCTCTCTGAATGGCAAGGACGAAACATCAAGGTCAACCAGAAGGAAGTAACACTCAACAACAAGCTCGTCCTGAGACTCGTTCAATGAGACAAAGGCTCAACTTCGGACAGCCCCTTGCTGTTCCTGAGATGGGGGTTCGTTCAGGGAGTGGCAAGTCTGTCGATCGACCTATCGCCCACCCCGCGCGACAGTCGATTGGGCAAACAACACCCGCTCCTGCTGAAGACCCTCCGTCGACCTACCAAATTTCTGCAGTCGACTTCCAATTGCTCCAATTGGCAAAACAGAACGCCACCCTCACTGCTGAGAGGGATGCTCTGAAGAAAGCAGCTTCCGAGGCTAGGATCGCTCTACCTCTTCCCTCTGCAAGCGAGAGGGTCGATCTTCCACGACATTCAATCCACTCCGAACAACGGAGGTCAATGGGTACTACTGCCCTCGAGAGGATTCGACGTGATCCAACCCCCTCTGCTACCCCCTGGAAGCAGAGTGTTTGGGATCGCCTCGAAGATGAGTCATCCCAATCTTCTTCTGGCCGCAACTGCGATAAGAGAATACCTTCGAAGCTCAACATACCAAGGAGGCATCAGATGAAAGGCGCTCCTTCAAAGAGTCGAGTTTCCCCCTCCATCCCACTTCAGCGTGGGCTTGGATCGGACCTCCGACATCGACTTCAACCGGCAAATACTTCGATGCCTGAGCAAGACCTTGCGATCTTGCCTCTTGACCCACCTCTAGGTCGAGGACATGGTCGCAGGGATGGCTATTCTTCTGCCGGACCTCTACATCGAAGTCTCTTTGAGACAACATTCCCAAGAGGATGGAGAACTCCTGTCCTCCCCAAATTCAACTGCGTCCGAGGAGATCCTACTCTTCACATTCTCGCATTCAAGCAAGCTTTAACACCGCACGAAGAAGAAAACAATGTGCTCTGCCGCACCTTCGCAGGAAGTCTCGATGAGCCGTCGCTCGACTGGTATCACAATCTCTGAGCTGGGTCTATTACCCAGTTCGATGTTTTAGCTAAACTCTTCGTGCAGCATTATCAGCTCAATCTAAAGCCCGAGAAGAAGCTCGACTCTCTATATCGGCTAAGGATGGGTGCTGACGAGACTCTCCGAAGTTTCACTAGGAGGTTTCGCAACGAGCATGCTGCCCTCTCTGGAAGATATCTGGATGATGAAGCCATTATGTTGGCTTTCCAGAACGCTCTCCGCTTCGATCTACACATCTACAACGACTTCATCCGTAATCCCCCTCCTTCTCTGGGTGCTATGTTCGATCGAATCCAGAGAGAGATCGAGGTCGAAGACGATCAAGTCGCTCGTAAAGGGCAAGAAACGAAACGAAGGCCTGCGGAAAGAGAAGCTCCTAAGTATGCCGCCAAGGCTCACAACGCTGATGCAGCAGCCCCTCCAGCCAACAAACGATCAAAGAATGATGGGCGTCGATCTCCAACAAAGACCACTTTCACCGAGTGGAATATGCCGGTCGAACAGATACTCGACCGCATTCAACATGAAGAGTTCGTTCGAAGGCCCAACCCTCTTCAACCGAACTCGAAATTTACAGCTGATAAAACAGTATATTGCGACTTCCACCGAAGTCACGGCTACTCCACCGATCGGTGTTTTCGGCTGAAGTTCCATCTTGAAGACCTATTGCGAGAAGGCCATCTTCAAGAATTCGTCAAAGACGGACATGACCAACGCCGAGCCTCTGCAAAGGGGAAAGAAGTGTGTTAGGTACATCAAATCTCCTCCAACCGGCAACCAATCTCTGTGAAAGCCAATATCTTTGGCATTCACGGATCATTGCATAATCAATCAATAACCGGGAAAGAAGTGGATCGACAAGTTCGACGCATCTTCCATGTTCGTGCTGCAGCAAACAAGGAAGACACTTGGATCGAGAAGATCTTCAAGGAGTTCACACTCCCTATTGAGACCCTCTTGTCTTAAAACTCCTCATCAACGGAAGCACTGTCAACCGGATCCTCATTGACACCGGAAGCTCCATCGACATTATGTTCTCAGACTGCTTCAAACGTCTAGGACATAAGTATCAAAGCCTCGACGTCGTCCCGACCGTGATCACCGGCTTCAACGGCGAACAAAGCATCACGGTGGGCGAGTCCAGATTTACCATCGACCTCAGCCGAGAGACTCGAGTCTCGGTGAGGTTTGCAATCGTCGAAGGAATGTCTAGCTACAACGCCATTCTTGGGCGGCCATTCCTCCACCAGATCAATGCCATCTCCTCTTCTTATCACCAACTTCTCAAGTTTGCAACAGGAGAAGGCATCGTCTGCATTCGAGGTGATCAACAAGCTGGAAGGTCTTGTGAGGCTGCTGCGGCTAAAACAGATCGAAAAATCAACATTGCTCCTCCAAAGCGGCCACGAGATGAAGCTGATAGCAATCAAAGGAGATTCCGCTGACCGAACCTCCACCAATCGAATGGGAAACATCACCTTCAATTGAAGAAATCATCCCTATCAACATTGGCAGTGGAGATCTCCCTCGACAAACATTTATTGGTACTGGTCTTAGCGACGCAGAAGCGCAAGATATGGTATCCTTCCTCCAGTCCAATATCGACGTCTTCGCCTGGTGTTTCGAAGACATGCCTGGTATCAATCCGGATGATGCTTGTCACTGACTTGCAATCAAAGAAGAAGTGAAACCTGTCAAGCAAAAGCCACGCACCATCCGGCCAGAGCTGCAAGTTGCTGTTCAAGAAGAAATCACCAAGCTACTCGCAGCAGGCTTCATCCGAGAAGTAGAGTATCCTACCTGGATCTCTAACATAGTTGCTGTTCCAAAGAAGAATGGGAAAGTCAGAGTCTGCATCGACTTCACCAACCTCAACAAGGCTTGCCCCAAAGACCCATTCCCCATGCCAAGAATCGATAGACTCGTCGATGCCACCGCTGGCCACGAGCTATTGTCTTTCATGGATGGGTATTCTGGATACAATCAAATTCCACTTCATACAAACGATCAAGAGAAGACTTGCTTCGTGACTAGCCGAGGTCTCTACTGCTACAACGTAATGCCATTCGGCCTCAAAAATGCTGGTTCCACCTATCAACGGTTAGTCACAAAAATGTTCGAAGATCAGATCGGCCGCAACGTCGAAGTCTATGTCGATGATCTCCTCACCAAGAGTTCCATTCGGAGCAAGCATCTTTCTGATCTGGCAGAAACCTTTCAAGTTCTTCGAAAATATCGTATGAAGCTCAATCCAGCCAAGTGCGCTTTCGGAGTTCAATCTGGCAAATTCCTGGGTCATCTTGTGACCAGGAGGGGTATTGAAGCCAATCCTGATCAAATTCGAGCTATCCTCGACATGCCATCACCTACCAATCGAAAGGAAGTACAGCGCCTCACTGGAAGACTTGCTGCCCTCAATCGGTTCATCTCAAAGTCTTCTGACAAATGCAAACCCCTCTTCGACAAACTACGAAAGGCGGATACATCCGGCTGGAGTCCAATCTGTGAAGAAGCATTTCAAAGCATCAAGAAATATCTGGTGCAAGCTCCTATCTTGACGGCTCCACTTCCAAATGAAGACTTGTGGCTCTACCTGGCCGTGACCGATCAAGCAATCAGCTCAGTCTTAGTCAGTAGAAGAGAAGGTTTCGAGCGTCCAGTCTATTATATCAGTCACACTCTTCTTCCGGCTGAAACTCGCTATTCAAAAACTGAGAAAGTCATCCTAGCCTTACTCACTGCATCGCGTCGCCTTCAACCATACTTCGTCTCTCACCAGATCACTGTCATTTCAGAACATTCGCTCAAAGATATCATTGACAAAGCTGGTCGAGCGGGTCGAATGACCAAATGGGTGATCGAAATGAGTTCCCTGGGGATTCAGTTCGAATCCCGCACCTCTATCAAAGGTCAAGCTATTGCTGATTTTCTAGCTGATTTTCCAGTTGAAGACCCCATTACTTGTGAAGGAGATGTCGATATGCGCTTGGAAGATGAGGACAATACTCCGATCAACCTTGCAACAAAAATTGATCCAAATCTCGAAGCTACTACTGCAACTCCTCCATGGAAACTTTATACTGATGGAGCTTCAAGTTCGATCGGTTCGGGAACTGGGATAGTCTTGGTGTCCCCCGAACTTGATCATCTCCAGAAAGCCACTCTCCTCGGATTCACTGCCACCAACAACGAAGCCGAATACGAAGCACTCATTTCTGGACTCGAGATGGCGAAATCCCTGGGGGTAGATCGAATTATCGTCTACAGTGACTCCCAATTGATCATAAGGCAAATCAATGGAGAGTACACAGCTCGCGAAGAAAGAATGCAACTCTACTTGGCCTTAGTATGACATCTTCAACAACGTTTTATTGCCGCTGAATTCATTCAAATCCCCAGAGCAGAAAACCGAGAAGCAGATGCCTTAGCCAATGCTGCCTCCGTTCTTGGAGACTCACTCGGAGGAAGACAAATACAGATAAATTATCAAGAAATGCCCAAGACTACCCCCGATCAACAGATCCTTACTACTACAAAATAATCTGGGGGTGGAGATCAGCTTGAAGACTGGAGACGATCAATTTTCGATTTCTTCAAGCATGGCAAAATGCCGGAAGATCCAAATCAAGCCCGAAGACTTCAAAGGAAGCTCCCATGCTACATTCTGCAAGGTGAAGATTTATATTTCAAATCTCACAACGGGATGTTGCTCAAGTGCCTTGGTCCCGAGCAAGCACTCGCAATCCTAATTGATATCCACTCTGGAACTTGTGGGAATCATTCGGGAGGAAGATCTCTTGAAGCCAAGACGAAACTACAAGGGTACTACTGGCCAACAATGGCAAGGGATGCTCAACAAGTTGTTCAAAGATGTGAGCCATGCCAAAGACACGCTCGGGCTATTCATCTCCCTGCAGATGAGCTTCATCAACTATCAAGTCCCTGGCCATTCCATCAATGGGGGTTAGATTTCTTGGGTCCTTTCCCTCCAACTCCAAGCAAGAAGAAGTATCTACTGCTGGCCACAGATTATTTCACCAAATGGGTTGAAGCTGTGCCCCTCTTCCGAGAGACTGACGACGAAGTGATCAAATTCATTCGGCGCAACATCTTCTCAAGGTTTGGTACACCTCAAATTCTTGTTGCTGACAATGGAGCTCAGTTTGACTCCGACAAGTTTCGAGAGTTCTGTCTCAACAACGGTATCAAGCTATTCTATTCAACTCCAAGATATCCTCAATGCAATGGCCAAGCTGAAGCCTCAAATAGAGCCATACTTGGTATACTCAAGAAGAAACTCAACGACAAGAAAGGATTGTGGGAGCAAGTCCTACCTGAAGTTCTTTGGGGGTATCGCACAACTCCGAGAAGATCAACAGGGTTCTCACCCTTTCGTCTAACATATGGATCGGAAGCAGTACTCCCAACAGAAAATATATCAAGTACTTTGAAGACCAAAGCAGTTGAAGGAGGAATCAATGAAGAACTTCGGATCAATGATCTAGACTTCTCTGAAGAATTACGAGATCAAGCATCACTTCGTGTGGCCAAGTACCAACAGAAGATCAAAAGAGGCTACGACAAGAAAATCTACAAGAGACAGTTCCCAGTGGGCAGCCTAGTTCTCAGAGCAGTTTTCTACAACACCAAAGAGCACAGCAGTGGGAAGCTTGCTCCCAACTGGGAAGGTCCATATATCGTTGAATCAGTAGGAGGCAAAGGTTCTTACAGACTGGTCACACCAGAAGGAGATAGATTGCCTCGAGCTTGGAATTCCAGACACCTCAAGATGTTCTACCCATGATGTAAATTCTGTGATGAATAAAATTCTCTTTCAGATGTTCAAATGTGCAAGTGTTCAGCTTTTCAATTCAAGTTCTAAAACAGCTTCAAATTCAAGTTACCAGGTCTTTTAACAAGTTTGGGTGTTAGAGTTGTGACTCAACCCCTTACTAGCAAATGTTAAAAACTGACCATATTCAAGTTAAAGTTTTTTAACAAGTTGGGGTGTTAGAGTTGCGACTCAACCCCTTACTGGCAAATGTTAAATTGACCTTCAAGTTTCAATGTTCAATTTCAATCAATTTCGATATCGTCTAACAAGTTTGGGTGCTTGAGTTGCGACTCAACCCCTCACATTCGAATGTTACACGAATTCCAGTTCAAATTTTCAAGTTACAATAAGTTTGGGTAATTGAGTTACGACTCGACCCCTTACATTCAAGTGTTTGTATCTATTCAACATTCCAATACCATTCAGAGCACAACATTCAAAGGCATTCAACACAAGGCATTCAATTTTCAAAACATCAAAAATCTCTATTATCAAAAATTGATCAAGTACAGGAGTGAGCTGCTACAATGCAAGAGTTTACAAGTGTAAACAACCAAGAAAAGGAAAAAATACATCAGGGTTTGGCTACGCTTGGAGCACGCGACTTCTCTCCTTCAGATTCGCCACGAGGCTTGCTCGCAACCGAAGCTTTAGAAGATCGGACACTGCTAACATGTGCCCTGAGTGCCTCTGCCGCTTTCTCAGCTGTTTCCTTGTAACTCTTGCATTCAGACAATGCATGCTCCAAGGCCTTCTTGGAAGTCTCCTCCCTGGCAGCAAAAGCAGCATGTTGAGCAGCAAGTCGTTCTTTCAGCTCCGTGATCTCGATAGTGCGACCGCAGGACACGTTCTCAACCTTGGAGAGTCGATTCTTCAAGGATTCAAGCTCGTGACTCTGCGCCTCACAACGATCCTGCAGCCCCTTGATCTCCAGCTTCCCCTTGCGAAGATCCTCGATCTTGGCCTTGAGAGATTGTTTCTTTGAACTCAGGAGCTCCCTCAGCCCATCTCTTTCCTCGCTCACAGCTTTCAGTTCAGCTGTCAAACGGGTTACCTCAGAGGCGGCTTCCCGTTCTCCTGCCTTCGTGGAGAGCTTGCTTGCGATTCTCAAACAGGCTGAGTTCTGCAAATAGACAAAGAGTTAGAATTATTCTGAAGATACAATTCGAACAATTGATCAAAGCATATGCACATACCACTACTTCAAGCCGATCGAAGGCTTCTTCAAAAGTAGCTTCAGGAAGATTGCAAAGCTTCCGGAGCGTGTTAGTAGGATGGTTGATGTCAACATCACCCAAACTCCTTATCTTCTTAGCCGGGCCAGCAGGTGTACCTACAATCCATGCAGCAATTCTAAGTGTTAGTATATTTTCAAGCTTCAAAGACAAGACAGACAATCAAAACAGGTTAGTACAGATACCTGAAGCCTCGACTTGGGGAGCCTTTCCCTTCCCACTGCCGGAGCTCTTACCCTTGGGGGTCGATTTCTCCTTGGTGGGGGTTGACTCTGGCAAGGGTTGAGGAGTAGCTTCACCAACCCGACTTCCTCTCTCCAAATGAGCAGGAGAGGGAATGTCTCGAGGAGGTGAAGCTCCCCCTTCGTCCTCGTGCCCGCTCGAATGGTCAAGCCCTGCCACCATGGCAGCCACCTCTTCAGCCAGAGATAGTGAGGGGGGTAGGGGTTGTTCAACCTCCACACCCCCACTTGTAGTTGCCCCTTCCAGGCGGGGAACATCAGGAGGTATCTGATCAAGGGGTGTGGGGTTGCTTCCAACCCCACCACTCCCCGATATCCTGATCTTGAAGCGGAGGGGGTTCTTCTTCAACTCCCCAAAGTCGTAGGTGGGAATCACCTTGGGGCCATCGCCCGTTGCATCCAAAACTTCCTCCATCTTGCGAGCCTTATCCTCGTTTATGAGGATAGGCTGCGATTCCTCGTCAGCACCACCAGTGGGGGTGGGAGGAATTCCTTCCTCACCACCCCCATATCCTTGACCACCATCAGTGGGGGTGGGAGGAATTTCTTCCTCACCACCCCCATCTTCATCATCCTCATCTTCATCTTCCCCATCTTCTTCGTCTTCCCCATCGCTGCCTGTGCCCTCATCTTCCTCATCTCCGCCCTCCTCCTCCCTCTCTACCTCTTCTTCGTCATCTTCATCATTCTTTTTCTCCTCATCCTCCTCCTGCTTGATGGGGACTTTTCTCTTCTTCTTCGCCGGGCCCTTTGGAATTACCAGCTTCTCCTTCGGGGGCAAGCTGCGCCTGGCTCCATAAACCTTCTTCTCGAATCGAAGCCTCCTGACAATTTTTCCAGACTGAGGGTCTTCCTCGTAATCAGAGTAGATGACCTCATTGTCTTCGTATCGAAGCTTCGATCGATGGAGGAGGTTGGCCTTGCCGTGTCGGACCGGGCAGTTCGAGAACTGCTTCCAAGATCGGGTCCCACAGGTCAACTCCAGGAAGAGATTATCGAGAGACCCCACCTGCTCCGGAGGCCACGCGAGAGCTCCTCCTGCACAGAACATGTCCGTCTCTTCCTGCACCTTGTACCGAGGAACCTCCGGGACTGACATAGGAGTCCAGGCACCCGACACCGACAAAGGCCAGTCCGTGAATAGCTTGTCGGAGCCGATGGTATCGATGATTGGGCGCAGGGCAGAGACACTCGTCAGATAATAGAAGGGGCTATCTTTCCTCCAGGCCCATCGGTAATGGTAAAAGAAATATCCAAACTCAATCCGAGCTTCTTCACCTTCGGGAAGGCTGGAGTAGCATTTCCTCAGCTCCTCCTGGAAGTCTGACTCTACGCGATAGAAAGCGTAGATGATCCTCCAGGAGTTTCCAGTCACCTACCCGGGACAGAGACCAGAAATATTCAGTAACCTCGCAGCAAAAGGAGGCAGTGGAAGGCGCAGTCCGCAGTTAAGCTGGCCGATCGTAACGATAGTTCCCATCACTTGCTCCTTGCTCGCCCACGAAACGAAGACTGTCCGCCTGTCAATACCAAAAGCTGACAGAATTCCTGGAAGCGCTGGCCGGGACTTCCCCTCAGTAAAACATGCTAGCAGCTTATGCAGTTTCTCCCTCTTCGCATCTGTGAGTTTGCCCCCAATGTTATACCCAAATTCTGGTTCCACCGATAGAGGTAGTTGAGGGCGGAGGACAAACTTTGCCTTAGGGATCTGCTCTGGCCTTGATGGGGCTGAAGCAAACCCAACTCCCTGATGCCTCTTACCAAGTTGACCAAGTTCGATCAATTCGGCCCTGCCTTTGCCACGGCCCTTCGAGACAGTCGTTTCCTCGACAACTTCCTTCCCCTTTCTCTTGGATGGAACATCACCCTTCTTCGAACTGCCCGAAGATGCCATTTGACTGATCGAAAGGAAATGAACAAGAAATGGGAAGCAAAGAATCTGGACTTCGAAAATTTTTGGAAGCGTGAGGCGAAAAATGACAGCCAGTGAAACTTATATACCCAGGGTAAAATAGGTGCGCAAATCGAGAAGACACGTGTCTTTACCATATCAAATCGCGTGTTTTTGTAGGTACACGTGGCATCCATCCGTAGCAAGCGCAAAACCAGGCGAACAGTCGCGACCAGGCGAAACGTCAGACCATCGGTCCAAGCAAACCACCGGTCCAAGTGAACCGGACCGCCGGTTCAGAAGAACCATTCAAAAAAAAAAAGAAGACCAATGATGCAAAAACAGAAAAAATCAAACTCCATCGATATTCAAAACTGCCAAAGATCAAAAGAGTAGAACAAGCTATGCCACTTCAAAAGTACAGGTTCAACTCAAACTTTTACCGGCTGATTTTAGCCGAACGGTCAAATATGACCGTTCGGTTGAAATCAACCGATCGGTCGATTTTTTACTAGATCCGGCGAAAAACTAAGGTTTTTTGCCGATCACCCAAACCTTGACCGGCTGATTTTAGCCGAACGGTCAAATATGACCGTTCGGCCGAAATCAACCGATCGGTCGATTTCCTACTAGATCCGGTGAAAAAGTAAGGTTTTTTGCCGATCATCCAAACCTTGACCGGCTGATTTTAGCCGAACGGTCAAATATGACCGTTCAGCCGAAATCAACCGATCGGTCGATTTCCTACTAGATCCGGCGAAAAACTAAGGTTTTTTACCGATCACCCAAACCTTGACCGGCTGATTTTAGCCGAACGGTCAAATATGACCGTTCGGCCGAAATCAACCGATCGGTCGATTTTCTACTAGATCCGGCAAAAAACTAAGGTTTTTTGCCGATCACCCAAACCTTGACCGGCTGATTTTAGCCGAACGGTCAAATATGACCATTCGGCCGAAATCAACCGATCGGTCGATTTTCTACTGGATCCGGTGAAAAACTAAGGTTTTTTGCCGATCACCCAAACCTTGACCGGCTGATTTTAGCCGAACGGACAAATATGACCGTTCGGCCGAAATCAACCGATCGGTCGATTTCCTACTAGATCCGGCGAAAAACTAAGGTTTTTTGCCGATCACCCAAACTTTGACCGGCTGATTTTAGCCGAACGGTCAAATATGACCGTTCGGCCGAAATCAACCGATCGGTCGATTTTCTACTAGATCTAGCAAAAAACTGAGGGTTTTTTGCCGATCACCCAATCCTTGACCGGTTGAAATTGACCGTTCGGTCAAATTTAACCGATCGGTCAAATTTGACCGATCGGTCAAAATTGACCGATCGGTCAAAATTCACCGATCGGTCAAATTTGACCGATCGGTCAAAATCAACCGATCGGTCAACATTCCATTGGATTGGTCAAAAAACCATGTTTTTTGACCGATCACTCAATCCTCGACCGGTTGAAATTGACCGTTCGGTCAAATTTAACCGATCGGTCAAATTTGACCGATCGGACAAAATTGACCGATCGGTCAAAATCAACCGATCGGTCAAAATTCCACTGGATCGGTCAAAAAACCATGTTTTTTGACCGATCACTTAATCCTCGACCGGTTGAAATTGACCGTTCGGTCAAATTTAACCGATCGGTGAAATTTGACCGATCGGTCAAAATTGACCGATCGGTCAAAATTGACCGACCAATCTTTTTTGTGCTAACACTCGACAAGATTCTTCGTGCCTTTTTTCGACAGGGGGTTGCTATTTTTTGCACCAAATCCAAGCCAGCCAGAACGAACTCTAGCTAACTTGGAGGGGGTAACTGTGGGTGCAAATTTTGGCAGAAGTTTACCAGCTACCGCGGGACCCACCGGCCCTGCCTGGTGGGCCCACGAGGACTACCACGGGACCCACCGGCCCTGCCTGGTGGGCCCACGAGGACCACCGCGGGACCCACCGGCCCTGCCTGGTGTGGGTGCAAATTTTGGCAAGAAGTCTGCAAACAGCGGGCCCCACCGGCCCTGCCTGGTGGGCCCCCGAGTACCACAGCGGGACCTACCGGCCCTACCTGGTGGGCCCTCGAAAACTACAGCGGGACCCACCAGCCCTGCCTGGTGGGCCCCCGAATACCACAGCGGGACCCACCGGCCCAGCCTGGTGGGCCCCCTAAGACGGCAGCGGAGCCCACCAGCCTTACCTGGAGGATCCCCAGATACGGCAGCAGAGACCGCCGTTTACCACCAGAAAATCCTATAAATAGCAGAGTCTTCGAATGTAAAAGCATCGATTCTAAAAAGATCGAATTCTCAGTTCTAAAAGCAAGAGCTCTGGGATTTCCAACTTCCCATCTTCCACCTCTCTTTGATCTTCTTCTCTCTCTCGAAGAGATCAGTGTTTACAGTGATACTCGGCCTGTCGAGATCACTCCAGCATAAGTGTTAGTGAATTCGGGTTGCTCCCTATAGCACGGAGACGTAGGCTTCGGCTGAACTCCGAGATCACACCTCATGTCAACAATCTCTCTGATTGCATCTCTGTTTACATATCAAAGACTTCAATTTCGATCAACAGATCGACCAACAATCTTCAACGTCAACTTCAATTTCAATTGACTGGTGCTGCGAGAGTCTTCGGGTCGGCACGAAGATTTTCCTCCACAGTTTGGCGCCGTCTGTGGGATCCGAGCAAAAAGTTGAGCTCTCTCCACTACTACTTGATCGGTTGAACCTACAACCGATCTTGATAGTCAAACTTCCTCGCCCTCTCGGTTGATCAGACAACTGAACGGCACTCTCGTTGCACCTTTCGCTCTCTGAATGGCGAGGACGAAACATCAAGGTCAACCAGAAGGAAGTAACACTCAACAGCAACCTCGTCCTGAGACTCGTTCAATGAGTCAAAGGCTCAACTTCGGATAGCCCCTTGCTGTCCCCGAGATGGGGGTTCTTTCAGGGAGCGGCAGATCTGTCGATCGACCTATCGCCCACCCCGCGCGACAGTCGATTGGACAAACAACACCAGCTCCAGCTGAAGACCCTCCATCAACCTACCAAATTTCGGCAGTCGACTTCCAGCTGCTCCAATTGGCAAAGCAGAATGCCACCCTCACTGCTGAGAGGGATGCTCTGAAGAAGGCAGCCTCTGAGGCTGGAATCGCTCTTCCTATCCCCTCTGCAAGCGAGAGGATCAATCTTCCATAACGCTCAATCCACTCCGAGCAACGGAGATCAATGGGCACTGCTGCCCTCGAGAGGATTCGACGCGACCCAACTCCCTCTGCTGCTCCTTGGAAGCAAAGTGTTTGGGATCGCCTTGATGACGAGTCTTCCCAATCGTCTTTCGGCCGCAACTGCGACAAGAAGGCTCCATCAAATCTCAATGCACCAAGGAGGCACCAAATGAAAAGCGGTCCTTCGAAAAGCCGAGTTTCCCCGTCCATTGCACTTCAACGTGGACTTGGATCGGACCTTCGACATCGACTCCAACCGGCAAATACTTCAATGCCCGAGCAAGACCTTGCGATCTTGCCTCTTGACCCACCTCTAGGTCGAGGACACGGTCGTAGGGATGGTTACTCCTCGGCCGGGCCTCTACATCGAAGTCTCTTCGAGACCACCTTTCCAAGAGGATGGAGAACTCCTATCCTCCCCAAATTCAACTGTATTAGAGGAGATCCAAGCCTTCATATACTTGCTTTCAAGCAAGCTCTAACACCACACGAAGAGGAAAACAACGTGCTCTGCCGCACCTTCGCGGGAAGTCTTGATGAGCCTTCACTCGACTGGTATCACAATCTCCGAGCTGGGTCTATCACCCAGTTCGGTGTTTTGGCTAACCTCTTTGTGCAGCACTATCAACTCAATCTAAAGCCAGAGAAGAAACTCGACTCTCTCTACCGACTGAGGATGGGTGCAGACGAGACTCTCCGCAGCTTCACGAGGAGGTTTCGCAATGAGCATGCTGCTCTCTCTGGAAGACATCTGGATGATGAAGCCATCATGTTGGCTTTCCAGAACGCTCTTCGCTTCGATCTACACATCTACAACGACTTTATCCGCAATCCCCCTCCTTCTCTGGGTGCAATGTTTGACCGAATTCAGAGAGAGATTGAGGTGGAAGACGATCAAGTCGCTCGGAAAGGGCGAGAAACTAAAAGAAGGCCTGCTGAAAGAGAAGCTCCTAAGTATGCTGCAAAGGCTCACAACACTGAAGCAACAGCCCCTCCGGCCAACAAAAGATCAAAGAATGATGGACGTCGATCTCCAACAAAGACCACTTTCACCGAGTGGAATATGCCGGTCGAACAGATACTCGACCGCATTCAACATGAAGAGTTCGTTCGGAGGCCTAATCCTCTTCAGCCGAATTCCAAATTCACAGGAGACAAAACAGTCTACTGCGACTTCCACCGAAGCCACGGCCATTCCACTGATCGGTGTTTTCGGCTAAAATTCCATCTTGAAGACCTATTGCGAGAAGGCCACCTTCAAGAATTCGTCAACAACGGGCACGATCAACGTCGAACCTCTGCCAAGGGGAAAGACGTGTGTTGGATACATCAAATCTCTTCTAACCGGCAACCAATTTCTGTGAAGGCCAATGTCTTTGGCATTCATGGAACCTTGCACAATCAAGCTTTGACCGGGAAGGAAGTGGATCGGCAGGTTCGACGCATCTTCCATGTTCGATCTACTACAAATAAAGAAGATACCTGGATCGAGAAGCCCATCGAAGGTCTTGCTTGGCCATCAATCGTCTTCAACGACACCGATCTTCAAGGAGTCCATACTCCACATCGAGACCCCCTGGTCTTGAAACTCATTATCGACGGCAGTACTGTCAACCGGATCCTCATCGACACCGGAAGCTCCATCGACATTATGTTCTCGGATTGCTTCAAGCGTCTGGGACATAAGTATCAAAGCCTTGACGTCGTTCCAACGGTGATCACTGGTTTCAACGGTGAACAAAGCATCACGGTGGGCGAGTCCAGATTTACCATCGACCTCAGCCGAGAGACTCGAGTCTCGGTGAGGTTTGCAATCGTCGAAGGAATGTCTAGCTACAACGCCATTCTTGGGCGACCATTCCTCCACCAGATCAATGCCATCTCCTCTTCTTATCACCAACTTCTCAAGTTTGCAACAGGAGAAGGCATCGTCTGCATTCGAGGTGATCAACAAGCTGGAAGGTCATGTGAGGCTGCTGCGGCTAAAACAGATCGAAAGATCAACATTGCTCTTCCAAAGCGGCCACGAGATGAAGCTGGTCCCTCTTCCAAATAGCAATCAAAGGAGATTCCGCTGACCGAACCTCCACCAATCGAATGGGAAACATCACCTTCAATTGAAGAAATCATCCCTATCAACATTGGCAGTGGAGATCTCCTTCGACAAACATTTATTGGTACCGGTCTTAGCGACGCAGAAGCGCAAGACATGGTATCCTTCCTCCAGTCCAATATCGATGTCTTTGCCTGGTGTTTCGAAGACATGCCTGGTATCAATCCAGATGACGCTTGCCATCGACTTGCAATCAAAGAAGAAATGAAGCCTGTCAAGCAAAAGCCACGCACCATCCGACCAGAGCTGCAAGTTGCTGTTCAAGAAGAAATCACCAAGCTACTCGCAGCAGGTTTCATCCGTGAAGTAGAGTATCCTACCTGGATCTCTAACATAGTTGCTGTTCCAAAGAAGAATGGGAAAGTCCGAGTCTGTATCGACTTCACCAACCTCAACAAGGCTTGCCCCAAAGACCCATTTCCCATGCCAAGGATCGATAGACTCGTCGATGCCACTGCTGGCCACGAGCTATTGTCCTTCATGGATGGGTATTCTGGATATAATCAAATTCCACTTCATCCAGACGATCAAGAGAAGACTTGCTTCGTGACTAGCCGAGGTCTCTACTGCTACAATGTAATGCCATTCGGCCTCAAAAATGCTGGATCTACCTATCAAAGGTTAGTCACAAAAATGTTCGAAGATCAGATCGGTCGCAACGTCGAAGTCTACGTCGATGATCTCCTCACCAAGAGTTCCATTCGGAGCAAGCACCTTTCTGATCTGGCAGAAACCTTTCAAGTTCTTCGAAAATATTGTATGAAGCTCAACCCAGCCAAGTGCGCTTTCGGAGTTCAATCTGGCAAATTCCTGGGTCATCTTGTGACCAGAAGGGGTATTGAAGCCAATCCCGATCAAATTCGAGCCATTATCGATATGCCTTCACCTACAAATCGAAAAGAAGTTCAACGCCTCACTGGAAGGTTAGCAGCACTCAATCGATTCATCTCAAAATCTTCCGACAAGTGCAAACCTCTCTTCGACAAACTACGAAAGGCGGATACATCTGGCTGGAGTCCAATCTGTGAAGAAGCATTTCAAAGCATCAAGAAATATCTGGTGCAAGCTCCTATCCTGACTGCTCCATTGCCAAAAGAAGACTTATGGCTCTATCTCGCCGTAACTGATCAAGCAATCAGTGCAGTCTTAGTCAGTAGAAGAGAAGGCTTTGAGCATCCAGTCTACTATATCAGCCACACTCTTCTTCCGGCTGAAACTCGCTATTCAAAAACTGAGAAGGTCATCCTGGCCTTACTCACTGCATCGCGTCGTCTCCAACCATACTTCGTCTCCCACCAGATCACTGTCATTTCAGAACACTCACTCAAAGATATCATTGACAAAGCTGGTCGAGCTGGTCGAATGACCAAATGGGTGATCGAAATGAGTGCTCTGGGGATTCAGTTCGAATCTCGCACTTCCATTAAAGGTCAAGCTGTTGCTGATTTTCTAGCTGATTTTCCAGTTGAAGACCCCATCACTTGGGAAGAAGATGTCGACATGCGCTTAGAAGATGAAGACAATACTCTGATCGTTCCTTCAACAAAGATTGATCCAAATCTTGAGGCTATTGCTGTGACTCCTCCATGGAAACTCTATACTGATGGAGCTTCTAGTTCGATCGGTTCGGGAACTGGGATAGTCTTAATATCCCCCGAACTTGATCATCTCCAGAAGGCCACTCTTCTTGGGTTTAATGCCACCAACAACGAAGCTGAATATGAAGCACTCATTTCCGGACTCGAAATGGCAGAATCTCTGGGGGTAGATCGAATCATCGTCTACAGCGACTCCCAATTGATCATAAGGCAAATCAATGGAGAATACACAGCTCGCGAAGAAAGAATGCAATTCTACTTAGCCTTAGTACGACGTCTTCAATAACGTTTTACTATAACTGAGTTCGTTCAAATTCCAAGAGCAGAGAACCGAGAAGCAGATGCCTTAGCCAATGCTGCCTCAGTTCTTGGAGACTCACTCGGAGGAAGGCAAATACAGATTGATTATCAAGAAGTGCCCAAGACCATCCCCGATCAACAGATCCTCGCTACTACAAAGAGATCTGGGGGTGGAGATCAACTTGCATTGAACCTCACTACTACTATAAATGAGCCTGAAGACTGGAGACGATCAATCTTTGATTTCTTCAAGCATGGCAAAATGCCCGAAGATCCAAATCAAGCCCGAAGACTTCAAAGAAAGCTCCCTTGTTACACTATTCAAGGAGAGGATCTATACTTCAAATCTCACAACGGGATGTTACTCAAATGCCTTGGTCCTGAGCAAGCGCAGGCAATCCTGATTGATATCCACTCTGGAGCTTGTGGGAATCATTCGGGAGGAAGATCTCTTGAAGCCAAGACGAAACTACAAGGGTACTACTGGCCAACAATGGCAAAGGATGCTCAACAAATTGTTCAAAGATGTGAGCCATGCCAAAGACACGCTCGAGCTATCCATCTCCCTGCAGATGAGCTTCATCAACTATCTAGTCCCTGGCCATTCCATCAGTGGGGGTTAGATTTCTTAGGTCCTTTCCCTCCAACTCCGAGCAAGAAGAAGTATCTATTGCTGGCCACAGATTACTTCACGAAATGGGTTGAAGCTGTGCCCCTCTTCCGAGAGACTGACGATGAAGTGATCAAATTCATTCGGCACAATATCTTCTCAAGATTTGGTACACCTCAAATTCTCATTGCTGACAATGGAGCTCAATTTGATTCCGACAAGTTTCGAGAATTCTGTCTGAACAACGGTATCAAACTATTCTATTCAACTCCAAGATATCCTCAATGCAATGGTCAAGCTGAAGCCTCAAATAGAGCCATACTTGGTATACTCAAGAAGAAACTCAGCGACAAGAAAGGATTGTGGGAGCAAGTCCTACCTGAAGTTCTTTGGGGGTATCGCACAACTCCGAGAAGATCAACAGGGTTCTCACCCTTTCGTCTAACATACGGATCGGAAGCAGTACTCCCAACAGAAAATATATCAAGCACTTTGAAGACCAAAGCCATTGAAGAAGGGATCAATGAAGAACTTCGGATCAATGATCTAGACTTCTCCGAAGAATTACAAGATCAAGCATCACTTCGTGTGGCCAAATACCAGCAGAAGATCAAAAGAGCCTACGACAAGAAAGTCTACAAAAGACAGTTCCCAGTGGGTAGTTTAGTTCTCAGAGCAGTTTTCTACAACACCAAAGAACACAGCAGTGGGAAACTTGCTCCCAACTGGGAAGGTCCATACATCATCGAGTCAGTTGGAGGCAAAGGCTCCTATCGACTAATCTCACTAGAAGGAGATAGGTTGCCACGAGCTTGGAATTCTAGACACCTCAAGCTGTTCTATCCTTGATGTAAATTATGTGATGAATAAAGATCTCTTTCAAGTCTTCAAATGTGCCAGTGTTCAGCTTTTCAATTCAAAATCTGAAGCAGTTTCAAGTTATCTATATTCAAATTACCAGGTCTTTTAACAAGTTGGGGAGTTAGAGTTGCGACTCAACCCCTTACTAGCAAATGTTAAAAACTGACCATATTCAAGTTACCAAGTCTTTTAACAAGTTTGGGTGTTAGAGTTGCGACTCAACCCCTTACTGGCAAATGTTAAACTGACTTTCAAATTTCAATATTCAATTTCAATCAATTTCTACATCGTTTAACAGGTTTGGGTGCTTGAGTTGCGACTCAACCCCTCACATTCAAGTGTTATACGAATTCAAGTTTCAATTTTCAAGTTGCAATAAGTTTGGGTATTTGAATTGCGACTCGATCCCTTACATCCAAAAGATTGTATCTATGCTAATGCTATCCAGAACATAAGATTCAAAGGCATTCAACTCAAGAGACATCCAATTTTCAAATACCCAAAAAGATTTCTATTATTATCAAAATTTGCCAAGTACAATGATGAACTGCTACATGTCAAGAGTTTACAAGTGTGAACAACAAAGAAAAGGTAGAAATACATCAGGGTTTGGCTACGCTTGGAGCACGTGACTTCTCTCCTTCAGAATCGCCACGAGGCTTGCTCGCAACCGAAGTTTTCGAAGATCGGACACTGCTGACGTGTACCCTGAGTGCCTCTGCCGCCTTCTCAGCTGTTTCCTTGTAAACCTTGCATTCAGACAGCGCATGCTCCAGTGCCTTCTTGGAAGTCTCCTCTCTGGCAGTGAAGGCAGCGTGCTGAGTAGCAAGTTGTTCCTTCAGCTCCTTGATCTCGATAGTGCGACCGCAGGACACGTCCTCAACCTTGGAGAGTCGATTCTTCAAGGATTCAAGTTCGTGACTCTGCGCCTCGCAACGATCCTGCAGCCCCTTGATCTCCAGCTTCCCCTTGCGGAGATCCTCGATCTTGGCCTTGAGAGATTGTTTCTTTGAACTCAGAAGCTCCCTCAGCCCATCTCTTTCCTCGCTCACGGCCTTCAGTTCAGCTGTCAAACGGGTCACCTCGGAGGCGGCTTCCCGTTCTCCTGCCTTCCTGGAGAGCTTGCTTGCGATTTTTAAACAAGCTGAGTTCTGCAAATGGACAAAGAGTTAGAATTATTCTGAAGATGCAATTCAGATGATCCTTCGAGCAAGATGCACTTACCACCAGTTCGAGCCTGTCGAAAGCTTCATCCAGAGTAGCCCCTGGAAGATTGCAGAGTTTCCGGATCACGGCTGTGGGGTGGTTGATGTCAACGTCACCCAAACTCTTCATCTTTGGGGTCGAGCCAACAGGCGCGCCTGCAATCAACGAGAGATCAAAGTGTTAGAATATTTTCGAGCTTCAACGGCAAGTCAATCAAGGTAAGTCAGTACAGGTACCTGAAGCCTCGACCTGAGGAGCCTTTCCCTTTCCACGATCGGAGCTCTTACCCTTGGGGGTTGACTTCTCCTTGGTGGGGGTTGGCTCTGGCAAGGGTTGAGGGGTAGCATCACCCACCCGGCTTCCTCTCTCCATGTGAGCAGGAGAGGGAACATCCCGAGGAGGTGAGGCTCCCACTTCGTCTTCTCGCCCGCTCGGATGGTCGAGCCCTGCCACCATGGCAGCTACTTCTTCAGCCAGAGATCGTGAGGGTGGTGGGGGTTGTTCAACCTCCACACCCCCACTTGTAGTTGTTACCCCTTCGAGAAGGGGAACCTCAGGAGGTATCTGATCGAGGGGTGTGGGGTTGCTTCCAACCCCACCACTCCCCGATATCCTGATCTTGAAACGCATGGGGTTCTTCTTCAACGCCCCAAAGTCGTAGGTGGGAATCACCCTGGAGCCATCTCCCGTGGCGTCCATAACTCCCTCCATCCTTCGAGCCTTACCCTCGTCTATGAGGATAGGCTGCGATTCCTCGTCAACACCACCAGTGGGGGTGGGAGGAATTTCTTCCTCACCACCCCCATGTCCATGACCACCATCAGTGGGGGTGGGAGGAATTTCTTCCTCACCACCCCCATGTCCATGACCACAATCAGTGGGGGTGGGAGGAATCTCTTCCTCACCACCCCCATCATCATCATCATCATCATCATCATCCTCCTCTCCATCTTCTCCATCACTGCCTGTGCCTTCATCCTCCTCATCTCCGCCCTCCTCCCTCTCTACCTCCTCTTCTTCATCTTCATCCTTCTTTTTCTCCTCATCCTCCTGTCTGATGAGGATTTTTCTCTTCTTCTTCGCCGGGCCCTTTGGAATCACCAATCTCTCCTTTGAGGGAAGCGCGCGCCTGGCTGCATAAGCCTTCTTTTCGAATCGAAGCTTTCTAACAATTTTTCCAGACTGAGGGTCCTCCTCATAATCAGAGTAGATTACCTTATTGTCTTCATATCGAAGCTTCGATCGGTGGAGGAGGTTGGCCTTGCCGTGTCGGACTGGGCAATTCGAGAATTGCCTCCAAGATCGGGTTCCGCACGTTAACTCCAAAAAGAGATTGTCGAGGGCCCCTACTCGTTCTGGAGCCCAAGAGAGAGCTCCTCCTGTGCAGTATATATCAGTCTCCTTGTGCACCTTGAATCGAGGAACCTCTGGAACAGACATAGGAGTCCAGGCACCAGATATCGACAACGGCCAGTCAGTATAGAGCTTGTCAGAACCGACGGTATCGGAGATCGGGCGGAGGGCAGTGACGCCTGTCAAGTAGTAGAACGGGCTGTCCTTCCTCCAAGCCCATCGGTAGTGATAGAAGAAATACCCCAGTTCGATTCGGGCTTCTTCACCTGCAGGGATGCTGGAGTAGCATTCCCTAAGTTCCTTCTGGAAATTCGACTCTACGCGACAGAAAGCGTAGATGATCCTCCAGGAGTTCCCAGTCACTTGCCCGGGACAGAGACCGGAAACGTTCAGCAGCCTCGCGGCGAAAGGTGGTAGCGGAAGGCGCAGTCCACAGTTGAGCTGGCCGATCGTGATCATGGTTCCCATCACTTGCTCTTTGCTCGCCCATGAGACAAAGACTGTCCGCCTGTCAACACCGAAAGCAGAGAGAACACCCGGAAGCGCTGGTCGAGCCTTTCCCTCTGTGAAGAATGACAGCAACTCATGCAGCTTCTCCCTCTTCGCATCTGTTAGCTTACTGCCGATATTGTACCCAAACTCAGGTTCCGCCTCCAGAGGTATCTGCGGGCAGAGAACAAATTTGGCCTTGGGGATCTGCTCTGGCCTTGATGGGGCTGAAGCAAATCCAACTCCCTGATGCCTCTTACCAAGTTGACCAAGTTCGATCAATTCGGCCCTGCCTTTGCCTCGTCCCTTCGGAGCAGAAGAAACCTCGACAACTTCCTTGCCCTTCCTCTTAGAAGGAACAAAGCTCTTCTTTGAACTGCCCGAAGATGCCATTTAACCGATCGAGAGGAAATGAACAAGAAGAAGGAAGCAAAGGATCTGGACTTCAAAAATTTTTGGAAGCGTGAGGCGAAAAATGACAGCCAGTGAGACTTATATACCCAGGGTAAAACAGGTGCGCAAATCGAGAAGACACGTGTCTTCACCATATCAAATCGCGTGTTTTTGTAGGTACACGTGGCATCCATCCGTAGCAAGCGCAAAACCAGGTGAACAGTCGCGACCAGGCGAAACGTCAGACCACCGGTCCGAGCAAACCAACGGTCCAAGCAAACCACCGGTCCGAGTGAACCGGACCGCCGGTTCAGAAGAACCATTCAAAAAAGACCAAAGATGCAAAAGCAAGAAAAAAATCAAACTCCGTCAATATTCAAGACTGCCAAAGATCAAAGGAGAAGAACCAGCTATACCACTTCTTCGAAAGTACAGGTTCAAAACTAACCCCGACCGGCTGATTTTAGCCGAACGGTCAAATATGACCGTTCGGCCAAAATCAACCGATCGGTCGATTTTCTACTAGATCTGGCCAAAAACTGAGGGTTTTTGATGATCACCCAAACCCTGACCGGCTGATTTTAGCCGAATGGTCAAATATGACTGTTCGGCCAAAATCAACCGATCGGTCGATTTTCTACTAGATCTGGCCAAAAACTGAGGGTTTTTGCCGATCACCCAAACCTTGACCGGCTGATTTTAGCCGAACGGTCAAATATGACCGTTCGGCCAAAATCAACCGATCGGTCGATTTTCTACTAGATCTGGCCAAAAACTGAGGGTTTTTGCCGATCACCCAAACCCTGACCGGCTGATTTTAGCCGAACGGTCAAATATGACCGTTCGGCCAAAATCAACCGATCGGTCGATTTTCTACTAGATCTGGCCAAAAACTGAGGGTTTTTGCCGATCACCCAAACCTTGACCGGCTGATTTTAGCCGAACGGTCAAATATGACCGTTCGGTCAAAATCAACCGATCGGTCGATTTTCTACTAGATCTGGCCAAAAACTGAGGGTTTTTGCCGATCACCCAAATCCTGACCGGCTGATTTTAGCCGAACGGTCAAATATGACCGTTCGGCCAAAATCAACCGATCGGTCGATTTTCTACTAGATCTGGCCAAAAACTGAGGGTTTTTTGCCGATCACCCAAACCCTGACCAGCTGATTTTAGCCGAACGGTTAAAACATAACCGTTCGGCCAAAACCAATCGATCGGTCAATTTTCTACTAGATCTGGTCAAAAAACCATGTTTTTTGACCGATCACTCGATCCTTGACCGGTTGAAATTGACCGTTCGGTCAAATTTTAACCGATCGGTCAAATTTGACCGATCGGTCAAAATTGACCGATCGGTCAAAATCAACCGATCGGTCAAATTTCCACTGGATCGGTCAAAAAACCATGTTTTTTGACCGATCACTCGATCCTTGACCAGTTGAAATTGACCGTTCGGTCAAATTTAACCGATCGGTCAAATTTGACCGATCGGTCAAAATTGACCGATCGGTCAAAATCAACCGATCGGTCAAATTTCCACTGGATCGGTCAAAAAACCATGTTTTTTGACCGATCACTCGATCCTTGACCGGTTGAAATTGACCGTTCGGTCAAATTTAACCGATCGGTCAAATTTGACCGATCGGTCAAAATTGACCGATCGGTCAAAATCAACCGATCGGTCAAAATTCCACTGGATCGGTCAAAAAACCGTGTTTTTTGACCGATCACTCGATCCTTGACCGGTTGAAATTGACCGTTCGGTCAAAATTGACCGATCGGTCAAAATTGACCGATCGGTCAAAATTGACCGATCGGTCAAAATTTGACCGATCAAATCTTTTTTTTTTTTTGGCGCTAACACTGGGCAAGCCTCTTTTGTACCTTCTTTAGACAGGATGTTGCTGTTTTTTGCACCAAATCCAAGCCAGCCAGAACGTACTCTAGCTAACTTGGAGGGGGTAACTGTGGGTGCAAATTTTGGCAAGAAGTCTGCAAACAGCGGGCCCCACCGGCCCTGCCTGGTGGGCCCCCGAGTACCACAGCGGGACCCACCGGCCCTACCTGGTGGGCCCTCGAAGACTACAGCGGGACCCACCAGCCCTGCCTGGTGGGCCCCCGAATACCACAGCGGGACCCACCGGCCCTGCCTGGTGGGCCCCCTAAGACGGCAGCGGAGCCCACCAGCCTTACCTGGAGGATCCCCAGATACGGCAGTAGAGACCGCCGTTTACCACCAGAAAATCCTATAAATAGCAGAGTCTTCGAATGTAAAAGCATCGATTCTAAAAAGATCGAATTCTCAGTTCTAAAAACCAGAGCTCTGGGATTTCCAACTTCCCATCTTCCACCTCTCTTTGATCTTCTTCTCTCTCTCGAAGAGATCAGTGTTTACAGTGATACTCGGCCTGTCGAGATCACTCCAGCATAAGTGTTAGTGAATTCGGGTTGCTCCCTATAGCACGGAGACGTAGGCTTCGGCTGAACTCCGAGATCACACCTCGTGTCAACAATCTCTCTGATTGCATCTCTGTTTACATATCAAAGACTTCAATTTCGATCAATAGATCGACCAACAATCTTCAACGTCAACTTCAATTTCAATTGACTGGTGCTGCGAGAGTCTTCGGGTCGGCACGAAGATTTTCCTCCACACCTGGTGGGCCCACGAGGACTACCACGGGACCCACCGGCCCTGCCTGGTGGGCCCACGAGGACCACCGCGGGACCCACCGGCCCTGCCTGGTGGGCCCACGAAGACTACCACGGGACCCACCAGCCCTGCCTGGTGGGCCCACGAGGACCACCGCGGGATCCACCGGCCCTGCCTGGTGGGCCCACGAGGACCACCGCAGGACCCACCGGCCCTGCCCGGAAGGCCCACGAGCTGTAGAATTCCCCAGAAGACGGTAGCGGGGCCCGCTAGCTTTACCTAGAGAATCCCCAGATACGACAGCAGAAAACCGCCATTTGCCCCGGAATTCCTCCCCGAGAAGTCTATAAATAGCAAAGCCTTCGAATGTAATAGGATCGAATCTCAAATCGAACTCTCAGTTCTAAAAAAAACAGAGCTCTGGGATTTCCAACTTCCCATCTTCCACCTCTCTTTGATCTTCTTTTTCTCTCGAAGAGATCAGAGTTTTCAGTGATACTCGGCCTGTCGAGATCACTTCAATATAAGTGTTAGTGAATTCGGGTTGCTCCCTATAGCACGGAGACGTAGGCTTCGGCTGAACTCCGAGATCACATCTCTTGTGTCAAACTCTCTCTGATTGCCTCTCTGTTTACATATCGAAAGAGGTAACTTCAACTCCAATTGACAGATCGATCAACGATCTTCAACTCGAACCTTCAATTGACTGGTGCTGCGAGAGTCTTCGGGTCGGCACGAAGATTTTCCCCCACAATTAGAATCGATCGTACGAATGAATTAGAATGGATCATGCGAATGAATTAGAATGAATCATGCGAATTAATTAGAATGGATACATTCGTGCGAATGAATTAGAATGGACCGTATGAATGAATTAGAATAGATCGTACGAATGTATTAGAATGGATTATGCGAATGAATTAGAATGGATCATACGAATGAATTAGAATGGATACATTCGTGCGAATTAATTAGAATAGATCGTGCGAATGAATTAGAATGGACCGTACGAATGAATTAGAATGGATCGTATAAATGAATTAGAATGGATCGTGTGAATGAATTAGAATGGATCATACGAATGAATTACAATGGATACATTCTTGCGAATGAATTATAATGGATCGTACGAATGAATTATAATGGATCATACGCATGAATTAGAATGGATAGTACGAATGAATTAGAATGGATCTTGCGAATGAATTAGAATGGATCATGCGAATCAATTAGAATGGATACATTCATACGAATGAATTAGAATGGATCGTATGAATGAATTAGAATGGATCGTGCGAATGAATTAGAATGGATCGTACGAATGAATTAGAGTGGATACATTCGTGCGAATGATTTAGAATGGATCGTACGAATAAATTAGAATGGATCGTGCGAATGAATTAGAATAGATCATATAAATGAATTAGAATGGAAATATTCGAGCGAATGAATTAGAATTGATCGTACGAATGAATTAGAATGGATTGTACGACTGAATTAGAATGGATCGTATGAATGACTTAGAGTGGAAAGTACGAATGAATTAGAATGGATCATACGAATGAATTAGAATGGATCGTACGAGTAAATTAGAATGGATACATTCTTGCGAGTGAATTAGAATGGATAGTACGAATGAATTAGAATCAATCGTATGAATCAATTAGAATGGATTGTGCGAATGAATTAGAATGAATATATTCATACGAATGAATTAGAATGGATCGTACAAATGAATTAGAATAGATCGTGCGAATGAATCAGAATGTATCGTACGAATGAATTAGAATGGATACATTCGTGCGAATGAATTAGAATGTATCGTATGAATGAATTAGAATGGATCGCACGAATGAATTATAATGGATTGTACGAATGAATTAGAATGGATCGTATGAATGAATTAGAATGGATATATTCGTGCGAATGAATTAAAATGGATCGTACGAATGAATTAGAATGGATACATTCGTGCGAATGAATTAGAATGGATCGTACGAATGAATATGAATAGATCGTAAGAATGAATTAGAATTGATCGTACGAATGAATTAGAATGGATCATGCGAATGAATTAGAATAGATCGTCCGAATGAATTAGAATGGATACATTCTTGTGAATAAATTAGAATGGATCGTATGAATGAATTAGAATGGATCGTGCGAATGAATTTGAATGGATCATGCGAATGAATTTGAATGGATCGATCGAATGAATTAGAATGGATACATTCGTGCGAATGAATTAGAATGGATCGTACGAATGAATTAGAATGGATCGTACGAATGAATTAGAGTGGTTCGTATGAATGAATTAGAATAGATCGTGTGAATGAATTAGAATGGATCGTACGAATGAATTTGAATGGATACATTCGTGCGAATTCATTAGAATGGATCATACGAATGAATTAGAATGGTTTGTACGAATGAATTAGAATGGATCGTATGAATGAATTAGAATGGATCGTGCGAATGAATTAGAATGGATACATTCATGTGAATAAAATACATTGGATCGTACGGATGAATTAGAATGAATCCTATCAATGAATTAGAATGGATCTTGTGAATGAATTAGAATGGATCGTACGAATGAATTAGAATGGATCGTATGAATGAATTAGAATGGATAAATTCGAGCGAATGAATTAGAATGGATCGTACGAATGAATTAGAATGGATCGTACGAATGAATTAAAAAGGATTGTATGAATGAATTAGAATGGATCGTACGAATAAATTAGAATGGATACATTCTTGCGAATGATTAGAATCGATCATACGAATGAATTAGAATGGATCGTACGAATGAATTAGAATCGATCGTACGAATAAATTACAATTAATCATGCGAATGAATTAGAATGGATCATGCGAATGAATTAGAATGGATACATTCGTGCGAATGAATTAGAATGGATCGTGGGAATGAATTAGAAAGGATCGTACGAATGAATTAGAATGGATGGTGCGAATGAATTAGAATGGATCGTACGAATGAATTAGAATGGATCGTACGAATGAATTAAAATGGATTGAACGAATAAATTAGAATGGATCATTAGAATGGATTGTATGAATGAATTAGAATGGATCGTATAAATGAATTAAAATGGATCGTACTAATGAATTAGAATGGATCGTACGAAGGAATTAGAATGGATCATACGAATGAAATAGAATGGATCGTACAAAAAAATTAGAATGGATCATACGAAGGAATTAGAATGGATCGTACGAAGGAATTAGAATGGATCGTACGAATGAATTAGAATTAATTCATTCATACGATCCATTCTAATTCATTCGTACGATCTATTCTAATTCATTCATACGATCCATTCTAATTCAGATTCATTCGTACGATCCATTCTAATTCATTCGTACGATTCATTCTAATTCATTCGTACGATCTATTCTAATTCATTCGTATGATCCATTCTAATTCATTCGTATGATCCATTCTAATTCATTCGCACGAATGTATCCATTCTAATTCATTCGTACGATCCATTCTAATTCATTCGCAAAATCTATTCTAATTCATTCGTACGATCCATTCTAATTCATTCGCACGATCCAATCTAATTCATTCGCATGATCAATTCTAATTCATTCATACGATCCATTCTATTTCATTCGTACGATCCATTCTTGATCGTACGAATGAATTAGAATGGATCGTACGAATGAATTAGAATGGATCGTGTGAATGAATTAGAATAGATCGTACGAATGAGTAAGAATGGATCGTACGAATGAAATAGAATGGATCGTACGTACGATCCATTCAAATTCATTCATACGATCCATTCTAATTCATTCGCACGATCCATTCTAATTCATTCGCACAATCTATTCTAATTCATTCGTACGATCCATTCTAATTCATTCGTACGATCCATTCTAATTCATTCGCACGATCCATTCTAATTTATTCGTACGATCCATTTTAATTCATTCACACTATCCATTCTAATTCATTCGTACGATCCATTCTAATTCATTAGTACGATCCATTCTAATTCATTCAAACAATCCATTCTAATTCTTTCACACGAATGTATCCATTCTAATTCATTCGTACGATGCATTCTAATTCATTCGCATGATCCATTCTAATTCATTCACACGATCCATTCTAATTCATTCATTCGATCCATTCTAATAAGAATGGATACATTCGTGCAAAAGAATTAGAATGGATTGTATGAATGAATTAGAATGGATCGTGCTAATGAATTAGAGTGGATCGTACGAATGAATTAGAATATATTGTGCGAATGAATTAGAATGGATCGTACGAATGAATTAGAATGAATCGTATGAATGAATTACAATGGATCGTGCGAATAAATTAGAATGGATCGTACGAATGAATTAGAATGGATACATTCGTGCGAATGAATTAGAATGGATCGTACGAATGAGTAAGAATGGATCATACGAATGAAATTGAATGGATCGTACGAATGAATTATAATGGATCGTGATCCAATCTAATTCATTCGCACGATCCATTCTAATTCACTCGTACGATCCATTTTATTTCATTCATACGATCCATTCTTACTCATTCGTACGATCCATTCTAATTCATTCGCACGAATGTATCCATTCTAATTCATTCGTATGATCCATTCTAATTCATTCGCACGATCTATTTTAATTCATTCATACAATCCATTCTAATTCATTCGTACGATCCATTCTAATTCATTCGTATGATCCATTCTAATTCATTAGCACGATCCATTCTAATTCGATCATACGATCCATTCTAATTCATACGATCCATTCTAATTTATTTATACGATCCATTCTATTTCATTCGTATGATCCATTCTAATTCATTCATACGATCCATTCTATTTCAATCGTACGATCTATTCTTACGATTCATTCTAATTCATTCGCACGATCCAATCTAACTCATTCGCACGATCCATTCTAATTCATTCGTACGATCCATTCTATTTCTTTCGTACGATCCATTCTTACTCATTCGTACGATCCATTCTAATTCATTCGCATGAATGTATCCATTCTAATTCATTCGTATGATCCATTCTAATTCATTCGCACAATCCATTCTAATTCATTCATACGATCCATTCTAATTCATTCGTACGATCCATTCTAATTCATTCGCACAATCTATTCTAATTCATTCGTACGATCCATTCTAATTCTTTAGCACGATCCATTCTAATTAATTCGCACAATCTATTCTAATTCATTCATACAATCCTTCTAATTCTTTCGCACGAATATATCCATTCTAATTCATTCGTACGATCCATTCTTACTCATTCGTACGATTCAATCTAATTCATTCGCACGATCCATTCTAATTTATCATTCGCACAATCTATTCTAATTCATTCGAACGAATTAGAATGGATTGTTTGAATGAATTAGAATGGATCGTGCGAATGAATTTGAATGGATCGTACGAATGGGATCATACGAAGGAATTACGGTGGATCGTGCGAATGAATTAGAATGGATACATTCGTGCGAAAGAATTAGAATGGATTGTATGAATGAATTAGAATGGATCGTGCGAATGAATTAGAATGGATCATACGAATGAATTAGAATAGATTACGCGAATGAATTAGAATGGATTATGCTAATGAATTAGAATGGATCGTACGAATGAGTTATAATTAGAATGGATCGTACGAATGGGTAAGAATAGATCATACGAATTAAATAGAATAAGAATGGATCGTACGAATGAAATAGAATGGATCGTACGAATGAATTAGAATGGATTGTGCTAATGAATTAGAATGGATCGTACGAATGAATTAGAATAGATTGTGCGAATGAATTAGAATGGATCGTCCGAATGAATTAGAATGGATCGTATGAATGAATTAGAATGGATCATGCGAATGAATTTGAATGGATCGTACGAATGAATTAGAATGGATACATTCAAACGAATGAATTAGAATGGATCGTATAAATGAATTACAATGGATCGTGTGAATGAATTAGAATGGATCGTACGAATGAATTAGAATGGATCGTACGAATGAATTAGAATGGATCGTGCGAATGAATTAGAATGGATCGTACGAATGAATTAGAGTGGATACATTCGTGCGAATGAATTAGAATAGATCATACGAATGAGTAAGAATGGATCGTACGAATGAAATAGAATGGATCGTACGAATGAATTAGAATGAATCATGCTAATGAATTAAAATGGATCGTACGAAGGAATTAGAATGGATCGTACGAATGAATTAGAATGGATCGTACGAATAAAATAGAATGGATCGTACAAATGAACTAGCATGGATCGTGCTAATGAATTAGAATGGATCGTATAAATAAATTACAATAGATTGTGCGAAGGAATTAGAATGGATCGTATGAATGTATTAGAATGGATCGAATGAATGAATTAGAATGGATCGTACGAATGAATTAGAATGGATCGTACGAATGAATTAGAATGGATCGTATGAATGAATTAGAATAGATCATGCGAATGAATTAGAATGATCGTACGAATGAATTTAAATGGATTTATATGAAAGAATGGATCGTACATATGAATTAGAATGGATCGTACGATTGAATTAGAATGGATCGTGCGAATGAATTAGATTGGATCGTGCGAATGAATTAGAATGGATCATACGAATGAGTAAGAATGGATCGTATGAATGAAATAGAATGGATCGTATGAATGAATTAGAATGATCCACACTAATTCCTTCGTATGATCCATTTTAATTCATTCGCACGAATGTATCCATTCTAATTCATTCGTACGATCCATTCGAATTAATTCATACGATCCATTCTAATTCATTCATACGATCCATTCTAATTCATTCGCACGAATGTATCCATTCTAATTTATTCTTACGATCCATTCTAATTCATTCGCACAATCTATTCTAATTCATTCGTACGATCCATTCCAATTCATTCGCACGATCCATTCTAATTCATATAATCCATTATAATTCATTCGTATAATCCATTCTAATTCATTCGTACGATCAATTCTAATTCATTCGCACGATCCATTCTAATTTATTACATGAATGAATTAGAATGGATCATACAAATAAATTAGAATGGTTCGTGCGAAAGAATTAGAATGGATTGTATGAATGAATTAGAATGGATCGTATGAATGAATTAGATTGCACGATCCACTCTAATTCATTCATACATTCTAATTAGAATGGATCGTACGAATGAATTAGAATGGATCGTATGAATGAATTAGCACGATCCATTCTAATTCTTTCGCATGAATGTATCCAATCTAATTCATTCTTACGATCCATTCTAATTCATTCATACGATCTATTCTAATTTATTCGTACTATCTATTCTAATTCATTCTAATTCATTCGAACGATCCATTCTAATTCATTCGCATGATCCATTCTAATTCATTCGCACGAATAAATTAGAATGGATCGTACAAAGGAATTAGAATGGATACATTCGTGGGAATGAATCAAAATGGATCGTACGAAGGAATTAGAATGGATCATACGAATGAATTAGAATGGATCGTATGAATGAATTCGAATGGATAGTACGAATGAATTAGAATAGATTGTGCAAATGAATTAGAATGGATCGTATGAATGAATTAGAATGGATACATTCGTGTGAAAGAATTAGAATGGATTGTAGGAATAAATTATAATGGATTGTGCAAATGAATTAGAATTGATCGTGCAAATGAATTAGAATGGATCGTACGAATGAATTAAAATAGATAGTGCGAATGAATTAGAATGGATCGTACGAATGAATTAGAATGGATACATTCGTGCGTATGAATTAGAATGGATCGTATGAATGAATTAGAATGGATCGTATGAATGAATTAGAATGGATTGTATGAATGTATTAGAATGGATCGTATGAATGAATTAGAATGGATCGTGCGAAGGAATTAGAATGGATCGTACAATTGAATTAGAATGGATCGTGCGAATGAATTAGAATGGATCGAACGAATTAATTAGAATTGATACATTCGTGCGAATGAATTAGAATGGAACTTACGAATGAGTAAGAATGGATCGTACGAATGAATTAGAATGGATCGTGCTAATGAATTAGAATGGATCGTACGAATGAATTAGAATAGATTGTGCGAATGATGAATTAGAATGGATCGTGCGAATGAATTAGATTGGATCGTGCGAATGAATTAGAATGGATCGTACGAATGAATTAGAATGGATCGTATGAATGAATTAGAATGGATCGTGCGAATGAATTAGAATGGATGTTACGAATGAATTAGAATGGATACATTCGTGCGAATAAATTAGAATGGATCGTACGAATGAGTAAGAATGGATCATACGAATGAAATAGAATGGAACGTACGAATGAATTAGAATGGATCGTGTGAATGAATTAAATTGGATCGTGTGAATGAATTAGAATAGATCGTATGAATGAATTAGATTGGATCGTATGAATGAATTACAATGGATCGTATGAATGAATTAGAATGGATCGTACAAATGAATTAGAATGAATTAGAATGGATCCATTCTAATTCCTTCATACGATCCATTCTAATTCATTTCCATGAATGTATCCATTCTAATTCATACGTACGATCCATTCTAATTCATTCATAACGTACGATCCATTCTAATTCCTTCGTACGATCCATTCTATTTCATTCGTATGATCCATTCTAATTCCTTCGTACGATCCATTCTAATTCATTTCCATGAATGTATCCATTCTAATTCATACGTACGATCCATTCTAATTCATTCATACGATCCAATCTAATTCATTCATACGATCCATTCTAATTCATTCGCATGAATGTATCCATTCTAATTCATTTGTACGATCCATTCTAATTCATTCGCATAATCTATTCTAATTCATTCGTATGATCCATTCTAATTCATTAGCACGATCCATTCTAATTCATTCGTACGATCTATTCTAATTCATTCGTACGATCCATTCTAATTCATTCGCATGATCCATTCTAATTCATTCCTACGATCCATTCTAATTCATTAGCACGATCCATTCTAATTCATTCGTACGATGCATTCTATTTCATTTGTACGATCCATTCTTACTCATTTGTACGATCTATTCTAATTCATTTGCACGAATGTATCGATTCTAATACATTCGTACGATCCATTCTAATTCATTCGCACGATCTATTCTAATTCATTCATACGATCCATTCTAATTCATTCATGCTCATTCGTGCGAATGAATTAGAATGGATTGTATGAATGAATTAGAATGGATCGTATGAATGAATTAGAATGGATCATGCGAATGAATTAGAATGGATCGTATGAATTAATTAGAATGGATCGTATGAATGAATAAGAATAGATCGTGCGAATGAATTAGAATGGATCGTACGAATGAATTAGAATGGATACATTCGTGCGAATGAATTAGAATGGATCGTACGAATGAGTAAGAATGGATCGTACGAAAGAAATAGAATGGATCGTACGAATAAATTAGAATGGATCAGGCTAATGAATTAGAATGGATCGTACGAATGAATTAGAATGGATCATACGAAGGAATTAGGGTGGAACATAAGAATGAATTAGAATGGATACATTCGTGCGAAAGAATTAGAAAGGATTGTATAAATGAATTAGAATGGATCGTGCAAATGAATTAGAATAGATCATGCGAATGAATTAGAATGGATCGCACGAATGAATTAGAATAGATTGTGCGAATGAATTAGAATGGATCGTACGAATGAATTAAAATGGATCGTATGAATGAATTAGAATGGATCGCATAAATGAATTAGAATGGATCGTGCGAATGAATTGGAATGGATCGTACGAATTAATTAGAATGGATACATTCGTGCGAATGAATTATAATGGATCGTACGAATGAGTAAGAATGGATCGTACAAATGAAATAGAATAGATCGTGCGAATGAATTAGAATGGATCGTGCGAATGAATTAGATTGGATATTGCGAATGAATTGGAATGGATCGTACGAATGAATTAGAATGGATACATTCGTGCGAATGAATTAGAATGGATCGTGCAAATGAATTAGAATGGATCGTACGAATAAATTAGAATGGGTCGTATGAATGAATTAGAATGGATCGTACGAATGAATTAGAATGGATACATTCGTGCGAAAGAATTTAGAATGGATCGTACGAAGAAATTAGAATGAATTAGATTGAATACATTCGTGCGAATGAATTAGAATGGATCATGCTAATGAATAAGAATGGATCGTGCGAATGAATTAGAATGGATCGTAGGAATGAATTAGAATGGATACATTCGTGCGAATGAATTAGAATGGATCGTACGAATGAGTAAGAATGGTTCGTACGAATGAAATAGAATGAATCGTGCGAATGAATTAGAATGGATCGTATGAATGAATTAGAATGGATCGTGCGAATGAATTAGAATGGATCGTACGAATGAATTAGAATGGATATATTCGTCCGAATGAATTAGAATGGATCGTACGTATGAGTAAGAATGGATCATATGAATGAAATAGAATAGATCGTGCGAATGAATTAGAATGGATCGTATAATGAATTAGAATATTAGAATAGATCGTACGAATGAATTAGAATTGATCGTGCGAATGAATTAGAATGGATCTTACGAATGAATTAGAATGGATACATTCATGCGAATGAATTAGAATGGATCGTACGAATGAGTGAAAATGGATCGTATGAATGAATAGAAACGAACGTATGAATGAATTAGAATGGATCGTGCGAATGAATTAGATTGGATCGTGCGAATGAAATAGAATGGTTCGTATGAATGAATTAGATTGGATTGTAAGAATGAATTAGAATGGATCGTATGAATGAATTAGAATGGATCGTACGAATGAATTAGAATGAATTAGAAGGGATCCATTCTAATTCCTTCGTACGATCCATTCTAATTCATTCCCATGAATGTATCCATTCTAATTCATACGTACGATCCATTCTAATTCATTCATAACATATGATCCATTCTAATTCCTTTGTACGATCCATTCTATTTCATTCGTATGATCCATTCTAATTCCTTCGTACGATCCATTCTAATTCATTTGCACGAATGTATCCATTCTAATTCATTCGTACGATCCATTCTAATTTATTCGCACAATCTATTCTAATTCATTCGTACGATTCATTCTAATTCATTAGCATGATCCATTCTACTTCAATCGTATGATCCATTCTATTTCATTCGTACGATCCATTCTTACTCATTCGTACGATCCATTTTAATTCATTCGCACGATCTATTCTAATTCATTCATACGATCCATTCTAACTCATTAGCACGATCCATTCTAATTCATTCGTACGATCCATTCTATTTCATTCGTATGACGTATTCTTACTCATTCGTGCGATCCATTCTAATTCATTTGCACGAATGTATCCATTCTAATTCATTCATACGATCCATTCTAATTCATTCGCACGATCCATTCTAATTCATTCATACGATCCATTCTAATTCATTCATACTCATTCATGCGAATGAATTAGAATGGATTGTATGAATGAATTAGAATGGATCGTATGAATGAATTAGAATGGATCGTGCGAATGAATTAGAATGGATCATACGAATTAATTAGAATTGATCGTATGAATGAATAAGAATGGATCGTGTGAATGAATTAGAATGGATCGTTCGAATGAATTAGAATGGATACATTCGTGTGAATGAATTAGAATGGATCGTACGAATGAGTAAGAATGGATCGTACGAATGAAATAGAATGGATTGTACGAATGAATTGGAATGGATCGTGCTAATGAATTAGAATGGATCGTACGAATGAATTAGAATGGATCATACGAAGGAATTAGGGTGGATCGTACGAATGAATTAGAATGGATACATTCGTGCGAAAGAATTAGAATGGACTGTATGAATGAATTAGAATGGATCATGCAAATGAATTAGAATGGATCATGCGAATGAATTAGAATGGATCGTATGAATGAATTAGAATAGATTGTGCGAATGAATTAGAATGGATCGTACGAATGAATTAGAATGGATCGTATGAATGAATTAGAATGGATCGCATGAATGAATTAGAATGGATCGTGTGAAAGAATTAGAATGGATCATACGAATGAATTAGAATAGATACATTTGTGCGAATGAATTAGAATGAATCGTACGAATGAGTAAGAATGGATCATACGAATAAAATAGAATGGATCGTACGAATGAATTAGAATGGATCGTGCGAATGAATTAGATTGGATCGTACGAATGAATTAGAATGGATCGTACAAATAAATTAGAATGGAAACATTCCTGCAAATGAATTAGAATGGATACATTCGTGCGAATGAATTAGAATGGATCATGCAACTAAATTAGAATGAATCGTACGAATAAATTAAAATGGATCATATGAATGAATTAGAATGGATCGTACAAATGAATTAGAATTGATCCATTCTAATTTATTCATACGAGCCATTCTAATTCATTCGCAGGAATATATCCATTCTAATTCATTCGTACGATCCATTCTAATTCATTCGCACAATCTATTCTAATTCATTCGTACGATCCATTCTAATTCATTCATACGATCCATTATATTTCATTCGCACGATCCATTCTAATTCATTCATACGATCCATTCTAATTCATTCATACAATCCATTCTAATTCTTTCGCACGAATGTATCCATTCTAATTCATTCATACGATCCACCCTAATTCCTTCGTATGATCTATTCTATTTCATTCGTACGATCAATTTTAATTCATTCGCACGATCCATTCTAATTCATTCATACGATCCATTCTAATTCATTCGTATGATCCATTCTAATTCATTCGCACAATCTATTCTAATTCATTCGTACGATCCATTCTAATTCATTAGCACGATCCATTCTAATTCATTCGTACGATCCATTCTAATTCATTAGCGCGATCCATTCTAATTCATTCGTACGACCCATTCTAACTCATTCGCACGATCCATTCTAATTCATTCGTACGATCCATTCTAATTCATTCGCACGAATGTATCCATTCTAATTCATTCGTACGATCCATTCTAATTCATTCGCACAATCTATTGTAATTCATTCGTACGATCCACCCTAATTCCTTCGTATGATCCATTCTAATTCATTCGCACGAATGTATCCATTCTAATTCATTCGTATGATCCATTCTAATTCATTCGTACGATCCATTCAAATTCATTCATACGATCAATTGCGCGATCCATTCTAATTCATTCATAAGATCATTCATACGATCCATTCTAATTCATTCATACGATCCATTCTAATTCATTCATACGATCCATTCTAATTTATTCGCACGATCCATTCTAATTCATTTATACGATCCATTCTTACTCATTCGTACGATCCATTCTAATTCATTCGCATAAATGTATCAATTCTAATTCATTCGTACGATCCATTCTAATTCATTCGCACAATCTATTCTAATTCATTCGTACGATCCATTCTAATTCATTCGCACGATCCTTCTAATTCATTGGTACAATCCATTCTAATTCATTCATACAATCCATTCTAATTCTTTTGTACGAATGTATCCATTTTAATTCATTCGTACGATTCATTCTACTTCATTCGCACGATCGATTCTAATTCATTCATACGATCCATTCTAATACATTCGTACGATCCATTTTAATTCATTCGTACGATCTATTCTAATTCATTCGTACGATCCACCCTAATTCCTTCGTATGATCCATTCTAATTCCTTCGTTCGATCCATTCTAATTCATTCGTACGATCCATTCTAATTCATTCGTACGATCCATTCCAATTCATTCGCACGATCCATTCTAATTCATTCGTATGATCCATTCTAATTCATTCATACGATCCATTCTTACTCATTCGTACGATCCATTCTTACTTATTCGTACGATCCATTCTAATTCATTTGCACGAATGTATCCAATCTTACTCATTCGTACGATCCATTCTAATTCATTCGCACGAATGTATCCATTATAATTCATTCGTACGATCCATTCTAATTCATTCGCACGACCCATTCTAATTCATTCATACGATCCATTCTAATTCATTCGTACGATCCATTCTAATTCATTCGCACGATCCATTCTAATTCATTCATACGATCCATTCTAATTCATTCTTACAATCCATTCTAATTCTTTTGCACGAATGTATCCATTCTAATTCATTCGTACGATCTACCCTAATTCCTTCATATGATCCATTCTAATTCATTCGCACGAATGTATCCATTCTAATTCATTCGTACGATCCATTCGAATTCATTCATACGATGCATTCTAATTTATTCATACGATCCATTCAAATTTATTCATACGATCCATTCTAATTCATTCGCACGAAAGTATTCATTCGCACAATCTATTCTAATTCATTCGTATGATCCATTCTAATTCATTAGCACGATCCATTCTAATTCATTCATACGATCCATTCTATTTCATTCGTACGATCCATTCTTACTCATTCGTACGATCCATTCTAATTCATTCATACGATCCATTTTAATTCATTCGTACGATCCATTCCAATTCATTCGCACTATCTATTCTAATTTATTCGTACAATCCATTCTAATTCATTAGCACGATCCATTCTAATTCTTTCGTATGATCCATTCTAATTCATTCGTACGATCCATTCTAATTCATTCATACGATCCATTCTAATTCATTCGCATGAATGTATCCATTCTAATTCCTTCGTATGATCCATTCTAATTCATTCGTACGATCCATTCTAATTCATCATTCGCATAATCTATTCTAATTCATTCGTACGATCCCTTCTAATTCATTAGCACGATCCATTCTAATTCATTCGTACGATCCATTCTATTTCATTCGTATGATCCATTCTTACTCATTCGTACGATCCATTCTAATTCATTTCGTACGATCCATTCTAATTCATTTCGTACGATCCATTCTAATTCATTTAGTACGATCCACCCTAATTCTTTCGTATGATCCATTCTAATTCATTCGCACGAATGTATCATACGAGAATTAGAATGGATCGTACGTATGAATTAGAATGGATCGTACGAATGAGTAAGAATGGATCATACGAATGAATTAGAATGGATCGCACAAAGGAATGAATTAGAATGGATACATTCGTACAATCCATTCTAATTCATTCGTACGATCCATTCTAATTCATTCGCACGATCTATTCTAATTCTTTTGCACGAATGTATCCATTCTAATTCATTCGTACGATACACCCTAATTCATTCGTATGATGCATTCTAATTCATTCGTACGATCCATTCTAATTCATTCATACGATCCATTCTAATTTATTCGCTCGAATGTATCCATTCGAATTCATTCGTACGATGCATTCTAATTCCTTCGTAAGATCCATTCTAATTCCTTCGTAAGAGCCATTCTAATTCCTTCGTACGATCCATTCTAATTCCTTCGTACGATCCATTCTAATTCCTTCGTACGAATAAATTAGAATGGATACATTCGTGCGAATGAATTAGAATGGATCGTACGAATGGATCGTACGAAGGAATTAGATTGAATTAGAATGGATACATTCGTGCTAATGAATTAGAATGGATCGTATGAATGAATTAGATTGGATCGTATGAATGAATTAGAATGGATCGTACGTATGAATTAGAATGGATACATTCATGGGAAAGAATTAGAATGGATCATACGAAGGGATTAGAATGGATCGTACGTATGAATTCTATTTCATTCTAATTCATTAGCATGATCCATTCTAAACCATTCTAATTCATTCGTACATTTCATTCTAATTCATACGAAGGAATTAATTCATACGATCCATTCTAATTCATTCGTACAATCTATTCTATTCATTCATACGATCCATTCTATTTCATTCGCACGAATGTATCCATTCTAATTCATTCATACGATCCATTCTAATTCATTCGCACAATCTATTCTAATTCATTCGTACGATCCATTCTAATTCATTTGCACGGTCCATTCTAATTCATTTGCACGATCTATTCTAATTCATTCGCATGAATGTATCCATTTTAATTCATTCGCACGAATGTATCCATTCTAATTCATTTGTACGATCAATTCTAATTCTTTCGCACGATCCAATCTAATTCATTCGCATGATCCATTCTAATTCATTTGTACGATACATTTTATTTCATTCGTACGATCCATTCTTACTCAGTCGTACGATCCATTCTAATTCATTCGCACAAATGTATCCATTCTAATTCATTCGTACGATCCATTCTAATTCATTTGCACGATCCATTCTAATTTATTCGTATGATCCATTCTAATTCATTCGTATGATCCATTCTAATTCATTCGCACGATCCATTCTTATTCATTCATACAATACATTCTAATTCATTCATACGATACATTCTAATTCCTTCGTACGATCCATTCTAATTTATTCGCACGATCCAATCTAATTCATTCGCACGATCCATTCTAATTCATTCGTACGATCCATTCTAATTCATTCATACAATCCATTCTAATTCTTTTGCACGAATGTATCCATTCTAATTCATTCGTACGATCCATTCTAATTCTTTCGTACGATCCATTCTAATTCCATCGTACGATCCATTCTATTTCATTCGTATGATCCATTCTAATTCCTTCATATGATCCATTCTAATTCATTCGTACAATCCATTCTAATTCATTCATATGATCCATTCTAATTCATTTATACAATCCATTCTAATTCTTTCTCACGAATGTATCAATTCTAATACATTCGTACGATCCACCCTAATTCCTTCGTATGACCCATTCTAATTCATTCGCACGAATGTATCCATTCTAATTCATTCGTACGATCCATTCGAATTCATTCATACAATCCATTCTAATTAATTCATACGATCCATTCTATTTCACTCATACGATCCATTCTTACTCATTCGTACGATCCATTCTAATTCATTCTCACGATCCAACCTAATTCATTCGCACGATCCATTCTAATTCATTAGTACGATCCATTCTATTTCATTCGTGCGATCCATTCTTACTCATTCGTACAATCCATTCTAATTCATTCGCACGAATGTATCCATTCTAATTCATTCATACGATCCATTCTAATTCATTCGCACGATCCATTCTAATTCATTCATACGATCCATTCTAATTCATTCGTACCATCCATTATAATTCATTCGCACGATCCATTCTAATTCATTCGCACAATCTATTCTAATTCATTCGTAATTCATTAGCACGATCATTCAGGTGTTTAGGTTGCGGCCTCAGACTTTGTATTTGGTTGAATACAAAGGTGCACCTTTGAATGAATTAGAATGGATCACACAGGGTGTCCCTACGATCAACTAACGTTCAAAGGTGCACCTTTGTATTCAACCAAATACAAAGTCTGAGGCCGCAACCTAAACACTTGAATGATCGTGCGAATGAATTACGAATGAATTAGAATAGATTGTACGAATGAATTAGAATGGATTGTGCGAATGAATTAGAATGGATCGTGCGAATGAATTAGAATGGATCGTACGAATGAATTAGAATGGATACATTCGTGCGAATGAATTAGAATGGATCGTACGAATGAGTAAGAATGGATCGTACGAATGAAATAGAATGGATCGTACGAATGAATTAGAATGGATCGTGCGAATGAATTAGATTGGATCGTGCGAATGAATTAGAATGGATCGTACGAATGAATTAGAATGGATACATTCGTGCGAATGAATTAGAATGGATCGTCCAAATGAATTAGAATGGATCGTGCGAATGAATTAGAATAGATCGTACGAATGAATTAGAATAGATTGTGCGAATGAATTAGAATGGATCGTACGAATGAATTAGAATCGATACATTCGTGCGAATGAATTAGAATGGATCGTATGAATGAATTAGAATGGATCATATGAATGAATTCGAATGGATCGTACGAATGAATTAGAATGGATAGATTCGTGTGAATGAATTAGATTGGATCATACGAAGGAATTAGGGTGGATCATACGAATGAATTACAATGGATACATTCGTGCAAAAGAATTAGAATGGATTGTATGAATGAATTAGAATGAATCGTATGAATGAATTAGAATGGATCGTGCGAATGAATTAGAATGGATCGTACGAATGAATTAGAATGGATCGTATGAATGAATTAGAATGGATCATGTGAATGAATTAGAATTGATCGTACGAATGAATTAGAAAGGATACATTCATGCGAATGAATTAGAATGGATCGTACGAATGAGTAACAATGGATCGTACAAATGAAATAAAATGGATCGTACGAATGAATTAGAATGGATCGTTCTAATAAATTAGAATGGATCGTACGAATGAATTAGAATAGATTGTGCGAATGAATTAGAATTGATCGTACGAATGAATTACAAGGCCATGAGTTAGCCCCACATCGCCTGGAGAGAAGGAGATCCTGAGCTACTTATATAATTTCCCCTCCCAAACATAGAAGACGCGTTTTAAAACCGTGCGCCGCTACGGATTTCGTAAGAACTCCGTAGTTAAGCGTGCTCGGGCGAGAGTAGTACCAGGATGGGTGACCTCCCTGGGAAGTTCTCGTGCGGGCACGGGCAGAGCGGACAAAATCTTGTGTGTTTGGGGCGGATGTTACAAAATGGTATCAGAGCCAGTTCTCCTCGCAATGGGGGGGTCTAACCCTACACGAGGACGTGTAGCCCTAAGGGGGGTGGATTGTGACGGCCAAGATCCAATAGGCCAATATCCAAGAGCCAAGACTCCTGAGGCGGGAATGCCAAGATGGATGAGGTGAGGTGAGGTGTACAAGGCCATGAGTTAGCCCCACATCGCCTGGAGAGAAGGAGATCCTGAGCTACTTATATAATTTCCCCTCCCAAACATAGAAGACGCGTTTTAAAACCGTGCGCCGCTACGGATTTCGTAAGAACTCCGTAGTTAAGCGTGCTCGGGCGAGAGTAGTACCAGGATGGGTGACCTCCCTGGGAAGTTCTCGTGCGGGCACGGGCAGAGCGGACAAAATCTTGTGTGTTTGGGGCGGATGTTACAGATCGTATGAATGAATTAGAGTGGATCGTGCGAATGAATTAGAATGGATCGTACGAATGAATTAGAATGGATACCTTCGTGCGAATGAATTAGAATGGATTGTATGAAGGAATTAGAATCGATCGTATGAATGAATTAGAATGGATTGTGCGAATTAATTAGAATGGATCGTACGAATGAATTAGAATGGATCATACGAAGGAATTGGGGTGGATCGTACGAATGAATTAGAATGGATACATTCTTGTGAAAGAATTAGAATGGATTATATGAATGAATTAGAATGGATCGTATGAATGAATTAGAATGGATCGTGCGAATAAATTAGAATGGATCTTACGAATGAATTAGAATGGATCGTATAAATGAATTAGAATGGATCGTGCGAATGAATTAGAATGGATCCTACGAATGAATTAGAATGGATACATTCGTGCGAATGAATTAGAATGGATCGTATGAATGAGTAAGAATGGATCGTACGAATGAAATAGAATGGATCGTACGAATCAATTAGAATGGATCATGCCAATGAATTAGATTGGATCGTACGACGAATGAATTAGAATGGATACATTCGTGCGAATGAATTAGAATGGATCGTACGAATGAGTAATAATGGATCATATGAATAAAATAGAATGGATCGTACGAATGTATCCATTCTATATCATTCATACGATCCATTCTTACTCATTCGTAAGATCCATTCTAATTCATTCGCACGAATGTATCCATTCTAATTCATTCGTACGATCCATTCTAATTCATTCGCACGATCAATTTTAATTCATTCATACGAGCCATTCTAATTCATTCGTACGATCCATTCTAATTTACTCGCACGAATGTATCCATTATAATTCATTTGTACGATCCATTCTAATTCATTCGCACAATCTATTCTAATTCATTCGTACGATCCATTATAATTTATTCATACGATCCATTCTAATTCATTCGCACGATCCATTCTAATTCATTCATACGATCCATTCTAATTCATTCATACAATCCATTCTAATTCTTTCGCACGAATGTATCCATTCTAATTCATTCGTACGATCCACCCTAATTCCTTCGTATGATCCATTATAATTCATTCATACGATCCATTCTAATTCATTCGCACGATCCATTCTAATTCATTCATACGATACATTCTAATTCATTCGTACAATCCATTCTAATTCATTCGCACAATCTATTCTAATTCATTCGTATGATCCATTCTAATTCATTAGCACGATCCATTCTAATTCATTTGTACGATCCATTCTAATTCATTAGCACGATCCACTCTAATTCATTCATACGATCCATTCTAATTCATTCGCACGAATGTATCCATTCTAATTCATTCGTACGATCCATTCTAATTCATTCGCACAATCTATTCTAATTCATTCGTACGATCCACCCTAATTCCTTCATATGATCCATTCGAATTCATTCATACGATCCATTGTGCGATCCATTCTAATTCATTCATAAGATCATTCATACGATCCATTCTATTTCATTCATACGATCCATTCTAATTCATTCATACGATCCATTCTAATTCATTTGCACGATCCATTCTAATTCATTCATACGATACATTCTTACTCATTCGTATGATCCATTCTAATTCATTCGCACAAATATATCCATTCTAATTCATTCGTACAATCCATTCTAATTCATTCGCACAATCTATTCTAATTCATTCATAAGATCCATTCTAATTCATTCGCACGATCCATTCTAATTCATTCGTACGATCTATTCTAATTCATTCATACAATCAATTCTAATTCTTTTGTACGAATGTATCCATTCTAATTCATTCGTACAATCCATTCTATTTCATTCGCACGATCCATTCTAATTCATTCATACGATCCATTCTAATACATTCGTACGATCCATTCTAATTCATTCGTACGATCCAATCTAATTCATTCGTACGATCCACCCTAATTCCTTCGTATGATCCATTCTAATTCTTTCCCACCAATGTATCCATTCTAATTCATTCGTACGATCCATTCGAATTCATTCTACGATCCATTCTATTTCATTCGTACGATCCATTCAAATTCATTTACACGATCCATTCTAATTCATTCATACAATCTATTCTAATTCATTTGTACGATCCATTCTAATTCCTTTGTAAGATCCATTCTAATTCATTCGTACGATCTATTCTAATTCATTCGTACGATCCATTCTAATTCATTCGTGCGATCCATTCTAATTCATTCGTACGATCCATTCTAATTCATTTATACGATCCATTCTTACTCATTCGTACGATGCATTCTTACTCATTCGTACGATCCATTCTAATTCATTCACACTAATGTATCCATTCTTACTCATTCCTACGATACATTCTAATTCATTCGCACGAATGTATCCATTCTAATTCATTCATACGATCCATTCTAATTCATTCACACGATCCATTCTAATTCATTCATACGATTCATTCTAATTCATTTGTACGATCCATTCTAATTCATTCGCACGATCCTTTCTAATTCATTCATACGATCCATTATAATTCCTTCATACAATCCATTCTAATTCTTTCGCACGAATGTATCCATTCTAATTCATTCGTACGATCTACCCTAATTCCTTCCTATGATCCATTCTAATTCATTCGCACGAATGTATCCATTCTAATTCATTCATACGATCCATTCGAATTCATTCATACGATCCATTCTAATTCATTCCTACGATCAATTCTAATTTATTCATACGATCCATTCTAATTCATTCGCACGAATGTATTCATTCGCACAATTTATTCTAATTCATTCGTACGATCCATTCTAATTCATTAGCACGTTCCATTCTAATTCATTCGTACGATCCATTCTATTTCATTCGTACGATCCATTCTTACTCATTTACTAATTCATTCGCACGATACATTCTAATTCATTCATACGATCCATTCTAATTCATTCGTACGATCGATTCCAATTCATTCGCACAATCTATTCTAATTTATTCGTACGATCCATTCTAATTCATTAGCACGATCCATTCTAATTCTTTCGTACGATCTATTCTAATTCATTCGTACGATCCATTCTAATTCGTTCATACGATCCATTCTAATTCATTCGCACGAATGTATCCATTCTAATTCCTTCGTACGATCCATTCTAATTCATTCGTACGATCCATTCTAATCCATTCTAATTCATCATTCGCATAATCTATTCTAATTTATTCGTACGATCTATTCTAATTCATTAGCACGATCCATTCTAATTTATTCGTATGATCCATTCTATTTCATTCGTACGATCCATTCTTACTCATTCATACGATCCATTCTAATTCATTCGCATGAATATATCCATTCAAATTCATTCGTACGATCCAGTTTAATTCATTCCTACGATCTACCCTAATTCCTTCGTATGATCTCTTCAAATTCATTCGCACGAATGTATCGTACAAGAATTAGAATGGATCGCACGTATGAATTAGAATGGATCGTACGAATGAGTAAGAATGGATCGTACGAATGAATTAGAATCGATCGCACAAAGGAATGATTTAGAATGGATACATTCGTACAATCCATTCTAATTCATTCGTACAATCAATTCTAATTCATTCGCACGATCCATTCTAATTCTTTCGCACGAATGTATTCATTCTAATTCATTCGTACGATCCACCCTAATTCCTTCGTATGATCCATTCTAATTCATTCACATGAATCTGTCCATTCTAATTCAATCATACGATCCATTCGAATTCATTCATATGATCCATTCTAATTCATTCGTACAATCCATTCTAATTCATTCGCACGAATATATCCATTCTAATTCATTCGTACGATCCATTCAAATTCATTCGCACAATCTATTCTAATTCATTCGTACGATCTATTCTAATTCATTCGCACGATCCATTCTAATTCATTTGCACGATCCATTCTAATTCATTCGCACGAATGTATCCATTCTAATTCATTCACACGAATGTATCCATTCTAATTCATTCATACGATCTTTCTAATTCATTCGCACGAATGTATCCATTCTAATTCATTCGTACGATCCATTCTAATTCCCTCGTATGATCCATTCTAATTCCTTCGTACGATCCATTCTAATTCCTTCATACGATCCATTCTATTTTATTCGGATAATCCATTCTAATTCCTTCATACGATCCATTCTAATTCATTCGTACAATCCATTCTAATTCATTCATACGATCCATTATAATTCATTCATACAATCCATTCTAATACTTTCGCATGAATGTATTAGAATGGATTGTATAAATGAATTAGAATGGATCGTTCAAATGAATTAGAATGGATCGTGCGAATGAATTAGAATGGATCGTAAGAATGAATTAGAATAGATTATGCGAATGAATTAGAATGGATCGTACGAATGGATTAGAATGGATACATTCGTGCGAATGAATTAGAATGGATCGTACGAATGATCGTACAAAGGAATTAGAATGAATTAGAATGGATACATTCGTGCGAATGAATTAGATTGGATCGTATAAATGAATTAGATTGGATCGTATGAATGAATTAGAATGGATCATACGTATTAATTAGAATGGATACATTCATGGGAATGAATTAGAATGGATCGTACAAAGGAATTAGAATGGATCGTACGTATGAATTCTATTTCATTCTAATTCATTAGCACGATCAATTCTATTCCATTCTAATTCATTCGTACAATCCATTCTAATTCATACGAAGGAATTAATTCATACGATCCATTCTAATTCATTCGTACGATCTATTCTATACATTCGTATGATCCATTCTAATTCATTCGCACGGATATATCCATTCTAATTCATTCATACGATCCATTCTAATTCATTCGCACAATCTATTCTAATTTATTCATACGATCCATTCTAATTCAATTGCACAATCCATTCTAATTCATTTGCATGATCCATTCTAATTCATTCGCACGAATGTATCCATTCTAATTCATTCGCACGAATGTATCCATTCTAATTCATTCGTACGATCAATTCTAATTCATTTGCACGATCCAATCTAATCATTCGCACGATCCATTCTAATTCATTCGTACGATCCATTCTATTTCATTCATACGATCCATTCTTACTCATTCATACGATCCATTCTAATTCATTCGCACGAATGTATCCATTCTAATTCATTCGTACGATCCATTCTAATTCATTCGTACGATCCATTCTAATTCATTCGTATGATCCATTCTAATTCATTCGCACGATCCATTCTAATTCATTCATACAATACATTCTAATTCATTCATACGATCCATTCTAATTCCTTCGTACGATCCATTCTAATTCATTCGCACGATCCAATCTAATTCATTCGCACGATCCATTCTAATTCATTCGTACGATCCATTCTAATTCATTCATACAATCCATTCTAAGTCTTTTGCACGAATGTATTGTGGGGGAAAATCTTCGTGCCGACCCGAAGACCTAGCCTCACCAGTCAATCGAAGTTGAAGTCAAAGATCGTTGCTCGATCTGTTGATTGAAGTCGTTGCTTTTGATATGTTAACAGAGAAGCAACCAGAGAGAATTGACACGAGAAGTGATCTCGGAGTTCAGTCGAAGCCTACGTCTCCGTGCTATAGGGAGCAACCCGAATTCACTAACACTTGTTTCGATGTGACCTCGACAGGCCGAGTGTCATTGAAGTTTCTTCGACTTGTTCAAAGACAAGAAGAAGATCAAGGTGAGGTAGAGGGTAAGAGGAGATAGAGGTTTCTGAGACAGATATCAGATGATGGCACTGATATGTTTTCAGAGCTCTGGTTTGAGTTCTGGAGTTTCAGGTTTTGAAAATCCAATCCCTTTACATTCGAAGGCTCTGCTATTTATAGGATTCTAGAAGTGGAATTCTGGGGTAAATGGCGGCTTCTGCTTGTCGTATCTGGGGATCCTCCAAGCAGGGCTGGTGGGTCCCGCTGCCATCTTCTGGGGGATTCGACAGGCAGGGCCGGTGGGTCCCGTGGTAGTCTTCATGGGCCCACCAGGCAGGGCCGGTGAGTCCCGCTGTAGTCTCCGGGGGCCCACCAGGCAGGGCCGGTGGGTCCCGTGGTAGTCTCCGGGGGCCCACCAGGCAGGGCCAGTGGGTCCCGTGGTAGTCTCCGGGGGCCCACCAGGCAGGGCCGGTGGGTCCCGCTGTAGTCTCCGGGGGCCCACCAGGCAGGGTCGGTGGGTCCCGCTGTGGTCTCCGGGGGCCCACCAGGCAGGGCCGGTGGGTCCCGCTGTTGGCAACCTTCTTACCAAAATTTGCACCCACAGTTACCCCCTCCAAGTTAGCTAAGAGGCCACCTTGGCTAGCTTGGATTCGTGGTGCAAAGCTAACGACCCCCTGTCACACACGTAGAGGAGCTTTGTCGAGAGTTAGCGAAAACATAGACTGATCGGTAAATTTCGACTGATCGGTCAAATTTGACCGATCGGTCGAATTCAACCGGTCAAGGTTGGAGTGATCGGTCAAAAAACAGAGTTTTTTGACCGATCCAGTAGAAAATCAACCGATCGGTTGATTTTGACCGATTGGTCAAGTTTGACCGATCGGCTAAAATCAGCCGGTCAAGGTTTGGGTGATCGGCAAAAAACAGAGGTTTTTTGCCTGCTCCAGTAGAAAATCGACCGATCGGTTGATTTTGATCGATCAGTCAAGTTTGACCGATCGGCTAAAATCAGCCGGTCAAGGTTCTGGTGATCGGCAAAAAACAGAAGTTTTTTGCCTGGTCCAGTAGAAAATCGACCGATCGGTTGATTTTGACCGATCGGTCAAGTTTGACCGATCAGCTAAAATCAGCCGGTCAAGGTTCTGGTGATCGGCAAAAAACATAAGTTTTTTGCCTAATCCAGTAGAAAATCGACCGATCGATTGATTTTGACCGATCAGTCAAGTTTGACCGATCGGCTAAAATCAGCCGATCAAGGTTCTGGTGATCGGCAAAAAATAGAAGTTTTTTACCTGATCCAGTAGAAAATCGACCGATCGGTTGATTTTGATCGATCGGTCAAGTTTGACCGATCGGCTAAAATCAGCCGGTCAAGGTTCTGGTGATCGGCAAAAAACATAAGTTTTTTGCCTAATCCAGTAGAAAATCGACCGATCGGTTGATTTTGACCGATCGGTCAAGTTTGACCGATCGGCTAAAATCAGCCGGTCAAGGTTCTGGTGATCGACAAAAAACATAAGTTTTTTGCCTGATCCAGTAGAAAATTGACCGATCGGTTGATTTTGACCGATCGATCAAGTTTGACCGATCGGCTAAAATCAGCCGATCTAATTCATTCGGGTGATCGGCAAAAAACCTAAGTTTTTTGCCAGATCCAGTAGAAAATTGACCGATCGGTTGATTCTGACCGATCGGTCGAGTTTGACCGATCGGCTAAAATCAGTTGATCTAATTCATTCGGGTGATCGGTAAAAAACCTAAGTTTTTTGCCAGATCCAGTAGAAAATTGACCGATCGGTTGATTCTGACCGATCGGTCAAGTTTGACCGATCGGTTAAAATCAGCCGGTCAGGTCAAAGTCTTGAACCTGTACTTTTGAGGAAGTGGTATGGCTTGTTCTCCTCCTTTGATCTTTGGCAGTCTTGAATATCGATGGAGTTCGATTTTTTCTGCTTTGAATCCTCGGTTTGCCTGAATGCGGTTTTGAACCGGCGGTCCAGTTTATTCGGACCGGTGGTTTGCTTGGACCGGTGGCTTGTCTGGATCGGTGGTCTGACGCTTCGTCTGGTCCCGACTGTTCGCCTGGTTTTGTGCTTGCTATGGATGGATGCCACGTGTACCTACAAAAACACGCGATTTGATATGGTGATGACACGTGTTATCTCGATTTGTGCGTCTGAATTCCTCAGAATACTTAAGCTTCTCTGGCTGTCATTTTCGCCTCACGCTTTCAGAAAATTTTCGAAGTCCAGAGCCTTTTTCCTTTCAACTTCTCGCTCTCTGTCTCCTTTCGATCGGTCAAATGGCGTCTTCGGGCAGTTCAAAGAAGAGTGTAGTTCCTTCTAAGAGAAAGGGCAAGTAAATTATCGAAGTTTCTTCTGCTCCGAAGGGCCGTGGTAAGGGTAGGGAGGAGCTTATCGAGCTTGGCCAGTTGGGAAAAAGGCACCAGGGAGTGGGATTTGCTTCAGCACCGTCAAGGCCAGAGCACATCCCCAAAGCGAGATTTGTCCTCTGCCCGCAGCGACCTTTGGAGGCGGAACCTGAGTTTGGATATAATATTGGCAGTAAACTTACAGACGTGAAGAGGGAGAAGCTACAGGAGTTGCTGGTAAGTTTCACAGAGGGAAAGGGTCGCCCAGCGCTTCCGGGGGTTCTATCCGCTTTTGGCGTCGACAGGCGGACAATCTTCGTCTCGTACGCGAGCAAGGAGCAAGTGATGGGAACCATCGTCACGATTGGCCAGCTCAACTGTGGACTGCGCCTTCCATTGCCGCCTTTTGCCGCGAGGTTGCTGAACACCTCCGGTCTTTGTCCCGGGCAGGTTACTGGGAATGCCTGGAGGATCATCTACGCTTTCTGTCGCGTAGAGTCCGACTTCCAGAAGGAGCTCAGAGAATGTTATTCCAGCCTCCCTGAAGGTGAAGAAGCCCGGATAGAGCTAGGGTATTTCTTCTATCACTATCGATGGGCCTGGAGGAAAGATAGCCCATTCTTCAATCTGACGGGTGTCTCCGCTCTTCGGCCGATCATTGACACCATCGGCTCCGACAAGCTCTACACTGACTGGCCGCTGTTGGTGTCTGGTGCATGGACTCCTCTGTCAGTACCTGAGGTTCCCCGATACAAGGTGCACAAAGAGATCGACATGTACTGTGCAGGAGGAGCCCTTTCGTGGTCTTCGGAGCGAGTGGGAGCTGTCGACAATCTCTTTTTGGAGTTGACATGCGGGACTCGATCATGGAAGCAATTCTCGAATTGCCCAGTTCGACACGGCAACGCCAACCTCCTCCACCGATCGAAGACTCGCTATGAAGATAACGAGGTCATCTACTCGGATTATGAGGAGGACCCTCAGTCAGGCAAAATTGTTAGAAAACTTCGATTTGAGAGGAAGGCTTACGGAGCCAGGCGCAGCTTGCCCACGGAGGAGAAATTGGTGATTCCGAGGGGCCCAGCGAAGAAGAAAAGGAAAATCCCCATCAAGCAGGAGGAGGATGAGAAGAAAAGGGATGAGGAAGATGAAGAAGAGGAAGTAGAAAGAGAGGAGGAAGGTGGAGGTGAAGATGAAGATGAAGAGGATGTGGGTGACGACAGCAATAGCAGCAGCGAAGGGGGGAATAGAAATGGTGGAAGTAATGAAGATGATGAAGATAGGGGTGGTGGGAATACTCCTCCAACCCCCACTGATGGCAGCAAAGGTCATGGGGGTGGCAAGGAAGAAATTCCTCTCACCCCCACTGATGGCAACAAAGGACATGGGGGTGGTGAGGAAGAAATTCCTCCCACCCCCACTGGTGGTGTTGATGAGGATTCACAGCCGATCCTCATAGACGAGGCTAGGGCTCGCAAGATGGAGGGAGTTATGGATGCAACGAGCGATGGCCCTAAAGTGGTTTCTGCTTATCACTTTGGGGATTTGAAGAAGAACCCACTGCGCTTCAAGATCAAGCTATCGGGGAGTGGTGGGGTTGGAAGCAACCCCACACCCCTTGATCAGATACCTCCCAAGGTTCCTCGTCTCGAAATGGCAACTACAGGTGGGGGTTTGGAGGTTGAGCAACCTCCACCCCCATCGCACTCTCTGGCTGAGGAAGTGGCTGCCCTCATGGCGGGACTTGATCAGCCAGGTGAGCACCAGGATGAAGGGAGAGTCTCACCTCCCCAGGGTGCTCCTTCTCCTATTCACATGGAGAGGGAGAGCCGTGTGGGTGATGGGGCTCCCCAACCCCAGTCAGAATCGGTTCCTACCAAGGAGAAGTCGACCCCTCGGGGTAAGAGCTCCGACCACGGGAAAGGAAAGGCCTCTCAAGTTGATGCCTTAGGTAATTGTACTAACTTGCCTTGATTGTCTTGTCTTTGAAGCTCGAAAATATTATAACACTTTGAACTTCTGCATGGATTGCAGGTGCACCTGCTGGCACGGCTCAGAAGATAAGGAGTTTGGGTGATGTTGATATCAACCACCCCACGGTTGTAATCCGGAAACTCTGCAACCTACCGGGGGCTACTCTGGATGAAGCCTTCGACAGGCTTGAACTGGTGGTAGGTGCATCTGCTTGATCGATCATTTGAGTTGCATTATCAAAATAATTCTAACTCTTTTGTTCTTTTGCAGAACTCAGCAGTTTTGAATGTCGCAACCAAGCTCTCCAAGAAGGCGGGAGCAAAAGAAGCTTCAGCTGAAGTATCCCGCTTGACGGCTGAACTAAAGGCTGCCCGTGAGGAGAAGGACAAGCTGAGGGAGGTGCTGTCCTCAAAGAAGGAGTTTCTCAAGGCCAAAATCGAAGAGCTTCGCAAAGAGAAATAGGAGAACAAGGGGTTGCAGAACCGTTGCGAGGTGCAGAGTCACGAACTTGAATCCTTGAAGAATCGGCTCATCAAGGTTGAGAACGTGTCCTGTGATCGCGCAACCGAGATCAAGGAGTTGAAAGAACGACTTGCTGCCCAGCATGCTGCCTTTACTGCCAGAGAAGAGACCTCCAAGAAGGAACTGGAGCATGCGTTGTCTGAATGCAAGAGCTACAGGGAAACGGCCGAGAAAGCGGCAGAGGCACTCAGGGTACATGTCAGCAGTGTCCGATCTTCTAAAGCTTCGGCTGCGAGCAAGGCTCGTGGCGGATCTGAAGGAGAGAGGTCACGCGCTCCAAGCGTAGCAAAGCCTTGATGTATTTCTACCTTCTCTCTTTGCTGTACTTTGTAAACTTGTGATGAAAAGGGCTCACTCTTGTACTTGGCAATTTTTGATAATAGAAATCTTTTTGGTGTTTGAAAATTGAATGTCTCTTGAGTTGAATGTCTCTGAATATCATGTTCTGGATAGCATTGGAATAGATACAATCTTTTGAATGTAAGGGGTCGAGTCGCAACTCGATTACCCAAACTTATTGTAACTTGAAAATTGAACTTGAATTTGTGTAACATTTGAATGTGAGGGGTTGAGTCGCAACTCAAGCACCCAAACCTGTTAGACGATATCGAAATTGATTGAAATTGAATATTGAAATTTGAAGGTCAGTTTAACATTTGCCAGTAAGGGGTTGAGTAGCAACTCTAACACCCAAACTTGTTAAAAGACTTGGTAACTTGAATATGGTCAGTTTAACATTTGCTAGTAAGGGGTTGAGTCGCAACTCTAACACCCAAACTTGTTAAAAGACTTGGTAACTTGAATATGGATAATTTGAAACTGCTTCAGAACTTGAATTGAAAAGCTGAACACTTGCATATTAGAACATTTGAAAGAGAACTTTATTCATCATGGTATTTACATCATGGATAGAACAACTTGAGATGTCTAGAATTCCAAGCTCGAGGCAATCTATCTCCTTCTGGTGAGATCAGTCTGTAAGAACCTTTGCCTCCCACTGATTCAACGATATAAGGACCTTCCCAGTTGGGAGCAAGTTTCCCACTGCTGTGTTCCTTTGTGTTGTAGAAGACTGCTCTAAGGACCAGACTACCGATCGGGAATTGTCTCGTATAAACCTTTTGATCGTAAGCTCGTTTAATCTTCTGCTGGTACTTGGCCACACGAAGAGAGGCTTGGTCTCGTAGTTCTTCTGAGAAATCTAGATCATTGATCCGAAGTTCTTCGCTGATTCCTTCTTCAACTGCCCTGGTCTTCAGAGTATTCGATATGTTTTCTATTGGGAGTACTGCTTTCGATCCATATGTTAGACGAAAGGGTGAGAACCCTGTTGATCTTCTCGGAGTTGTGCGATATCCCCAAAAAACTTCAGGTAGGACTTGTTCCCACAATCCTTTCTTGTCGTTGAGTTTCTTCTTGAGTATCCCAAGAATAGCTCTGTTTGAGGCTTCAACTTGACCATTACACTGAGGGTATCTTGGAGTTGAATAAAAGAGTTTGATTCCGTTATTCAGGCAGAACTCTCGGAATTTGTCGGAGTCAAATTGAGCTCCATTGTCAGCAACAAGTACTTGGGGTGTACCAAACCTTGAGAAAATGTTATGTCAAATGAACTTGATCACTTCATCATCGGTCTCTCGGAAGAGCGGCACAGCTTCGACCCATTTGGTGAAGTAATCAGTGGCCAGCAGTAGATACTTCTTCTTGCTCGGAGTTGGAGGAAAAGGACCCAAGAAATCTAACCCCCATTGATGGAAAGGCCAGGGACTTGATAGTTGATGAAGCTCATCTGCAGGGAGGTGGATAGCTCGAGAGTGTCGTTGGCATGGCTCGCATCTTTGAACAACTTGTCGAGCATCTTTTGCCATTGTAGGCCAGTAGTAACCTTGTAGCTTCATCTTAGCTTCAAGAGATCTTCCTCCCGAATGATTCCCACAAGCTCCAGAGTGGATATCAATCAGGATTGCCTGTGCTTGCTCGGGACCAAGGCACTTGAGCAATATCCCGTTATGAGATTTGAAATATAGGTCCTCTCCTTGTAGAATGTAGCATGGGAGCTTCCTTTGAAGTCTTCGAGATTGATTTGGATCTTCGGGTATTTCACCATGTTTGAAGAAATTGAAAATTGGTTGTCTCCAATCCTCAAGCTCACTTGTGGTGGTAAGGTTCAATACCAGTTGATCTCCACCCCCAGATCTCTTTGTGGTAGCAATGATCTGTTGTTCGGGGGTGGTCTTGGGCACTTCCTGATAATCAATTTGTATTTGCCTTCCACCGAGCGAGTCTCCAAGGACAGAGGCAGCATTAGCTAAAGCATCTGCTTCACGATTCTCTGCCCTTGGAATTTGAACGAATTCAGTATTTGTGAAGCGTTGTTGAAGATGTCGTACTAAGGCCAAATAGAGTTGCATTCTTTCTTCACGAGCTGTGTACTCTCCATTGATTTGCCTTATGATCAACTGGGAGTCGCTGTAGACGATGATTCGATCTACCCCCAGGGATTCCGCCATTTCGAGTCCGGAAATGAGTGCTTCGTATTCGGCTTCGTTGTTGGTGGCGTTGAACCCTAGGAGAGTGGCCTTCTGTAGATGATCAAGATCGGGGGATACTAAGACTATCCCAGTTCCTGAACCGATCGAACTTGAAGCTCCATCAGTATAAAGCTTCCATGGAGGAGTAGTGGCAGGAGCCTCAAGGCTTGGATCTATTTTAGCAGTTGTATTAGATGGAGGCTCGTCTTCATCTTCAAGACGCATATCGATATCTTCCTCCCATGTTATGGGGTCTTCTACTGGGAAGTCAGCTAGAAAATCAGCGATTGCTTGACCTTTGATAGAAGTGCGAGATTCGAACTGAATCCCCAGAGCACTCATTTCGATCACCCATTTGGTCATTCGACCAGCTCGACCAGCTTTGTCAACGATATCTTTGAGCGAGTGTTCTGAAATGACAGTGATCTGGTGGGAGATGAAGTATGGTTGGAGACGACGCGATGCTGTGAGCAAGGCCAGGATGACCTTCTCAGTTTTTGAGTAGCGAGTTTCAGCTGGAAGAAGAGTGTGGCTGATATAATAGACTGGATGCTCGACGCCTTCTCTTCTACTGACTAGGACCGCGCTGATTGCTTGATCGGTCACGGCGAGATAAAGCCACAAGTCTTCTTTTGGAAGTGGAGCAGTCAGGATAGGAGCTTGCATCAGATATCTCTTGATGCTTTGAAAAGCTTCTTCGTAAGTTGAACTCCACTCTGAAGTGTCCGCCTTACGTAGTTTGTCGAAGAGTGGTTTACACTTATCGGAGGACTTTGAGATGAATCGATTGAGAGCAGCAAGTCTTCCAGTGAGACGTTGCACTTCCTTCTGATTGGTAGGTGATGGCATGTCGAGGATGGCTCGAATCTGGTCGGGGTTGGCCTCAATACCTCTTCTGGTCACAAGGTGACCCAGAAATTTGCCCGATTGAACTCCAAAAGCGCACTTAGCGGGATTGAGCTTCATGTGATACTTTTGGAGGACTTGAAAAGTTTCTGCCAGATCGGATAGATGCTTTCCAAGAGTGGAGCTCTTGGTGAGGAGATCATCGACGTAGACTTCGACGTTGCTACCGATCTAATCTTCGAACATTTTTGTGACTAACCTTTCATAGGTAGAACCAGCATTTTTGAGGCCGAATGGCATTACATTGTAGCAGTAGAGACCTCGGCTAGTCACAAAACATGTCTTCTCTTGATCATCCGGATGAAGCGAAATTTGATTATATCCAGAGTACCCATCCATGAAAGACAATAGCTCGTGGCCAGCAGTGGCATCGACAAGTCTATCAATCCTTGGCATGGGGAATGGGTCTTTGGGGCAAGCCTTGTTGAGATTGGTAAAGTCGATGCAGACTCTGACCTTCCCGTTCTTCTTTGGAACAACAAATATGTTAGAGATCCAGGTAGGATTGTGGGGGAAAATCTTTGTGCCGACCCGAAGACCTCGCCTCACCAGTCAATTGGAGTTGAAGTTGACGTCGAAGATCGTTGGTCGATCTGTTGATCGAAGTTGAAGTTTTTGATATGTAAACAGAGAGATGCAATCAGAGAGAGAGTTTGACACGAGAAGTGATCTCGGAGTTCAGCCGAAGCCTACGTCTCCGTGCTATAGGGTGCAACCCGAATTCACTAACACTTTTCTCAAAGTAACCTCGACAGGCCGAGTGCTACTGAAGCCTTCTTGATCTCTTCACAGACAAGAAGATGATCAAGTAGAGGTAAAGGGTGAGAAGATAGAAATTCCAGAGCTCTGGTTCTGAAAATCAGATCTCAGAGTGGAAAATGGATTTCGGATCCTTTTACAGTCGAAGGCTCTGCTATTTATAGACTTTCTTGGTGGCAAATGGCGGTTTCTGCTGCAGCATCTGGGGATCTTCCAGGTAAAGCTGGTGGGCCCCGCTACCATCTTCTGGGGGATTCCACAGGTTCTTGGTCCCACCAGGCAGGACTGGTGGGTCCCGCGATTGTCCTCATGGGCCCACTAGGCAGGGCCGGTGGGTTCCGCGGTGGTCCTCGTGGGCCCACCAGGCAGGGCCGGTGGGTCCCGCGGTGGTCCTCGTGGGCCCACCAGGCAGGGCCGGTGGGTCCCGCGGTAGTCCTCGTGGGCCCACCAGGTAGGGCCGGTGGGTCCCGCGGTAGTCCTCGTGGGCCCACCAGGCAGGGCTGGTGGGTCCCGCGGTAGTCGTCGTGGGCCCACCAGGCAGGGCCGGTGGGTCCCGTGGTAGTCGTTAATCTTCTGCTAAAATTTGCACCCACAGTTACCCCCTCCAAGTTAGCTAGAGTTCGTTCTGGCTGGCTTGGATTTGGTGCAAAAAATATCAACCCCCTGTCGAAGAAGGCACAAAGAAGCTTGCCGAGTGTTTAGCATAAAAAAGACTGATCGGTCAAATTTGACCGAACGGTCAATTTCAACCGGTCAAGGATTGGGTGATCGGTCAAAAAACATGGTTTTTTGACCGATCCAGTAGAAAATCGACCGATCGGTCAATTTTGACCGATCGGTCAATTTTGACCGTCCGGTCAATTTTGACCGAACGGTCAATTTCAACCGGTCAAGGATTGGGTGATGATCCAGTAGAAAATCGACCGATCGGTTGATTTTGACCGATCGGTCAAGTTTGACCGTTCGGTCAAGTTTGACCGTTCGGTCAAGTTTCACCGATCGGTCAAGTTTGACCGATCGGTCAATTTTGACCGAACGGTCAATTTCAACCGGTCAAGGATTGGGTGATCGGTCAAAAAACATGGTTTTTTGACCGATCCAGTAGAAAATCGACCGATCGGTTGATTTTGACCGATCGGTCAGGTTTGACCGAACGGCTAAAATCAGCCGGTCAAGGTTTGGTTGATCGGCAAAAAACCTCAGTTTTTTGCCAGATCTAGTAGAAAATCGACCGATCGGTTGATTTTGACCGATCGGTCAAGTTTGACCGAACGGCTAAAATCAGCCGGTCAAGGTTTGGGTGATCGGCAAAAAACCTTAGTTTTTAGCCAGATCTAGTAGAAAATCGACCGATCGGTTGATTTTGACCGATCGGTCAAGTTTGACCGAACGGCTAAAATCAGTCGGTCAAGGTTTGGGTGATCGGCAAAAAACCTCAGTTTTTTGCCAGATCTAGTAGAAAATCGACCGATCGGTTGATTTTGACCGATCGGTCAAGTTTGATCGAACGGCTAAAATCAGCCGGTCAAGGTTTGGGTGATCGGCAAAAACCCTCAGTTTTTTGCCAGATCTAGTAGAAAATCGACCGATCGGTTGATTTTGACCGATCGGTCAAGTTTGACCGAACGGCTAAAATCAGCCGGTCAAGATTTGGGTGATCAGTAAAAAACCTTAGTTTTTAGCCAGATCTAGTAGAAAATCGACCGATCGGTTGATTTTGATCGATCGGTCAAGTTTAACCGAACGGTTAAAATCAGCCGGTCAAGGTTTGGGTGATCGGCAAAAAACCTCAGTTTTTTACCAGATCTAGTAGAAAATCGACCGATCGGTTGATTTTGACTGATCGGTCAAGTTTGACCGAACGGCTAAAATCAGCCGGTCAAGGTTTGGGTGATCGGCAAAAACCCTCAGTTTTTTGCCAGATCTAGTAGAAAATCGACCGATCGGTTGATTTTGACCGATCGGTCAAGTTTGACCGAACGACTAAAATCAGCCGGTCAAGGTTTGGGTGATCGGCAAAAAACCTCAGTTTTTTGCCAGATCTAGTAGAAAATCGACCGATCGGTTGATTTTGATCGATCGGTCAAGTTTAACCGAACGGCTAAAATCAGCCGGTCAAGGTTAAAGTCCTGAACCTGTACTTTTGTCGTAGTGGTATAGCTTGTTCTCCTCCTTTGATCTTCGGGTACTTTTGAAAGTCGATGGAGTTTGATTTTTTCTGCTTCAAATCTTCGTTTTACCTGAATGCGGTTTTGAACCGGCGGTCCAGTTCACTCAAACCGGTGGTTTACTTGGACAGTTGGTTCACGTGGACCGGTGGGTCTGACGCTTCGTCTGGTCCGATGGTTCGCCTGATTTTGCGCTTGCTATGGATGGATGCCACGTGTACCTGCGAAAACATGCGATTTGATATGGTGAAGACACGTGTCTTCTCGATTTATGTACCGTTTTTATCCTGGGTATATAAGTCTTTCTCGTTGTCGTTTTTGCCTCACGCTTTCAGAATTTTTTCGAAGTCCAGACTCTTTGCTTCCCATCTTTCGTTCTTCATCTCCTTTCGATCGGTCAAATGGCGTCTTCGGGTAGTTCGAAGAAGAGTGCAGTTCCATCCAAGAGAAAGAGGAAGGAAATTGTCGAGGAAACATCTGTCTCGAAGGGCCGTGGCAAAGGCAAGGCTGAATTGATCGAGCTTGGCCAACTGGGCAAGAGGCACCAAGGAGTGGGATTCGCTTCTGCACCGTCAAGGCCAGAGCAGATCCCTAAGGCAAAGTTTGTCCTCTGCCCGCAGCTACCTTTGGAGGCGGAGATTGAGTTTGGGTACAACATTGGCAGTAAACTTACAGATGTAAAGAGGGAGAAGCTGCAGGAGTTGCTGGCATGTTTCACAGAGGGAAAGGCTCGACCAGCGCTTCCGGGAGTTCTAACGGCCTTTGGCGTTGATAGGCGGACAATCTTTGTCTCGTGGGCGAGCAAGGAGCAAGTGATGGGAACTATCGTCACGATCGGCCAGCTCAACTGTGGACTACGCCTTCCGCTGCTGCCTTTCGCCGCGAGGTTGCTGAACACCTCCGGTCTCTGTCCCGGGCAGGTTACCGGGAACTCCTGGAGGATCATCTACGCTTTCTGTCACGTAGAGTCGGACTTCCAGAAGGAGCTTAGGGAATGCTACTCCAGCCTCCCTGAAGGTGAAGAAGCCCGAATCGAGCTGGGGTATTTCTTTTACCATTACCGATGGGCTTGGAGGAAGGATAGCCCGTTCTACTACTTGACAGGTGTCACTGCCCTTCGCCCGATTGCTGACACCATTGGCTCTGACAAACTTTATACTGACTGGCCACTGTCAGTGTCTGGTGCCTGGACTTCAATGTCTGTTCCGGAGGTTCCCCGATACAAGGTGCATGAAGAGATCGACATGTACTGCACAGGAGGAGCTCTCTCTTGGCCTTCAGAGCGAGTAGGGGCCCGTGACAACCTCTTCTTGGAGTTGACATGCGGGACTCGTTCTTGGAAGCAATTCTCGAATTGCCCGGTTTGACACGGCAATGCCAACCTCCTCCATCGATCGAAGATTCGCTACGAAGATAATGAGGTCATCTACTCAGATTACGAGGAGGACCCTCAGTCTGGAGAAATTGTTAGAATGCTTCGATTCGAGAAGAAGGCTTATGGAGCCAGGCGTGCACTTCCCACAGAGGAGAAATTGGTGATTCAGAGGGGCCCGGCGAAGAAGAAGAGAAAAGTGCTAGTTGAGGAGGAGAAGAAAAAAGAAGAGGGAAAGGGGAAAGAAGAAGAGGAAGTAGAGAGAGAGGAGGAAGGCGGAGATGATGGTGATGATGATGATTCCGACGACAGCAGCGGCAGCGGTGAAGGAAATGGAGATGATGGTGATGATGATGAAGAGGAAGATGAGGGTGGACATGGGGGTGGCGAGGAAGAAATTCCTCCCACCCCCACTGGTGGTGCCGAAGGACATGGGGGTGGTGAGGAAGAAATTCCTCCCACACCCACTGATGAAGCTGATGAGGATTCGCAGCCGATCCTCATTGACGAAGCTAAGGCTCGCAAGATGGAGGCGGTAATGGACGCAACGGGCGATGGCCCTAAAGTGATTCCTACCTACGATTTTTGGGAGCTGAAGAAGAACCCTCTGCGCTTCAAGATCAAGATATCGGGGAGTGGTGAGGTTGGAAGCAACCCTATACCCCTCGATCAGATACCTCCCGAGGTTCCCCGTCTCGAAGGGGTAACTACAAGTGGGGGTGTGGAGGTTGAACAACCCCTACCCCCTTCCCGATCTCTGGCCGAGGAGGTAGCGGCCATGGTGGCGGGGCTCGATAATTCGAGTGGGCAAGAAGATGAAGGGGGAGCCTCACCTCCTCGAGATGTTCCCTCTCCTGCTCAATTGGAGAGAGGAAGCCGGGTGGGTGATGCTACTCCCCAACCCTTGCCAGAGCCAACCCCCATCAAGGAGAAGTCGACCCCCAAGGGTAAGAGCTCCGACCGTTGTGGGGGAAAATCTTCGTGCCGACCCGAAGACTCTCGCAGCACCAGTCAATTGGAGTCGAAGTTGACGTCGAAGATCGTTGATCGATCTATTGATTGAAGTTGTTGCTTTTGATATGTAAACAGAGAAAGAGAGATACAATCAGAGAGTAGACACGAGAGGTGTGATCTCGGAGTTCAGCCGAAGCCTACGTCTCCGTGCTATAGGGAGCAACCCGAATTCACTAAAACTTCAGTTGAAGTGACCTCGACAGGCCGAGTGTCACTGAAAAACGATCTGATCTCTTCGAAGGAGAAAAGAAGATCAAAGGGAGATGGTAGATCGGAGGTTGGAAATTCCAGAGCTCTGGTTTTAGAACTGAGAATTCGATCCATTTACATTCAAAGGCTCTGCTACTTATAGGATTCTTCTGGTGGCGAATGGCGGTTTTCTGCTGTCGTATCTGGGGATCCTTCAGGTAAAGCTGGTGGGTTCCGCTGTGGTCCTCGGGGGCCCACCATGCAGGGCCGGTGGGTCCCACTGTTGTCCTCGGGGGCCCACCAGGCAGGGCCGGTGGGTCCCGCTGTGGTACTCGGGGGCCCACCAGGCAGGGCCGGTGGGTCCCGCTGTGGTCCTCGGGGGCCCACCAGGCAGGGCTGGTGGGCCCCGCTGTTGTACTCGGGGGCCCACCAGGCAGGGCCGGTGGGTCCCGCTGTTGTCTTCATGGGCCCACCGGGCAGGGCCGGTGGGTCCCGCTGTGGTACTTAGGGGGCCCACCAGGCAGGGCCGGTGGGTCCCGCTGTGGTCTTCGGGGGCCCACCAGGCAGGGCCGGTGGGTCCCGCTGTTTGCAGACTTCTTGCCAAAATTTGCACCCACAGTTACCCCCTCCAAGTTAGCTAGATTGCCTTCTGGCTGGCTTGGATTTGGTGCAAAGAACAGCAACTCCCTGTTTTGAAAAAAGGACACGAAAAAACTTGTCGCGTGTTAGCGTAAAAAAGGACTGACCGGTCAATTTTGATTGATCGGTCAAATTTTGACCGATCGGTCAATTTTGACCGATCGGTCAAATTTTGACCGATCGGTCAAAATTCAACCGGTCAAGGATCGAGTGATCGGTCAAAGAACACGGTTTTTTGACCGATCTAGTAGAATTTTGACCGATCAAATGATTTTGACTGATCGGTCAATTTTTGTCCGATCGGACAAATTTTGACTGATCGGTCAAATTTTGACCGATCGGTCAAAATTCAACCGGTCAAGGATCAAGTGATCGGCAAAAAACCTCGGTTTTTTGCCAGATCCAGTAGAAATTTGACCGATCGAACGATTTTCGCCGATCGGATAGGTTTGTCCGATCGGTGAAAAAATATCCGGTCAAGGTTCGAGTGATCGGCAAAAAACCTTGGTTTTTTGCCAGATCCAATAGAAATTTGACCGATCGAATGATTTTCGCCGATCAGACAGGTTTGTCCGATCGGTGAAAAAATATCCGGTCAAGGTTCGAGTGATGGGCAAAAAAACTTGGTTTTTGACCAGATCCAATAGAAATTTGACCGATCGAATGATTTTCGCCGATCGGACAGGTTTGTCCGATCGGTGAAAAAATATCCGGTCAAGGTTCGAGTGATCGGCAAAAAACCTTGGTTTTTTGCCAGATCCAGTAGAAATTTGACCGATCGAATGATTTTCGCCGATCGGACAGGTTTGTCCGATCGGTGAAAAAATATCCGGTCAAGGTTCGAGTGATCGGCAAAAAACCTTGGTTTTTTGCCAGATCCAGTAGAAATTTGACCGATCGAATGATTTTCGCCGATCGGACAGGTTTGTCCGATCGGTGAAAAAATATCCGGTCAAGGTTCGAGTGATCGGCAAAAAACCTTGGTTTTTTGCCAGATCCAATAGAAATTTGACCGATCGAATGATTTTCGCCGATCGGACAGGTTTGTCCGATCGGTGAAAAAATATCCGGTCAAGGTTCGAGTGATCGGCAAAAAACCTTGGTTTTTTGCCAGATCCAGTAGAAATTTGACCGATCGAATGATTTTCGCCGATCGGACAGGTTTGTCCGATCGGTGAAAAAATATCCGGTCAAGGTTCGAGTGATCGGCAAAAAACCTTGGTTTTTTGCCAGATCCAGTAGAAATTTGACCGATCGAATGATTTTCGCCGATCGGACAGGTTTGTCCGATCGGTGAAAAAATATCCGGTCAAGGTTCGAATGATCGGCAAAAAACCTTGGTTTTTTGCCAGATCCAGTAGAAATTTGACCGATCGAATGATTTTCGCCGATCGGACAGGTTTGTCCGATCGGTGAAAAAATATCCGGTCAAGGTTCGAGTGATCGGCAAAAAACCTTGGTTTTTTGCCAGATCCAATAGAAATTTGACCGATCGAATGATTTTCGCCGATCGGACAGGTTTGTCCGATCGGTAAAAAATATCCGGTCAAGGTTCGAGTGATCGGCAAAAAACCTTGGTTTTTTGCCAGATCCAGTAGAAATTTGACCGATCGAATGATTTTCGCCGATCGGACAGGTTTGTCCGATCGGTGAAAAATTATCGGTCAAGGTTCGAGTGATCGGCAAAAAACCTTGGTTTTTTGCCAGATCCAATAGAAATTTGACAGATCAATATAAAGTTTTGAACCTGCCCTTCAGAGAAGGTTTACTGCTTCGTTCTTCGATTCTTTCGGCAGAGTTTCGAACATTGATGGAGCTTGATCCTTCCTGTTTTGAATATTTGGTTGGCTTGAACGTGGCTTTGAACCGGCGGTTCGGTTTATTCAGATCGGTGGCTCGCTTGGACCGTTGGTTCACGTAGGCCGGTAGGTCCGACGTTTCGTCTGGTCCGACGGTTCGCCTGATTTTGCGCTTGCTACGGATGGATGCCACGTGTACCTACAAAAACACGCGATTTGATATGGTGAAGACACGTGTCTTCTCGATTTGCGCACCTGTTTTACCCTGGGTACAAAAGCTTTCACCGGCTGTCATTTCGCCTCACGCTTCCAAAATTTTTCGAAGTCCAGACTTTTTGCTCTCGATTTCTGCTTTTGCTCGATCGATCAGATGGCTTCCTCTGGCAGTTCGAAGAAGTCCGGTACGGTTCCCTCAAAGAGAAAAGGGAAGGAAATTGTTGAAGTTCCCTCCCCTCCGAGGGGTCGTGGCAAAGGCAAGGCCGCGCTTGCCGAACTTGGCCAACTGGGCAAGAGGCACCAAGGAGTAGGATTTGCTTCAGCGCCATCTAGGCCAGAGCATATCCCGAAAGTGAAATTTGTTCTGGGTCCGCTCATGCCTCTGACAGAGGAGACGGAGTATATGTACAATATAGGTGGTGAGTTCACGGATACGAAGAGAAAGAAATGGCAAGCACTGCTCTCTTTCTTCACAGAAGGGAAGGGGGCACAGCCTTCACTCCCTAGCATCCAGACTGCTTTTGGCATCGACAAGAAGACCGTCTTCACCAGCTTTGCTAGTAATGAGAAGGTCATGGGAACCATTGTAACCGTCGGCTAACTCAACTGCGGTCTGCGTCTACCTCTGCCACCCTTTGCGGCAAGATTACTGAACACCTCTGGCCTTTGCCCGGGGCAGGTCACTGGGAACGCCTGGCGAATTATCTACGCATTCTGCCGCGTGGAGTCGGATTTTCAAGAGGACTTGAAGGCTTGTTACTCCACCATCCCAGAAGGTGAAGACGCTCGGATCGAGCTTGGATACTTTTTCTTCCACTACCGGTGGGCTTACAGGAGGGACAGCCCATTCTACAATTTGACCGGTGTGTCTCCACTGCGCCCGCTAACTGATACAGTTCCTTCGGACAAACTGTACACAGATTGGCCTATCTCTGTTTCCGGCGCATGGACATCCATGTCAGTGCCCGACACCCCCCGAGACAGCGTGCACGATGCAGTGAAGATGTACAGCGAGGGAGGCATCTTTGCCTGGACTTCTGAGAGGGCTGGAGCTATCGACAACTTATTTCTTGAGTTGACCTGCGGGACCAGGTCATGGAAACAGTTCTCCAACTGCCCCGTGAGATATGGCAAGGCCAATCTCCTCCACCGATCAAAGGATAGATACGAGGACAATGAAGTCCTATACTCTGACTATGAGGAGGACCCCAATACGGGTAAGATCATCCGGAAGGTTCGGGCCGAGAAGAAAATCTACACTGCAAGGCGCCGATTGCCTACCGTGGATGAGAAGTTGGTGATCCAAAGAGGCCCCGTGAAGAAGAAGCGAAAAACCCTTATCAAGCCAAAGGAAGATGAAGATGAAGGGAAGAAAAATGAAGATGAAGAAGAAAAAGAGAAGGGGAGCGACGAGAAAGATGAAGAGATTGAAAATGTCAGCCACGACAACAGTGGTAATGACGAAGACGAGGATGGGAACGGCGAGGATGATCTGTCTTCTACCCCCTCTGGTGGAGACGGTGAAAACGGGGGTGGTGAGGAAGAAATTCCTCCCACCCCCACTGGTGGTGCAACGGGGGAGGACTCGATTCCTATTCCCATTGACGAGGTCAAAGCCCGTCAAATGGAAGAAGTTCTCGACAAAGAAGGTGATGGCCCAAAGGCGGTTCCCACCTACAAGTTCGATGATTTGAAGAGGCCGATGCGCCTCAAAATAAAACTATCGAGGAGTGCTGGGGTTGGAAGCAACCCCACGCCCCTCGATCAAATTCCCCCTGACGTTCCTCGCATTGAAGGAGCAACAACGAGCGGGGGTGTGGAGGTTGAGCAACCCCCACCCCCCTCTCGTTCTCTGGCTGAGGAGGTGGCTGCCATGGTGGCAGGACTCACCGAGCCAGTCGGGCAACAAGAGGAAGAAAAGGCCTCACCTCCTCGGAATGCTTCCTCCCCTATCCATTTGGAGAGGGAAAGTCGAGTGGGTGATGGGGCTCCTCAACCTCAACCAGTGCCAACTTCTATTCAGGAGAAATCGACCCCTCAGGATGGCTCTGATCGCCGGAAGGGCAAAGAGCCGAGGGTTGAAGCCTCAGGTATTAACTTGTCTCGATTGTCTTATCGTTGAAGCTTGGAAATAATCTAACACTTTGATTTCTTGTTGATTGTAGGTGTACCTGCTGGATTGACTCCAACAATGAGAAGCTTGGGTGACGTTGATATCAACCACCCCACTGCTGTGATCAGGAAACTCTGCAACCTCCCGAGGGCTACTCTGGATGAAGCTTTCGATAGACTTGACCTGTTGGTAGGTGTATCTGCTTGATCGATCATTTGAATCATATCTTCCTTCAGAATAATTCAACTCTTTTGTTCTTTTGCAGAACTCAGCAGTTATGAATGTCGCTACCAAGCTCTCCATGAAGGCGGGAGCAAAAGAAGCTTCAGCCGAAATATCTCGTTTGACTGCTGCCCTGGAGGCTGTAAGCACGGAGAGAGATCAGCTGAGGGAATCTCTAAAATCAAAGAAAGAGGCCCTGAAGGTCAAGACAGAGGCCCTTCGCAAGGAAAAACTGGAGAGCAAGGGCTGGCAGAATGAATACGAGGCTCAGAGTCATGAACTCCTAGGATTGAAGAATCGATTCTTTAGGATCGAAAACTTGGGCTTCGAACGTGTGGCCAAAATAAAGGAGCTGGAGGCTCAAATTGCTGCTTCAGCGGCTAAGGAGGAGACCCACCAGAAGGAGCTGGAGCACATGCGGAGTGAATGCCAGAGCTACAGAGACACAGCTGAGAAGGCAGCAGAAGCACTTAGGGCCCATGTTGCCAGTGTTGTGGGTGCAAATTTTGGCATGAATCCACCACGGGACCCACCGGCCATGCCTGGTGGGCCCACGAGGACTACCGCGGGACCCACCGGCCCTGCCTGGTGGGCCCACAAATACCACAGCAAGATCCACCGGCCCTGCCTGGTGGGCCCCCGAAGACAACCGCGGGGCCCGCAACTTTACCTGGAGGATCCCCAGATACTGCAGCAGAAACCGCCATTCGCCACCCAGAATGCCTATAAATAGCATAGCCTTTGAATGTAAATGGATCGAATTCTCAGTTCTAAAAACCAGAGCTCTGGGATTTTCAACTTCTGATTTACCATCTCTCTTCGATCTTCTTCTCTCTTTCGAAGAGATCAGGGAGCTTTCAGTGATACTCGGCCTGTCGAGGTCACTTCAACATAAGTGTTAGTGAATTCGGGTTGCTCCCTATAGCACGGAGACGTAGGCTTCGGCTGAACTCCGAGATCACTTCTCTTGTGTCAAAATCTCTCTCTCTCTGATTGCTTTTCTATTTACATATCAAAAAAGCAACAACTTCAACCAACCGACCGACCAACGATCTTCGACATTAACTTCGACTCCAATTGACTGGTGCTGCGAAGGTCTTCGGGTCGGCACGAAGATTTTCCCCCACAGTTTGGCGCCGTCTGTGGGATTCGAGCGAAAAGCTGTGTTCTCTCTACTTCGACTACCATATCAATATAGTCAAACTTCCTCGTCCCCTCGGTTAATCAGACAACTGATCGGACGTCGGCAATCTCGTTGCACCCTTCGCACTCTGAATGGCGAGAACCAAACATCAGGGTCAACCAGAAGGAAGTAACACTCAACATCAACCTCGTCCTGAGACTCGTTCAATGAGTCAAAGGCTCAACTTCGGGCAGCCCCTTGCTGTTCCCGAGATGGGAGTTCACTCAGGAAGCGGGAGATCAGTCGATCGACCGATCGCCCCTCATCCTCATCAATCAATTGGGCAGACTGTCCCTGCTCCTGCTGAAGATCCTCCATCGACTTACCAGATCTCTGCAATCGATTTCCAACTACTCCAATTGGCGAAGCAAAACGCCACCCTCACTGCTGAGAGGGATGCTCTGAAGAAGGCAGCTTCCGAAGCTGGAATTGCTATTCCGATCCCCTCCGCAAGTGAGAGGGTTGATCCTCCTCGACATTCAATTTACTCCGAACAACGGAGGTCAATGGGCACTGATGCTCTCGAGAGGATTCGACGCGACCCAACTCCCTCTGCTGCTCCTTGGAAGCAGAGTGTCTGGGATCGTCTTGAAGACGAGTCCTCCCAATCTTCATCTGGTCGTAACTGCGACAAAAGAGCACCATCGAAGCTCAACCTGCCAAGGAAGCACCAAATGAAAGGCGCTCCTTCAAAGAGTAGAGTCTCCCCTTCCATTCCACTCCAACGTGGACTTGGATCGGACCTTCGACATCGACTTCGACCGGCAAACACTTCAATACCAGAGCAAGACCTTGCGATCTTGCCCCTTGACCCACCTCTAGGTCGAGGACATGGTCGTAGGGATGGGTATTCCTCTGCCGGACCTCTACATCGAAGTCTCTTCGATACCACCTTTCCAAGAGGATGGAGAACTCCTATCCTCCCCAAATTCAACTGTATCAGAGGAGATCCAAGCCTCCATATACTTGCCTTCAAGCAAGCTCTAACGCCACACGAAGAGGAAAACAACGTGCTCTGCCGCACCTTCGCGGGAAGTCTCGACGAGCCTTCACTCGACTGGTATCACAATCTCCGAGCTGGATCCATTACCCAGTTCGGTGTTTTGGCTAACCTCTTTGTGCAGCATTACCAGCTCAACCTGAAACCCGAGAAGAAGCTCGACTCTCTATATCGACTAAGGATGGGTGCAGATGAGACTCTCCGCAGCTTCACGAGGAGGTTTCGCAACGAGCATGCTGCTCTCTCTGGAAGGCATCTGGATGATGAAGCCATCATGTTGGCTTTCCAGAACGCTCTCCGCTTCGATCTACACATCTACAACGACTTCATCCGCAATCCCCCTCCTTCTCTGGGAGCTATGTTCGATCGAATTCAGAGGGAGATTGAGGTGGAAGACGATCAAGTCGCTCGAAAAGGGCGAGAAACTAAGAGAAGGCCTGCTGAAAGAGAAGCACCTAAATATGTTGCAAAGGCTCACAACACTGAAGCAGCAGCCCCTCCGGCCAACAAAAGATCAAAGAATGATGGGCGTCGATCTCCAACGAAGACCACTTTCACCGAGTGGAACATGCCAGTCGAGCAGATACTCGACCGTATTCAACACGACGAGTATCTTCGGAGGCCCAATCCTCTTCAACCAAATTCCAAATTCACAGCAGACAAAACAGTCTACTGTGAATTCCATCGAAGTCACGGCCATTCCACCGATCGGTGTTTTCGGCTGAAATTCCATCTTGAAGACTTACTACGAGAAGGCCACCTTCAAGAATTCATCAACAATGGGCACGATCAACGTCGAACCTCTGCCAAGGGGAAAGAAGTGTGTTGGATACATCAAATCTCTTCCAACCGGCAACCAATTTCTGTGAATGCCAATGTCTTTGGCATTCATGGAACCTTGCACAATCAAGCTTTGACCGGGAAGGAAGTCGATCGGCAGGTTCGACGCATCTTCCATGTTCGATCTACTGCAAACAAAGAAGATACCTGGATCGAGAAGCCCATCGAAGGTCTGGCTTGGCCATCCATAGTCTTCAACGACACCGATCTTCAAGGAGTCCATACTCCACATCGAGACCCTCTGGTCTTGAAACTCATTATCGACGGCAGCACTGTCAACCGGATCCTCATCGACACCGGAAGCTCCATCGATATTATGTTCTCAGACTGTTTCAAACGTCTGGGACATAAGTATCAAAGCCTCGACGTCGTCCCGACTGTGATCACCGGCTTCAATGGTGAACAAAGCATTACAGTGGGCGAATCCAGATTTACTATCGACCTCAGCCGAGAGACTCGAGTCTCGGTGAGGTTTGCAATCGTCGAAGGAATGTCTAGCTACAACGCCATTCTTGGGCGACCATTCCTCCATCAGATCAATGCCATCTCCTCCTCTTACCATCAACTACTCAAATTTGCAACTGGAGAAGGCATCGTCTGCATTCGAGGCGATCAGCAAGCTGGAAGATCTTGTGAAGCTGCTGCTGCTAAAACAGATCGAAAGATCAATATTGCTCCTCCAAAGCGGCCACGAGATGAAGCTGGTCCCTCTTCTAAATAGCAATCAAAGGAGATTCCGCTGACCGAACCTCCGCCAATCGAATGGGAAGCATCACCTTCAATTGAAGAAATCATCCCAATCAATATTGGCAGCGGAGATCTCCCTCAACAAACATTTATTGGTACCGGTCTTAGCAACGCAGAAGCGCAAGACATGGTATCCTTCCTCCAGTCCAATATCGACGTCTTCGCATGGTGCTTCGAAGACATGCCTGGGATCAATCCAGATGACGCTTGTCACCGACTTGCGATCAAAGAAGAGGTGAAGCCTGTCAAGCAAAAGCCTCGCACCATTCGACCAGAGCTGCAAGTTGCTGTTCAAGAAGAAATTACCAAGCTACTCGCAGCCGGATTCATCCGAGAAGTAGAGTATCCAACTTGGATCTCTAATATAGTGGCTGTTCCAAAGAAGAATGGGAAAGTCAGAGTATGCATCGACTTCACCAATCTCAACAAGGCTTGCCCCAAAGATCCTTTTCCCATGCCAAGGATAGATAGACTCGTCGACGCCACTGCTGGCCACGAGCTATTGTCTTTCATGGATGGGTATTCCGGATACAATCAAATTCCACTCCACGCTGACGATCAAGAGAAGACATGTTTTGTGACTAGCCGAGGCCTTTATTGCTACAATGTCATGCCATTCGGCCTCAAAAATGCTGGTTCCACCTATCAAAGGTTAGTCACGAAAATGTTCGAAGATCAGATCGGTCGCAACGTCGAAGTCTATGTAGATGATCTCCTTACCAAGAGCTTCACTAGAGGGAAGCATCTATCTGATCTAGCTGAAACCTTCCAAGTCCTTCGAAAGTATCGAATGAAGCTCAATCCAGCCAAGTGCGCCTTCGGAGTTCAATCTGGCAAATTCCTGGGTCATCTTGTGACCAGGAGAGGTATTGAAGCCAATCCTGATCAAATTCGAGCCATCATCGATATGCCTTCACCTACAAATCGAAAAGAAGTTCAACGTCTCACTGGAAGGTTAGCAGCACTCAATCGATTCATCTCAAAGTCCTCAGACAAGTGCAAGCCACTCTTCGACAAACTACGAAAGGCGGATACCTCCGGCTGGAGTCCAACCTATGAAGAAGCATTTCAAAGCATCAAAAAATATCTGGTGCAAGCTCCTATCCTGACTGCTCCACTTCCAAAAGAAGACTTGTGGCTCTACCTTGCCGTGACCGATCAAGCAATCAGTGCGGTCATAGTCAGTAGAAGAGAAGGCATCGAACATCCAGTCTACTACATCAGCCACACTCTTCTTCCGGCTGAGACTCGCTACTCAAAAACTGAGAAGGTCATCTTGGCCTTGCTCACTGCTTCGCGTCGTCTTCAACCGTACTTCGTCTCTCACCAGATTACTGTCATTTCAGAACACTCACTCAAAGATATCATTGACAAAGCTGGTCGAGCTGGTCGAATGACCAAATGGGTGATCGAAATGAGCTCCCTGGGGATTCAGTTCGAATCTCGCACTTCTATCAAAGGTCAAGCAATTGCTGATTTTCTAGCTGACTTTCCAGTTGAAGACCCCATCATTTGGGAAGAGGATGTCGACATGCGCTTGGAAGATGAGGATACTCCTCCGATCAATCCTGCAACAAAAATTGATTCAAGTCTTGAAGTTATTTCTGCAACTCCTCCATGGAAGCTTTATACTGATGGAGCATCAAGTTCGATCGGTTCGGGAACTGGGATAGTCTTAATATCCCCCGAACTCGATCATCTTCAGAAGGCCACTCTCCTTGGGTTTAATGCCACCAACAACGAAGCTGAATATGAAGCACTCATTTCCGGACTCGAAATGGCAGAATCTCTGGGGGTAGATCGAATCATCATATACAGCGACTCCCAATTGATCATAAGGCAAATCAATGGAGAGTACACAGCTCGAGAAGAAAGAATGCAACTCTACTTGGCCTTAGTACGACGTCTTCAACAACGTTTTACTAGCGCTGAATTCATTCAAATCCCCAGAGCAGAGAACCGAGAAGCAGATGCCTTAGCTAATGCTGCCTCAGTTCTTGGAGACTCACTCGGAGGAAGGCAAATACAGATCGATTATCAAGAAGTGCCCAAGACCATCCCCGATCAATAGATTCTTACTACTACAAAAGGATCTGGGGGTGGAGATCAGCTTGAAGATTGGAGACGACCAATTCTTGACTTCTTCAAACATGGCAAAATGCCAGAAGATCCAAATCAAGCCCGAAGGCTTCAAAGGAAGCTCCCATGCTACACTTTACAAGGTGAAGATTTATATTTCAAATCTCACAGCGGGATGTTACTCAAGTGCCTTGGTCCTGAACAAGCACAAGCAATCCTGATTGATATCCACTCCGGAGCTTGTGGAAATCATTCGGGAGGAAGATCCCTTGAAGCCAAGACGAAGCTACAAGGGTACTACTGGCCAACAATGGCAAGGGATGCTCAACAAGTCGTTCAAAGATGCGAGCCTTGCCAACGACACGCTCGAGCTATCCATCTCCCTGCAGATGAACTTCATCAATTATCAAGTCCTTGGCCTTTCCATCAATGGGGGTTAGATTTCTTGGGTCCTTTCCCTCCAACTCCAAGCAAGAAGAAATATCTACTGCTGGCTACTGATTACTTCACCAAATGGGTTGAAGCTGTGCCCCTCTTTCGAGAGACTGACGACGAAGTGATCAAATTTATTCGGCACAACATCTTCTCAAGGTTTGGCACACCTCAAGTTCTTGTTGCTGACAATGGAGCTCAATTTGACTCAGACAAATTCCGAGAGTTCTGTCTGAACAACGGTATCAAGCTATTCTATTCAACTCCAAGATATCCTCAATGCAATGGTCAAACTGAAGCCTCAAACATAGCTATACTTGATATACTCAAGAAGAAACTCAACGACAAGAAGGGATTGTGGGAGCAAGTCCTACCTGAAGTTCTTTGGGGGTATCGCACAACTCCGAGAAGATCCACAGGGTTCTCACCCTTTCGTCTAACATATGGATCAGAAGCAATACTTCCAACAGAAAATATATCAAGTACTTTGAAGACCAAAGCTGTCGAAGAAGGAGTCAATGAAGAACTTCGGATCAATGATCTAGACTTCTCTGAAGAACTACGAGATCAAGCTTCTCTTCGTGTAGCCCAATATCAACAGAAGATCAAAAGAGCCTATGACAAGAAAGTCCACAAGAGACAGTTCCCAGTGGGTAGTTTAGTTCTCAGAGCAGTTTTCTACAATACCAAAGAGCACAGCAGTGGAAAGCTTGCTCCCAACTGGGAAGGTCCATATATCATTGAGTCAGTTGGAGGCAAAGGTTCCTACAGACTGATCACACCAGAAGGAGATAGATTGCCTCGAGCTTGGAATTCTAGACACCTCAAGTTGTTCTATCCATAATGTAAATTCTGTGATGAATAAAGCTCTCTTTCAAATGTTCAAGTGTACAAGTGTTCTGATTTTCAATCCAAGTTCTGAAGCAGTTTCAAGTTATCCATATTCAAATTACCAGGTCTTTTAACAAGTTTGGGTGTTAGGGTTGCGACCCAACCCCTTACTAGCAAATGTTAAAAACTGACCATTTTCAAGTTACCAGGTCTTAACATGTTTGGGTGTTAAGAGTTGCGACTCGACCCCTTACTAGCGAATGTTAAACTGACCTTCGAAATTCAATATCCAATTTCAATCAATTCGATATCGTCTAACAGGTTTGGGAGTCTGAGTTGCGACTCGACCCCTTACATTCAAATGTTATTCGAATTCAAATTCAATTTTCAAAGTTACAAGTTTGGGTGATTGAGTAGCGACTCAACCCCTTACATTCAAGTATATGCGTATTCAAATTACGTTCAAATTTATGAATACTCAATCATGTCAAATAGCATTCCAGAACTCAATATTCAAAGACATTCAACTCAAAAGAAGTGCAAGTTTCAAATACCAAAAAGATGTCTTCTATTATCATCAAAATATGTCAGATACAAGAAGCTGTTACATTTCAAAAATTTACAAGTACAACAACAAAGAAGAAGAAAAGTCTCAGGGCTTGGCCACACTCTTTGCATGCGACTTCTCCCCTTCAGATCCAGGACGAGCTTTACTCGCCACTGATGCCTTGGAGGATCGGACGCTAGCTACATGAGTCCTGAGCGCTTCTGCTGCCTTCTCTGCTGTTTCCTTGTAAACCTTGCACTCTGACAGCGCATGCTCCAGTGCCTTCTTGGAAGTCTCCTCTCTGGCAGTGAAGGCAGCGTGCTGAGTAGCAAGTTGTTGCTTCAGCTCTTGAATCTCGATGGTGCGGGCACAGGACACGTCCTCAACCTTGGAGAGTCGAGTCTTCAAGGATTCGAGCTCGTGACTCTGTGCCTCACACCGATCCTTCAGCCCCTTGATCTCCAGCCTTCCCTTGCGAAGTTCCTCAATCTTGGATTTGAGAGAGGCTTTCTTCGAAGTCAGGAGCTCTCTCAGCTCATCTCTCTCCGCGGTCAACTGATTTATTTCAGCTACAGCTTCTTTTGCTCCCGCCCTCAAGGAGAGTTTGGTTGCAACATTCATAAGTGCTGAGTTCTGCAAAAGAACAAAAGAGTTGAATTATTCTGAAGAAAGATACGATTCAAATGATCGATCAAGCAGATGCACCTACCAACAGGTTAATTCTATCGAAAGCTTCATCCAAAGTGGCACTCGGAAGGTTGATGAGTTTTCTGATCGCAGCAGTGGGGCGGTTGATATCAACGTCACCCAAGCTCTTTATTGTTAGAGTCAATCCAGCAGGCGCACCTGCAATCAAAGGGAATCAAAGTGTTAGATTATTTTCGAACTTCAGAGACAAGACATTCAAAGCAAGTTAAGTTCAAATACCTGATGTTTCGACCCTCGGCTCTTTGCCCTTCCGACGATCAGAGCCACTCTGAGGAGTCGATTTCTCCTGAATCCGGGTTGGCGCTGGTTGAGGTTGAGGAGCCCCATCGCCCACTCGACTTCCCCTCTCCAAATTAGCAGGGGGGGAAGCATTCCTGGGAGGTGAGGCTCTCTCTTCTTGCGACCCGCCTGGCTGAATAAGCCCGGCCAGCATGGCCTCCACCTCGTTGAGCAGAGAGTGAGAGGGGGGAGGGGGTTGCTCAACCTCTACACCCCCACTCATTGTTGCTCCCTCAATGCGAAGAGCGTCGGGGGGGATTTGATCAAGAGGCGTGGGGTTGCTTCCAACCCCAGCACTCTTCGATAGTTTAATTTTGAAGCGCATTGGCCTCTTCAATTCGTCAAATTTGTAGGTGGGAACCACCTTTTTGCCGTCGCCTTCTGTGTCGAGAATTTCCTCCATCTGACGGGCTTTAACCTCGTCAATGGGAATAGGGATCGAGTCCTCCCCCGTTGCACCACCAGTGGGGGTGGGAGGAATTTCTTCCTCACCACCCCCATTCTCATCATCCCCACTGGAGGGGGTAGAAGACGGATCGTCCTCGCCGTCCCCTTCCTCGTCTTCGTCATTGCCACTGATGTCGTGGCTGACATTCTCTGTCTCTTCTTCTTCTTCATTCTTCTTCTTTTCTTCTTCCTCTTCGTTCTTCTTCCCTTCATCTTCTTCCTTAGGCTTGACGAGAGTTTTTCGCTTCTTCTTCACTGGGCCTCTTTGGAGCACCAGTTTCTCATCCATGGTAGGTAACCGGCGCCTCGCAGTGTAGATTTTCTTCTCGGCCCGAACCTTCCGGATGACCTTGCCCGAGTTGGGATCCTCTTCATAGTCAGAGTATAGGACTTCGTTGTCCTCATACCTGTCTTTTGATCTGTGGAGGAGATTGGCCTTGCCATATCTCACAGGACAGTTAGAAAACTGTTTCCACGACCTGGTTCCACAGGTTAGCTCGAGGAACAAGTTATCTATGGCTCCCGCCCTCTCAGAATTCCAGGCGAAGATGCCTCCAGCGCTGTACATTTTCACCGCCTCGTGCACGCTGTCTCGGGGAGTGTCGGGCACTGACATGGACGTCCAGGCGCCAGATACAGAAATAGGCCAGTCCGTGTACAACTTGTCCGAAGGGACTATATCGGTGAGCGGGCGCAGGGGAGATACTCCAGTCAAATTATAGAAAGGGATGTCCTTCCTGTAATTCCATCGATAATGAAAGAAGAAGTATCCGAGCTCAATCCTGGCAGGTTCACCTTCCGGGATACTGGAGTAACAGGCCCTCAAGTCCTCTTGAAAATCTGATTCCACCCGGCAGAACGCATAGATGATTCGCCAGGCATTCCCTGTGACTTGCCCCGGGCAAAGGCCAGATGTATTCAGTAGTCTTGCAGCGAAGGGTGGCAGAGGCAGACGTAGGCCGCAGTTCATTTGGCCGATGGTCACGATGGTTCCCATGACCTTCTCGTTGCTGGCAAAATTGGTGAAGACGGTCTTCTTGTCGATGCCGAAAGCCGTCTGGATGCTAGGGAGTGAAGGCTGCGCTCCCTTCCCTTCAGTGAAATAAGAGAGAAGTGCTTGCCACTTCTTTCTCTTCGTATCTGTGAACTCACCACCAACATTGTACATGTACTCCGTCTCCTCTGTCAGGGGCATAAGCGGACCCAGAACAAACTTCACTTTGGGGATGAATTCTGGCCTTGATGGCGCTGAGGCAAAACCTACCCCTTGGTGCCTCTTGCCCAGTTGGCCAAGTTCAGCGAGAGCAGCCTTGCCTTTGCCACGGCCCCTCGGAGGAGATTGAACCTCGACAATTTCCTTCCCCTTTCTCTTCGAGGGAGCTGTACCGGACTTCTTCGAACTGCCAGATGAAGCCATTCGACCGATCGAACGAGAACAAGAACAAGAGCAGAAAATCAGGAGAACAAGGGTCTGGACTTCGAAAAATTTTGGAAGCGTGAGGCGAAATGACAGCCGGTGAAAACTTTTGTACCCAGGGTAAAACAGGTGCGCAAATCGAGAAGACACGTGTCTTCACCATATCAAATCGCGTGTTTTTGTAGGTACACGTGGCATCCATCCGTAGCAAGCGCAAAACCAGGCGAACAGTCGCGACCAGGCGAAACGTCGGACCTACCGGTCCACATGAACCAACGGTCCAAGCAAGCCACCGGTCTGTGTAAACCGGACCGTCGGTTCAAAGCAACCATCAAGCCAACCAAGGATTCAAAACAAGAAGAATCAAGCTCCATCAATGTTCAAAACTCTGCCAAAATATCAAAGAACAAAGCAGCAAACTTTCTCTGAAGGGCAGGTTCGAAACTTTACCTTGACCGGATATTTTTTCACCGATCGGACAAACATGTCCGATCGGCGAAAGTTATCTGATCGGTCAAATTTCTACTGGATCTGGCAAAAAACCAAGGTTTTTTGCCGATCACTCGAACCTTGACCGGATATTTTTTCACCGATCGGACAAACATGTCCGATCGGCGAAAGTTATCTGATCGGTCAAATTTCTACTGGATCTGGCAAAAAACCAAGGTTTTTTGCCGATCACTCGAACCTTGACCGGATATTTTTTCACCGATCGGACAAACATGTCCGATCGGCGAAAGTTATCTGATCGGTCAAATTTCTACTGGATCTGGCAAAAAACCAAGGTTTTTTGCCGATCACTCGAACCTTGACCGGATATTTTTTCACCGATCGGACAAACATGTCCGATCGGCGAAAGTTATCTGATCGGTCAAATTTCTACTGGATCTGGCAAAAACCAAGGTTTTTTGCCGATCACCCGAACCTTGACCGGATATTTTTTCACCGATCGGACAAACATGTCCGATCGGCGAAAGTTATCTGATCGGTCAAATTTCTACTGGATCTGGCAAAAAACCAAGGTTTTTTGCCGATCACCCGAACCTGGACCGGATATTTTTTCACCGATCGGACAAACATGTCCGATCGGCGAAAGTTATCTGATCGGTCAAATTTCTACTGGATCTGGCAAAAAACCAAGGTTTTTTGCCGATCACCCGAACCTGGACCGGATATTTTTTCACCGATCGGACAAACATGTCCGATCGGCGAAAGTTATCTGATCGGTCAAATTTCTACTGGATCTGGCAAAAAACCAAGGTTTTTTGCCGATCACTCGAACCTTGACCGGATATTTTTTCACCGATCGGACAAACATGTCCGATCGGCGAAAGTTATCTGATCGGTCAAATTTCTACTGGATCTGGCAAAAAACCAAGGTTTTTTGCCGATCACTCGAACCTTGACCGGATATTTTTTCACCGATCGGACAAACATGTCTGATCGGCGAAAGTTATCTGATCGGTCAAATTTCTACTGGATCTGGCAAAAAACCAAGGTTTTTTGCCGATCACTCGAACCTTGACCGGATATTTTTTCACCGATCGGACAAACATGTCCGATCGGCGAAAGTTATCTGATCGGTCAAATTTCTACTGGATCTGGCAAAAAACCAAGGTTTTTTTCCGATCACTCGAACCTTGACCGGATATTTTTCACCGATCGGACAAACATGTCCGATCGGCGAAAGTTATCTGATCGGTCAAATTTCTACTGGATCTGGCAAAAAACCAAGGTTTTTTGCCGATCACTCGAACCTTGACCGGATATTTTTCACCGATCGGACAAACATGTCCGATCGGCGAAAGTTATTTGATCGGTCAAATTTACTACTGGATCGGTCAAAAAACCCTGTTTTTTGACCGATCACCCGATTCTTGACCGGTTGAATTTTGCCCGATCGGTCAAAATTTGACCGATCGGTCAAAAGTGACCGATCGGTCAAAATTTAACCGATCGGCCAAATTTCAGCTGATCGGTCAAATATACTACTGGATCGGTCCAAAAACCCTGTTTTTTGACCGATCACCCGATTCTTGACCGGTTGAATTTTGACCGATCGGTCAAATTTTGACCGATCGGTCAAATTATTTGACCGATCGGTCCAAATTGACCGATCAGTCACTTTTTTCTCTAACATGCGACAAGTTTCTTCGTGTCCGTTTTTCAAAACAGGAAGTTGCTATTTTTTGCACCAAATCCAAGCCAACCAGAAAGCACTCTAGCTAACTTGGAGGGGGTAACTGTGGGTGCAAATTTTGGCATGAATCCACCACGGGACCCACCGGCCATGCCTGGTGGGCCCACGAGGACTACCGCGGGACCCACCGGCCCTGCCTGGTGGGCCCACAAATACCACAGCAAGATCCACCGGCCCTGCCTGGTGGGCCCCCGAAGACAACCGCGGGGCCCGCAACTTTACCTGGAGGATCCCCAGATACTGCAGCAGAAACCGCCATTCGCCACCCAGAATGCCTATAAATAGCATAGCCTTTGAATGTAAATGGATCGAATTCTCAGTTCTAAAAACCAGAGCTCTGGGATTTTCAACTTCTGATTTACCATCTCTCTTCGATCTTCTTCTCTCTTTCGAAGAGATCAGGGAGCTTTCAGTGATACTCGGCCTTTCGAGGTCACTTCAACATAAGTGTTAGTGAATTCAGGTTGCTCCCTATAGCACGGAGACGTAGGCTTCGGCTGAACTCCGAGATCACTTCTCTTGTGTCAAAATCTCTCTCTCTCTGATTGCTTTTCTGTTTACATATCAAAAAAGCAACAACTTCAACCAACCGATCGACCAACGATCTTTGACATTAACTTCGACTCCAATTGACTGGTGCTGCGAAGGTCTTCGGGTCGGCACGAAGATTTTCCCCCACAAGTGTCCGATCTTCCAAGGCATCGGTTGCGAGTAAAGCTCGCGATGGATCTGAGGGGGAGAAGTCGCATGCGAAGAGTGTGGCCAAGCCTTGAGACTTTTCTCCTTCTTCGTTGCTGTACTTGTAAACTTTTGAAATGTATCAGCTCACTCTTGTATCTGGCATATTTTGATAATAGAAGATCTTCTTGGTGTTTGAAAATTGGATGTCTCTTGAGTTGAATGCCTTTGACTATCATGATATTAATAGCATTAGAATAGATATAATCTTTTGAATGTAAGAAGTCGAGTCGCAACTCAAGCACCCAAACTTATTGCAACTTGAAAATTGAAACTTGAATTCGTATAACACTTGAATGTGAGGGGTTGAGTCGCAACTCAAGCACCCAAACTTGTTAAACGATGTAGAAATTGATTGAAATTGAATATTGAAATTTGAAAGTCAGTTTAACATTTGCCAGTAAGGGGTTGAGTCGCAACTCTAACACCCAAACTTGTTAAAAGACTTGGTAACTTGAATATGGTCAGTTTTTAACATTTGCTAGTAAGGGGTTGAGTCGCAACTCTAACTCCCCAACTTGTTAAAAGACCTGGTAATTTTGAATATAGATAACTTGAAACTGCTTCAGAACTTGAATTGAAAAGCTGAACACTGGCACATTTGAAGACTTGAAAGAGATCTTTATTCATCACATAATTTACATCAAGGATAGAACAGCTTGAGGTGTCTAGAATTCCAAGCTCGTGGCAACCTATCTCCTTCTGGCGAGATTAGTCGATAGGAGCCTTTGCCTCCAACTGACTCGATGATGTATGGACCTTCTCAGTTGGGAGCAAGTTTCCCACTGCTGTGTTCTTTGGTGTTGTAGAAAACTGCTCTGAGAACTAAACTACCCACTGGGAACTGTCTTTTGTAGACTTTCTCGTCGTAGGCTCTTTTGATCTTCTGCTGGTACTTGGCCACCCTAAGTGATGCTTGATCTCGTAATTCTTCGGAGAAGTCTAGATCATTGATCCGAAGTTCTTCATTGATCCCTTCTTCAATGGCTTTGGTCTTCAAAGTGCTTGATATATTTTCTGTTGGGAGTACTGCTTCCGATCCGTATGTTAGACGAAAGGGTGAGAACCCTGTTGATCTTCTCGGAGTTGTGCGATACCCCCAAAGAACTTCAGGTAGGACTTGCTCCCACAATCCTTTCTTGTCGCTGAGTTTCTTCTTGAGTATACCAAGTATGGCTCTATTTGAGGCTTCAGCTTGGCCATTGCATTGAGGATATCTTGGAGTTGAATAGAATAGCTTGATACCGTTGTTAAGGCAGAACTCTCAAAATTTGTCGGAATCAAATTGAGCTCCATTGTCAGCAACGAGAATTTGAGGTATACCAAATCTTGAGAAGATGTTGTGCCGAATGAATTTGATCACTTCATCGTCAGTCTCTCGGAAGAGGGGCACAACTTCAACCTATTTGGTGAAGTAATCTGTGGCCAGCAATAGATACTTCTTCTTGCTCGGAGTTGGAGGGAAAGGACCTAAGAAATCTAACCCCCACTGATGGAATGGCCAGGGACTAGATAGTTGATGAAGTTCATCTGCAGGGAGATGGATAGCTCGAGCGTGTCTTTGGCATGGCTCACATCTTTGAACTATTTATTGAGCATCCCTTGTCATTGTTGGCCAGTAGTACCCTTGTAGCTTCGTCTTGGCTTCAAGAGATCTTCCTCCCGAATGATTTCCACAAGCTCCAGAGTGGATATCAATCAGGATTGCCTGCGCTTGCTCAGGACCAAGGCATTTGAGTAACATCCCGTTGTGAGATTTGAAGTATAGATCCTCTCCTTGAATAGTGTAACAAGGGAGCTTCCTTTGAAGTCTTCGGGCTTGATTTGGATCTTCGGGCATTTTGCCATGCTTGAAGAAATCAAAGATTGATCGTCTCCAGTCTTCAGGCTCATTTGTAGTAGTAGTGAGGTTCAATGCAAGTTGATCTCCACCCCCAGATCTCTTTATAGTAGCGAGGATCTGTTGATCGGGGATGGTCTTGGGCACTTCTTGATAATCAATCTGTATTTGCCTTCCTCCGAGTGAGTCTCCAAGAATTGAGGCAGCATTGGCTAAGGCATCTGCTTCTCGGTTCTCTGCTCTTGGAATTTGAATGAATTCAGTATTAGTAAAACGTTATTGAAGACGTCGTACTAAGGCCAAATAGAGTTGCATTCTTTCTTCACAAGCTGTGTATTCTCCATTGATTTGCCTTATGATCAATTGGGAGTCGCTGTAGACGATGATTCGATCTACCCCCAGGGATTCCGCCATTTCGAGTCCGGAAATGAGTGCTTCGTATTAGGCTTCGTTGTTGGTGGCGGTGAATCCGAGGAGAGTGGCCTTCTGAAGATGATCAAGTTCAGGGGATACCAAGACTATCCCAGTTCCTGAACCGATCGCGCTTGAAGCTCCATCAGTGTATAGCTTCCATGGAGGAGTTGCAGCGATAGCTTCGAGACTTGGATCAATTCTTGTTGCAAGGTTGATCGGAGTATTGTTCTCATCTTCTAAGCGCATGTCTACATCTTCTTCCCAAGTGATGGGGTCTTCAACTGGAAAATCAGCTAGAAAATCAGCAACAGCTTGACCTTTAATAGAAGTGCGAGATTCGAACTGAATCCCCAGAGCACTCATTTCGATCACCCATTTGGTCATTCGACCAGCTCGACCAGCTTTGTCAATGATATCTTTGAGTGAGTGTTCTGAAATGACAGTGATCTGGTGGGAGACGAAGTATGGTTGGAGACGACGCGATGCAGTGAGTAAGGCCAGGATGACCTTCTCAGTTTTTGAATAGCGAGTTTCAGCCGGAAGAAGAGTGTGGCTGATATAGTAGACTGGATGCTCAAAGCCTTCTCTTCTACTGACTAAGACTGTACTGATTGCTTGATCAGTTACGGCGAGATAGAGCCATAAGTCTTCTTTTGGCAATGGAGCAGTCAGAATAGGAGCTTGCACCAGATATTTCTTGATGCTTTGAAATGCTTCTTCACAGATTGGAGTCCAGCCAGATGTATCCGCCTTTCGTAGTTTGTCGAAGAGGGGTTTGCACTTGTCGGAAGATTTTGAGATGAATCGATTGAGTGCTGCTAACCTTCCAGTGAGGCGTTGAACTTCTTTTCGATTTGTAGGTGAAGGCATATCGATGATGGCTCGAATTTGATCGGGATTGGCTTCAATACCCCTCCTGGTCACAAGATGACCCAGGAATTTGCCAGATTGAACTCCGAAAGCGCACTTGGCTGGGTTGAGCTTCATACGATATTTTCGAAGAACTTGAAAGGTTTCTGTCAGATCAGAAAGGTGCTTGCTCCGAATGGAACTCTTGGTGAGGAGATCATCGACGTAGACTTCGACGTTGCGACCGATCTGATCTTCGAACATTTTTGTGACTAACCTTTGATAGGTAGATCCAGCATTTTTGAGGCCGAATGGCATTACATTGTAGCAGTAGAGACCTCGGCTAGTCACGAAGCAAGTCTTCTCTTGATCGTCTGGATGAAGTGGAATTTGATTATATCCAGAATACCCATCCATGAAGGATAATAGCTCGTGGCCAGCAGTGGCATCGACGAGTTTATCGATCCTTGGCATGGGAAATGGGTCTTTGGGGCAAGCCTTGTTGAGGTTGGTGAAGTCGATACAGACTCGGACTTTCCCATTCTTCTTTAGAACAGCAACAATGTTAGAGATCCAAGTAGGATACTCTACTTCACGGATGAAACCTGCTGCAAGTAGCTTGGTGATTTCTTCTTGAACAGCAACTTGCAGCTCTGGTCGGATGGTGCGTGGCTTTTGCTTGACAGGCTTCATTTCTTCTTTGATTGCAAGTCGATGGCAAACGTCATCTGGATTGATACCAGGCATGTCTTCGAAACACCAGGCGAAGACGTCGTTATTGGACTGGAGGAAGGATACCATGTCTTGCGCTTCTGCGTCGCTAAGACCGGTACCAATAAATGTTTATCGAGGGAGATCTCCACTGCCAATGTTGATAGGGATGATTTCTTCAATTGAAGGTGATGTTTCCTATTCGATTGGTGGAGGTTCGGTCAGCGGAATCTCCTTTGATTGCTATTTGGAAGAGGGACCAACTTCATCTCGTGGCCGCTTTGGAGGAGCAATGTTGATCTTTCGATCTGTTTTAGCCGCAGCAGCCTCACAAGACCTTCCAGCTTGTTGATCACCTCGAATGCAGACGATGCCTTCTCCTGTTGCAAACTTGAGAAGTTGATGGTAAGAGGAGGAGATGGCATTGATCTGGTGGAGGAATGGTCGCCCGAGGATGGCGTTGTAGCTGGAGACTCCTTCGACAATTGCAAACCTCACCGAGACTCGAGTTTCTCGGCTGAGGTCAAGGGTGAATCTCGATTCGCCCACCGTGATGCTTTGTTCACCGTTGAAACCAGTGATCACCGTTGGAACGACGTCAAGGCTTTGATACTTATGTCCCAGACGCTTGAAGCAATCCGAGAACATAATGTCGATGGAGCTTCCGGTGTCGATGAGGATCCGGTTGACAGTGCTGCCGTCGATAATGAGTTTCAAGACCATGGGGTCTCGATGTGGAGTATGGACTCCTTGAAGATCGGTGTCGTTGAAGACTATGGATGGCCAAGCAAGACCTTCGATGGGATTCTCGATCCAAGTATCTTCTTTATTTGCAGTAGATCGAACATGGAAGATACGCCGAATCTGGCGATCGACTTCTTTCCCGGTAATTGCTTGATTGTGTAATGATCCATGAATGCCAAAGACATTGGCATTCACAGAGATAGGTTGCCGGTTCGAGGAGATTTGATGTATCCAACACACTTCTTTCCCCTTTGCAGAGGTCCGATGTTGATCGTGTCCGCCTTTGACGAACTCTTGAAGATGGCCTTCTCGCAATAGGTCTTCAAGATGGAATTTCAGCCGAAAACACCGATCGGTGGAATGGCCGTGACTTCGATGGAAGTCGCAGTAGACTGTTTTGTCTGCTGTGAATTTGGAATTCGGCTGAAGAGGATTAGGCCTCCGAACGAACTCTTCATGTTGAATGCGGTCGAGTATCTGTTCGACCGGCATGTTCCACTCGGTGAAAGTGGTCTTCGTTGGAGATCGACGTCCATCATTCTTTGATCTTTTGTTGGCCGGAGGGGCTATTGCTTCAGTGTTGTGAGCCTTTGCAGCATACTTAGGAGCTTCTCTTTCAGCAGGCCTTCTCTTAGTTTCTCGCCCTTTCCGAGCGACTTGATCATCTTCGACCTCGATTTCCCTCTGGATTCGGTCAAACATTGCACCCAGAGAAGGAGGGGGATTGCGGATGAAGTCGTTGTAGATGTGTAGATCGAAGCGGAGAGCGTTCTGGAAAGCCAACATGATGGCTTCATCATCCAGATGTCTTCCAGAGAGAGCAGCATGCTCGTTGCGAAACCTCCTCGTGAAGCTGCGGAGAGTCTCGTCCGCACCCATCCTCAGTCGGTAGAGAGAGTCGAGCTTCTTCTCTGGCTTTAGATTGAGTTGATAGTGCTGCACAAAGAGGTTAGCCAAAACACCGAACTGGGTGATGGACCCAGCTCGGAGATTGTGATACCAGTCGAGCGAAGGCTCATCGAGACTTCCCGCGAAGGTGCGGCAGAGCATGTTGTTTTCCTCTTCATGTGGCGTTAGAGCTTGCTTGAAGGCAAGTATGTGGAGGCTTGGATCTCCTCTGATGCAGTTGAATTTGGGGAGGATAGGAGTTCTCCATCCTCTTGGAAAGGTGGTCTCGAAGAGACTTCGATGTAGAGGCCCGGCAGAGGAGTAACCGTCCCTACGACCGTGTCCTCGACCTAGAGGTGGGTCAAGAGGCAAGATCGCAAGGTCTTGCTCGGGCATTGAAGTATTTGCCGGTTGGAGTCGATGTCGAAGGTCCGATCCAAGTCTACGTTGAAGTGGAATGGACGGGGAAACTCGGCTCTTTGAAGGAGCGCCTTTCATTTGGTGCTTCCTTGGCATGTTGATCTTTGAAGGTGTCCTCTTGTCGCAGTTGCGACCAGAAGAGGATTGGGAGGACTCGTCGTCAAGACGATCCTAGACACTCTGCTTCCAGGGAGCAGCAGAGGGAGTAGGATCACGACGAATTCTTTCGAGGGCAGCAGTGCCCATTGATCTCCGTTGCTCGGAGTGGATTGAACGTTGTGGAAGATTGATCCTCTCACTTGCAGAGGGGATAGGCAGAACGATCCCAGCTTCGGAAGCTGCTTTCTTAAGAGCATCCCTCTCAGCAGTGAGGGTGGCGTTTTGTTTCGCCAGTTGGAGCAATTGGAAATCGACTGCAGAGACTTGGTATGTCGATGGAGGGTCTTCAGCAGGAGCAGGGGCAGTCTGCCCAATTGATTGATGAGGATGAGGAGCGATCGGTCGATCGACTGATCTTCCACTTCCTGAGTGAACCCCCATCTCGGGGACAGCAAGGGGCTGCCCGAAGTTGAGCCTTTGACTTATTGAACGAGTCTCAGGACGAGGTTGATGTTGAGTGTTACTTCCTTCTGGTTGACCCTGGTGTTTGGTTCTCGCCATTCAGAGTGCGAAGGGTACAATGAGATTGCCGATGTCCGATCAGTTGTTTGAGCAACCGAGGGGGCGAGGAAGTTTGGCTATTGATCTAGTAGTCGAAATTGAGAGGACACGGCTTCTCGTTCGGATCCCACAGACGGCGCCAAACTGTGGGGGAAAATCTTCGTGCCGACCCGAAGACTCTCGCAGCACCAGTCAATTGGAGTCGAAGTTGACGTCGAAGATCGTTGATCGATCTATTGATTGAAGTTGTTGCTTTTGATATGTAAACAGAGAAAGAGAGATACAATCAGAGAGTAGACACGAGAGGTGTGATCTCAGAGTTCAGCCGAAGCCTACGTCTCCGTGCTATAGGGAGCAACCCGAATTCACTAAAACTTCAGTTGAAGTGACCTCGACAGGCCGAGTGTCACTGAAAAACGATCTGATCTCTTCGAAGGAGAAAAGAAGATCAAAGGGAGATGGTAGATCGGAGGTTGGAAATTCCAGAGCTCTGATTTTAGAACTGAGAATTCGATCCATTTACATTCAAAGGCTCTGCTACTTATAGGATTCTTCTGGTGGCGAATGGCGGTTTTCTGCTGTCGTATCTGGGGATCCTTCAGGTAAAGCTGGTGGGTTTCGCTGTGGTCCTCGGGGGCCCACCATGCAGGGCCGGTGGGTCCCGCTGTTGTCCTCGGGGGCTCACCAGGCAGGGCCGGTGGGTCCCGCTGTGGTACTCGGGGGCCCACCAGGCAGGGCCAGTGGGTCCCGCTGTGGTCCTCGGGGGCCCACCAGGCAGGGCCGGTGGGCCCCGCTGTTGTACTCGGGGGCCCACCAGGCAGGGCCGGTGGGTCCCGCTGTTGTCTTCATGGGCCCACCGGGCAGGGCCGGTGGGTCCCGCTGTGGTACTTAGGGGGCCCACCAGGCAGGGCCGGTGGGTCCCGCTGTGGTCTTCGGGGGCCCACCAGGCAGGGCCGGTGGGTCCCGCTGTTTGCAGACTTCTTGCCAAAATTTGCACCCACAACCGTGGGAAGGGAAAGGCTCCTCAGGTCGAGGCTTCAGGTATCTGCACTAACTTGCTTCGATTGCCTTGTCTTTGAAGCTCGAAAATACTCTTAACACTTTGAACTCTTGTGTCGATTGCAGGTACGCCTGTTGGCTCGACTCCGAAGATAAAGAGCTTGGGTGATGTTGATATCAACCACCCTACTAGCGTGATCTGGAAGCTTTGCAATATTTCGGAAGCTACTTTTGAAGAAGCCTTCGATCGTCTAGATGTAGTGGTATGTGTATCTTCTTGATCGAATATTTGAGTTGTATCTTTGGAATAATTCTAACTTTCTATCCATCTTCAGAGCTCAGCAGTTTTGAGAATCACAAGCTCTCTCTCTAGGAAGGCAGGAGAACGGGAGGCCGCATCTGAGGTATCCCGATTGACAGCCGAACTGAAGGCTGTGAGCGAGGAGAGAGAGAGGCTGAGGGAGCTCCTGACTTCGAAGAAAACCTCTCTCAAGGCCAAGATCGAGGATCTTCGCAAGGGGAAGCTGGAGATCAAGGGGCTGCAGGATCGTTGCGAGGCGCAGAGTCACGAACTTGAATCCTTGACGAATCGGCTCGTCAAGGCTGAGGACGTGTCCTGTGGTCACGACAACGAGATCAAGGAGCTGAAAGAACGACTTGCTGCTCAACACGCTGCTTTTACTGCCAGAGAGGAGACTTCCAGGAAGGCATTGGAGCATGCGCTGTCTGAATGCAAGAGCTATAAGGAAATGGCCGAGAAAGCGGCAGAGGCACTCAGGGTACATATCAGCAGTGTCCGATCTTCTAAAGCTTCGGTTGCGAGCAAGGCTCGCGGCGAATCTGAAGGAGAGAAGTCGCGCGCTCCAAGCGTAGCAAAGCCCTGATGTATCTCTACTTTTTTCTCTGTTGTTTATACTTGTAAACTTTTGACATGTTGTAGCTCAACGTTGTACTTGGCAAGTTTTGATAATCAAAAGATCTTTTTGGTGTTTGAAAATTGAATCTCTTGAGATGAATGTCTTTAATATCATGTACTGGATAGCTTTAATATCATGTACTGGATAGCATTGGAATAGATACAATTTTTCGAATGTAATGGGTCGAGTCGCAACTTAATTACGAAAACTTATTGCAACTTGAAAATTGAACTTGAATTCGTGTAACATTTGAATGTGAGGGGTTGAGTCGCAACTCAAGCACCCAAACCTGTTAGACGATATTGAAATTGATTGAAATTGAATATTTGAAATTTGAAGGTCAGTTTAACATTTAGTAAGGGGTTGAGTCGCAACTCAACATCCAAACTTGTTAAAAGACTTGGCAACTTGAATGTAGATAATTTGAAACTGCTTCAGAACTTGAATTGAAAAGCTGAACACTTGCACATTTGATCATTTGAAAGAGATCTTTATTCATCACAAAATTTACATCATGGATAGAACAACTTGAGATGTCTAGAGTTCCAAGCTCGAGGCAATCTATCTCCTTCTGGTGAGATCAGTCTGAAAGAACCTTTGCCTCCCACTAATTCAATGATATATGGACCTTCCCAGTTGGGAGCAAGCTTTCCACTGCTGTGTTCTTTGGTGTTGTAGAAAACTGCTCTGAGAACTAGACTGCCCACTGGGAACTGTCTCTTGTAGACTTTCTCATCATATGCTCGTTTGATCTTCTGCTGATATTTGGCCACACGAAGGGAAGCTTGGTCTCGTAGTTCTTCAGAGAAGTCTAGATCATTGATCCGAAGCTCTTCGTTGATTCCTTCTTCAACTACCCTGGTCTTCAGAGTACTTGATATGTTTTCTGTTGGGAGTACTGCTTCTGATCCATATGTTAGGCGAAAAGGCAAGAACCCAGTTGATCTTCTCGGAGTTGTGCGATACCCCCAAAGAACTTCAGGTAGGACCTGTTCCCACAATCCCTTCTTGTCGTTGAGTTTCTTCTTGAGTATACCAAGTATAGCTCTATTCGAGGCTTCAGCTTGACTATTGCATTGAGGATATCTTAGAGTTGAATAGAATAGCTTGATACTGTTGTTCAGACAGAACTCTCGGATCTTGTCAGAGTCAAACTGAGTTCCATTGTCAGCAACAAGAACTTGAGGTGTACCGAACCTTGAGAAGATGTTATGCCGAATGAATTTGATCACTTCGTCGTCAGTCTCTCGGAAGAGGGGCACAGCTTCAACCCATTTGGTGAAGTAATCCGTAGCTAGCAACAGATATTTCTTCTTGCTTGGAGTCGGGGGGAAAGGACCCAAGAAGTCCAGCCCCCACTGATGGAAAGGCCATGGACTTGATAGTTGATGAAGCTCATCTGCAGGGAGATGGATAGCTCAAGCGTGCCGTTGGCATGGCTCGCATCTTTGAACAACTTGTCGAGCATCTTTTGCCATTATAGGCCAGTAATAACCTTGTAGCTTCGTCTTGGCTTCAAGAGATCTTCCTCCCGAATGATTCCCACAAGCTCCAGAGTGGATATCAATCAGGATTGCCTGTGCTTGTTCTGGACCAATACACTTGAGCATCATCCCGTTGTGCGATTTGAAGTATAGGTCTTCTCCTTGTAGAATGTAGCATGGGAGCTTCCTTTGAAGTCTTCGGGCTTGACTTGGATCTTCCGGCATTTTGCCATGCTTGAAGAAGTTGAAAATTGGTCGTCTCCAGTCTTCAAGCTCACTTGTAGTAGTGAGGTTGGATCTCAGTTGATCTCCACCCCCAGATCCTTTTGCAGTAGCTGTAGTAGCAAGGATCTGTTGATCGGGGATGGTCTTGGGCACTTCCTGATAATCGATTTGTATTTGCCTTCCTCCGAGCGAGTCTCCAAGGACGGAGGCAGCATTAGCTAAAGCATCTGCTTCACGATTCTCTGCCCTTGGAATTTGAACGAATTCAGTATTTGTGAAGCGTTGTTGAAGACGTCGTACTAAGGCTAAATAGAGTTGCATTCTTTCTTCACGAGCTGTGTACTCTCCATTGATTTGCCTTATGATCAACTGGGAGTCGCTGTAGACGATGATTCGGTCTACCCCCAGGGATTCCGCCATTTCGAGTCCGGAAATGAGTGCTTCATATTCGGCTTCGTTATTGGTGGCGTTGAACCCTAGGAGAGTGGCCTTCTGTAAATGATCAAGTTCGGGGGATACTAAGACTATCTCAGTTCCCGAACCGATCGAACTTGAAGCTCCATCAGTATAAAGCTTCCATAGCGGGGTTGCAGCAATAGCTTCGAGACTTGAATTAATTTTTGTTGCAAGGTTGATCGGAGTATTGTCCTTATCTTCTAAGCGCATGTCGACATCTACTTCCCAAGTGATGGGGTCTTCAACTAGAAAGTCTGCTAGAAAATCGGCAACAGCTTGACCTTGGATAGAAGTGCGAGATTCGAACTGAATCCCCAGAGCACTCATTTCGATCACCCACTTGGTCATTCGACCAGCTCTACCAGCTTTGTCAACGATATCTTTGAGCGGGTGTTCTGAAATGACAGTGATCTGGTGGGAGACGAAGTAAGGTTGAAGACGACGCGATGCAGTGAGCAACGCCAGGATGACCTTCTCAGTTTTTGAATACCGAGTTTCTGCTGGAAGGAGAGTATGGCTGATGTAGTAGACTGGATGCTCGACGCCTTCTCTTCTACTGACTAGGACCGCGCTGATTGCTTGATCGGTCACGGCGAGGTAGAGCCACAAGTATTCTTTTGGAAGTGGAGCAGTCAGGATAGGAGCTTGCACCAGATATTTCTTGATGCTCTGAAAAGCTTCTTCGCAAGTTGAACTCCACCCTGAAGTATTCGCCTTTCGTAGTTTGTCGAATAGGGGTTTGCACTTGTCGGAAGATTTTGAGATGAATCGATTGAGTGCTGCTAACCTTCCAATAAGGCGTTGAACTTTTTTCCGATTTGTAGGCGATGGCATGTCGAGTATAGCTCGAATTTGGTCGGGGTTGGCCTCAATACCTCTTCTGGTCACAAGGTGACCCAGAAATTTGCCCAATTGAACTCCAAAAGCGCACTTGGCAGGATTGAGCTTCATGCGATACTTTCGGAGGACTTGAAAGGTTTCCGCCAGATCAGATAGATGTTTCCCTCTAGTGGAGCTCTTGGTGAGGAGATCATCGACATAGACTTCGACGTTGCGACCGATCTGATCTTCGAACATCTTTGTGACTAACCTTTGATAGGTGGAACCAGCATTCTTGAGGCCGAATGGCATGACATTGTAGCAGTAGAGACCTCGGCTAGTCACAAAACATGTCTTCTCTTGATCATCAGCGTGAAGAGGAATTTGATTATATCCAGAGTACCCATCCATGAAAGACAATAGCTCGTGGCCAGCAGTGGCATCGACGAGTCTATCAATCCTTGGCATGGGGAACGGGTCTTTGGGGCAAGCCTTGTTGAGATTGGTGAAGTCGATGCAGACTCTGACCTTTCCATTCTTCTTCGAAACAGCAACAATATTAGAGATCCAAGTAGGATACTCTACTTCACGGATGAAGCCTGCTGCGAGTAGCTTGGTGATTTCTTCTTGAACAGCAACTTGTAGCTCTGGTCGAATGGTGCGTGGCTTTTGCTTGATAGGTTTCACTTCTTCTTTGATCGCAAGTCGGTGACAAGCGTCATCTGGATTGATGCCAGGCATGTCTTCGAAACACCAAGCGAAGACGTCGATATTAGACTTGAGGAAGGATACCATGTCTTGTGCTTCTGCGTCGCTAAGACCGGTACCAATGAAAGTCTGTCGAGGGAGATCTCCGCTGCCGATGTTGATTGGGATGATTTCTTCAATTGAAGGTGACGCTTCCCATTCGATTGGCGGAGGTTCCGTCAGCGGAATCTCCTTTGATTGCTATTTGGAAGAGGGACCAGCTTCAACTCGTGGCCGATTTGGAGGAGCAATGTTGATCCTTCGATCTGTCTTAGCCGCAGCAACCTCACAAGATCTTCCAGTTTGCTGATCGCCTCGAATACAGACGATGCCTTCTCCAGTTGCAAATTTGAGTAGTTGATGATAAGAAGAGGAGATGGCATTGATCTGGTGGAGGAATGGTCGCCCGAGAATGGCGTTGTCGCTAGACACTCCTTCGATAATTGCGAATCTTACCGAGACTCGAGTCTCTCGGCTAAGGTCAAGAGTGAATCTTGATTCGCCCACAGTGATGCTTTGTTCGCCATTGAAACCAGTGATCACAGTTGGAACGACGTCAAGGCTTTGATATTTATGTCCCAGACGTTTGAAGCAGTCTGAGAACATACTATCGATGGAACTCCCGGTGTCGATGAGGATCCGATTGACGGTGCTTCCGTCGATGATGAGTTTCAAAACCAGAGGGTCTCGATGTGGAGTATGAACTCCTTGAAGATCAGTGTCGTTGAAGACGATGGACGGCCAATCAAGACCTTCGATGGGCTTCTCGATCCAAGTATCTTCTTTGTTTGCAGTAGATCGAACATGGAAGATGCGTCGAATCTGCCGATCAACTTCCTTCCCGGTCATTGATTGATGGTGTAATGATCCATGAATGCCAAAGATATTGGCATTCACAGTGAGAGGTGATGGGTTGGAAGAGATCTGATGAATCCAGCAAGCTTCTTTCCCCTTTGCAGAGGTTCGATGTTGATCTTGCCCGTTGTTGACGAACTCTTGAAGATGGCCCTCTCGCAATAAGTCTTCAAGATGGAACTTCAGCCGATAGCACCGGTCGGTGGAGTGGCCATGACTTCGATGGAATTCGCAGTAGACCATTTTGTCTGCTGTGAATTTGGAGTTTGGCTGAAGAGGATTGGGCCTTCGAAGATACTCGTCGTGTTGAATGCGGTCGAGTATCTGTTCGATCAGCATATTCTACTCGGTGAAAGTGGTCTTCGTTGGAGATCGACGCCCGTCATTCTTTGGTCGTTTATTGGCTGAAGGGGCTACTACTTCAGCGTTGTGAGCCTTGGCAGCATACTTGGGAGCTTCTCTCTCCGCAGGTCTTTGTTTTGTTTCTCGCCCTTTCCGAGCGACTTGGTCATCTTCGACCTCGATCTCTCTCTGGATTCGATCGAACATAGCACCCAGAGAAGCAGGGGGATTGCGGATGAAGTCGTTGTAGATGTGTAGATCGAAGCAGAGAGCATTCTGGAAAGCCAACATGATGGCTTCATCATCCAGATATCTTCCAGAGAGGGCAGCATGCTCGTTGCGAAACCTCCTAGTGAAACTTCGGAGAGTCTCGTCAGTACCCATCCTTAGTCGATAGAGAGAGTCGAGCTTCTTCTCGGGCTTCAGATTGAGCTGATAATGCTGCACGAAGAGTTTAGCCAAAATATCGAACTGGGTGATGGATCCAGCTCGAAGATTGTGATACCAGTCGAGTGACGGCTCATCGAGACTTCCTGCGAAGGTGCGGCAGAGCACGTTGTTTTCTTTCTCGTGTGGTGTTAGAGCTTGCTTGAATGCGAGGATGTGGAGAGTAGGGTCTCCTCGTATACAGTTGAATTTGGGGAGGATAGGAGTTCTCCATCCCCTTGGAAATGTTGACTCGAAGAGGCTCCGATGTAGAGGCCCGGTAGAGGAATAGCCATCCCTACGACCATATCCTCGACCTAGAGGGGGGTCAAGAGGCAAGATCGCAAGGTCTTGCTCAGGCATTGAAGTATTTGCCGGTTGAAGTCGATGTCGGAGGTCTGATCCAAGCCCACGTTGAAGTGGAATGGAAGGGGAGACTCTACTCTTTGAAGGAGCGCCTTTCATTTGGTGCTTCCTTGGTATATTGAGCTTTGAAGGTGCCCTCTTATCGTAGCTGCGGCCAGAAGACGATTGGGAAGACTCGTCGTCAAGGCGATCCCAAACACTCTGCTTCCAGGGGGCAGCAGAGGGAGTTGGGTCGCGTCGGATCCTCTCGAGGGCAGCAGTGCCCATTGACCTCCGTTGCTCAGAGTGAATTGAATGTCGAGAAAGATCGACCCTCTCACTTGTTGAAGGAATAGGTAGAGCGATCTCAGCCTCGGAAGCTGCTTTCTTCAGAGCATCCCTCTCAGCAGGTGAGGGTGGCGTTTTGCTTCGCCAATTGGAGCAGTTGGAAGTCAACCACAGAGATTTGGTAGGTCGATGGAGGGTCTTCAGTAGGAGTGGGCGCAGTTTGCCCAATCGATTGTCGTGCAGGATGGGCGATAGGTCGATCGACAGATCTCCCACTCCCTGAACGAACCCCCATCTCGGGGGCAGCAAGGGGCTGCCCAAAGTTGAGCCTTTAACTCATTGAACGAGTCTCAGGACGAGCTTGTTGTTGAGTGTTACTTCCTTCTGGTTGACCCTGGTGTTTTGTCCTCGCCATTCAGAGAGCGAAGGGTGCAACGAGAGTGCCGACATTCGATCAGTTGTCTGATCAACCGAGGAGGCGAGGAAGTTTGGCTATCAAGATTAGTTGTATGCTCAACCAATCAAGTAGTAGTGGAGAGAGCTCGACTTTTTGCTCGGAATCCGACAGACGGCGCCAAATTATGGGGGAAAATCTTCATGCCGACCCGAAGACCTCGCCTCACCAGTCAATTGGAGTTGAAGTTGACGTCGAAGATCGTTGGTCGATCTGTTGATCGAAGTTGAAGTTTTTGATATGTAAACAGAGAGATGCAATCAGAGAGAGAGTTTGACACGAGAAGTGATCTCGGAGTTCAGCCGAAGCCTACGTCTCCGTGCTATAGGGTGCAACCCGAATTCACTAACACTTTTCTCAAAGTAACCTCGACAGGCCGAGTGCTACTGAAGCCTTCTTGATCTCTTCACAGACAAGAAGATGATCAAGTAGAGGTGAAGGGTGAGAACATAGAAATTCCAGAGCTCTGGTTCTGAAAATCAGATCTCAGAGTGGAAAATGGATTTCGGATCCTTTTACAGTCGAAGGCTCTGCTATTTATAGACTTTCCTGGTGGCAAATGGCGGTTTCTGCTGCAGCATCTGGGGATCTTCCAAGTAAAACTGGTGGGCCCCGCTATCGTCTTCTAGGGGATTCCACAGGTTCTTGGTCCCACCAGGCAGGGCTGGTGGGTCCCGTGATTGTCCTCATGGGCCCACTAGGCAGGGCCGGTGGGTCCCGCGGTGGTCCTCGTGGGCCCACCAGGCAGGGCCGGTGGGTCCCACGGTGGTTCTCGTGGGCCCACCAGGCAGGGCCGGTGGGTCCCGCGGTAGTCCTCGTGGGCCCACCAGGCAGGGCCGGTGGGTCCCACGGTAGTCCTCGTGGGCCCACCAGGCAGGGCTGGTGGGTCCCGTGGTAGTCCTCGTGGGCCCACCAGGCAGGGCCGGTGGGTCCCGCGGTAGTCGTTAATCTTCTGCTAAAATTTGCACCCACAAGGATATGTTAGGTTTGATGTGGTCTACAGCTCGTAAAACCCTAGGTTTGGCTGTATATGGTTGATAGTTTATTTAGGATTGTATATAGGTACGTATTATTATACGTGTTCTATTTAAAGAACTTAAGGAGCCATGGCTATATAGTAGTCCATCTGAGTGGGAGACTCAGTGGATCGGTCTTATGAGCCTAAATCGTTCACAACTCTGATTTGGGTTGGTCGCCCTATCAGGATAAGCTGTTGGAATGACAGAGCATGAGAATCTCCATAATGGTCATTACCAGGCACAGTGTCTGTGGCCGAATAGAACCAACACGGTGCACAGATCGGTGAGCAGACACCGGTGCACATAGCCGTGTTTCTGCTTAGGGTAATCGGTCCTAAACCCTGAGGAACCGTGACCGGTGGACTAACCAATTGCGTGTAACTTTGGTTCACCAACGTGTGAGGGATCTAACCACGACCCAATACCACGGTGCGCTGGGTTACCGGGCTGACGTTGCATCGGCACGCCACTCTTGCAGGCCATCCACATCCTTATCGGTAGGTGCGTTCCTTGGTATGACATACACCGCACTAAACCCAGGCCTGGTGGTCAGCAGTTGAGCTGTTGACCGGATCCGGTTGCTTGGCCAAAGCGATCGGAGGTGCGATGTGATAGTCAACCTGGAAGGAACCTTGTCATATGGTCACTCGAGTCTGACGGTGCTCTCCACCGCTCGAGTTGACTCATGGCACCAAGTGGAGGGACATTGTATTACCAATACTAAGCGGAGAACAGGGGTATGCGAGAGAGCTTAATAAGTCTGGGAGAATTGGAGTGCAGCCTGCGTCGCACTCTGGGTGGCCACGCAGGTTAACCGAGACCCAGAGGATTGACAAGGACACTCGGGTAGTGTGTCGATCGGGTTCGGTTGGAAGCCATGAATCCTAGTCCCTGAAGGTTCCACCCTATCCACGATCATTACGGATCAATACTTTTTCCTTGTCTCACAGCATATTATGAGTTGAAGAAATAATGCCTAATCGTCCTGTGTTCCGTGAGTGCATCGCACTGGAGCATGGTGGTAGCACAGGACTAAGTGTGTTCACTAGGGGGCAACCCTAGAGTAGTGTAGAGACATACGATGTTGCCATTATACCATGAGGAGTCCATTCCGTGTGTGCGTGTTGCACTAGAACGCAGAATGCGAGTTTAGTAATTTTTACTATGGGGCACCCCACCTTTTACTAAGGGCACCCTAGTAAATAGTAAAAATACTATTCATCATCCCATGGTGTATTGACTTGTTGCTGATGCCGATGAGGTGCCCTAAGTGTTAGGGTGCATTATCGTGCACGTAGATGGGCCATACATTGTCCCGCATGAGGTGAACGACCACTAGATGCATGGGGGCATTTTGGTCATTTCAAAATGTCCCGCATGCCCTAGTGGCCGCCATCCTCACTAGGGCTAGCATGCATGGCTATCAAACTTATAATTAAGGGATTAATTCAGATTTGAATGATTTTGAATCATCTCCTTAATTACAACAATTCTAATATGGCAACTAGTAATAAAAAGGGGCATTGAATTTGAGAGTAATGAGGGAGAGAGAGAGGAACGGTTTCAAATGACAAGAGAGAGTGAGGGGCACGAATTTCAGATCTGAAATGGTGCATCTTTCTCATATTTCCGAGGAAGAACCAAAGCCCCTTCGCTTATGGTTCGGATTTTTGTAATCTCTCTCTCTCTCTCGGGTTCATCTCTTCTCTCTCCTTCATCTTCTTCTCCAAGTGTGTGTGTGAGATTGATGGAGATCGCTTGCACTCTGAGGCACTCAGAGATTAGAGTGCAAGGATCCGCGATGATATGTGAGATCGGGTGAATCCGAAGAGATTCATTTCTCTCTTGCATGAGGATCCGGCTCGAGATTGCTGCCCAGATTTTACGGGCAGATCTGCACTGTTTTGATCACTGCAGGAGCAATTGAAGTCTAAATGACTTCAAACCGGTTGCAAACTCTTGGTGTTGAAGTCTTCTTTCCGGCAAATCAAGTTTCGCTCCATTCCGATGTCGGGATAGAAAGTTACGGCCTTTGCACTGAAAGGTGTCCGTGCAGATCCGAATTTGTCTTCATCAATATTGAAGCAATTCTTCGCGGTGTGAAATCCCGCACGAAGGTATAACCTACTAACCCCTAGATCTATCATAATGCATACATATGAGATATGTCAATCATTTCGATAGATGACTATAGGGGTTCGATTCGTATTTGTTTTATCATTTACGCATATGATTAATATGAATGAAAATTTTAAAATGTACCGCACACCGAAACGATCCTCGGGATCAACTCCACCTTCCGCTGTGCCTCCGATATCATTCCAACAAATGGTATCAGAGCCATTTTGGTGTGCGATTCATGAGAAAAAATTTTCATGGAACGAATCGTATGTGCATTTGATTAACGAATGCATCACCGGGGTTTGCGTAGATCATATATTCATATATGTCGCATGTTATGCATAGTGTGTTTTGCAGGGCACCGCTATAGTGTGATTGTTTGCTTTCGGGGGTCGGACCCTGAAATATAATTGCATGGTATTTCGATTGTTTTTGTGATGGATGAATGTAAGGCCTAATGGGACAAGCACGTGGAGGTTGACCACGGCTTGGTTTTTCCCTGCCCTTATTTCTATTCTTGTCTTTATTCTTCTAGCTAGGAAAATGTGTACGAACGAGCAATTGCTCGGAGCGTACTAGTATTTTCAGTTACAGGTTGAAGTCTTGGAGGACAAGGATAGATCAGAGATTCATCACTGGTGGACCGAGCGGGGTGGCCCAAAGTAAGGAATATCTGGAAGATGCCATTGAAGAAATGTCAGAGCATTGCTAGTTAGGTTCAGGGGTCGGACCCTGAACTTGATATCAATGGATGTTTGTTTTTTCTTTGGTTGGATATTTCTTTAAACCCCGGTAAAAGAATATAATCTAATGCAGTATGTGTTAGATTGTGGGATGCCCTTTCCCCACTATTTGTGGGATGCCTTTTCCCCACTTGGTCCATGTGACCATTAGGTTAGATCTTCATTTATTGACACCCGTAGTCTAATTGGTGTTTGATGGTAGTTGGATCCCATAACACTCGGTTATGCCACCGTTAGGTAGAGGTCCGACGGAGGTTGTCGGATGTCCCTAATTGGTCCGGCAAATCAAGTTTCGCTCCATTCCGATGTCGGGATAAAAAGTTACGGCCTTTGCACTGAAAGGTGTCCGTGCAGATCCGAATTTGTCTTCATCAATATTGAAGCAATTCTTCGCGGTGTGAAATCCCGCACAAAGGTATAACCTACTAACCCCTAGATCTATCATAATGCATACATATGAGATATGTCAATCATTTCGATAGATGACTATAGGGGTTCGATTCGTATTTGTTTTATCAATTACGTATATGATTAATATGAATGAAAATTTTAAAATGTACCGCACACCGAAACGATCCTCGGGATCAACTCCACCTTCCGCTGTGCCTCCGATATCATTCCAACAGGATACTCTACTTCACGGATGAAGCCTGCTGCGAGTAGCTTGGTGATTTCTTCTTGAACGGCAACTTGCAGCTCTGGTCGGATGGTGCGTGGCTTTTGCTTGACAGGCTTCACTTCTTCTTTGATCGCAAGTCGGTGACAAGCGTCATCTGGATTGATACCAGGCATGTCTTCGAAACACCAAGCGAAGACGTCGATATTGGACTGGAGGAAGGATACCATGTCTTGCGCTTCTGCGTCGCTAAGACCGGTACCAATAAAAGTTTGTCGAGGGAGATCTCTACTGCCGATGTTGATTGGGATGATTTCTTCAATTGAAGGTGATGCTTCCCATTCGATTGGTGGAGGTTCGGTCAGCGGAATCTCCTTTAATTGCTATTTGAAAGAGGGACCAGCTTCATCTTGTGGTCGCTTTGGAGGAGCAATGTTGATCTTTCGATCTGTCTTAGCCGCAGCAGCCTCACAAGACCTTCCAGCTTGTTGATCGCCTCGAATACAGACGATGCCTTCTCTAGTTGCAAACTTGAGTAGTTGATGATAAGAAGAGGAGATGGCATTGATCTGGTGGAGGAATGGTCGTCCGAGAATGGCGTTGTAGCTGGACGTTCCCTCGACGATCGCAAACCTCACCGAGACTCGAGTCTCTTGGCTGAGGTCGATGGTGAATCTCGACTCACCCACCGTGATGCTTTGTTCGCCGTTGAAACCAGTGATCACAGTTGGAACGACGTCAAGGCTTTGATATTTATGTCCCAGACGTTTGAAGCAGTCTGAGAACATAATGTCGATAGAACTCCCGGTGTCGATGAGGATCCGATTGACGGTGCTTCCGTCGATGATGAGTTTCAAAACCAGGCGGTCTCGATGTGGAGTATGAACTCCTTGAAGATCAGTGTCGTTGAAGACGATGGACGGCCAAGCAAGACCTTCGATGGGCTTCTCGATCCAGGTATCTTCTTTGTTTGCAGTAGATCGAACATGGAAGATGCGCCGAATCTGCCGATCGACTTCCTTCCCGGTTACTGATTGATTGTGCAATGATCCATGAATGCCAAAGATATTGGCATTCACGGTGAGAGGTGATGGGTTGGAAGAGATCTGTTGAATCCAGCAAGCCTCTTTCCCCTTTGCAGAGGATCGACGTTGATCTTGTCCTTCTCTGGTGAATTTATGGAGATGGCCTTCTCTCAGCAAGTCTTCGAGATGAAACTTTAGCCGATAGCACCGATCGGTGGAATGGCCATGGCTTCGATGAAAATCGCAATAAACAGTTTTGTCGGCCGTGAACTTTGTGTTCGGCTGAAGTGGATTGGGCCTTCGAAGGAATTCTTCGTGTTGAATGCGGTCAAGGATCTGTTCAACAGGTAAATTCCACTCGGTGAAAGTGGTCTTCGTCGAAGATCGACGCCCATCATTCTTTGGTTGTTTGTTGGCTGGAGGGGCTGCTGCCTCAGCGTTGTGAGCTTTGGTAGCATACTTTGGAGCTTCTCTCTCAGTAGGCCTTCTCTTTGACTCTCGCCCTTTTCGAGCGACTTGATCGTCTTCCACCTCAATCTCTCTCTGGATTTGATCAAACATTGCACCCAGAGAGGGAGGGGGATCGCGAATGAAATCGTTGTAGATATGTAGATCGAAGCGGAGGGCGTTCTGGAAAGCCAGCAGGATGGCTTCATCATCCAGATGTCTTCCAGAGAGAGCAGCATGCTCGTTGCGAAATCTCCTCGTGAAGCTGCGGAGAGTCTCGTCGGCACCCATCCTTAGCCGATAGAGAGAGTCGAGCTTCTTCTCTGGCTTCAGATTGAGCTGATAATGCTGCACAAATAAGTTAACCAAAACACCGAACTGGGTGATGGACCCAGCTCGGAGATTGTGATACCAGTCGAGTGACGGCTCATCGAGACTTCCTGTGAAGGTGCGGCAGAGCACGTTGTTTTCTTCTACGTGCGGCGTTAGTGCTTGCTTGAATGCGAGGATATGGAGAGTCGGATCTCCTCTGATGCAATTGAATTTGGGGAGAGTGAGAGTTCTCCATCCCCTTGGAAATGTTGATTCGAATAGACTTCTGTGGAGTGGCCCGGCAGAGGAGTACCCATCTCTACGACCATGTCCTCGGACTGGATATAGACCAAGAGGCAGGATTGAGAGGTCTGGTTCAGGCCTCTGAATATCAGTATGTTGGAGTCGATGGCGAAGGTCCGATCCGAGTCCACGTTGGAGTGGAATGGAAGGGGAGACTCTACTCTTTGAAGGAGCGCCTTTCATCTGGTGCTTTCTTTGTATGTTGAGCTTTGAAGGTGCCTTCTTGTCGCAGTTGCGGCCAGAAGATGATTGGGAGGACTCATCGTCGAGGCGGTCCCAAACACTTTGCTTCCAGGGGGCAGCAGAGGGAGTTGGGTCACGTCGAATCCTCTCGAGGGCAGCAGTGCCCATTGACCTCCATTGCTCGGAGTGGATTGAATGTCGAGGAAGATCGGCCCTCTCACTTGCAGAGGGAATAGGTAGAGCGATCCCAGCCTCGGAAGCTGCTTTCTTAAGAGCATCCCTCTCAACGGTGAGAGTAGCATTTTGCTTCGCCAATTGGAGCAGTTGGAAGTCGACCGCAGAAATTTGGTAGGTCGATGGAGGGTCTTCAGCAGGAGCGGGGACTGTTTGCCCAATTGATTGCCGGGCAGGATGGGCGATCGGTCGATCGACAGATCTTCCGCTTCCCGAGCGAACCCCCATCTCAGGAACAGCAAGGGGCTGTCCAAAGTTGAGCCTTTGACTCATCGATCGAGTCCCAGGACGAGCTTGTTGTTGAGTGTTACTTCCTTCTGGTTGACCCTGGTGTTTCGTCCTCGCCATTCAGAGAGCGAAAGGTGCAACGAGAGTGCCGATGTCCGATCAGTTGTCTGATCAGCCGAGGGGGCGAGGAAGTTTGACTATCAAGATCGGTTGTATGCTCAACCGATCAAGTAGTAGCGGAGAGCTCGACTTTTTGCTCGGATCCCACAGACGGTGCCAAACTGTGGGGAAAAATCTTCGTGCCGACCCGAAGACCTAGCCTCACCAGTCAATCGAAGTTGAAGTCGAAGATCGTTGCTCGATCTGTTGATTGAAGTCGTTGCTTTTGATATGCTAACAGAGAAGCAACCAGAGAGAATTGACACGAGAAGTGATATCGGAGTTCAGCCGAAGCCTACGTCTCCGTGCTATAGGGAGCAACCCGAATTCACTAATACTTGTTTCGAAGTGACCTCGACAGGCCGAGTGTCACTGAAGTTTCTTCGACTTGTTCAAAGACAAGAAGACGATCAAGGTGAGGTAGAGGGTAAGAGGAGATAGAGGTTTCTGAGACAGATATCAGATGATGGCACTGATATGTTTTCAGAGCTCTGGTTTGAGTTCTGGAGTTTCAGGTTTTGAAAATCTGATCCCTTTACATTCGAAGGCTCTGCTATTTATAGGATTCCAGAAGTGTAATTCTGGGGTAAATGGCGGCTTCTGCTTGTCGTATCTAGGGATCCTCCAGGCAGGGCTGGTGGGTCCCGCTGCCATCTTCTGGGGGATTCGACAGGCAGGGCCGGTGGGTCCCGTGGTAGTCTTCGTGGGCCCACCAGGCAGGGCTGGTGGGTCCCGCTGTAGTCTCCGGGGGCCCACCAGGCAGGGCCGGTGGGTCTCGTGGTAGTCTCCGGGGGCCCAACAGGCAGGGCCAGTGGGTCCCGTGGTAGTCTCCGGGGGCCCACCAGGCAGGGCCGGTGGGTCCCGCTGTGGTCTCCGGGGGCCCACCAGGCAGGGCCAGTGGGTCCCGCTGTGGTCTCCGGGGGCCCACCAGGCAGGGCCGGTGGGTCCCGCTGTTGGCAACCTTCTTACCAAAATTTGCACCCACATGTATCCATTCTAATTCATTCGTACGATCCATTCTAATTCCTTCGTACAATCCATTCTAATTCCTTCGTACGATCCATTCTATTTCATTCGTATGATCCATTCTAATTCCTTTATACGATCCATTCTAATTCATTCGTACAATCCATTCTAATTCATTCATACGATCCATTCTAATTCATTCATACAATCCATTCTAATTCTTTCGCACGAATGTATCCATTCTAATTCATTCGTTCGATCCACTCTAATTCCTTCGTATGATCCATTCTAATTCATTCGCACGAATGTATCCATTCTAATTCATTCGTACGATCCATTCGAATTCATTCATACGATCCATTCAAATTCAATCATACGATCCATTCTATTTCATTCGTACGATCCATTCTTACTAATTCGTACGATCCATTCTAATTCATTTGCACGATCCAATCTAATTCATTCGTACGATCCATTCTAATTCATTCGTACGTTCCATTCTATTTCATTCGTACGATCCATTCTTACTCATTCGTAAGATCCATTCTAATTCATTCGCACGAATGTATCCATTCTAATTCATTCGTACGATCCATTCTAATTCATTCGCACGATCTATTCTAATTCATTCATACGATCCATTCTAATTCATTCATGCGATCCATTCTAACTCATTCGCACGATCCATTCTAATATATTCGCACAATCTATTCTAATTCATTCGTAATTCATTCGCACGATCATTTAGGTATTTAGGTTTCGGCCTCAGACTCTGTATTTGGTTGAATACAAAGATGCACCTTTGAATGAATTTGAATTTGAATGGATCGTGTGAATGAATTAGAATGGATCGTACGAATGAATTAGAATAGATTGTGCGAATGAATTAGAATAGATCGTACAAATGAATTAGAATGGATAAATTCGTGCGAATGAATAAGAATGGATCGTATAAATGAATTAGAATGGATCATATGAATGAATTCGAATAGATCATACGAATGAATTAGAATGGATACATTGTGCGAATGAATTAGAATGGATCATACGAAAGAATTAGGGTGGATCGTATGAATGAATTAGAATTGATACATTCGTGCAAAAGAATTAGAATGGATTGTATGAATGAATTAGAATGGATCGTATGAATGAATTAGAATGGATCGTGCGAATGAATTAGAATGGATCGTACGAATGAATTAGAATGGATTGTATGAATGAATTAGAATGGATCATGCGAATGAATTATAATGGAACATACGAATGAATTAGAATGGATACATTCGTACGAATGAATTAGAATGGATCGTACGAATGAGTAAGAATGGATCGTACGAATGAAATAGAATGGATCGTACGAATGAATTAGAATGGATCGTGCTAATAAATTAGAATCGATCGTACGAATGAATTAGAATAGATTGTGCAAATGAATTAGAATTGATCGTACGAATGAATTAGAATGGATCGTATGAATGAATTAGAATGGATCGTGCGAATGAATGAGAATGGATCGTACGAATGAATTAGAATGGATACATTCGTGCGAGTGAATTAGAATGGATCGTACGAATGAGTAAGAATGGATCGTACGAATAAAATAGAATGGATCGTACGAATGAATTAGAATGGATCGTGCTAATGAATTAGAATGGATCGTACGAATGAATTAGAATAGATTGTGCGAATGAAATAGAATGGAACGTACGAATGAATTAGAATGGATCGTATGAATGAATTAGAATGGATCGTGCGAATGAATTAGAATGGATCGTACGAATGAATTAGAATGGATACATTCGTGCGAACTAATTAGAATGGATTGTATGAATGAATTAGAATCGATCGTATGAATAAATTAGAATGGATCGTGCGAATGTATTAAAATGGATCGTACGAATGAATTAGAATGGATCGTGCGAATGAATTAGAATGGATCGTACGAATGAATTAGAATGGATACATTCGTGCGAATGAATTAGAATGGATCGTACGAATGACTAAGAATGTATCATACGAATGAAATAGAATGGATCATACAAATGAATTAGAATGGATCGTGCTAATGAATTAGAATGGATCGTACAAATGAATTACAATAGATTGTGCGAATGAATTTGAATAGATCGTACGAATGAATTAGAATAGATACATTCGTGTGAAAGGATTAGAATGGATTGTATGAATGAATTAGAATGGATCGGATGAATGAATTAGAATGGATCGTGCGAATGAATTAGAATGGATCGTATGAAAGAATTAGAATGGATCGTATGAATGAATTAGAATGGATCGTGCGAATGAATTAGAATAGATTGTACGAATGAGTAAGAATGAATCGTACGAATGAATTAGAATGGATCGTACGAATGAATTAGAATGGATCGTACAAAAGAATTAAAATGGATCGTACGAATGAATTAGAATAGATTGTGCGAATGAATTAGAATTGATCGTACGAATAAATTAGAATGGATACATTCGTGCGAATGAATTAGAATGGATTGTATGAATGAATTAGATTGGATCGTATGAATGAATTAGAATGGATCGTACGTATGAATTAGAATGGATACTGTTGGGGGTGATTGAAACCCGATCAGGAGTTCGCTCTCCCGTGCTCACCCAGTCATCTTGACAGGGAGCGGGATCCACATTGGGCTGAAGGGGCCCAGGGCAAGTTCGTTCAGAAGCTCGTTAAGTTTGCTTAGGAGCTCGCCCAGGAGCTCGCCCAAAGTTCGCCCAGGAGCTCGCCCAAAAGCTCGCTCTCACAGCCCGTGAGGAGCTCGCCCCGCTTGGAGCTGGATGGACACCTTGTATCTGAGTGCAGCTCGCCCCGCTTGGAGCTGGATGGACACCTTGTATCTGAGTGCAGCTCGCCCCGCCAAGAGCTGGCGTTCCCCCAGACCCCGCAGGAGCACGACCAAATTCTGTAAATGGCTTAGACAAAGAGCGCGAAGGAGCTCGCCAATGCTCGCTCAGGAGCTCGCCAATGTTCGCTCAGGAGCTCGCCAATGCTCGCTCAGGAGCTCGCTAATGTTCGCTCAGGAGCTCGCCAAATGCTCGCTCAGGAGCTCGCCAATGCTTGCTCAGGAGCTCGCCAATGCTCGCTCAGGAGCTCGCCAATGCTCGCTCAGGAGCTCGCCAATGTCGCTCAGGAGCTCGCCCGAGCTCGCTCAGGAGCTCGCCCGAGCTCGCTCAGGAGCTCGCTCAAGCTCGCTCAGGAGCTCGCCAAGCTCGTCAAGACCCCTGTTTATCGAAGAGGTCGCTCCTGCGAGGTCCGACTCTTGATAAAAGTGGAGGGAAGGACGGAGCAACGGAGGATGAGCTCGCCTTAGCTTCCCACCTGAGGTCGCCCACAATAGAGCAGCATAAGGATTACCAGATGTCGAGCACCCACTGAAGCTACGTGGACGTTTGCAGTCCATGGAAGCCCATCGGAGTCGGTTTGAAACCTCCCAGACTTGAACATTCTAGAAGATTCCCCTGGCGGCAACAGAACAGCAGCAGCTGTCCCCCACTACTTCGTCAGGCGAGCTAGACGACAAAGAATGTCAGGAGTTCAAGTACCAAGGACTGTCAGATCCACGTGAGCCAGCACGTGGGGGCCTAGAAGGTGCCGGAAACAGCTTCCACGCGTCGTAACTAGATAGGTCGCCCATGTCTATAAATACACACCCCCAGGCTCCAAAGTACAGGTTCGAAATCCCTTTCCCTACCACTTTGGTATACAACAGCTCTCCGTTGTGCTACCGTGACTGACTTGAGCGTCGGAGGGTCTGCGCTCCTAAGGGAGCCAGCCGTTCTCACGTTTCTTTTTTCTTGGTCTTACAGGTTGCTCGCAAGGACCAGGAAAAATCCCCCAAACATTTGGCGCCGTCTGTGGGATCTCGAACTGGTTCCTGTGAGAACGCCCACGACCATACGGCTGTGCGTCAACGGCCTTAGAAACCCCAAAGATGGCTCCGGCGACAAGGGGGCGCAGGCGGGCGAGGGCCCGTATGGGATCAGTGCACGGCGAACCCCCCGCTGAGATTCCCCAACCCTTTGTCCCGCTCAGTGACCAGCTCCTGTTGGAGATGTTGGCCACCCAGCGGGCGATGATGGAGGAGTTGACGCGCTTGCGTCAGGCTCCGGCGGCTAGCCGGCGGTCAGGACCTTCGAGGCCCGCGTCCCCCGCGCGACCTCCCGTCTCCTCGCGTCTGCCCACGACCGCCCCAGCACGGCGAACTTCCCGACCGGAGCCCCCGGTTGAGAGGATGGCCGTGCGTGGAGCGAAGGAGACCCCGCTCACAAGGTTGCAGAAGCTTGTAACACAGCGGTCCAGCAACCAGGCGACCTCGCGTGCAACCATCCCTCGCCGACGTAGCCGGAGCGTCGACTCTGACGGATCGGAGGCGAGGTCTCAAGAGAGGGATCGCGACCCGCGTCATCGGCGATGAGGGAAAGAGCCTGCGGTGACTCTACCTTCCGAACCTCGAGAGGTAACGGCCTCTCACAGACCAACCGCCTCGCTGAAGGGATCCGCGCGCGAGCAGCCAGGAGGCCGCCGATTGGTGGCTCCCGAGGGTCGCCGTGGGGTGGATCCGACCCTTCCTAGAGGGAGTGCGCATGAGCGCCTAGGACCTGCGCAGTCGCCTTTGGGATTTCTCCCCGGGCACTGGCAGCAACCTAGTGCGCCAGTGGATTTACTGGAGGACCTCGCCGCCCACGGAGGAAGCTCGCCTTTCACCAGCGAGGTCCATCAAGGGGGTTTTCCTCACCACTGGACCCCCCCGAAGTTTGTATTGTTCGACGGGTCGCAAGATCCCGTCGACCATCTCTTGGCCTACAGGAAACTTCTATTTTTCCGGGACCAGGACCATGTCCTGTGTCGCGCGTTTCCAAGCAGTCTGACCGGATCGGCATTGAATTGGTTCCACAAGCTGCCGTCCGGCGTGATCCCCAACTTTCCAACTCTCTCTAGGCTATTCCTGGAGCAGTATCGCTGCAACAGGCAGCCCCCGAAGAGGATCGAATCTCTGTTCACTCTGGCCATGGGAGCTCGCGAAACGCTTCGATGCTTCGCAACGCGATTCCGAAGCGCTTACCTCGCTCTGGAAGACGCGGCGGGCCAGGATCGTACCGCGGTGAGCGCCTTCAGAAGCGCCCTCCCCGAGGGGGGCAAGCTTCATGACGCCTTGGTGATCAAGGACCCTCGCACAATGGTCGAACTGTTCGCCCTGGTCCAGCAGCACATCAAGCTCGAGGATGCGGTGCTAGATCGGAAGGGAAAGGCGGTAGAACAGCGACCTCCTCCAGCTTTGCGACCTCTTGTCGTTAAAGCCGTGGAGAGGAGGGAGGTGCCACTTGCGGTACCCTTGCCCGGACCGGCTGCAGCTCCTGCAATACAGCCCGCTGAAGCACCCGCGGCGGTCGCTGGAAGGCCGGCGAACTGGCGCTTGCCTCCGGGATCCGGGGAGCGGGACTTCACCGTGCTGACTCACTCGCCAGGGCAAATTTTCCATCAGATTCGGAATGAGCCTTTCTTCCAGTATCCGCCACCCCTACAGGTCGGAGAGCCCGGCTCTACCGACAACTCGCGGCGATGCGCTTTTCATCGAAGCCCTGGGCATCACACTAATAGATGCCGGGCTCTGAAAAACCACCTGGAGGACTTGATCGCGCTGGGGCATCTGACCCAATTCATCTCGCCCCCAAGGAGGTTCGAGGTGATTCCAGAACGAGCTCCTCGGGAGGGAGATCGCCCAGGACTCGCGGAGCCCGCCTTACCTCCTCCTCCCCCGGGAGGACCGGCGATCTGCCACACCATTAGCGGGAGGTTGAGCGGCCCCAGATCAAGTAATGAAGCCCGCCGGCGAGTAAGGGAGATGGAGCGGGCGCAGAAGGTATTTTCTGTCTCCCTAACCCCTACTTTACTTCAAGCACCAAGGATGGAAGCCCGCGATTTCCTCTGGTTTTCAGAGGATGACATGGCTGGGGTTGTCACGCCCCACAATGACCCCCTCGTCATACGCCTGATGATGGCAAACATCGAGGTGAGGCGAGCTCTAGTAGATTCAGGAAGCGCCGTTGACATCCTTTTCCTGTCGGCCTACCTGCGAATGGGGTTGAGACTCGTCGACTTGTCTCCCTCGACGAGCTCCCTCAGTGGCTTCACCGGAGAGGTCGCCAAAGTAGCGGGAGAGATAACCCTTACCGTGACAGCGGGCCCGGAAGCTCGCCAAGTCCGCTTCGCGGTAGTTGACGGGAGTTCGGCCTTTAACGCCATCCTCGGGCGGCCTTGGTTAAGGCAGATGAAGGCGGTGTCGTCACCCAACCATCAGGCCCTCAAATTCCCGACAGCGAGCGGGATTGTAGTCATTCGGGGAGATCAAGTAATCGCGACCAGATGCGAGCAAGATGCTCCTCACCTCATGGACTTGGAAGTCGCCGAGGCCAAGAGGCCCGCGCCATCCTAGCAATTACCGCTCGCAACGGCCGAGCTCCCGGGGAGCCCGCCGGGGACCTCCTCGCCTTATTCCCCTGCTCCATCCCCGGGTGGGAGCGGTGCGGTCCTTAAGTCGAAGGAGGGTCGCCTGACAACCCCCAGGAGAGGAAGTTTTCCGGTGGCCGAACCACTTCAAGAGATCGACGTGGGCAGCGCAGAAGGGCCAAGAATTGTTAGTCTTGGGACTTCGTTAACCGAGGGCGAGGTCCAAGCCATAACCAGCTTGCTCAGGGAATACCGCGACGTATTCGCCTGGAGCTTCACGGACATGCCAGGGATTGACCCGGAGGTCGCCTGTCATCGTCTGCATATCGCGAAGGAGTTCTCGCCGGTCAAGCAGAAAGCTCGGCACATACCTGCAGCGAAGTCCGTTGCAGTGGCGGCAGAGATAGATAAGCTGGAGCGAGTCGGCTTCATCCGCGAGGCACATTTCCCCGAGTGGATCTCCAATATCGTGGCGGTGCCTAAGAAGAGCGGAGCGGAGCGAGGCACATTTCATCCGAGAATCGGCGCACTGGTTGATGCAGCTGTCGGGTTCCGAGCTCTGTCCTTCATGGATGGATACTCAGGGTATAACCAAATACCCCTCCATCCTGAAGATCAGGAGAAGACCGCTTTCTACTCCGGAGCGGGCTACCAGAAGCTCTACTGCTATCGAGTGATGCCCTTCGGACTTAAGAACGCTGGAGCGACCTACCAAAGGTTAGTCACTCGCATGTTTAAAAATCAGATCGGCAGAAATGTCGAGGTCTATGTTGACGACCTTCTGGTAAAAAGTCGAGAGCGAGGAGGGCATGTCGCCGACCTCCGCGAAACCTTCGAGATATTGAGAAAGTTTCAAATGAGACTGAACCCGGCGAAGTGCGCATTCGGGGTGACTTCGGGGAAATTCCTCGGGTACCTGGTCACCCACAGGGGGATCGAGGCCGACCCTGGGCAAATCCGAGCACTTGTCGAAATGCCCGCACCGAGAACCCAGCAAGAAGTCCAGAGATTGAGCGGACGAATCGCCGCGGTCAACCGGTTTATATCTAAATCCTCAGACAATTGCCGACCTCTTTTCGAGCTGCTGCGAAAAGGAGCGAGCATTTGCTGGGATGAAAGTTGCGAGCGCGCCTTTCAGAAGATCAAGGATTATCTCGCGAGCCCGCCCATCCTAGCAGCACCAAAAGATGGCGCCGAGCTTGGCGTGTATCTCGCGGTCACAGAGAACGCCGTAAGTGGGGTCTTGGTAGTAGAAGAAGCAAAGGTAGAGCGGCCTGTCTATTTTGTGAGCCACACGATGCTTCCCGCCGAGCTCCGGTATCGACCAATCGAGAAGGTCGCTTTGGCTTTGGTCCTTACCGCGAGGAAGCTTCACCCCTACTTCTCGGCGCATACCGTCAAAGTCATCACGGAGCACCCCCTAAAGAGCGCCCTCTCCAGGCCTTCGGTAGCCGGCAGGTTGTATCGATGGTCTGCCGAGCTCGCCGCCTATGGATTGGAGTATGTCCCTCGAGTTGCTGTCAAAGGGCAGGTTCTCGCCGATTTCTTAGCAGACTTCCCCATAGAAGAGCCAGTCCAGTACCAGGAGGATGAGCCAACTGAGGCACACCCTGGGAAGGCGAGGTTCTTGGACTACCAAGGCGAGCGTCCTCCAAATGAGCATCCAGAGGCGATGGGATGGAAATTGTTTGTCGATGGTTCCTCCAACGCTTTGGGAGCGGGGATCGGGGTCACTCTGATCGCCCAAGAGGTGCTGCTCGAGAAATCAGTCCGACTGGATTTCGCCGCTACTAACAATGAAGCAGAGTACGAGGCGTTACTGGCAGGTCTGGAGCTCGCTCAAGAGGTAGGCGCCAAACGCTTAAAAGTCTTTAGTGATTCCCAGCTAGTTATTTGCCAAATCAATGGGGAGTACGCCTCCCGGGATGCACGAATGGCGATCTACGTTGATCTGGTGAAAAGCAAGGCCGCGGAGTTCGAAAAGATCTCTTTCGAGCAAATTCCGCGAGCCGATAATAGGCGAGCTGATGCCTTGGCAAACGCCGCCTCCTTGCTGGGAACATCGGAAGCTCGCCATATTCTCATTGAAGTCCAGAATCAGTCTCGGCTCCAGCTGGCGGAGCTCGCAGTTAACCAAGTTTCTGCCGACGTATCTCCTGGTGGGTGGATTGCTCTCATTCTTCGTTTCCTTCAGAAGGGCGAGCTTCCCGAAGGTAAAGAGGAAGCCCGGCGATTGGAGAAATGCGCTGGTCGCTATCTCATTCGTTGGGATCGCCTTTTTCGGAGGTCGTTTGGCGGGCCAAACCTTCGTTGCATCGAAAGCCCGGAGACCGAAGAAGTTCTGAATTGCATCCACTCTGGCGAGCTGGGAAACCACGCTGGTGGGCGATCTCTAGCTACGAAAGTTCGAAGGCAAGGGTACTGGTGGCCCACTCTGGAGCAGGACGCTTTGAAGGCCGCTCAGAGGTGCATCCAATGCCAGAAGCACGCCACGACGAACCATATGCCTGCAGAAGAGCTGCACCCTCTGGCGAGCCCCTGGCCTTTCCAGCAATGGGGGTTGGACATTGTGGGACCTTTCCCTGTGTCTACCCGACAGAAGAAATTCATCTTAGTAGCTACGGACTACTTCACCAAATGGGTGGAAGCGGTCCCGCTAGCTAAGATTGGTGAGAAGCAAGTCAAAGACTTCCTTTGGAAAAATATTTTCTGTCGCTTTGGGCTACCCCGAGTGCTCATCACCGACAATGGTCGCCAGTTCGATAATCGCTTGATCAGAAGCTTTTGCATCGAATACGGGGTTGACCTAAGGTTCTCGTCTCCGAGGTACCCTCAAAGCAACGGGCAGGCCGAAGCAACGAACCGAGTAATCCTAGATAACCTCAAGAAAAGGTTGGAAGGAAAGAAAGGACTATGGGAGCAGGAGCTCGACGGCGTGCTGTGGGCCTATCGTACCACTCCACGTCGCTCGACCGGCGAATCGCCTTTTAGCCTGACTTACGGGTGTGAAGCCGTGCTGCCCATCGAAGCCGAGCTGCCAACGGAAAGAAAGCTTGCTGCAGGTGAGGTCGATAACGACGTTCTGCTCGCCGACTCCCTAGACCAGCTCGAAGAAAGACGAGAGCGCGCCAATCTACATCTCGCTGGGTACCGACAAGAAATGAAGCGCGCCTATGACAAAAGAGTCCGCCATCGGGCATTCAAAGCCGGGGACATGGTGATGAGAAAGGTGTTCGCAAACACGCAGGAGCCTAATGCAGGGAAGCTCGCGGCGAACTGGGAGGGTCCCTACATAATACACGAAGCGCGTGGCTCGGGGGCTTACCAGTTGATGACCGCTGAAGGCGATTTGTTAGAGCGGCCTTGGAATGCTTTGCACCTTCGCAAGTTCTATGCCTAGGTGAATTTTTGTAAATTATCGTTTGAAGTTATGAATGAATGATGGGATTTTCCACAACGAACTCTACCCGGAAGCTCGCCGCACCAAGAGCTCGCTTGGTCTACAAAGCAGTCCGCCGTTGTGCGGACTTAAAGCAAGACCGGGATCCTCAGAGGCAGCCAGTGGGCGACCTTGAGCTTCCCGGGGCAGTCCGCCATTGTGCGGACTTAAAGCAAGACCGGGATCCTCAGAGGCAGCCAGTGGGCGACCTTAAGCTTCCCGGGGCAGTCCGCCGTTATGCGGACTTAAAGCAAGACCGGGATCCTCAGAGGCAGCCAGTGGGCGACCTTGAACTTCCCGGGGCAGTCCGCCGTTGTGCGGACTTAAAGCAAGACCGGGATCCTCAGAGGCAGCCAGTGGGCGACCTTGAGCTTCCCGGGGCAGTCCGCCGTTATGCGGACTTAAAGCAAGACCGGGATCCTCAGAGGCAGCCAGTGGGCGACCTTGAGCTTCCCGGGGCAGTCCGCCGTTGTGCGGACTTAAAGCTAGACCGGGATCCTCAGAGGCAGCCAGTGGGCGACCTTGAGCTTCCCGGGGAAGTCCGCTGCCCAAGAGGACTCTAAGCCTAACTAGGATCCTTCGTGTTCACCTGCCATGAACGGAAGCATCCTGGCATTGGCGTACCCCTCGAAGGGCGAGCCCGCCGAACAGGACCATCGAGAGAAATTAACCGGGCAGGGGGCAGCTAGCACTTATTAGTTTTCTTTTAAAATAAAAATGGTTTAAGTCTCTGAGTGTAGGGAAGTTTTTGAAGTCTTTTGGTTTGCTTAAACGTTTTCCGGGCTCAGAGACTTGTCGAGTTTTTGCGAGCATGCCGAGTTTTTCGTATTGCATATGTTTTAAAAAATAAAGAGATTGAATCGAATTAGCCGCCTCGCCCGGGGTATCACTCTCGAGGTCGCTGTGAACTCCTAGAGCGGACTCATGAGCAACGCAAAGAAAGATAAAAAGACACAAAGTCGAGCTTAAAAAGATGAAAATTTTATTGATAGACGAGAATTACAAAAACAATTGCAAAGCTGCGAGCTCAAGGCTTGCTTGTCTCCGCCCCACTGTCGTCTCCTCGGCGCCGCTTCTTCGACCTTTCGGTCTTGTATTTCTCCAGAGCGGCCAGGGCGCCTTTCTTGAGGAGATCGTCCAGTTGAGTTTGGAGGCGGTCTTGCTGAGCCCGAAGGCCGTTGGCGTGTGTCTCCTTCAAGGCAGCGATCTCCGTCTTCAGAGCAGCAACCTCGCCTTGAAGTTGAGCCGCCTCCCTCTGCGCGACCTCCCGGGCGGACACAGCTTCGTCTCGCTCCGCCTTGGCCTTGAAGAGGGCGGTAGCGGACAGGCCTTTGGCTACCTCGGCCATGGCGAGGCCTGACGCCAGGGTTTTGACCCTGCGGTGCAGTGCCTCTGACTCCGCCTTCAGCTCCTCGGAGCCCTTGGCTAGCTGGAGCTCGTGGATGTGCTCGTCCACCTTGCGCTCAGACCCCCGAAGGGAATCATCGAACAAAGCGGCCAGCGCCTTCCCGGCCCCAGCGACCTCCGCGGCCAGCGCCTGGCTCTGCTTCTCCGCCTGCATAAAGAAAGGTGAAGAGGTTAGCAAGAATTGAGACTAAAATTTACCCAGACAGGTGCGGAGCGTACCTCGGCCAGGCGCTCGCTTATAGAAGCGAAGGGAGCTCGCGCGAAAACGTTGCGACCCAGTAGCTGCCGCACGTAGTGGGGCGCCCTCCCTTCCTCCACAGAGGAACCCGCGCTGGGACCGCCGGGAGCTCCGGAAAGAGGGGGCACGCCGGGAGGAGTGGGGGCTATCACCTCCCCCGGGCGAGCTCCGGCTCCTGGCGGGCTCGGAGGGTCCGCCGTGGCCCCCTTGGCCTCCGACTCCGAGCTGAAGGACTCGGAATCGGAGCCAATGTCTACGAAACTCGGGGACCTGTAGACCAGGTCCCCTAAGCCCTGCTGGGAGCCCGCTCCCTCCTGGCCCTCTGCAGGAGGCGAGGTCGGAGGGGCGGGGGCTGGAGCGGCCTCCGGTGTAAAGGCCGCGGGAGGAGGAGCCGACACCGGCAAGGAGATCGCAGCGACGGCGTCTGATTCGCCCTGCTGGATCCCTTCCCCGTCGGCGGGAGATGGCGGCTCCTGCCCGCTTGACCCCGCCCCTGGTACGGGAGCTGATGGAGTCGCGGGCTTCTCCACTTGGGCAGAAGCAGAAGGCTCCGCCTGGGAAGGCTGAGGAGCGGGCTCTTCCTCCTCGGGGCCTGAGGCCTCTTCCGCGGAATCCGTCCAGCTGGGCTCCGAGTACAAGCCCGCCTCCTCTAGCGCTTTCTGCCGTTGCGCCGCCTGGACGTTAGAAGGCGCGGGCCCCGCACGCTTGGCCTTCTTCTTCCCGCGCGCCTCCATCTCCGGCGTCATCACTGCTACACGAAGCGGCACGGTCAGATCGCCCGGAAAGTAGCCCATTAAAATTTGAGCCATCCCGGATTCGACTTCCGCCATGGTTAGCGGGAGGTCGATGTTCGGGTCGTCGGGCTCGACCATTTGGATCTTTCGGCGGACTATGGGAGTTGGGGCAGTGGGCTGACCTGGGCCGGCGTCCGGGCGAGGAGGTGGCGGGGGAGCGGCGGCTTCACCCTGGCGGAGCATCTCTAGGGTGTCGGGGTCGTCGAAGCGGATGGGCGAGGCCCGCCTCCGTGCTACCTTCTTGCGGGGGTTGCCTCCGGAGCTCCCTGCCCCCTTGCTGGCCCCTTTAGAGGGAGGAGGGGCGTTCTGCATCGGCGGAATAGCGCCGACCTCCTCCTCTTTCTTCTTCCGGACCACTTTCTGCTTCAGCAGAATAGCGCCGGTCTTCCCGTCCTTCAGCTGGAAGGCGAAGTCGGGAGCGGTGATCTTCTCTGGAGTCCGCCCACCAAGGTAGTGGAGGATCGCCTCGTCCAGAGACTTCTCCCGATCGGGAGCGATGCACTTCTTCTTCCCCGCCTTGTAGAAGGAGATCTCCCGGAAGACCGCCGTCGGAGGAACCCCAGGGTGAGCCGGGACTCCGCTGTGCCGCCCGCGCCAGTTGCCAACCGCCACGAAGGGATGGTCCTTCCAGTGGCGGTCCTTGCTCTCGACGGTGGAGAAGGGGAGCACCTCGCCAGGCCGCCCGGCAAGATAGAAGTAGCCGCAGCCCACGGTGCTGTAGACCGGCGAGGGCTTGAGGAGCCACTTTTTGAGCAAGTAGCTCAGTGGGATCCTCGCATTCAGAGTAGTCTCCAGCTGAGACAACCCGTAGAGTATCCCCCAGGAGTTTCCTGAGAGTTGGGCGGGGCAAAGACCCGTCAACTCCAGGAGCTCCCCGGCAAGATGACTCAGGGGGAACCGCAGCCCGGACCACAGCAGCCCGACAGAAGCTACTGTGCCCTGGGACGGCCTCCCCGAGAGTGGCATCTCGGCGACGACGATCTCCCGAGGGAGATCGATCGCCGCCCGGATACTATCCCCGACGGGCACCCCGATCGGGTTCTGCAGCCATACCACCGCCCTCTCAGCGGCGGGCTCAGAGGCTTGGGCGGCGGTAGCAGCGGCGGCAACGGCAGCAGCAACGTCGGAAGCAGAAGCCATTAGAGCAGGAAGAGAGAGCGAGCTGGAAGCAAGAAAGAGAGAGCGAGCTGGAGAGAAGGGAGAGCTGTTTTCACGCGACGGTAGAAATCGCCCCCCCATCCCCTATTTATAGGCGAGTGAGAGACAGGTGAATCGATCCGTAGTTAATGCCCGAGCGCACTCAGCGAGGCGACGTGACGACAGACGAAGCGACAGCTCGCTTGTTTCCAATCGTCAAGCGCCACGTGGGCCACTCGTGGAAAAAGCTGCGCCGGCACCGACGCTGTCATTTACTGACAGAAGCAGAGCGAATGAGGAGGAAACACGTGTCTCGCGCCGATCGGGATCTCATGATGAGATTCGTTGTATCCGCCTTGAGCCTCGCGCTGCATTCAAGACGAAGCGACCGTTGGAGATTTGGTGCGATACCCAAGTCACAAGATCGCTCGCAGCAGGAGCCCGCAGCTCGCCCGATGCAGACCCTGGCCGCATGTGACAAGCTCGCATCGGAGGGAGATCGCTCGTGGCTAACGCTCGCGGCTCGCCCAGCGTTTGTGGAGTACTGGCAGTCAAAGCTCTCGGCGCAGATCGCTCGCGGCAGGTGCCAGCAGCTCGCCCGACGCCGACCCTGACCGCGTGTGGCAAGCCCGCGCCGGAAGGAGATCGCTCGTGGCTGACGCTCGCGGCCCGCCCAGCGTTTGTGAAGTACTGACAGTCTAAACTCTCGACGCGGATTGCCCATAGCTACTATCTCCGCCCCGCCAGAAAACTGTTGCAGCAGACATTGATATCAGGCACATTACAAGGGGTAGGAGCTCGCTAAGACTCCTGAGCAAGCGTCAAGTCTCCTTGGTCGCTCCCTCAGGAGGGGGTAATGTTGGGGGTGATTGAAACCCGATCAGGAGTTCGCTCTCCCGTGCTCACCCAGTCATCTTGACAGGGAGCGGGATCCACATTGGGCTGAAGGGGCCCAGGGCAAGTTCGTTCAGAAGCTCGTTAAGTTTGCTTAGGAGCTCGCCCAGGAGCTCGCCCAAAGTTCGCCCAGGAGCTCGCCCAAAAGCTCGCTCTCACAGCCCGTGAGGAGCTCGCCCCGCTTGGAGCTGGATGGACACCTTGTATCTGAGTGCAGCTCGCCCCGCTTGGAGCTGGATGGACACCTTGTATCTGAGTGCAGCTCGCCCCGCCAAGAGCTGGCGTTCCCCCAGACCCCGCAGGAGCACGACCAAATTCTGTAAATGGCTTAGACAAAGAGCGCGAAGGAGCTCGCCAATGCTCGCTCAGGAGCTCGCCAATATTCGCTCAGGAGCTCGCCAATGCTCGCTCAGGAGCTCGCTAATGTTCGCTCAGGAGCTCGCCAAATGCTCGCTCAGGAGCTCGCCAATGCTTGCTCAGGAGCTCGCCAATGCTCGCTCAGGAGCTCGCCAATGCTCGCTCAGGAGCTCGCCAATGTCGCTCAGGAGCTCGCCCGAGCTCGCTCAGGAGCTCGCCCGAGCTCGCTCAGGAGCTCGCTCAAGCTCGCTCAGGAGCTCGCCAAGCTCGTCCAGACCCCTGTTTATCGAAGAGGTCGCTCCTGCGAGGTCCGACTCTTGATAAAAGTGGAGGGAAGGACGGAGCAACGGAGGATGAGCTCGCCTTAGCTTCCCACCTGAGGTCGCCCACAATAGAGCAGCATAAGGATTACCAGATGTCGAGCACCCACTGAAGCTACGTGGACGTTTGCAGTCCATGGAAGCCCATCGGAGTCGGTTTGAAACCTCCCAGACTTGAACATTCTAGAAGATTCCCCTGGCGGCAACAGAACAGCAGCAGCTGTCCCCCACTACTTCGTCAGGCGAGCTAGACGACAAAGAATGTCAGGAGTTCAAGTACCAAGGACTGTCAGATCCACGTGAGCCAGCACGTGGGGGCCTAGAAGGTGCCGGAAACAGCTTCCACGCGTCGTAACTAGATAGGTCGCCCATGTCTATAAATACACACCCCCAGGCTCCAAAGTACAGGTTCGAAATCCCTTTCCCTACCACTTTGGTATACAACAGCTCTCCGTTGTGCTACCGTGACTGACTTGAGCGTCGGAGGGTCTGCGCTCCTAAGGGAGCCAGCCGTTCTCACGTTTCTTTTTTCTTGGTCTTACAGGTTGCTCGCAAGGACCAGGAAAAATCCCCCAAACAGATACATTCATGGTTATGAAATAGAATAGATCGTACGAAGGAATTAGAATGGATCATACGAATGAAATAGAATGGATCGTACGAAGGAATTAGAATGGATCGTACGAAGGAATTAGAATGGATACATTCGTGTAAAAGAATTAGAATGGATTGTATGAATGAATTAGAATAGATCGTATGAATGAATTAGATCCATTCTAATTCATTCGTACGATCCATTCTAATTGATTCGTACGATCCATTCTAATTCATACGTACGATCCATTCTTACTCAATGAATTAGAATGGACCGTGCGAATAAATTAGAATGGATCGTATGAATAAATTAGAATTCATACATTCGTGCGAATAAATTAGAATGGATCGTACGAATGAGTAAGAATGGATCGTACGAATAAAATAGAATGGATTGTATGAATGAATTAGAATGGATCGTGCTATTGAATTAGAATGGATCGTACGAATGAATTAGAATAGATTGTGCGAATGAATTAGAATGGATTGTACGAATGAATTAGAATGGATACATTCGTGCGAAGGAATTAGAATTGATTGTACGAAGGAATTAGAATAAATTAGAATGGATACATTCATGCGAATGAATTAGAATGGATTGTATGAATGAATTAGATTGGATCGTATGAATGAATTAGAATGGATCGTACATATGAATTAGAATGGATACATTCATGGGAATGAATGAGAATGGATCGTACGAAGGAATTAGAATGGATCGTACGAAGGAATTAGAATGGATCGTACGAATAAATTAGAATGGATACATTCGTGCAAAAGAATTAGAATGAATCGTATGAATGAATTAGATTGGATCGTATGAATGAATTAGAATGGATGGTACGAATGAATTAGAATGGATCATATGAATGAATTAGAATGGATCGTGCGAATTAAATAGAATGGATAGTACGAATGAATTAGAATGGATACATTCGTGCAAAAGAATTAGAATGGATTGTATGAATGAATTAGAATGGATCGTACAAATGAATTAGAATGGATCGTGCGAATGTACTAGAATGGATCGTACGAATGAATTAGAATAGATTGTGCGAATGGATTAGAATGGATCGTACGAATGAATTAGAATGGATACATTCGTGCGAATGAATTAGAATAGATTGTATGAATGAATTAGAATGGATCGTACGTATGAATTAGAAAGGATACATTCATGGGAATGAATTAGAATGGATCGTATGAAGGAATTAGAATGGATCGTACGAAGGAATTAGAATGGATCATACGAAGGAATTAGAATAGATACATTCGTACAAAAGAATTAGAATGGATTGTATGAATGAATTAGAATGGATTATACAAATGAATTAGAATGGATCGTGCGAATGAATTAGAATGGATCGTACGAATGAATTAGAATGGATCGTGCGAATGATTTAGAATAGATCATACGAATGAATTATAATGGATACATTCGTGCGAATGAATTAGAATGGATCGTACGAATGAGTAATAATGGATCGTACGAATGAAATAGAATGGATCGTACGAATGAATTAGAATGGATCGTGCTAATGAATAAGAATGGATCGTACGAATGAATTAGAATAGATTGTGCAAATGAAATAGAATGGAACGTACGAATGAATTAGAATGGATCGTATGAATGAATTAGAATGGATCGGACGAATGAATTAGAATGGATCGTACGAATGAATTAGAATGGATACATTCGTGCGAATTAATTAGAATTGATTGTATGAATAAATTATAATCGATCGTATGAATAAATTAGAATGGATCGTGCGAATGAATTAGAATGGATCGTACGAATGAATTAGAATGGATCGTGTGAATGAATTAGAATGGATCGTACGAATAAATTAGAATGGATACATTCGTGTGAATGAATAAGAATGGATCGTACGAATGACTAAGAATATATCGTACGAATGAAATAGAATGGATCGTACAAATGAATTAGAATGGATCGTGCTAATGAATTAGATTGGATCGTACGAATGAATTACAATAGATTGTGCGAATGAATTTGAATAGATCATACGAATGAATTAGAATGGATACATTCGCGTGAAAGAATTAGAATGGATTGTATGAATGAATTAGAATGGATCGTATGAATGAATTAGAATGGATCGTGCGAATGAATTAGAATGGATCGTACGAATTAATTAGAATGGATCGTATGAATGAATTAGAATGGATCGTGTGAATGAATTAGAATGGATCGTACGAATGAGTAAGAATGAATCGTATGAATGAATTAGAATGGACCGTACGAATGAATTAGAATGGATCGTACAAATGAATTAAAATGGATCGTACGAATGAATGAGAATAGATTGTGCGAATGAATTAGAATGGATCGTACGAATAAATTAGAATGGATACATTCGTGCGAATGAATTAGAATGGATCGTATAAATGAATTAGATTGGATCGTATGAATGAATTAGAATGGATCGTACGTATGAATTAGAATGGATACATTCATGGGAATGAAATAGAATAGATCGTACGAAGGAATAAGAATGGATCATACGAATGAAACAGAATGGATCGTACGAAGGAATTAGAATGGATCGTACGAAGGAATTAGAATGGATCGTACGAAAGAATTAGAATGGATCGTACGAATGAATTAGAATGGATACATTCATGCAAAAGAATTAGAATGTATTGTATGAATGAATTAGAATGGATCGTATGAATGAATTAGATCCATTCTAATTTATTCGTACGATCCATTCTAATTCATTCGTATGATCCATTCTAATTCATTCGTATGATCCATTCTAATTCGTACGTACGATCCATTCTTACTTAATGAATTAGAATGGATCGTGCGAATGAATTAGAATGGATCGTACGAATGAATTATAATGGATACATTCGTGCGAATGAATTAGAATGGATCGTACGAATGAGTAAGAATGGATCGTACGAATGAAATAGAATGGATCGTACGATTGAATTAGAATGGATCGTGCTAATGAATTAGAATGGATCGTACGAATGAATTAGAATAGATTGTGCGAATGAATTAGAACGGATTGTACGAATGAATTAGAATGGATACATTCGTGCGAAGGAATTAGAATGGATCGTACGAAGGAATTAGAATGAATTAGAATGGATACATTCATGCGAATGAATTAGAATGGATCGTATGAATGAATTAGATTGGATCGTATGAATGAATTAGAATGGATCGTACATATGAATTAGAATGGATACATTCATGGGAATGGATTAGAATGGATCGTACGAAGGAATTAGAATGGATCGTACGAAGGAATTAGAATGGATCGTACGAATAAATTAGAATGGATACATTCGTGCAAAAGAATTAGAATGGATCGTATGAATGAATTAGAATGGATCGTGCGAATGAAATAGAATGGATAGTACGAATGAATTAGAATGGATACATTCGTGAAAAGAATTAGAATGGATTGTATGAATGAATTAGAATGGATCGTACAAATGAATTAGAATGGATCGTGCGAATGAATTAGAATGGATCGTACGAATGAATTAGAATAGATTGTGCGAATGAATTAGAATGGATCGTACGAATGAATTAGAATGGATACATTCGTGCTAATGAATTAGAATGGATCGTATGAATGAATTAGAATGGATCGTACTTATGAATTAGAAAGGATAGATTCATGGGAATGAATTAGAATGGATCGTACGAAGGAATTAGAATGAATCGTACGAAGAAATTAGAATGGATCGTACGAAGGAATTAGAATAGATATATTCGTACAAAAGAATTAGAATGGATTGTATGAATGAATTAGAATGGATCATACAAATGAATTAGAATGGATCGTGCGAATGAATTAGAATGGATCGTACGAATGAATTAGAATAGATTGTGCGAATAAATTAGAATGGATCGTACGAATGAATTTGAATGGATACATTCATGCAAATGAATTAGAATGGATCGTATGAGTGAATTAGAATGGATCGTAAGAATGAATTCGAATGGATCGTACGAATGAATTAGAATGGATACATTAATGCGAATGAATTAGAATGGATCATACGAAGGAATTACGGTAGATCGTACGAATGAATTAGAATGGATACATTCATGCGAAAGAATTAGAATGGATTGTATGAATGAATTAGAATGGATTGTATGAATAAATTAGAATGGATCGTGCGAATGAATTAGAACGGATCGTACGAATGAATTAGAATGGATCGTATGAATGAATTAGAATGGATCGTGCGAATAAATTAGAATGGATCGTACGAATGAATTAGAATGGATACATTCGTGCGAATGAATTAGAATGGATAATTAGAATGGATAATAAGAATGGATCATACGAATGAATTAGAATGGATAATTAGAATGGATCGTACGAATGAATTAGAATGGATACATTCGTGCGAATGAATTAGAATGGATCGTATGAATGAGTAAGAATGGATTGTATGAATGAAATAGAATGGATCGTACAAATGAATTAGAATGGATCGTGCTAATAAATTAGAATGGATCATACGAATGAATTAGAATAGATTGTGCGAATGAATTAGAATGGATCGTACAAATGAATTAGAATGGATCGTATGAATGAATTCGAATGGATCGTGCGAATGAATTAGAATGGATTGTACTAATGAATTAGAATGGATACATTCGTGCGAATGAATTAGAATGGATCGTACGAATGAGTAAGAATGGATCATACGAATAAAATAGAACGGATCGTATGAATGAATTAGAATGGATCATGCGAATAAATTAGAATGGATCATACGAATGAGTAAGAATGGATCGTACGAATGAAATAAAATGGATCATACGTACGATCCATTCTAATTCATTCATACGATCCATTCTAATTCATTCGCACGAATGTATCCATTCTAATCCATACGTATGATCCATTCTAATTCAGTCGCACAATCTATTCTAATTCATTCGTACGATCCATTCTAATTCATTCGCACGATCCATTCTAATTCATTTGTACGATCCATTATAATTCATTCATACAATCCATTCTAATTCTTTTGCACGAATGTATCCATTTTAATTCATTCGTACGATCCATTCTAATTCCTTCGTATGATCCATTCTAATTCCTTCGTACGAATAAATTAGAATGGATTGTCTGAATGAATTAGAATGAATCGTGCGAATGAATTAGAATGGATTGTATAAATGAATTAGAATGGATCATATGAATGAATTAGAATGGTTCGTATGAATGAATTCGAATTAGAATGAATTAGAATGGATCGTATGAATGAATTAGAATGGATCGTGCTAATGAATTAGAATAGATTGTGCGAATGAATTAGAATAGATTGTGCGAATAAATTAGAATGGATCGTACGAATGAATTAGAATGGATACATTCGTGCAAATGAATTAGAATGGATCGTACGAATGAATTAGAATAGATTGTGCGAATGAATTCATTCATACAATCCATTCTAATTCTTTCGTACGATCCATTCTAATTCATTCGCACGATCCATTCTAATTTATTCATACGATCCATTCTAATTCATTCGTAAGATCTATTCTAATTCATTCGCACGATACATTCTAATTCATTCATACGATCCAATCTAACTCATTCATACGATCCATTAAAAATCATTCACACGAATGTATCCATTCTAATTCATTCGTATGATCCATTCTAATTCATTCGCACAATCTATTCTAATTCATTCGTACGATCCATTCTAATTCATTCACACGATCCATTCTAATTCATTTGCATGATCCATTCTAATTCATTCATACAATCCATTCTCATTCTTTTACACGAATGTATCCATTCTAATTCATTCGTACAATCCATTCTAATTTCATTAGCATGATCCATTCTAATTTATTGATACGATACATTCTAACTCATTCGTATGATCCATTCTAATTAATTCGTACGATCCATTCTAATTCATTTGTACGATCCATTCTAATTCATTCATAGAATCCATTCTAATTCTTTTGCACGAATGTATTCATTCTAATTACTTCGTACGATCCATTCTAATTCCTTCGTACGATCCATTCTATTTCATTCAAATGATCCATTCTAATTCCTTCGTATGATCCATTCTAATTCATTCCCATGAATGCATCCATTCTAATTCATATGTACGATCCATTCTAATTCATTCATACGATCCAATCTAATTCATTGATACGATCCATTATAATTCATTCGCATGAATGTATCCATTCTAATTCATTTGTACGATCCATTCTAATTCATTCGCACAAACTATTCTAATTCATTCGTACGATCCATTCTAATTCATTACCACGATCCATTCTAATTCATTCGTATGATCCATTCTATTTCATTCGTACGATCCATTCTTACTCATTCGTACGATCCATTCTAATTCATTCGCACGAATGTATTCATTCTAATTCATTCATACGATCCATTCTAATTCATTCGCACGATCCATTCTAATTCATTCATACGATCCAGTCTAATTCATTCATACGATCCATTCTAATTTATTCGCACGAATGTATCCATTCTAATTCATTTGTATGATCCATTCTAATTCATTCGCACAATCTATTCTAATTCATTCGCACGATCCATTCTAATTCATTAGCACGATCCATTCTAATTCATTCATACGATCCATTATATTTCATTCGTATGATCCATTCTTACTCATTCATACGATCCATTCTAATTCATTCGCACGAATGTATCCATACTAATTCATTCGTACGATCCATTCTAATTCATTCGCATGATCCATTCTAATTCATTCATACGATCCATTCTAATTCATTCGTACGATCCATTATAATTCATTCGCACAATCCATTCTAATTCATTTATACGATCCATTTTAATTCATTCATACAATCCATTCTAATTCTTTCGCATGAATGTATCCATTCTAATTCATTCTTACGATCCATTCTAATTCCTTCGTACGATCCATTCTATTTCATTCGTACGATCCATTCTAATTCATTCCCATGAATGAATCCATTCTAATTCAAACGTACGATCCATTCTAATTCATTGATACGATCCAATCTAATTCATTCATAAGATCCATTCTAATTCATTCGCACGAATGTATCCATTCTAATTCATTCATACGATCCATTCTAATTTATTCGCACAATCTATTCTAATTCATTCGTACGATCCATTCTAATTCATTAGCACGATCGATTCTAATTCATTCGTATGATCCATTCTAATTCATTCGCACTATCCATTCTAATTCATTCATACAATCCATTCTAATTCATTCATACAATCCATTCTAATTCATTCTTATTCATTCACACGATCTATTCTTATTCATTCGTACGATCCATTCAATGTAATTCATTCGCAAGATCCAATCTAATTCATTCGCACGATCCATTCTAATTCATTCGTACGATCCATTCTATTTCATTCGTACGATCCATTCTTACTCATTCATACGATCCATTATAATTCATTCGCACGAATGTATCCTCATTCACACGATCCATTCTAATTCATTTGCACGATCCATTCTAATTCATTCATACAATCCATTCTAATTCTTTTGCATGAATGTATCCATTCTAATTCATTCGTACGATCCATTCTAATTCCCTCGTACGATCCATTCTAATTTCTTCGTACGATCCATTTTAATTCCTTCGTACGATCCATTCTATTTCATTCGTATGATCCATTCTAATTCCTTCGTACGATCCATTCTAATTCATTCGTACGATCCATTCTAATTCATTCATACGATCCATTCTAATTCATTTGAATGAATTAGAATGGATACACACGGAAGAATGGATCATGCTAATGAATTCGAATGAATCGTACGAATGAATTAGAATCGATGCATTCGTGCGAATGAATTAGAATGGATTATTCGAAGGAATTAGGTTGGGCCGTACGAATGAATTAGAATAGATACATTCGTGTGAATGAATTAGTATGGGTCGTATGAATGAATTAGAATGGATCGTACGAATGAATTAGAATGGATCGTACGAATGAATTATAATGGATCGTATGAATAAATTAGAATGGATCGTGCGATTGAATTAGAATGGATCATACGAATGAATTAGAATGGATCGTATGAATGAATTAGAATGGATCGTGCGAATGAATTAGAATGGATCGTATGAATGAATTAGAATGGATACATTCATACGAATAAATTAGAATGGATCGTACGAATAAGTAAGAATGGAACGTACGAATGAAATAGAATGGATCGTACGAATGAATTAGAATGGATCGTGCTAATGATTAGAATGGATCGTACGAATGAATTAGAATAGATCGTACGAATGAATTAGAATGGATATGTTCGTGCGAATGAATGAGAATTGATCGTATGAATGAATTAGATTGGATCGTATAAATGACTTAGAATGGATCGTGCGAATGAATTAGAATGGATCGTATGAATGAATTAGAATGGATACATTCGTGCGAAAGAATTAGAATGGATTGTATGAATGAATTAGAATGGATCATATGAATGAATTAGAATGGATCGTGCGAATGAATTAGAATGGATCGTACGAATGAATTAGAATAGATCGTATGAATGAATTAGAATGGATCGTTCGAATTAATTAGAATGGATCGTATGAATGAATTCAAATTAGAATGAATTAGAATGGATCGTATGAATGAATTAGAATGGATCGTACGAATGAATTAGAATGGATCGTGCTAATGAATTAGAATGGATCGTACGAATGAATTAGAATAGATTATGCGAATAAATTAGAATGGATCGTACGAATGAATTAGAATGGATACATTCGTGCGAATGAATTAGAATGCATTTTACGAATGAATTAGAATAGATTGTGCGAATGAATTCATTCATATGATCCATTCTAATTCATTCGTACGATCCATACTAATTCATTCGCACGATCCATTCTAATTCATTCATATGATCCATTCTAATTCATTTGTAAGATCCATTCTAATTCATTCGCACGATCCATTCTAATTCATTCATACGATCCAATCTAATTCATTCATACGATCCATTCGAATTCATTCACAAGAATGTATCCATTCTAATTCATTATTACGATCCATTCTAATTCATTCGCACAATCTATTCTAATTCATTCATATGATCCATTCTAATTCATTCGCACGATCCATTCTAATTTATTTGCACGATCCATTCGAATTCATTCATACAATCCATTCTCATTGTTTTGCACGAATGTATCCATTCTAATTCATTCGTACGATCCATTCTAATTTCATTAGCACGATCTATCCTAATTCATTCGTACGATCCATTCTAATTCATTCGTATGATCCATTCTAAATCATTCGTCCGATCCATTCTAATTCATTTGTACGATCCATTCTAATTCATTCATAGAATCCATTCTAATTCTTTTGCACGAATGTATCCATTCTAATTCCTTCGTACGATCCATTCTAATTCCTTCGTACGATCCATTCTATTTCATTCGTATGATCCATTCTAATTCCTTCGTACGATCCATTCAAATTCATTCCCATGAATGTGTCTATTCCAATTCATACATACGATCCATTCTAATTCATTCATACGATCCAATCTAATTCATTCATACGATCCATTCTAATTCATTTGCATGAATGTATCCATTCAAATTCATTCGTACGATCCATTCTAATTTATTCGCACAATCTATTCTAATTCATTCGTACGATCCATTCTAATTTATTAGCACGATCCATTCTCATTCATTCGTACGATCCATTCTAATTCATTTTAATTCGAATTCATTCTTGCGATCCATTCTAATTCATTCGCACGATCCATTCTAATTCATTCATACGATCCAATCTAATTCATTCATACGATCCATTCTAATTCATTCGCACGAATGTATCCATTCTAATTCATTCGTACGATCCATTCTAATTCGTTCGCACAATCTATTCTAATTCATTCGTATGATCCATTCTAATTCATTAGCACGATCCATTCTATTTCATTCGTATGATCCATTCTTACTCATTCGTACGATCCATTCTAATTCATTCGCACGAATGTATCCATTCTAATTCATTCGTACGATCCATTTTAATTCATTCGCACGATCCATTCTAATTCATTCATACGATCCAATCTAATTCATTCATACGATCCATTCTAATTCATTCGCACGAATGTATCCATTGTAATTCATTCGTACGATCCATTCTAATTCATTCGCACAATCTATTCTAATTCATTCGTACGATCCATTCTAATTCATTCGTACGATCCATTCTATTTCATTCGTACGATACATTCTTACTCATTCGTACGATCCATTCTAATTCATTCGCACGAATGTATCCATTCTAATTCATTCGTACGATCCATTCTAATTCATTCGCACGATCCACTCTAATTCATTCGTACGATCCATTATATTTCATTCGTACGATCCACTCTATTTCATTCGTACGATCCATTCTATTTTTTTCGTACGATCCATTCTTACTCATTGGTACGATCCATTCTAATTCATTCGCACCAATGTATCCATTCTAATTCATTCGTACGATCCATTCTAATTCATTTGCACGATCCATTCTAATTCATTCGTACGATCCATTCTATTTCATTTTCACGATCCATTCTAATTCATTGGTACGATCCATTCTATTTCATTTGTATGATCCATTCTTACTCATTCGTACGATCCATTCTAATTCATTCGCACGAATGTATCGATTCTAATTCATTCGTACGATCCATTCTAATTCATTCGCACGATCCATTCTAATTCATTCATACGATCCATTCTAATTCACTCGTACGATCCATTCTAATTCATTCGCACGATATATTCTAATTAATTTATACGATCCATTCTATTTCATTCATACAATCCATTCTAATTCTTTCGCACGAATGTATCCATTCTAATTCATTCGTACGATCCATTCTAATTCCTTCGTACGATCCATTCTAATTCCTTCGTACGATCCATTCTATTTCATTCGTATGATCCATTCTAATTCCTTCGTACGATCCATTCTGTTTCATTCATACGATCCAATCTAATTCATTCATACGATCCATTCTAATTCATTCGTACGAATGTATCCATTCTAATTCATTCATACGATCCATTCTAATTCATTCGTACGATCCATTCTAATTCATTCACATGAATGTATCCATTCTAATTCATTCGTACGATCTATTGTAATTCATTCACATGATCCATTCTAATTCATTGAGTAAGAATGGATCGTATGAATGAAATAGAATGGATCGTACGAATGAATTAGAATAGATTGTGTGAATGAATTAGAATGGATCATACGAATGAATTAGAATGGATTGTATGAATGAATTAGAATGGATCGTGCGAATGAATTAGAATGGATCGTACGAATCAATTAGAATGGATACATTCGTGCGAATGAATTAGAATGGATCATACGAATGAGTAAGATTGGATCGTACGAATGAAATAGAATGGATTGTACGAATGAATTAGAATGGATCGTAGGAATGAATTAGAAAGGATCGTGCGAAAGAATAAGAATGGATTGTATGAATGAATTAGAATGGATCGTATGAATGAATTAGAATGGATTGTGCGAATGAATTAGAATGGATCGTGCGAATGAATTAGAATGGATCGTATGAATGAATTAGAATGGATCGTGCGAATGAGTTAGAATGGATCGTATGAATGAATTAGAATGGATACATTCGTGCGAATGAATTATAATGGATCGTACGAATGAATTAGAATGGATCGTACGAATGAAATAGAATGGATCGTACGTATGAATTAGAATGGATCGTGCGAATGAATTAGAATGGATCGTACGAATGAATTAGAATGGATATATTCATGCGAATGAATTAGAATGGATCGTACGAATGAATTAGAAGGGATCGTATGAATGAATTAGAATGGATACATTCGTGCGAATGAATTAGAATGGATCGTATGAATGAATTAGATTGGATTGTATGAAAGAATTAGAATGGATCGTACGTATGAATTAGAATGGATACATTCATGGGAATGAATTAGAATGGATCGTACGAAGGAATTAGAATGGATCGTACGATCCATTCTAATTCATTTGCACGATCCATTCTAATTTATTCGCACGATCCATACTAATTCATTCATACAATCCATTTTAATTCATTCATACAATCCATTCTAATTCATTCTAATTTATTCGTATGATCCATGAATTAGAATGGATTGCACGAATGTATCCATTCTAATTCATTCGTACGATCCATTCTAATTCCTTCGTACGATCCATTCTAATTCCTTCGTACGATCCATTCTATTCCATTCTAATTCCTTAGTACGATCCATTCTAATTCATTCCCAAGAATGTGTGTATTCTAATTCATTCGTACGATCCATTCTAATTCATTCGCGCAATCTGTTCTAATTCATTCATACGATACATTCTAATTCATTCATACGATCCATTCTAATTCATTCGCACGATCCATTCTAATTCATTCATACGATCCATTCTAATTCATTCGTACGACATTCTAATTCATACGTACGATCCATTCTAATTCATTCATACGATCCAATCTAATTCATTCATACGATCCATTCTAATTCATTCGTACGAATGTATCCATTCTAATTCATTGATACGATCCATTCTAATTCATTCGTACGATCCATTCTAATTCATTCACATGAATGTATCCATTCTAATTCATTCGTACGATCTATTCTAATTCATTCACACGATCCATTCTAATTCATTGAGTAAGAGTGGATCGTACGAATGAAATAGAATGGATCGTATGAATGAATTAGAATAGATTGTGCGAATGAATTAGAATGGATCATACGAATGAATTAGAATAGATAATATGAATGAATTTGAATTGATCGTGCGAATGAATTAGAATGGATCATACGAATGAATTAGAATGGATACATTCGTGCGAATGAACTAGAATGGATCATACGAATGAGTAAGAATGGATCGTACGAATGAAATAGAATGGGTTGTACGAATGAATTAGAATGGATCGTATGAATGAATCAGAAAGGATCATGCGAAAGAATAAGAATGGATTGTATGAATGAATTAGAACGGATCGTATGAATGAAATAGAATAGATTGTGCGAATGAATTAGAATGGATCGTACGAATGAATTAGAATGGATCGTATGAATGAATTAGAATGGATCGTGCGAATGAATTCGAATGGATCGTACGAATGAATTAGAATGGATTGTACGAATGAATTAGAATGGATCGTACGAATGTATTAGAATGGATCCATTCGTGCGAATGAATTAGAATGGATCATATGAATTAGAATGGATCGTACGAATGAAATAGAATGGATCGTACGAATGAATGAATAAAAATGGATCGTACGAATGAATTAGAATAGATTGTACGAATGATGAATTAGAATGGATCCTGCGAATGAATTAGATTTGATCGTACGAATGAATTAGAATGGATCGTACAAATGAATTCGAATAGATTGTGCGAATGAATTAGATTGGATAGTACGAATGAATTAGAATGGATTGTACGAATGAATTAGAACAGGTTGTGCGAATGAATTAGAATGGATCGTACGAATTGGATCGTATGAATGGATTAGAATGGATCGTACGAATGAATTAGAATTAGAATGGATCGTACGAATGCGTAAGAATGGATCGTATGAATGAGTAAGAATGGATCATTCATTCCCATGGATCGTATGAATGAATTAGATTTGATCGTACGAATGAATTAGAATGGATCGTATTGAATATATTCGTGCACGATTGTATCCATTCTAATTCATTCGTACGATCCATTCTAATTCATTCGCACGATCCATTCTAATTCATTCATACGATCCATTCTAATTCATTCGTGCGATCCATTCTAATTCCTTCGCACGAATGTATCTATTATAATTCATTCGTACAATCCATTCTAATTCATTCGCACAAATGTATCCATTCTAATTCATTCGTACGATCTATTCGAATTCATTCATAGGATCCATTCTATTTTATTCGCACGAATGTATCTATTCTAATTCGTTCGTACGATCCATTCTAATTCATTTGTATGATCCATTCTAATTCATTCATACAATCCATTCTAATTCTTTTGCATGAATGTATCCATTCTAATTTATTGTACGATCCATTCTAATTCCTTCGTACGATCCATTCTAATTCCTTCGTACGATCCATTCTAATTCCTTCGTATGATCCATTCTAATTCAATATATTCATTCTAATTCATTCGTACGATCCATTCTAATGCATTCGCACAATCTATTCTAATTCATTCGTACGATCCATTCTAATTCATTCGCACGATCCATTCTAATTCATTTGCATGATCCATTCTAATTCAATCATACAATCCATTCTAATTAGAATGGATCGTACGAATGAATTAGAATGGATTGTATGAATGAATTAGAATGGTTCGTGCTAATGAATTAGAATGGATCGTACGAATGAATTAGAATAGATTATGAAAATGAATTAGAATGGATCGTACGAATGAATTAGAATGGATCGTATGAATGAATTAGAATGGATCGTGCGAATGAATTAGAATGGATCATACGAATGAGTAAGAATGGATCGTGCGAATGAATTAGAATGGATTGTACGAATGAATTAGAATGGATACATAAGAAGGAATGGATCGTACGAATGAATTAGAATGAATCGTACGAAGGAATTAGAATGGATCGTACGAATAAATTAGAATGGATCGTAAGAATGGATCGTACGAATGAATTAGAATGGATCGTACAAAAGAATTAGAATGGATCGTGCTAATGAATTAGAATGGATCGTACGAATGAATTAGAATGGATACATTTGTACGAATGAATTAGAATGGATCGTATGAATGAATTAGAATGGATCGTGCAAATTAATTAGAATGAATTAGAATGGATACATTCGTGCGAATGAATTAGAATGGAACTTACGAAGGAATTAGGGTGGATCGTATGAATGAACAAGAATGCATCGTACGAATGAATTAGAATGGATCTTACAAATAAATTAGAATGGATCGTACGAATGAATTAGAATAGATCGTGCGAATGAATTAGAATGGATACATTCGTGCGAATGAATTAGAATGGATCGTACGAATGAGTAAGTATGGATCGTACGAATGAAATAGAATGGATACATTCGTCCGATCCATTCTATTTCATTCATACGATCCATTCTTTCTCATTCGTACGATCCATTCTAATTCATTCGGACGAATATATCCATTGTAATTCATTCGTACGATCCATTCTAATTCATTCGCATGATCCATTCTAATTCATTCATACGATCCATTCTAATTCATTCGTAAGATCCATTCTAATTCATTCACACGATCCATTCTAATTCATTCGTACGATCTATTCAAATTCATTCATACGATCCATTCTAATTCATTCATACAATTGATTCTAATTCATTTGCACAATCTATTCTAATTCATTCGTACGATCCATTCTAATTCATTCGCACGATCCATTCTAATTCATTCGTACGATCCACCCTAATTCCTTCGTATGATCCATTCTACTTTATTCGTACGATCCACCCTAATTCCTTCGTATATTCCATTCTAATTCCTTTGTATGATCCATTCTATTTCATTCGTATGATCCAATCTAATTCCTTCGTACGATCCATTCTAATTCAATCCCATGAATGTATCCATTCTAATTCATACGTACGATCCATTCTAATTCATTCGTATGATCCATTCTAATTCATTAGCATGATCCATTCTAATTTATTCGTACGATCCATTCTATTCATTCGTACGATCCATTCTAATTCATTCTAATTCATACATACATTCTAATTCCTTCGTGGATACATTCGTGCATGAATGTATCCATTCTAATTCATTCGTACGATCCATTCGAATTCATTCATACGATCCATTCTAATTCATTCATAAGATCCATTCTAATTCATTCGTACGATCCATTCTAATTCCTTCATACGATCCATTCTAATTTATTTGCACGAATGTATCCATTCTAATTCAATCGTACGATTCATTCTAATTCATTCGCACGATCCATTCTAATTCATTCGCACGAGCCATTCTAATTCATTCATACGATCCAATCTAATTCATTCATACGATCCATTCTAATTCATTCGCACGAATGTATCCATTCTAATTCATTCATTCGGTCCATTCTAATTCATTCACACGATCCAATCTAATTCATTCATACGATCCATTTTAATTCATTCGTACGATCCATTCTAATTCATTCGCACGAATGTATCCATTCTAATTCATTCGCACGATCTATTCTAATTCATTCATACGATCAATTCTTACTCATTCGTACGATCCATTCTAATTCATTTATACGATCCATTCTAATTCATTCAGACGATCGATTCTAATTCATTCGCACAATCTATTCTAATTCATTCGTACGATCCATTCTAATTCATTCGCACGATCCATTCTAATTCATTTGAACGATCCATTCTAATTCATTCATATAATCCATTCTAATTCTTTTGCACGAATGTATCCATTCTAATTCCTTCTTACGATCCATTCTAATTACTGCGTATGATCCATTCTTATTTATTTGTATAATCTATTCTAATTCCTTCGTACGATCCATTCTAATTCAATCCCATGAATATATCCATTCTAATTCATACGTACGATCTATTCTAATTCATTCATACGATCCAATCTAATTCATTCATACGATCCATTCTAATTCATCTGCACGAATGTATCCATTCTAATTCATTCGTACGATCCATTCTAATTCATTCGCACAATCTATTCTAATTCATTCGTACGATCCATTCTAATTCATTTGCACGGTCCATTCTAATTCATTTGCACGGTCCATTCTAATTCATTCGTACGATCCATTCTTACTCAATCGTACGATCCATTCTAATTCATTCGCACGAATGTATCCATTCTAATTCATTCGTTCGATCCATTCTAATTCGTTCGCACGATCCATTCTAATTCATTCATACGATCCATTCTAATTCATTCGTACGATCCATTCAAATTCATTTGCACGATCCATTATAATTCATTCTTACGATCCATTATAATTCATTTATACAATCCATTCTAATTCGTTCACACGAATGTATCCATTCTAATTCATTCGTACGATCTACCCTAATTCCTTCGTATGATCCATTCTAATTGTTTCGCACGAATGTATCCATTCTAATTCATTCGTATGATCTATTCAAATTCATTCATACGATCCATTCTAATTCATTCGCACGAATGTATCCATTCTGATTCATTCGTACGATCCATTCAAATTCATTGGCACGTTCCAATCAAATTCATTCGCACGATCCATTCTAATTCATTCGTACGATCCATTCTATTTCATTCGTACGATCCATTCTTACTCATTCATACGATCCGTTCTAATTCATTCGCACTAATGTATCCATTCTAATTCATTCGTACGATCCATTCTAATTCATTCATACAATCCATTCTAACTCATTCGTACGATCCATTCTAATTCATTCGTACGATCCATTCTAATTCATTCGCACGATCCATTCTAATTCATTCATACGATCCATTCTAATTCATTCGTACAATCCATTCTAATTCGTTCATACGATCCATTCTAATTCTTTCACAGGAATGTATCCATTCTAATTCATTTGTACGATCCACCCTAATTCCTTCGTATGATCCATTCTAATTCATTCGTACGAATTTATGCATTCTAATTCATTCGTACGATCCATTTGAATTCATTCATACGATCCATTCTAATTCATTCATACGATCCATTCTAATTCATTCGTACGATCCATTCTAATTCATTCGTACGAATGTATCGATTCTAATTCATTCGCACGATCCATTCTAATTAATTCACACAATCTATTCTAATTCATTCGTACGATCCATTCAAATTTATTAGAACGATCCATTCTAATTCATTCGTACGATCCATTCTAATTCATTCGTACGATTCTATTTCATTCGTAAGATCCATTCTATTTCATTCGTATGATCCATTCTAATTCTTTCGTACGATCCATTCTAATTCATTCCCATGAATGTATCTATTCTAATTCATACGTACGATCCATTCTAATTCATTCGCACGATCCATTCTAATTCATTCGTACGATCCATTCTAATTCATTTGCATGATCCATTCTAATTCATTGTACGATCCATTGTGCGAATGAATTAGATTGGATCGTGCAAATGAATTAGAACGGATACATTCGTGCGAATGAATTCGAATGGATCGTATGAATGAATTAGAATGGATCGTATGAATGAATTCGAATGGATCATATGAATGAATTAGAATGGATACATTCGTGCGAATGAATTAGAATGGATCATACGAAGTAATTAGGGTGGATCGTACGAATGAATTAGAATGGATACATTCGTGCGAAAGAATTAGAATGGATTGTATGAATTTATTAGAATGGATCGTATGAATGAATTAGAATGGATCGTGCGAATGAATTAGAATGGATCGTATGAAATTAGAATGGATCGTGCGAATGAATTAAAATGGATCGTACGAATGAATTAGAATGGATACATTCGAGCGAATGAATTAGAATGGATCATACGAATGGATCGTACGAATGAATTAGAATGGATTATGCTAATGATATAGAATGGATCGTACGAATGAATTAGAATAGATTGTGTGAATGAATTAGAATGGATCGTACGAATGAATTAGAATGGATCGTATGAATAAATTAGAATGGATCGTGCGAATGAATTCGAATTGATCGTACGAATGAATTAGAATGGATTGTACGAATGAATTAGAATGGATCGTACGAATGTATTAGAATGGATCCATTCGTGCGAATGAATTAGAATGGATCATATGAATTAGAATGGATCGTACGAATGAAATAGAATGGATCGTACGAATGAATGAAATAGAATGGATGGTACGAATGAATTAGAATAGATTGTGCGAATGATGAATTAGAATGGATCGTGCGAATGTATTAGATTTGATCGTACGAATGAATTAGAATGGATCGTACAAATGAATTCGAATAGATTGTGCGAATGAATTAGATTGGATCGTACGAATGAATTAGAATGGATTGTACGAATGAATTAGAACAGGTTGTGCGAATGAATTAGAAAGGATCGTACGAATTGGATCGTATGAATGGATTAGAATGGATCGTACGAATGAATTAGAATTAGAATAGATTGTACGAATGAGTAAGAATGGATAGTATGAATGAGTAAGAATGGATCATTCATTCCCATAGATCGTATGAATGAATTAGATTTGATCGTACGAATGAATTAGAATGGATCGTACTGAATACATTCGTGCACGAATGTATCCATTCTAATTCATTCGTACGATCCATTCTAATTCATTCGCACGATTCATTCTAATTCATTCAAACGATCCATTCTAATTCATTCGTGCGATTCATTCTAATTCATTCGCACGAATGTATCTATTCTAATTCATTCGTACAATCCATTCTAATTCATTCGCACGAATGTATCCATTCTAATTCATTCGTACGATCCATTCAAATTCATTCATAGGATCCATTCTATTTCATTCGCACGAATGTATCCATTCTAATTCGTTCGTACGATCCATTCTAATTCATTTGTATGATCCATTCTAATTCATTCATACAATCCATTCTAAGTCTTTTGCACGAATGTATCCATTCTAATTTATTCTATGATCCATTCTAATTCCTTCGTACGATCCATTCTAATTCCTTCGTACGATCCATTCTAATTCCTTCGTATGATCCATTCTAATTCATTCGCACGAATATATCCATTCTAATTCATTCGTACGATCCTATCTAATGCATTCGCACAATCTATTCTAATTCATTCGTACGATCTATTCTAATTCATTCGCACGATCTATTCTAATTCATTTGCATGATCCATTCTAATTCATTCATACAATCCATTCTAATTAGAATGGATCGTACAAATGAATTAGAATGGATTGTATGAACGAATTAGAATGGATCGTGCTAATGAATTAGAATGGATCGTACGAATGAATTAGAATAGATTATGCAAATGAATTAGAATGGATCGTACAAATGAATTAGAGTGGATCGTATGAATGAATTAGAATGGATCGTGCAAATGAATTAGAATGGATCATACGAATGAGTAAGAATGGATCGTGCGAATGAATTACAATGGATTGTACGAAGGAATTAGAATGGATCGTACGAATAAATTAGAATGGATCGTAAGAATGGATCGTACGAATGAATTAGAATGGATCGTACGAAAGAATTAGAATGGATCGTGCTAATGAATTAGAATGGATCGTACGAATGAATTAGAATGGATACATTTGTGCGAATGAATTAGAATGGATCGTATGAATGAATTAGAATGGATCGTATGAATGAATTAGAATGGATCGTGCAAATGAATTAGAATGAATTAGAATGGATACATTCGTGCGAATGAATTAGAATGGACCTTACGAAGGAATTAGGGTGGATCGTATGAATGAACAAGAATGGATCGTACGAATGAATTAGAATGGATCATACAAATAAATTAGAATGAATCGTACGAATGAATTAGAATAGATCGTGCGAATGAATTAAAATGGATACATTCGCGCGAATGAATTAGAATGGACCGTACGAATGAGTAAGAATGGATCGTACGAATGAAATGGAATGGATACATTCGTCCGATCCATTCTATTTTATTAGTACGATCCATTATTACTCATTCGTACGATCCATTCTAATTCATTCGCACGAATGAATCCATTCTAATTCATTCGTACGATCCATTCTAATTCATTCGCACGATCCATTCTAATTCATTCATACGATCCATTCTAATTCATTTGTACGATCCATTCAAATTCATTCGCACGATCCATTCTAATTCATTCTTACGATCCATTATAATTCATTTATACAATCAATTTTAATTCTTTCACACGAATGTATCCATTCTAATTCATTCGTACGATCTACCCTAATTCCTTCGTATGATCCATTCTAATTGTTTCGCATGAATATATCCTTTCTAATTCATTCGTACGATCCATTCAAATTCATTCATACGATCCATTATAATTCATTCATACGATCCATTCTAATTAATTCGTACGAATGTATCCATTCTAATTCATTCGTACGATCCATTCTAATTCATTCGCATGTTCCAATCTAATTCATTCGCACGATCCATTCTAATTCATTCATACGATCCATTCTATTTCATTCGTACGATACATTCTTACTCATTCATACGATCCATTCTAATTCATTCGCACGAATGTATCCATTCTAATTCATTCGTACGATCCATTCTAATTCATTCGTACGATCCATTCTAATTAATTCACACGATCCATTCTAATTCATTCATATGATCCATTCTAATTCGTTCATACAATCCATTCTAACTCATTCGTACGATTCATTGTAATTTATTTGCATGAATGCATCCATTCTAATTCATTCGTACGATCCATTCTAATTTATTCGCACGATCCATTCTAATTCGTTCATACGATCCATTCTAATTCTTTCACCAGAATGTATCCATTCTAATTCATTTGTACGATCCACCCTAATTCCTTCGTATGATCCATTCTAATTCTTTCGTACGAATGTATCCATTCTAATTCATTCGTACGATCTATTTGATTTCATTCATACGATCCATTCTAATTCATTCATATGATCCATTCTAATTCATTCGTACGATCCATTCTAATTCATTCGTACGAATGTATCCATTCTAATTCATTCGCACGATCCATTCTAATTAATTCACACAATCTATTCTAATTCATTCGTACGATCCATTAACATTTATTAGCACGATCCATTCTAATTCATTCGTACGATCCATTCTAATTCATTCGTACGATTCTATTTCATTCGTATGATCCATTCTATTTCATTCGTATGATCCATTCTATTTCATTCGTATGATCCATTCTAATTCCTTCATACGATCCATTCTAATTCCTTCGTACGATCCATTCTAATTCATTCCCATGAATGTATCTATTCTAATTCATACGTACGATCCATTCTAATTCATTTGCACGATCCATTCTAATTCCTTCATACGATCCATTCTAATTTATTTGCATGATCCATTCTAATTCATCGTACGATCCATTGTGCGAATGAATTAGATTGGATCGTGCAAATGAATTAGAACGGATACATTCGTGCGAATGAATTCGAATGGATCGTATGAATAAATTAGAATGGATCATATGAATGAATTCGAATGGATCGTACGAATGAATTAGAATGGATACATTCGTGCGAATGAATTAGAATTGATCATACGAAGTAATTAGGGTGGATCGTACGAATGAATTAGAATGGATACATTCGTGCGAAGAAATTAGAATGGATTGTATGAATTTGTTAGAATAGATCGTATGAATGAATTAGAATGGATCGTGCGAATGAATTAGAATGGATCGTACGAATGAATTATAATGGATCGTATGAATGAATTAGAATGGATCGTGCGAATGAATTAGAATGGATACATTCGTGTGAATGAATTAGAATTGATCGTACGAATGAATTAGAATGGATCGTACGAAGGAATTAAAATGGATCATACGAATGAATTAGAATGGATACATTCGTGCGAATGAATTAGAATGTATCATACGAAGGAATTAGGGTGGATCGTACGAATGAATTAGAATCGATACATTCGTGTGAAAGAATTAGAATGGATTGTATGAATGAATTAGAAGGGATCGTATGAATGAATTAGAATGGATCGTATGAATGAGTAAGAATGGGTCATACGAATGAAATAGAATGGATCGTACGAATGAATTAGAATGGATCGTGCGAATGAATTAGATTGGATCATGCGAATAAATTAGAATGGATCGTACGAATGAATTAGAATGAATCGTATGAAGGAATTAGAATGGATACATTCATGGGAATGAATTAGAACGGATCGTAGGAAGGAATTAGAATGGATCATACGAATGAAATAGAATGGATCGTACGAAGGAATTAGAATGGATCGTACGAAGAAATTAGAATTAATTAGAATGGATCGTACGAAGGAATTAGAATGGATCGTATGAATGAATTAGAATGGATCGTACGAATGAATTAGAATGGATCGTGCGAATGAATTAGAATGGATCGTACGAATGAATTAGAATGGATCGTGCTAATGAATTAGAATGGATTGTACGAATAAATTAGAATAGATTGTGTGAATGAATTAGAATGGATCGTACGAATGAATTACAATGGATACATTCATGCGAATGAATTAGAATGGATCGTATGAATGAATTAGATTGGATCGTATGAATGAATTAAAATGGATCGTACGTATGAATTAGAATGGATACATTCATGGGAATGAATTAGAATGGATCGTACGAAGGAATTAGAATGGATCATAAGAATAAAATAGAATGGATCGTACGAAGGACTAAGAATGGATCGTACGAAGGAATTAGAATTGATCGTATGAATGAATTAGAATGGATATATTCGTGCGAAAGAATTAGAATGGATTGTATGAATGAATTAGAATGGATCGTATGAATGAATTAGAATGGATCATGCAAATGAATTAGAATGGATCGTACGAATGAATTAGAATGGATCGTATGAATGAATTAGAATGGATCGTGCGAATGAATCAGAATGTATCGTACGAATGAGTTAGAATGGATACATTCGTACGATCCAATCTAATTCATACTAATTCATTTGTACGATCCATTCTAATTCATTCTAATTCATTTGTATGATCCATTCTAATTCATTAGCACGATCCATTCTAATTCATTCGTACGATCCATTCTATTTCATTCATACAATCCATACTTACTCATTCGTACGATCCATTCTAATTCATTCGCATGAATGTATCCATTCTAATTCATTCGTATGATCCATTCTAATTTATTCGCACGATCTATTCTAATTCATTCATATGATACATGCTAATTAATTCGTACGATCCATTCTATTTCATTCGCACGATCCATTCTAATTCATTCATACGATCCATTCTAATTCATTCATACAATCCATTCTAATTCTTTCGCACGAATGTATCCATTCTAATTCATTCGTACGATCCACCCTAATTCCTTCGTATGATCCATTCTAAATCATTCGCACGCATGTATCCATTCTAATTCATTCATATGATCCATTCGAATTCATTTATACGATCCATTCTAATTCATTCACACGAATGTGTCCATTCTAATTTATTCGTACGATCCATTCTAATTCATTCGCACAATCTATTCTAATTCATTCGTACGATCCATTCTAATTCATTCGCACAATCTATTCTAATTCATTCGTACGATCCATTCTAATTCCTTCGTACGATCCATTCGAATTCATTCATACGATCCATTCTAATTAATTCATAAGATCCATTCTAATTCATTCGCACCAATGTATCCATTCTAATTCATTCGTATGATCCATTCTAATTCATTCGCACGATCCAATCTAATTCATTCGCACGATCCATTCTAATTCATCATTCGCACAATCTATTCTAATTCATTCGTACGATCCATTCTAATTCATTAGCACGATCCATTCTAATTCATTTGTACGATCCATTCTATTTCATTCGTACGATCCATTCTTTCTCATTCGTACGATCCATTCTAATTTATTCGCACGAATGTATCCATTCTAATTCATTCATACGATCCATTCTAATTCATTCGCACGATCCATTCTAATTCATTCATACGATCCATTCTAATTCATTCGCACGATCCCTTCTAATTCATTCATACGATCCATTCTAATTCATTCGTACGATCCATTCTATAGAATGGATACATTCATGGGAATGAATTAGAATGGATCGTACGAAGGAATTAGAATGGATCATACGAATGAAATATAATGGATCGTACAAAGGAATTAGAATGGATCGTACGAAGGAATTAGAATGGATCGTACAAAGGAATTAGAATAGATCGTACGAATGAATTAGAGTGGATACATTCATGCAAAATAATTAGAATGAATTGTATGAATGAATTAGAATGGATAATGCAAATGAATTAGAATGGATCGTGCGATTGAATTAGAATAGATCGTACGAATTAATTAGAATAGATTGTGCGAATGAATTAGAATGGATCGTACGAATGAATTAGAATGGATAGATTCGTGCGAATGAATTAGAATGGATCGAATGAATAAATTAGAATGGATCGTATGAATGAATTCGAATGGATCGTACGAATGAATTAGAATGGATACATTCATGCGAATGAATTAGAATGGATCAAACGAAGGAATTAGGGTGGATCGTACGAATGAATTAGAATGGATACATTCGTGCGAAAGAATTAGAATGGATTCTATAAATGAATTAGAATGGGTCGTGCGAATGAATTAGAATGGATCGTACAAATGAATTAGAATAGATCGTATGAATGAATTAGAATGGATCATGCGAATGAATTAGAATGGATCGTACGAATGAATTAGAATGGATATATTCGTGCGAATGAATTAGAATGGATAGTACGAATGAGTAAGAATAGATCGTACGAATGAAATAGAATGGATCGTACGAATGAATTAGAATGTATCGTGCTAATGAATTAGAATGGATCGTATGAATGAATTAGAATAGATTGTGCGAATGAATACATTCATGCGAATGAATTAGAATAGATCGTATGAATGAATTAGAATGGATCGTATGAATGAATTAGAATGGATCGTACCTTTGCATTGCTAGTTGATCGAGGAAAGGCTCTGATCGATCCAAGTAGTCCTGTCTCTAGTTCGTCAAGGCATGACATGGATACATTCGTGCGAATAGATTAGAATGGATCGTACGAATGAGTAAGAATGGATCGTATGAATAAAATAGAATGCATCGTACGAATGAATTAGAATGGATCATGCTAATGAATTAGAATGGATCGTACGAATGAATTAGAATAGATTGTGCGAATGAATTAGAATGGATCGTACGAATCAATTAGAATGGATACATTCGTGGGAATGAATTAGAATGGATCGTATGAATGAATTAGATTGGATCGTATGAATGTAATAGAATGGATCGTAAGTATGAATTAGAATGGATACATTCATGCGAATGAATTAGAATGGATCGTACGAAGGAATTAGAATGGATCATACGAATGAAATAGAATGGATCGTACGAAGGAATTAGAATGGATCGTACGAAGGAATAAGAATGGATACATTCGTGCAAAAGAATTAGAATGGATTGTATGAATGAATTAGAATGGATCGTGCAAATGAATTAGAATAAATCGTGCGAATGAATTAGAATGGATTGTACAAATGAATTAGAATAGATTGTGTGAATGAATTAGAATGGATCACATGAATGAATTAGAATGGATACATTCGTGCGAATGAATTAGAATGGATCGTATGAGTTAATTAGATTGGATCGTATGAATGAATTAGAATGGATCGTACGTATGAATTAGAATGGATACATTCATGGGAATGAATTAGAATGGATCGTACGAAGGAATTAGAATGGATCATACGAATGAAATAGAATGGATCGTACGAAGGAATTAGAATGGATCGTACGAAGGAATTAGAATGGATCATACAAATGAATTAGAATGGATACATTCGTGCAAAAGAACTACAATGGATTGTATGAATGAATTAGAATGGATCGTGCAAATGAATTAGAATGGATCGTCCGAATGAGGATACATTCGTGCGAATGAATTAGAATGGATCGTACGAATGTGTAAGAATGGATCGTACGAATGAAATAGAATGGATCGTATGAATGAATTAGAATGGATCGTGCGAATGAATTAGATTGGATCGTGCTACTGAATTAGAATGGAACGTACGAATGAATTAGAATGGATACATTCGTGCGAATGAATTAGAATGGATCGTATGAATCAATTAGAATGGATCGTATGAATCAATTAGAATGGATCGTACGAATGAATTAGAATGGATATATTCGTGCGAATAAATTATAATGGATCATACGAAGGAATTAGGGTGGATCGTACAAATGAATTAGAATTGATACATTCGTGCGAAAGAATTAGACTGGATTGTATGAATGAATTAGAATGTATCGTATGAATGAATTAGAATAGATCATGCGAATGAATTAGAATGGATTATGCTAATGAGTAAGAATGGATCGTACGAATGAAATAGAATGGATCGTACGAATGAATTAGAATGGATTGTGCTAATGAATTAGAATGGATCGTACGAATGAATTAGAATAGATTGTGCGAATGAATTAGAATGGATCTTGCGAATGAATTAGAATGGATACATTTGTGCGAATGAATTAGAATTGATCGTACGAATGAATTAGAATAGATCGTATGAATGAATTCGAATGGATCATACGAATGAATTAGAATAGATACATTCGTGCGAATGAATTAGAATGGATCATACGAAGGAATTAGGTTGGATCGTACGAATGAATTAGAATGGATCGTACGAATGAGTAAGAATGGATCGTGCTACATAATTAGAATGGATCGTACGAATGAATTAGAATAGATTGTGCGAATGAATTAGAATGGATCGTACGAATGAATTAGAATGGATACATTCGTGCGAATGAATTAGAATGGATCATATGAATGAATTAGATTTGTTCGTATGAATGAATTAGAATGGATCGTACGTATGAGTTTGAATGGATACATTCATGGGAATGAATTAGAATGGATCGTATGAAGGAATTAGAATAGATCATACGAATGAAATAGAATGGATCGTATGAAGGAATTAGAATAGATCATACTAAAGAATTAGAATGGATTGTGCGAAAGAATTAGAATGGATCGTACGAATGAATTAGAATGGATCGTATGAATGAATTAGAATGGATCCTGCGAATGAATTAGAATGGATCATACGAATGAATTAGAATGGATACATTCGTGCGAAAGAATAAGAATGGATTGTATTAATGAATTAGACTGGATCGTACGAATGAATTATAATGGATCATGCGAATGAATTAGAATGTATCGTACGAATGAATTAGAATGGAAACATTCGTGCGAATGAATTGGAATGGATCGTACGAATGAGTAAGAATGGATTGTACGAATGAAATAGAATGGATCGTACGAATGAATTAGAATGGATTGTGCTAATGAATCAGAATGGATCATATAAATGAATTAGAATGGATCGTTCGAATGAATTAGAATGGATCGTACGAATGAGTAAGAATGGATCGTACGAATAAAATAGAATGGATCGTATGAATGAATTAGAATGGATCGTGCTAATGAATTAGAATGGATCGTACGAATGACTTAGAATAAATTGTGCGAATGAATTAGAATGGATCGTACGAATGAATTAGAATGGATACATTCGTGTGAATGAATTAGAATGGATCATATAAATGAATTAAATTGGATCGTATGAATGAATTAGAATGGATCGTACGTATGAATTAGAATGGATACATTCATGGGAATGAATTAGAATGGATCGTACGAAGGAATTAGAATGGATCATACGAAAAAAATAGAATGGATCATACGAAGGAATTAGAATGGATCGTATGTTATGAATGAATTAGAATGGATCGTACGTATGAATTAGAATGGATACATTCATAGGAATGAATTAGAATGGATCGTACGAAGGAATTAGAATGGATCCATTCTAATTCATTCTAATTCATTTGTACGATCCATTCTAATTCATTCCTACAATCCATTCTAATTCATTCATATGATCCAATCTAATTCATTCATACGATCCATTCTAATTCATTCGCACGAATGTATCCATTATAATTCATTCGCACGATCCAATCTAATTCATTCGCACGATCCATTCTAATTCATCATTCGCAAAATCTATTCTAATTCATTCGTACGATCCATTCTTATTCATTAGCACGATCCATTCTAATTCATTCGTATGATCCATTCTATTTCATTCGTACGATCCATTCTTACTCATTCGTACGAACCATTCTAATTCATTCGCACGAATGTATCCATTCTAATTTATTCGCACGATCCATTCTATTTCATTCATACGATCAATTCTAATTCATTCGTACGATCCATTCTATAGAATGGATACATTCATGGGAATGAATTAGAATGGATCATACGAAGGAATTAGAATGGATCATACGAATGAATTAGAATGGATCGTATGAATGAATTTGAATGGATTGTACGAATGAACTAGAATAGATTGTGCGAATGAATTAGAATGGATCGTACGAATGAATTAGAATGGATACATTCGTGCGAATGAATTAGAATGGATTGTATGTATGAATTAGAATGAATCGTGCAAATGAATTAGAATAGATCGTGCGAATGAATTAGAATGGATCGTACGAATGAATTAGAATGGATTGTGCGAATGAATTAGAATGGATCATACGAATGAATTAAAATGGATACATTCGTGCAAATGAATTAGAATGGATCGTATGATTGAATTAGAATGGATCGTATGAATGAATTCGAATGGATCGTACGAATGAATTAGAATGGATAGATTTGTGCGAATGAATTAGAATGGATAATACGAAGGAATTAGGGTGGATCGTAAGAATGAATTAGAATGGATACATTCATACGAAAGAATTAGAATGGATTGTATGAATGAATTAGAATTGATCGTGCGAATGAATTAGAATGGATTGTACGAATGAATTAGAATGGATCGTACGAATGAATTAGAATGGATATATTCGTGCGAATGAATTAGAATGGATCGTACAAATGAGTAAGAATGGATCGTATGAATGAAATAGAATGGATCGTACGAATGAATTAGAATGGATCGTGCTAATGAATTAGAATGGATCGTACGAATGAATTAGAATTGATTGTGCGAATTAATTAGAATGGATCGTACGAATGAATTAGAATGGATCGTATGAATGAATTAGAATGGATCGTGCGAATGAATTAGAATGGTTACATTCGTGCGAATGAGTAAGAATGGATCATACGAATGAGTGAGAATGGATCATACGAATGAAACAGAATGGATCGTACGAATGAATTAGAATGGATCATGCTAATAAATTAGAATGGATCGTACGAATGAATTAGAATAGATTGTGCAAATGAATACATTCGTGCGAATGAATTAAAATGGATCGTATGAATGAATTAGAATGGATCGTATGAATGAATTAGAATAGATCGTATGAATGAATTAGAATGGATCGTATGAATGAATTCGAATGGATCGTACGAATGAATTAGAATGGATACATTCGTCCGAATGTATTAGAATGGATCGTACGAATGAAATAGAATGTATCAATTCTAATTCAAATTCATTCATAGAATGGATCGTACGAAGGAATTAGAATGGATCGTACGAATGTATTAGAATGTATCGTACGAATGAATTAGAATGGATACATTCATGCGAATGAATTAGAATGGATCATACGAATGAGTAAGAATGAATCGTACGAATTAAATAGAATGGATCGTACAAATGAATTTGAATGGATCATGAGAATGAATTAGATTGGATCGTGCGAATGAATTATAATGGATTGTATGAATGAATTAGAATGGATACATTTGTGCGAATGAATTAGAATGGATCTTATGAATGAATTAGAATGGATCGTATGAATGAATTCGAATAGATCGTACGAATGAATTAGAATGGATCGTGCGAATGAATTAGAATGGATCGTACGACTGAATTAGAATGGATCGTATGAATGAATTAGAATGGATCGTGCGAATGAATTAGAATGGATCGTACGAATGAATTAGAATGGATAAATTCGTGTGAATGAATTAGAATGGATCGTACGAATGAGTAAGAATGGATCGTACTAATGAAATAGAATGGATCGTACGAATGTATCCATTCTATTTCATTCGTACGATCCATTCTTACTCATTCATACGATCCATTCTAATTCATTCGCACGAATGTATCCATTCTAATTCATTCGTATGATCCATTCTAATTCATACGCACGATCCATTCTAATTCATTCGCACGATCCATTCTAATTCATTCGCACGAATGTATCCATTCTAATTCATTCCTATGATCCATTCTAATTCATTCGCACAATCTATTTTAATTCATTCATTCATTCATACGATCAATTCTAATTCATTCACACAATCCATTCTAATTCATTCATACGATCCATTCTAATTCATTGATACAAACCATTCTAATTCTTTCACACGAATGTATCCATTCAAATTCATTCATACGATCAATCCTAATTCTTTCGTATGATCCATTCTAATTCAATCGCACGAATGTATCCATTCTAATTCATTCGTATGATCCATTCTAATTCATTCGTACGATCCATTCGAATTCTTTCATACGATCCATTCTAATTCTTTCATACGATCCATTGTGCGATCCATTCTAATTCATTCATACGATCATTCATACGATCCATTCTAATTCATTCATACGATCCATTCTAATTCATTCATATAATCCATTCTAATTCATTCGCACGATCCATTCTAATTCATTCATACGATCCATTCTTACTCATTCGTACGATCCATTCTAATTCATTCGCATGAATGTATCGATTGTAATTCATTCATACGATCCATTCTAATTCATTCGCACAATCTATTCTAATTCATTTGTATGATCCATTCTAGTTCATTCGCACGATCCATTCTAATTCATTTGTACGATCCATTCTAATTCAATCCTACAATCCATTCGAATTCTTTTGCACGAATGTATCCATTCTAAATCATTCGTACGATCCATTCTATTTCATTCGCACGATCCATTCTAATTCATTCATACGATCCATTCTAATTCATTCGTACGATCCATTCTAATTCATTCGCACAATCCATTCTAATTCCTTCGTACGATCCAATCAAATTCATTCGTACGATCCATTCTAATTCATTCGTACGTATGATCCATTCTAGTTCATTAGAATGGATCGTGCGAATGAATTAGAATGGATCATACGAATGAGTAAGAATGAATCGTACGAATGAAATAGAATGGATCGTACGAATGAATTAGAATAGATCATGCGAATGAATTAGAGTGGATCGTGCGAATGAATTATAATGGATTGTACGAATGAATTAGAATGGATACATTCGTGCGAATGAATTAGAACGGATCGTATGAATGAATTAGAATGGATCGTACGAAGGAATTAGAATGAATCGTGCGAATGAATTAGAATGGATCGTACCAATGAATTAGAATACTTCGTATGAATGAATTCGAATGGATCGTATGAATGTATCCATTCTAATTCATTCCTTTGTGCGTTCCATTCTAATTCATTAGCAAGATCCATTCTAATTCATTCGCATAATCTATTCTAATTCATTCTAATTCATTCGCACGATCTATTCTAATTCATTCGTACGATCTATTCAAATTCCTTCGTACGATCCATTCTAATTCCTTCGTACGATCCATCCTAATTCCTTCCTACGATCCATTCTAATTCATTTGCACGATCCATTCTAATTCATTCATACAATCCATTCTAATTCTTTTGCACGAATGTCTCCATTCTAATTCATTCATGATCCATTCTACTTCATTAGCATGATCAATTCTAATTCATTCGTATGATCCATTCTATTTCATTCGTACGATCCATTCTAATTCATTCGCACGAATGTATCCATTCTAATTCATTCATACGATCCATTCTAATTCATTTGCACGATCCATTCTAATTCATTCGTACGATCCATTCTAATTCATTCGTACGATCCATTCTAATTCATTCGCACAATCCATTCTAAATCATTCATACGATCCATTCTAATTCATTCATACAATCCATTCTAATTCTTCCGCATGAATATATCCATTCTAATGCATTCGTACGATCCACCCTAATTCCTTCGTATGATCTATTCTATATCATTCGCACGCATGTATCCATTCTAATTCATTCATAAGATCCATTCGAATTCATTCATACAATCCATTCTAATTCATTCATACGAGACATTCTAATTCATTCGCACGAATGTATCCATTCTAATACATTCGTACGATCCATTCTAATTCATTCGCACAATCTATTCTAATTCATTCGTACAATCCATTCTATTTCATTCGCACGATCCATCCTAATTCATTTGCACGATCCATTCTAATTCATTCGTACAGTCCATTCTAATTCTTTCGCACGAATGTATCCATTCTAATTCATTCGTACGATCTATTCTAATTCATTCGCACGATCCATTCTAATCATTCATACAATCCATCTAAATCTTTTGCACGAATGTATCCATTCTAATTCATTCGTATGATCCATTCTAATTCCTTTGTATGATCCATTCTAATTCCTTCGTACGATCCATTCTATTTCATTCGTATGATCAATTTTAATTCCTTCATACGATCCCTTCTAATTCATTCCCATGAATGTATCATTTCTAATTCATTCGTATGATCCATTCTAATTCCTTCGTACCATCCATTCTAATTCCTTCGTACGATCCATTCTATTTCATTCGTATGATCCATTCTAATTCCTTCGTACGATCCATTCTAATTCATTCCCATGAATGTATCCATTCTAATTCATACGTACGATCTCATTCGTACGATCCATTCTTACTCATTCGTACGATCCATTCTAATTCATACGTACGATCCATTCTTACTCATTCATACGATCCATCCTAATTCATTTATACGATCCATTCTAATTCATTCGTACGATCCATTCTAATTCATTCACGCAATCTATTCTAATTCATTCGTACGATCCATTCTAATTCATTCGCACGATCCATTCTAATTCATTTATATGATCCATTCTAATTCATTCGTACGATCCATTCTAATTCATTCGTACGATCTATTCTAATTCATTCGCACAATCTATTCTAATTCACTTGTAGGATCCATTCTAATTCATTAGCACGATCCATTCTAATTCATTCGTACGATCCATTCTATTTCATTCGTACGATCCATTCCTACTCATTCGTACGATCCATTCTAATTCATTCGCACGATCCATTCTAATTCATTCATACGATCCATTCTATTTCATTCGTACGATCCATTCTTACTCATTCGTACGATCCATTCTAATTCATTCGCACGAATGTATCCATTCTAATTCATTCGTACGATCCATTCTAATTGATCATATGAATGAATTCGAATAGATCGTACGAATGAATTAGAATGGATACATTTGTGTGAATGAATTAGAATAGATCATATGAAGGAATTAGGGTGGATCGTACGAATGAATTAGAAAGGATACATTCATGCGAAAGAATTAGAATGGATTGTATGAATGAATTAGAATGGATCGTATGAATGAATTAGAATGGATCGTGCGAATGAATTAGAATGGATCGTACGAATGAATTAGAATGGATACATTCGTGCGAATGAATTAGAATGGATCGTACGAATGAGTAAGAATGGATCATACAAATGAATTAGAATGGATCGTACGAATGAATTAGAACGGATCATACAAATGAATTAGAATAGATCGTACGAATGAATTAGAATAGCTTGTGCGAATGAATTAGAATGGATCGTACGAATGAATTAGAATGGATACATTTGTGCAATGGAATTAGAATGGATCGTATGAATGAATAAAATTGGATCGTATGAATGAATTAGAATGGATCGTACGTATGAATTAGAATGGATACATTCACGGGAACGAATTAGAATGGATCGTACGAAGGAATTAGAATGGATCATACGAATGAAATAGAATGGATCGTACGAAGGAATTAGAATGGATCGTACGAAGGAATTAGAATGGATCATACGAATGAATTAGAATAGATTATTCGAATGAATTAGAATGGATCGTACGAATGAATTAGAATGGATACATTCTTGCGAAAGAATTAGAATGGATTGTATGAATGAATTAGAATGGATACATTCGTGTGAAAGAATTAGAATGGATTGTATGAATGAATTAGAATGGATCGTATGAATGAATTAGAATGGATCGTGCGAATGAATTAGAATGGATCGTACGAATGAATTAGAATGGATCATATGAATAAATTAGAATGGATCGTGCGAATGAATTAGAATGGATCGTACGAATGAATTAGAATGGATACATTCGTGCAAATGAATTAGAATGGATCGTACGAATGAATTAGAATGGATCATATGAATGAATTAGAATGGATCGTGCGAATGAATTAGAATGGATCGTACAAATGAATTAGAATGGATACATTCGTGCAAATGAATTAGAATGGATCGTACGAATGAGTAAGAATGGATCGTGAGAATGAAATAGAATGGATCGTACGAATTAATTAGAATGGATCATGCTAATGAATTAGAATGGATCGTAAGAATGAATTAGAATTGATGATGCGAATGAATTCGAAAGGATCGTACGAATGAATTAGAATGGATCGTATGAATGAATTAGAATGGATCGTGCGTATAAATTAGAATGGATCGTACAAATGAATTAGAATGGATACATTCGTGCGAACGAATTAGAAAGGATCGTACGAAAGAGTAAGAATGGATCGTACGAATGAAATAGAATGGATCGTACGAATGAATTAGAATGGATCGTGCTAATGATTTAGAATGGATCGCACGAATAAATTAGAATAGATTGTGCGAATGAATACATTCGTGCGAATGAATTAGAATGGATCGTATAAATCAATTAGAATAGATCGTATGAATGAATTCAAATGGATTGTACGAATAAATTAGAATGGATCGTCCGAATGAATTAGAATGGATCGTACGAATGAATTAGAACGGATACACTCCTGCAAATGAATTAGAATGGATCGTGCGAATGAATTAGAATGGATCGTATGAATCAATAAGAATAGATTGTGCGAATGAATTAGAATAGATCGTACGAATGAATTAGAATGGATACATTCGTGCGAAAGAATTAGAATGGATTATATGAATGAATTAGAATGGATCCTATGAATGAATTAGAATGGATCGTGCGAATGAATTAGAATGGATCGTATGAATGAATTAGAATGGATCGTATGAATGAGTTAGAATGGATCGTGTGAATGAATTAGAATGGATCGTACGAATGAAATAGAATGGATCGTACGAATTAGAATGGATTAGAATGGAACGTACGAATGAATTAGAATAGATTGTGCGAATGAATTAGAATGGATCGTACGAATGAATTAGAATGGATACATTCGTGTGAAGGAATTTGAATGGATCGTACGAATGGATCGTACGAAGGAATTAGAATGAACTAGAATGGATCGTACGAATGAAATAGAATGGATCGTACGAATGAATTAGAATGGATCGTACGAATGAATTAGAATGGATCGTACGAATGAAATAGAATGGATCATACGAATGAATTAGAATGGATCGTGCGAATGAATTAGAATGGATCGTACGAATGAATTAAATAGACTGTGCGAATGAATTAGAATGGATCGTACGAATGAATTAGAATGGATACACTCGTGCGAATGAATTAGAATGGATCATACGAATGAATTAGATTGAATCATATGAATGAATTAGAATGGATCGTGCGAATGAATTAGAATGGATCGTACGAATGAAATAGAATGGATACATTCGTGCGAATGAATTAGAATGGATCGTACGAATGAGTAAGAATGGATCGTACGAATGAAATAGAATGGATCGTACGAATGAATTAGAATGGATCGTGCGAATGAATTAGAATGGATCGTGCGAATGAATTAGAATGGATCGTGCGAATGAATTAGAATGGATCATACGAATGAATTAGAATGGATACATACGTGCGAATGAATTAGAATGGATCGTAAGAATAAGTAAGAATGGATCGTACGAATAAAATAGAATGGATCGTACGAATGAATTAGAATAGATTGTGCGAATGAACTAGAATGGATCGTACGAATGAATTAGAATGGATCGTACGAATGAATTAGAATGGATCGTGCGAATAAATTAGATTGGATCATTCGAATGAGTTAGAATGGATAGATTCGAGCGAATAAATTAGAATAGATCGTACGAATGAGTAAGAATGGATCATACGAATGAAATAGAAAGGATCATACGAATGAATTAGATTGGATCGTGCGAATGAATTAGAATGGATCGTACGAATGAATTAGAATGGATACATTCGTGCGAATGAATTAGAATGGATCGTATGAATGAATTAGAATGGATCGTACGAATGAAATAGAATGGATCATACGAATGAATTAGAATGGATCGTACGAATGAATTAGATTGGATCGTGCGAGTGAATTAGAAAGGATCGTACGTATAAATTAGAATGGATCGAACGAATTAATTAGAATGGATCGTATGAATAGATTAGAATCGTGCGAATGAATTAGAATAGATCGTATGAATGAATTCGAATGGATCGTACGTATGAATTAGAATGGATCGAACGAATTAATTAGAATGGATCGTATGAATGAATTAGAATGGATCGTACGAAAGAATTAGAATGGATCGTATGAATGAATTAGAATGGATCGTACGAAGGAATTTGAATGGATCGTACGAATGAATTAGAATGGATACATTCGTGCAAAAGAATTAGAATGGATTGTATGAATGAATTAGAATGGATCGTACAAATGAATTAGAACGGATCGTGCGAATGAATTAGAATGGATCGTACGAATGAATTAGAATACATTGTGCGAATGAATTAGAATGAATCGTACGAATGAATTAGAATGGATACATTCGTGCGAATGAATTAGAATGGATCATATGAATGAATTAGAATGGATCGTATGAATGAATTAGAATGTATCGTACGAAAGAATTAGAATTGATCGTGCTAATCAATTAGAATGGATCGTACGAATGAATTAGAATGGATCATGCGAATGAATTAGAATGGATGGTGCGAATGAATTAGAATGGATCGTGCGAATGAATTAGAATTGATCGTACGAATGAATTAGAATAGATACATTCGTGCAAATGAATTAGAATGGATCGTACGAATAAGTAAGAATGGATCGTACGAGTTAAATAGAATGGATCGTACGAATGAATTAGAATGGATCGTGCAAATGAATTAGAATGGATCGTATGAATGAATTAGAATGGATCGTACGAATGAATTAGAATGGATCGTATGAATGAATTAGAATGGATCGTGCGAATGAATTAGAATGGATCGTATGAATGAATTCAAAAGGATCGTACGAATGAATACATTCGTGCGAAAGAATTTGAATGGATTGTATGAATGAAGTAGAATGGATCGTATGAATGAATTAGAATGGATTGTACGAATGAATTAGAATGGATTATTCTAATTTATTCGTACTATCCATTATAATTCATTTGTACGATCCATTCTAATTCATTCGTACGATCCATTCAAATTCATTCGTACGATCTATTCTAATTCATTTGTACGATCCATTCTAATTCATTCGTACGATCCATTCAAATTCATTCGTACGATCCATTCTTACTGATTCGTACGATCCATTCAAATTCATTCGCACGAATGTATCCATTCTAATTCATTTGTACGATCCATTCTAATTCATTCGCACGATCCATTCTAGTTCATTCTAATTCCTTCGTACGATCCATTCGTACGATCCATTCAAATTCCTTCACACGAATGTATCCATTCTAATTCATTCGTACGATCCATTCTAATTCATTCGCACAATCTATTCTAATTCATTCGTACGTTCCATTCTAATTCATTGGCACGATCCATTCTAATTCATTCATACGATCCATTCTATTTCATTCGTACGATCCATTCTTACTCATTCGTACGATCCATTCTAATTCTTTCGCACGAATGTATCCATTCTAATTCATTCGTACGAGAATGTATCCATTCTAATTCATTCGTACGATTCATTCTAATTCATTCGCATGATCCATTCTAATTTATTCATACAATCCATTCTAATTCATTCATACAATCCATTCTAATTATTTCGCACGAATGTATCCATTCTAATTCATTCGTACGATCCACCCTAATTCCTTCGTATGATCCATTCTAATTCATTCGCATGAATGTATCCATTCTAATTCATTCGTACGATCCATTCGAATTCATTCATACGATCCATTCTAATTCTTTCATACGATCCATCCTAATTCATTCGCACGAATGTATCCATTCTAATTCATTCGTACGATCCATTCTAATTCATTCACACGATCCAATCTAATTCATTCGCACGATCCATTCTAATTCATTCGTACGATCCATTCTATTTCATTCGTACGATCCATTCTTACTCATTCGAACGATCCATTCTAATTCATTCGCACGAATGTATCCTCATTCGCACGATCCATTCTAATTCATTGGCACGATCCATTCAAATTCATTCATACAATCTATTCTATTTCTTTTGCATGATCCATTCTAATTCATTCATACGATCCAATCTAATTCATTTATACGATCTATTCTAATTCATTCGTACGATTGTATCCATTCTAATTCATTCGTATGATCCATTATAATTCATTCGCACAATCTATTCTAATTCAATCGTACGATCCATTCTAATTCATTAGCACGATCCATTCTAATTCATTCGTACGATCCATTCTAATTCATTGTAATTCGAATTCATTCATATGATCCATTTTAATTCATTCGCATGATCCATTCTAATTCATTCGTACAATCCATTCTAATTCATTCGTACGATCCATTATATTTTATTCGCACGATCCATTCTAATTCTTTCATACGATCCATTCTAATTCATTCATACAATCCATTCTAATTCTTTCGCACGAATGTATCCATTCTAATTCATTCGTACGACCCACCCTAATTCCTTCGTATGATCCATTCTAATTCATTCGCACGAATGAATCCATTCTAATTCATTCGTACGATCCATTCTAATTCATTCGCACGATCCATTATAATTCATTCATACGATCCATTCTAATTCATTCGCATAATCTATTCTAATTCATTCGTATGATCCATTCTAATTCATTAGCACGATCCATTCTAATTCATTCGTACGATCCATTCTATTTCATTCGTACGATCCATTCTTACTCATTCGTACGATCCATTCTAATTCATTCGCACGAATGTATCCATTCTAATTCATTCGTACGATCCATTCTAATTCATTCGCACGATCCATTCTAATTCATTCGTCCGATCCATTCTAATTCATTCGCACGATCCATTCTAATTCATTCATACGATCCCCTCTAATTCATTCATACAATTCATTCTAATTTTTTCGCACGAATGTATCCATTCTAATTCATTCGTACGATTCACCCTAATTCCTTCATATGATCCATTCTAATTCATTCGCACGAATGTATCCATTCAAATTCATTCGTACGATCCATTCGAATTCATTCATACGATCCAATCTAATTCATTCGTACGATCCATTCTAATTCATTCGCACTAATGCATCCATTCTAATTCATTCGTACGATCCATTCTAATTCATTCGCACGATCCAATCTAATTCATTCGCACGATCCATTCTAATTCATTCGCACGATCCATTCTAATTCATTCATGCTAATTCATTCATACGATCCATTCTAATCCATTCTAATTCATTTGCACAATCTATGCTAATTCATTCGTACGATCCATTCTAAATCATTCGCACGATCCATTCTAATTCATTTGCACGATCCATTCTAATTCATTCATACAATCCATTCTAATTCATTCGCATGAATGTATCCATTCTAATTCATTCATGCGAATGAATTAGAATGGATACATTCATGTGAATGAATTAGAATGGATTGTATGAATGAATTCGAATGGATCGTGCGAATGAATTAGAATGGATCGTACGAATGAATTTGAATGGATCGTGCGAATGAATTAGAATGGATCGTATGAATGAATTCGAATGGATCGTACGAATGAATTAAAATGGATACATTCGTGCGAATGAATTAGAATGGATCATACGAAGGAATTTGGGTGGATCGTACGAATGAATTAGAATAGATACATTCGTACGAAAGAATTAGAATGGATTGTATGAATGAATTAGAATGGATCGTGCGAATGAATTAGAATGGATCGTGCGAATGAATTAGAATGGATCGTACGAATGAATTAGAATGGATCGTGTGAACTAATTAGAATGGATCGTGCGAATGAATTAGAATGGATCGTATGAATGAATTCGGATTAGAATGAATTAGAATGGATCGTATGAATGAGTAAGAATGAATCGTACGAATGAATTAGAATGGATCGTACGAATGAAATAGAATGGATCGTACGAATGAATTAGATTGGATCTTGCGAATGAATTAGAATGGATCGTACGAATGAATTAGAATGAATACATTCATGCGAATGAATTAGAATGGATCGTACGAAGGAATTAGAATGGATCGTAGAAATGAATTAGAATGGATACATTCGTGTATAAGAATTAGAATGGATTGTATGAATGAATTAGAATGGATCGTACCAATGAATTAGAATGGATCGTGCGAATGAATTAGAATGGACCGTACGAATGAATTAGAATAGATTGTGCGAATGAATTAGAATGGATCGTACGAATGAATTAGAATGGATACATTCGTACGAATGAATTAGAATTGATCGTACGAATGAGTAAGAATGGATCGTATGAATGAAATAGAATCAATCGTACGAATGAATCAGAATAGATTACGCGAATGAATTAGAATGGATCGTACGAATGAATTAGAATGGATACATTCGTGCGAATGAATTAGAATGGATTGTATGAATGAATTTGATTGGATCGTATGAATGAATTAGAATGGATCGTACATATGAATTAGAATGGATACATTCATGGGAATGAATTAGAATGGATCGTACGAAGGAATTAAATTGGATCATACGAATGAAATAGAATGGATCGTACGAAGGAATTAGAATGGATCGTACGAATGAATTAGAATGGATACATTCGTGCAAAAGAATTAGAACGGATTGTATGAATGAATTAGAAGGGATCGTGAAAATGAATTAGAATGGATCGTGCGAATGAATTAGAATGGATCGTACGAATGAATTAGAATGGATCCTATGAATGAATTAGAATGGATCGTACTAATGAATTGGAATGGATCATACGAATAAAATTGAATGGATCATACGAATGAATTAGAATGGATCATTAGAATGAATTAGAATGGATCGTATGAATGAATTAGAATGGATCGTATGAATGAATTCGAATGGATCGTACGAATAAATTAGAATGGATACATTCATGCAAAAGAATTAGAATGGATTGTATGAATGAATTAGAATGGATCATGCAAATGAATAAGAATGGATCGTGCGAATGAATTAGATCGGATCATACGAATGAATTAGAATGGATCATATGAATGAATTAGAATGGATCGTATGAATGAATTAAATGGATCGTATAAATGAATTCGAATGGATCATACGAATGAATTAGAATGGATACATTCTAATTCATTCTAATGAATTAGAATGTAATTAGGGTGGATCGTACGAATGAATTGAATGGATACATTCATGTGAAAGAATTAGAATGAATTGTATGAATTAATTAGAATGGATCACATGAATGAATTAGAATGGATCGTGCGAATGAATTAGAATGGATCGTGCGAATAAATTAGAATGGATCGTGCGAATGAATTAGAATGGATCATACGAATGAATTAGAATGGATACATTCGTGCGAATGAATTAGAATGGATCGTAAGAATAAGTAAGAATGGATCGTACGAATAAAATAGAATGGATCGTACGAATGAATTAGAATAGATTGTGCGAATGAATTAGAATGGATCGTACGAATGAATTAGAATGGATCGTACGAATGAATTAGAATGGATCTTGCGAATGAATTAGATTGGATCGTTCGAATGAGTTAGAATGGATAGATTCGAGCGAATAAATTAGAATAGATCGTACGAATGAGTAAGAATGGATCGTACGAATGAAATAGAATGGATCGTACGAATGAATTAGATTGGATCGTGCGAATGAATTAGAATGGATCGTACGAATGAATTAGAATGGATACATTCGTGCGAATGAATTAGAATGGATCGTATGAATGAATTAGAATGGATCGTACGAATGAAATAGAATGGATCATACGAATGAATTAGAATGGATCGTACGAATGAATTAGATTGGATCGTGCGAATGAATTAGAATGGATCGTACGTATGAATTAGAATGGATCGAACGAATTAATTAGAATGGATCGTATGAATAGATTAAAATCGTGCGAATGAATTAGAATAGATCGTATGAATGAATTCAAATGGATCGTACGTTTGAATTAGAATGGATCGAACGAATTAATTAGAATGGATCGTAAGAATGAATTAGAATGGATCGTACGAAAGAATTAGAATGGATCGTATAAAGGAATTAGAATGGATCGTACGAAGGAATTTGAATGGATCGTACGAATGAATTAGAATGGATACATTCGTGCAAAAGAATTAGAATGGATTGTATGAATGAATTAGAATGGATCGTACAAATGAATTAGAACGGATCGTGCGAATGAATTAGAATGGATCGTACGAATGAATTAGAATACATTGTGCGAATGAATTAGAATGGATCGTACGAATGAATTAGAATGGATACATTCGTGCGAATGAATTAGAATGGATCGTGCGAATGAATTAGAATGGATGGTGCGAATGAATTTGAATGGATCGTGCGAATGAATTAGAATTGATCGTACGAATGAATTAGAATGGATACATTCGTGCAAATGAATTAGAATGGATCGTACGAATAAGTAAGAATGGATCGTACGAATTAAATAGAATGGATCGTACGAATGAATTAGAATGGATCGTGCAAATAAATTAGAATGGATCATAGGAATGAATTAGAATGGATCATACGAAGGAATTAAGGTGGATCGTACGAATGAATTAGAATGGATCGTACGAAGGAATTAGAATGGATCGTATGAAGAAATTAGAATGGATCGTATGAATAAATTCGAATGGATCATGTGAATGAATTAGAATGGATTGTACGAATGAATTAGAATGGATTGTACGAATGAATTCAAATGGATCGTACGAAAGAATACATTCGTGCGAAAGAATTTGAATGGATTGTATGAATGAAGTAGAATGGATCGTATGAATGAATTAGAATGGATTGTACGAATGAATTAGAATGGATTATTCTAATTTATTCGTACGATCCATTATAATTCATTTGTACGATCCATTTTAATTTATTCGTACGATCCATTCAAATTCATTCGTACGATCTATTCTAATTCATTTGTACGATCCATTCTAAATCATTCGTACGATCCATTCAAATTCATTCGTACAATCCATTCTTACTGATTCGTACGATCCATTCGAATTCATTCGCACGAATGTGTCCATTCTAATTCATTCGTACGATCCATTCTAATTCATTCGCACGATCCATTCTAATTCATTCTAATTCCTTCGTACGATCCATTCGTACGATCCATTCGTACGATCCATTCTAATTCCTTCGCACGAATGTATCCATTCTAATTCATTCGTACGATCCATTCTAATTCATTCGCACAATCTATTCTAATTCATTCGCACGATCCATACCAATTCATTAGCACGATCCATTCTAATTCATTCGTACGATCCATTCTATTTCATTCGTACGATCCATTCTTACTCAATGAATTAGAATGGATCGTGCGAATGAATTAGAATGGGTCGTACAAATGAATTAGAATGGATACATTCGTGCGAATGAATTAGAATGGATCGTACAAATGAGTAAGAATGGATCGTACGAATGAAATAGAATGGATCGTATAAATGAATTCGAATGGATCATGCTAATGAATTAGAATGGATCGTACGAATGAATTAGAATAGATTGTGTGAATGAATTAGAATGGATCGTACAAATGAATTAGAATGGATACATTCGTGCGAAGGAATTAGAATGGATCGTACGAATGGATTGTACGAAGGAATTAGAATGGATATATTTGTGCGAATGAATTAGAATGGATCGTATGAATGAATTAGAATGGATCGTACGTAGGATCCATTCTATTTCATTCGTACAATCCATTCTTACTCATTCGTACGATCCATTCTAATTCATTCGCACGATCAATTATAATTCATTCATACGATCCATTCTATTTCATTCATACGATCTATTCTTACTCATTCGTACGATCCATTCTAATTCATACGGACGATCGTACGAATGATCTAGAATGGATCGTTTGAATGAATTGGAATGGATCGTACGAATGAATTAGAATGGATACATTCGTGAGAATGAATTAGAATGAATCGCGCGAAGGAATTAGAATGGATCGTACGAATGGATCGTAGGAAGGCGTATGATCCATTCTAATTCATTCGCACGAATGTATACATTCTAATTCATTCGCACGAATGTATCCATTCTAATTCATTCGCACGAATGTATACATTCTAATTCATTCGCACGAATGTATCCATTCTAATTCATTCGCACGAATGTATCCATTCTAATTCATTCGTACGATCCAATCGAATTCATTCATATGATCCATTCTAATTCATTCATATGATCCATTCTAATTCATTCGTACGATCCATTCTAATTCAATCGTACGATCCATTCTAATTCTTTTGCATGAATGTATCCATTCAAATTCATTCGTACGATCCATTCTAATTCATTCATACGATCCATTCTAATTCTTTCGTACGATCCATTATAATTCCTTCGTACGATCCATTATAATTCCTTCGTACGATCCATTCTAATTCATTTGCACGATCCATTCTAATTCATTCATACAATCCATACTAATTCTTTTGCACGAATGGATCCACCCTAATTCCTTCGTATCATCCATTCTAATTCATTCGTACGATCCATTCTAATTCATTCGCACAATCTATTCTAATTCATTCGTACGATCTATTCTAATTCATTAGCACGATCCATTCTAATTCATTCGTACGATCCATTCTTACTCATTCGTACGATCCATTCTAATTCATTCGCACGAATGTATCCATTCTAATTCATTTGTACGATCCATTCTTATTCATTCGCACGATCCATTCTAATTCATTCGTATGATCCATTCTAATTCATTCGTACGAACCATTCTAATTCATTCGCATGATCCATTCTAATTCATTCATACGATCCATTCTAATTCATTCACACGAATGTATCCATTCTAATTCATTCGCACGATCCACCCTAATTCATTCGTACGATCCATTCTAATTCACTCCCATGAATGTATCCATTCAAATTCATACGTACGATCCACTCTAATTCATTCTATTTCATTCTAAGTCATACGATCCATTTTAAGGAATCAATTCGTACGATCCATTCTTACTCATTCGTACGATCCATTCTAATCGATTCTAATGGATCGTATGAATAAATTAGAATGCATCGTATGAATGAATTCGAATGGATCGTACGAATGATTTAGAATGGATACATTCGTGCGAATGAATTAAAATGGATCGTGCGAATGAAATAGAATGGATCGTACGAATGAAGTAGAATAGATTGTGCGAATGAATTAGAATGGATCGGACGAATTAATTAGAATGGATCGTATGAATGAATTAGAATGGATCGTGCGAATGAATTAGAATGGATCGTACGAATGAATTAGAATAGATACAGTCGTGCGAATGAATTAGAATGGATCGTACGATTGAGTAAGAATGGATCGTACGAATGAAATATTATGGATTGTACGAATGAATTAGAATGGATCGTATGAAGGAATTAGAATGAATTAGAATGGATACATTCGTGCGAATGAATTAGAATGGATCGTATGAATGAATTAGACTGGATCGTATGAATGAATTAGAATGGATCAGACGTATGAAATAGAATGGATACATTCATGGGAATGAATTAGAATGGATCATACGAAGGAATTAGAATGGATCGTACGAAGGAATTAGAATGGATCATACGAAGGAATTAGAATGGATCGTATGAATGAATTAGAACGGATCGTACGTATGAATTAGAATGGATACATTCCTGGGAATGAATTATAATGGATCGTACGAAGGAATTAGAATGGATCATACGAATGAAATAGAATGGATCATACGAAGGAATTATAATGGATCGTACGAATGAATTAGAATGGATACATTCGTGCATAAGAATTAGAATGGATTGCATGAATGAATTAGAATGGATCGTGCGAATGAATTAGAATGGATCGTATGAATGAATTAGAATGGATCGTACGAATGAAGTAGAATAGATTGTGCGAATGAATTAGATTGGATCGTACGAATGAATTAGAATGGATACATTCGTGCGAATGAATTAGAATGGATCGTATAAATAAATTAGAATGTATCGTATGAATGAATTCGAATGGATCGTACAAATGAATTAGAATGGATACATTCGTGCGAAAGAATTAGAATGGATCGTAAGAATAACTTAGAATGGATCGTACGAATGAAATAGAATGGATCTTACGAATGAATTAGAATGGATCATACGAATGAATTAGATTGGATCGTGCGAATGAATTAGAATAGATCGTACGAATGAATTAGAATGGATATATTCGTGCGAATGAATTAGAATGGATCGTATGAATGAATTAGAATAGATCATATGAATGAATTCGAATGGATCCTACGTATGAATTAGAATGGATCGTACGAATGAATTAGAATGGATCATATGAATGAATTAGAATGGATCGTACGAAAAATTAGAATGGAGCGTACGAAGGAATTAGAATGGATCGTACGAATGAATTAGAATGGATACATTCGTGCAAAAGAATTAGAATGGATTGTATGAATGGATTAGAATGGATCGTACAAATGAATTAGAACGGATCGTGCGAATGAATTAAAATGGATCATACGAATGAATTAGAATAGATTGTGTGAATGAATTAGAATGGATCGTACAAAAGAATTAGAATGGATACATTCGTGCGAATGAATTAGAATGGATCATATGAATGAATTAGAATGGATCGTATGAATGAATTAGAATGGATCGTACGAAAGAATTAGAATGGATCATTCTAATGAATTAGAATGGATCGTGCGAATGAATTAAAATGGATCGTGCGAATGAATTAGAATGGATCGTGCGAATGAATTAGAATGGATCGTCCGAATGAATTAGAATGGATACATTCGTGCAAATGAATTAGAATGGATCGTACGAATAAGTAAGAATGGATCGTACGAATGAAATAGAATAGATCGTACGAATGAATTAGAATGTGTCGTGCTAATGAATTAGAATGGATCGTACGAATGAATTAGAATGGATCATACGAAGGAATTAGGGTGGATCGTACGAATGAATTAGAATGGATCGTACCAAGGAATTAGAATGGAACGTACGAAGGAATTAGAATGGATCGTATGAATGAATTAGAATGGATCGTATGAATGAATTAGAATGGATCGTACGAATGAATAAGAATGTATCGTCCGAATGAATTCGAATGGATCTTACGAATGAATACATTCATGCGAAAGAATTAGAATGGATTGTATGAATGAAGTAGAATGGATCGTATGAATGAATTAGAATGGATTGTACGAATAAATTAGAATGGATTATTCTAATTCATTCGTACGATCCATTCTAATTCATTCGTACTGATTCGTACAATCCATTCGAATTCATTCGCACGAATGTATCCATTCTAATTCATTCGTATGATCCATTCTAATTCATTCATATGATCCATTCTAATTCATTCGTACGATCCATTCTAATTCATTCGCACGATCCATTCTAATTCATTCATACGATCCATTCTAATTCTTTCGCACGAATGTATCCATTCAAATTCATTCGTACGATCCATTGTAATTCATTCGCACAATCTATTCTAATTCATTCTTACGATCCATTCTAATTTGTTAGCCCGATCCATTCTAATTCATTCGTACGATCCATTCTATTTCATTCGTGCAATCCATTCTTACTCATTCGTACGATCAAATCTAATTCAGTTGCACGAATGTATCAATTCTAATTCATTCCTACGATCCATTCTAATTCATTCGTATGATCCATTCTAATTCATTCGGACGATCCATTCTAATTCATTCGCATGATCCATTCTAATTCATTTGTACGATCCATTCTAATTCATTCGTACGATCCATTCTAATTCATTCATACGATCCATTCTAATTCATTCGCACGATCCATTCTATTTTATTCGTACGATCCATTCTTACTTATTCATACGATCCATTCTAATTCATTTGCACGATCCATTCTAATTCATTCATACGATCCATTCTAATTCATTTGTACGATCCATTCTAATTCATTCACACAATCTATTCTAATTCATTCGTACGATCCATTTTAATTCATTAACACGATTCATTCTAATTCATTCGTACAATCCATTCTATTTCATTCGTACGATCCACCCTAATTCCTTCGTATAATCCATTCGAATTCATTCGCACGAATGTATCCATTCTAATTCATTCGCACGATCCATTCTAATTCATTCATACGATCCATTCTAATTCATTCACACGATCCATTCTAATTTATTCGCACGATCCATTCTAGTTTATTCGTACGATCTATTCTTACTCATTCGTACGATCCATTCTAATTCATTCGCACGAATGTATCCATTCTAATTCATTCGTACGATCCATTCTACTATATTCGCACGATCCATTCTAATTCATTCATACGATCCATTCTAATTCATTCGTACGATCCATTCTAATTCATTCGCACAATCTATTCTAAATCATTCGTACGATCCATTCTAATTCATTAGCACGATCCATTCTAATTCATTCATACGATCCATTCTATTTCATTCGTACGATCCATTCTTACTCATTCGTATGATCCATTCTAATTCATTTGTAGGAATATATCCATTCTAATTCATTCTTACGATCCATTCTAATTCCTTCGTACGATCCACTCTATTTCATTCATACGATCCATTCTAACTCATTCATACAATCCATTCTAATTCTTTCGCACGAATGTATCCATTCTAATATATTCATACGTATGATCCATTCTTATTCATTCATTCGTACGATTCATTCTAATTCCTTCATGCGAATGAATTAGAATGGATCGTATGAATGAATTCAAATGGATTGTACGAATGAATTAGAATGGATACATTCGTACGAATGCATTATGGATCAAATGAAGGAATTAGGGTGGATCGTATGAATGAATTAGAATGGATACATTCGTGCGAAAGAATTAGAATGGATTGTATGAATAAATTAGAATGGATCGTATGAATGAAATAGAATGGATCGTACGAAGGAATAAGAATGGATCGTACGAATGAATTAGAACAGATACATTCATGCGAATGAATTAGAATGGATCGCAGGAATGAGTAAGAATGGATCGTACGAATGAATTAGAATAGATCGTGCGAATGAATTAGAATGGATCATATGAATGAATTAGAATGGAGCATACGAATGAATTAGAATGGATCGTACGTATGAATTAGAATGCATCGTATGAATGAATTAGAATGGATCGTGCGAATGAATTAGAATGGATCATACGAATGAATTATAATGGATACATTCGTGCGAATGAATTAGAATTGATTGTACGAATGAGTAAGAATGGATCGTGCTAATGAATTAGAATGGATCGTGCGAATGAATTAGATTGGATCGTGCGAATGAATTAGAATAGATTGTATTAATGAATTAGATTGGATCGTATGAATGAATTCGAATGGATCGTGCGAATGAATTAGATTGGATCGTGCGAATGATACATTCGTGCGAATGAATTAGAATAGATCGTATTAATGAATTAGATTGGATCGTATGAATGAATTAGAATGGATCGTGCGAATGAATTAGAATGGATCGTACGAATGAATTAGAATGGATCGTACGAATGAATTAGAATGGATACATTCGTGCAAATGAATTAGAATGGATCATACGAAGGAATTAGGGTGGATCGTACGAATGAATTAGAATGGATACATTCGTGCGAAAGAATTCGAATGGATTGTATGAATGAATTAGAATGGATCGTATGAATGAATTAGAATGGATCGTACGAATGAATTAGAATGGATCGTATGAATAAATTAGAATGGATCATGCGAATGAATTAGAATGGATCGTATGTATTAGATTGGATCGTACGAAAGAATTAGAATGGATTGTACGAATGAAATAGAATGGATCGTACGAAGGAATTAGAATGGATCGTACGAAGGTATTAGAATGGATCGTACGAATGAATTAGAATGGATACATTTGTGCAAAAGTAATAGAATGGAATGTATGAATGAATTAGAATAGATCGTGCAAATGAATTAGAATGGATCGTGCGAATGAATTAGAATGGATCGTATGAATAAATTAGAATAGATTATGCGAATGAATTAGAATGGATCGTAGGAATGAATTAGAATGGATCGTGAGAATGAATTAGAATGGATCGTACGAATGAATAAGAATGGATCGTACGAATGAATTAGAATGGATCGTGCGAATGAATAGGAATGGATCGTACGAATGAATTAGAATGGATCGTATGAATGAATTAGATTGGATCGTATGAATAAATTAGAATGGATCGTACATATGAATTAGAATGGATACATTGATGGCAATGAATTAGAATGGATCGTACGAAGGAATGAGAATGGATCATACGAATGAATTAGAATGGATCGTACGAAGGAATTAGAATGGATCGTATGAATGAATTAGAATAGATTATGCGAATGAATTAGAATGGATCGTACGAATGAATTAAAATGGATACATTCATGGGAATGAATTAGAATGGATCGTACGAAGGAATTAGAATGGATCATACGACTGAAATAGAATGGATCGTACGAAGGAATTAGAATGGATTGTACGAAGGAATTAGAATGGATCGTACGAATGAATTAGAATGGATACATTCGAGCAAAAGAATTAGAATGGATTGTATGAATGAATTAGAATGGATCGTGCAAATGAATTAGAATGGATCGTGCGAATGTATTAGAATGGATACATTCGTGCGAATGAATTAGAATAGATACATTCGTGCTAATGAATTAGAATGGATCGTATGAATGAATTAGAATGGATCGTGTGAATGAATTAGATTGGATCATGCGAATGAATTAGAATGGATCGTACGAATAAATTAGAATGGATACATTCATGCGTATAAATTAGAATGGATCGTACGAATGAGTAAGAATGGATCGTACGAATGAAATAGAATGGATACATTCGTATGATCCATTCTATTTCATTCGTACGATCCATTCTTACTCATTCGTACGATCCATTCTAATTCATTCGCACGAATGTATCTATTCTAATTCATTCGTTCGATCCATTCTAATTCATTCGCACGATCTATTCTAATTTATTCAAACAATCCATTCTAATTCATTCTTACGATCCCTTCTAATTTATTCGCACGATCCATTCTAATTCATTCCTACGATCCATTCGAATTCATTCATATGACCCATTCTAATTCATTCACATGGTCCATTCTAATTCGTTCGCACGAATGTATCCATTCTAATTCATTCGTACGATCCATTCTAATTCATTCGCACGATCAAATCTAATTCATTGGCACGATCCATTCTAATTCATTTGTACGATCCATTCTATTTCACTCGTACGATCCATTCTTACTCATTCGTACGATCCATTCTAATTCATTCGCATAAATGTATCTATTCTAATTCATTCGTACGATCCATTCTAATTCATTCGCACGAATGTATCCATTCTAATTCATTCTTACGATCCATTTGAATTCATTCATACGATCCATTCTAATTCATTCATACGATCCATTCTAATTCATTCGCACGAATGTATTCATTCTCACAATCTATTCTAATTCATTCGTACGATCCATTCTTATTCATTAGCGCGATCCATTCTAATTCATTCGTACGATCCATTCTATTTCATTCGTACGATCCATTCTTACTAATTCGTATGATCCATTCTGATTCATTCACATGAATGTATCCATTCTAATTCATTCGTACGATCCATTCTAATTCATTCGCATGATCCATTCTAATTCATTCATACGATCCATTCTAATTCATTCGTACGATCCATTCTAATTCATTCGCACAATCTAATCTAATTCATTCGTATGATCCATTCTATTTCATTCGTACAATCCATTCTTACTCAATGAATTAGAATGGATCGTGCGAATGAATTAGAATGGATTGAACGAATGAATTAGAATGGATTCATTCGTGCGAATGAATTAGAATGTATCATACGAATGAGTAAGAATGGATCGTACGAATGAAATAGAATGGATCGTGCTAATGAATTAGAATGGATCGTGCTAATGAATTAGAATGGATCGTACGAATGAATTAGAATGGATTGTGTGAATGAAATAGATTGGATCGTACGAATGAATTAGAATGGATCGTGCTAATGAATTAGAATGCATCGTACGAATGAATTAGAATGGATCATACGAAGGAATTAGGGTGGATCGTACGAATGAATTAGAATGGATCGTACGAAGGAATTAGAATGGATCGTACGAATGAATTAGAATGGATACATTCGTGCAAAAGATTTAGAATTGATTGTATGAATGAATTAGAATGGATCGTACAAATGAATTAGATTGGATCGTGTGAATAAATTAGAATGGATCGTACGAATGAATAAAAATAGATTGTGCAAAAGAATTAGAATGGATCGTACGAATGAATTAGAATGAATACATTCGTGCGAATGAATTAGAATGGATCGAATGAATGAATTAGAATGCATCGTATGAATGAATTCGAATGGATCGTATGAATGAATTAGAATGGATACAGTCGTGCGAAAGAATTAGAATGGATCATACGAAGGAATTAGGGTGGATCGTACGAAATAATTAGAATGGATACATTCGTGCGAAAGAATTAGAATGGATCGTATGAATGAGTAAGAATGGATCGTACGTATGAATTAGAATGGATACATTCATGGGAATGAATTAGAATGGATCGTACGAAGGAATTAGAATGGATCATGCGAATGAAATAGAATGGATCGTACGAAGGAATTAGAATGGATCGTGCGAATGAATTAGAATGGATCATGCGAATAAATTAGAATGGATCGTATGAATGAATTAGAATAGATCATGCGAATGAATTAGAATGGATCGTATGAATGAATTCGAATGGATCGTACGAATGAATTAAAATGGATACATTCGTGCGAATGAATTAGAATGGATCATACGAAGGAATTAGGGTGGATCGTATGAATAAATTAGAATGGATACATTCGTGCGAAAGAGTTAGAATGGATTGTATAAATGAATTAGAATGGATCGTATGAATGAATTAGAATGGATCGTGCGAATGAATTAAAATAGATCGTACGAATGAATTAGAATGGATCGTATGAATGAATTTTAATGGATCGTGCGAATGAATTAGAATGGATCGTATGAATGAATTAGAATGGATACATTCATGCGATTGAATTAGAATGGATCGTACGAATGAGTAAGAATTGATCATACGAATGAAATAGAATGGATCGTACGAATGAATTAGAATGGATCGTGCTAATGAATTAGAATGGATCGTACGAATGAATTAGAAAAGATTGTGCGAATGAATTAGAATGGATCATACGAATGAATTAGAATGGTTCGTATGAATGAATTAGAATGGATCGTGCGAATGAATTAGAATGGATCGTACGAATGAATTAGAATGGATATATTCATACGAATGAATTAGAATGGATCGTGCTAATGAATTAGAATGGATCGTAAGAATGAATTAGAATAGATTGTGCGAATGAATACATTCGTGCGATTGAATTAGAATGGATCGTATGAATGAATTAGAATAGATTGTGCGAATGAATACATTCGTGCAATTGAATTAGAATAGATCGTATGAATGAATTAGAATGGATCATATGAATGAATTCGAATGGATCGTATGAATGAATTAGAATGGATACATTCGTGCGAATGAATTAGAATGGATCATACGAAGGAATTAGGGTGGATCGTACGAATGAATTAGAATGGATACATTCGTGCGAAAGAATTAGAACGGATTGTATGAATGAATTAGAATGGATCGTATGAATGAATTAGAATGGATCGTGCGAATGAATTGGAATGGATCGTACGAATGAATTAGAATGTATCGTATGAATGAATAAGAATGGATCGTGCGAATGAATTAGAATGGATCGTACGAATGAATTAGAATAGAATGGATACATTTGTGCGAATGAATTAGAATGGATCGTATGATTGAATAAGAATGGATCGTACGAATGAAATAGAATAGATCGTACGATTGAATTAGAATGGATCATGCTAATAATTAGAATGGATCGTATGAATGAATTAGAATAGATTGTTCGAATGAATTAGAATGGATCGTACGAATAAATTAGAATGGATACATTCGTGCGAATGAATTAGAATGGATCGTATGAATGAATTAGATTGGATTGTATGAATGAATTAGAATGGACTGTGCGAATGAATTAGAATGAATCGTACGAATGAATTAGAATGGATACATTCGTGCGAATGAATTAGAATGGATCGTTCGAATGAGTAAGAATGGATCGTATGAATGAAATAGAATGGATCGTACGAATGAATTAGAATGGATCGTGCTATTGAATTAGAATGGATCATACGAATGAATTAGAATAGATTCTGCGAATGAATTAAAATGGATCATACGAATTAATTAGAATGGATACATTCATGCGAATGAATTAGAAAGGATTGTATGAATGAATTAGATTGGATCATATGAATGAATTAGAATGGATCATACGTATGAATTTGAATGGATACATTCATGGGAAGGAATTAGAATGGATCGTACGAAGGAATTAGAATGGATCGTACGAATGAAATAGAATGGATCGTACGAAGGAATTGGAATGGATCGTACGAAGGAATTAGAATGGATAGTACGAATGAATTAGAATGGATACATTCCTGCAAAAGAATTAGAATAGATTGTATGAATGAATTAGAATGGATCGTGCAAATGAATTAGAATGGATCGTGCGAATGAATTAGAATGGAACGTACGAATGAATTAGAATAGATTCTGCGAATGAATTAGAATGGATCGTACGAATGAATTAGAATGAATACATTCGTGCGAATGAATTAGAATGGATTGTATGAATGAATTAGAATGGATCATATGAATGAATTAGAATGGATCGTGCGAATGAATTAGAATGGATCGTACGAATGAATTAGAATGGATCGTATGAATGAATTAGAATAGATCGTGCAAATGAGTTAATGGATCATATGAATGAATTAGAATGGATACATTCGTGCGAATGAATTAGAATGGATCTACGAATGAGTAAGAATGGATCGTAAGAATGAAATAGAATGGATCGTATGAATGAATTAGAATGGATCGTGCTAACGAATTAGAATGGATCGTACGAATGAATTAGAATAGATTGTGCGAATGAATTAGAATGGATCGTACGAATGAATTAGAATAGATCGTATGAATGAATTAGAATGGATCATGCGAATGAATTAGAATTGATCGTACGAATGAATTAGAATGGATACATTCATGCGAATGGTTTAGAATGGATCGTACGAATGAGTAAGAATGGATCGTATGAATGAATTAGAATGGATCGTGCGAATGAATTAGAATGGATCGTATGAATGAATTCGAATGGATCGTACGAATGAATTAGAATGGATACATTCGTGCGAATAAATTAGAAAGGATCATGCGAAGGAATTAGGGTGGATCGTACGAATGAATTAGAATGGATATATTCGTGCGAAAGAATTAGAATGGATTGTATGAATGAATTAGAATGGATCGTATGAATGAATTAGAATGGATCGTACTAATGAATTAGAATGGATCGTACTAATGAATTAGAATAGATTGTGCGAATGAATTAGAATGGACCGTACGAATGAATTAGAATGGATACATTCGTGCGAATGAATTAGAATGGATCGTATGAATGAATTAGATTGGATCGTATGAATGAATTAGAATGGATCGTACGTATGAATTAAAATGGATACATTCATGGGAATGAATTAGAATGGATGATACGAAGCAAATAGAATGGATCGTACGAAGGAATTAGAATGCACGATCCATTCTAATTCCTTCGCACGAATGTATCCATTCTAATTCATTCGCACGATCCATTCTAATTCATTGAGTAAGAATGGATCGTACGAATGAAATAGAATGGATCGTACGAATGAATTAGAATGGATCGTGCTAATGAATTAGAATGGATCGTATGAATGAATTAGAATAGATTGTGTGAATGAATTAGAATGGATCGTATGAATGAATAAGAATAGATACATTCGTGCGAATGAATTAGAATGGATCGTATAAATGAATTAGATTGGATCGTATGAATGAATTAGAATGGATCGTACGTATGAATTAAAATGGATACATTCATGGGAATGAATTAGAATGGATCATACGAAGGAATTAGAATGGATCGTACGAAGGAACTAGAACGGATCGTATGAATGAATTAGAATGCATACATTCGTGCAAAAGAATTAGAATGGATTGTATGAATGAATTAGAATGGATTGTACAAATGAATTAGAATGGATCGTGTGAATGAATTAGAATGAATCGTACGAATGAATTAGAATAGATTGTGCGAAATAAATTAGAATGGATTGTACGAATGAATTAGAATGGATACATTCGTGCGAATGAGTTAGAATGGATCGTATGAATGAATTAGAATGGATCGTACATACGATCCATTCTATTTCATTCGTACGATCCATTCTTACTCATTCGTACGATCCATTCTAATTCATTCGCACGATCCATTCTAATTCATTCATACGATCCATTCTATTTTATTCGTATGATCCATTCTTACTTATTCGTACGATCCATTCTAATTCATTCGTACGAATGTATCCATTCTAATTCATTCGTACGATCCATTCTAATTCATTCGCACGATCCATTCTAATTCATTCATACAATCCATTCTAATTCATTCGTATGATCCATTCTAATTCATTCGTACGATCCATTCTAATTCATTAGCATGATCCTTTCTAATTCATTCGTACGATCCATTCTATTTCATTTGTACGTTCCATTCTTACTCATTCGTGCGATCCATTCTAATTCATTCGCATGAATGTATCCATTCAAATTCATTCATACGATCCATTCTAATTCATTCGCACGATCCATTCTAATTCATTCATACGATCCATTCTAATTCATTTATACGATCCATTCTAATTCATTTGCACGAATGTGTCCATTCTAATTCATTCGCACAATCCATTCTAATTCATTCGCACAATCTATTCTAATTCATTCGTATGATTCATTCTAATTCATTCACACGATCCATTCTAACTCATTCATACAACCCATTTTAATTCTTTTGCACGAATATATCCATTCTAATTCATTCGTACGATCCATTCTAATTCCTTCGTACGATCCATTCAAATTCCTTCGTACGATCCATTCTAATTCATTCCCATGAAAGTATCCATTCTAATTCCTTCGTACGATTCATTCTAGTTCATTCGTACGATCCATTCTTTCTATGTATCCATTCTAATTCATACGTACGATCCATTCTAATTCATTCGCACGATCCATTCTAATTCATTCATACGATCCTTTCTAATTCATTCGTACGATCCATTCTAATTCAGTCGCACGATCCATTCTAATTCATTCATATGATCCATTCTAATTCATTCGTACGATCCATTCTAATTCATTCGCACAATCCATTCTAATTCATTTGCACAATCCATTCTGATTCATTAGCACGATCCATTATAATTCATTCATACGACCCATTCTAATTCGTTCATACGATCCATTCTATTTCATTCGTACGATCCATTCTAATTCCTTCGCACGATCCATTCTAATTCATTCATATGATCCAGTCTATTTCATTCGTACGATCCATTTTAACTCATTCGTACGATCCATTCTAATTCATTCGCACGAATGTATCCATTCTAATTCATTCGTACGATCCATTCTAATTCATTCGCACGATCCATTCTAATTCATTCGCACGATCCATTCTAATTCATTCGTATGATCCATTCTAATTCATTCGTACGATCCATTATAATTCATTCGCACGAATGTATCATTCTAATTCATTTGTATGATCCATTCTTTCGCACAATCATACGTACGATCCATTCTAATTCATCGTACGATCCATTCTAATTCTAATTCGTACGATCCATTCTAATTCTTTTGCATGAATGTATCCATTCTAATTCATTCGTACGAATGAATTAGAATGATACATTCGTGTGAATGAATTAGATTGGATCGTATGAATGAATTAAAATGGATCGTATGAATGAATTAGATTGGATCGTATGAATGAATTTGAATGGATCGTACGTTTGAATTAGAATGGATACATTCATGGGAATGAATTAGAATGGATCGTACAAATGAATTAGAATGGATCGTGCGAATGAATTAGAATGGATCGTACGAATGAATTTGAATAGATTGTGCGAATGAATTAGAATGGATCATACGAATGAATTAGAATGTATACATTCGTGCGAATGAATTAGAATGGATCATATGAATGAATTAGAATGGTTCGTATGAATGAATTCGAATGGATCGTACGAATGAATTAGAATGAATACATTCGTGCGAATGAATTAGAATGGATCATACGAAGGAATTAGGGTGGATCGTACGAATGAATTAGAATGGATACATTCTTGCGAAAGAATTAGAATGGATTGTATGAATGAATTAGAATGGATCGTATGAATGAATCAGAATGGATCGTGCGAATGAATTAGAATGGATCGTACGAATGAATTTGAATGGATCATATGAATGAATTAGAATGGGTCGTGCGAATGAATTAGAATGGATCGTACGAATGAATTAGAATGGATACATTCGTGAGAATGAATTAGAATGGATCGTACGAATGAAATAGAATGGATCGTACGAATGAATTAGAATGGATCGTGCTAACGAATTAGAATAGATCGTACGAATGAATTAGAATTGATTGTGCGAATGAATTAGAATGGATCGTACGAATGAATTAGAATGGATACATTCGTGCGAATGAATTAGAATGGATCGTAAGAATGAATTAGATTGGATCGTATGAATGAATTAGAATGGATCGTACGTATGAATTAGAATGGATACATTCATGGGAATGAATTAGAATGGATCGTACAAAGGAATTAGAATGTATCATACGAATGAAATAAAATGGATCGTACGAAGGAATTAGAATGGATCGTACGAAGGAATTAGAATGGATCGTACGAATGAATTAGAATGGATACATTCGTGCAAAAGAATTAGAATGGATTGTATGAATGAATAAGAATGGATCGTGCAAATGAATTAGAATGGATCGTACGATTGAATTAGAATGGATCGTACGAATGAATTAGAATAGATTGTAGGAATGAATTAGAATGGATCGTACGAATGAATTAGAATGGATACATTCGTGTGAATGAATTAGAATGGATCGTATGAATGAATTAGAATGGATCGTATGAATGAATTCGAATGAATCGTACGAATGAATTAGAATGGATACATTCGTGCGAATGAATTAGAATGGATCATACGAAGGAATTAGGGTGGATCGTACGAATGAATTAGAATGGATACATTCGTGCGAAAAATTTAGAATGGATTGTATGAATGAATTAGAATGGATCGTGCGAATGAATTAGAATGGATCGTACGAATGAATTAGAATGGATCGTACGAATGAATTAGAATGGATCGTACGAATGAATTAGAATGGATACATTCGTGCGAATGAATTAGAATGGATCGTACGAATGAGTAAGAATGTATCGTACGAATGAAATAGAATGGATCGTACGAATGAATTAGAATGGATCGTGCTAATGAATTAGAATGGATCGTATGAATAAATTAGAATAGATTGTGCGAATGGATTAGAATGGATCGTACGAATGAATTAGAATGGATCGTATGAATGAATTAGAATGGATCGTGCGAATGAATTAGAATGGATCGTACAAATGAATTAGAATGGATACATTCGTGCGAATGAATTAGAATGGATCGTACGAATGAGTAAGAATGGATCGTACGATTGAAATAGAATGGATCGTACGAATGAATTACAATGGATTATGCTAATCAATTAGAATGGATCGTACGAATGAATTAGAATAGATTTTGCGAATGAATTACAATGGATCGTACGAATGAATTAGAATGGATACATTCGTGTGAATGAATTAGAATGGATAATATGAATGAATTAGAATGGATCGTATGAATGAATTAGAATGGATCGTGCGAATGAATTAGAATGGATCGTACGAATGAATTAGAATGGATCGTATGAATGAATTAGAATAGATCGTGCGAATGAATTAGAATGGATTGTACGAATGAATTAGAAAGGCTACATTCGTGGGAATGAATTTGAATGGGTCGTACGAATGAGTAAGAATGGATCGTACGAATGAAATAGAATGGATCGTACGAAAGAATTAGAATGGATCGTGCTAAGGAATTAGAATGGATCGTACAAATGAATTAGAATAGATTGTGCGAATGAATTAGAATGGATCGTACAAATGAATTAGAATAGATACATTCGTGTGAATGAATTAGAATAGATCGTATGAATGAATTAGAATGGATCGTACGAATGAATTAGAATGGATACATTCGTGCGAAAGAATTAGAATGGATTGTATGAATGAATTAGAATGGATCGTATGAATGAATTAGAATAGATCGTACATATGAATTAGAATGGATACATTCATGGGAATGAATTAGAATGGATCGTACGAAGGAATTAGAATGGATCATACGAATGAAATAGAATGGATCATACGAAGGAATTAGAATGGATCGTACGAAGGAATTAGAATGGATCGTACGAATGAATTAGAATGGATACATTTGTGCAAAAGAATTAGAATGGATTGTATGAATGAATTAGAATGGATCGTGCAAATGAATTAGAATAGATCGTGCGAATGAATTAGAATGGATCGTACGAATGAATTAAAATAGATTGTGCGAATGAATTAGAATGGATCGTACGAATGAATTAGAATGGATACATTCGTGCGAATGAATTAGAATGGATCGTATGAATGAATTACAATGGATCGTATGAATGAATTCAAATGGATCGTATGAATGAATTCAAATGGATCGTACGAATGAATTAGAATGGATACATTCGTTCGAATGAATTAGAATGTATCATACGAAGGAATTAGGGTGGATCGTATGAATGAATTAGAATGGATACATTCGTGCTAAAGAATTAGAATGGATTGTATGAATAAATTAGAATGGATCATATGAATGAATTAGAATGGATCATGCGAATGAATTAGAATGGATCGTACGAATGAATTAGAATGGATCGTACGAATGAATTAGAATAGATCGTGTAAATGAGTTAGAATGGATCGTACGAATGAATTAGAATGGATACTTCGTGCGAATGAATTAGAATGGATCGTACAAATGAGTAAGAATGGATCGTACGAATGAAATAGAATGGATCGTACGAATGAATTAGAATGGATCGTGCTAACGAATTAGAATGGATCGTACGAATGAATTAGAATAGATTGTGTGAATGAATTAGAATGGATCGTATGAATGAGTTAGAATGGATCGTATGAACGAATTAGAATAGATCGTGCGAATGAATTAGAATGGATCGTACGAATGAATTAGAATGGATACATTTGTGCGAAAGAATTAGAATGGATCGTACGAATGAGTAAGAATGGATCGTACGAATGAAATAGAATGGATCGTTCGAATGAATTAGAATGGATCGTGCTAATGAATTAGAATGGATCGTACGAATGAATTAGAATAGATAGTGCGAATTAATTAGAATGGATCGTACGAATGAATTAGAATGGATACATTCGTGCGAATGAATTAGAATGGATCGTATGAATGAATTGGAATGGATCGTATGAATGAATTAGATTGGATCGTATGAATGAATTAGAATGGATCGTACACATCAATTAGAATGGATAAATTCATGGGAATGAATTAGAATGGATCGTACGAAGGAATTAGAATGGATACATTCGTGCAAAAGAATTATAATGGATTGTATGAATGAATTAGAATGGATCGTGCAAATGAATTAGAATGCATCTTGCGAATGAATTAGAATGGATCGTACGAATGAATTAGAATAGATTGTGCGAATGAATTAGAATGGTTCATATGAATGAATTAGAATGGATACATTCGTGCCAATGAATTAGAATAGATCGTATGAATGAATTAGAATAGATCGTATGAATGAATTCAAATGGATCATACGAATGAATTAGAATGGATACATTCGTGTGAATGAATTAGAATGGATCATACGAAGGAATTAAGGTGGATCGTACGGATGAATTAGAATGGATACATTCGTGCGAAAGAATTGGAATGGATTGTATGAATGAATTAGAATGGATCGTATGAATGAATTAGAATGGATCGTACGAATGAATTAGAATGGATCGTACGAATGAATTAGAATGGATCATATGAATGAATTAGAATGGATCGTACGAATGAATTAGAATGGATACATTCGTATGAATGCAATAGAATGGATCGTACGAATGAGTAAGAATGGATCGTACGAATGAAATAGAATGGATCGTACGAATGAATTAGAATGGATCGTGCTAATGAATTAGAATGGATCGTACGAATGAATTGGAATAGATTGTGCGAATGAATTAGAATGGATCGTGTAAATGAATTAGAATGGATCGTACGAATGAATTAGAATGGATATATTCGTTCGAATGAATTAGAATGGATCGTACGAATGAGTAAGAATGGATCGTACGAATGAAATAGAATAGATCATACGAATGAATTAGAATGGATCGTGCTAATGAATTAGAATGGGTCGTACGAATGAATTAGAATAGATTGTGCGAATGTATTAGAATGGATCGTACGAATGAATTAGAATGAATACTTTCGTGGGAATGAATTAGAATGGATCGTATGAATGAATTAGAATGGATCGTATGAATGAATTAGAATGGATCGTGGGAATGCATAAGAATGAATCGTACGAATGAATTAGAATGGATCGTATGAATGAATTAGAATGGATCGTGCGAATGAATTAGAATGGAACGTACGAATGAATTAGAATGGATACATTCGTGCGAATGAATTAGAATGGATCATACGAATGAGTAAGAATGGATCGTACGAATGAAATAGAATGGATCGTACGAATGAATTAGAATGGATCGTGCAAATGAATTAGAATGGATTGTATGAATGAATTAGAATAGATTGTGTGAATGAATTAGAATGGATCGTACAAATGAATTAGAATGGATACATTCGTGCGAATGAATTAGAATAGATCGTATGAATGAATTAGAATGGATCGTACGAATGAATTAGAATGGATATATTCGTGCGAAAGAATTAGAATGGATTGTATGAATGAATTAGAATGGATCGTATGAATGAATTAGAATGGATTGTGCGGATGAATTAGAATGGATCGTACGAATGAATTAGAAAGGATTGTATGAATGAATAAGAATGGATCGTGTGAATGAATTAGAATGGATCGAACGAATGAATTAGAATGGATACATTCGTGCGAATGAATAAGAATGGATCGTACGAATGAGTAAGAATGGATTGTACCAGTGAAATAGAATGGATCATACGAATGAATTAGAATGGATCGTGCTAATGAAATCGTACGAATGAATTAGAATAGATTGTACGAATGAATTGGAATGGATTGTACGAATGAATTAGAATGGATACATTCGTGCGAATGAATTAGAATGGATCGTATGAATGAATTAGAATGGATCGTATGAATGAATTAGAATGGATCGTGCGAATGAATTAGAATGGATCGTACGAATGAATTTGAATGGATCGTATTAATGAATTAGAATGGATCATGTGAATGAATTAGAATGGATCGTACGAATGAATTAGAATGGATACATTCGTGCGAATGAATTAGAATGGGTCGTACGAATGGGTAAGAATGGATCGTACGAATGAGTAAGAATGGATCGTACGAATGAATTAGAATGGATCGTGCTAACGAATTAGAATGGATCGTGCTAATGAATTAGAATAGATCGTACGAATGAATTAGAATAGATTGTGCGAATGAATTAGAATGGATCGTACGAATGAATTAGAATGGATCCTATGAATGAATTAGAATGGATCGTGCTAATGAATTAGAATGGATCGTGCTAATGAATTAGAATAGATCGTGCGAATGAATTAGAATGGATCGTGCTAATGAATTAGAATGGATCGTGCTAATGAATTAGAATAGATCATGCGAATGAATTAGAATGGATAGTACGAATGAGTAAGATTGGATCGTACGAATGAAATAGAATAGATCGTACGAATGAATTAGAATGGATCATGCTAATGAATAAGAATAGATCGTACGAATGAATTAGAAAAGATTATGCGAATGAATTAGAATGGATCGTACGAATGAATTAGAAGGATACATTCGTGCGAATGAATTAGAATGGATCATATGAATGAATTAGATTGGATCGTATGAATGAATTAGAATGGATCGTACGTATGAATTAGAATGGATAAATTCATGGGAATGAATTAGAATGGATCGTACGAAGGAATTAGAATGGATCATACGAATGAAATAGAATGGATCGTATGAAGGAATTAGAATGGATCGTACGAAGGAATTAGAATGGGTACATTCGTGCAAAAGAATTAGAACGGATTGTATGAATGAATTAGAATGGATCGTGCAAATGAATTAGAATGGATCGTGCGAATGAATTAGAATGGATCGTACGAATGAATTAGAATAGATTGTGCGAATGAATTAGAATGGATCATACGAATGAATTAGAATGGATACGTTCGTGCGAATGAATTAGAATGGGTCGTATGAATGAATTTGAATGGATCATATGAATGAATTCAAATGGATCGTACGAATGAATTAGAATGGATACATTCGTGCGAATGAATTAGAAAGGATCATACGAAGGAATTAGGGTGGATCGTACGAATGAATTAGAATGGATCGTATGAATGAATTAGAATGGATCGTGCGAATGAATTAGAATAGATCGTACAAATGAATTAGAATGGATACATTCGTACGAATAAATTAGAATGGATCGTACGAATGAAATAGAATGGATCGTGCGAATCAATTAGAATGGATCGTACGAATGAATTAGAATGGATACATTCGTGCGAATGAATTAGAATGGATCGTACGAATGAGTAAGAATGGATCGTACGAATAAAATAGAATGGAGCGTATGAATGAATTAGAATGGATCGTGCTAATGAATTAGAATGGATCGTACGAATGAATTAGAATAGATTGTGCGAATGAATTAGAATGGATCGTACGAATGAATTAGAATGGATCGTATGAATGAATTAGAATGGATCGTGCAAATGAATTAGAATGGATCGTACGAATCAATTAGAATGGATACAGTCGTGCGAATGAATTAGAATGAATCATATGAATGAGTAAGAATTAAAATTCGTGTAAATGAATTAGAATAGATACAGTCGTGCAAATGAATTAGAATGGATCGCACGAATGAATTAGAATGGATCGTGCTAATGAATTAGAATGGATCGTACGAATGATTTAAAATAGATTGTGCGAATAAATTTGAATGGATTGTACAAAAGAATTATAATGGATACATCGTGTGAATGAATCAGAATGGATCGTATGAATGAATTAGAATGGATCATATGAACGAATTAGAATGGATCGTGCGAATGAATTAGAATGGATCGTACGAATGAATTAGAATGGATCGTATGAAAGAATTAGAATGGATCGTGCGAATGAATTAGATTGGATCATACGAATGAATTAGAATGGATATCTTCGTGCAAATGAATTAGAATAGATCGTACGAATGAGTAAGAATGGATTGTACGAATGAAATAGAATAGATCGTAGAATGAATTCGAATCGATTGTGCTAATGAATTAGAATGGATCGTACGAATGAATTAGAATAGATTGTGCGAATGAATTAGAATGGATCGTACGAATGAATTAGAATGGATACATTCGTGCGAAGGAATTAGAATGGATCGAACGAAAGAATTAGAATGGATCGTATGAAGGAATTAGAATGCATCGTACGAATGAATTAGAATGGATACATTCGTGCAAAAGAATTTGAATGGATTGTATGAATGAATTTGAATGGATCGTACAAATGAATTAGAATGGATCGTGCGAATGAATTAGAATGGATCGTACGAATGAATTAGAATAGATTGTGCGAATGAATTAGAAGGGATCGTACGAATGAATTAGAATGGATACTTTCGTGCGAATGAATTAGAATGGATCGTATGAATGAATTAGAATGGATCGTATGAATGAATTCGAATGGATCTTACGAATGAATTAGAATGGATACATTCATGCGAATGAATTAGAATGGATCCTACGAAAGAATTAGGGTGGACCGTACGAATGAATTAGAATGGATATATTCGTGCGAAAGAATTAGATTGGATTGTATGAATGAATTAGAATGGATCGTATGAATGAATTAGAATGGATCGTGCGAATGAATTAGAATGGATCGTACGAATGAATTAGAATGGATCGTACGAATGAATTAGAATGGATCGTACGAATGAATTATAATGGATCGTGCGAATGAATTAGAATGGATCGTATGAATGAATTAGAATGGATCGTATGAATGAATTAGAATAGATCATATGAATGAATTCGAATGGATTGTACGAATGAATTAGAATGGATCGTATGAATGAATTTGAATGGATCGTGCAAATGAATTAGAATGGATCGTACGAATGAATTAGAATGGATACATTTGTGCGAATTAATTAGAATAGATCATACGAATGAGTAAGAATGGATCGTACGAATGAAATAAAATGGATCGTACGAATAAATTAGAATAGATTGTGCGAATGTATTAGAATGGATCGTACGAATGAAATAGATTGGATACATTCGTGCGAATGAATTAGAATGGATCGTATGAATAAATTACAATGGATCGTATGAATGAATTAGAATGGATCATGCGAATGAATTAGAATGGATCGTACGAATGAATTAGAATGGATCGTATGAATGAATTAGAATGGATCGTGCGAATGAATTAGAATGGAACGTATGAATGAATTAGAATGGATACAATCGTGCGAATGAATTTGAATGGATCGTACGAATGAGTAAGAATGGATCGTACGAATGAAATAGAATGGATCGTATGAATGAATTAGAATGGATCGTGCGAATCAATTTGAATGGATCGTGCGAATGAATTAGAATGGATCGTACGAATGAATTAGAATGGATCGTATGAAAGAATTAGAATGGATCGTGCGAATGAATTAGATTGGATCATACGAATGAATTAGAATGGATATATTCGTGCAAATGAATTAGAATAGATCGTACGAATGAGTAAGAATGGATCGTACGAATGAAATAGAATGGATCGTAGAATGAATTAGAATCGATCGTGCTAATGAATTAGAATGGATCGTACGAATGAATTAGAATAGATTGTGCGAATGAATTAGAATGGATCGTACGAATGAATTAGAATGGATACATTCGTGCGAAGGAATTAGAATGGATCGTACGAAGAAATTAGAATGAATTAGAATGGATACATTCGTGCGAATGAATTAGAATGGATCGTATGAATGAAATAGATTGCATCGTATGAATGAATTAGAATGGATCGTACGTATGAATTAGTATGGATACATTCATGGGAATGAATTAGAATGGATCGAACGAAAGAATTAGAATGGATCGTATGAAGGAATTAGAATGCATCGTACGAATGAATTAGAATGGATACATTCGTGCAAAAGAATTTGAATGGATTGTATGAATGAATTTGAATGGATCGTACAAATGAATTAGAATGGATCGTGCGAATGAATTAGAATGGATCGTACGAATGAATTAGAATAGATTGTGCGAATGAATTAGAAGGGATCGTACGAATGAATTAGAATGGATACTTTCGTGCGAATGAATTAGAATGGATCGTATGAATGAATTAGAATGGATCGTATGAATGAATTCGAATGGATCTTACGAATGAATTAGAATGGATACATTCATGCGAATGAATTAGAATGGATCCTACGAAAGAATTAGGGTGGACCGTACGAATGAATTAGAATGGATACATTCGTGCGAAAGAATTAGATTGGATTGTATGAATGAATTGGAATGGATCGTATGAATGAATTAGAATGGATCGTGCGAATGAATTAGAATGGATCGTACGAATGAATTAGAATGGATCGTACGAATGAATTAGAATGGATCGTACGAATGAATTATAATGGATCGTGCGAATGAATTAGAATGGATCGTACGAATGAATTAGAATGGATCGTATGAATGAATTAGAATAGATCATATGAATGAATTCGAATGGATTGTATGAATGAATTAGAATGGATCGTATGAATGAATTAGAATGGATCGTGCAAATGAATTAGAATGGATCGTACGAATGAATTAGAATGGATACATTTGTGCGAATTAATTAGAATAGATCATACGAATGAGTAAGAATGGATCGTACGAATGAAATAAAATGGATCGTACGAATAAATTAGAATAGATTGTGCGAATGTATTAGAATGGATCTTACGAATGAAATAGATTGGATACATTCGTGCGAATGAATTAGAATGGATCGTATGAATAAATTACAATGGATCGTATGAATGAATTAGAATGGATCATGCGAATGAATTAGAATGGATCGTACGAATGAATTAGAATGGATCGTATGAATGAATTAGAATGGATCGTGCGAATGAATTAGAATGGAACGTATGAATGAATTAGAATGGATACAATCGTGCGAATGAATTTGAATGGATCGTACGAATGAGTAAGAATGGATCGTACGAATGAAATAGAATGGATCGTATGAATGAATTAGAATGGATCGTGCTAATGATATAGAATGGATCGTACGAATGAATTAGAATAGATTGTGCGAATGAATTAGAATGGATCGTACGAATAAATTAGAATGGATACATTCGTGTGAATGAATTAGAATTGATCGTATGAATGAATCAGATTGGATCGTATGAATGAATTAGTATGGATCGTACGTAGGAATTAGAATGGATACATTCATGGGAATGAATTAGAATGGATCGTACGAATGAATTAGAATGGATCGTATGAATGAATTCGAATAGATCGTACGAATGAATTAGAATGGATACAATCGTGCGAATGAATTAGAATGGATCATATGAAGGAATTAGGGTGGATCGTACGAATGAATTAGAATGGATACATTCGTGCGAAAGAATTAGAATGGATTATATGAATGAATTAGAATGGATCGTATGAATGAATTAGAATGGATCATGCGAATGAATTAGAATGGATCGTACGAATGAATTAGAATGGATCGTACGAATGAATTAGAATGGATCGTAGGAATGAATTAGAATGGATCGTGCGAATGAATTAGAATGGATCGTACGAATGAATTAGAATGGATACATTCATTCGAATAAATAAAAATGGATCGTACGAATGAGTAAGAATGGATCGTACGAATGAAATAGAATGGATCGTACGAATGAACTAGATTGGACCGTGCTAATGAATTAGAATTGATCGTACGAATGAATTAGAATAGATTGTGCGAATGAATTAGAATGGATCGTACGAATGAATTAGAATGGATACATTCATGCGAATGAATTAGAATGGATTGTATGAATGAATTAGATTGGATCGTATGAATGAATTAGAATGGATCGTACGTATGAATTAGAATGGATACATTCATGGGAATGAATTTGAATGGAACGTATGAAGGAATTAGAATGGATCATACGAATGAAATAGAATCGATCGTACGAAGGAATTAGAATGGATCGTACGAAGGAATTAGAATGGATCGTACGAAGGAATTAGAATGGATCGTACGAATGAATTAGAATGGATACATTCGTGCAAAAGAATTAGAATGGATTGTATGAATGAATTAGAATGGATCGTGCAAATGAATTAGAATGGATCATGCAAATGAATTAGAATGGATCGTACGAATGAATTAGAATGGATCATACGAATGAATTAGAATGGATACATTCGTGCGAATGAATTAGAATGGATCGTATGAATGAATTAGAATAGATCGTATGAATGAATTTGAATGGATCGTACGAATGAATTGGAATGGATACATTCATGCGAATGAATTAGAATGGATCATACGAAGGAATTAGCGTGGATTGTACTAATGAATTAGAATGGATACATTCGTGCGAAAGAATTGGAATGGATTGTATGAATGAATTAGAATGGATCGTACGAATGAATTAGAATGGATCGTACGAATGAATTAGAATGGATCGTAGGAATGAATTAGAATGGATCATGCGAATGAATTAGAGTAGATCGTACGAATGAATTAGAATGGATACATTCATTCGAATAAATTAGAATGGATCGTACGAATGAGTAAGAATGGATCGTACGAATGAAATAGAATGGATCGTACGAATGAACTAGATTGGACCGTGCTAATGAATTAGAATTGATCGTACGAATGAATTAGAATAGATTGTGCGAATGAATTATAATGGATCATACGAAAGAATTAGTATGGATACATTCATGCGAATGAATTAGAATGGATTGTATGAATGAATTAGATAGGATCGTATGAATGAATTAGAATGGATCGTACGTATGAATTAGAATGGATACATTCATGGGAATGAATTTGAATGGAACGTACGAAGGAATTAGAATGGATCATACGAATGAAATAGAATGGATCGTACGAAGGAATTAGAATGGATCGTACGAAGGAATTAGAATGGATCGTACGAAGGAATTAGAATGGATCGTACGAATGAATTAGAATGGATACATTCGTGCAAAAGAATTAGAATGGATTGTATGAATGAATTAGAATGGATCGTGCAAATGAATTAGAATGGATCATGCAAATGAATTAGAATGGATCGTACGAATGAATTAGAATGGATCATACGAATGAATTAGAATGGATACATTCGTGCGAATGAATTAGAATGGATCGTATGAATGAATTAGAATAGATCGTATGAATGAATTTGAATGGATCGTACGAATGAATTGGAATGGATACATTCATGCGAATGAATTAGAATGGATCATACGAAGGAATTAGGGTGGATTGTACTAATGAATTAGAATGGATACATTCGTGCGAAAGAATTGGAATGGATTGTATGAATGAATTAGAATAGATCGTATGAATGAGTTAAAATGGATCGTGCGAATAAATTAGAATGGATCGTACGAATGAATTAGAATGGATCGTATGAATGAGTAAGAATGGATCGGACAAATAAAATAGAATGGATCGTACGTATGAATTAGAATGGATCGTGCTAATGAATTAGAATGGATCGTACGAATGAATTAGAATTGATGGTGTGAATGAATTAGAATGGATCGTACGAATGAATTAGAATGGATCGTATGAATGAATTAGAATGGATCGTGCAAATGAATTAGAATGGATCGTCCGAATGAATTAGAATGGGACGTACGAATGAATTAGAATGGTTCGTCTGAATGAATTAGAATGGATCGTACGAATGAAATAGAATGGATCGTACGAATGAATTAGAATAGATTGTGCGAATGAATTAGAATGGATCGTACGAATGAATTAGAATGGATACATTCATGTGAATGAATTAGAATAGATCGTATGAATGAATTAGATTGGATCGTATGAATGAATTAGAATGGATCGTACGTATGAATTAGAATGGATACATTCATGGGAATGAATTAGAATGGATCGTACGAGGAAATTAGAATGGATCGTACGAAGGAATTAGAATAGATCGTACGAAGGAATTAGAATGGATCGTACGAATGAATTAGAATGGATACATTCGTGCAAATGAATTAGAATGGATTGTATGAATGAATTAGAATGGATCATACAAATGAATTAGAATGGATCGTGCGAATGAATTAGAATAGATCATGCAAATGAATTAGAATGGATCGTACGAATGAATTAGAATGGATACATTCGTGCGAATGAATTAGAATAGATCAAACGAATGAGTAAGAATGGATCGTACGAATGAATTAGAATGGATCATACGAATGAATTAGAATGGATCGTATGAATGAATTAGAATGGATCGTGCAAATGAATTAGAATGGATCGTACGAATGAATTAGAATGGATACATTCGTGCGAATGAATTAGAATAGATCGTACGAATGAGTAAGAATGGATCGTACGAATGAATTAGAATGGATCGTACGAATGAATTAGAATGGATCGTATGAATGAAATAGAATGGATCGTGCAAATAAATTAGAATGGATCGTACGAATGAATTAGAATGGATACATTCGTGAGAATGAATTAGAATAGATCGTACGAATGAGTAAGAGTGGATCATACCAATGAAATAGAATGGATCGTACGAATGAATTAGAATGGATCGTGCTAATGAATTAGAATGGATCGTACGAATGAATTAGAATAGATTGTGCGAATAAATTTGAATGAATTGTACGAATGAATTATAATGGATACGTTCGTCCGAATGAATTAGAATGTATCGTATGAATGAATTAGAATGGATCATATGAATGAATTAGAATGGATCGTGCGAATGAATTAGAATGGATCGTACGAATGAATTAGAATGGATCGTATGAATGAATTAGAATTGATCATGCGAATGAATTAGAATGGATTGTACGAATGAGTAAGAATGGATCGTACGAATGAAATAGAATGGATCGTACGAATGAATTAGAAAAGATTGTGCGAATGAATTAGAATGGATCATACGAATGAATTAGAATGGATACATTCATGCAAAGGAATTAGAATGTATCGTACGAATGGATCGTACGAAGGAATTAGAATGAATTAGAATCTATAGATTCGTGCGAATGAATTAGAATAGATCTTATGAATGAATCAGATTGGATCATATGAATGAATTAAAATGGATCGTACGTATGAATTAGAATGGATACATTCATGGGAATCAATTAGAATGGATCGAACAAAAGAATTAGAATGGATCGTACGAAGGAATTAGAATGGATCGTATGAAAGAATTAGAATGGATCGTACGAATAAATTAGAATGGATACATTCGTGCAAAAGAATTAGAATGGATTGTATGAATAAATTAGAATGGATCATACAAATGATTTAGAATGGATCGTGCGAATGAATTAGAATGGATCGTACGAATGAATTAGAATAGATTATGCGAATGAATTAGAATGGATCGTACGAATGAATTAGAATGGATACATTCATGCGAATGAATTAGAATTGATCGTATGAATGAATTAGAATGGATCGTATGAATGAATTCGAATGGATCGTACTAATGAATTAGAATGGATACATTCATGTGAATGAATTAGAATGGATCATACGAAGGAATTAGGGTGGATCGTATGAATGAATTAGAATGGATACATTCGTGCGAAAGAATTTGAATGGATTGTATGAATGAAATAGAATGGATCGTATGAATGAATTAGAATAGATCGTGCGAATGAATTAGAATGGATAGTACGAATGAATTAGAATGCATCGTATAAATGAATTAGAATGGATCGTACGAATGAGTAAGAATGGATCGTACGAATGAAATAGAATGGATCGTACGAATGAATTAGAATGGATCGTGCGAATGAATTAGATTGGATCGTGCGAATGAATTAGAATGGATCGTACGAATGAATTAGAATGGATACATTCGTACGAATGAATTAAAATGGATCGTACGAATGAATTAGACTGGATCGTATGAATGAATTAGAATGGATCGTGCGAATGAATTTGAATGGATCGTACGAATGAATTAGAATGGATACATTCGTGCGAATGAATTAGAATGGATCGTACGAATAAGTAAGAATGGATCGTACTAATGAAATAGAATGGATCGTACGAATGAATTAGAATGGATCGTGCTAATGAATTAGAATGGATCGTACAAATGAATTAGAATAGATTGTGCGAATGAATTAGAATGGATCGTACGAAGGAATTAGAATCGATACATTCGTGCGAATGAATTAGAATAGATCGTATGAATGAATTAGATTGGATCGTATGAATGAATTAGAATGGATCGTACGTATGATTTAGAATGGATACATTCATGGAATGAATTAGAATGGATCGTATGAAGAAATTAGAATGGATCGTACAAAGGAATTAGAATAGATCGTACGAAGGAATTAGAATGGATCGTACGAATGAATTAGAATGGATACATTCGTCCAAAATAATTAGAATGGATTGTATGAATGAATTAGAATGGATCGTACAAATGAATTAGAATGGATCGTGCGAATGAATTAGAATGGATCGTACGAATGAATTAGAATCGAGTGTGCGAATGAATTAGAATGGATCGTACGAATGAATTAGAATGGACACATTCGTTCGAATGAATTAGAATGGATCATATGAATGAATTTCAATGGATTGTATGAATGAATTTGAATGAATCGTACGAATGAATTAGAATGGATACATTCGTGCGAATGAATTAGAATGGATCATACGAAGGAATTAGGGTGGATCGTACGAATGAATTAGAATGGATATATTCGTGCGAAAGAATTAGAATGGATTGTATGAATGAATTAGAATGGATCGTATGAATAAATTAGAATGGATCGTGCGAATGAATTAGAATGAATCGTACGAATGAATTAGAATGGATCGTATGAATGAATTAGAATGGATCATGCGAATGAATTAGAATGGATCGTACGAATGAATTAGAATGGATACATTCGTGCGAATGAATTAGAATGGATTGTACGAATGAGTAAGAATGGATCGAACGAAAAAATTAGAATGGATCGTACGAATGAATTAGAATGGATCGCATGAATGAATTAGAATGGATCGTGCAAATGAATTAGAATGGATCGTACGAATGAATTAGAATAGATACATTCGTGCGAATGAATTAGAATGGATCGTACAAATGAGTAAGAATGGATCATACCAATGAAATATAATGGATCGCACGAATGAATTAGAATGGATCGTGCTAATGAATTAGAATGAATCATACGAATAAATTAGAATAGATTATGCGAATGAATTAGAATAGATTGTACGAATGAATTATAATGGATGCATTCGTGTGATTGAATTAGAATGGATCGTATGAATGAATTAGAATGGATCATATGAATCAATTAGAATGGATCGTGCGAATGAATTAGAATGGATCGTACGAATGAATTAGAATGGATCGTATGAATGAATTAGAATGGATCGTGCTAATGAATTAGAATGAATCGTACGAATGAATTAGAATGGATACATTCGTGCGAATGAATTAGAATGGATCGTACGAATGAGTAAGAATGGATCGTACGAATGAAATAGAATGGATCGTACGAATGAATTAGAATGGACGGTGCTAATGAATTAGAATGGATCGTACGAATGAATTAGAATAGATTGTGCAAATGAATTAGTATGGATCGTACGAATGAATTAGAATGGATATATTCGTGCGAATGAATTAGAATGGATCGTATGAATGAATTAGATTGGATCGTATGAATGAATTAGAATGGATCGTACGTATGAATTAGAATGGATACATTCATGGGAATGAATTAGAATGGATCGTACGAAGGAATTAGAATGGATCTTACGAATGAATTAGAATGGATACATTCGTGCAAAAGAATTAGAATGGATTGTATGAATGAATTAGAATGGATCATGCAAATGAATTAGAATGGATCGTGCGAATGAATTAGAATGGATCGTACGAATGAATTAGAATTGATTGTGCGAATGAATTAGAATGGATCATACGAATAAATTAGAATGGATACATTCGTGTGAATAAATTAGAATGGATCGTATGAATGAATTAGAATAGATCGTAAGAATGAATTCGAATGGATCGTACGAATGAATTAGAATAGATACATTCGTGCGAATAAATTAGAATGGATCATACGAAAGAATTAGGGTGGATCGTATGAATGAATTAGAATGGATACATTCGTGCAAAATAATTGGAATGGATTGTATGAATGAATTAGAATAGATCATATGAATGAATTAGAATGGATCGTGCGAATGAATTAGAATGGATCGTATGAATGAATTAGAATGGATCGTGCGAATGAATTAGAATGGATCGTACGAATGAATTAGAATGGATACATTCGTCCGAATGAATTAGAATGGATTGTACGAATGAGTAAGAATGGATCATACGAATCAAATAGAATGGATCGTATGAATAAACTAGAATGGATCGTGCTAATGAATTAGAATGGATCGTACGAATGAATTTGAATAGATTGTGCGAATGAATTAGAATGGATCGTACAAATGAATTAAAATGGATCGTATGAATGAATTAGAATGGATCGTGCAAATGAATTAGAATGGATCGTACGAATGAATTAGAATGGATACATTCGTGCGAATGAATTAGAATGGATCGTACGAATGTGTAAGAATGGATCGTATGAATGAAATAGAACGGATCGTACGAATGAATTAGAATGGATCATGCTAATGAATTAGAATGGATCGTACGAATGAATTAGAATAGATTGTGCGAATGTATTAGAATGGATCGTACGAATGAATTAGAATGGATACATTCGTCCGAATGAGTTAGAATGGATCGTATGAATGAATTAGAATGGATCATATGAATGAATTAGAATGGATCGTGCAAATGAATTAGAATGGATCGTACGAAAGAATTAGAATGGATCGTATGAATGAATTAGAATGGATCGTGCGAATGAATTAGAATGGAACGTATGAATGAATTAGAATGGATATATTCGTGCGAATGAATTAGAATGGATCGTACGAATGAGTAAGAATGGATCGTACGAATAAAATAGAATGGACCGTACGAATGAATTAGAATGGATCGTGCTAATGAATTAGAATGGATCGTACGAATGAATTAGAATAGATTGTGCGAATGAATTAGAATAGATCATACGAATGAATTAGAACGGATACATTCGTGCGAATGAATTAGAATAGATCGTATGAATTTATTAGATTGGATCGTATGAATGAATTAGAATGGATCATACCTATGAATTAGAATGGATTAGATTGGATCGTACGAAGAAATTAGAATGGATCGTACGAAGGAATTAGAAGTGATCGTATGAAGGAATTAGAATGGATCGTACGAAGGAATTAGAATGGATGGATTCGTGCAAAGGAATTAGAATGGATTGTATGAATGAATTAGAATTGATCATACAAATGAATTAGAATGGATCGTGCGAATGAATTAGAATGGATCGTACAAATGAATTAGAATAGATTGTGCGAATGAATTAGAATGGATCGTACGAATGAATTAGAATGGATACATTCGTGCGAATGAATTAGAATGGATCGTATGAATGAATTAGAATGGATCGTTTGAATGAATTCGAATGGATCGTACGAATGAATTAGAATGGATACATTCGTGCGAATGAATTAGAATGTATCATAGGAAGGAATTAGTGTGGATCGTACGAATGAATTAGAATGGATCGTACGAATGAATTAGAATGGATCGTGCGAATGAACTTGAATGGATCGTACGAATGAATTAGAATGGATACATTCGTGCGAATAAATTAGAATAGATCGTACGAATGAGTAAGAATGGATCGTACGAATGAATTAGAATGGATCGTACGAATGAATTAGAATGGATCGTATGAATGAATTAGAATTGATCGTGCAAATGAATTAGAATGGATCGTATGAATGAATTAGAATGGATACATTCGAGTGAATGAATAAGAATGGATCGTACGAATGAGTAAGAATGGATCGTACCAAATAAATAGAATGGATCGTACGAATGAATTAGAATGGATCATGCTAATGAATTAGAATGGATCGTATGAATGAATTAGAATAGATTGTGCGAATGAATTAGAATGGATTCTACGAATGAATTATAATGGATACATTCGTGTGAATGAATTAGAATGGATCGTATGAATCAATTAGAATGGATCATATGAATGAATTAGAATGGATCGTGCGAATGAATTAGAATGGATCGTACGAATGAATTAGAAAGGATCGTATGAATGAATTAGAATGGATCGTGCGAATGAATTAGAATGGATATATTCGTGCGAATGAATTAGAATGGATCGTACGAATGAGTAAGAATGGATCGTACGAATGAAATAGAATGGAACGTACGAATGAATTTGAATGGATCGTGCTAATGAATTAGAATGGATCGTACGAATGAATTAGAATAGATTAAGCGAATGAATTAGAATGGATCGTACGAATGAATTAGAATGGATACATTCGAGCGAAGGAATTAGAATATATCGTATGAATGAATTAGAATGGATACTTTCGTGCGAAAGAATTAGAATGGATTGTATGAATGAATTAGAATGAATCGTATGAATGAACTAGAATAGATCGTGCGAATGAATTAGAATGGATTATACGAATGAACTAGAATGGATCGTATGAATGAATTAGAATGGATCGTGCGAATGAATTAAAATGGATCGTACGAATGAATTAGAATGGATATATTCGTGCGAATGAATTAGAATGGATCGTACGAATGAATAAGAATGGATCGTACGAATGAAATAGAAAGGATCGTACGAATGAATTAGAATGGATCGTATGAATGAATTAGAATGGATCGTGCGAATGAATTAGAATGGATCGTACGAATGAATTAGAATGGATACATTCGTGTGAATGAATTAGAATGGATCGTACGAATGAGTAAGAATGGATCGTACGAATGAAATATAATGTATCGTACGAATGAATTAGAATGGATCGTGCGAATTAATTAGATTGGATAGTGCGAATGAATTAGAATGGATCGTATGAATGAATTAGAATGGATACATTCGTGCGAATGAATTAGAATGGATCGTATGAATGAATTAGAATGGATCGTATGAACGAATTCGAATGGATTGTACGAATGAATTAGAATGGATACATTCGTGCGAATGAATTAGAATGGATCATACAAAGAAATTAGGGTGGATCGTACGAATGAATTAGAATGGATACATTCATGCAAAAGAATTAGAATGGATTGTCTGAATGAATTAGAATGGATCGTATGAATGAATTAGAATGGATCGTATGAATAAATTAGAATGGATCGTGCGAATGAATGAGAATGTATCGTACGAATGAATTAGAATGGATCGTATGAATGAATTAGATTGGATCGTGCGAATGAATTAGAATGGATCGTACGAATGAATTAGAATGGATACATTCGTGCGAATGATTTAGAATAGATCGTATGAATGAGTAAGAATGGATCATACGAATGAAATAGAATAGATCGTATGATTGAATTAGAATGGATTGTGCTAATGAATTAGAATGGATCGTACAAATGAATTAGAATAGATTGTGCGACAGAATTAGAATGGATCGTATGAATGAATTAGAATGGATACATTCGTGCGAATGAATTAGAATGGATCGTATGAATTAATTAGATTGGATCGTATGAATGAATTAGAATGGATCGTACGTATGAATTAAAAAGGATACATTCACGGGAATGAATTAGAATGGATCGTATGACGGAATTAGAATGGATCATACAAATGAAATAGAATGGATCGCATGAAGGAATTAGAATGGATCGTATGAAGGAATTAAAACGGATCGTACGAATGAATTAGAATGGATACATTCGTGCAAAAGACTTAGAATGGATTGTATGAATGAATTAGAATGGATCGTGTAAATGAATTAGAATGAATCGTGCGAATGAATTAGAATGGATCGTACGAATGAATTAGAATATATTGTGCGAATGAATTAGAATGGATCGTACGAATGAATTAGAACGAATACATTCATGCGAATGAATTAGAATAAATCGTATGAAAAAATTAGAATGGATCGTATGAATGAATTCGAATGGATCGTACGAATGAATTAGAATGGATACATTCGTGCGAATGAATTAGAATGGATCATTCGAAGGAATTAGGGTGGATCGTACGAATGAATTAGAACGGATACATTCGTGCGAAAGAATTAGAATGGATTGTATGAATGAATTAGAATGGATCATATGAATAAATTAGAATGGATCATGCGAATGAATTAGAATGGATCGTATGAATGAATTAGAATGGATCGTACGAATGAATTAGAATAGATCGTGCAAATGAGTTAGAATGGATCGTACGAATGAATTAGAATGGATACATTTGTGCGAATGAATTAGAATAGATCGTACGAATGAGTAAGAATTGATCGTACGAATGGAATAGAATGGATCGTACGAATGAATTAGAATGGATCGTGCTAATGAATTAGAATGGATCGTAGGAATGAATTAGAATAGATTGTGCGAATGAATTAGAATGGATCGTACGAATGAATTATAATGGATCGTATGAATTAATTAGAATGGATCGTGCGAATGAATTAGAATGGATCGTACGAATGAATTAGAATGGATCATATGAAGGAATTAGGGTGGATCCTACGAATGAATTAGAATGGATACATCTGTGTGAAAGAATTAGAATGGATTGTATGAATGAATTAGAATAGATCGTATGAATGAATTAGAATTGATCATGTGAATGAATTAGAATGGATCGTATGAATGAATTAGAATGGTTCGTATAAATGAATTAGAATTGATCGTGCGAATAAATTAGAATGGATCGTACGAATGAATTAGAATGGATACATTCATGCGAATGAATAAAAATGGATCGTACGAATGAGTAAGAATGGATCGTAAGAATGAAATAGAATGAATCATACAAATGAATTAGAATGGATCGTCCTAATGAATTAGAATGGATCGTACGAATGAATTAGACTAGATTGTGCAAATGAATTAGAATAGATCGTACGAATGAATTTGAATGGATCGTACGAATGAATTAGAATGGATACATTCGTGCAAAAGAATTAGAATGGATTGTATGAATGAATTACAATGGATCGTGCAAATGAATTAGAATGAATCGTGCGAATGAATTAGAATGGATCGTACGAATGAATTAGAATAGATTGTATGAATGAATTAGAATGGATCGTACGAATGAATTAGAATGGATACATTCGTGCGAATGAATTAGAATGGATCGTATGAATGAATTAGAATGGATCCTATGAATGAATTCGAATGGATCGTACGAATGAATTAGAATGGATACATTCGTGCGAATGAATTAGAATGGATAATACGAAGGAATTAGGGTGGATCGTACGAATGAATTAGAATGGATACATTCCTGCGAAAGAATTCGAATGGATTGTATGAATGAATTAGAATGGATCGTGCAAATGAATTAGAATGGATCATGCGAATGAATTAGAATGGATCGTACGAATGAATTAGAATAGATTGTGCGAATGAATTAGAATGGATCGTGCAAATGAATTAGAATGGATCGTACGAATGAATTAGAATTGGAATGGATCGTACGAATGAGTAAGAATAGATCGTACGAGTGAAATAGAATGGATCGTACGAATGAATTAGAATGAATTAGAATGGATCGTACGGATGAATTAGAATGGATCGTATGAATGAATTAGAATGGATCGTACAAATGAATTAGAATGGATTTTACGAAAGAATTAGGGTGGATCATACGAATGAAGTAGGATGGATCGTACGAATGAATTAGAATAGATTGTGCGAATGAATTAGAATGGATCGTACGAATGAATTAGAATGGATATATTTTTGCGAAGGAATTAGAATGGATCCATTCTCATTCTAATTCATTCTTACAATCTATTCTAATTCATTCAAATTCATTAGCACAATCCATTCTAATTCATTTGTATGATCCATTCTGTTTCATTCGTACGATCCATTCTTACTCATTCGTACGATCCATTCTAATTCATTCGCACAAATGTATCCATTCTAATTCATTCGCACGATCCATTCTAATTCATTCATACGATCCATTCTAATTCATTCGTACGATCCATTCTAATTCATTCGCACGATCCATTCTATTTCATTCATACGATCCAATATAATTCATTCATATAATCCGTTCTAATTCTTTCGCATGAATGTATCCATTCTAATTCATTCGTACGATCCACCCTAATTCCTTCGTATGATCCATTCTAATTCATTTGCACGAATGTAACCATTCTAATTCATTCGTACGATCCATTCGAATTCATTCATACGATCCATTCTAATTCATTCATACGATCCATCCTAATTCATTTGCACGAATGTATCCATTCTAATTCATTCGTACGATCCATTCTAATTCATTCGCACAATCTATTCTAATTCATTCATACGATCCATTCTAATTCATTCGCACGATCCATTCTAATTCATTTGCAAGATCCTTTGTAATTCATTCATACAATCCATTCTAATTCTTTTGCACGAATGTATCCATTCTAATTCATTCGTACGATCCATTCTAATTCATTCGCACAATCTAGAATGTATTAGTATGGATTGTATGAATGAAATAAAATAGATCGTACGAATGAATTAGAATGGATTGTATGAATGAATTAGAATGGATCGTGCTAATGAATTAGAATGGATCGTACGAATGAATTAGAATAGATTGTGCGAATGAATTAGAATGGATCATACAAATGAATTAGAATGGATACATTCGTGCGAATCAATTGGAATGGATCGTATGAATGAATTAGAATGGATCGTGCAAATGAATTAGAATGGATTGTTCGAATGAATTAGAATGGATCGTGCGAAAGAATTAGAATGGATTCATTCCCATGGATACATTCGTGCGAATAAATTAGAATGGATCGTATGAATGAATTAGAATGGATCGTACGTATGGATCCATTCTAATTCATTCGTACGATCCATTCTAATTCATTCCCATGATTGTATCCAATCTAATTCATACGTACGATCCATTCTAATTCATTCATACGAATGGATCAAACGAATGAGTTAGAATGGATCATATGAATGAATTAGAATGGATCGCGCAAATGAATTAGAATGGATCTTACGAATGAATTAGAATAGATCGTGCGAATGAATTAGAATAGATACATTCTTGCGAATGAATTAGAATGGATCGTATGAATGAATTAGATTGGATCGTATGAATGAATTAGAATGGATCGTACGAAGGAATTAGAATGAATCATACGAATGAAATAGAATGGATAATACGAAGGAATTAGAATGGATCGTTCAAATGAATTAGAATGGATCGTACGAATGAATTAGAATTGATTGTGCGAATGAATTAGAATTGATCGTACGAATGAATTAGAATGGATACATTCGTGCAAATGAATTAGAATGGATCGTGTGAATGAATTAGAATAGATCGTATGAATGAATTCGAATAGATCGTACGAATGAATTAGAATCGATACATTCGTGCCAATGAATTAGAATGGATCATACGAAGGAATTAGGGTGGATCGTACGAATGAATTAGAATAGATACATTCGTGCGAAAGAATTAGAATGGATTGTATGAATGAATTAGAATGGATCGTATGAATGAATTAGAATGGATCGTGCGAATGAATTAGAATGGATCGTACGAATGAATTAGAATGGATCGTATGAATGAATTTGAATGTATCATGTGAATGGATTAGAATGGATCGTACGAATGAATTAGAATGGATACATTCGTGCAAATGAATTAGAATGGATCGTACGAATGAGTACGAATGGATCGTACGAATGAAATAGAATGGATCATACGAATGAATAAGAATGGATCGTGCTAATGAATTAGAATGGATCGTACGAATAAATTAGAATAGATTGTTCGAATGAATTAGAATGGATCGTACGAATGAATTAGAATGGATCGTATGAATGAATTAGAATGGATCGTGCGAATGAATTAGAATTTATCGTACGAATGAATTAGAATGGATACATTTGTGCGAATGAATTAAAATGGATCGTACGAATGAGTAAGAATGGATCGTACGAATGAAATAGAATGGATCGTACGAATGAATTAGAATGGATCGTGCTAATGAATTAGAATGGATCGTACGAATGAATTAGTATAGATTGTGCGAAAGAATACATTCGTGCGAATGAATTAGAATGGATCGTATGAATGAATTAGAATGGATCATATGAATAAATTAGAATGGATCGTATGAATGAATTAGAATGGATCGTACGAATGAATTAGAATGGATACATTCGTGCGAATGAATTAGAATGGATCGTACGAATGAAATAGAATGTTTCCATTCTAATTCTAAATCATTCATAGAATGGATCGTACAAAGAAATTAGAATGGATCATACCAATGCATTTGAATGGTTCATATGAATGAATTAGAATGGATACATTCGTGCGAATGAATTAGAATGGATCGTACGAATGAGTAAGAATGGATCATATGAATGAAATAGAATGGATCGTACGAATGAATTAGAATGGTTCGTGCGAATGAATTAGATTGGATCGTGCGAATGAATTAGAATGGATCGTACGAATGAATTAATTAGAATGGATACATTCGTGCGAATGAATTAGAATGGATCGTATGAATGAATTAGAATGGTTCGTATGAATGAATTTCAATGGATCGTATGAATGAATTAGAATGGATCGTACGAATGAATTAGAATGGATCGTGCAGATGAATTAGAATGGATCGTACGAATGAATTAGAATGGATACATTCGTGCGAATGAATTAGAATGGATCGTACGAATGAGTAAGAATGTATCGTACGAATGAAATACAATGGATCGTACGAATGTATCCATTCTATTTCATTCGTATAATCCATTTTTCTTATTCGTACGATCCATTCTAATTCATTCGCACGAATGTATCTATTCTAATTCATTCGTACGATCCATTCTAATTCATTCGCACGATCCATTCTAATTCATTCATACGATCCATTATAATTCATTCATACGATCCATTCTAATTCATTCGCACGAATGTATCCATTCTAATTCATTCGTACGATCCATTCTAATTCATTCGCACGATCCATTCGAATCCATTCGTACGATCCAATCTAATTCATTCGCACAATCTTTTCTAATTCATTCGTATGATCCATTCTAATTCATTAGCACGATCCATTCTAATTTATTCATACGATCTATTCTATTTCATTCGTATGATCCATTCTTACTCATTCATATGATCCATTCGAATTCATTCGTACGAACCATTCTAATTCATTCGCACAATCTATTCTAATTCATTCGTACGAACCATTCAAATTCATTAGCACGATCCATTCTAATTCATTTGTACGATCCATTCTATTTCATTCGTACGATCCATTCTTACTCATTCATACGATCCATTCTAATTCATTCGCACGAATGTATCCATTCTAATTCATTCGTACGATCTATTCTAATTCATTCGCACGATCCATTCTAATTCATTCATACGATCCATTCTATTTTATTCGTACGAGTGTATCTATTAGAATGGATTAGAATGGATCGTACGAAGGAATTAGAATTGATCATACGAATGTAATAGAATGGATCGTACGAAGGAATTAGAATGGATCGTACCAAGAAATTAGAATTGATCGTACGAATAAATTAGAATGGATACATTCGTGCAAAAGAATTAGAATGGATTGTATGAATGAATTAGAATGGATCGTGCAAATGAATTAGAATGGATCGTGCGAATGAATTATAATGGATCGTACGAATGAATTAGAATAGATTGTGCGAATGAATTAGAATGGATCGTACGGCGGAATTAGAATGGATACATTCATGCGAATGAATTAGATTAGATCGTATGAATGAATTAGAATGGATCGTATGAATGAATTCGAATGGATCGTGCGAATGAATTAGAATGGATTGTACGAATGAATTAGAATGGATCGTGTGAATGAATTAGAATGGATCGTGCGAATGACTTAGAATGGATCATACGAATGAATTCGAATGGATCGTACAAATGAATTAGAATGGATACATTCATACAAATGAATTAGAATGGATCATACGAAGGAATTAGGGTGGATCGTACGAATGAATTAGAATGGATACATTCGTGCGAAACAATTAGAATGGATTGTATGAATGAATTAGAATGGATCGGATGATTGAATTAGAATGAATTGTGCGAATGAATTAGAATAAATCGTACGAATGAATTAGATTGGATCGTATGAAGGAATTAGAATGGATCGTGCGAATGAATTAGAATGGATCGTATGAATGAATTCGAATTAGAATAAATTAGAATGGATCGTACGAATGAATTATAATATATCATGCTAATGAATTAGAATGGATGAATTACAATAGATTGTGCGAATGAATTAGAATGGATCGTACGAATGAATTAGAATGGATACATTCATGCGAATGAATTAGAATAGATTGTATGAATGAATTAGATTGGATCGTATGAATGAATTAGAATGGATCCATTCTAATTCATTCATATGAGCCATTCTAATTCATTCGCACGAATGTATCCATTCTAATTCACTCGTACGATCCATTCGAATTCATTCATATGATCCATTCTAATTCATTCATACGATCCATTCTAATTCATTCGTACAATCCATTCTAATTCATTCGCACGAATGTATCCATTCTAATTCATTCGCACGATCCATTCTAATTCATTTGCACAATCTATTCTAATTAATTAGTACGATCCATTCTAATTCATTAGCACGATCCATTGTAATTCATTCGTACGATCCATTCTATTTCATTTGTACGATCGATTCTAATTCATTCATACGATCCATTCTAATTCATTCCTACGATCCATTCTAATTCATTCGTACGATCCATTGTATTTCATTCGTACGATCCATTCTTACTCATTCGTATGATCCATTCTAACTCATTTGCACGAATGTATCCATTCTAATTCATTCATACGATCCATTCTAATTCATTCGCACGATCCATTCTAATTCATTCATATGATCCATTCTAATTCATTCGTACGATCCATTCTAATTCATTCGCACAATCTATTCTAATTCATTCGTACGATCCATTCTAATTCATTTGCATGATCTATTCTAATTCATTCATACGTTTGGACGAATGTATCTATTCTAATTCCTTCGTACGATCCATTCTAATTCTTTCGTACGATCCATTCTAATTCCTTCGTAAGACCTATTCTAATTCATTCCCATGAATGTATCCATTCTAATTCATACGTACGATCCATTCTATTTCATTCGTACGATCCATTTTTACTCATTAGTACGATCCATTCTAATTCATTCGCATGAATGTACCCATTCTAATTCATTCGTACGATCCATTCTAATTCATTCGCACGATCCATTCTAATTCATCCATACGATCCATTCTAATTCATTCGTACGATCCATTCTAATTCACTCGCACGATCCATTCTAATTCATTCATACGATCCATTCGAATTCATTCATACAATCCATTCTAATTCTTTCGCACGAATGTATCCATTCTAATTCATTCGTATGATCCACCCTAATTCCTTCGTATGATCCATTCTAATTCATTCGCACGATTGTATCCATTCTAATTCATTCTAATTCATTCGCACGATCCATTCTAATTCATTCATACGATCCGTTCTAATTCATTCATACGATCCATTCTAATTCATTCACACGAATATATCCATTCTAATTCATTCGTACGATCCATTCTAATTCATTCGCACAATCTATTCTAATTAATTCGTACGATCCATTCTAATTCATTCGTACGATCCATTCTATTTCATTCATACAATTCATTCTAATTCTTTTGCACGAATGTATCCATTCTAATTCATTCGTACGATCCACCCTAATTCCTTCGTATGATCCATTCTAATTCATTCGCACGAATGTATCCATTCTAATTCATTTGTACGATCCATTCGAATTCATTCATACGATCGATTCTAATTCATTCGCACGATCCATTCTAATTCATTCGTACGATCCATTCTAATTCATTCGCGCGATCCATTCTAATTCATTCATACGATCCATTCTAATTCATTCATACAATCCATTCTAATTCTTTCGCACGAATGTATCCATTCTAATTCATTCGTACGATCCACCCTAATTCCTTCGTATGATCCATTCTAATTCATTCGCATGAATGTATCCATTCTAATTCATTCGTACGATCCATTCGAATTCATTCATGCGATCCATTCTAATTTATTCATACGATCCATTCTAATTCATTCGCACGAATATATCCATTCTAATTCATTCTTACGATCCATTCTAATTCATTCGCACAATCTATTCTAATTCATTCGTACGATCCATTCTAATTCATTCGCAAGATCCATTCTAATTCATTTGCACGATCCATTCTATTTCATTCATACAATCCATTCTAATTCTTTTGCACGAATGTATCTATTCTAATTCATTCGTACGATCCATTCTAATTCTTTCGTACGATCCATTCTAATTCCTTCGTATGAACCATTCTATTTCATTCGTATGATCCATTCTAATTCCATCGTACGATCCATTCTAATTCATTCCCATGAATGTATCCATTCTATAGAATGGATCGTACGAATGAATTAGAATGGATCGTATGAATGAATTAGAATGGATCATGCGAATGAATTATAATGGATCGTATGAATGAATTAGAATAGATACATTCGTGCGAATGAATTAGAATGGATCTTACGAATGAGTAAGAATGGATCGTACGAATGAAATAGAATGGATCGTACGAATGAATTAGAATGGATCATGATAATGAATTAGAATGGATCGTACGAATGAATTAGAATAGATTGTGTGAATGATGAATTAGAATGAATCGTGCGAATGAATTAGATTGGATCGTGCTAATGAATTAGAATGGATCGTATGAATGAATTAGAATGGATACATTCGTGCAAATGAATTGGAATGGATCGTATGAATGAATTAGAATGGATATTATGAATGAATTAGAATGGATCGTACGAAGGAATTAGAATGGATCATATGAATGAATTAGAATGGATACATTCGTGCGATAGAATTTGAATGGATTGTATGAATGAATTAGAATGGATCATATGAATGAATTAAAATGGATCGTGCGAATGAATTAGAATGGATCGTACGAATGAATTAGAATGGATCGTACAAATGAATTAGAATGGATCGTATGAATGAATTAGAATGGATCGTGCAAATGAATTAGAATAGATCGTACGAATGAATTAGAATGGATACATTAGTGCGAATGAATTAGAATGGATCGTACGAATGAGTACGAATGGATCGCACGAATGAATTGGAATGGATCGTATGAATGAATTAGATTGGATCGGAATGGATAGTACGAATGAATTAGAATGGATACATTCGTGCGAATGAATTAGAATGGATCGTATAAATGAATTAGAATGGATCGTATGAATGAATTCGAATGGATCGTACGAACGAATTAGAATAGATACATTCGTGCGAATGAATTAGAATGGATCATATGCCTTCATACGATCCATTCGTACGATCCATCGCACGAATGTATCCATTCTAATTCATTCGCATGATCCATTCTAATCCATTCGTACGATCCATTCTAATTCATTAGCACGATCCATTCTAATTCATTCGTACGATCCATTCTATTTCATTCGTACGATCCATTCTTACTCATTCGTACGATCCATTCTAATTCATTCGCTCAAATGTATCCATTCTAATTCATTCGTACGATCTATTCTAATTCATTCGCACGATCCATTCTAATTCATTGAGTAAGAATGGATCGTATGAATGAAATAGAATGGATCGTACGAATGAATTAGAATGGATCGTGCTAATGAATTAGAATGAATCGTACGAATGAATTAGAATTAGAATGGATCATACGAATGAGTAAGAATGGACCGTACGAATAAAATAGAATGGATCGTACAAATGAATTAGAATGGATCGTGCTAATGAATTAGAATGGATCGTACGAATGAATTAGAATAGATTGTGCAAATGAATTAGAATGGATCGTACGAATGAATTAGAATGGATCGTATGAATGAATTAGAATGGACCGTGTGAATGAATTAGAATGGATCATGCGAATGAATTAGAATGAACCATACGAAGGAATTAGGGTGGATCGTACGAATGAATTAGAATGGATACATTCGTGCGAAAGAATTAGAATGGATTGTATGAATGAATTAGAATGGATCGTATGAATGAATTAGAATGGATCGTGCGAATGAATTAGAATGGATCGTACAAATGAATTAGAATGGATCGTGCGAATGAATTAGAATGGATCGTACGAATGAATTAGAATGGATACATTCGTGCGAATGAATTAGAATGGATCGTACGAATGAATAAGAATGGTTCGTACGAATGAAATAGAAAGGATCGTACGAATGAATTAGAATGGATCGTGCTAATGAATTAGATTGGATCGTACGAATGAATTAGAATAGATCGTGCGAATGAATTAGAATTGATCGTGCGAATGAATTAGAATGGATCGTACGAATGAATTAGAATGGATCGTGCTAATGAATTAGAATGGATCGTACGAATGAATTAGAATAGATCGTACGAATGAATTTGTATAGATCCTAGGAATGAATTAGAATGGATCGTGCGAATGAAATAGAATGGATCATACGAATAAATTAGAATGGATCGTGTGAATGAATTAGATTGGATCGTGCGAATGAATTAGAATGGATCGTACGAATGAATTAGAATGGATACATTCGTGCTTATGAATTAGAATGGATCATATGAATGATTTAGAATGGATCGTATGAATGATATAGAATGGATAGAATGGATTCAAATGGATCATGCGAAGGAATTAGAATGGTTCAAACGAATGAAATAGAATGGATCGTACGAAGGAATTAGAATGGATCGTACGAAGGAATTAGAATGGATCGTAAGAAGGAATTAAAATGGATCGTACGAATGAATTAGATTGGATACATTCGTGCAAAAGAATTAGAATTGACTGTATGAAAGAATTAGAATGGATCGTGCAAATGAATTAGAATGGATCGTACGAAGGAATTAGAATGGATCGTACGAAGGAATTAGAATGAGAATGGATCCATTCTAATTCATTCGTACGATTCATTCTAATTCATACGTACAATCCATTCTAATTCATTCGTACGATCCATTCTAATTCATACGTACGATCCATTCTAATTCATTCGCACAATCCATTCTAATTCATTCATACGATCCATTCTAATTCATTCACACGATCCATTCTAATTCATTCATACAATCCATTCTAATTCATTCGCACATTCTAACTCATTCGTACGAAGGAATTAGAGCGAATGAATTAGAATGGATATTACGAATAAATTAGGATGGATCGTGCGAATAAATTAGAATGGATAGTACGAATGAATTAGAATGGATCGTGCGAATGAATTAGAATGGATCGTACAAATGAGTAAGAATGGATCGTACAAATGAAATAGAATGGATTGTTTGAATGAATTAGAATGGATCGTGCAAATGAATTAGAATGGATCATCTGAATGAGTAAGAATGGATCGTACGAATGAAATAGAATGAATCGTACGAATGAATTAGAATGGATCATGCTAATGAATTAGAATGGATCATACGAATGAATTAGAATAGATTATGCGAATGAATTAGAATGGATCATACGAATGAATTAGAATGGATCGTATGAATGAATTAGAATGGATCGTGCGAATGAATTTAATGGATCGTACGAATGAATTAGAATGGATACATTCGTGCGAATGAATTAGAATGGATCGCTCAACTAACGAGTCGCCCTTCAGTCTCACTTATGGTTGCGAAGCCGTGCTGCCCGTAGAGGCCGAGCTGCCGACGGAAAGAAGGCTTGCGTTGGAGGAGGTCGACAACGACAAACTGCTCGCCGACTCCGTCGATCAGCTCGAAGAAAGACGAGAGCGCGCCAATCTGCATCTCGCCGGATACAGACAGGAAATGAAGCACGCATACGACAAAAGAGTCCGCCATCGAGCATTCAAAGTCGGTGACATGGTAATGAGAAAGGTGTTCGCAAACACACAAGAGCCTAACACAGGGAAGCTCGGCGCGAACTTGGAAGGTCCCTACATAGTACGCGAAGCGCGAGGCTCGGGGGCTTACCAGTTGATGACCGCTGAAGGCGACCTGTTAGAGCGACCTTGGAATGCCTTGCACCTTCGAAAATTCTATGCATAAGACCGGTGGTTTTTTGTAAGTCAGTTTCTGAACAAGTTATGAATGAACGATGGCGGTTTCACCGAAGAATTCAGTCCGGAAGCTCGATGTAGCAAGAGCATGCATGATCTACGGAGAAATAGTCCATCGTCGTACGGACTTAAAGCTAGACCGGGACCCTCAGAGGCCGCCAGTAGGCGACCTTGAGATTCCCGGGGCAGCCCGCCGTCGTGCGGACTTAAAGCAAGACCGGGACCCTCAGAGGCCGCCAGTAGGTGACCTTGAGATTCCCGGGGCAGTCCGCCATTGTGCGGACTTAAAGCAAGACTGGAATCCTCAGAGGCCGCAAGTGAGCGACCTTGAGATTTCCTGGGTAGTCCGCTGTCTAGAGGACTCAAAACCCAACCAGGATCCTTCGCGTTCACCTGCCATGAACGGAAGCATCCTGGCACGAATTAGGGAAACTTGAAAAGGGCGACCACCCTTTCAGGTAGCCCGAACTTCCCTTGGTAACCCCTCTAAGGTCATGTCCAGTGAACAGGACCTTTGGGGGATCTTAACCGGGCAGGGGGCAGCTAGCACTGATTAGTTTCCTTCAAAAATAAAAATGGTTTAAGTCTCTGAGCGTAGGGAAGTTTTTTTTGAAGTTGTTTGTTTCGCTTATCGTTTTCCGGACTCAGAGATTATATCGAGTTTTAGCGAGCATACCGAGTTTTTCGTTTGCATATACTTTAAAATAAAATGGTTGAATCGAATTAGTTGCCTCGCCCGGGGTATGACCCTCAAGGCCGCTGCGAAAGGTGTTGGAGCAGACTCATGAGCGGACTCGCAAAAAGAAAGAAAAGAAACACAGAGAATAAGAAACAGAGGCGAGCTCAAAAAGATCTATCATTCATTATTCAAGTTACATCCCCGGGGTTACAAAAGATAGAGCCTAGGCTGGGCCCGCACCAGCACCCTCGTCGTCGCCGCGCTTCCTCTTTTTTGACCTTTCGGCCTTGTATTTCTCGATGGCGTCCAGCGCGCCCTTCTGGAGGAACTTGCCCTGCTGCAACTGGAGACGTTCTCGCTGGGAGTTGAGGGCGCGGAGATGTGCCTCCTTCAGCGCCGCGATCTCGTCCCTGGAGGCCACCGCTTGGCTGCGAAGCTCGAGAATTTCCTTCTAAGCGGCCTCCTTGGCTTTGGTCGCCTCTTGCAGATCCGCGAGGGCGCGGGCACGAGCATCCTCTACCGAGGCTAGCGCTGTGGTGAGAGTGGCAGCCCGCTGGCGCACCTGGGCAACCTCCGTATCAACAGAGGCGGCCTACTGGCGCAGCCGGTCCACCTCAGCTCGGAGCTCGCCGGATTGGTCCATCTGGCGAAGACGGTGGATGTGCTCGTCTACTCTCCTCTCCGAGCCGTGGAGAGTGTCATCGTAGAGGGCGACCGTGTCCCCCGCAACGCCAGCGACCTCATCGGCGAGAGCCCGGCTGACCCGCTCCACCTACGGCAAGGTGAAACAGTTAAAAGAGTTAGAAGAAAGTTAGAACATGAAAAGGGATTTAAGGCAAAGAAATGTGAAGGTAATCTTACCTCGATGAGCCCCAGGATCTCCCGCATGTAGTAAGGGGCGCGCTCGGGGTCGCCTAAAGAGGAGCCCGCCTGGCTTTCCTCGATCGGAGCGGCTGGGGGAGGCGCCGCGACGGCAGCGTTGGCGGGCTCGAGCACCGCGGGGGCCCCGACCGGAGCGACCTCAACCCCTTGGGCGCTGGGGCCTTTTTCAGTGGCCAAGGGTGGCGCGGCGGCTTGCCCTTCGTCGGGCACGCCAGGGTCCGAGGCCTCCGAGCTCTAGCTCGGAAGGTCCTCGAGGATGGCCCCCAGGTCCGGGGACCAGTAGACCAGCCCGCTCAGCTCCTCCGAAAGGATGGGAGCCATGGGTGCGAGGGGGGCGGGGCCTGAGGCTGGACCTTCGGAGGTCGAGGGAGGCGTAGCAGCGGGCGCGCTGGGAGCTGCAGGCGTGCTGGGAGCTGCGGGCGCGCTAGGAGCTGCGGGCGCGCTGGGAGTTGACGCGGCAGGAGGCGTAGCAGCGGGCGCGCTGGGGGCTGCGGGCATGCTGGGAGCTGCGGGCACGCTGGGAGCTGCGGGCGCGCTGGGAGCTACATGCGTGCTGGGAGCTGCAGGCACGCTGGGAGCTGGAGGCGTGCTAGGAGTAATGGGCGTGCTGGGAGCAGGCACGGCCGGTGGTGAGGTCGTGCTAGAAGCGGGTGCAGGAGGGGTCGAGCTCGGCGGAGCCGGTCCCTCGAAGGGCGGGGGAGGCCCCGCAGTCGCAGGCGCGGGCTCATCTCCCGAAGCCCGCTCCTCGTCGTTGGAGCTGGAGGCAGTGCTGAGATCGTCGGCCGATCCCAAGCCCGCCTCTGCGAGGGTGACTTTCCTCTGCTCCTCGAGGACTCGTTGGAAGGCTTCGCGAGCCTCCCGAACGACTACATCCTCTCCCGACGGGCGGGCAGTAGGAGCTTTCTTCTTCTTCTTCTTCTTCTGCGAGGCACCCTCCATCTCTGGGGTCATCACCGCAATAAACAAAATTTTAGAAGGATCACCTGGGAATCCGCGCATCAACACTTCAGCCATTGGGGACTCCACTTTCGCCATGCTGAGAAGAAGCTCGACGCGCGGATCCTCGGGCTCGACAAAGGTAATGCGACGTCGCCGAGGCTCCGGGATTGGGACCCTCGGAGAAATGATAGAGAGGGTGGTCGCCTGACCTGGGGCTGCTTCGCGGGCTGGTGGCGGCGGTTGGGGGGCATCCTCCTCGCGGAGCATCTCGAGGGTGTCCTTATCGGCGACCTTGATGGGGGAAGCCCGCTTCTTCCCCTTCTTCGCCGACGTCCCCTCCCTAGAGGTCGCCGGGGCCGCCGTGGAGGTCGCGCCAGCGCGCCGGGAGACCGCGACCTTCTTCCGCATCACCTTCTGCCGGGTGGTGATGGTTCCGGTCTGGAGATCCTTCCAGAGGAAGGAGAAGTCCGGTACGAGGACCTTCTCGAGGGTTCGACCCCCGAGGAAGTGCAGAATCGCCTCGTCGAGAGATTTCTCTCGGGCTGCGGTGATGCACTTTTTCCCCTTTGCCCAGAATTCTGCGATCTCCTTGAAGACAAGGAGAGGCGGTCTACCGGGAAGAGAGGGAACGCCGGCTCGAGGACCTCGCCATTCGCCGTCGATCAAGAACGGGTATGCCTTCCAGTACCGGTCCTTGTTCTCGACGGCGGTGAACGGAAGCACCTCGCCGAAGCGGCCCGTGAGGTAGAATAGACCACAGTCTACCTTGCTGAAGACGGGTCCCGATTTGAAGAACCACTTCTTCAGGAGGTAGGCTAAGGGGATCCTCACGTTTAGGGCTTCCTCGATTCGAGCAAGCCCATAGAGGATCCCCCACGAGTTTCCCGGAAGCTGGGCGGGGCATAAGCCCGCCAGTTCCAGGAGCTCGCTGGCCAGATGGTTCAGGGGCAGCCGGAGCCCTAACCATATCTGCCCCACGGAGACCGCGGTCCCCGAGAGCGGCCTCCCGGAGCTCGGAAGGGGAAGAATGGCAAGCTCTTGGGGGATGCCCACCGCGGTTCGCAGACTATCGGGGATGGGCGCACCCCCGATGTCATTAAACCAGACGACGGCGAGCTCCTTCGGAGGCGCCTCTTCCCCTGAGCCCGGAGCTCGCACCGAGATAGGGGCGACATTGAGAGGCCCCTCTCGGGAGGACGCAGCAGCAGCGGCAGCGGAAGAAGAAGCAGCAGCAGAGGCCATGATGAAAGCGTCTAAGGCGAGATGAAAGCAAAGAAGAAAGGGAGAGCTATTTTCACGCAGCGGTAAAAATCGCCCCCCATCCCCTATTTATAGGCGGGTGAAAGGTAGGTGAATCGGGCCGACGGTTGAAGCGACAACTCGTCCTTCTCCAATCAGGAAGTGCCACGTGGACCACGCGTGGGAAAAAGCTGCGCCGGCGCCGACACTGTCTTTTTCTGACAGAGACAAAGGCGAATGAGGAGGAGACACGTGTCTCGCGCCGATCGGGATCTCATGATGAGATTCATTGTATCGACATCGAGTTTCGCACCGCATTTAAGATGAAACAACCGTCGAAGATTTGTAGCGATACCCCGATCACAAGATCGCCCACGGCAGGTGCCCGAAGCTCGCCCGACGTAGACCCTGACCGCGTATGGCAAGCTCGCACCAGAAGGAGATCGCTCGTGGCTGATGCTCCCTGCCCGCCCGGCGTTTGTGAAATACTGGGTGTCAAAACTCTCGACGCAGATCGCCCATGGCAGATGCCCACAGCTCACAGGATAGAGGTCGCCAATGACTGGTGCTCTCAATCAGCCCGGCGTGTGCAATAAGACTCCTGAGCAAGCGTCAAGGTCCCCTTGGTCGCTCCCTCAGGAGGGGGTAATGTTGGGGGTAGCTGGAATCCGCCCAGGAGTTCCGCTCGCTCAGGAGCTCGCTCAGGAGCTCGCCCAAGCTCGGCCAAAAGCTCACCAAGCTCGCGCGGGAATTCGCTGGTAGTGGCAGCGGGAGTTAGACCGTCATGCATACAAAGACACCGGCACCATAGACACCCCTAGATCACCAAGACCCCGCTATTTATCGAAGAGGTCGCCCCTACGAGGCCCGACTCTTGATAGATATGAAGGGGAAGGTGGAATCATGAAGGGCGAGCTCGCTTTTGCTTCCTCCCTGAGGTCGCCCCAGTAAAGAGGCATAAGAGTTGCCAGGTGTCAAAACCCCCCTGAAGCTACGTGGATGATTGTAGTCCACGGAAGCCCGCCAGAGTCAGTTTTGAGACCTCCCAGACTTGAATATTCCAGAAGAGCCACCTGGCAGCAATAAGAAAGATGTTCTCCCTCACTCAAACCGCCTGGCAGGCTAGGCGATAAAGAATGTCAGGGGCGCGAGTTCCAAAGACCGTCAGAGACCCACGCGAGCCAGAACGTGGGGGTCTAGAAGGCGCTGGAAAGAACCTCCACGTGTTGGGCAACGGTAGGTCGCCAATATCTATAAATACCCACCCCTAGGCTCCAGAGTACAGGTTCGAAACCTTCATCCCTACAACTTTCGTCCACTATAGCTCACCGTTGAGCATCTGAGACTGACTTGAGCGTCGGAGGGTCTGCGCTCCTAAGGGAGCCAGCCGTTCTTACACTTTTTCTTTGTCTTGCAGGTAGACCGCACGGACCAGCGAAAAATATCCCAAAACAGCGCTAATGAATTAGAATGGATTGTACGAATGAATTAAAATAGATTGTGCGAATGAATTAGAATGGATCGTACAAATGAATTAGAATGGATCGTATGAATGAATTAGAATGGATCGTGTGAATGAATTAGAATGGATCGTACGAATGAATTAGAATGGATACATTCGTGCGAATGAATTAGAATGGATTATATGAATGAATTAGAATGGATCGTATGAATGAATTGGAATGGATCGTGCGAATGAATTAGAATGGATCGTACGAATGAATTAGAATGGATCGTATGAATGAATTAGAATGGATCATGCGAATGAATTAGAATGGATCATACGAATGAATTAGAATGGATACATTCGTTGGAATGAATTAGAATGGATCGTACGAATGAGTAAGAATGGATCGTACGAATGAAATAGAATGGATCGTACGAATGAATTAGAATGGATCGTGCTAATGAATTAGAATGGATTGTATGAATGAATTAGAATAGATTGTGCGAATGAATTAGAATGGATCGTACAAATGAATTAGAATGGATACATTCGTGCGAAAGAATTTGAATGGATTATATGAATGAATTAGAATGGATCGTATGAATGAATTAGAAAGGATCGTGCGAATGAATTAGAATAGATCGTACGAATGAATTAGAATGGATCGTATAAATGAATTAGAATTGATCGTGCGAATGAATTAGAATGGATCGTACAATTGAATTAGAATGGATACATTCGTGCGAATGAATTAGAATGGAACGTACGAATGAGTAAGAATGGATCGAATGAATGAATTAGAATGGATCGTACGAATGAATTAGAATGGATCGAATAAATGAATTTGAATGGATCGTACGAATGAATTAGAATAGATTATGCGAATTTGTTAGAATGGATCGTACGAATGAATTAGAATGGATACATTCGTGCGAATGAATTAGAATGGATCGTATGAATGAATTAGATTGGATCGTATGAATGAATTAGACTGGATCGTACGTATGAATTAGAATGGATACATTCATGGGAATGAATTAGAATGGATCATACGAAGGAATTAGAACGGATCATACGAATGAATTAGAATGGATCGTACAAAGGAATTACAATGGATCGTACGAATGAATTAGAAAGGATACATTCGTGCAAAAGAATTAGAATGGATTGTATGAATGAATTAGAATGGATCGTGCAAATGAATTAGAATGGATCGTTCGAATGAATTAGAATGGACCGTACGAATGAATTAGAATCGATTGTGAGAATGAATTAGAATGGATCGTATGAATTAGAATGGATACATTCGTGCGAATGAATTAGACTGGATCGTATGAATGAATTAGAATGGATCGTATGAATGAATTCGAATGGATCGTATTAATGAATTAGAATGGATATATTCATGCGAATGATTTAGAATGGATCAAACGAAGAAATTAGGGTGGATCGTACGAATGAATTAGAATGGATACATTCGTTCGAAAGAATTAGAATGGATTGTATGAATGAATTAGAATGGATCGTGCGAATGAATTAGAATGGATCGTACGAATGAATTAGAATGGACCGTATGAGTGAATTAGAATGGATCGTGCAAATGAATTAGAATGGATTGTACGAATGAATTAGAATGGATACATTCGTGCGAATGAATTAGAATGGATCGTGCGAATGAGTAAGAATGGATCGTACGAATGAAATAGAATGGATCATATGAATGAATTCGAATGGATAATATGAATGAATTCGAATGGATCGTACGAATGAATTAGAATGGATACATTCGTGCAAAAGAATTAGAATGGATTGTATGAATGAATTAGAATGGATTGTATGAATGAATTAGATTGGATCGTACGAATGAATTAGAATGGATACATTCGTGCGAATGAATTAGAAAGGATCGTACGAATGAGTAAGAATGGATCGTTCGAATGAAATAGAATGGATCGTACGAATGAATTAGAATGGATCGTGCGAATGAATTAGATTGTATCGTGCGAATGAATTAGAATTGATCGTACGCATAAGTAAGAATGGATCGTACAACTAAAATAGAATGGATCATATGAGTGAATTAGAATGGATCGTATGAATGAATTTGAATGGATCGTACGAATGAATTAGAATGGATCGTGCGAATGAATTAGAATAGATCGTATGAATGAATTAGAATGGATCGTGCGAATGAATTAGAATGGATATATTCGTGCAAATGAATTAGAATGGATCGTACGAATGAGTAAGAATGGATCGTACGAATGAAATAGAATGGATCGTACGAATGAATTAGAATGGATCGTGCTAATGAATTTGAATGGATCGTACGAATGAATTAGAATAGATTGTGCGAATGAATTAGAATGGATCATACGAAAGAATTAGAATGGATACATACGTGCGAAGGAATTAGAATGGATCGTACGAATGGATCGTATGAAGGAATTAAAATGAATTAGAATGGATACATTCGTGCGAATGAATTAGAATGGATCGTATGAATGAATTAGATTGGATCGTATGAATGAATTAGAATGGATCGTACGTATGAATTAGAATGGATACATTTATGGGAATGAATTAGAATGGATCGTACGAAGGAATTAGAATGGATCGTACGAAAGTATTAGAATGGATCGTACTAAGGAACTAGAATGGATACATTCGTGCAAACGAATTAGAATGGAGTGTATGAATGAATTAGAATGGATCGTGCAAATGAATTAGAATGGATCGTGCGAATGAATTAGAATGGATCGTACGAATGAATTAGAAAAGATTGTGCGAATGAATTAGAATAGATCGTACGAATGAATTAGAATGGATACATTCGTGCGAATGAATTAGAATGGATCGTATGAATGAATTAGAATGGATCGTGTGAATAAATTAGAATGGATCGTACGAATGAATTAGAATGGATCTATTCATGCGATTGAATTAGAATGGATCGTACGAATGAGTAAGAATGAATCGTACGAATGAAATAGAATGGATCGTACGAAAGAATTAGAATCGATCGTACGAATGAATTAGAATAGATTGTGCGAATGAATTAGAATAGATTGTGCGAATGAATTAGAATAGATTGTGCGAATGAATTAGAATGGATCGTATGAATGAATTAGAATGGATTGTGCGAATGAATTAGAATGGATCGTACGAATGAATTAGAATGGATACATTCGTGCGAATGAATTAGAATGGATCGTACGAATAAGTAAGAAAGGATCGTACGAATGAAATAGAATGGCTCGTATGAATGAATTAGAATGGATCGTGCGAAAGAATTAGAATGGATCGTACGAATGTATCCATTCTAATTCATTCGTATGATCCATTCTAATTCATTCGCACAATCTATTCTAATTCATTCGTACGATCAATTCTAATTCATTCGCACGATCCATTCTAATTCATTTGTACGATCCATTCTAATTCATTCATACAATCCATTCTAATTCTTTTGCACGAATGTATCTATTCTAATTCATTCGTACGATCCATTCTAATTCCTTCGTACGATCCATTCTAATTCCCTCGTATGATCCATTCTAATTCCTTCGTACGATCCATTCTAATTCATTCCCATGAATGTATCCATTCTAATTCATACGTACGATCCATTCTAATTCATTCATACGATCCAATCTAATTCATTCATACGATCCATTCTAATTCATAAGCACGAATATATCCATTCTAATTCATTTGTACGATCCATTCTAATTCATTCGCACAATCTATTCTAATTCATTCGTACGATCCATTCTAATTCATTTGCACAATCCATTCTAATTTATTCATACGATCAATTCTATTTCATTCGTACGATCTATTTTTACTCAATGAATTAGAATGGATCGTGCGAATGAATTAGAATGGATCATAAGAATGAATTAGAATGGATATATTCGTGCGAATGAATTAGAATGGATCGTACGAATGAGTAAGAATGGATCGTACGAATGACATAGAATGGGTCGTACGAATGAATTAGAATGGATCGTGCTAATGAATTAGAATGGATCATACGAATGAATTTGAATAGATTGTGCGAATGAATTAGAATGGATCGTACGAATGAATTTGAATGGATACATTCGTGCGAAGGAATTAGAATGGATCGTACGAAGGAATTAGAATGGATCGTACGAATGAATTAGAATGGATACAAATGAATTAGAATGGATCGTACGAAAGAATTAGAATGGATTGTATGAATGAATTAGAATAGATCGTACGAATGAATCGTACGAATGAATTAGAATGGATCGTGCGAATGAATTAGAATGGATCGTACAAATGAATTAGAATGGATCGTGCTAATGAATTAGAATGGATCGTATGAATGAATTAGAATAGATTGTGCGAATGAATTAGAATCGATCATACGAATGAATTAGAATGGATACATTCATGCGAATGAATTAGAATGGATCGTATGAATGAATTAGATTGGATCGTATGAATGAATTAGAATGGATCGTACGTATGAATTAGAATGGATACATTCATGGGAATGAATTAGAATAGATCATACGAAGGAATTAGAATGGATCAGACGAATGAAATAGAATGGATCGTACGAAGGAATTAGAATGGATCGTACGAAGGAATTAGAATGGATCGTACGAATGAATTAGAATAGATACATTTGTGCAAAAGAATTAGAATGGATTGTATGAATGAATTAGAATGGATCGTGCAAATGAATTAGAATGGATCGTGCGAATGAATTAGAATGGATCACACGAATGAATTAGAATAGATTGTGCGAATGGATTAGAATGGATCGTACGAATGAATTAGAATGGATACATTCGTGCGAATGAATTAGAATGGATCGTATGAATGAATTAGAATGGTTCGTGCGAATGAATTAGAATGGATCGTACAAATAAATTTGAATGGATCGTACGAATGTGTAAGAATGGATTGTACGAATGAAATAGAATGGATCGGACGAATGAATTAGAATGGATCGTGCTAATGAATTAGAATAGATCGTACGAATGAATTAGAATAGATTGTACGAATGAATTAGAATGGATCGTACGAATGAATTAGAATGGGTACATTCGTGCGAATGAATTAGAATGGATCATATGAATGAATTAGAATGGATCGTATGAATGAATTTGAATGGATCGTATGAATGAATTAGAATGGATACATTCGTGCGAATGAATTAGAATGGATCATACGAAGGAATTAGAATGGATCATACGAATGAATTAGAATGGATCGTACGAATGAATTAGAATGAATCGTGCTAATGAATTAGAATGGATCGTACGAATGAATTAGAATAGATTGTGCGAATGAATTAGAATGGATCGTACAAATGAATTAGAATAATTCATCCGTTTAATGGAATTAGAATGGATCGTACGAAGGCGTATGATCCATTCTTATTCATTCACACGAATGTATCCATTCTAATTCATTCGTACGATCCATTCCGATCCAATCTAATTCATTCATACGATCCATTCTAATTCATTCATACGATCCATTCTTACTTATTCGTACGATCCATTCTAATTCATCGCACGAATGTATCCATTCTAATTCATTCGTACGATCCATTCTAATTCATTTACACGATCCATTCTAATTCATTCATACGATCCATTCTAATTCATTCGTACGATCCATTCTAATTCATTCGCACGGTCCATTCTAATTCATTCATACAATCCATTCTAATTCTTTCGCATGAATGTATCCATTCTAATTCATTCGTACGATCCATTCTAATTCCTTCGTACGATCCATTCGAATTCATTCATATGATCCATTCCAATTCATTCATATGATCCATTCTAATTCATTCGCACGAATGTATCCATTCTAATTCATTCGTACGATCCATTCTAATTCATTCGCACGATCCAATCTAATTCATTCGCACGATCCATTCTAATTCATCATTCGCACAATCTATTCTAACTCATTCGTACGATCCATTCTAATTCATTAGCACGATCCATTCTAATTCATTCGTACGATCCATTCTATTTCATTCGTATGATCCATTCTTACTCATTCGTACGATCCATTCTAATTCATTCGCACGAATGTATCCATTCTAATTCATTTGTACGATCCATTCTAATTCATTCGCACGATCCATTCTAATTCATTCATACAATCCATTATATAGGATGGATACATTCTATATGATCCATTCTATACGATTCATTCTATACGATTCATTCTATATGATCCATTCTAATTCATTCGCACGATCCATTCTAATTCATTCATATGATCCATCTATTGGAAGGATACATTCATGGGAATGAATTAGAATGGATCGTACGAAGGAATTAGAATGGATCATACGAATGAAATAGAATAGATCATACGATTGAATTCGAATGGATCGTACGAATGAATTAGAATAGATACATTCGTGCAAAAGAATTAGAATAGATTGTATGAATGAATTAGAATGGATCGTGCAAATGAATTAGAATGGATCGTGCGAATGAATTAGAATTGATCGTACGAATGAATTAGAATAGATTGTGCGAATGAATTAGAATGGATCGTACGAATGAATTAGAATAGATACATTCGTGAGAATGAATTAGAATGGATCGTATGAATGAATTAGAATGGATCGTATGAATGAATTTGAATGGATCGTACGAATGAATTAGAATGGATACATTCGTGCGAATGAATTAGAAGGGAACATATGAAGGAATTAGGGTGGATCGTACGAATGAATTAGAATGGATACATTCGTGCGAAAGAATTAGAATGGATCGTATGAATGAATTAGAATGGATCGTGCGAATGAGTTAGAATGGATCATGCGAATGAATTAGAATGGATCGTACGAATTAATTAGAATGGATACATTCGTACGAATGAATTAGAATGGATCGTACAAATGAGTAAGAATGGATCGTACGAATGAAATAGAATGGATCGTATGAATGAATTAGAATGGATCGTGCTAATGAATTAGAATGGATCGTACGAATGAATTAGAATAGATTGTGCAAATGAATAAGAATGGATCAAATGAATAAATTAGAATTGATACATTCGTGCGAATGAATTAGAATAGATCGTATGAATGAATTAGATTGGATCATATGAATGAATTAGAATGGATCGTACGTATGAATTAGAATGGATACATTCATGGGAATGAATTAGAATGGATCGTACGAAGGAATTAGAATGGATCATACGAATGAAATAGAATGGATCGTACGAAGGAATTAGAATGGATCGTACGAAGGAATTATAATGTATCGTACAAAGGAATTAGAATGGATCGTACAAATGAATTAGAATGGATACATTCGTGCAAAAAAATTAGAATGGATTGTATGAATGAATTAGAATGGATCGTGCAAATGAATTAGAATGGGTCATGCGATTGACTTAGAATGGATCGTACGAATGAATTAGAATAGATTGTGCGAATGAATTAGAATGGATCGTATGAATGAATTAGAATGGATACATTCGTGCGAATGAATTAGAATGGATCGTATGAATGAATTAGAATGGATCGTATGAAAAAATTAGAATGGATCGTACGAATGAATTAGAATGGATACATTCGTGCGAATGAATTAGAATGGATCATACAAAGGAATTAGGGTGGATCGTACGAATGAATTAGAATTGATACATTCGTGCAAAAGAATTAGAATGGATTATATGAATGAATTAGAATGGATCGTATGAATGAATTAGAATGGATCGTGCGAATGAATTAGAATGGACCGTACGAATGAATTAGAATGGATACATTCGTGCGAATGAATTAGAATGGATCGTATGAATGAATTAGAATGGATCGTGCGAATGAATTAGAATGGATCGTACGAATGAATTAGAATGGATACATTCGTGAGAATGAATTAGAATGGATTGTACGAATGAGTAAGAATGGATCGTACGAATGAAATAGAATGGATCGTACGAATGAATTAGAATGGATCGTGCTAATGAATTAGAATGGATCGTACGAATGAATTAGAATAGATTGTACGAATGAATTAGAATGGATCGTATGAATGAATTAGAATGGATCGTATGAATGAATTAGAATGGATCGTGCGAATGAATTAGAATGGATACATTTGTGCGAATGAATTAGAATGGATAATACGAAGGAATTAGGGAGGATCGTAAGAATGAATTAGAATGGATACATTCGTGCGAAAGAATTAGAATGGATTGTATGAATGAATTAGAATGGATCGTATGAATGAATTAGAATGGATCGTGCGAATGAATTAGAATGGATCGTACGAATGAATTAGAATGCATTGTATGAATGTATTTGAATGGATCGTGCGAATGAATTAGAATGGATCGCAAGAATGAATTCGAATTAGAATGAATTAGAATGGATCGTACGAATGAATTAGAATGGATCGTGCTAATGAATTAGAACGGATCGTACGAATGAATTAGAATAGATTGTGCGAAAAAATTAGAATGGATCGTACGAATGAATTTGAATGGATACATTCGTGCAAATGAATTAGAATGGATCGTATGAAAGAATTAGATTGGATCATATGAATGAATTAGAATGGATCGTATGTATGAATTGGAATAGACAGATTCATGGGAATGAATTTGAATGGATCGTACGAAGGAATTAGAATGGATCATACGAATCAAATAGAATGGATCGTATGAAGGAATTAGAATGGATCGTACGAAGGAATTAGAATGGATACATTCGTGCAAAAGAATTAGAATGGATTGTATGAATGAATTAGAATGGATTGTGCAAATGAATTAGAATATATCGTGCGAATAAGGATACATTCGTGCGAATGAATTAGAATGGATCATATGAATAAATTTGAATGGATCGTACGAATGAATTAGAATGGATACATTCGTGCGAATGAATTAGAATGGATCACACAAAGGAATTAGGGTGGATCGTATGAATGAATCAGAATGGATACATTCGTGCGAAAGAATTAGAATGGATTGTATGAATGAATTAGAATGGATCGTATGAATGAATTAGAATGGATCATGCGAATGAATTAGAATGGATCGTACGAATGAATTAGAATTGATCGTATGAATGAATTAGAATGGATCATGAGAATAAATTAGAATGGATCGTATGAATGAATTCGAATGGATCGTACGAATGAATTAGAATGGATACATTTGTGCGAATGAATTAGAATGGATCATACGAATGAATTAGGGTGGATCGTACGAATGAATTAGAATGGATTAGAATGGATCGTGCGAATGAATTAGAATGGATCGTACGAATGAATTAGAATGCATACATTCATGCGAATGAATTAGAATGGATCGTATGAATGAATTAGAATGGATCGTGTGAATGAATTAGAATGGATCGTACGAATGAATTAGAATGGATACATTCGTGCGTACGAATGAATTAGAATGGATACATTCGTGCGAATGAATTAGAATGGATCTAACGAATGAGTAAGAATGGATCGTACGAATGAATGGATCGTACGAATGAATTGGAATGGATACATTCGTGCGAATGAATTAGAATGGATCGTGCGAATGAGTAAGAATGGATTAGAATGGATCGTACAAATGAATTAGAATGGATCGTACGAATGAATTAGAATGGATACATTCGTGCGAATTAATGAGAATGGATCGTACGAATGAGTAAGAATGGATCATACGAATGAAATAGAATAGATCGCACGAATGAATTAGAATGGATCATGCTAATGAATTAGAATGGATCGTACAAATGAATTAGAATAAATTGTGTGAATGAATTAGAATGGATCGTACGAATGAATTAGAATGGATACATTCGTGCGAATGAACTAGAATGGATCATATGAATGAATTAGAATGGATCGTATGAATGAATTAGAATGGATCGTACGAATGAATTAGAATGGATCGTATGAATGAGTTAGAATGGATCGTGCGAATGAATTAGAATGAATCGTATGAATGAATTCGAATGGATACATTCGTGCGAATGAATTAGAATGGATCGTACGAATGAGTAAGAATGGATCGTACGAATGAAATAGAATGGGTCATACAAATGAATTAGAATGGATCGTGCTAATGAATTAGAATGGATCGTACGAATGAATTAGAATAGATTGTGCGAATAAATTAGAATGGATCGTATGAATGAATTAGAATGGATATATTCGTGCGAAGGAATTAGAATGGATCGTACGAAGGAATTAGAATGAATTAGAATGGATACATTCGTTCAAATAAATTAGAATGGATCGTATGAATGAATTAGATTGGATCATATGAATGAATTAGAATGGATCGTACGTATGAAATAGAATGGATACATTTATGGGAATGAATTAGAATGGATCGTACGAAGGAATTAGAATGGATCGTACGAAGGAAATAGAATGGATCGTACGAATGAATTAGAATGGATACGTTCATGCAAAAGAATTAGAATGGATTGTATGAATGAATTAGAATGGATCGTGTGAATGTATTAGAATGGATCGTACGAATGAGTAAGAATGGATCGTACGAATGAAATAGAATAGATCGTACGTATGATCCATTCTAATTCATTCATACGATCCATTTTAATTTATTCGCACGAATGTATCCATTCCAATTCATTCGTTCGATCCATTCTAATTCATTCACACTATCTATTCTAATTCATTCATACGATCCATTCTAATTCATTCGCACGATCCATTCTAATTCATATGTACGATCCATTCTAATTCATTCATACAATCCATTCTAATTCTTTTGCACGAATGTATCCATTCTAATTCCTTCGTACGATCCATTCTAATTCCTTCGTACGATCCATTCTAATTCCTTCGTATGATCCATTCTAATTCATTCCTATGAATGTATCCATTCTAATTCATACGTACGATCCATTCTAATTCATTCATACGATCCCATCTAATTCATTTATATGATCCATTCTAATTCATTCGCATGAATGTATCCATTCTAATTCATTCGTACGATCCATTCTAATTCATTCGCACAATCTATTCTAATTCATTCGAACGATCCATTCTAATTTATTAGCATGATCCATTCTAATTCATTTATACGATCTATTCTATTTCATTCGTACGATCCATTCTTACTCAATGAATGAGAATGGATCGTGCGAATGAATTAGAATGGATCGTACGAATGAATTAGAATGGATATATTCGTGCGAACGAATTACAATGGATCGTACGAATGAGTAAGAATGGATCGTACGAATGAAATAGAATGGATCGTATGAATGAGCAAGAATGGATCGTACGAATGAGTAAGAATGGATCGTACGAAGTAATTAGAATGGATCGTACAAATGAATTATAATGGATTGTACGAAGGAATTAGAATGGATCGTACAAATGAATTAGAATGGATACATTCATGCGAAAGAATTAGAATGGATTGTATGAATGAATTAGAATGGATCGTATGAATGAATTAGAATGGATCGTGCGAATGAATTAGAATGGATCGTATGAATGAATTAGAATGGATCGTATGAATGAATTAGAATGGATCGTGCGAATGAATTAGAATGGATACATTTGTACGATCCATTCTAATTCATTCTAATTCATTTGTACGATCCATTCTAATTCATTTGTATGATCCATTCTAATTCATTAGCATGATCCATTCTAATTCATTCGTACGATCCATTCTATTTCATTCGTACGATCCATTCTTACTCATTCGTACGATCCATTCTAATTCATTCGCATAAAAGTATCCATTCTAATTCATTCGTATGATCCATTCTAAAGCATTCGCATGATCCATTCTAATTCATTCATCCGATCCATTCAAATTCATTCGTACGATCCATTCTAATTCATTCACACGATCCATTCTGATTCATTCATACGATCCATTCTAATTCATTTATACAATCCATTCTAATTCTTTCACATGAATGTATCCATTCTAATTCATTCGTACGATCCATTCTAATTCCATCGTACGATCCATTCGAATTCATTCATACGATCCATTCTAATTCATTCATACGATCCATTCTAATTCATTCGCACGAATGTATTCATTCTAATTCACTCGTACGATCCATTCTAATTCATTCGCACGATCTAATCTAATTCATTCGCACGATCCATTCTAATTCATCATTCGCACAATCTATTCTAATTCATTCATACGATCCATTCTAATTCATTTGCACGATCCATTCTAATTCATTCGTACGATCCATTCTATTTCATTCGTACGATCCATTCTTACTCATTCGTACGATCCATTCTAATTCATTTGCACGAATGTATCCATTCTAATTCATTCGTATGAAGGAATTAGAATGGATCATACGAATGAAATAGAATGGATCGTACGAAGGAATTAGAATGGATTGTACGAAAGAATTAGACAGGATCGTACGAATGAATTAGAATGGATACATTCATGCAAACGAATTAGAATGGATCGTGCGAAAGAGTAAGAATGGATCGTACGAATGAATTCGAATGGATCCATTCGTGCGAAAGAATTAGAATGGATTGTATGAATGAATTTGAATGGATCGTATGAATGAATTAGAATAGATTGTGCGAATGGTGGATCGTACGAATGAATTAGAATAGATCCATTCGTGCGAAAGAATTAGAATGGATAGTACGAATGAGTAAGAATGGATCGTACGTATGAATTAGAATGGATACATTCATGGGAATGAAATAGAATACATTGTGCGAATGAATTAGAATGAATCGTATGAATGAATTAGAATGGATCGTAAGAATGAATTAGAATGGATCGTACGAATGAATTACAATAGACTAGAATGGATCGTATGAATGAATTAGCACGAATGAATTAGAATGGATCGTGCGAATGAATTAGAATGGATCGTGCGAATGAATTGGAATGGATCGTATGAATGAATTAGAATGGATACATTCGTAAGAATGAATTAGAATGGATCGTACGAATAAAATAAAATGAATCGTATGAATGAATTTGAATGGATCGTATGAATGAATTAGAATGGATACATTCGTGCGAATGAATTAGAATGGATCATACGAAGGAATTTGGGTGGATCGTACGAATGAATTATAATGGATACATTCGTGCAATAGAATTAGAATGGATCATATGAATGACTTAGAATGGATCGTGCGAATGAATTTGAATGGATCGTACGAATGAATTAGAATGGATCGTATGAATGAATTAGAATAGATCGTACGAATGAATTAGAATGGATACATTCGTGTGAATGAATTAGAATGGATCGTACGAATGAGTAAGAATGGATCGTACGAATGAAATAGAATAGATCATACGAATGAATTAGAATGGATCGTGCAAATAAATTAGAATGGATCGTACGAATGAATTAGAATAGATTGTGCGAACGAATTAGAATGGATCATATAAATGAATTAGAATGGATCGTATGAATGAATTAGAATGGATCGTGCGAATGAATTAGAATGGATACATTCATGCGAATGAATTAGAATGGATCATACGAAGGAATTAGGGTGGATCGTAAGAATGAATTAGAATGGATACATTCGTGCGAAAGAATTAGAATGGATTGTATGAATGAATTAGAATGGATCGTATGAATGAATTAGAATGGATCATGCGAATGAACTAGAATGGATCGTACGAATGAATTAGAATGGATCGTATGAATAAATTAGAAGGGATCTTGCGAATGAATTAGAATGGATCGCATGAATGAATTCGAATTAGAATGAATTAGAATGGATCATACGAATGAATTAGAATGGATCTTGCTAATGAATTAGAATGGATCGTACGAATGAATTAGAATAGATTATGCCAATAAATTAGAAAGCATCGTACGAATGAATTAGAATGGATACATTTGTGCAAATGAATTAGAATGGATCGTATGAATGAATTAGATTGGATCGTATGAATGAATTAGAATGGATCGTACGTATGAATTAGAATAGATACATTCATGGGAATGAATTTGAATGGATCGTACGAAGGAATTAGAATAGATCATACGAATGAAATAGAATGGATCGTATGAAGGAATTAGAATGGATCGTACAAAGAAATTAGAATGGATCGTACGAAGGAATTAGAATGGATCGTATGAATGAATTAGAATGGATACATTCGTGTAGAAGAATTAGAATGGATTGTATGAATGAATTAGAATGGATCATTCAAATGAATTAGAATGGATCGTGCGAATGAGGATACATTCGTGCGAATGAATTAGAATGGATCCTACGAATAAGTAAGGATGGATCATACGAATGAAATAAAATGGATCGTACGAATGAATTAGAATGGATCGTGCGAATGAATTGGATTGGATCATGCGAATGTATTAGAATGGATCGTACGAATGAATTAGAATGGATACATTCGTACGGATGAATTAGAATGTATCGTATGAATGAATTAGAATGTATCATTTGAATGAATATGAATGGATCGTACGAATGAATTAGAATGGATACAGTCGTGCAAATAAATTAGAATGGATCATACGAAGGAATTAGGGTGGATCGTACGAATGAATTAGAATGGATATATTCGTGCGAAAGAATTAGAATGGATTGTATGAATGAATTAGAATGGATCGTATGAATGAATTAGAATGGATCGTGCGAATAAATTAGAATGGATCATACGAATGAATTAGAATGGATCGTATGAATGAATTAGAATGGATCGTGCGAATGAATTAGAATGGATCGTATGAATGAATTCGAATGGATCGTACGAATGAATTAGAATGGATATATTTGTGCGAATGAATTAGAATGGATCATACGAATAAATTAGGGTGGATCGTACGAATGAATTAGAATGGATTAGAATGGATCATGCGAATGAATTAGAATGGATCGTACGAATGAATCAGAATGGATAAATTCATGCGAATAAATTAGAATGGATCGTATGAATGAATTAGAATGGATCGTGCGAATGAATTAGAATGGATCGTACGAATGAATTAGAATGGATACATTCGTGCATACGAATGAATTAGAATGGATACATTCGTGCGAATGAATTACAATGGATCGTACGAATGAGTAAGAATGGATTAGAATGGATTGTACGAATGAATTAGAATGGATCGTACGAATGAATTGGAATGGATACATTCGTGCGAATTAATTAGAATGGATCATACGAATGAGTAAGAATGGATCATACGAATGAAATAGAATGGATCGTACGAATGAATTAGAATGGATCGTGCTAATGAATTTGAATGGATCATACAAATGAATTAGAATAGATTGTGTGAATGAATTAGAATGGATCGTACGAATGAATTAGAATGGATACATTCGTGTGAATGAATTAGAATGTATCGTATGAATGAATTAGAATGGATCGTATGAATGAATTAGAATGGATCGTACGAATGAATTAGAATGGATCGTATGAATGAGTTAGAATGGATCGTACGAATGAATTAGAATGGATCGTACGAATGAATTAGAATGCATACATTCGTGCGAATAAATTTGAATAGATCGTACGAATGAGTAAGAATGGATCGTACGAATGAAATAGAATGAATCGTACGAATGAATTAGAATGGATTGTGCTAATGAATTAGAATGGATTGTACGAATGAATTAGAATAGATTGTGCGAATAAATTAGAATGGATCATACGAATGAATTAGAATGGATATATTCGTGCGAAGGAATTAGAATGGATCGTACGAATGGATCGTACGAAGGAATTACAATAAATTAGAATCGATACATTCGTGCGAATGAATTAGAATGGATCGTATGAATGAATTAGATTGGATCGTATGAATGAATTAGAATGGATACATTCATGGGAATGAGTTAGAATGGATCGTACGAAAAAATTAGAATGGATCGTACGAAGAAATTAGAATGGATCGTACGAAGGAAATAGAATGGATCGTACGAATGAATTAGAATGGATACATTCATGCAAAAGAATTAGAATGGATTGTATGAATGAATTAGAATGGATCGTACAAATGAATTAGAATGGATCGTGGGAATGAATTAGAATGGATCGTACGAATGAATTAGAATAGATTGTGCGAATGAATTAGAATAGATCTTACGAATGAATTACAATGGATACATTTGTGCGAATGAATTAGAATGGATCGTATGAATGAATTAGAATGGATCGTATGAATGAATTCGAATGGATCGTACGAAAGAATTAGAATGGATACATTCGTGTGAAATAATTAGAATGGATTGAATGAATGAATTAGAATGGATCGTATGAATGAATTAGAATGGATCGTGCGAATGAATTAGAATGGATCGTACGAATGAATTAGAATGGATCATGCGAATGAATTAGAATGGATCGTACGAATGAATTAGAATGGATCATACGAATGAGTAAGAATGGATCGTACGAATGAAATAGAATGGATCGTTCGAATAAATTAGAATGGATCGTGTGAATGAATTAGATTGGATCGTGCGAATGAATTAGAATGGATCGTACGAATGAATTAGAATGGATACATTCGTGCGAATGAATTAGAATGGATCGTATGAATGAATTAGAATGGATCGTATGAATGAATTCAATGGATCGTACGAATGAATTAGAACGGATACATTCGTGCGAATGAATTAGAATGGATCATACGAAGGAATTAGGGTGGATCATACGAATGAATTAGAATGGATACATTCGCGCGAAAGAATTAGAATGTATTGTATGAATGAATTAGAATGGATCGTGCGAATGAATTAGAATGGATCATACGAATGAAATAGAATGGATCGTGCGATTGAATTAGAATGGATCGTACGAATGAATTAGAATAGATACATTCGTGCGAATGAATTAGAATGGATCATATGAATGAGTAAGAATGGATCATACAAACGAAATAGAATGGAACGTACGAATGAATTAGAATGGATCATGCTAATGAATTAGAATGGATCGTATGAATGAATTAGAATAGATTGTGCGAATGAGTTAGAATGGATCGTACGAATGAATTAGAATGGATACATTCGTGCGAATGAATTAGAATGGATCGTATGAATGAATTAGATTGGATCGTATGAATGAATTAGAATGGATCGTACGTGTGAATTAGAATGGATACATTAATGGGAATGAATTAGAATGGATCGTACAAAGGAATTAGAATGGATCATATGAATGAAATACAATGGATCGTACGAAGGAATTATAATGGATCGTACGAAGGACTTAGAATGGATCGTACGGAGGAATTAGAATGGTTCGTACGAATGAATTAGAATGGATACATTCGTGCAAAAGAATTAAAATGGATTGTATGAATGAATTAGAATGGATCGTGCAAATGAATTAAATGGATCGTGCGAATGAATTAGAATGGATCGTACGAATGAATTAGAATAGATTGTGCGAATGAATTAGAATAGATCGTATGAATGAATTAGAATGGATCATATGAATGAATTTGAATGGATCGTACGAATGAATTAGAATGGATCATGCGAATGAATTAGAATGGATAGTACGAATTAATTTGAATGGATCGTATGAATGAATTAGAATGGATCGTGCGAATTAATTAGAATAGATCGTACGAATGAATTAGAATGGATACATTCGTGCGAATGAATTAGAATGGATCATACGAATGCGTATGAATGGATCGTACGAATGAAATAGAATGGATCGTACGAATGAAATAGAATGGATCGTACGAATGTATCCATTCTATTTCATTCATACGATCCATTTTTACTTATTTGTACAATCCATTCTAATTCATTCGCACGAATGTAACCATTATAATTCATTCGTATGATCCATTCTAATTCGTTCACATAAATGTATCCATTCTAATTCATTCGTACGATCCATTCTAATTCATTCGCACGAATGTATCCATTCTAATTCATTCTAATTCCTTCGTACGATCCTTTCGTACGATCCATTCTAATTCCTTCGCATGAAAATATCCATTCTAATTCATTCGTACGATCCATTCTAATTCATTCGTATGATCCATTCTAATTCATTCGTATGATCCATTCTAATTCCTTCGTATGATCCATTCTAATTCATTCCCATGAATGTATCCATTCTAATTCATTTGTACGATCCATTCTAATTCATTTGCACGAATGTATCCATTCTAATTCATTCGTACGATCCATTCTAATTCATACGTACAATCTATTCTAATTCATTCATACGATCCATTCTAATTCATTAGCACGATCCATTCTAATTCATTCGTACGATCCATTCTATTTCATTCGTATGATCCATTCTTACTCATTTGTACGATCCATTCCAGAATTAGATCATATGAAATAGAATGGATTAGAATAGATTGGAATGAGTTAGAATGGATCATACGAAGGAATTAGGGTGGATCGTACGAATGAATTAGAATGGATTAGAATGGATCATACGTATGAATTAGTTTGGATCGTGCGAATGAATTAGAATGGATCGTACAAATGAATTAGAATAAGAATGGATCATATGAATGAATTAGAATGGATCGTACGAATGAATTAGAATGGATACATTCGTGCAAATGAATTAGAATGGATCGTACAAATAAGTAATAATGGATCGTATGAATGAATTAGAATGGATCGTACAAATGAATTAGAATGGATCGTACGAATGAATTAGAATTGATTGTGTGAATGAATTAGAATGGATCATACGAATGAATTAGAATGGATATATTCGTGCGAATGAATTAGAATGGATCGTATGAATGAATTAGATTGGATCGTATGAATGAATTAGAATGGATCGTACGTATGAATTAGAATGGATACATTCATGGGAATGAATTAGAATGGATCGTACGAAGGAATTAGAATGGATCATACGAATGAAATAGAATGGATCATACGAATGAATTAGAATGGAACGAACGAATGAATTAGAATGGATCGTATGAATAAATTAGAATGGATACATTCGTGTGAATGAATTAGAATGGATCGTACGAATGAGTAAGAATGGATCGTACGAATGAAATAGAATGGACCGAACGAATGAATTAGAATGGATCGTGCTAAAGAATTAGAATGGATCGTACGAATGAATTAGAATAGATTGTGCGAATGAATTACAATGGATAATACGAATGAGTTAGAATGGATACATTCCTGCGAATAAATTAGAATGGATCATATGAATGAATTAGATTGGATCGTATGAATATATTAGAATGGATCGTACGTATGAATTAGAATGGATATATTAATAGGAATGAATTAGAATAGATCGTACGAAGGAATTAGAATGGATCGTACGAAGGAATTAGAATGGATCATACGAATGAAATAGAATGGATCGTACGAAGGAATTAGAATGGATCGTATAAAGGAAGAAGAATGGATTGTGCGAATGAATTATAATGGATCGTACGAATGAATTAGAATGGATCGTATGAATAAAATAGAATGGATCGTGTGAATGAATTAGAATGGATCGTATGAATGAATTAGAATGGATACGTTTGTGCGAAAGAATTAGAATGGATTGTATGAATGAATTAGAATGGATCGTACGAATGAATTAGAATGGATCGTGCGAATGAATTAGAATGGATCGTACGAATGAATTAGAATGGATACATTCGTGCAAATGAATTAGAATGGATCGTACGAATAAGTAATAATGGATCGTACAAATGAAATAGAATGGATCGTACGAACGAATAAGAATGGATCGTGCTAATGAATTAGAATAGATCGTATGAATGAATTAGAATGGATCGTGCGAATGAATTAGAATGGATCGTATGAATGAGTAAGAATGGATCGTACGAATGAAATAGAATGGATCGTACGAATGAATTAGAATGGATCGTGCTAATGAATTAGAATGGATCGTACGAATGAATTATAATAGATTGTGCGAATGAATTAGAATGGATCGTACGAATGAATTAGAATGGATACATTCGTGCGAATGAATTAGAATGGATCGTATGAATAAATTAGATTGGATCATATGAATGAATTAGAATGGATCGTACGTATGCATTAGAATGGATACATTCATGGGAATGAATTAGAATGGATCATACGAAGGATTTAGAATGGATCATACGAATGAAATAGAATGGATCGTACAAAGGAATTAGAATGGATCGTACGTTATGAATGAATTAGAATGGATCGTATGTATGAATTAGAATGGATAAATTCATGGGAATGAATTAGAATGGATCGTACGAAGGAATTAGAATGGATCCATTCTAATTCATTCTAATTCATTTATACGATTTATTCTAATTCATTCATCCGATCCATTCTAATTCATTCATACGATCCAATCTAATTCATTGATACGATCCATTCTAATTCATTCGCACGAATATATTTATTCTAATTCATTCGTATGATCCATTCTAATTCGTTCGCACGATCCAATCTAATTCATTCGCACGATCCATTCTAATTCATCATTCACACAATCTATTCTAATTCATTCGTACGATCCATTCTAATCCATTAGAACGATCCATTCTAATTCATTTGTACGATCCATTCTATTTCATTCGTACGATCCATTCTTACTCATTCGTATGATCCGTTCTAATTCATTCGCATGAATGTATCTATTCTAATTCATTCGTACAATCCATTCTAATTCATTCTCGTGATTCATTCTAATTCATTCATACGATCCATTCTAATTCATTCGTACGATCCATTCTATAGAATGGATACATTCATGGGAATGAATTAGAATGGATCGTACGAAGCAATTAGAATGGATCATACGAATAAATTAGAATGGATTGTATGAATGAATTCGAATGGATCGTACAAATGAATTAGAATAGATTATGCGAATGAATTAGACTGGATCGTACGAATGAATTAGAATGGATACATTCGTGCGAAAGAATTAGAATGGATTGTACGAATGAATTAGAATGGATCGTGCAAATGAATTAGGATGGATCGTGCGAATGAATTAGAATGGATTGTACGAATGAATTAGAATAGATTGTGCAAATGAATTAGAATGGATCGTACGAATGAATTAGAATGGATATATTCGTGCGAATGAATTATAATGGATCATATGAATGAATTAGAATGGTTCGTATGAATGAATTCGAATGGATTGTACGAATAAATTAGAATGGATATATTCGTGCGAATGAATTAGAATGGATCGTATGAATGAATTAGATTGGATCGTATGAATGAATTAGAATGGATCGTACGTATGAATTAGAATGGATACATTCATGGGAATGAATTAGAATGGATCGTACGAAGGAATTAGAATGGATCATACGAATGAAATAGAATGGATCATACGAATGAATTAGAATGGATCGTACGAATGAATTAGAATGGATCGTACGAATAAATTAGAATGGATACATTCGTGTGAATAAATTAGAATGGATCGTACGAATGAGTAAGAATGGATCGTACGAATGAAATAGAATAGACCGAACGAATGAATTAGAATGGATCGTGCTAAAGAATTAGAATGGATCATACGAATGAATTAGAATAGATTGTGCGAATGAATTACAATGGATCATACGAATGAATTAGAATGGATACATTCGTGCGAATAAATTAGAATGGATCATATGAATGAATTAGATTGGATCGTATGAATATATTAGAATGGATCGTACGTATGAATTAGAATGGATACATTCATAGGAATGAATTAGAATGGATCGTACGAAGGAATTAGAATGGATCGTACGAAGGAATTAGAATGGATCATACGAATGAAATAGAATGGATCGTACGAAGGAATTAGAATGGATCGTATAAAGGAATAAGAATGGATTGTGCGAATGAATTATAATGGATCGTACGAATGAATTAGAATGGATCGTATGAATGAATTAGAATGGATCGTGTGAATGAATTAGAATGGATCGTACGAATGAATTAGAATGGATACATTCGTGCGAAAGAATTAGAATGGATTGTATGAATGAATTAGAATGGATCGTATTAATGAATTAGAATGGATCGTGCGAATGAATTAGAATGGATCGTACGAATGAATTAGAATGGATACATTCGTGCAAATGAATTAGAATGGTTCGTACGAATAAGTAATAATGGATCGTACAAATGAAATAGAATGGATCGTACGAACGAATAAGAATGGATCGTGCTAATGAATTAGAATAGATCGTATGAATGAATTAGAATGGATCGTGCGAATGAATTAGAATGGATCGTACGAATGTGTAAGAATGGATCGTACGAATGAAATAGAATGGATCGTACGAATGAATTAGAATGGATCGTGCTAATGAATTAGAATGGATCGTACGAATAAATTAGAATAGATTGTGCGAATGAATTAGAATGGATCATACGAATGAATTAGAATGGATACATTTGTGCGAATGAATTAGAATGGATCATATGAATAAATTAGATTGGATCATATGAATGAATTAGAATGGATCGTACGTATCCATTAGAATGGATACATTCATGGGAATGAATTAGAATGGATCGTACGAAGGAATTAGAATGGATCATACGAATGAAATAGAATGGATCGTACAAAGGAATTAGAATGGATCGTACGTTATGAATGAATTAGAATGGATTGTATGTATGAATTAGAATGGATAAATTCATGGGAATGAATTAGAATGGATCGTACGAAGGAATTAGAATGGATCCATTCTAATTCATTCTAATTCATTTATATGATTTATTCTAATTCATTCATCCGATCCATTCTAATTCATTCATACGATCCAATCTAATTCATTGATACGATCCATTCTAATTCATTCGCACGAATGTATTTATTCTAATTCCTTCGTATGATCCATTCTAATTCATTCGCACGATCCAATCTAATTCATTCGCACGATCCATTCTAATTCATCATTCACATTATCTATTCTAATTCATTCGTATGATCCATTCTAATCCATTAGAAGGATCCATTCTAATTCATTTGTACGATCCATTCTATTTCATTCGTATGATCCATTCTTACTCATTCGTATGATCCGTTCTAATTCATTCGCATGAATGTATCTATTCTAATTCATTCGTACAATCCATTCTAATTCATTCTCGTGATTCATTCTAATTCATTCATACGATCCATTCTAATTCATTCGTACGATCCATTCTATAGAATGAATACATTCATGGGAATGAATTAGAATGGATCGTACGAAGGAATTAGAATGGATCATACGAATGAATTAGAATGGATTGTTTGAATGAATTCAAATGGATCGTACGAATGAATTAGAATAGATTGTGCGAATGAATTAGACTGGATCGTACGAATGAATTAGAATGGATACATTCGTGCGAAAGAATTAGAATGGATTGTACGAATGAATTAGAATGGATCGTGCAAATGAATTAGGATGGATCGTGCGAATGAATTAGAATGGATTGAACGAATGAATTAGAATAGATTGTGCAAATGAATTAGAATCGATCGTACGAATGAATTAGAATGGATACATTCGTGCGAATTAATTATAATGGATGATATGAATGAATTAGAATGGTTCGTATGAATGAATTCGAATGGATTGCATGAATAAATTAGAATGGATATATTTATGCGAATGAATTAGAATGGATCATACGAAGGAATTAGGGTGGATCGTACAAATGAATTATAATGGATACATTCGTGCGAAAGAATTAGAATGGATTGTATAAATGAATTAGAATGGATCGTATGAATGAATTAGAATGGATTGTGCGAATGAATTAGAATGGATCGTACAAATGAATTAGAATGGATCGTATAAATGAATTAGCATGGATCGTGCGAAAGAATTAGAATGGAATGTACGAATGAATTAGAATAGATACATTCGTGCGAATGAATTAGAATGGATCGTACGAATGAGTAAGAATGGATCGTACAAATGAAATAGAATGGATCGTACGAATGAATTAGAATGGATCGTGCTAATGAATTAGAATGGATCGTACGAATGAATTAGATTAGATTGTGCGAATGAATTTGAATGGATCATACGAATGAATTAGAATGGATACATTCGTGCGAATGAATTAGAATGGATCGTATGAATGAATTAGTTGGATCGTATGATTGAATTAGAATAGATCATGCGAATTAATTAGAATGGATCGTACGAATGAATTAGAATGGATACATTCGTGCGAATGAATTAGAATAGATCATACGAATGAGTAAGAATGGATCGTACGAATGAAATAGAATGGATCGTACGAATGAATTAGAATGAATCATGCTAATGAATTAGAATGGATCGTACGAATGAATTAGAATAGATTGTGCGAATGAATTAGAATAGATTGTACGAATGAATTAGAATGGATACATTCGTGCGAATGAATTAGAATGGATCGTATGAATGAGTTAGATTGGATCGTATGAATGAATTAGAATAGATCGTACGTATGAATTAGAATGGATACATTTATGGGAATGAATTAGAATGGATCGTACGAAGGAATTAGAATGGATCATACGAATGAAATAGAATGGATCGTACGAAGGAATTAGAATGGATCGTACGAAGGAATTAGAATGGATCGTACGAATGAATTAGAATGGATACATTCGTGCAAAAGAATTAGAATAGATTGTATGAATGAATTAGAATGGATCGTGCGAATGAATTAGAATGGATCGTGCGAATGAATTAGAATGGATCGTACGAATGAATTAGAATAGATTGTGCGAATGAATTAGAATGGATCATACGAATGAATTAGAATGGATACATTCGTGTGAATGAATTAGAATGGATCGTATGAATGAATTAGAAGTGATCGTATGAATGAATTCGAATGGATCGTGCGAATGAATTAGAATGGATCGTACGAATAAATTAGAATGGATCGTATGAATGAATTAGAATGGATCGTATGAATAAATAGAATGGATCGTGTGAATTAGAATGGATCGTACGAAGGAATTAGAATAGATCATACAAATTAAATAGAATGGATCGTACGAAGGAATTAGAATGGATCATACTAAGGAATTAGAATGGATCGTACGAATGAATTAGAATGGATACATTCGTGCAAAAGAATTAGAATGGATTGTATGAATGAATTAGAATAGATCGTGCAAATGAATTAGAATGGATCGTACAAATGAATTAGAATGGATCGTCCGAATGAATTAGAATAGATTGTGCGAATGAATTAGAATGGATCGTACGAATGAATTAGAGTGGATACATTCATGCGAATGAATTAGAATGGATCGTATGAATGAATTAGAATGGATAAATTCGTGCGAATGAATTAGAATGGATCATACAAAGGAATTAAGGTGGATCGTATGAATGAATTAGAATGGATACATTCGTGCGAAAGAATTAGAATGGATTGTATGAATGAATTAGGATGGATCGTGTGAATGAATTAGAATGAATCGTGTGAATGAATTAGAATGGATCGTATGAAGGAATTTGAATGGATCGTATGATTGAATTAGAATGGATCGTGCGAATAAATTAGAATGGATCGTACGAATGAATTAGAATGGATACATTCGTGCGAATGAATTAGAATGGATCGTACGGATGAATTAGAATGGATCGAACGAAGGAATTAGAATGGACCATACGAATAAATTAGAATGGATACATTCAAGCAAATAAATTAGAATGGATCATACGAACGAATTAGGGTGGATCGTCCGAATGAATTAGAATGGATACATTCGTGCAAAATAAGTAGAATGGATTGTAGGAATGAATTAGAATGGATCGTATGAATGAATTAGAATGGATCTTGCGAATGAGTAAGAATGGATCGTACGAATGAAATAGAATGGATCGTATGAATGAATTAGAATGGATCGTGCGAATGACTTAGATTGGATCGTGCGAATGAATTAGAACGGATCATACGAATGAATTAGAATGGATACATACGAAAGAATGGATCGTACGAATGAATTAGAATGAATCGTACGAAGGAATTAGAATGGATACATTCATGGGAATGAATTAGAATGGATTGTACGAAGGAATTAGAATTGATCATATGAATGAAATAGAATGGATCGTACGAAGGAATTAGTGCGGATCGTACGAAGGAATTAGAATGAATTAGAATGGATCGTACGAAGGAATTAGAATGGATCATACGAAAGAATTAGAATGGATCGTACGAATGAATTAGAATGGTTCGTGCGAATGAATTAGAATGGATCGTACGAATGAATTAGAATTGATCGTGCTAATGAATTAGAATGGATCGTACGAATGAATTAGAATAGATTGTGCGAATGAATTAGAATTGATCGTACGAATGTATTAGAATGGATACATTCGTGCAAATGAATTAGAATGGATCGTATGAATGAATTAGATTGGATCTTATGAATGAATTAGAATGGATCGTACGTATGAATTATAAAGGATACATACATGGGAATGAATTAGAATGGATCGTACGAAGGAATTAGAATGGATCATACGAATGAAATAGAATGGATCGTACGAAGGAATTAGAATGGATCGTACGAAGGAATTTTAATGGATCGTACGAATGAATTAGAATAGTTGCATTCGTGTGAAAGAATTAGAATGGATTGTATGAATGAATTAGAATGGATCGTATGAATGAATTAGAATGGATCGAGCGAATGAATTAGAATGGATCGTACGAATGAATTAGAATGGATCGTATGAATGAATTAGAATGGATCGTGCGAATGAATTAGAATGGATCGTACGAATGAATTAGAATGGATACATTCGTACGATCCACTCTAATTCATTCTAATTCATTTGTATGATCCATTCTAATTCATTCTAAGTCATTTATATGATCCATTCAAATTCATTAGCATGATCCATTCTAATTTATTTGGACGATCCATTCTTACTCATTCGTACAATCCATTCTTACTTATTCGTACAATCCATTCTAATTCATTCGCACTAATGTATCCATTCTAATTCATTCATACGATCCATTCTAATTCATTAGCACGATCCATTCTAATTCATTTATACGATCCATTCTATTTCATTCGTACGATCCATTCTAATTCATTCGCACGATTTATTCTAATTCATTCATATGATCCATTCTAATTCATTCATACGATCCATTCTATTTCATTCATACGATCCATTCTATTTCATTCATACGATCCATTCTAATTCATTCATACGATCCATTCTAATGGATCGTACGAAGGAAATAGAATGGATCGTATGAATGAATTAGAATGGATCGTGCGAATGAATTAGAATTGATCGTACAAATAAATTAGAATGGATCGTATGAATGAATTCGAATGGATCGTATGAATGAATTCGAATGGATCGTACGAATGAATTAGAATGGATACATTCGTGCGAATGAATTAGAATGGATCATACGAAGGAATTAGGGTGGATCGTACGAATGAATTAGAATGGATACATTCATGGGAATGAATTAGAATGGATCGTACGAAGGAATTAGAACGGATCGTACGAATGAATTAGAATGGATCATATGAATGAATTCGAATGGATCGTACGAATGAATTAGAATGGATACATAAGTGCGAATGAATTAGAATGGATCATATGAAGGAATTAGGGCGGATCATACGAATAAATTAGAATGGATCGTGCGAATGAATTTGAATAAATCATGCTAAAGAATTTGAATGGATCGTACGAGTGAATTAAAATAGATTGAACGAATGAATTAGAATGGATCGTACGAATGAATTAGAATGGATCGTATGAATGAATTAGAACGGATCGTGCGAATGAATTAGAATTGATCGTACGAATGAATTAGAATGGATCGTATGAATGAATTAGAATGGATCATATGAATTAATTCGAATTAGAATGAATTAGAATGGATCGTACGAATGAATTAGAATGGATTATATGAATGAATTAGAATGGATCGTACGAATGAATTAGAATAGATTGTGCGAATGAATTAGAATCGATCGTACGAATGAATTAGAATGGATCGTGCGAATGAATTAGAATGGATCATATGAATGAATTAGAATGTATCGTACGTACAATCAATTCTATTTCATTCGTACGATCCATTCTTACTCATTCGTACGATCCATTCTAATTCATTCGCACGAATGTATCCATTCTAATTCATTCGCACGATCCATTCTAATTCATTCGCATGATCCATTCTAATTCATTCGTACGATCCATTCTAATTCATACGTACAATCTATTAACATTCATTCGTACGATCCATTCTAATTCATTAGCACGATCCATTCTAATTCATTCGTACGATCCATTCTAATTCATTCTTACGATCCATTCTAATTCATTGGCACGAATGTATACATTCTAATTCATTCGCACGATCCATTATAATACATTCATACGATCCATTCTAATTCTTTTGCATAAATGTATCCATTCAAATTCATTCGTACGATCCATTCTAATTCCTTCGTACGATCCATCCTAATTCATTCGTACGATCCATTCTAATTCATTAGCACTATCCATTCTAATTCATTCATGCAATCCATTCTAATTCATTCGTACGATCCATTCTAATTCATTCTAATTCGAATTAGAATGGATCAGATGAATGAATTAGAATGGATCGTACGAATGAGTAAGAATGGATTATACGAATGAATTAGAATGGATCGTACGAATGAATTAGAATCGATCATGCTAATGAATTAGAATGGATCGTACGAATGAATTACAATAGATACATTCGTGCAAATGAATTAGAATAGATCGTATGAATGAGTAAGAATGGATCGGACGAATGAAATAGAATGGATCATATGAATGAATTAGAATGGATCGTACGAATGAATTCGCACGATGAATTAGAATGGATCGTACGAATGAAATAGAATGGATCGTGTGAATGAATTAGAATGGATACATTCGTGCAAATGAATTAGAATGGATCGTACGAATTAGTAAAAATGGATCATACGAATGAAATAGAATGGATCGTACGAATGAATTAGAATGGATCGTATGAATAAATTAGAATGAATCGTGCGAATGAATTAGAATGGATCGTATGAAAGAATTAGAATGGATCGTACGAATCAATTAGAATTGATTTTTTTGTACGAATGAATTAGAAAGGATACATTCGTGCGAAAGAATGGACTAGAATGGATCGTATGAATGAATTAGAATGGATCGTATGAATGAATTCGAATGGATCGCACGAATGAATTAGAATGGATACATTCGTGCGAATGAGATAGAATGGATCATACGAAGGAATTAGGGTGGATCGTACGAATGAATTAGAATGGATACATTCATGCGAAAGAATTAGAATGGATTGTATGAATGAATTAGAATGGATCGTATGAATGAATTAGAATAGATCATGCGAATGAATTAGAATGGATCCTACGGGAGAATGAATTAGAATGGATCGTGCGAATGAATTAGAATGGATTGTACGAAAGAATTAGAATGGATCATACGTGAATTAGAATGGATTGTATGAATTAGAATGGATCGTACGAATGAATTAGAATAGATTGTGCGAATGAATTAGAATAGATCATACGAATGAATTAGTATGGATCGTATGAATGAATTAGAATGGATCGTGCGAATAAATTAGAATGGATTCATTCGTGCGAATGAATTAGAATCGATCGTACGAATGGATCGTACGAAGGAATTAGAATGAATTAGAATGGATACATTCATGCGAATAAATTAGAATGGATTGCATGAATGAATTAGATTGGATCGTATGAATGAATTAGAATGGATTGTACGTATGAATTAGAATGGATACATTCATGGGAATGAATTAGAATGGATCGTATGAGGAATTAGAATGGATCGTACGAAGGAATTAGAATGGATCGTATGAATGAATTAGAATGGATCGTAAGTATGAATTAGAATGGATACATTCATGGGAATGAATATGAATGGATCGTACAAAGGAATTAGAATTGATCATACGATCAATTCTAATTCATTCGCATGAATGTATCCATTATAATTCCTTCGTACGATCCATTGTAATTCATACGTATGATCCATTCTAATTCATTCATACGATCCAATCTAATTCATTCATACAATCCATTCTAATTCTTTCGCATGAATGTATCCAATCTAATTCATTCGTACGATCCATTCTAATTCATTCGTACTATCCATTCTAATTCATTCATACGATCCATTCTAATTCATTCGCACGATCCATTCTAATTCATTCATACGATCCATTCTAATTCATTCGTACGAATGTATCCATTCTAATTGATTCGTACGATTCATTCTATTTCATTCGTACGATCTATTCATACTCATTCGTACGATCCATTCTATTTCATTCGTATGATCCATTCTTACTCATTCGTACGATCCATTCTAATTTATTCGCACGAATGTATCCATTCTAATTCATTCGTACGATCCATTATAATTCATTAGCACGATCCATTCTAATTCATTCGCACAAATGTATTCATTCGCACAATCTATTCTAATTCATTTGTATGACCCATTCTAATTCATTAGCATGATCCATTCTAATTCTTTCGTACGATCCATTCTATTTCATTCGTATGATCCATTATTCATTCATACGATCCATTCTAATTCATTCGCACGAATGTATCCATTCTAATTCATTCGTACGATCGATTCTAATTCATTCGCACAATCTATTCTAACTCATTCATACGATCCATTCTAATTCATTTGTATAATCCATTCTAATTAATTCAAACAATCTATTCTAATTCTTTTGCACGAATGTATCCATTCTAATTCATTCATACGATCCATTCTAATTCCTTCGTATGATCAATTCTAATTCCGTCGTACGATCCATTCTAATTCATTCGTACGATCCATTCTAATTTATTAGCACGATCCATTCTAATTCATTCATACAATCCATTCTAATTCATTCGTACGATCTATTCTAATTCATTCTAATTCGAATTAGAAAGGATAGTATGAATGAATTAGAATGGATCGTGCTAATGAATTAGAATAGATCGTACGAATGAATTAGAATGGATCGTACGAAGGAATTAGAATGGATCGTACGAAGGAATTAGAATGGATCATACGAATGAATTAGAAGGGATACATTCAATCGTGCGAATGAATTACAATGGATCGTACAAAGGAATTAGAATGGATCGTATGAAGGAATTAGAATGGATACATTCGTGAAAAAGAATTAGAATGGATTGTATGAATGAATTAGAATGGATCGTACAAATGAATTAGAATGGATCGTATGAATTAATTAGAATGGATCGTATGAATGAATTAGATTGGATCGTACAAATGTACTCATTCGTACGATCCATTCTAATTCATTCGCACGAATGTATCTTCATTCGCACGATCCATTCCAATTCATTCATACAATCCATTCTAATTCTTTTGCACGAATATATCCATTCTAATTTTTTCGTACGATCCATTCTAATTCATTCGTATGATCCATTGTAATTCATTCATACGATCCATTCTAATTCATTCGCACGAATGTATCCATTCTAATTCCTTCTTACGATACATTCTAATTCATTGCCAGTTGAATTCATTTTAATTCATTCATACGATCCATTCTAGTTCATTCGTACGATCCATTCTAATTCATTTGCACGAATGTATCTATTCTAATTCATTCGTACGATCCATTCTAATTCATTCGTACGATCCATTCTAATTCATACGAATGTTCGTATGAATGGATCATTCTAATTCATTCATATGATCCATTCTAATTCATTCGTACGATCCATTCTACTTTATTCGCACGATCCATTCTAATTCATTCATACGATCCATTCTAATTCATTCATACAATCCATTCTAATTCTTTCGCACGAATGTATCCATTTTAATTCATTCGTACGATCCATTCTAATTCATTCGCACGAATGTATCCATTCTAATTCATTTGTACGATCCATTCTAATTCATTCGCACAATCTATTCTAATTCATTCGTACGATCCATTCTAATTCCTTCGTATGATCCATTCTAATTCATTCGCACGAATGTATCCATTATAATTCATTCATACGATCCATTCGAATTCATTCATACGATCCATTCTATTTCATTCGTACGATCCATTCTAATTCATTCATACGATCCATTCTTACACATTATAATTCATTCATACGATCCATTCGAATTCATTCATACGATGCATTCTATTTCATTCGTACGATCCATTCTAATTCATTCATACGATCCATTCTTACACATTCGTACGATCCATTCTAATTCATTCGCACGAATGTATCCATTCGAATACATTCGTACGATCCATTCTAATTCATTTGTACGATCCATTCTAATTCATTCATACAATCCATTCTAATTCTTTTCAACGAATGTATCCATTCTAATTCATTCGTACGATCCATTCTAATTCCTTCGGACGATCCATTCTAATTCATTCGTACGATCCATTCTAATTCATTCGTACGATCCATTCTAATTCATTAGCACGATCCCATTCGTATGATCCACCCTAATTCCTTCATATGATCTATTCTAATTCATTCGCACGAATGTATCCATTCTAATTCATTCGTACGATCCATTCTAATTCAATTGCACAAGCCATTCTAATTCATTCGTACGATCCATTCTAATTCATTCATACGATCCATTCGAATTCATTCATACGATCCATTCTAATTCATTCATAAGATCTATTCTAATTCATTCATGCAATCCATTCTAATTCATTCGCACGAATGTATCCATTCTAATTCATTCGCACGATCCATTCTAATTCATTCACACAATTTATTCTAATCCAATCTAATTAGAATAGATCATACGAAGGAATTAGGGTGGATCGTACGAATGAATTAGAATGGATACATTCGTGCGAAAGAATTAGAATGGATTGTATGAATGAATTGGAATGGATCGTATGAATGAATTAGAATGGATCGTGTGAATGAATTAGAATGGATCATACGAATGAATTAGAATGATCCATTCGTACGATCATTCGTATGAATTAGAATGGATAGTATGAATGAATTAGAATGGATCGTACGAATGAATTAGAATGGATACATTCGTGCAAATGAATTAGAATGGATCGTACGATCCATTCTAATTTATTCGCACGAATGTATTCATTCGCACAATCTATTCTAATTCATTCATACGATCCATTCTAATTCATTAGCACGATCCATTCTAATTCATTCGTACGATCCATTCTATTTCATTCGTACGATCCATTATTACTCATTCGTACGATCCATTCTAATTCATTCGCACGAATGTATCCATTCTAATTCATTTGTACGATCCATTCAAATTCATTCGCACGATCCGTTCTATTTCATTCGTACGATCCATTCTAATTCATACGTACAATATATTCTAATTCATTCGTACGATCCGTTCTAATTCATTAGCACGATCCATTCTAATTAATTCGTACGATCCATTCTAATTCATTCGTATGATCCATTCTAATTCATTCGCACGAATGTATCCATTCTAATTCATTCGCATGATCCATTCTAATTCATTCATACGATCCATTCTAATTCTATTGCATGAATGTATCCATTGTAATTCCTTCGTACGATCCATTCTAATTCCTTCGTACGATCCGTTCTAATTCCTTCATACGATCCATTCTAATTCATTCGTACGATCCATTCTAATTCATTAGCACGATCCACTCTAATTCATTCATATAATCCATTCTAATTCATTCGTACGATCCATTGTAACTCATTCTAATTCGAATTAGAATGGATCGTATGAATGAATTAGAATGTATCGTACGAATGAGTAAGAATGGATTGTACGAATGAATTAGAATGGATCGTACGAATGAATTAGAATGGATCGTGCTAATGAATTAGAATGGATCATACGAATGAATTAGAATAGATATATTCATGGGAATGAATTAGAATGGATCGTACGAAGGAATTAGAATGGATCGTACGAAGGAATTAAGATGGATCGTACGAAGGAATTAGAGTGGATCGTACGAAGGAATTAGAATGGATACATTCGTGCAAAAGAATTAGAATGGATTGTATGAATGAATTAGAATGGATCGTACAAATGAATTAGAATAGATCGTACGAATGAATTAGAATGGATATATTCGTGGGAATGAATTAGAATCGATCGTATGAATGAAATATAATGGATCGTATGAATGAATTCGAATGGATCATACAAATGAATTAGAGTGGATTGTATAAATGAATTAGAATGGATCGTATGAATGAATTAGAATGGATCGTACGAATGAATTAGGATGGATCGTACGAATGAATTAGAATGGATACATTCATGCGAAATAATTAGAATAGATTGTACGAATGAATTAGAATGGATCGTATGAATGAATTAGAATGGATCGTATGAATGAATTCGAATGGATCATACGAATGAATTAGAATGGATATAATGAATTAGAAAGGATCATACGAATGAATTAGAATTGATTATACGTATGAATTAAAATGGATCGTATAAATGAATTAGAATGGATCGTACGAATAAATTAGAATAGATACATTCGTGCGAATGAATTAGAATGGATCGTACGAATGAGTAAGAATGGATCGCACGAATGAAATAGAATGGATCGTATGAATGAATTAGAATGGATCATGCTAATGAATTAGAATGGATCGTTTGAATGAATTAGAATGGATCGTATGATTGAATTCGAATGGATCGTATGAATGAATTAGAACGGATCGTGCTAATGAATTAGAATAGATCGTATGAATGAATTAGAATGGATCGTATGAATGAATTAGAATGGATCATATGAATGAATTAGAATGGATCATACGAATGAATTAGAATGGATCGTGTGAATGAATTAAGGTGGATCGTACGAATGAATTAGAATGGATACATTCGTGTGAAAGAATTAGAATGGATTGTATGAATAAATTAGAATGGATCGTATGAATGAATTAGAATGGATTGTGCGAATGAATTAGAATGGATCGTGCGAATGAATTAGAACGGATCGTACGAATGAATTAGAATAGATCGTACGTATGAATTAGAATGGATCGTACAAATGAATTAGAATGGATAGTATGAATGAATTAGAATGGATAGTACGAATGAATTAGAATGGATCGTACGAATGAATTAGATTGGACACATTCGTGCAAAAGAATTAGAATGGATTGTATGAATGAGTTAGATTGGATCGTATGAATGAATTAGAATGGATCATACGTATGAATTAGAATGGATACATTCATGGGAATGAATTAGAAAGGATCATACAAAGGAATTACAATGGATCATACGAATGAAATAGAATGGATCTTATGAAGGAATTAGAATGGATCGTACGAAGGAATTAGAATGGATACATTCGTGCGAATGAATTAGAATGGATCATATGAATGAATTAGAATGGATCGTATGAATGAATTCGTGCGAATGAATTAGAATGGATCGTATGAATGAATTAGATTGGGTCCTATGAATGGATTAGAATGGATCGTACGTATGAATTAGAACAGATAGTATGAATGAATTAGAATGGATCGTGCAAATGAATTAGAATGGATCGTGCGAATGAATTAGAATGGATCATATGAATGAATTCGAATGGATCGTACGAATGAATTCGAATGGATACATTCGTGCGAATGAATTAGAATGGATCATACGAAGGAATTAGGGTGGATCGTACGAATGAATTAGAATGGATACATTCGTGCGAAAGAATTAAAATGGATTGTATGAATGAATTCGAATGGATCGTACGAATGAATTAGAATCGATACATTCGTGTGAATGAATTAGAATAGATCGTACGAATGAGTAAGAATGAATTAGAATGGATCGTACGAATGAATTAGAATAGATCGTACGAATGAATTAGAATGGATACATTAATGCAAATGAATTAGAATGGATCGTATGAATGCATTAGAATGGATCCTATGAATGAATTCGAATGGATCGTACATATGAATTAGAATGGATCGTACGAATGAATTATAATGGATCGTATGAATGAATTAGAATGGATCGTACGAAGGAATTAGAACGGATCGTACGAAGGAATTCGAATGAATCGTGCGAATGAATTAGAATGGATACATTCGTGCAAAAGAATTAGAATGGATTGTATGAATGAATTAGAATGGATCGTACAAATGAATTAGAATGGATCGTGCGAATGAATTAGAAGGGATCATACGAAGGAATTAGGGTGGATCGTCGAATGAATTAGAATGGATACATTCGTGCGAAAGAATTAGAAATGATTGTATGAATGAATTAGAATGGATCGTACGAATCAATTAGAATGGATCGTACGAATGAATTAGAATTGCTCGTACGAATGAATTAGAATAGATCGTGCGAATTAATTAGAGTGGATCGTACGAATGAATAAGAATAGATCGTGCGAATGAATTAGAATGGATCATGCGAATGACATAGAATGGATCGTACGAATTAATTAGAATAGCTCGTATGAATGGATTAGAATAGATTGTGCGAAAGAAATAAAATGGATCTTACGAATGAATTAGAATGGATCCATTCATGCGAAAGAAATAGAATAGATTGTATGAATGAATTAGAATGGATCGTATGAATGAATTAGAATGGATCGTGCGAATGAATTAGAATGGATCGTACGAATGAAATAGAATGGATCGTACGAATGAATTAGAATGGATCCATTCTTGTAAAAGAATAAGAATAGATTGTATGAATGAATTAGAATGGATCATATGAATGAATTAAAATGGATCGTGCTAATGAATTAGAATGGATCGTACGAATGAATTAGAATAGATTGTGCGAATGAATTACCGTACGAATGAATTAGAATGGATCGTATGAATGAATTAGATTGGATCGTGCGAATGAAATAGAATAGATCGTACGAATGAATTAGAATAGATACATTCGTGCGAATAAATTAAAATGGATCATACGAATGAGTAAGAATGGATCGTATGAATGAAATAGAATGGATCGTACGAATAAATTAGAATGGATCATGCTAATGAATTAGAATGGATCGTACGAATCAATTAGAATAGATTGTGCGAATTAATACATTCGTGCGAACGAATTAGAATGGATCTTATGAATGAATAAGAATGGATTGTGCGAATGAATACATTCATGCGAATGAATTAGAATGGATCGTATGAATGAATTAGAATGGATCGCATGAATGAATTAGAATGGATACATTCGTGCGAATAAATTAAAATGGATCATACGAATGAGTATGGATCGTACGAATGAAATAGAATGGATCGTACGAATAAATTAGAATGGATCATGCTAATGAATTAGAATGGATCGTACGAATCAATTAGAATAGATTGTGCGAATTAATACATTCGTGCGAACGAATTAGAATCGATCGTATGAATGAATAAGAATGGATTGTGCGAATGAATACATTCATACGAAGGAATTAGGATGGATCGTACGAATGAATTAGAATGGATACATTCGTGCGAAAGAATTAGAATGGATTGTATGAATGAATTAGAATGGATCATACGAAGGAATTTGGGTGGATCGTACGAATGAATTAGAATGGATACATTCGTGCGAAAGAATTAGAATGGATTGTATGAATGAATTAGAATGGATCATACGAAGGAATTAGGGTGGATCGTACGAATGAATTAGAATAGATACATTCGTGCGAAAGAATTAGAATGGATTGTATGAATGAATTATAATGAATCGTATGAATGAATTAGAATGGATCGTGCGAATGAACTAGAATGGGTCGTACGAATGAATTAGAAAAAATTGTATGAATGAATTAGAATGGATCATGCGAATGAATTAGAATGGATCGTACGAATGAGTAAGAATGGATCGTACGAATGAAATAGAATGGATCGTACGAATGCATTAGAATTGATCGTGCTAATGAATTAGAATGGATCGTACGAATGAATTAGAATAGATTGTACATATGAATTAGAATGGATCGTACGAATGAATTAGAATGGATACATTCGTGCGAATGAATTAGAATGGATTACAATGGATCATGCGAAAGAATTAGAATGGATCATATGAATGAATTAGAATGGATTGTACGAATGAATTTGAATGGATCGTGCGAATGAATTAGAATGGATCTTACAAATGAATTAGAATGGATCGTACGGATGAATTAGAATGGATCGTGCGAATGAATTAGATTGGGTCGTGCGAATGAATTAGAATGGATCGTACAAATGAATTAGAATGGATCGTATGAATGAATTAGAATGGATCGTATGAATGAATTCGAATGGATCGTATGAATGAATTAGAATAGATCTTATGAATGAATTAGAATGGATCGTATGAATGGATTGTATGAGTGAATTAGAATGGATCGTATGAATTAATTAGAATAGATCGTACGAATGAATTAGAATAAATCTTACGAACAAATTAGAATGGATCGTATGAATAAATTAGAATGGATCGTGCGAATGAATTATAATGGATCATACGAATGAATTAGAATGGATCGTATGAATGAATTCGAATGGATCATACAAATGAATTAGAATGGATACATTCGTGCGAATGAATTAGAATGGATCGTACGAATGAGTAAGAATGGATCGTGCGAATGAATTAGAATGGATCGTATGAATGAATTAGAATGGATCGTATAATACGATCCATTCTATTTCATTCGTACGATCCATTCTTACTCATTCGTATGATCCACTCCAATTCATTCACACGAATGTATCCATTCTAATTCATTCGTACGATCCATTCTAATTCGTTCGCACGATCTATTCTAATTCATTTGTACGATCCATTCTAATTCATCCGATCCAATCTAATTCATTCAGATCCATTCTAATTCACTCATACGATCCATTCTTACTCATTCGTATGATCCATTCTAATTCATTCGCATGAATGTATCCATTCTAATTCATTCGTACAATCCATTCTAATTCATTCGCACGATCCATTCTAATTCATTCGCACGATCCATTCTAATTCCTTTGTACGATCCATTCTATTTCATTCGTATGATCTATTCTAATTCCTTCGTACGATCCATTCTAATTCATTCGTACGAAAGAATTAGAATAGATTGTATGAAAGAATTAGAATGGATCGTATGAATGAATTAGAATGGATCGTGCATTAGAATGGATCGTATGAATAAATTAGAATGAATTAGAATGGATCGTATGAATAAATTAGAATGGATCGTACGAATAAATTAGAATGGATCGTATGAATGAATTAGAATGGATCGTGCATTAGAATGGATCGTACGAATGAATTAGAATGGATACATTCTTGCGAATGAATTAGAATGGATCGTACGAATGAGTAAGAATGGATCGTACGAAAGAATTAGAATGGATCGTACGAATGAATTAGAATGGATCGTATGAATGAATTAGAATGGATCGTACGAATGAATTTGAATGGATACATTCATGCGAATGAATTAGAAAGGATCGTATGAATAAATTAGAATGGATACATTCGTACGAATGAATTAGAATGGATCGTACGAATGAATTAGAATGGATCGTACGAATGAATTAGAAAGGATCGTATGAATGAATTAAAATGGATCGTGCGAATGAATTAGAATGGATCGTATGAATGAAATAGAATGGATCGTACGAATGAATTAGAATGGATCGTGCTAATAAATTAGAATGGATCATACGAATGAATTAGAATTAGAATGGATCATACGAATGAGTAAGAATGGATCGTACGAATGATCTATTCGTATGAATGAGTAAGAATGGATCGTACGAATGATCTATTCGTATGAATTAGAATGGATCGTACGAAGGAGTAAGAATGGATCATTCGTATGATCTATTCTAATTCATTCGTACGATCCATTCTTATTCATTCATACGATCCATTCTAATTCATTTCCACAATCCATTCTAATTCATTCGTACGATCCATTCTAATTCATTAGCACGATCCATTCTAATTCATTCGTACGATCCATTCTATCTAATTCTTTTGCACAAATGTATCCATTCTAATTCATTCGTACAATCCATTCTAATTCCTTTGTACGATCCATTATAATTCCTTCGTACGATCCATTCCAATTCCTTCGTACGATCCATTCTATTTCATTCGTATGATCCATTCGAATTCCTTCGTACGATCCATTCTAATTCATTCCCATGAATTTATCCATTCTAATTTCTTCGTACGATTCATTCTAATTCATTCGTACGATCCATTCTTTTTTATGTATCAATTCTAATTCATTCGTACGATCCATTCTAATTCATTCATATGATCCATTCTAATTCATTCGTACGATCCATTCTAATTCATTCGTACGATCCATTCTAATTCATTCATACGATCCATTCTAATTCATTCGCACGATCCATTCTAATTCATTCATACGATCCATTCTAATTCAGTCGTACGATCCATTCTAATTCATTCGCACGATCCATTCTAATTCATTCATACGATCCATTCTAATTCATTCGTTCGATCCATTATAATTCATTAATACAATCCATTCTAATTCATTTGTACGATCCATTCTAATTCATTAGCACGATCTATTCTAATTCATTCGTACGATCCATTCTATTTCATTCGTACGATCCATTCTTACTCAATCGTACGATCCATTCTAATTCATTCGCACGATCCATTCTAATTCATTCATACGATCCTTTCTATTTCATTCATACGATCCATTCTTACTCATTCGTACGATCGATTCTAATTCATTCGCACGAATGTATACATTCTAATTCATTCGTACGATCCATTCTAATTCATTCATACAATCTATTCTAATTCATTCGTACGATCTATTCTAATTCATTCACACGATCCATTCTAATTCATTCATACAATCCATTCTAATTCTTTTGCACGAATGTATCCATTCTAATTCATTCGTACGATCCATTCTAATTCATTCGCACAATCTATTCTAGTTCATTCGTAAGATCCATTCTAATTCATTCATACGATCCATTCTATTTCATTCGTACGATCCATTCTAATTCATTCGTACGATCCATTATAATTCATACGTACGATCCATTCAAATTCATTCATACAATCCATTCTAATTCTTTCGCACGAATGTATCCATTCTAATTCATTCGTACGATCCACCCTAATTCCTTCGTATGATCCATTCTAATTCATTTGCACGAATGTATCCATTCTAATTTATTCGTACGATCCATTCTAATTCATTCGCACAATCTATTCTAATTCCTTCATACGATCCATTCTAATTCATTCATACGATCCATTCTAATTCCTTCGTCGTACGAATGAATTAGAATGGATACATTCTTGCGAATGAATTAGAATGGATCGTACGAATGAGTATGAATGGATCGTACGAATGAAATAGAATGGATCGTATGAATGAATTAGAATGGATCGTGTGAATGAATTAGATTGGATCGTACGAATGAATTAGAATGGATCGTACAAATGAATTAATTTATACGATCTATTCTAATCCATTCTAATTCTTTCGCACGAATGTATCTATTCTAATTCATTCGTACGATCCATTCTAGTTCATTCGCACGATCCATTCTAATTCATTCATACGATCCAATCTTATTCATTCATACGATCCATTTAATTCATTTGCACGAATGTATCCATTCTAATTCATTCATACGATCCATTCTAATTCATTCGCACAATCTATTCTTACTCATTCGTACGATCCATTAGAATGGATTTATACGAATGAATTAGAATAGATTGTGCGAATGAATTAGAATGGATCGTAAGAATGAATTAGAATGGATCGTGCGAATGAATTAGAATGGATCATACGAATGAATTAGAATGGATGCATTCGTGCGAATAAATTAGAATGGATCATACGAATGAGTAAGAATGGAGCGTACGAATGAAATAGAATGGGTCGTACAAATGAATTAGAATGGATCGTGCTAATGAATTAGAATTGATCGTACGAGTGAATTAGAATATATTGTGCGAATGAATACATTCGTGCGAATGAATTAGAATGGATCGTACGTATGAAATAGAATGGATCGAACGAATGAATGAATTAGAATGGATCGTACGAATGAATTAGAATAGATTGTGCCAAGGAATGAATTCGAATGGATACATTCGTATAATCCATTCTAATTCATTCGTACGATCCATTCTAATTCATTCGCATAACCCATTCGAATTCATTCGTACGATCCATTCTAATTCCTTCGTACGATCCATTCTAATTCCTTCGTACAATCCATTCTAATTCTTTCGTATGGTCCATTCTAATTCATTTGCACGATCCATTCTAATTCATTCATACAATCCACTCTAATTCTTTTGCACGAATGTATCCATTCTAATTCATTCATACGATCCATTCTAATTCATTCGCACGATCCATTCAAATTCATTCGTACGATCCATTTTAATTCATTCGTACGATCCACCATAATTCCTTCGTATGATCCAATCTAATTCATTTACACGAATGTATCCATTCTAATTTATTCATACGAACCATTCGAATTCATTCATACAATCTATTCTAATTCATTCATACGATCCATTCTAATTCATTCGCACGATCCATTCTAATTCATTCATACGATACATTCTAATTCATTCGTACGATCCATTCTAATTCATTCGCACGATCCATTCTAATTCATTGAGTAAGAATGGATCGTACGAATGAAATAGAATGAATCATGCGAATGAATTAGAATGGATCGTGCTAATGAATTAGAATGGATCGTAAGAATGAATTAGAATCGATCGTATGAATGAATTAGAATGGATTGTGGGAATGAATTAGAATGTATCCATTCTAATTCATTCGTACGATACATTCTAATTCATTCGCACAATTTATTCTAATTCATTCCTACGATCCATTCTAATTCATTCGCACGATCCATTCTAATTCATTTGTACGATCCAATCTAATTCATTCACACGAATTAGAATGGATCGTACGAATGAAATAGAATGGATCGTACGAATGAATTAGAATGGATCTTGCGAATGAATTAGATTGGATCGTCTGAATGAATTAGAATGGATCGTACGAATGAATTAAAATGGATACATTCATGCGAATGAATTAGAATGGATCGTACGAATGAATTAGAATTGATCGTATGAATTAATTAGAATGGCTCGTGCGACTGAAATCGAATGGATCATACGAATGAATTAGAATGGATACATTCATGCGAATGAATTAGAATGGATCGTATGAATGAATTAGAATGGTTCGTATGAATGAATTAGAATGGATACATTCGTACGAATGAATTAGAGTGGATCGTATGAATGAATTAGAATGGATCGTATGAATGAATTAGAATGGATCGTGCGAATGAATTAGAATCGATCCAACTAGTGTATTTCATTCGTACGATCCATTCCTACGATTTATTCTATTCATTCGTACGATCCATTCTAATTCATTCATACGATCCATTCTAATTCATTCGTACGAATGTATCCATTCTAATTCATTCGTACGATCCATTCTAATTCATTCGCATGATCTATTCTAATTCATTTGTACGATCCATTCTAATTCATTCGTACGATCCACCCTAATTCCTTCGTATGATCCATTCTAATTTATTCGCACGAATGTATCCGTTCTAATTCATTCGTACGATCCATTCGAATTCATTCATACGATCCATTCTAATTCATTCGTACGTTCCATTCTAATTCATTCACACGATCTATTCTAATTCATTCATACGATCCATTCTAATTCATTCATACAATTCATTCTAATTCTCTCGCACGAATGTATCCATTCTAATTCATTCGTACGATCTATTCGAATTCATTCATACGATCCATTCTAATTCAATCATACGATCCATTCTAATTCATTCGCACGAATGTATCCATTCTAATTCATTCGTATGATCCATTCTAATTCATTCGCACGATCCAATCTAATTCATTCGCACGATCCATTCTAATTCATTCGTATGATCCATTCTATTTCATTCGTACGATCCATTCTTACTCATTTGTACGATATATTCTAATTCATTCGCACGAATGTATCCATTCTAATTCATTCCTACGATCCATTCTAATTCATTCGCACGATCCATTCTTATTCATTCGTACGATCCATTCTAATTCATTTGCATGATCCATTCTAATTAATTCATACGATCTATTCTAATTTATTCGTACGATCCATTCTAATTCATTCGCACGATCCATTCTAATTCATTCATACGATCCAATCTAATTCATTCATACGATCCATTCTAATTCATTCGCACCAATGTATTCATTCTAATTCATTCGTACAATCCGTTCTAATTCATTCGCAAAATCCATTCTAATTCTTTCGCATGAATATATCCATTCTAATTCATTCGTACGATCTATTCGAATTCATTCATACGATCCATTCTAATTCATTCACATGATCCATTATAATCATCCGCACGATCCATTCTAATTCATTCATACTATCCATTCGAATTCATTCATACAATCCATTCTAACTCTTTCGCACGAATGGATCGAATGAATGAAATAGAATGGATCATATGAATGAATTCGAATAGATCGTGCGAATGAATTAGAATGGATCGTACGAATGAATTAGAATGGATACATTCATGCGAAAGAATTAGAATGGATTGTGTGAATGAATTAGAATGGATCGTACGAATGAATTAGAATGGATACATTCGTGCGAAAGAATTAGAATGGATTGTATGAATGAATTAGATGGGATCGTATGAATGAATTAGAATGGATCATGCGAATAAATTAGAATGGATCGTACGAATGAATTAGAATGGATCGTATAAATGAATTAGAATGGATCGTGCGAATGAATTAGAATGGATCGTACGAATGAATTAGAATGGATCGTATGAATGAATTAGAATGGATCGTGCGAATGAATTAGAATGGATCGTACGAATGAATTAGAATGGATACATTCGTGCGAATGAATTAGAATGGATCGTACCAATGAGTAAGAATGGATCGTACGAATGAAATAGAATAGATCGTACGAATGAATTAGAATGGATCGTGCTAATGAATTAGAATGGATCGTACGAATCAATTAGAATAGATTGTGCGAATGAATTAGAATGGATCGTACGAATCAATTAGAATAGATACATTCGTGCGAATGAATTAGAATGGATCGTATGAATGAATTAGATTGGATCGTATGAATGAATTAGAATGGATCGTGCGAATGAATTAGAATGGATCGTACGAATGAATTAGAATGGATACATTCGTGCGAATGAATTAGAATAGATCGTACGAATGAGTAAGAACGGATTATACGAATGAAATAGAATGGATCATACGAATGAATTAGAATGGATCGTGCTAATGAATTAGAATGGATCGTATGAATGAATTAGAATAGATTGTGCGAATGAATTAGATTGGATCGTACAAATGAATTAGAATGGATATATTCGTCAGAAAGAATAAGAATGGATCGTATGAATGAATTTGAATGGATCGTGCGAATGAATTAGAATGGATCGTACGAATGAATTAGAATGGATCGTATGAATGAATTAGAATGGATCGTGCGAATGAATTAGAATGGATCATTTGAATGAATTCGAATTAGAATGAATTAGAATGGAATGTACGAATGAATTAGAATGGATCGTGCTAATGAATTAGAATGGATCGTACGAATGAATTAGAATAGATTGTGCGAATGAATTAGAATGGATCGTACGACTGAATTAGAATAGATACATTCATGCAAATGAATTAGAATGGATCGTACGAATGAATTAGAATGGATCGTACGATTGTATTAGAATGGATCGTGCTAATGAATTAGAATGGATCGTACGAATGAATTAGAATGGATCGTAAGAATGAATTAGAATGAATCGTACGAATGAGTAAGAATGGATCGTACGAATAAAATAGAATGGATCGTATGAATGGATTAGAATCGATCGTGCGAATGAATTAGAATCGATCGTACGAATGAGTAAAATGGATCGTACGAATGAAAAAGAATGGATCGTACGTACGATCCATTCTAATTCATTCATACGATCCATTCTAATTCATTCGCACGAATGTATCCATTCTAATTCATTCGTATGATCCATTACAATTCATTCTTTCGTATGTATCCATTCTAATTCATTCGTACGATCCATTCTAATTCATTCGCACGATCTATTATATTTTATTCATACAGTCCATTCTAATTCATTCGTATGATCCATTCTAATTCAATCGCACGATCCATTCTAATTCATTCATACGATCCATTCTAATTCATTCGTATGACCCATTATACTTCATTCGCACAATCTATTCTAATTCATTCGTATGATACATTCTAATTCATTATCACTTTCCATTCTAATTCATTCGTACGATCCATTTTATTTCATTCGAACGATCCATTCTTATTCATTCGTACGATCGTATGCATGAATTAGAATAAATTAGAATGAATTAGAATGGATAATATGAATTAGAATGAATTCATTCGTACGATCCATTCTAATTCATTAACACGATCCATTCTAATTCATTCGTACGATCCATTCTATTTCATTCGTACGATCCATTCTAACTCATTCGTATGATCCATTCTAATTCATTCGCACGAATGTATCCATTCTAATACATGCAAATGAATTAGAATGGATCGTACGAATAAATTAGAATGGATCGTATGAATTAGTACGAATGAATTAGAATGGATCGTACGAATGAATTAGAATGGATCGTGCGAATGAATTAGAATGGAACGTACGAATGAATTAGAATAGATTGTGCAAATGAATTAGAATGGATTGTGCAAATGAATTAGAATGGATTGTATGAATGAATTAGCACGATCCATTCTAATTCATTCGGACGATCCATTCTAATTCATTCATACGATCCATTCTAATTCTTTCACACAAATGTATCCATTCTAATTCATTCGTACTATCTATTCTAATTCATTCGTACGATCCATTCTTACTCTTTCGTACGATCCATTCTAATTCATTCGCACGAATGTGTCCATTCTAATTCATGTGTACGATCCATTCTAATTCATTCGCACGAATGTACCCATTCTAGTTCATTCGTACGATCCATTCTAATTCATTCACACGACCCATTCTAATTCATTCGTACGATCCATTCTAATTCATTCGCACGATCCATTCAAATTCATTCATACGATCCATTCTAATTCATTCATACAATCCATTCTAATTCTTTCGCATGAATGTATCCATTCTAATTCATTCATACGATCCACCCTAATTCCTTCGTATACGAATGAATTAGAATAGATTGTGCGACATTCATACGATCCATTCTATTTCATTCGCACGAATGTATCCATTCTAATTCATTCGTGCGATCCATTCTAATTCATTCTAATCCATTCTAATTCATTCGAACAATCCATTCTAATTTTATACGTACGATCAATTATAATTCATTCTAATTCATTCATATGATCCATTCTAATTCATTCGCACGAATGTATCCATTCTAATTCATTCGTACGATCCATTCTAATTCATTCGCATGAATGTATCCATTCTCATTCATTCTAATTCCCTCGTACGATCCATTCGTATGATCCATTCTAACTCCTTCGCACGAAAATATCCATTCTAATTCATTCTAATTAATTCGTATGATCCATTCAAATTCATTCATACGATCCATTGTGCGATCCATTCTAATTCATTCATACGATCATTTATACGATCCATTCTAGTTCATTCATACGATCCATTCTAATTCATTCGTACAATCCATTCTAATTCATTCGCATGATCCATTCTAATTCATTCATACGATCCATTCTTACTCATTGGTACGATCCATTCTAATTCATTTACACGAATATATTCATTCTAATTCATTCGTACGATCCATTCTTGTGGGGGAAAATCTTCGTGCCGACCCGAAGACTCTCGCAGCACCAGTCAATTGAATGTTCGTGTTGACGTCGAAGATCGTTGGTCGATCTGTTGATCGAAGTTGAAGCTTTTGATTTGTAAACAGAGAGATGCAATCAGAGAGAGAGTTTGACACGAGAAGTGATCTCGGAGTTCAGCCGAAGCCTACGTCTCCGTGCTATAGGGTGCAACCCGAATTCACTAACACTTATGTTGAAGTGATCTCGACAGGCCGAGTATCACTGTAAACACTGATCTTTCTGAAAGAAGATTAAAGGGAGATGGTAGATCGGAAGTTTGAAATCCCAGAGCTCTGGTTCTGAAAGTTAGATCTCAGAGTGGAAATCAGATTTGTGGATCTGGATCCCCTTTTACATTCGAAGGCTCTGCTATTTATAGGCATTCCGGGTGGCGAATGGCGGTTTCCGCTGTAGTATCTGGGGATTCTCCAGGTAAAGTTGCGGGCCCTGCGGTTGTCTTCGGGGGTCCACCAGGCAGGGCTGGTGGGTCCCGCTGTAGTCCTCGTGGGCCCACCAAGCAGGGCCGGTGGGTCCCGCTGTAGTCCTCGTAGGCCCACCAGGCAGGGCCGGTAGGTCCCGCTGTAGTCCTCGTGGGCCCACCAGGCAGGGCCGGTAGGTCCCGCTGTAGTCCTCGTGGGCCCACCAGGCAGGGCCGGTGGGTCCCGCTGTAGTCCTCGTGGGCCCACCAGGCAGGGCCGGTGGGTCCCGCTGTAGTCCTCGTGGGCCCACCAGGCAGGGCCGGTGGGTCCCGCTGTAGTCCTCGTGGGCCCACCAGGCAGGGCCGGTGGGTCCCACTGTAGTCCTCGTGGGCCCACCAGGCAGGGCCGGTGGGTCCCGTGGCAGATTTATGCCAAAATTTGCACCCACAATTCTAATTCAATCGCACAATCTATTCTAATTCATTCGTACGATCCATTCTAATTCATTCGCACGATCCATTCTAATTCATTTGTACGATCCATTATAAACCATTCTAATTAGAATGGATCGTATGAATGAATTAGAATGGATCGTGCGAATGAATTAGAATGGATCGTGCGGATGAATTAGAATGGATACATTCGTGCGAATGAATTAGAATGGATCGTATGAATGAATTAGAATGGATCGTATGAATGAATTCGAATGGATCGTACGTATGAATTAGAATGGATCGTACGAATGAATTAGAATGGATTGTATGAATGAATTAGAATGGATCGTGCGAATGAATGAGAATTGGATCGTACGAATAAATTAGAATGGATCGTACGAATGGATCGTACGAATGAATTAGAATTGATACATTCGTGCAATAGAATTATAATGGATTGTATGAATGAACTAGAATGGATCATACAAATGAATTAGAATGGATCATGCGAATGTATTAGAATGGTTCATACGAATGAAATAGAATAGATTGTGCGAATGAATTAGAATGGATCGTACGAATGAATTAGAATGGATACATTCGTGCGAAAGAATAAGAATGGATCGTATGAAGGAATTAGAATGACTTAGAATGGATACATTCGTGCAAATGAATTAGAATGGATCGTATGAATGAATTAGGTTGGATAGTATGAATGAATTAGAATGGATCGTACGTATGAATTAGAATGGATAAATTCATGGGAATGAATTAGAATGGATCATACGAAGGAATTAGAATGGATCATACGAAGGAATTAGAATGGATCATACGAAGGGATCGTACGTATGAATTGGAATGGATACATTCATGGGAATGAATTAGAATGGTTCATACGAATGAATTAGAATGGATCGTACGAATAAATTAGAATGGATCGTATGAATGAATTAGAATGGATCGTACGAATGAATTAGATTGGATATTTTCGTGCGAGGGATCGTACGAATGGATCGTACGAAGGAATTAGAATGAATTAGAATGGATATATTCGTGCGAATGAATTAGAATGGATCGTATGAATGAATTAGAATGGATCGTACGAATGAATTAGAATGGATCGTGCGAATAAATTAGATTGGATCGTGCGAAAGAATTAGAATGGATCATACGAATGAATTAGAATGGATACATTCGTGCGAATGAATTAGAATGGATCGTATGAATGAATTAGAATGGATCGTGCGAATGAATTAGAATGGATTGTGCTAAAGAATTAGAATGGATCGCACGAATGAAATAGAATGGATCGTTCGAATGAATTAGAATGGATCGTGCAAATGAATTAGAATGGATCGTACAAATAAATTACAATAGATTGTGCGAATGAATTAGAATAGATCATGCGAATGAATTAGAATGGATACATTCGTACGAATGAATTAGAATGGATCGTACGAATGAACTAGAATGGATCGTATGAAATTAGAATGGATACATTCGTACGAATGAATTAGAATGGATCATACGAATGAATTAGAATGGATACATTCGTGCGAAAGAATTAGAATGGATTTTATTTATGAATTAGAATGGATACATTCATGGGAATGAATTAGAATGGATCGTACAAATGAATTAGAATAGATTGTATAAATGAATTAGAGTGGATCGTACGAATGAATTAGAATGGATACATTCGTGCGAATGAATTAGAATGGATCGTATGAATGAATTAGAATGGATACAATTCGTGCGAATGAATTAGAATTGATCGTATGAATAAATTAGATTGGATCGTATGAATGAATTAGAATGGATTGTATGAATAAATTAAAATAGATCATATGAATGAATTAGAATGAATTAGAAAATGGATCGTATGAATGAATTAGAATGGATCATGCGGATGAATTAGAATGGATCTTATGAATGAATTCGAATGGATCGTACGAATGAATTAGAATGGATACATTCGTGCGAATGAATTAGAATGGATCAAACGAAGGAATTAGGGTGGATCGTATGAATGAATTAGAATGAATACATTCATGCGAAAGAATTAGAATGGATTGTATGAATGAATTAGAATGGATCGTATGAATGAATTAGAATGGATCGTGTGAATGAATTAGAATGGATCGTATGAACGAATTAGTACGAATGAATCGTCCGAATGAATTAGAATGGATTGTATGAATGAATTGGAATAGATCGTGTGAATGAATTAGAATGTATCGTACGAATGATGAATAAGAATGAAATTGAATAGATCGTATGGATGAATTAGAATGGATCATACGAATGAATTAGAATGGATCGTACGAATGAATTAGAATGGAATAGAATGGATTAGAATGGATCGTATGAATGAATTAGATTGGATTGCATGAATGAATTAGAATGGATCATACGAATGAATTAGAATGGATCGTATGAATGAATTAGAATGGATCGTGCGAATGAATTAGAATGGATCGTACGAATGAATTAGAATGGATACATTCGTGCGAATGAATTAGAATGGATCGTACGAATTCATTCATACGATCCATTCTAATTTATTCGTACGATCCAATCTAATTCATTAGCACGATCCATTCTAATTCATTCGTACGATCCATTCTATTTCATTCGTACGATCCATTCTTACTCATTCGTACGATCCATTCAAATTCTTTCGCACAAATGTATCCATTCTAATTTATTCATACGATCCATTCTAATTCATTCGCACGATCCATTCTAATTCATTCGCACGATCCATTCTAATTCATTCATACGATCCTTTCTAATTCATTCATGCAATCCATTCTAATTCTTTCGCACGAGTGTATCCATTCTAATTCTTTGTACGATCTGTGGGGGAAAATCTTCGTGCCGACCCGAAGACTCTCGCAGCACCAGTCAATTGAAGGTTCGAGTTGAAGATCGTTGATCGATCTGTCAATTGGATTTGAAGTTACCTCTTTCGATATGTAAACAGAGAGGCAATCAGAGAGAGTTTGACACATGATATTGATCTCGGAGTTCAGCCGAAGCCTACGTCTCCGTGCTATAGGGAGCAACCCGAATTCACTAACACTTATACTGGAGTGATCTCGATATGCCGAGTATCACTGTAAACACTGATCTCTTCGAGAGAAAAAGAAGATCAAAGAGAGGTGGAAGATGGGAAGTTGGAAATCCCAGAGCTCTGGTTTTAGAACTGAGAATTCGATCCATTTACATTCGAAGGCTCTGCTATTTATAGGATTCCCGGGGAGGAATTCCGGGGCAAATGGCGGTTTTCTACTGTCGTATCTGGGATTCTCCAGGTAAAGCTAACGGGCCCCGCTACCGTCTTCTGGGGGATTCCACAGACTCGTAGACCTATCGGACAGGGCCGATGGGTCCCGCGGTGGTCCTCGTGGGCCCACCAGGCAGGGCTGGTGGGTCCCGTGATAGTCTTCGTGGTCCCACCAGGCAGGGCCGGTGGGTCCCGTGGTAGTCTTCGTGGTCCCACCAGGCAGGGTCGGTGGGTCCCGTGGTAGTCTTCGTGGTCCCACCAGGCAGGGCCGGTGGGTCCCGCGGTAGTCTTCGTGGTCCCACCAGGCAGGGCCAGTGGGTCCCGCGGTAGTTGGTAAACTTTTGCCAAAATTTGCACCCACAGTTACCCCCTCCAAGTTAGCTAGAGTTCGTTCTGGCTGGCTTGGATTTGGTGCAAAAAATAGCAACAAAAAAGGACTGACCGGTCAATTTTGATTGATCGGTCAATTTTGACCGATCGGTCAATTTTGACCGATCGGTCAAATTTTGACCGATCGGTCAAAATTCATCCGGTCAAGAATCGGGTGATCGGTCAAAAAACAGAGTTTTTTGACCGATCCAGTAGGAAATTTGACCGATCGGTTAATTTTTAACCGATCGGTCATATTTGACCGATCGATCCAATTTTGACCGATCGGTCAAAATTCAACCGGTCAAGAATAGGGTGATCGGTCAAAAAATATGGTTTTTTGACCGATCTAGTAGGAAATTTGACCGATCGGTTGAAATTTGACCGATCGGTTAATTTTTGACCGATCGGTCATATTTGACCGATCGGTCATATTTGACCGATCGGTCATATTTGACCGATCGGTCAAATTTTGACCGATCGGTCAAAATTCAACCGGTCAAGGATAGGGTGATCGGTCAAAAAACATGGTTTTTTGACCGATCCAGAAGGAAATTTGACCGATCGAATGATTTTTGCCGATCGGACAAGTTTGTCCGATCGGTAAAAATTATCTGATCAAGGTTCGAGTGATCGGCAAAAAAAACTTGGTTTTTTGCTAGATCCAGTAGAAATTTGACCGATCAAATGATTTTTGCCGATCAGACAAGTTTGTCCGATCGGTAAAAATTATCCGGTCAAGGTTCGAGTGATCGGCAAAAAACCTTGGTTTTTTGCCAGATCCAGTAAAAATTTGACCGATCGAATGATTTTTGCCGATCGGACAAGTTTGTCCGATCGGTAAAAAATTATCCGGTCAAGGTTCGAGTGATCGGCAAAAAACCTTGGTTTTTTGCCAGATCTAGTAGAAATTTGACCGTTCAAATGATTTTTGCCGATCGGACAAGTTTGTCCGATCGGTAAAAATTATCCGGTCAAGGTTCGAGTGATCGGCAAAAAACCTTGGTTTTTTGCCAGATCTAGTAGAAATTTGACCGATCAAATGATTTTTGCCGATCGGACAAGTTTGTCCGATCGGTAAAAATTATCCGGTCAAGGTTCGAGTGATTGGCAAAAAACCTTGGTTTTTTGCCAGATCTAGTAGAAATTTGACCGGTCAAATGATTTTTGCCGATCGGACAAGTTTGTCCGATCGGTAAAAATTATCCGGTCAAGGTTCGAGTGATCGGCAAAAAACCTTGGTTTTTTGCCAGATCTAGTAGAAATTTGACCGATCAAATGATTTTTGCCGATCGGACAAGTTTGTCCGATCGGTAAAAATTATCCGGTCAAGGTTCGAGTGATCGATAAAAAACCTTTGTTTTTTTCCAGATCTAGTAGAAATTTGACCGATCAAATGATTTTTGCCGATCGGACAAGTTTGTCCGATCGGTAAAAATTATCCGGTCAAGGTTCGAGTGATCGGCAAAAAACCTTGGTTTTTTGCCAGATCTAGTAGAAATTTGACCGATCAAATGATTTTTGCCGATCGGACAAGTTTGTCCGATCGGTAAAAATTATCCGGTCAAGGTTCGAGTGATCGGCAAAAAACCTTGGTTTTTTGCAAGATCTAGTAGAAATTTGACCGATCAAATTATTTTTGCCGATCGGACAAGTTTGTCCGATCGGTAAAAATCATCCGGTCAAGGTTCGAGTGATCGGCAAAAAACCTTGGTTTTTTGCCAGATCTAGTAGAAATTTGACCGATCAAATGATTTTTGTCGATCGGACAAGTTTGTCCGATCGGTAAAAAATTATCCGGTCAAGGTTCGAGTGATCGGCAAAAAACCTTGGTTTTTTGCCAGATCCAGTAGAAATTTAACCGATCAAATGATTTTTGCCGATCGGACAAGTTTATCCGATCGGTAAAAATTATCCGGTCAAGATTCGAGTGATCGGCAAAAAACCTTGGTTTTTTGCCAGATCCAGTAGAAATTTGACCGATCGAATGATTTTTGCCGATCTGACAAGTTTGTCCGATAGGTAAAAAATTATCCGGTCAAGGTTCGAGTGATCGGCAAAAAACCTTGGTTTTTTGCCAGATCTAGTAGAAATTTGACCGATCAAATGATTTTTGCCGATCGGACAAGTTTGTCCGATCGGTAAAAATTATCCGGTCAAGGTTCGAGTGATCGGCAAAAAACTTTGGTTTTTTGCCAGATCTTGTAGAAATTTGACCGATCAAATGATTTTTGTCGATCGGACAAGTTTGTCCGATCGGTAAAAATTATCCGGTCAAGGTTCGAGTGATTGGCAAAAAACCTTGGTTTTTTGCCAGATCTAGTAGAAATTTGACCGATCAAATGATTTTTGCCGATCGGACAAGTTTGTCCGATCGGTAAAAATTATCCGGTCAAGGTTCGAGTGATCGGCAAAAAATCTTGGTTTTTTGTCAGATCTAGTAGAAATTTGACCGATCAAATGATTTTTGCCGATCGGACAAGTTTGTCCGATCGCTAAAAATTATCCGGTCAAGGTTCGAGTGATCGGCAAAAAACCTTGGTTTTTTGCCAGATCTAGTAGAAATTTGACCGATCAAATGATTTTTGCCGATCGGACAAGTTTGTCCGATCGGTAAAAATTATCCGGTCAAGGTTCGAGTGATTGACAAAAAACCTTGGTTTTTTGCCAGATCTAGTAGAAATTTGACCGATCAAATGATTTTTGCCGATCGGACAAGTTTGTCCGATCGGTAAAAATTATCCGGTCAAGGTTCGAGTGATCGGCAAGAAACCTTAGTTTTTTGCCAGATCTAGTAGAATTTTGACCGATCAAATGATTTTTGCTGATCGGACAAGTTTGTCTGATCGGTAAAAATTTTCCGGTCAAGGTTCGAGTGATCGGCAAAAAACCTTGGTTTTTTGCCAGATCTAGTAGAAATTTGACCGATCAAATGATTTTTGCCGATCGGACAAGTTTGTCCGATCGGTAAAAAATTATCCGGTCAAGGTTCGAGTGATCGGCAAAAAACCTTGGTTTTTTGCCAGATCCAGTAGAAATTTGACCGATCAAATGATTTTTGCCGATCGGACAAGTTTGTCCGATCGGTAAAAATTATCCGGTCAAGGTTCATGTGATCGGCAAAAAACCTTGGTTTTTTGCCAGATCTAGTAGAAATTTGAAAGATTAGTTGAAAGTTTTGAACCTGCCCTTAGAGAGGGTTTCATAACTGTTCCATTCTTCGATCTTCTGGCAGAGTTTTGATCATTGATGGAGTTTGATCTTTCCTGTTTTGAGTCTTTGGTTGGTTTGAATGAGGCTTTTGACCGGCGGTCTGGTTTACTCAGACCGGTGGCTTGCTTGGACCGTTTGGTTCACGTGGACCGGGGGTCCGACGTTTTGTCTGGTCCGACGGTTCGCCTGATTTTGCGCTTGCTACGGATGGATGCCACGTGTTCCTACAAAAACACGCGATTTGATATGGTGAAGACACGTGTCTTCTCGATTTGCGTACCTGGTTTTACCCTGGGTATATAAGTTTCACTGGCTGTCATTTTTGCCTTACGCTTCCAAAATTTTTCGAAGTCCATACTCTTTTGCTCTTGATTTCTGCTTTTGCTCGATCAATCAAATGGCGTCTTCGGGAAGTTCGAAGAAGTCAGGCGGGGTCCCTTCGAAGAGGAAAGGGAAGGAGATTGTTGAGGTTCCATCCCCTCCGAAGGGTCGAGGCCAGGGCAAGGCCGCACTTGCCGAACTTGGTTAGCTGGGCAAAAGGCACCAAGGGGTTGGGTTTGCTTCAGCGCCATCGAGGCCAGAGCATATCCCTAAAGTAAAGTTTGCTCTGGGCTCGCTCATGTCTCTGTCAGAGGAAACTGAGTATGTGTACAATACTTGTGGCGAGTTCACAGATTCAAAGAGGAAGAAGTGGCAGACATTGCTCTCTTTCTTCACCGAAGGGAGGGTGCAACCTTCGCTCCCCAGCATTCAGACTGCATTCGGCATCGACAAGAAGACCGTCTTCACCAGCTTTGCTAGTAATGAGAAGGTCATGGGAACCATTGTGACCATCGGCCAACTCAACTGCGGTCTGCGTCTACCTTTGCCACCCTTTGCGGCAAGGTTATTGAACACTTCTGGCCTTTCCCGGGGCAGGTCACTGGGAACGCTTGGAGAATTATCTACGCATTCTGCCGCGTAGAGTCAGATTTCCAGGAGGACTTGAAGGCGTGCTACTCCAGCATCCCAGAAGGTGAAGATGCTCGGATCGAGTTGGGATATTTTTTCTTCCACTATCAATGGTCTTGGAGGAAGGATAGTCCGTTCTACAGCTTGACCGGTGTATCTCCGCTGCGCCCACTCACTGATACAGTCCCTTCGGACAAATTATACACTGATTGGCCCATCTCTGTTACCGGCGCATGGACACCCATCTCAGTGCCTGATACCCCCCGAGGCGAAGTGCACGAAGCAATGAAGATGTACTGCGAGGGAGGCATCTTTGCCTGGACCTCCGAGAGGGCTGGAGCTATTGACAACTTATTTCTTGAGTTGACCTGTGGAACCAGGTCATGGAAACAGTTCTCCAACTGCCCAGTGAGATATGGCAAGGCCAATCTCCTCCACCGATCAAAGGATAGATACGAGGACAATGAAGTCCTATATTCTGACTATGAGGAAGACCCTCATTCAGGTAAGATTATCCGGAAGATTCGGGCCGAGAAGAAAATCTATACTGCAAGGCACCGATTGCCTACCGTGGAGGAGAAACTGGTGATCCAAAGAGGCCCAGTGAAGAAAAAACGAAAAACCCTCATCAAGCAAAAGGAAGATGAAGACCAAGGGAAGAAAGATGAAGAAGAAGAAGAAAAGAAGGGGAGCGTCGAGGAAGACGAAGAAACTGAGAATGTCAGCCACGACAACAGTGGTAATGACGAAGACGAGGATGGGACGGCGAGAATGATCTGTCTTCCACCCCCTCTGGTGGAGATGGTGAGAACGGGGGTGGTGAGGAAGAAATTCCTCCCACCCCCACTGGTGGTGCAACAGGGGAAGACTCAATTCCTATTCCTATTGACGAGGTTAAAGCCCGTCAAATGGAAGAAGTTCTCGACACAGAAGGTGATGGCCCAAAGGCGGTTCCCACCTACAAGTTCGATGAATTGAAGAAGCCGCTGCGCTTCAAAATAAAATTGTCGAGGAGTGGTGGGGTTGGAAGCAACCCCACACCCCTCGATCAAATTCCACCTGAAGTACCCCGTCTCGAAGGAGCGACAACGAGCGGGGGTATAGAGGTTGAGCAACCCCCACCCCCCTCTCGGTCTCTGGCTGAGGAGGTGGCTGCCATGGTGGCGGGACTCGTCCAGCCAGGCGGACCACAGGAAGAAGAAAGAGTTTCACCTCCCCGGGATGCTCCCTCCCCTATCCATTTGGAGAGGGAAAGTCGCATGGGCGATGGAGCTACTCAACCTCAGCCAACGCCGGCCCCTATTCAGGAGAAATCAACCCCTCAGGGTGGTTCCGATCGCCGAAAGGGTAAGGAGCCAAGGGTTGAAGCCTCAGGTAATTATGCTAACTGGCCTCGATTGTCTTGCCTCTGAAGATTGGAAATAGTCTAACACTTTGACCTCTCGTGTTGATTGCAGGTGCGCCTGTTGGCTCGACCCCGAAGATGAAGAGTTTGGGTGATGTTGACATCAACCACCCCACATCTGTGATCCGGAAACTCTGCAATCTTCCAGGGGCTACTCTGGATGAAGCTTTCGACAGGCTCGAACTGGTGGTAAGTGCATCTGCTCGACCGATCATCTGAATTGCATCTTCAGAATAATTCTAACTCTTTTGTTCTTTTTGCAGAATTCAGTAGTTTTGAATGTCGCGACCAAGCTCTCCATGAAGGCGGGAGCAAAAGAAGCTTCAGCTGAAGTCTCCCGCTTAGCTGCCGCACTGGAGGTCGTAAGCGAGGAGAGGGATAAGCTGAGGGAGGCTCTATCCTCAAAGAAGGAGGCATTGAAGGCCAAGACCGAGGCCCTTCGCAAGGAAAAGTTGGAGAGCAAGGGCTGGCAGAATGGATACGAGGCCCGGGGTCACGAGCTTGAAGATTTGAAGAAGCTATTCTTCAGGATCGAGAACTTGGGCTTCGATCGTGCGGCTTGAATAAAGGAGCTGGAGGCTCAGCTTGCTGCTTCAGCAGAGACTCATAAGAAGGAGCTGGAACATATGCGGAGTGAGTGCCAGAGCTACAGGGAAACAGCTGAGAAGGCAGCAGAACCACTCAGGGTCCATGTTGCCAGTGTCCGATCCTCTAAGGCATCAGCGCCGAGCAAAGCTCGTGCTGGATCTGAGGGGGAGAAGTCGCGTGCGCAGAGTGTGGCCAAGCCTTGAGATCTTCTGTCGTCTTTTCTGTCGTTGTTTGATACTTGTAAACTCTTGAAATGTAGCAGCTCACTTTTGTACCTGGCACATTTTGATAATAGAAGATATCTCTTTGGTGTTTGAAAATTGGATTTCTTGAGTTGAATGTCTTTGAATGTCATGTTCTGGATAGCATTAGAATAGATACAATCTTTTGAATGTTAGGGGTCAAGTCGCAACTCGATTACCCAAACTTGAAACTTGAATATTGAATTGGAATTCGTATAACACTTGTATGTGGGGGGTTGAGTCGCAACTCAAGTACCCAAACATGTTAAACGATATCGAAATTGATTGAAATTGAATATTGAAATTTGAAAGTCAGTTTAACATTTGCCAGTTAGGGGTTGAGTCGCAACTCTAACACCCAAACTTGTTAAAAAGACTTGATAACTTGAATATGGTCAGTTTTTAACATTTGCTAGTAAGGGGTTGAGTCGCAACTCTAACACCCAAACTTGTTAAAAGACCTGGTAATTTGAATATGGATAACTTGAAACTGCTTCAGAATCTTGAATTGAAAAGCTGAACACGTGCAAATTTGAGTGCTAGTAAGGGGTTGAGTCGCAACTCTAACACCCAAACTTGTTAAAAGACCTGGTAATTTGAATATGGATAACTTGAAACTGCTTCAGAATCTTGAATTGAAAAGCTGAACACGTGCAAATTTGAGCACTAAAAAGAGATCTTTATTCATCACTGAATTTACATCATGGATAGAACATCTTGAGGTGCCTAGAATTCCAAGCTCGAGGCAATCTATCTCCTTCTGGTGTGATCAGTCTGTAAGAACCTTTGCCTCCTGCTGATTCGACGATATATGGACCTTCCCAGTTAGGAGCAAGCTTCCCACTGCTGTGTTCTTTAGTGTTGTAAAAAACTGCTCTGAGAACTAGGCTGCCCACTGGGAATTGTCTCTTATAGACTTTCTCATCGTAGACTCTTTTGATCTTCTGCTGGTATTTGGCCACACGAAGGGATGCTTGATCTCGTAATTCTTCTGAGAAGTCTAGATCATTGATTCGTAGTTCTTCGTTGACTCCTTCTTCAACTGCTCTAGTCTTCAGAGTACTTGATATGTTTTCTGTTGGGAGCACTGCTTCCGATCCATATGTTAGACGGAAGGGTGAGAACCCTGTTGATCTTCTCGGAGTTGTGCGATACCCCCAAAGAACTTCAGGTAGGACCTGTTCCCACAATCCTTTCTTGTCGTTGAGTTTCTTCTTGAGTATACTAAGAATAGCTCTATTGGAGGCTTTTGCTTGGCCATTGCATTGAGGGTACCTTGGAGTTGAATAGAATAGTTTGATACCGTTGTTCATACAAAACTCTCGGAATTTGTCGGAGTCAAATTGAGCTCCATTGTCAGCAACGAGAACTTGAGGTGTGCCGAACCTTGAGAAGATGTTGTGCCGAATGAATTTGATCACTTCATCGTCAGTCTCTCGGAAGAGGGGCACAGCTTCAACCCATTTGGTGAAATAATCAGTGGCCAGCAATAGATACTTCTTCTTGCTCGGAGTTGGAGGGAAAGGACCCAGGAAATCTAACCCCCATTGATGGAAAGGCCAGGGGCTTGACAATTGATGAAGTTCATCTGCAGGGAGATGGATAGCCCGAGCGTGTCGTTGGCAAGGTTCGCACCTTTGAACAACTTGTTGAGCATCCCTTGCCATTGTTGGCCAGTAGTACCCTTGTAGCTTCGTCTTGGCTTCAAGAGATCTTCCTCCCGAATGATTTCCACAAGCTCCAGAGTGGATATCAATCAGGATTGCCAGTGCTTGCTCGGGACCAAGGCACTTGAGCAACATCCCGTTGTGAGATTTGAAATATAGATCTTCTCCTTGTAGAATGTAGTATGGGAGCTTCCTTTGAACTCTTCGGGCTTGATTTGGATCTTCCGGCATTTTGCCATGCTTGAAGAAGTCAAAAATTGATCGTCTCCAGTCTTCAAGCTGATCTCCACCCCCAGATTCTTTTGTAGTAGTAAGGATCTGTTGATCGGGGGTGGTCTTGGGCACTTCTTGATAATCGATCTGTATTTGCCTTCCTCCGAGTGAGTCTCCAATAACTGAGGCAGCATTGGCTAAGGCATCTGCTTCTTGGTTCTCTGCTCTGGGGATTTGAATGAATTCAGCAGCAATAAAACGTTGTTGAAGATGTCGTACTAAGGCCAAGTAGAGTTGCATTCTTTCTTCGCGAGCTGTGTACTCTCCATTGATTTGCCTTATGATCAATTGGGAGTCGCTGTAGACGATGATTCGATCTACCCCCAGGGATTTCGCCATCTCGAGTCCAGAAATGAGTGCTTCGTATTCGGCTTCGTTGTTGGTGGCAGTGAATCCGAGGAGAGTGGCCTTCTGGAGATGATCAAGTTCGGGGGATATCAATACTATCCCAGTACCCGAACCGATCGAACTTGAAGCTCCATCAGTATAAAGCTTCCATGGAGGAGTTGCAGCAGCAGCTTCGAGACTTGGATCAATTTTTGTTGCAAGATTGATCGGGGTATTGTCCTCATCTTCTAAGCGCATGTCGACATCTTCTTCCCAAGTGATGGGGTCTTCAACTGGGAAGTCAGCTAGAAAATCAGCAACTGCTTGACCTTTGATAGAAGTGCGAGATTCAAATTGAATCCCCAGAGCACTCATTTCGATCACCCATTTGGTCATTCGACCAGCTCGACCAGCTTTGTCAATGATATCTTTGAGTGAGTGTTCTGAAATGACAGTGATCTGGTGGGAGACGAAGTACGGTTGGAGACGTCGCGATGCGGTGAGCAAGGCTAGGATGACCTTCTCAGTTTTTGAGTAGCGAGTTTCAGCTGGAAGAAGAGTATGGCTGATGTAGTAGACTGGATGTTCGACGACTTCTCTTCTACTGACTAGGACCGCGCTGATTGCTTGATCGGTCACGGCCAGGTAGAGCCACAAGTCTTCTTTTGTCAGTGGAGCAGTCAGGATAGGAGCTTGCACCAGATATTTCTTGATGCTTTGAAATGCTTCTTCACAGATTGGACTCCAGCCGGATGTATCCGCCTTTCGTAGTTTGTCGAAGAGGGGTTTGCATTTGTCGGAAGATTTTGAGATGAATCGATTGAGTGCTGCTAACCTTCCAGTGAGGCGTTGAACTTCTTTCCGATTTGTAGGTGAAGGCATATCGATGACGGCTCGAATTTGATCGGGATTAGCTTCAATACCCCTCCTGGTCACAAGATGACCCAGGAATTTGCCAAATTGAACACCGAAAGCGCACTTGGCTGGATTGAGCTTCATACGATATTTTCGAAGAACTTGAAAGGTTTCCGCCAGATCAGAAAAATGTTTGCTTCGCACAGAACTCTTGGTGAGGAGATCATCGACGTAGACTTCGACGTTGCGACCGATCTGATCTTTGAACATCTTTGTGACTAACCTTTGATAGGTAGATCCAGCATTTTTGAGGCCGAACGGCATTACATTGTAGCAGTAGAGACCTCGGCTAGTCACGAAGCAAGTCTTCTCTTGATCGTCTGGATGAAGTGGAATTTGATTATATCCAGAATACCCATCCATGAAAGACAATAGCTCATGGCCAGCAGTGGCATCGACGAGTCTATCGATTCTTGGCATGGGGAATGGGTCTTTGGGGCAAGCCTTGTTGAGGTTGGTGAAGTCGATGCAGACTCTGACTTTCCCATTTTTCTTTGGAACAGCAACTATGTTAGAGATCCAGGTAGGATACTCTACTTCACGGATGAAGCCTGCTGCGAGTAGCTTGGTGATTTCTTCTTGAACAGCAACTTGTAGCTCTGGTCGGATGGTGCGTGGTTTTTGCTTGACAGGTTTCACCTCTTCCTTGATCGCAAGTCGGTGACAAGCATCATCCGGATTGATACCAGGCATGTCTTCGAAACACCGTCGATATTGGACTGGAGGAAAGATACCATGTCTTGCGCTTCTGCGTCACTAAGACCGGTACCAATAAATGTTTGTCGAGGGAGATCTCCACTGCCAATATTGATAGGGATGATTTCTTCAATTGAAGGTGATGTTTCCCATTCGGTTGGTGGAGGTTCGGACAGCGGAATCTCCTTTGATTGCTATTTGGAAGAGGGACCAGCTTCATCTCGCGGCCGCTTTGGAGGAGCAATGTTGATCTTTCGATCTGTCTTAGCCGCAGCAGCCTCACAAGACCTTCCAGCTTGCTGATCACCTCGAATGCAGACAATGCCTTCCCCAGTTGCAAACTTGAGTAATTGATGATAAGAAGAAGAGATGGCATTGATCTGGTGGAGGAATGGTCGCCCGAGGATGGCGTTGTAGCTGGATACTCCTTCGACAATTGCGAACCTCACTGAGACTCGAGTCTCTCGGCTGAGGTCCAGAGTGAATCTTGATTCGCCCATCGTGATGCTTTGTTCGCCGTTAAAGCCAGTGATCACGGTCGGGACGACGTCGAGGCTTTGATATTTATGTCCCAGACGTTTGAAGCAGTCTGAGAACATAATATCGATAGAACTCTCGGTGTCGATGAGGATCCGATTGACGGTGCTTCCGTCGATGACGAGTTTCAAAACCAGGGGGTCTCGATGTGGAGTATGAACTCCTTGAAGATCAGTGTCGTTGAAGACGATGGATGGCCAAGCAAGACCTTCGATGGGCTTCTCGATCCAGGTATCTTCTTTATTTGCAGTAGATCGAACATGGAAGATGCGCCGAATTTGCCGATCGACTTCTTTCCCGGTCACTGCTTGGTTGTGCAATGATCCATGAATACCAAAGACATTGGCATTCACAGAGATAGGTTGCCGGTCAGAGGAGATTTGATGTATCCAACACACTTCTTTCCCCTTTGCAGAGGTTCGACGTTGATCGTGCCCGTTGTTGACGAATTCTTGAAGGTGGCCCTCTCGCAGTAAGTCTTCAAGATGGAACTTCAACCGATAGCATCGGTCAGTAGAGTGGCCATGACTTCGATGGAATTCGCAGTAGACTGTTTTGTCTGCTGTGAATTTGGAGTTTGGCTGAAGAGGATTGGGCCTCCGAAGATACTCGTCGTGTTGAATGCGGTCGAGTATTTGTTCGACTGGTAAATTCCACTCAGTAAAAGTGGTCTTTGTCGGAGATCGACGCCCATCATTCTTTGATCGTTTGTTGGTTGGAGGGGCTGCTGCCTCAGCATTGTGGGCCTTAGCAACATACTTTGGAGCTTCTCTCTCAGCGGGTCTTCGTTTTGTTTCTCGCCCTTTTCGAGCGACTTGATCGTCTTCGACCTCGATCTCTCTCTGGATTCGATCGAACATAGCTCCCAGAGAAGGAGGGGGATTACGGATGAAGTCGTTGTAGATGTGCAGATCGAAGCGGAGAGCGTTCTGGAAAGCCAACATGATGGCTTCATCGTCCAGATGTCTTCCAGAGAGGGCAGCATGCTCGTTGCGAAATCTCCTAGTGAAACTTCGGAGAGTCTCATCAGCACGCATCCTTAGCCGATAGAGAGAGTCAAGCTTCTTCTCGGGCTTCAGATTGAGCTGATAATGCTGCACAAAGAGTTTAGCCAAAACATCGAACTGGGTGATGGACCCAGCTCGGAGATTATGATACCAGTCGAGCGACGGTTCATCGAGACTTCCTGCGAAGGTGCGGCAGAGCACATTGTTTTCTTCTTCATGCGGTGTTAAGGCTTGCTTGAAGGGAAGGATGTGGAAAGTAGGATCTCCTCTGATGCAGTTGAATTTAGGGAGGATTGGAGTTCTCCATCCCCTTGGAAATGTTGTCTCAAAGAGACTTCGATGTAGAGGTCCGGCAGAAGAATAGCCATCCCTGCGACCATGTCCTCGACTTAGAAGTGGGTCAAGAGGCAAGATCGCAAGGTCTTGCTCGGGGATTGTAATATTTGCCGGTTGAAGTCGATGTCGGAGGTCCGATCCAAGCCCACGCTGAAGTGGAATGGAAGGGGAAACTCGACTCTTTGAAGGAGCGCCTTTCATTTGGTGCCTCCTTGGTATGTTGAGTTTTGAAGGTGTCCTCTTGTCGCAGTTGAGGCCAGAAGACAATTGCGAAGACTCGTCTTCGAGGCGATCCCAAACACTTTGCTTCCAGGGGGTAGCAGAGGGAGTTGGATCACGTCGAATCCTCTCGAGGGCAGTAGTACCCATTGACCTCCGTTGTTCGGAGTGGATGGAATGTCGAGGAAGATCGACTCTCTCGCTTGTGGAGGGGATTGGAAGAGCGATTCCAGCCTCGGAGGCTGCCTTCTTCAGAGCATCCCTCTCAGCAGTGAGGGTGGCATTCTGTTTTGCCAATTGAAGCAGCTGGAAGTCGACTGCAGAGATTTGGTAGGTCGATGGAGGGTCTTCAGTAGGAGCGGGTGTTGTTTGTCCAATCGACTGTCGCGCGGGGTGGGCGATAGGTCGATCGACAGATTTGCCACTCCCTGAACGAACCCCCATCTCGGGGACAGCAAGGGGCTGTCCGAAGTTGATCCTTTGACTCATTGAACGAGTCTCAGGATGAGGTTGTTGTTGAGTGTTACTTCCTTCTGGTTGACCCTGGTGCTTCGGCCTCGCCATTCAGAGAGCGAAGGGTGCAACGAGAATGCCGACGTCCGATCAGTTGTCTGATCAACTGAGGAGGCGAGGAAGTTTGACTATCAAGATCAGTTGTAGGTTCAACCGATCAAGTAGTAACGGAGAGTTGGACTTTTTGATAGGATCCCACAGACGGCGCCAAACTGTGGGGGAAAATCTTCGTGCCGACCCGAAGACTCTCGCAGCACCAGTCAATTGAAGGTTCGAGTTGAAGATCGTTGATCGATCTGTCAATTGGATTTGAAGTTACCTCTTTCGATATGTAAACAGAGAGGCAATCAGAGAGAGTTTGACACAAGAGATTGATCTCGGAGTTCAACCGAAGCCTACGTCTCCGTGCTATAGGGAGCAACCCGAATTCACTAACACTTATACTGGAGTGATCTCGACATGCCGAGTATCACTGTAAACACTGATCTCTTCGAGGGAAAAAGAAGATCAAAGAGAGGTGGAAGATGGGAAGTTGGAAATCCCAGAGCTCTGGTTTTAGAACTGAGAATTCGATCCATTTACATTCGAAGGCTCTGCTATTTATAGGATTCCCGGGGAGGAATTCCGGGGCAAATGGTGGTTTTCAGCTGTCGTATCTGGGATTCTCCAGGTAAAGCTAACGGGCCCCGCTACCGTCTTATGGGGGATTCCACAGACTCGTAGACCTATCGGACAGGGCCGATGGGTCCCGCGGTGGTCCTCGTGGGCCCACCAGGCAGGGCTGGTGGGTCCCGTGATAGTCTTCGTGGTCCCACCAGGCAGGGCCGGTGGGTCCCGTGGTAGTCTTCGTGGTCCCACCAGGCAGGGTCGGTGGGTCCCGTGGTAGTCTTCGTGGTCCCACCAGGCAGGGCCGGTGGGTCCCGCGGTAGTCTTCGTGGTCCCACCAGGCAGGGCCGGTGGGTCCCGCGGTAGTTGGTAAACTTCTGCCAAAATTTGCACCCACACGATCCACCCTAATTCCTTCGTATGATCCATTCTAATTCATTCGCACAAATGTATCCATTCTAATTCATTCGTACGATCCATTCGAATTCATTCATACGATCCATTCTAATTCTTTCATAAGATCCATTCTAATCCATTCGTACGATCCATTCTAATTCATTCGCACGAATGTATTCATTCTAATTCATTCGCACGATCCATTCGAATTCATTCGCACAATCTATTCTAATTCATTCGTACGATACATTCTAATTCATTAGCACGATCCATTCTAATCCATTCGTCCGATCCATTCTATTTCATTTATACGATCCATTCTTACTCATTAGCACAATCCATTCTAATTCATTCGCACGATCCATTCTAATTCATTCATACGATCCATTCTAATTCATTCAAACAATCCATTTTAATTCCTTTGCACGAATGTATCCATTCTAATTCATTCGTACGATCAACCCTAATTCCTTCGTACAATCCATTCTAATTCTTTCGCACGAATGTATCCATTCTAATTCATTCGCACAATCTATTCAAATTCATTCGTACGATCCATTCTAATTCATTAGCATGATCCATTCTAATTCATTCGTACGATCCATTCTATTTCATTCGTACGATCCATTCTTACTCATTCGTACGATCCATTCTAATTCATTCGCACGAATGTATCCTTTCTAATTCATTCGTACGATCTATTCTAATTCATTTGCACGATCCATTCTAATTCATTCGTACGATCCATTCTAATTCATTCGTATGATCCATTCTAATTCATTCACAGGATCCATTCTAATTCATTCATAAGATCCATTCTAATTCATTATCACGAATGTATCCATTCTAATTTATTCGCACGATCCACCCTAATTCATTCGTACGATCCATTCGAATTCATTCGTATGATCCATTCTAATTCATTCGCACGAATGTATCCATTCTAATTCATTAGCATGATCCATTCTAATTCATTCGTATGATCCATACTATTTCATTCGTACGATCCATTCTTACTTATTAGCACAATCCATTCTAATTCATTCGCACGATCCATTCTAATTCATTCATATGATCCATTCTAATTCATTCATACAATCCATTCTAATTCTTTCGCACGAATGTATCTATTCTAATTCATTCGTACGATCCACCCTAATTCCTTCGTATGATCTATTCTAATTCATTTGCACGAATGTATCCATTCTAATTCGTTCGTACGATCCATTCGAATTCATTCATACGATCTATTCTAATTCATTCATACACTCCATTCTAATTCATTCGCACGAATGTATCCATTCTAAATCATTCGTACGATCCATTCTAATTCATTCGCACAATCTATTCTAATTCATTCGTACGATCCATTCTAATTCATTAGCACGAATGTATCCATTCTAATTCCTTCGTACGATCCATTCTAATTCCTTCGTATGATCCATTCTAATTTCTTCGTACGATCCATTCTATTTCATTCGTATGATCCATTTTAATTCCTTCGTACGATCCATTCTAATTCATTAGTACGATCCATTCTAATTCATTCATACGATCCATTCTAATTCATTCATACAATCCATTCTAATTCTTTCGCACGATTGTATCTATTCTAATTCATTCGTACGATCCACCCTAATTCCTTCGTATGATCCATCTAATTCATTCGCACGAATGTGTCCATTCTAATTCATTCGTACGATCCATTTGAATTCATTCATATGATCCATTCTAATTCATTCAGACGATCCATTCTATTTCATTCGTATGATCCATTCTTACTCATTCGTACGATCCATTCTAATTCATTCGCACGATCCAATCTAATTCATTCGCAGGATCTATTCTAATTCATTCGTACGATCCATTCTATTTCATTCGTACGATCCATTCTTACTGATTGATATGATCCATTCTAATTGATTCGCACGAATGTATCTATTCTAATTCATTCGTACGATCCATTCTAATTCATTCGCACGATCCATTCTAATTCATTCATATGATCCATTCTAATTCATTCGTATGATCCATTCTAATTCATTTGCACGATCCATTCTAATTCATTCGCACAATCTATTCTAATTCATTCGTAATTCATTCGCGGCCTCAAACTTTGTATTTGGTTGAATACAAAGGTGCACCTTTGAATGAATTAGAATGGATCACACAGGATCTCCCCACGATCAACTAACGTTCAAAGGTGCACCTTTGTATTCAACCAAATAAAAATTGATTAGAATGAATTACGAATGATTTAGAATAGATTGTGCGAATAAATTAGAATGGATCGTACGAATGAATTAGAATGGATCGTATGAATAAATTAGAATGGATCATGCAAATGATTAGAATGGATCGTATGAAAGAATTAGAATGGATACATTCGTGTGAATAAATTAGAATGGATCGTACGAATGAGTAAGAATGGATCATACGAATGAAATAGAATGGATCGTACGAATGGATTAGAATGTATCGTGCGAATGAATTAGATTGGATCATGCGAATAAATTAGAATGGATCGTACGAATGAGTAAGAATGGATCGTACGAATAAAATATAATGGATCATATGAATGAATTAGAATGGATCGTATGAACGAATTCGAATGGATCGTACGAATGAATTAGAATAGATACATTCGTGCGAATGGATTAGAATGGATCATACGAAGGAATTAGGATGGATCATACGAATGAATTAGAATGGATACATTCGTGCGAAAGAATTAGAATGGATTGTATGAATGAATTAGAATGGATCGTATGAATGAATTAGAATGGATCGTACTAATGAATTAGAATGGATCGTACGAAGGAATTAGAATGGATCATACGAATGAAATAGAATGGATCGTACAAAGAAATTAGAATGGATCATACGAAGGAATTAGAATGGATTGTACGAAGGAATTAGAATGGATCATACGAATGAATTAGAATTAATTCATTCATACGATCCATTCTAATTCATTCGTTCGATCCCTTCTAATTCATTCATACGATCCATTCTAATACATATTCATTCGTACGATCCATTCTAATTCATTCGTACGATCCATTCTAATTCATTCGTACAATCTATTCTAATTCATTCGTACGATCCATTCTAATTCATTCATACGATCCATTCTAATTCATTCACACGAATGTATCCATTCTAATTCATTCGTACGATCCATTCTAATTCATTCGCAAAATCTATTATAATTCATTTGTACGATCCATTCTAATTCATTCGCACGATCCAATCTAATTCATTCGCATGATCAATTCTAATTCATTCATACGATCCATTCTATTTCATTCGTACGATCCATTCTTGATCATGCTAAAGAATTAGAATGGATCGTACGAATGAATTAGAATGGATCGTACGAATGAATTAGAATGGATTGTATGAATGAATTAGAATGGATCGTGCGAATGAATTAGAATAGATCGTACGAATGAGTAAGAATGGATCGTACGAATGAAATAGAATGGATCGTACGTACGATCCATTCTAATTCATTCATACGATCCATTCTAATTCATTCGCACGATCCATTCTAATTCATTCGCACAATCTATTCTAATTCATTCGTACGATCCATTCTAATTCATTCGTACGATCCATTCTAATTCATTCGCACGATCCATTCTAATTCATTCGCACGATCCATTCTAATTCATTCGTACGATCCATTCTAATTCATTCATACTATCCATTCTAATTCATTCGTACGATCCATTCTAATTCATTCGTACAATCCATTCTAATTCATTCAAACAATCTATTCTAATTCATTCGTACGATCCATTCTAATTCATTATTATGATCCATTCTATTTCATTCACACGATCTATTCTAATTCATTCGTTTGATCCATTCTAATTAGAATGGATACATTCATGCAAAAGAATTAGAATGGATTGTATGAATGAATTAGAATGGATCGTGCTAATGAATTAGACTGGATCGTACGAATGAAATAGAATAGATTGTGCGAATGAATTAGAATGAATCGTACGAATGAATTAGAATGAATCGTATGAATGAATTAGAATGAATCGTGCGAATGAATTAGAATGGATCGTACGAATGAATTAGAATGGATACATTCGTGCGAATGAATTAGAATGGATCGTACGAATGAGTAAGAATAGATCGTACGAATGAAATAGAATGGATCGTACGAATGAATTATAATGGATCGTGATCCAATCTAATTCATTCGCACGATCCATTCTAATTCATTCGTCCGATCCATTTTATTTCATTCGTACGATCCATTCTTACTCATTCGTACGATCCATTCTAATTCATTCGTATGATCCATTCTAATTCATTCGCACGATCCATTCTAATTCATTCATACGATCCATTTTAATTCCTTTGCACGAATGTATCCATTCTAATTCATTCGTACGATTCACCCTAATTCCTTCGTACAATCCATTCTAATTCTTTTGCACGAATGTATCCATTCTAATTCATTCGCACAATCTATTCAAATTCATTCATACGATCCATTCTAATTTATTAGCACGATCCATTCTCATTCATTCGTACGATCCATTCTATTTCATTTGTACGATCCATTCTTACTCATTCGTACGATCCATTCTAATTCATTCGCACGAATGTATCCATTCTAATTCATTCGTACGATCCATTCTAATTCATTCGCACGATCCATTCTAATTCATTCGTACGATCCATTCTAATTCATTCGTATGATCCATTCTAATTCATTCACATGATCCATTCTAATTCATTCATACGATCCATACTAATTCATTATCACGAATGTATCCATTCTAATTCATTCGCACGATCCACCCTAATTCATTCGTACGATCCATTCTAATTCATTCGTATGATCCATTCTAATTCATTCGCACGAATGTATCCATTCTAATTCATTAGCACGATCCATTCTAATTCATTCGTATGATTCATACTATTTCATTCGTACGATCCATTCTTACTTATTAGCACAATCCATTCTAATTCATTCGCACGATCCATTCTAATTCATTCATACGATCCATTATAATTCATTCATACAATCCATTCTAATTCTTTCGCACGAATGTATCTATTCTAATTCATTCGTACGATCCACCCTAATTCCTTCGTATGATCTATCCTAATTCATTCGCACGAATGTATCATTCTAATTCGTTCGTACGATCCATTCGAATTCATTCATACGATCCATTCTAATTCATTCATACACTCCATTCTAATTCATTCGCACGAATGTATCCATTCTAAATCATTCATACGATCCATTCTAATTCATTCGCACAATCTATTCTAATTCATTCGTACGATCCATTCTAATTTCTTCGTACGATCCATTATATTTCATTCGTATGATCCATTCTAATTCCTTCGTACAATCCATTCTAATTCATTAGTACGATCCATTCTAATTCATTTATACGATCTATTCTAATTCATTCATACAATCCATTCTAATTCTTTCGCACGATTGTATCTATTCTAATTCATTCGTACGATCCACCCTAATTCCTTCGTATGATCCATTCTAATTCATTCGCATGAATGTGTCCATTCTAATTCATTTGTACGATCCATTTGAATTCATTCATACGATCCATTCTAATTCATTCATACGATCCATTCTATTTCATTCGTATGATCCATTCTTACTCATTCGTACGATCCATTCTAATTTATTCGCACGATCCAATCTAATTCATTCGCAGGATCTATTCTAATTCATTCGTACGGTCCATTCTTACTCATTCATATGATCCATTCTAATTGATTCGCACGAATGTTTCTATTCTAATTCATTCGTACGATCCATTCTAATTCATTCGCACGATCCATTCTAATTCATTCATACGATCCATTCTAATTCATTCGTACGATCCATTCTAATTCATTCGCACGATCCATTCTAATTCATTCGCACAATCTATTCTAATTCATTCGTAATTCATTCGCGGCCTCAGACTTTGTATTTGGTTGAATACAAAGGTGCACCTTTGAATGAATTAGAATGGATCACACAGGATCTCCCCACGATCAACTAACATTCAAAGGTGCACCTTTGTATTCAACCAAATACAAATGAATTAGAATGAATTACGAATGATTTAGAATAGATTGTGCGAATGAATTAGAATGGATCGTACGAATGAATTAGAATGGATCGTATGAATAAATTAGAATGGATCATGCGAATGATTAGAATGGATCGTATGAAAGAATTAGAATGGATACATTCGTGTGAATAAATTAGAATGGATCGTACGAATGAGTAAGAATGGATCATACGAATGAAATAGAATGGATCGTACGAATGAATTAGAATGGATCGTGCGAATGAATTAGATTGGATCATGCGAATGAATTAGAATGGATCGTACGAATGAGTAAGAATGGATCGTACGAATAAAATAGAATGGATCATATGAATGAATTAGAATGGATCGTATGAACGAATTCTAATGGATCGTACGAATGAATTAGAATGGATACATTCATGCGAATGAATTAGAATGGATCATACGAAGGAATTATGATGGATCATACGAATGAATTAGAATGGATACATTCGTGCGAAAGAATTAGAATGGATTGTATGAATGAATTAGAATGGATCTTATGAATGAATTAGAATGGATCATACTAATGAATTAGAATGGATCGTACGAAGGAATTAGAATGGATCATACGAATGAAATAGAATGGATCGTACAAAGAAATTAGAATGGATCATACGAAGGAATTAGAATGGATTGTACGAAGGAATTAGAATGGATCGTACGAATAAATTAGAATTAATTCATTCATACGATCCATTCTAATTCATTCGTATGATCCCTTCTAATTCATTCATACGATCCATTCTAATTCATATTCATTCGTACGATCCATTCTAATTCATTCGTACGACCCTTTCTAATTCATTCGTACGATCTATTCTAATTCATTCGTACGATCCATTCTAAATCATTCGCATTCTAATTCATTCGCACGAATGTATCCATTCTAATTCATTCGTACGATCCATTCTAATTCATTCGCAAAATCTATTCTAATTCATTTGTACGATCCATTCTAATTCATTCGCACGATCCAATCTAATTCGTTCGCATGATCAATTCTAATTCATTCATACGATCCATTCTATTTCATTCGTACGATCCATTCTTGATCGTGCTAAAAAATTAGAATGGATCGTACGAATGAATTAGAATGGATCGTATGAATGAATTAGAATGGATCGTGCGAATGAATTAGAATAGATCGTACGAATGAGTAAGAATGGATAGTACGAATGAAATAGAATGGATCGTACGTACGATCCATTCTAATTCATTCATACGATCCATTCTAATTCATTCGCACAATCTATTCTAATTCATTCGTACGATCCATTCTAATTCATTCGTACGATCCATTCTAATTCATTCGCAGGATCCATTCTAATTCATTCGTACGATCCATTCTAATTCATTCGTACGATCCATTCTAATTCATTCGTACGATCCATTCTAATTCATTCAAACAATCCATTCTAATTCTTTCGCACGAATGTATCCATTCTATGTCATTCGTACGATCCATTCTAATTCATTCGCATGATCCATTCTAATTCATTCACACGATCCATTCTAATTCATTCGTTCGATCCATTCTAATTAGAATGGATACATTCATGCAAAAGAATTAGAATGGATTGTATGAATGAATTAGAATGGATCGTGCTAATGAATTAGAGTGGATCGTACGAATGAAATAGAATAGATTGTGCGAATGAATTAGAATGGATCGTACGAATGAATTAGAATGAATCGTATGAATGAATTAGAATGAATCGTGCGAATGAATTAGAATAGATCATACGAATGAATTAGAATGGATACATTCGTGCGAATGAATTTGAATGGATCGTACGAATGAGTAAGAATAGATCGTACGAATGAAATAGAATGGATCGTACGAATGAATTATAATGGATCGTGATCAAATCTAATTCATTCGCACGATCCATTCTAATTCATTCGTCCGATCCATTTTATTTCATTCGTACGATCCATTCTTACTCATTCGTACGATCCATTCTAATTCATTCGTATGATCCATTCTAATTCATTCGCACGATCCATTCTAATTCATTCATATGATCCATTCTAATTCATTCGTACGATCCATTCTAATTCATTCGTACGATCCATTCTAATTCATTCGTACCATCCATTCTAATTCATTCGTACGATCCATTCTAATTCATTCGTATGATCCATTCTAATTCATTAGCACGATCAATTCTAATTCATTCATACGATCTATTCTAATTCATACGATCCATTCTAATTCATTCATACGATCCATTCTATTTCATTCGTATGATCCATTCAAATTCATTCATACGATCCATTCTATTTCAATCGTACGATCCATTCTTACTCATTCGTACGATCCATTCTATTTTGTTCGCACGATCCAATCTAATTCATTCGCACGATCCATTCTAATTCATTCATACGATCCATTCTATTTCATTCGTACGATCCATTCTTACTCATTCGTACGATCCATTCTACTTCATTCGCATGAATATATCCATTCTAATTCATTCGTACGATCCATTCTAATTCATTCGCACTATCCATTCTAATTCATTCATACGATCCATTCTAATTCATTCGTACGATCCATTCTAATTCATTCGCACAATCTATTCTAATTCATTCGTACGATCCATTCTAATTCATTAGCACGATCCATTCTAATTAATTCGCACAATCTATTCTAATTCATTCATACAATCCATTCTAATTCTTTCGCATGAATGTATCCATTCTAATTCATTCGTACGATCCATTCTTACTCATTCGTACGATCCAATCTAATTCATTCGCACGATCCATTCTAATTCATCATTCGCACAATCTATTCTAATTTATTCGCACGAATTAGAATGGATTGTATGAATGAATTAGAATGGATCATGCGAATGAATTTAAATGGATCGTACGAATGGGATCATACGAAGGAATTAGGGTGGATCGTACGAATGAATTAGAATGGATACATTCGGGCGAAAGAATTAGAATGGATTGTATGAATGAATTAGAACGGATCGTGCGAATGAATTAGAATGGATCATACGAATGAATTAGAATAGATTGTGCGAATGAATTAGAATGGATCATGCTAATGAATTAGAATGGATCATACGAATGAGTTATAATTAGAATGGATCATACGAATGGGTAAGGAAAGATCGTACGAATAAAATAGAATAAGAATGGATCGTACGAATGAAATAGAATGGATCATACGAATGAATTAGAATGGATCGTGCTAATGAATTAGAACGGATCGTACGAATGAATTAGAATAGATTGTGCGAATGAATTAGAATGGATCATCCGAATGAATTAGAATGGATCGTATGAGTGAATTAGAATGGATCATGCGAATGAATTACAATGGATCGTACGAATGAATTAGAATGGATACATTCATTCGAATGAATTAGAATGGATCGTATGAATTAATTAAAATGGATCGTGCGAATGAATTAGAATGGATCGTACGAATGAATTAGAATGGATTGTACGAATGAATTAGAATGGATCGTGTGAATGAATTAGAATGGATCGTATGAATGAATTAGAGTGGATACATTCGTGCGAATGAATTAGAATAGATCATACGAATGAGTAAGAATGGATCGTACGAATGAAATAGAATGGATCGTACGAATGAATTAGAATGGATCGTGCTAATGAATTAAAATAGATCGTACGAGGGAATTAGAATGGATCGTACGAATGAATTAGAATGGATCGTACGAATGAAATAGAATGGATGGTACAAATGAATTAGAATGGATCGTGCTAATGAATTAGAATGGATTGTACGAATGAATTACAATAGATTGTGCGAATGAATTAGAATGGATCGTACGAATGAATTAGAATGGATTGTATGAATGAATTAGAATGGATCGTGCGAATGAATTAGAATGGGTCGTACGAATGAATTAGAATGGATTGTATGAATGAATTAGAATAGATCATGCGAATGAATTAGAATGATCGTACGAATGAATTTAAATAGATATATACGAAAGAATGAATCGTACGTATGAATTAGAATGGATCGTACGAATGAATTAGAATGGATCATTGCGAATGAATTAGATTGGATCGTGCGAATGAATTAGAATGGATCGTACGAATGAGTAAGAATGGATCGTACGAATGAAACAAAATGGATCCTATATATGAATTAGAATGATCCACACTAATTCCTTCGTATGATCCATTTTAATTCATTCGCACGAATGTATCCATTCTAATTCATTCGTTCGATCCATTCGAATTCATTCATATGATCCATTCTAATTCATTCATATGATCCATTCTAATTCATTCGCACGAATGTATCCATTCTAATTCATTTTTACGATCCATTCTAATTCATTCGCACAATCTATTCTAATTCATTCGTACGATCCATTCTAATTCATTCGCACGATCCATTCTAATTGCACGATCCATTCTAATTTATTCGTATGATCCATTCTAATTCATTTGTACGATCTACCCTAATTCCTTCGTATAATCCATTCTAATTCATTTGTACGATCCATTCTAATTCATTCGCACGATCCATTCTAATTTATTACATGAATGAATTAGAATGGATCGTACAAATGAATTAGAATGGATGATGCGAAAGAATTAGAATGGATTGTATGAATGAAATGGAATGGATCGTATGAATGAATTAGATTGCACGATCCACTTTAATTCATTCATACATTCTAATTAGAATGGATCGTACGAATGAATTAGAATGGATCGTATGAATGAATTAGCACGATCCATTCTAATTCTTTCGCATGAATGTATCCAATCTAATTCATTCTAATTAGAATGGATCATACGAATGAACTAGAATGGATCGTATGAATGAATTAGCACGATCCATTCTAATTCTATTCTAATTCATTCTAATTCATTCGAACGATCCATTCTAATTTATTCACATGATCCATTCTAATTCATTCGCACGACTGAATTAGAATGGATCGTACGAAGGAATTAGAATGGATACATTCGTGGGAATGAATTAAAATGGATCGTACGAAGGAATTAAAATGGATCATACGAATGAATTAGAATGGATCGTATGAATGAATTCGAATGGATCATACGAATGAATTAGAATAGATTGTGCAAATGAATTAGAATGGATCGTACGAATGAATTAGAATGGATACATTCGTGTGAAAGAATTAGAATGGATTGTATGAATAAATTAGAATGGATCGTGCAAATGAATTAGAATGAATCGTACAAATGAATTAGAATGGATCGTACGAATGAATTAAAATAGATTGTGCGAATGAATTAGAATGGATCGTACGAATGAATTAGAATGGATACATTCGTGCGAATGAATTAGAATAGATCGTATGAATGAATTAGAATGGATCGTATGAATGAATTCGAATGGATCGTACGAATGAATCAGAATGGATACATTCGTGCGAATGAATTAGAATGGATCATACGAAGGAATTAGGGTGGGTCGTACGAATGAATTAGAATGGAAACATTCATGCGAAAGAATTAGAATGGATTGTATGAATGAATTAGAATGGATCGTATGAATGAATTAGAATGGATCGTGCGAATGAATTAGAATGGATTGTATGAATGTATTAGAATGGATCGTATGAATGAATTAGAATGGATCGTGCGAATGAATTAGATTGGATCGTACAAATGAATTAGAATGGATCGTGCGAATAAATTAGAATGGATCGAAGGAATCAATTAGAATGGATACATTTGTGCGAATGAATTAGAATGGTACTTACGAATGAGTAAGAATGGATCATACGAATGAATTAGAATGTATCGTTCTAATGAATTATAATGGATCGTACGAATGAATTAGAATAGATTGTGCGAATGATGAATTAGAATGGATCGTGCGAATGAATTAGATTGGATCGTGCGAATGAATTAGAATGGATCGTACGAATGAATTAGAATGGATCGTATGAATGAATTAGAATGGATCGTGCAAATGAATTAGAATGGATCTTACGAATGAATTAGAATGGATACATTCGTGCGAATGAATTAGAATGGATCATGCAAATGAATTAGATTGGATCGTGCGAATGAATTAGAATGGATCGTATGAATGAATTAGATTGGATCGTATGAATGAATTACAATGGATCGTATGAATGAATTAGAATGGATCGTACAAATGAATTAGAATGAAATAGAATGGATCCATTCTAATTCCTTCGTACGATCCATTCTAATTCATTCCCATGAATGTATCCATTCTAATTCATACGTACGATCCATTCTAATTCATTCATAACGTACGATCCATTCTAATTCCTTTGTACGATCCATTCTATTTCATTCGTATGATCCATTATAATTCCTTCGTACGATCCATTCTAATTCATTCCCATGAATGTATCCATTCTAATTCATACGTACGATCCATTCTAATTCATTCATACGATCCAATCTAATTCATTCATACGATCCATTCTAATTCATTCGCACGAATGTATCCATTCTAATTCATTTGTACGATCCATTCTAATTCATTCGCTTAATCTATTCTAATTCATTCGTATGATCCATTTTAATTCATTAGCACGATCCATTCTAATTCATTCGTACGATCCATTCTAATTCATTCGTACGATCCATTCTTACTCATTCGTACGATCCATTCTAATTCATTCGCACGATCCATTCTAATTCATTCATACGATCCATTCTAATTCATTAGCACGATCCATTCTAATTCATTCGTACGATCCATTCTATTTCATTCGTACGATCCATTCTTACTCATTCGTACGATCCATTCTAATTCATTTGCACGAATGTATCGATTCTAATACATTCGTACGATCCATTCTAATTCATTCGCACGATCTATTCTAATTCATTCATACGATCTATTCTAATTCATTCATACTCATTCGTGCGAATGAATTAGAATGGATCGTATGAATGAATTAGAATGGATCGTATGAATGAATTAGAATGGATCGTGTGAATAAATTAGAATGGATCGTATGAAATAATTAGACGGGATCGTATGAATGAATTAGAATAGATCGTGCGAATGAATTAGAATGGATCGTACGAATGAATTAGAATGGATACATTCGTGTGAATGAATTAGAATGGATCGTACGAATGAGTAAGAATGGATCGTACGAATGAAATAGAATGGATCGTACGAATGAATTAGAATGGATCGTGCTAATGAATTAGAATGGATCGTACGAATAAATTAGAATGGATCATTCGAAGGAATTAGGGTGGAACGTACGAATGAATTAGAATGGATACATTCGTGCGAAAGAATTAGAATGGATTTTATGAATGAATTAGAATGGATCGTGCAAATGAATTAGAATGGATCATGCGAATGAATTAGAATGGATCGTAGAATGAATTAGAATAGATTGTGCGAATGAATTAGAATGGATCGTACGAATGAATTAGAATGGATCGTATGAATGAATTAGAATGGATTGCATAAATGAATTAGAATGGATCATGCGAATGAATTAGAATGGATCGTACGAATAAATTTGAATGAATACATTCGTGCAAATGAATTAGAATGGATAGTATGAATGAGTAAGAATGGATCGTACAAATGAAATAGAATAGATTGTGCGAATGAATTAGAATGGATCATGCGAATGAATTAGATTGGATCTTGCGAATGAATTAGAATGGATCGTACGAATGAATTAGAATGGATACATTCGTGCGAATGAATTAGAATGGATCGTGCAAATGAATTAGAATGGATCCTACGAATAAATTAGAATGGATCATATAAATGAATTAGAATGGATCGTACGAATGAATTAGAATGGATACATTCGTGCGAAAGAATTTAGAATGGATCGTACGAAGAAATTAGAATGAATTAGATTGAATACATTTGTGCGAATGAATTAGAATGGATCGTGCTAATGAATTAGAATGGATCGTGCGAATGAATTAGAATGGATCGTAGGAATGAAATAGAAAGGATATATTCGTACGAATGAATTAGAATGGATCGTACGAATGAGTAAGAATGGATCGTACGGATGAAATAGAATGGATCGTGCGAATGAATTAGAATGGATCGTACGAATGAATTAGAATGGATAGTGCGAATGAATTAGAATGGATCGTACGAATGAATTAGAATGGATACATTTGTCCGAATGAATTAGAATGGATCGTACGTATGAGTAAGAATGGATCATATGAATGAAATAGAATGGATCATGCGAATGAATTAGAATGGATCGTACGAATGAATTAGAATATTAGAATGGATCGTACGAATGAATTAGAATGGATCGTGCGAATGAATTAGAATGGATCTTACGAATGAATTAGAATGGATCGTGCGAATGAAATTAGATTGGATACATTCGTGCGAATGAATTAGAATGGATCGTACGAATGGATCGTACGAAGGAATTAGAATGAATTAGAATGGATACATTCGTGCTAATGAATTAGAATGGATCGTATGAATGAATTAGATTGGATAGTATGAATGAATTAGAATGGATCGTACGTATGAATTAGAATGGATACATTCATGGGAAAGAATTAGAATGGATCATACGACGGAATTAGAATGGATCGTACGTATGAATTCTATTTCATTCTAATTCATTAGCACGATCCATTCTAATCCATTCTAATTCATTCGTACATTCCATTCTAATTCATACGAAGGAATTAATTCATACGATCCGTTCTAATTCATTCGTACAATCTATTCTATTCATTCATACGATCCATTCTATTTCATTCGCACGAATGTATCCATTCTAATTCATTCATACGATCCATTCTAATTCATTCGCACAATCTATTCTAATTCATTCGTACGATCCATTCTAATTCATTTGCACGATCCATTCTAATTCATTTGCACGATCCATTCTAATTCATTCGCACGAATGTATCCATTTTAATTCATTCGCACGAATGTATCCATTCTAATTCATTTGTACGATCAATTCTAATTATTTCGCACGATCCAATCTAATTCATTCGCATGATCCATTCTAATTCATTTGTACGATACATTTTATTTCATTCGTACTATCCATTCCTACTCATTCGTACGATCCATTCTAATTAATTCGCACAAATGTATCCATTCTAATTCTTTCGTACGATCCATTCTAATTCATTCGCACGATCCATTCTAATTTATTCGTATGATCCATTCTAATTCATTCGTATGATCCATTTTAATTCATTCGCACGATCCATTCTTATTCATTCATACAATACATTCTAAATCATTCATACGATACATTCTAATTCCTTCCTACGATCTATTCTAATTTATTCGCACGATCCAATCTAATTCATTCGCACGATCCATTCTAATTCATTCGTACGATCCATTCTAATTCATTCATACAATCCATTCTTATTCTTTTGCACAAATGTATCCATTCTAATTCATTCGTACGATCCATTCTAATTCTTTCGTACGATCCATTCTAATTCCATCGTACGATCCATTCTATTTCATTCGTATGATCCATTCTAATTCCTTCGTATGATCCATTCTAATTCATTCGTACAATCCATTCTAATTCATTCATACGATCCATTCTAATTCATTCATACAATCCATTCTAATTCTTTCGCACGAATGTATCCATTCTAATACATTCGTACGATCCACCCTAATTCCTTCGTATGATCCATTCTAATTCATTCGCACAAATGTATCCATTCTAATTCATTCGTACGATCCATTCGAATTCATTCATACGATCCATTGCAATTCATTCATATGATCCATTCTATTTCACTCGTACGATCCATTCTTACTCATTCGCACGATCCATTCTAATTCATTCGCACGATCCAACCTAATTCATTCGCACGATCCATTCTAATTCATTCGTACGATCCATTCTATTTCATTCGTGCGATCCATTCTTACTCATTCGGACAATCCATTCTAATTCATTCGCATGAATGTATCCATTCTAATTCATTCATACGATCCATTCTAATTCATTAGCACGATCCATTCTAATTCATTCATACGATCCATTCTAATTCATTCATACGATCCATTATATATATATATATATATATATATATATATATATATATATATATATATATATATATATATATATATATATATATATAGATATATATATTTTCGTACGATCCATTATAATTCATTCGCACGATCCATTCTAATTCATTCGCACAATCTATTCTAATTCATTCGTAATTCATTAGCACGATCATTCAGGTGTTTAGGTTGCTGCCTCAGACTTTGTATCCGGTTGAATACAAAGGTGCACCTTTGAATGAATTAGAATGGATCACACAGGGTCTCCCCACGATAAACTAACGTTCAAAGGTGCACCTTTGTATTCAACGAAATACAAAGTCTGAGGCCGCAACCTAAACACTTGAATGATCGTGCGAATGAATTACGAATGAATTAGAATAGATCGTGCGAATGAATTAGAATGGATCGTACGAATGAATTAGAATGGATCGTGCGAATGAATTAGAATGGATCGTACGAATGAATTAGAATCGATACATTCGTGCGAATGAATTAGAATGGATCGTACGAATGAGTAAGAATGGATCGTACGAATGAAATAGAATGGATCATACGAATGAATTAGAATGGATCGTGCGAATGAATTAGATTGGATCGTGCGAATGAATTAGAATGGATCGTACGAATGAATTAGAATGGATACATTCGTGCGAATGAATTAGAATGGATCGTGCAAATGAATTAGAATGGATCGTGCGAATGAATTAGAATAGATCGTACGAATGAATTAGAATAGATTGTGCGAATGAATTAGAATGGATCGTACGAATGAATTAGAATGGATACATTCGTGTGAATGAATTAGAATGGATCGTATGAATTAATTAGAATGGATCATATGAATGAATTTGAATGGATCGTACGAATGAATTAGAATGGATAGATTAGTATGAATGAATTAGAATGGATCATACGAAGGAATTAGGGTGGATTATATGAATGAATTAGAATGGATACATTCGTACAAAAGAATTAGAATGGATTGTATGAATGAATTAGAATGGATCGTATGAATGAATTAGAATGGATCGTGCGAATGAATTAGAATGGATCATACGAATGAATTAGAATGGACCGTATGAATGAATTAGAATGGATCATGCGAATGAATTAGAATTGATCGTACGAATGAATTAGAATGGATACATTCATGCGAATGAATTAGAATGGATCGTACGAATGAGTAACAATGGATCGTACGAATGAAATAAAATGGATCGTACGAATGAATTAGAATGGATCATTCTAATAAATTAGAATGGATCGTACGAATGAATTAGAATAGATTGTGCGAATGAATTAGAATTGATCGTACGAATGAATTAGAATGGATCGTATGAATGAATTAGAATGCATCGTGCGAATGAATTAGAATGGATAGTACGAATGAATTAGAATGGATACATTTGTGCGAATGAATTAGAATGGATCGTACGAATGAGTAAGAATGGAACGCCCGAATGAAATAGAATGGATCGTACGAATGAATTAGAATGGATCGTGCTAATGAATTTAAATGGATCGTACAAATGAATTAGAATAGATTGTGCGAATGAATTAGAATGGAACGTAGAATGAATTAGAATGGATCGTATGAATGAATTAGAGTGGATCGTGCGAATGAATTAGAATGGATCGTACGAATGAATTAGAATGGATACATTCGTGCGAATGAATTAGAATGGATTGTATGAAGGAATTTGAATCGATCGTATGAATGAATTAGAATGGATCGTGCGAATGAATTAGAATGGATCGTACGAATGAATTAGAATGGATCATACGAAGGAATTGGGGTGGATTGTACGAATGAATTAGAATGGATACATTCTTGTGAAATAATTAGAATGGATTGTATGAATGAATTAGAATGGATCGTATGAATGAATTAGAATGGATCGTGCGAATAAATTAGAATGGATAGTACGAATGAATTAGAATGGATCGTATAAATGAATTAGAATGGATCGTGCGAATGAATTAGAATGGATCCTACGAATGAATTAGAATGGATACATTCGTGCGAATGAATTAGAATGGATCGTATGAATGAGTAAAAATGGATCGTACGATTGAAATAGAATGGATCGTACGAATCAATTAGAATGGATCATGCTAATGAATTAGATTGGATCGTACGACCAATGAATTAGAATGGATACATTCGTGCGAATGAATTAGAATGGATCATACGATTGAATAATAATGGATCATATGAATAAAATAGAATGGATCGTACGATTGTATCCATTCTATTTCATTCATACGATACATTCTTACTCATTCGTAAGATCCATTCTAATTCATTCGCACGAATGTATCCATTCTAAATCATTCGTACGATCCCTTCTAATTCATTCGCACAATCAATTCTAATTCATTCATACGAGCCATTCTAATTCATTCATACGATCCATTCTAATTTACTCGCACGAATGTATCCATTCTAATTCATTTGTACGATCCATTCTAATTCATTTGCACAATCTATTCTAATTCATTCGTACGATCCATTATCATTTATTCATATGATCCATTCTAATTCATTCGCACGATCCATTCTAATTCATTCATACGATCCATTCTAATTCATTCATACAATCCATTCTAATTCTTTCGCACGAATGTATCCATTCTAATTCATTCGTACGATCCACCCTTATTCCTTCGTATGATCCATTCTAATTCATTCGTACGATCCATTCTAATTTATTCTCATGATCCATTCTAATTCATTCATACGATCCATTCTAATTCATTCGTACGATCCATTCTAATTCATTCGCACAATCTATTCTAATTCATTCGTACGATCCATTCTAATTCATTAGCACGATCCATTCTAATTCATTTGTACGATCCATTCTAATTTATTAGCACGATCCATTCTAATTCATTCATACGATCCATTCTAATTCATTCGCACGTATGTATCCATTCTAATTCATTCGTACGATTCATTCTAATTCATTCGCACAATCTATTCTAATTCATTCGTACAATCCACCCTAATTCCTTCGTATGATCCATTCTAATTTATTCGCACGAATGTATCCATTGTAATTCATTCGTACGATCCATTCTAATTCATTCGTACGATCCATTCGAATTCTTTCATACGATCCATTATGCGATCTATTCTAATTCATTCATAAGATCATTATTACTATCCATTCTAATTCATTCATACGATCCATTCTAATTCATTCGCACGATCTATTCTAATTCATTCATACGATACATTCTTACTCATTCGTATGATCCATTCTAATTCATTCGCACAAATATATCCATTCAAATTCATTCGTACGATCCATTCTAATTCATTCGCACAATCTATTCTAATTCATTCATACAATCCATTCTAATTCATTCGCACGATCCATTCTAATTCATTCGTACGATCCATTCTAATTCATTCATACAATCAATTCTAATTTTTTTGTACGAATGTATTCATTCTAATTCATTCGTACAATCCATTCTATTTCATTCGCACGATCCATTCTAATTCATTCATACGATCCATTCTAATACATTCGTACGATCCATTCTAATTCATTTGTACGATCTATTCTAATTCATTCGTACGATGCACCCTAATTCCTTTGTATGATCCATTCTAATTCATTCGCACCAACGTATCCATTCTAATTCATTCATACGATCCATTCGAATTCATTCTACGATCCATTCTATTTCATTCGTACAATTCATTCTAATTCATTCGCACGATCCATTCTAATTCATTCATACAATCCATTCTAATTCATTTGTACGATCCATTCTAATTCCTTCGTAAGATCCATTCTAATTCATTCGTACGATCCATTCTAATTCATTCGTACGATCCATTCTAATTCATTCGTGCGATCCATTCTAATTCATTCGTACGATCCATTCTAATTCATTCATACGATCCATTCTTACTCATTCGTACGATCCATTCTTACTCATTCGTACGATCCATTCTAATTCATTCACACGATCCATTCTAATTCATTCATACGATCCATTCTAATTCGTGTGTACGATCCATTCTAATTCATTCGCACGATCCTTTCTAATTCATTCATACAATCCATTCTAATTCATTTATACAATCCATTCTAATTCTATCGCACGAATGTATCTATTCTAATTCATTCGTACGATCTACCCTAATTCCTTCGTATGATCCATTCTAATTCATTCGCACGAATGTATCCATTCTAATTCATTTATACGATCATTTCGAATTCATTCATACGATCCATTCTAATTCATTCATACGATCCATTCTAATTTATTCATACGATCCATTCTAATTCATTCGCACGAATGTATTCATTCGCATAATCTATTCTAATTCCTTCGTACGATCCATTCTAATTCATTAGCACGTTCCATTCTAATTCATTCGTACGATCCATTCTATTTCATTCGTACGATCCATTCTTACTCATTTACATTCATTCGCACGATCCATTCTAATTCATTCATACGATCCATTCTAATTCATTCGTACGATCCATTCCAATTCATTCGCACAATCTATTCTAATTTTTTCGTAAGATCCATTCTAATTCATTAGCACGATCCATTCTAATTCTTTTGTCCGATCCATTCTAATTCATTCGTACGATCGATTCTAATTCGTTCATATGATCCATTCTAATTCATTCGCACGAATGTATCCATTCTAATTCCTTCGTACGATCCATTCTAATTCATTCGTACAATCCATTCTAATCCATTCTAATTCATTATTCGCATAATCTATTCTAATTTATTCGTACGATCAATTCTAATTCATTAGCACGATCCATTCTAATTCATTCTTACGATCCATTCTATTTCATTCGTACGATCCATTCTGGCTCATTCATACGATCCATTCTAATTCATTCGCACAAATATATCCATTCAAATTCATTCGTACGATCCATTCTAATTCATTCCTACGATCCACCCTAATTCCTTCGTATGATCTATTGAAATTCATTCGCACGAATGTATCGTACGTGAATTAGAATGGATAGTACGTATGAATTAGAATGGATCGTACGAATGAGTAAGAATGGATCGTACGAATGAATTAGAATGGATCGCACAAAGGAATGATTTAGAATGGATACATTCGTACAATCCATTCTAATTCATTCGTACAATCCATTCTAATTCATTCGCACGATCCATTCTAATTCTTTCGCACGAATGTATCCATTCTAATTCATTCGTACGATCCACCCTAATTCCTTCGTTTGATCCATTCTAATTCATTCACACGAATCTATCCATTCTAATTCATTCGTACGATCCATTCGAATTCATTCATATGATCCATTCTAATTTATTCGTGCAATCCATTCTATTTCATTCGCACGAATGTATCCATTCTAATTCATTCGTACGATCCATTCTAATTCATTCGCACAATCTATTCTAGTTCATTCGTACGATCTATTCTAATTCATTCGCACGATCAATTCTAATTCATTTGCACGATCCATTCTAATTCATTCGCACGAATGTATCCATTCTAATTCATTCACACGAATGTATCCATTCTAATTCATTCAAACGATCCATTCTAATTCATTCGCACGAATGTATCCATTCTAATTCATTCGTACGATCCATTCTAATTCCCTCGTAAGATCCATTCTAATTCCTTCGTACGATCCATTCTAATTCCTTCATACGATCCATTCTATTTTATTCGGATGATCCATTCTAATTCCTTCATAAGATCCTTTCTAATTCATTCGTACAATCCATTATAATTCATTCATACGATCCATTCTAATTCATTCATACAATCCATTCTAATACTTTCGCACGAATATATTAGAATGGATTGTATAAATGAATTAGAATGGATCGTTCAAATGAATTAGAATGGATCGTGCGAATGAATTAGAATGGATTGTACGAATGAATTAGAATAGATTTTGCGAATGAATTAGAATGGATCGTACGAATGAATTAGAATGGATACATTCGTGCGAATGAATTAGAATGGATCGTATGAATGAATTAGATTGGATCGTATGAATGAATTAGATTGGATCGTATGAATGAATTAGAATGGATCGTACGTATGAATTAGAATGGATACATTCATGGTAATGAATTAGAATGGATCGTACGAAGGAATTAGAATGGATCGTACGTATGAATTCTATTTCATTCTAATTCATTAGCACGATCAATTCTATTCCATTCTAATTCATTCATACAATCCATTCTAATTCATTCATACGATCCATTCTAATTCATTCGCACAATCTATTCTAATTCATTCGTACGATCCATTCTAGTTCATTTGCACGATCCATTCTAATTCATTCGCACGAATGTATCCATTCTAATTCATTCGTACAATCAATTCTAATTCATTTGCACGATTCAATCTAATTCATTCGCACGATCCATTCTAATTCATTCATACGATCCATTCTATTTCATTCGTACGATCCATTCTTACTCATTCGTACGATCCATTCTAATTCATTCGCACGAATGTATCCATTCTAATTCAATCGTATGATCCATTCTAATTCATTCATACGATCCATTCTAATTCATTCGTACGATCCATTCTAATTCATTCGCACGATCCATTCTAATTCATTCATACAATACATTCTAATTCATTCATACGATCCATTCTAATTCCTTCGTACGATCCATTCTAATTCATTCACATAATCCAATCTAATTCATTCGCACGATTCATTCTAATTCATTCGTACGATCCATTCTAATTCATTCATACAATCCATTCTCATTCTTTTGCATGAATGTATCCATTCTAATTCATTCGTACGATCCATTCTAATTCCTTCGTACGATCCATTCTAATTCATTCGTACGATCCATTCTAATTCATTCGTACGATCCATTCTATTTCATTCGTATGTTCCATTCTAATTCCTTTATACGATCCATTCTAATTCATTCGTACAATCCATTCTAATTCATTCATACGATCCATTCTAATTCATTCATACAATCCATTCTAATTCTTTCGCACGAATGTATCCATTCTAATTCATTCGTTCGATCCACCCTAATTCCTTCGTATGATCCATTCTAATTCATTCGCACGAATGTATCCATTCTAATTCATTTGTACGATCCATTCGAATTCATTCATACGATCCATTCTAATTCAATCATACGATCCATTCTATTTCATTCGTACGATCCATTCTTACTCATTCGTACGATCCATTCTAATTCATTTGCACGATCCAATCTAATTCATTCGTACGATCCATTCTAATTCATTCGTACGATCCATTCTATTTCATTCGTACGATCCATTCTTACTCATTCATACGATCCATTCTAATTCATTCGCACGAATATATCCATTCTAATTCATTCGTACGATCCATTCTAATTCATTCGCACGATCCATTCTAATTCATTCATACGATCCATTCTAATTCATTCGTGCGATCCATTCTAATTCATTCGCACGATCCATTCTAATTCATTCGCACAATCTATTCTAATTCATTCGTAATTCATTCGCACGATCATTTAGGTGTTTAGGTTGCGGCCTCAGACTTTGTATTTGGTTGAATATAAAGATGCACCTTTGAATGAATTTGAATTTGAATGAATTTGAATTGATCATGCGAAGAATTAGAATGGACCGTACGAATGAATTAGAATAGATTGTGCGAATGAATTAGAATGGATCGTATAAATGAATTAGAATGGATAAATTCGTGCGAATAAATAAGAATGGATCATATAAATGAATTAGAATGGATCGTATGAATGAAATCGAATTGATCGTACGAATGAATTAGAATGGATACATTCGTGCGAATGAATTAGAATGGATCATACGAAGGAATTAGGGTGGATCGTATGGATGAATTAGAATGGATACATTCGTGCAAAAGAATTAGAATGGATTGTATGAGTGAATTAGAATGGATCGTATGAATGAATTAGAATGGATCGTGCGAATGAATTAGAATGGATCGTATGAATGAATTAGAATGGATTGCATGAATGAATTAGAATGGATCATGCGAATGAATTATAATGGAACATACGAATGAATTAGAATGGATACATTCGTGCGAATGAATTAGAATGGATCGTACGAATGAGTAAGAATGGATCGTACGAATGAAATAGAATGGATCGTACGAATGAATTAGAATGGATCATGCTAATAAATTAGAATCGATCGTACGAATAAATTAGAATAGATTGTGCGAATGAATTAGAATTGATCGTACGAATGAATTAGAATGGATCGTATGAATGAATTAGAATGGATCGTGCGAATGAATTAGAATGGATCGTACGAATGAATTAGAATGGATACATTCGTGCGAGTGAATTAGAATGGATCGTACGAATGAGTAAGAATGGATCGTACGAATGAAATAGAATGGATCGTACGAATGAATTAGAATGGATCGTGCTAATGAATTAGAATGGATCGTACGAATGAATTAGAATGGATCGTGCTAATGAATTAGAATGGATCGTACGAATGAATTAGAATAGATTGTGCGAATGAAATAGAATGGAACGTACGAATAAATTAGAATGGATCGTATGAATGAATTAGAATGGATCGTGCGAATGAATTAGAATGGATCGTACGAATGAATTAGAATGGATACATTCGTGCGAATTAATTAGAATGGATTATATGAATGAATTAGAATCGATCGTATGAATAAATTAGAATGGATCGTGCAAATGTATTAGAATGGATCGTACGAATGAACTAGAATGGATCGTGCGAATGAATTAGAATGGATCGTACGAATGAATTAGAATAGATACATTCGTGCGAATGAATTAGAATGGATCGTACGAATGACTAAGAATGTATCGTATGAATGAAATAGAATGGATCGTACAAATGAATTAGAATGGATCGTGCTAATGAATTAGAATGGATCGTACGAATGAATTACAATAAATTGTGCGAATGAATTAGAATACATCGTACGAATGAATTAGAATGGATACATTCGTGCGAAAGAATTAGAATGGATTGTATGAATGAATTAGAATGGATCGTATGAATGAATTAGAATGGATCGTGCGAATGAATTATAATGGATCGTGCGAATGAATTAGAATGGACCGTACGAATGAATTAGAATGGATCGTGCGAATGAATTAGAATGGATCGTACGAATGAGTAAGAATGAATCGTACGAATGAATTAGAATGAATCGTATAAATGAATTAGAATGGATCGTACAAATGAATTAAAATGGATCGTACGAATGAATTAGAATAGATTGTGCGAATGAATTAGAATGGATCGTACGAATAAATTAGAATGGATACATTCGTGCGAATGAATTAGAATGGATTGTATGAATGAATTAGATTGGATCGTATGAATGAATTAGATTGGATCGTACGTATGAATTAGAATAGATACATTCATGGTAATGAAATAGAATGGATCGTACGAAGGAATTAGAATGGATCATGCGAATGAAATAGAATGGATCGTACGAAGGAATTAGAATGGATCGTACGAAGGAATTAGAATGGATCGTACGAATGAATTAGAATGGATACATTCATGCAAAAGAATTAGAATGGATTGTATGAATTAATTGGAATGGATCGTATGAATGAATTAGATCCATTCTAATTCATTCGTATGATCCATTCTAATTCGTGCGAATGAGTAAGAATGGATCGTACGAATGAGTAAGAATGGATCGTACGAATAAAATTGAATGGATCGTATGAATGAATTAGAATAGATCGTGCAAATGAATTAGAATGGATCGTACGAATGAATTAGAATAGATTGTGCGAATGAATTTGAATGGATTGTACGAAAGAATTAGAATGGATACATTCGTGCGAAGGAATTAGAATGGATCGTACGAAGGAATTAGAAAAAATTAGAATGGATACATTCATGCGAATGAATTAGAATGGATCGTATGAATGAATTAGATTGGATCGTATGAATGAATTAGAATGGATCGTACGTATGAATTAGAATGGATACATTCATGGGAATGAATCAGAATGGATCGTACGAAGGAATTAGAATGGATTGTACGAATGAATTAGAATGGATACATTCGTGCAAAAGAATTAGAATGGATCGTATGAATGAATTAGATTGGATCGTATGAATGAATTAGAATGGATCGTACGAATGAATTAGAATGGATCGTATGAATGAATTAGAATGGATCGTGCGAATGAAATAGAATGGATAGTACGAATGAATTAGAATGGATACATTCGTGCAAAAGAATTAGAATGGATTGTATGAATGAATTAGAATGGATCGTACAAATGAATTAGAATGGATCGTGCGAATGTACTAGGATGGATCGTACGAATGAATTAGAATAGATTGTGCGAATGAATTAGAATGGATCGTACGAATGAATTAGAATGGATACATTCGTGCGAATGAATCAGAATGGATCTTATGAAAGAATTAGAATGGATCGTACGTATGAATTTGAAAGGATACATTCATGGGAATGAATTAGAATGGATCGTACGAAGGAATTAGAATGGATCGTACGAAGGAATTAGAATGGATCGTTCGAAGGAATTAGAATAGATACATTCGTACAAAAGAATTAGAATGGATTGTATGAATGAATTAGAATGGATCGTACAAATGAATTAGAATGGATCATGCAAATGAATTAGAAGGGATCGTACGAATGCATTAGAATGGATCGTGCGAATGAATTAGAATGGATCGTACGAATGAATTAGAATGGATACATTTGTGCGAATGAATTAGAATGGATCGTACGAATGAGCAAGAATGGATCATACGAATGAAATAGAATGGATCATACGAATGAATTAGAATAGATCCTGCTAATGAATTAGAATGGATCGTACGAATGAAATAGAATAGATTGTGCGAATGAAATAGAATGGAAAGTACGAATGAATTAGAATGGATCGTATGAATGAATTAGAATGGATCGTACGAATGAATTAGAATGGATACATTCGTGCGAATTAATTAGAATTGATTGTATGAATGAATTAGAATCGATCGTATGAATAAATTAGAATGGATCGTGCGAATGAATTAGAATGGATCGTACGAATGTATTAGAATGGATCGTGCGAATGAATTAGAATGGATCGTACAAATGAATTAGAATGGATACATTCGTGTGAATGAATTAGAATGGATCGTACGAATGACTAAGAATGTATCGTCCGAATGAAATAGAATGGATCGTACAAATGAATTAGAATGGATCGTGCTAATGAATTAGAAGGGATCGTACGAATGAATTACAATAGATTGTGCGAATGAATTTGAATAGATCGTACGAATGAATTAGAATGGATACATTCGTGCGAAAGAATTAGAATGGATTGTATGAATAAATTAGAATGGATCGTATGAATGAATTAGAATGGATCGTGCGAATCAATTAGAATGGATCGTACGAATGAGTAAGAATTAATCGTACGAATGAATTAGAATGGATCGTACGAATGAATTAGAATGGATCGTACAATTGAATTAAAATGGATCGTACGAATGAATTAGAACAGATTGTGCGAATGAATTAGAATGGATCGTACGAATAAATTAGAATGCATACATTCGTGCGAATGAATTAGAATGGATCGTATGAATGAATTAGATTGGATCGTATGAATGAATTAGAATGGATCGTACGTATGAATTAGAATAGATACATTCATGGTAATGAAATAGAATAGATCGTACGAAGGAATTAGAATGGATCATACGAATGAAATAGAATGGATTGTACGAAGGAATTAGAATGGATCGTACGAAGGAATTAGAATGGATCGTACGAATGAATTAGAATGGATACATTCATGCAAAAGAATTAGAATGGATTGTATGAATGAATTGGAATGGATCGTATGAATGAATTTGATCCATTCTAATTCATTCGTACGATCCATTCTAATTCATTCGTACGATCCATTCTAATTCATAGGTACGATCCATTCTTACTCAATGAATTAGAATGGATTGTGCGAATGAATTAGAATGGATCGTATGTATAAATTAGAATGGATACATTCGTGCGAATAAATTAGAATGGATCGTACGAATGAGTAAGAATGGATCGTACGAATAAAATAGAATGGATCGTATGAATGAATTAGAATGGATCGTGCTAATGAATTAGAATGGATCGTACGAATGAATTAGAATAGATTGTGCGAATGAATTAGAATGGATTGTACGAAAAAATTAGAATGGATACATTCGTGCGAAGGAATTAGAATGGATCGTACGAAGGAATTAGAAAAAATTAGAATGGATACATTCATGCGAATGCATTAGAATGGATCGTATGAATGAATTAGATTGGATCGTATGAATGAATTAGAATGGATCGTACGTATGAATTAGAATGGATACATTCATGGGAATGAATCAGAATGGATCGTACGAAGGAATTAGAATGGATCGTACGAATGAATTAGAATGGATACATTCGTGCAAAAGAATTAGAATGGATCGTATGAATGAATTAGATTGGATCGTATGAATGAATTAGAATGGATTGTACGAATGAATTAGAATGGATCGTATGAATGAATTAGAATGGATCATGCGAATGAAATAGAATGGATAGTACGAATGAATTAGAATGGATACATTCGTGCAAAAGAATTAGAATGGATTGTATGAATGAATTAGAATGGATCGTACAAATGAATTAGAATGGATCGTGCCAATGTACTAGAATGAATCGTATGAATGAATTAGAATAGATTGTGCGAATGAATTAGAATGGATCTTACAAATGAATTAGAATGGATACATTCGTGCGATTGAATTAGAATGGATCGTATGAATGAATTAGAATGGATCGTACGTATTAATTAGAAATGATACATTCAGGGGAATAAATTAGAATGGATCGTACGAAGGAATTAGAATGGATCGTACGAAGGAATTAGAATGGATCGTACGAAGGAATTAGAATAGATACATTCGTACAATTGAATTAGAATGGATTATATGAATGAATTAGAATGGATCGTACAAATGAATTAGAATGGATCGTGCGAATGAATTAGAATGGATCGTACGAATGAATTAGAATGGATCGTGCGAATGAATTAGAATGGATCGTACGAATGAATTAGAATGGATACATTCGTGCGAATGAATTAGAATGGATCGTACGAATAAGCAATAATGGATCGTACGAATGAAATAGAATGGATCGTACGAATGAATTAGAATGGATCCTGCTAATGAATTAGAATGGATCGTACGAATGAATTAGAATAGATTGTGCGAATGAAATAGAATGGAACGTACGAATGAATTAGAATGGATCGTATGAATGAATTAGAATGGATCGTGCGAATGAATTAGAATGGATCGTACGAATGAATTAGATTGGATACATTCGTGCGAATTAATTAGAATTGATTGTATGAATGAATTAGAATCGATCGTATGAATAAATTAGAATGGATCGTGCGAATGAATTAGAATGGATCGTACGAATGAATTAGAATGGATCGTGCGAATGAATTAGAATGGATCGTACAAATGAATTAGAATGGATACATTCGTGCGAATGAATTAGAATGGATCGTACGAATGACTAAGAATGTATCGTCCGAATGAAATAGAATGGATCGTACAAATGAATTAGAATGGATCGTGCTAATGAATTAGAAGGGATCTTACGAATGAATTACAATCGATTGTGCGAATGAATTTGAATAGATCGTACGAATGAATTAGAATGGATACATTCGTGCGAAAGAATTAGAATGGATTGTATGAATGAATTAGAATGGATCGTATGAATGAATTAGAATGGATCGTGCGAATGAATTAGAATGGATCGTACGAATTAATTAGAATGGATTGTATGAATGAATAAGAATGGATCATGTGAATGAATTAGAATCGATCGTACGAATGAGTAAGAATGAATCGTACGAATGAATTAGAATGGATCGTACGAATGAATTAGAATGGATCATACAAATGAATTAAAATCAATCGTACGAATGAATTAGAATAGATTGTGCGAATGAATTAGAATGGATCGTACGAATAAATTAGAATGGATACATTCGTGCGAATGAATTAGATTTGATCGTATGAATGAATTAGAATGGATCGTACGTATGAATTAGAATGGATACATTCATGGGAATGAAATAGAATAGATCGTACGAAAGAATTAGAATGGATCATACGAATGAAATAGAATGGATCGTACGAAGGAATTAGAATGGATCGTACGAAGGAATTAGAAAGGATCGTACGAAAGAATTAGAATGGATCGTACGAATGAATTAGAATAGATACATTCGTGCAAAAGAATTAGAATGGATTGTATGAATGAATTAGAATGGATCTTATGAATGAATTAGATCCATTCTAATTCATTCATACGATCCATTCTAATTCATTCATACGATCCATTCTAATTCATACGTATGATCCATTCTTACTTAATGAATTTGAATGGATCGTGCGAATGAATTAGAATGGATCGTACGAATGAATTAGAATGGATACATTCGTGCGAATGAATTACAATGGATCGTACGAATGAGTAAGAATGGATCATACGAATGAAATAGAATGGATCGTACGAATGAATTAAAATGGATCGTGCTAATGAATTAGAATGGATCGTACGAATGAATTAGAATAGATTGTGCGAATGAATTAGAATGGATTGTACGAATGAATTAGAATGGATACATTCGTGCGAAGGAATTAGAATGGATCGTACGAAGGAATTAGAATGAATTAGAATGGATACATTCATGCGAATGAATTGGAATGGATCGTATGAATGAATTAGATTGGATCGTATGAATGAATTAGAATGGATCATACGTATGAATTAGAATGGATACATTCATGGGAATGAATTAGAATGGATCGTATGAAGGAATTAGAATGGATCGTACGAAGGAATTAGAATGGTTCGTACGAATGAATTAGAATGGATACATTCGTGCAAAAGAATTAGAATGGATCGTATGAATGAATAGAATGGATCGTGCGAATTAAATAGAATGGATAGTACGAATGAATTAGAATGGATACATTCGTGCAAAAGAATTAGAATGGATTGTATGAATAAATTAGAATGGATCGTACAAATGAATTAGAATGGATCGTGCGAATGAATTAGAATGGATCGTACGAATGAATTAGAATAGATTGTGCAAATGAATTAGAATGGATCATACGAATGAATGGATACATTCGTCCGAATGAATTAGAATGGATCGTATGAATGAATTAGAATGGATCGTATGTATGAATTAGAAAGGATACATTCATGGGAATGAATTAGAATGGATCGTACGAAGGAATTAGAATAGATACATTCGTACAAAAGAATTAGAATGGATCGTATGAATGAATTAGAATGGATCGTACAAATGAATTAGAATGGATCGTGCGAATGAATTAGAATGGATCATACGAATGAATTAGAATAGATTGTGCGAATAAATTAGAATGGATCGTACGAATGAATTTGAATGGATACATTCATGCGAATGAATTAGAATGGATCGTATGAATGAATTAGAATGGATCGTAAGAATGAATTCGAATGGATCATACGAATGAATTAGAATGGATACATTCATGCGAATGAATTAGAATGGATCATACGAAGGAATTAGGGTGGATCGTACAACCGAATTAGAATGGATACATTCGTGCAAAAGAACTAGAATGGATTGTATGAATGAATTAGAATGGATCATATGAATAAATTAGAATGGATCGTGCGAATGAATTAGAACGGATCGTACGAATGAATTAGAATGGATCGTATGAATGAATTAGAATGGATCGTGCGAATGAATTAGAATGGATCGTACGAATGAATTAGAATGGATGTGCGAATGAATTAGAATGGATAATTAGAATGGATCGTACGAATGAATTAGAATGGATAATTAGAATGGATCGTACGAATGAATTAGAATGGATACATTCGTGCGAATGAATTAGAATGGATCGTACGAATGAGTAAGAATGTATTGTACGAATGAAATAGAATGGATCGTACGAATTAATTAGAATGGATCATGCTAATAAATTAGAATAGATCATACGAATGAATTAGAATAGATTGTGCGAATGAATTACAATGAATCGTACGAATGAATTATAATGGATCGTATGAATGAATTCGAATGGATCGTGCGAATGAATAAGAATGGATTGTACTAATGAATTAGAATGGATACATTCGTGCGAATGAATTAGAATGGATCGTACGAATGAGTAAGAATGGATCATACGAATAAAATTGATTGGATCGTATGAATGAATTAGAATGGATCGTGCGAATGAATTAGAATGGATCATACGAATGAGTAAGAATGGATCGTACGAATGAAATAAAATGGATCGTACGTACGATACATTCTAATTCATTCATACGATCCATTCTAATTCATTCGCACGAATGTATCCATTCTAATCCATACGTATGATCCATTCCAATTCAGTCGCATAATCTATTCAAATTCATTCGTACGATCCATTCTAATTCATTCGCACGATCCATTCTAATTCATTTGTACGATCCATTATAATTCATTCATACAATCCATTCTAATTCTTTTGCACGAATGTATCCATTCTAATTCATTCGTACGATCCATTCTAATTCCTTCGTACGATCCATTCTAATTCCTTCGTACGATCTATTCTAATTCCTTCGTACGAATAAATTAAAATGGATTGTCTGAATGAATTAGAATGGATCGTGCGAACGAATTAGAATGGATCGTACGAATGAATTAGAATGGATCGTATGAATGAATTAGAATGGTTCGTATGAATGAATTCGAATTAGAATGAATTAGAATGGATCGTACGAATGAATTAGAATGGATCGTGCTAATGAATTAGAATAGATAGTGCGAATGAATTAGAATAGATTGTGCGAATGAATTAGAATGGATCGTACGAAGGAATTAGAATGGATACATTCGTGCGAATGTATTAGAATGGATCGTACGAATGAATTAGAATAGATTGTGCGAATAAATTCATTCATACAATCCATTCTAATTCTTTCGTACGATCCATTCTAATTCATTCGCACGATCCATTCTAATTCATTCATACGATCCATTCTAATTCATTCGTAACATCCATTCTAATTCATTCGCACGATACATTCTAATTCATTCTAATTCGAATTCATTCATACGATCCATTCTAATTCATTCATACGATCCATTCTAATTCATTCGTACGATCCATTCTAATTCATTCATACGATCCATTCTAATTAATTCATACAATCCATTCTAATACTTTCGCATGAATGTATTAGAATGGATTGTATAAATGAATTAGAATGGACCGTTCAAATGAATTAGAATGGATCGTGCGAATGAATTAGAATAGATCGTACGAATGAATTAGAATAGATTATGCGAACGAATTAGAATGGATCGTACGAATGAATTAGAATGGATACATTCGTGCGAATGAATTAGAATGGATCGTACGAATGATCGTACGAAGGAATTAGAATGAATTAGAATGGATACATTCGTGCGAATGAATTAGAATGGATCGTATGAATGAATTAGATTGGATCGTAAGAATTAATTAGATTGGATCGTATGAATGAATTAGAATGGATCGTACGTATGAATTAGAATGGATACATTCATGGGAATGAATTAGAATGGATCGTACGAAGGAATTAGAATGGATCGTATGTATGAATTCTATTTCATTCTAATTCTTTAGCACGATCAATTCTATTCCATTCTAATTCATTCGTACAATCCATTCTAATTCATACGAAGGAATTAATTCATACGATCCATTCTAATTCATTCGTACAATCTATTCTATTCATTCGTATGATACATTCTAATTCATTCGCACGAATATATCCATTCTAATTCATTCATACGATTCATTCTAATTCATTCGCACAATCTATTCTAATTCATTCGTACGATCCATTCTAATTCATTTGCACGATCCATTCTAATTCATTTGCACGATCCATTCTAATTCATTCGCACGAATGTATCCATTCTAATTCATTCGTACGATCAATTCTAATTTATTTGCTCGATCCAATCTAATTCATTCGCACGACCCATTCTAATTCATTCGTACGATCCATTCTATTTCATTCGTACGATCCATTCTTACTCATTCGTACGATCCATTCTAATTCATTCGTACGATCCATTATAATTCATTCGTACGATCCATTCTAATTCATTCGCACGATCCATTCTAATTCATTCGCACGATCCATTCTAATTCATTCATACAATACATTCTAATTCACTCATACGATCCATTCTAATTACTTTGTACGATCCATTCTAATTCATTCGCACGATCCAATCTAATTCATTCGCACGATCCATTCTAATTCATTCGTACGATCCATTCTAATTCATTCATGCAATCCATTCTAATTCTTTTGCACAAATGTATCCATTCTAATTCATTCGTACGATCCATTCTAATTCCTTCGTACGATCCATTCTAATTACTTCGTACGATCCATTCTATTTCATTCGTATGATCCATTCTAACTCCTTTATACAATCCATTCTAATTCATTCGTAAAATCCATTCTAATTCATTCATACGATCCATTCTAATTCATTCATACAATCCATTCTAATTCTTTCGCACGAATGTATCCATTTTAATTCATTCGTTCGATCCACCCTAATTCCTTCGTATGATCCATTCTAATTCATTCGCACGAATGTATCCATTCTAATTCATTCGTACGATCCATTCGAATTCATTCATACGATCCATTCTAATTCAATCATACGATCCATTCTATTTCATTCGTATGATCCATTCTTACTCATTCGTACGATCCATTCTAATTCATTTGCACGATCCAATATAATTCATTCGTACGATCCATTCTAATTCATTCGTACGATCCATTCTATTTCATTCGTACGATCCATTCTTACTCATTCGTACGATCCATTCTAATTTATTCGCACGAATGTATCCATTCTAATTCATTCGTACGATCCATTTTAACTCATTCGAACGATCCATTCTAATTCATTCATATAATCCATTCTAATTCATTTGTGCGATCCATTCTAATTCATTCGCATGATCCATTCTAATTCAGTCGCACAATCTATTCTAATTCATTCGTAATTCATTCGCACGATCATTTAGGTGTTTAGGTTGCGGCCTCAGACTTTGTATTTGGTTGAATACAAAGATGCACCTTTGAATGAATTTGAATTTGAATGAATTTGAATGGATCGTGCGAATGAATTATAATGGATCGTACGAATGAATTAGAATAGATTGTGCGAATGAATTAGAATGGATCGTACAAATGAATTAGAATGGATAAATTCGTGCGAATGAATAAGAATGGATCGTATAAATGAATTAGAATGGATCGTATGAATGAATTCGAATAGATCGTACGAATGAATTAGAATGGATACATTCGTGCGAATGAATTAGAATGGATCATACGAAGGAATTAGGGACGGTCGTATGAATGAATTAGAATGGATACATTCGTGCAAAAGAATTAGAATGGATTGTATGAATGAATTAGATTGGATCATATGAATGAATTAGAATGGATCGTGCGAATGAATTAGAATGGATCGTACGAATGAATTAGAAAGGATTGTATGAATGAATTAGAATGGATCATGCGAATGAATTATAATGGAACGTACGAATGAATTAGAATGGATACATTCGTGCGAATGAATTAGAATGGATCGTACGAAAGAGTAAGAATGGATCGTACGAATGAAATAGAATGGATCGTACGAATGAATTAGAATGGATCGTGCTAATAAATTAGAATCGATCGTACGAATGAATTAGAATAGATTGTGCGAATGAATTAGAATTGATTGTACGAATGAATTAGAATGGATCGTATGAATGAATTAGAATGGATCGTGCGAATGAATTAGAATGGATCGTACGAATGAATTAGAATGGATACATTCGTGCGAGTGAATTAGAATGGATCGTACGAATGAGTAAGAATGGATTGTACGAACGAAATAGAATGGATCGTACGAATGAATTAGAATGGATCGTGCTAATGAATTAGAATGGATCGTACGAATGAATTAGAATAGATTGTGCGAATGAAATAGAATGGAACGTACGAATGAATTAGAATGGATCATATGAATGAATTAGAATGGATCGTGCGAATGAATTAGAATGGATCGTACGAATGAATTAGAATGGATACATTCGTGCGAATTAATTAGAATGGATTGTATGAATGAATTAGAATCAATCGTATGAATAAATTAAAATGGAACGTGCGAATATATTAGAATGGATCGTACGAATGAATTAGAATGGATCGTGCGAATGAATTAGAATGGATCGTACGAATGAATTAGAATGGATACATTCGTGCGAATGAATAAGAATGGATCGTACGAATGACTAAGAATGTATCGTACGAATGAAATAGAATGGATCGTACAAATGAATTAGAATGGATGATGCTAATGAATTAGAATGGATCGTACGAATGAATTACAATAGATTGTGCGAATGAATTTCAATACATCGTACGAATGAATTAGAATGGATACATTCGTGCGAAAGAATTAGAATGGAATGTATGAATGAATTAGAATGGATCGTGCGAATGAATTAGAATGGATTGTACGAATGAATTAGAATGGATCGTATGAATGAATTAGAATGGATCGTGCGAATGAATTAGAATAGATCATACGAATGAGTAAGAATGAATTGTACGAATGAATTAGAATGGATCATACGAATGAATTAGAATGGATCGTACAAATGAATTAAAATAGATCGTACGAATGAATTAGAATAGATTGTGCGAATGAATTAGAATGGATCGTACGAATAAATTAGAATGGATACATTCGTGCGAATGAATTAGAATGGATCGTATGAATGAATTAGATTGGATCGTATAAATGAATTAGAATGGATCGTACGTATGAATTAGAATGGATACATTCATGGTAATGAAATAGAATAGATCGTATGAAGGAATTAGAATAGATCATACGAATGAAATAGAATGGATCGTACGAAGGAATTAGAATGGATCGTACAAAGGTATTAGAATGGATCGTACGAATGAATTAGAATGGATACATTCCTGCAAAAGAATTAGAATGGATTGTATGAATGAATTAGAATGGATCGTATGAATGAATTAGATCCATTATAATTCATTCGTACGATCCATTCTAATTCATTCGTACGATCCATTCTAATTCATACGTACGATCCATTCTTACTCAATGAATTAGAATGGATCGTGCGAATGAATTAGAATGGATCGTACGAATAAATTAGAATGGATACATTCGTGCGAATAAATTAGAATGGATCGTACGAATGAGTAAGAATGGATTTTACGAATAAAATAGAATGGATCGTATGAATGAATTAGAATGGATCGTGCTAATGAATTAGAATGGATCGTACGAATGAATTAGAATAGATTGTGCGAATGAATTAGAATGGATTGTACGAATGAATTAGAATGGATACATTCGTGCGAAGGAATTAGAATGGATCGTACGAAGGAATTAGAATAAATTAGAATGGATACATTCATGCGAATGAATTAGAATGGATCGTATGAATGAATTAGATTGGATCGTATGAATGAATTAGAATGGATCGTACGTATGAATTAGAATGGATACATTCATGGGAATGAATTAGAATGGATACATTCTTGGGAATGAATTAGAATGGATCGTACGAAGGAATTAGAATGGATCGTACGAAGGAATTAGAATGGATCGCACGAATGAATTAAAATGGATACATTCGTGCAAAAGAATTAGAATGGATCGTATGAATGAATTAGATTGGATCGTATGAATGAATTAGAATGGATCGTACGAATGAATTAGAATGGATCATATGAATGAATTAGAATGGATCGTGCGAATGAAATAGAATGGATAGTACGAATGAAATAGAATGCATACATTCGTGCAAAAGAATTAGAATGGATTGTATGAATGAATTAGAATGGATCGTACAAACGAATTAGAATTGATCGTGAGAATGTACTAGAATGGATAGTACGAATGGATTAGAATAGATTGTGCGAATGAATTAGAATGGATCGTACGAATGAATTAGAATGGATACATTCGTGCGAATGAATTAGAATGGATCGTATGAATGAATTAGAATGGATCGTACGTATGAATTAGAAAGGATACATTCATGGGAATGAATTAGAATGGATCGTACGAAGGAATTAGAATGGATCGTACGAAGGAATTAGAATGGATCGTATGAAGGAATTAGAATAGATACATTCGTACAAAAGAATTAGAAAGGATTGTATGAATGAATTAGAATGGATCGTGCGAATGAATTAGAATGGATCGTACGAATGAATTAGAATTGATCATACGAATGAATTAGAATGGATCGTATGAATGAATTAGAATGGATCATGCGAATGAATTAGAATGGATCGTACGAATGAATTAGAATGGACACATTCGTGCGAATGAATTAGAATGGATCGTACGAATGAGCAAGAATGGAACGTACGAATGAAATAGAATGGATCGTACGAATGAATTAGAATGTATCCTGCAAATGAATTAGAATGGATCGTACGAATGAATTAGAATAGATTGTGCGAATGAAATAGAATGGAACGTACGAATGAATTAGAATGGATCGTATGAATGAATTAGAATGGATCGTGCGAATGATTTAGAATGGATCGTACGAATAAATTAGAATGGATACATTCATGCGAATTAATTAGAATTGATTGTATGAATGAATTAGAATCGATCGTATGAATAAATTAGAATGGATCGTGCGAATGAATTAGAATGGATCGTACGAAGGAATTAGAATGGATCGTGCGAAGGAATTAGAATGGGTCGTACGAATGAATTAGAATGGATACATTCGTGCGAATGAATTTGAATGGATCGTACGAATGACTAAGAATGTATCATACGAACGAAATAGAATGGATCGTACAAATGAATTAGAATGGATCGTGCTAATGAAGTAGAATGGATCGTACGAATGAATTACAATAGATTGTGCGAATGAATTTGACTAGATCGTACGAATAAATTAGAATGGATACATTCGTGCGAAAAAATTAGAATGGATTGTATGAATGAATTAGAATGGATTGTATGAATGAATTAGAATGGATCGTGCGAATGAATTAGAATGGATCGTATGACTTAATTAGAATGGATCGTATGAATGAATTAGAATGGATCGTGTAAATGAATTAGAATGGATCGTACGAATGAGTAAGAATGAATCGTACGAATGAATTAGAATGGATCGTACAAATGAATTAAAAGGGATCGTACAAATGAATTAAAATGGATCGTACTAATGAATTAGAATAGATTGTGCGAATGAATTAGAATGGATCGTACGAATAAATTAGAATGGATACATTCGTGCGAATGAATTAGAATGGATCGTATGAATGAATTAGATTGGATCGTATGAATGAATTAGAATGGATCGTACGTATGAATTAGAATGGATACATTCATGGGAATGAAATAGCATAGATCGTACGAAGGAATTAGAATGGATCATACGAATGAAATAAGATGTATCGTACGAAAGAATTAGAATAGATCGTACGAAGGAATTAGAATGGATCGTACGAAAGAATTAGAATGGATCATACGAATGAATTAGAATGGATACATTCGTGCAAAAGAATTAAAATGGATTGTATGAATGAATTAGAATGGATCGTATGAATCAATTAGATCCATTCTAATTCATTCGTACGATCCATTCTAATTCATTCGTACGATCCATTCTAATTCATACGTACGATCCATTCTTACTTAATGAATTAGAATGGATCGTGTGAATAAATTAGAATGGATCGTACGAATGAATTAGAATGGATACATTTGTGCGAATGAATTAGAATGGATCGTACGAATGAGTTAGAATGGATCGTACGAATGAAATAGAATGGATCGTACGAATGAATTATAATGGATCGTGCTAATGAATTAGAATGGATCGTACGAATGAATTAGAATAGATTGTGTGAATGAATTAGAATGGATTGTACGAATGAATTAGAATGGATACATTCGTGCGAAGAAATTAGAATGGATCGTACGAAGGTATTAGAATGAATTAGAATGGATACATTCATGCGAATGAATTAGAATGGATCGTATGAATGAAATAGATTGGATCGTATGAATGAATTAGAATGGATCGTACGTATGATTTAGAATGGATACATTCATGGGAATGAATTAGAATGGATCGTACGAAGGAATTAGAATGGATCGTACGAAGGAATTAGAATGGATCGTACGAATGAATTAGAATGGATACATTCGTGCAAAAGAATTAGAATGGATCGTATGAATGAATTAGAATGGATCGTGTGAATGAAATAGAATGGACAGTACGAATGAGTTAGAATGGATACATTCATGCAAAAGAATTAGAATGGATTATATGAATGAATTAGAATGGATCGTACAAATGAATTAGAATGGATCGTGCGAATGAATTAGAATGGATTGCACGAATGAATTAGAATGGATACATTCGTGCGAGTGAATTAGTATGGATCGTACGAATGAGTAAGAATGGATTGTACGAACTAAATAGAATGGATCGTATGAATGAATTAGAATGGATCGTGCTAATGAATTAGAATGGATCGTACGAATGAATTAGAATAGATTGTGCGAATGAAATAGAATGGAACGTACGAATGAATTAGAATGGATCGTATGAATGAATTAGAATGGATCGTGGGAATGAATTAGAATGAATCGTACGAATGAATTAGAATGGATACATTCGTGCGAATTAATTAGAATGGATTGTATGAATGAATTAGAATCGATCGTATGAATAAATTAAAATGGATCGTGCGAATGTATTAGAATGGATCGTACGAATGAATTAGAATGGATCGTGCGAATGAATTAGAATGGATCGTACGAATGAATTAGAATGGATACATTCGTGCTAATGAATTAGAATGGATCGTACGAATGACTAAGAATGTGTCGTACGAATGAAATAGAATGGATCGTACAAATGAATTAGAATGGATCATGCTAATGAATTAGAATGGATCGTACGAATGAATTACAATAGATTGTGCGAATGAATTTGAATACATCGTACAAATGAATTAGAATGGATACATTCGTGCGAAAGAATTAGAATGGATTGTATGAATGAATTAGAATGGATCGTATGAATGAATTAGAATGGATCGTGCGAATGAATTAGAATGGATCGTACGAATGAATTAGAATGGATCGTATGAATGAATTAGAATGGATCGTGCGAATGAATTAGAATAGATCGTATGAATGAGTAAGAATGAATTGTACGAATGAATTAGAATGGATCATACGAATGAATTAGAATGGATCGTACAAATGAATTAAAATGGATCGTACGAATGAATTAGAATAGATTGTGCGAATGAATTAGAATGGATCGTACGAATAAATTAGAATGGATACATTCGTGCGAATGAATTAGAATGAATCGTATGAATGAATTAGATTGGATCGTATGAATGAATTAGAATGGATCGTACGTATGAATTAGAATGGATACATTCATGGTAATGAAATAGAATAGATCGTACGAAGGAATTAGAATGAATCATACGAATGAAATAGAATGGATCGTACGAAGGAATTAGAATGGTTCGTACAAAGGTATTAGAATGGATCGTACGAATGAATTAGAATGGATACATTCATGCAAAAGAATTAGAATGGATTGTATGAATGAATTAGAATGGATCGTATGAATGAAATAGATCCATTATAATTCATTCGTACGATCCATTCTAATTCATTTGTACGATCCATTCTAATTCATACGTACGATCCATTCTTACTCAATGAATTAGAATGGATCGTGCGAATGAATTAGAATGGATCGTACGAATAAATTAGAATGGATACATTCGAGCGAATAAATTAGAATGGATCGTACGAATGAGTAAGAATGGATTGTACGAATAAAATAGAATGGATCGTATGAATGAATTAGAATGGATCGTGCTAATGAATTAGAATGGATCGTACGAATGAATTAGAATAGATTGTGCGAATGAATTAGAATGGATTGTACGAATGAATTAGAATGGATACATTCATGCGAAGGAATTAGAATGGATCGTACGAAGGAATTAGAATAAATTAGAATGGATACATTCATGCGAATGAATTAGAATGGATCGTATGAATGAATTAGATTGGATCGTATGAATGAATTAGAATCGATCGTACGTATGAATTAGAATGGATACATTCATGGGAATGAATTAGAATGGATACATTCATGGGAATGAATTAGAATGGATCGTACGAAGGAATTAGAATGGATCATACGAAGGAATTAGAATGGATCGTACGAATGAATTAGAATGGATACATTCGTGCAAAAGAATTAGAATGGATCGTATGAATGAATTAGATTGGATCGTATGAATGAATTAGAATGGATCGTACGAATGAATTAGAATGGATCATATGAATGAATTAGAATGGATCGTGCGAATGAAATAGAATGGATTGTACGAATGAAATAGTATGGATACATTCGTGTAAAAGAATTAGAATGGATTGTATGAATGAATTAGAATGGATCGTACAAACGAATTAGAATGGATCGTGCGAATGTACTAGAATGGATCGTACGAATGAATTAGAATAGATTGTGCGAATGAATTAGAATGGATCGTACGAATGAATTAGAATGGATACATTCGTGCGAATGAATTAGAATGGATCGTATGAATAAATTAGAATGGATCGTACGTATGAATTAGAAAGGATACATTCATGGGAATGAATTAGAATGGATCGTACGAAGGAATTAGAATGGATCGTACGAAGGAATTAGAAAAGATCGTATAAAGGAATTAGAATAGATACATTCGTACAAAAGAATTAGAATGGATTGTATGAATCAATTAGAATGGATTGTACAAATGAATTAGAATGGATCGTGCGAATGAATTAGAATGGATCGTACGAGTGAATTAGAATGGATCGTATGAATGAATTAGAATGGATCATGCGAATGAATTAGAATGGATCGTACGAATGAATTAGAATGGACACATTCGTGCGAATGAATTAGAATGGATCGTACGAATGAGCAAGAATGGATCGTACGAATGAAATCGAATGGATCGTACGAATGAATTAGAATGGATCCTGCTAATGAATTAGAAAGGATCGCACGAATGAATTAGAATAGATTGTGCGAATGAAATAGAATGGAACGTACGAATGAATTAGAATGGATCGTATGAATGAATTAGAATGGATCGTACGAATGATTTAGAATGGATCGTACGAATGAATTAGAATGGATACATTCATGCGAATTAATTAGAATTGATTGTATGAATGAATTAGAATCGATCGTATGAATAAATTAGAATGGATCGTGCGAATGAATTAGAATGGATCGTACGAATGAATTAGAATGGATCGTGCGAATGAATTAGAATGGGTCGTACGAATGAATTAGAATGGATACATTCGTGCGAATGAATTAGAATGGATCGTACGAATGACTAAGAATGTATCGTACAAATGAAATAGAATGGATCGTACAAATGAATTAGAATGGATCGTGCTAATGAAGGTGAATGGATCGTACGAATGAATTACAATAGATTGTGCGAATGAATTTGACTAGATCGTACGAATAAATTAGAATGGATACATTCGTGCGAAAAAATTAGAATGGATTGTATGAATGAATTAGAATGGATCATGCGAATGAATTAGAATGGATCGTATGACTTAATTAGAATGGATCGTATGAATGAATTAGAATGGATCGTGTAAATGAATTAGAATGGATCGTACGAATGAGTAAGAATGAATCGTACGAATGAATTAGAATGGATCGTACGAATGAATTAGAAGGGATCGTACAAATGAATTAAAAGGGATCGTACTAATGAATTAGAATAGATTGTGCGAATGAATTAGAATGGATCGTACGATTAAATTAGAATGGATACATTCGTGCGAATGAATTAGAATGGATCGTATGAATGAATTAGATTGGATCGTATGAATGAATTAGAATGGATCGTACGTATGAATTAGAATGGATACATTCATGGGAATGAAATAGAATAGATCGTACGAAGGAATTAGAATGGATCATACGAATGAAATAGGATGGATCGTACGAAGGAATTAGAATAGATCGTACGAAGGAATTAGAATGGATCGTACGAAAGAATTAGAATGGATCGTACGAATGAATTAGAATGGATACATTCGTGCAAAAGAATTAAAATGGATTGTATGAATGAATTAGAATGGATCGTATGAATCAATTAGATCCATTCTAATTCATTCGTACGATCCATTCTAATTCATTCGTACGATCCATTCTAATTCATACGTACGATCCATTCTTACTTAATGAATTAGAATGGATCGTGCGAATAAATTAGAATGGATCGTACGAATGAATTAGAATGGATACATTCGTGCGAATGAATTAGAATGGATCGTACGAATGAGTAAGAATGGATCATACGAATGAAATAGAATGGATCGTACGAATGAAATATAATGGATTGTGCTAATGAATTAGAATGGATCGTACGAATGAATTAGAATAGATTGTGTGAATGAATTAGAATGGATTGTACGAATGAATTAGAATGGATACATTCGTGCGAAGGAATTAGAATGGATCGTACGAAGGAATTAGAATGAATTAGAATAGATACATTCATGCGAATGAATTAGAATGGATTGTATGAATGAATTAGATTGGATCGTATGAATGAATTAGAATGGATCGTACGTATGATTTAGAATGGATACATTCATGGGAATGAATTAGAATGGATCGTACGAAGGAATTAGAATGGATCGTATGAAGGAGTTAGAATGGATCGTACGAATGAATTAGAATGGATACATTCGTGCAAAAGAATTAGAATGGATCGTATGAATGAATTAGAATGGATCGTGCGAATGAAATAGAATGGACAGTACGAATGAGTTAGAATGGATACATTCGTGCAAAAGAATTAGAATGAATTATATGAATGAATTAGAATGGATCGTACAAATGAATTAGAATGGATCGTGCGAATGAATTAGAATGGATCATACGAATGAATTATAATAGATTGTGCGAATGAATTAGAATGGATCGTACGAATGAATTAGAATGGATACATTCGTGCGAATGAATTAGAATGGATCGTATGAATGAATTAGAATGGATCGTACATATGAATTAGAAAGGATACATTCATAGGAAAGAATTAGAATGGATCGTACGAAGGAATTAGAATGGATCGTACGAAGGAATTATAATGGATCGTACGAAAGAATTAGAATAGATACATTTGTACAAAAGAATTAGAATGGATTGTATGAATGAATTAGAATGGATCGTACAAATGAATTAGAATGGATCGTGCGAATGAATTAGAATGGATCGTACGAATGAATTAGAATAGATTGTGCGAATAAATTAGAATGGATCGTACGAATGAATTTGAATGGATACATTCATGCGAATGAATTAGAATGGATCGTATGAATGAATTAGAATGGATCGTAAGAATGAATTCGAATGGATCGTACGAATGAATTAGAATGGATACAATCATGCGAATGAATTAGAATGGATCATACGAAGGAATTAGGTTGGATCGTATGAATGAATTAGAATAGATACATTCGTGCGAAAGAATTAGAATAGATTATATGAATGAATTAGAATGGATTGTATGAATAAATTAGAATGGATCGTGCGAATGAATTAGAAAGGATCGTACAAATGAATTAGAATGGATCGTATGAATGAATTAGAATGGATCGTGCGAATGAATTAGAATGGATCGTACGAATGAATTAGAATGGATACATTCGTGTGAAGGAATTAGAATGGATAATTAGAATGGATCATACGAATGAATTAGAATGGATAATTAGAATGGATCGTACGAATGAATTAGAATGGATACATTCGTGCGAATGAATTAGAATGGATCGTACGAATGAGTAAGAATGGATTGTACGAATGAAATAGAATGGATTGTACGAATGAATTAGAATGGATCGTGCTAATGAATTAGAATGGATCATATGAATGAATTAGAATAGGTTGTGTGAATGAATTAGAAAGGATCGTACGAATGAATTAGAATGGATCGTATGAATGAATTCGAATGGATCATGCGAATGAATTAGAATGGATTGTACCAATGAATTAGAATGGATACATTCGTGCGAATGAATTAGATTGGATCGTACGAATGAGTAAGAATGGATCATACGAATAAAATAGAATGGATCGTATGAATGAATTAGAATGGATCGTGCGAATGAATAAGAATGGATCATACGAATGAGCAAGAATGGATCGTACGAATGAAATAAAATGGATCGTACGTACAATCCATTCTAATTCATTCATATGATCCATTCTAATTCATTCGCACGAATATATCCTTTCTAATCCATACGTATGATCCATTCTAATTCAGTCGCACAATCTATTCTAATTCATTCGTACGATCCATTCTAATTCATTCGCACGATCCATTCTAATTCATTTGTTCGATCCATTATAATTTATTCATACAATCCATTCTAATTCTTTTGCATGAATGTATCCATTCTAATTCATTCGTACGATCCATTCTAATTCCTTCGTCTGATCCATTCTAATTCCTTCGTACGATCCATTCTAATTCCTTCGTACAAATAAATTAGAATGGATTGTCTGAATGAATTAGAATGGATCGTGCGAATGAATTAGAATGGATCGTACAAATGAATTAGAATGGATCGTATGAATGAATTAGAATGGTTCGTATGAATGAATTCGAATTAGAATGAATTAGAATGGATCGTACGAATGAATTAGAATGGATTGTGCTAATGAATTAGAATAGATTGTGCGAATGAATTAGAATAGATTGTGCGAATGAATTAGAATGGATCATACGAATGAATTAGAATGGATACATTCGTGCGAATGTATTAGAATGGATCGTACGAATGAATTAGAATAGATTGTGCGAATGAATTCATTCATACAATCCATTCTAATTCTTTCGTACGATCCATTCTAATTCATTCGCACGATCCATTCTAATTCATTCATACGATCCATTCTAATTCATTCGTAAGATCCATTCTAATTCATTCGCACGATATATTCTAATTCGTTCATACGATCCATTCTAATTCATTCAAACAATCCATTCTCATTCTTTTACACGAATGTATCCATTCTAATTCATTCGTACAATCCATTCTAATTTCGTTAGCATGATCCATTCTAATTCATTCGTACGATACATTCTAATTCATTCGTACGATCCATTCTAATTCGTTCATACGATCCATTCTAATTCATTTGTACGATCCATTCTAATTCATTCATAGAATCCATTCTAATTCTTTTGCACGAATGTATCCATTCTAATTCCTTCGTACGATCCATTCTAATTCCTTCGTACGATCCATTCTATTTCATTCATATGATCCATTCTAATTCCTTCGTATGATCCATTCTAATTCATTCCCATGAATTCATCCATTCTAATTCATTCGTACGATCCATTCTAATTCATTCATACGATCCAATCTAATTCATTCATACGATCCATTCTAATTCATTCGCACGAATGTATCCATTATAATTCATTCGTACGATCCATTCTAATTCATTCGCACAAACTATTCTAATTCATTCGTACGATCCATTCTAATTCATTACCACGATCCATTCTAATTCATTCATACGATCCATTCTATTTCATTCGTACGATCCATTCTTACTCATTCGTATGATTCATTCTAATTCATTCGCACGAATGTATTCATTCTAATTCATTCGTACGATCCATTCTAATTCATTCGCACGATCCATTCTAATTCATTCATACGATCCAATTTAATTCATTCATACGATCCATTCTAATTCATTCGCATCAATGTATCCATTCTAATTCATTCGTACGATCCATTTTAATTCATTCGCACAAGCTAATCTAATTCATTCGCACGATCCATTCTAATTCATTAGCACGATCCAATCTAATTCATTCATATGATCCATTCTATTTCATTTGTATGATCCATTCTTACTCATTCATACGATCCATTCTAATTCATTCGCACGAATGTATCCATTCTAATTCATTCGTACGATCCATTCGAATTCATTCGCACGATCTATTCTAATTCATTCATACGATCCATTCTAATTCATTCGTACGATCCATTCTAATTCATTCGCACAATCCATTCTAATTCATTTATACGATTCATTTTAATTCATTCATACAATCCATTCTAATTCTTTCATATGAATGTATCCATTCTAATTCATTCGTACGATCCATTCTAATTCCTTCGTACGATCCATTCTAATTCCTTCGTACGATCCATTCTATTACATTCGTATGATCCATTCTAATTCATTCCCATGAATGAATCCATTCTAATTCATACGTACGATCCATTCTAATTCATTCATATGATCCAATCTAATTCATTCATAAGATCCATTCTAATTCATTCGCACGAATGTATCCATTCTAATTCATTCGTACGATCCATTCTAATTTAATCGCACAATCTATTCTAATTCATTCGTACGATCCATTCTAATTCATTAGCACGATCCATTCTAATTCATTCGTATGATCCATTCTAATTCATTCGCACGATCCATTCTAATTCATTCGTACGATCCATTCTAATTCATTCATACGATCAATTCTAATTCATTCTTATTCATTCACACAATCTATTCTTATTCATTCGTACGATCCTTTAAATCTAATTCATTCGCAAGATCCAATCTAATTCATTCGCACGATCCATTCTAATTCATTCGTACGATCCATTCAATTTCATTCGTACGATCCATTCTCACTCATTCATACGATCCATTATAATTCATTCGCACGAATGTATCCTCATTCACACGATCCATTCTAATTCATTTGCACGATCCATTCTAATTCGTTCATACAATCCATTCTAATTCTTTTGCACGAATTTATCCATTCTAATTCATACGTACGATCCATTCTAATTCATTCATATGATCCAATCTAATTCATTCATAAGATCCATTCTAATTCATTCGCACGAATGTATCCATTCTAATTCATTCGTACGATCCATTCTAATTTATTCGCACAATCTATTCTAATTCATTCGTACGATCCATTCTAATTCATTAGCACGATCCATTCTAATTCATTCGTATGATCCATTCTAATTCATTCGCACGATCCATTCTAATTCATTCGTACGATCCATTCTAATTCATTCATACGATCAATTCTAATTCATTCTTATTCATTCACACAATCTATTCTTATTCATTCGTACGATCCTTTAAATCTAATTCATTCGCAAGATCCAATCTAATTCATTCGCACGATCCATTCTAATTCATTCGTACGATCCATTCAATTTCATTCGTACGATCCATTCTCACTCATTCATACGATCCATTATAATTCATTCGCACGAATGTATCCTCATTCACACGATCCATTCTAATTCATTTGCACGATCCATTCTAATTCGTTCATACAATCCATTCTAATTCTTTTGCACGAATTTATCCATTCTAATTCATACGTACGATCCATTCTAATTCATTCATATGATCCAATCTAATTCATTCATAAGATCCATTCTAATTCATTCGCACGAATGTATCCATTCTAATTCATTCGTACGATCCATTCTAATTTATTCGCACAATCTATTCTAATTCATTCGTACGATCCATTCTAATTCATTAGCACGATCCATTCTAATTCATTCGTATGATCCATTCTAATTCATTCGCACGATCCATTCTAATTCATTCGTACGATCCATTCTAATTCATTCATACGATCAATTCTAATTCATTCTTATTCATTCACACAATCTATTCTTATTCATTCGTACGATCCTTTAAATCTAATTCATTCGCAAGATCCAATCTAATTCATTCACACGATCCATTCTAATTCATTCGTACGATCCATTCAATTTCATTCGTACGATCCATTCTCACTCATTCATACGATCCATTATAATTCATTCGCACGAATGTATCCTCATTCACACGATCCATTCTAATTCATTTGCACGATCCATTCTAATTCGTTCATACAATCCATTCTAATTCTTTTGCACGAATTTATCCATTCTAATTCATTCGTACGATCCATTCTAATTCCTTCGTACGATCCATTCTAATTTCTTCGTAAAATCCAATTTAATTCCTTCGTACGATCCATTCTATTTCATTCGTATGATCCATTCTAATTCCTTCGTACGATCCATTCTAATTCATTCGTACGATCCATTCTAATTCATTCATACGATCCATTCTAATTCATTTGAATGAATTAGAATGGATATACACGAAAGAATGGATCGTGCGAATGAATTCGAATGGATCGTACAAATGAATTAGAATCGATACATTCATGCGAATGAATTAGAATGGATCATTCGAACGAATTAGGGTGGATTGTACGAATGAATTAGAATGGATACATTCGTGCGAATGAATTAGAATGGGTCGTATGAATGAATTAGAATGGATCGTACGAATGAATTAGAATGGATCGTACGAATGAATTAGAATGGATCAGATGCATAAATTAGAATGGATCGTGCAAATGAATTAGAATGGATCGTACGAACGAATTAGAATGGATCATATGAATGAATTAGAGTGGATCGTGCGAATGAATTAGAATGGATCGTATGAATGAATTAGAATGGATACATTCATGCGAATGAATTAGAATGGATCGTACGAATAAGTAAGAATGGATCGTACGAATGAAATAGAATGGATCGTACGAATGAATTAGAATGGATCGTGCTAATGAATTAGAATGGATTGTACGAATGAATTAGAATGGATCGTACGAATGAATTAGAATGGATAAATTCGTGCGAATGAATTAGAATGGATCGTATGAATGAATTAGATTGGATCGTATAAATGACTTAGAATGGATCGTGCCAATAAATTAGAATATATCGTATGAATGAATTAGAATGGATACATTTGTGCGAAAGAATTAGAATGGATTGTATGAATGAATTAGAATGGATCGTATGAATGAATTAGAATGGATCGTGCGAATAAATTAGAATGGATCGTACGAATGAATTAGAATGGATCGTATGAATGAATTAGAATGGATTGTTCGAATTAATTAGAATGGATCATATGAATGAATTCGAATTAGAATGAATTAGAATGGATCGTACGAATGAATTAGAATGGATCGTACGAATGAATTAGAATGGATCGTGCTAATGAATTAGAATGGATCGTACGAATGAATTAGAATAGATTATGCGAATGAATTAGAATGGATCGTACGAATGAATTAGAATGGATACATTCGTGCGAATGAATTAGAATGCATTTTACGAATGAGTTAGAATAGATTGTGCGAATGAATTCATTCATACGATCCATACTAATTCATTCGCACGATCCATTCTAATTCATTCATATGATCCATTCTAATTCATTCGTAAGATCCATTCTAATTCATTCGCACGATCCATTCTAATTCATTCATAGGATCCAATCTAATTCATTCATACGATCCATTCTAATTCATTCACACGAATGTATCCATTCTAATTCATTCGTACGATCCATTCTAATTCATTCACACGAATGTATCCATTCTAATTCATTCGTACGATCCATTCTAATTCATTCGCATAATCTATTCTAATTCATTCGTATGATCCATTCTAATTCATTCGCACGATCCATTCTAATTTATTTGCACGATCCATTCTAATTCATTCATACAATCCATTCTCATTCTTTTGCACGAATGTATCCATTCTAATTCATTCGTATGATCCATTCTAATTCATTCGTATGTTCCATTCTAATTCATTCGTACGATCCATTCTAATTCATTTGTATGATCCATTCTAATTCATTCATAGAATCCATTCTAATTCTTTTGCACGAATGTATCCATTTTAATTCATTCATACGATCCATTCTAATTCCTTCGTACGATCCATTCTAATTCCTTCGTACGATTCATTCTATTTCATTCGTATGATCCATTCTAATTCCTTCGTACGATCCATTCTAATTCACTCCCATGAATGCATCCGTTCTAATTCATACTTACGATCCATTCTAATTCATTCATACGATCCAATCTAATTCATTCATACGATCCATTCTAATTCATTCACACGAATGTATCCATTCTAATTCATTCGTACGATCCATTCTAATTCGTTCGCACAATCTATTCTAATTCATTCGTATGATCCATTCTAATTCATTAGCACGATCCATTGTAATTCATTCGTACGATCCATTCTATTTCATTCGTACGATCCAATCTTACTCATTCGTACGATCCATTCTAATTCATTCGCACGAATGTATCCATTCTAATTCATTCGTACGATCTATTTTAATTCATTCGCACAATCCATTCTAATTCATTCATACGATCCAATCTAATTCATTCATACGATCCATTCTATTTCATTCGCACGAATGTATCCATTCTAATTCATTCGTATGATCCATTCTAATTCATTCGCACAATCTATTCTAATTCATTCGTACGATCCCTTCTAATTCATTAGCACGATCCATTCTAATTTATTCGTACGATCCATTCTATTTCATTCGTACGATCCTTTCTTACTCATTCGTACGATCCATTCTAATTCATTCGCATAAATATATCCATTCTAATTCATTCGTACGATCCATTCTAATTCATTCGCACGATCCATTCTAATTCATTCATACGATCCATTCTATTTCATTCGTACGATCCATTCTAATGCATTCGTACGATCAATTCTATTTCATTCGTACGATCCATTCAATTTTTTTCGTACGATCCATTCTTACTTATTCGTACGATCTATTCTAATTCATTCGCACGAATGTATCTATTCTAATTCATTCGTACGATCCTTTCTAATTCATTTGCACGATCCATTCTAATTCATTCGTACAATCCATTCTATTTCATTTTCATGATCCATTCTAATTCATTGGTACGATCCATTCTATTTCATTTGTACGATCCATTCTTACTCATTCGTAGGATCCATTCTAATTCATTCGCACGAATGTATCCATTCTAATTCATTCGTACGATCCAATCAAATTCATTCACACGATCCATTCTAATTCATTCGTACGATCCATTCTAATTCATTCGCACGATCCATTCTAATTCATTTATACGATCCATTCTAATTCATTCATACAATCCATTCTAATTCTTTCGCACGAATGTGTCCATTCTAATTCATTCGTACGATCCATTATAATTCCTTCGTACGATCCATTCTAATTCCTTCGTACGATCCATTCTATTTCATTCGTATGATCCATTCTAATTCCTTCGTACGATCCATTCTATTTCATTCATACGATCCAATCTAATTCATTTATACGATCCATTCTAATTCATTCGTACGAATGTATCCATTCTAATTCATTCATACGATCCATTCTAATTCATTTGTACGATCCATTCTAATTCATTCACATGAATGTATCCATTCTAATTCATTCGTACAATCTATTCTAATTCATTCACACGATCCATTCTAATTAATTGAGTAAGAATGAATTATAATGGATCTAATTCATTTGCACGATCCATTCTAATTCATTCGCACGATCCATACTAATTCATTCATACGATCCATTCTAATTCATTCATACAATCCATTCTAATTCATTCTAGTTTAATCGTACGATCCATGAATTAGAATGGATTGCACGAATGTATCCATTCTAATTCATTCGTACGATCCATTCTAATTCCTCCGTATGATCCATTCTAATTCCTTCGTACGATCCATTCTATTTCATTCGAATGATCTATTCTAATTCCTTCATACGATCCATTCTAATTCATTCCCATGAATGTGTGCATTTTAATTCATTCGTACGATCCATTCTAATTCATTTGCACAATCTATTCTAATTCATTCATACGATCCATTCTAATTCATTCGCATGATCCATTCTAATTCATTCATACGATCCATTCTAATTCATTCGTACGACATTTTAATTCATACGTACGATCCATTCTAATTCATTCATACGATCACATCTAATTCAATCATACGATCCATTCTAATTCATTAGTACGAATGTATCCATTCTAATTCATTCATACGATCCATTCTAATTCATTCGTACGATCCATTCTAATTCATTCACATGAATGTATCCATTCTAATTCATTCGTACGATCTATTCTAATTCATTCGTACGAATGAATTAGAATGGATACAATCGTGCGAATGAATTAGAATGGATCATATGAATGAATTAGAATGGATCGTACCTATGAATTAGAAAGGATACATTCATGGGAATGAATTAGAATGGATCGTACGAAGGAATTAGAATGGATCGTACGAAGGAATTAGAATAGATACATTCGTACAAAAGTATTAGAATGGATTGTATGAATGAATTAGAATGGATCGTACAAATGAATTAGAATGGATCGTGCGAATGAATTAGAATGGATTGTACGAATGAATTAGAATGGATCGTATGAATGAATTAGAATGGATCGTGCGAATGAATTAGAATGGATCGTACGAATGAATTAGAATGGATACATTCGAGCGAAGGAATTAGAATGGATCGTACGAATGAGTAAGAATGGATCGTACGAATGAAATAGAATGGATCGTACGAATGAATTAGAATGGATCTTGCTAAAGAATTAGAATGGATCGTACGAATGAATTAGAATAGATTGTGCGAATGAAATAGAATGGAACGTACGAATGAATTAGAATGGATCGTATGAATGAATTAGAATGGATCGTGCGAATGATTTGGAATGGATCGTACGAATGAATTAGAATGGATACATTCGTGCGAATTAATTAGAATTGATTATAAGAATGAATTAGAATCGATCGTATGAATAAATTAGAATGTATCGTGCGAATGAATTAAAATGGATCGTACGAATGAATTAGAATGGATCATGTGAATGAATTAGAATGGATCGTACGAATGAATTAGAATGGATACATTCGTGCGAATGAATTAGAATGGATCGTACGAATGATTAAGAATGTATCGTACGAATGAAATAGAATGGATCGTACAAATGAATTAGAATGGATCGTGCTAATGAATTAGAATGGATTGCACGAATGAATTACAATAGATTGTGCGAATGAATTTGAATAGATCGTACGAATGAATTAGAATGGATACATTCGTGCGAAAGAATTAGAATGGATTGTATGAATGAATTAGAATGGATCGTATGAATGAATTAGAATGGATCGTGCGAATGAATTAGAATGGATCGTACGAATTAATTAGAATGGATCGTATGAATGAATTAGAATGGATCGTGTAAATGAATTAGAATGGATCGTACGAATGAGTAAGAATGAATCGTACGAATGAATTAGAATGGATCGTACGAATGAATTAGAATGGATCGTACAAATGAATTAAAATGGATCGTACGAATGAATTAGAATAGATTATGCGAATGAATTTGAATAGATCGTACGAATAAATTAGAATTGATACATTCGTGCGAATGAATTAGAATGGATCGTATGAATGAATTAGATTGGATCGTATGAATGAATTAGAATGGATCGTACGTATGAATTAGAATGGATACATTCATGGGAATGAAATAGAATAGATCGTACGAAGGAATTAGAATGGATCATACGAATGAAATAGAATGGATCGTACGAAGGAATTAGAATGGATCGTACGAAGGAATTAGAATGGATCGTACGAAAGAATTAGAATGGATCGTACGAATAAATTAGAATGGATACATTCGTGCAAAAGAATTAGAATGGATTGTATGAATGAATTAGAATGGATCGTATGAATGAATTAGATCCATTCTAATTCATTCGTACGATCCATTCTAATTCATTCGTACGATCCATTCTAATTCATACGTACGAATGAATTAGAATGGACACATTCGTGCGAATGAATTAGAATGGATCGTACGAATGAGTAAGAATGGATCGTACGAATGAAATAGAATGGATCGTATGAATGAATTAGAATGGATCGTGCTAATGAATTAGAATGGATCATACGAATGAATTAGAATAGATTGTGCGAATGAATTAGAATGGATTGTACAAATGAATTAGAATGGATACATTCGTGCGAAGGAATTAGAATGGATCGTACGAAGGAATTAGAATGAATAAGAATGGATACATTCATGCGAATGAATTAGAATGGATCATATGAATGAATTAGATTGGATCGTATGAATGAATTAGAATGGATCGTACGAAGGAATTAGAATGGATCGTACGAAGGAATTAGAATGGATACATTCGTGCAAAAGAATTAGAATGGATCGTATGAATGAGTTAGAATGGATCGTGCGAATGAAATAGAATGGATAGTACGAATGAATTAGAATGGATACATTCGTGCAAAAGAATTAGAATGGATTGTATGAATAAATTAGAATGGATCGTACAAATGAATTAGAATGGATCGTGCGAATGAATTAGAATGGATCGTACAAATGAATTAGAATAGATTGTGCGAATGAATTAGAATGGATCGTACGAATGAATTAGAATGGATACATTCGTGCGAATGAATTAGAATGGATCGTATGAATGAATTAGAATGGATCGTTCGAATGAATTAGAAAGGATACATTCATAGGAATGAATTAGAATGGATCGTACGAAGGAATTAGAATGGATCGTACGAAGGAATTAGAATGGATCGTACGAAGGAATTAGAATAGATACATTCGTACAAAAGAATTAGAATGGATTGTATGAATGAATTAGAATGGATCGTACAAATGAATTAGAATGGATCGTGCGAATGAATTAGAATGGATCGTACGAATGAATTAGAACAGATTGTGCGAATAAATAAGAATGGATCGTACGAATGAATTTGATTGGATACATTAAAGCGAATGAATTAGAATGGATCGTATGAATGAATTAGAATGGATCGTATGAATGATTTCAAATGGATCGTACGAATGAATTAGAATGGATAAATTCATGCGAATGAATTAGAATAGATCATACGAAGGAATTAGGGTGGATCGTACGAATGAATTAGAATGGATACATTCGTGCGAAAGATTTAGAATGGATTGTATGAATGAATTAGAATGGATCGTATCAATAAATTAGAATGGATCGTGCGAATGAATTAGAACGGATCGTACGAATGAATTAGAATGGATCGTACGAATGAATTAGAATGGATCGTACGAATGAATTAGAATGGATACATTCATGCGAATGAATAAGAATGGATCGTACGAATGAGTAAGAATGGATTGTACGAATGAAATACAATGGATCGTACGAATGAATTAGAATGGATCGTGCTAATGAATTAGAATGGATCATACGAATGAATTAGAATAGATTGTGCGAATGAATTAGAATGGATCGTACAGATGAGTAAGAATGGATTGTACGAATGAAATAGAATGGATCGTACGAATGAATTAGAATGGATCGTGCTAATGAATTAGAATGGATCATACGAATGAATTAGAATAGATTGTGCGAATGAATTAGAATGGATCGTACGAATGAATTAGAATGGATCGTATGACTGAATTCGAATGGATCGTGCGAATGAATTAGAATGGATTGTTCTAATGAATTAGAATGGATACATTCGTGCGAATGAATTAGAATGGATCGTACGAATGAGTAAGAATGGATCATACGAATAAAATAGAATGGATCGTATGAATGAATTAGAATTGATCGTGCGAATAAATTAGAATGGATCATACGAATGAGTAAGAATGGATCGTACGAATGAAATAAAATGGATCGTACGTACGATCCATTCTAATTCATTCATACGATCTATTCTAATTCATTCGCACGAATGTATCCATTCTAATCCATATGTATGATCCATTCGAATTCAGTCGCACAATCTATTCTAATTCATTCGTACGATCCATTCTAATTCATTCGCACAATCCATTCTAATTCATTTGTGCGATCCATTATAATTCATTCATACAATCCATTCTAATTCTTTTGCACGAATGTATCCATTCTAATTCATTCGTACGATCCATTCTAATTCCTTCGTACGAATAAATTAGAATGGATTGTCTGAATGAATTAGAATGGATCATGCGAATGAATTAGAATGGATCGTACGAATGAATTAGAATGGATCGTATGAATGAATTAGAATGGTTCGTATCAATGAATTCGAATTAGAATGAATTAGAATGGATCATACGAATGAATTAGAATGGATCGTGCTAATGAATTAGAATAGATTGTGCGAATGAATTAGAATAGATTGTGCGAATGAATTAGAATCGATCGTACGAATGAATTAGAATGGATACATTCGTGCAAATGTATTAGAATGGATCGTACGAATAAATTAGAATAAATTGTGCAAATTAATTCATTCATACAATCCATTCTAATTCTTTCGTACGATCCATTCTAATTCATTCGCACGATCCATTCTAATTCATTCATACGATCCATTCTAATTCATTCGTAAGATCCATTCTAATTCATTCGCATGATACATTCTAATTCATTCATACGATCCATTCTAATTCATTCATATAATCCATTCTCATTCTTTTACATGAATGTATCCATTCTAATTCATTCGTACAATCCATTCTAATTTCATTAGCATGATCCATTCTAATTCATTCGTACGATACATTCCAATTCATTCGTACGATCCATTCTAATTCATTCGTACGATCCATTCTAATTCATTTGTACGATCAATTCTAATTCATTCATAGAATCCATTCTAATTCTTTTGCACGAATGTATCCATTCTAATTCCGTCGTACGATCCATTCTAATTCCTTCGTACGATCCATTCTATTTCATTCATATGATCCATTCTAATTCCTTCGTATAATCCATTTTAATTCATTCCCATGAATGCATCCATTCTAATTCATACGTACGATCCATTCTAATTCATTCATACGATCCAATGTAATTCATTCATACGATCCATTCTAATTCATTCGCTCGAATGTATCCATTGTAATTCATTCGTACGATCCATTCTAATTCATTCGTACAAACTATTCTAATTCATTCGTACGATCCATTCTAATTCATTAGCACGATCTACTCTAATTCATTCGTACGATCCATTCTATTTCATTCGTACGATCCATTTTTACTCATTCGTACGATCCATTCTAATTTATTCGCACGAATGTAGTCATTCTAATTCATTCATACGATCCATTCTAATTCATTCGCACGATCCATTCTAATTCATTCATACGATCCAATCTAATTCATTCATACGATCCATTCTAATTCATTCGCATGAATGTATCCATTCTAATTCATTCGTACGATCCATTCTAATTCATTCACACATTCTATTCTAATTCATTCGCACGATCCATTCTAATTCATTAGCACGATCCATTCTAATTCATTCGTACGATCCATTCTAATTCATTTGTATGATCCATTCTTACTCATTCATACGATCCATTCTAATTCATTCGCACGAATGTGTCCATTCTAATTCATTCGTATGATCCATTCTAATTCATTCGCACGATTCATTCTAATTCATTCATACGATCCATTCTAATTCATTCGTACGATCCATTCTAATTCATTCGCACAATCCATTCTAATTCATTTATACGATCCATCTTAATTCATTCATACAATCCATTCTAATTCTTTCGCATGAATGTATCCATTCTAATTCATTCGTACAATCCATTCTAATTCCTTCGTACGATCCATTCTAATTCCTTCGTACGATCCATTCTATTTCATTCGTACGATCCATTCTAATTCATTCCCATGAATGAGTCCATTCTAATTCATACGTACGATCCATTCTAATTCATTCATACGATCCAATCTAATTCACTCATAAGATCCATTCTAATTCATTCGCACGAATGTATCCATTCTAATTCATTCGTACGATCCATTCTAATTTATTCGCACAATCTATTCTAATTCATTCGTACGATCCATTCTAATTCATTAGCACGATCCATTCTAATTCATTCGTATGATCTATTCTAATTCATTCGCACGATCCATTCTAATTCATTCGTACGATCCATTCTAATTCATTCATACGATCCATTCTAATTCATTCATACAATCCATTCTAATTCATTCTTATTCATTCACACGATCTATTCTTATTCATTCATACGATCCATTCAATCTAATTCATTCGCAAGATCCAATCTAATTCATTCACACGATCCATTCTAATTCATTCGTACGATCCATTCTATTTCATTCGTACGATCCATTCTTACTCATTCATACGATCCATTATAATTCATTCGCACAAATGTATCCTCATTCACACGATCCATTCTAATTCATTTGCACGATCTATTCTAATTCATTCATACAATCCATTCTAATTCTTTTGCATGAATGTTTCCATTCTAATTCATTCGTACGATCAATTCTAATTCCTTCGTACGATCGATTCTAAGTTCTTCGTACGATCCAATTTAATTCATTCGTACGATCCATTCTATTTCATTCGTATGATCCATTCTAATTCCTTCGTACGATCCATTCTAATTCATTCATACGATCCATGCTAATTCATTTGAATGAATTAGAATGGATACACACGAAAGAATGGATCGTGCGAATGAATTCGAATGGATCGTACGAATGAATTAGAATCGATACATTCGTACGAATGAATTAGAAAGGATCATTCGAAGGAATTTGGGTGGATTGTACGAATGAATTAGAATGGATATATTCGTGCGAATGAATTAGAATGGGTCGTATGAATGAATTAGAATGGATCGTACGAATGAATTAGAATGGATCATACGAATGAATTAGAATGGATCGTATGAATAAATTAGAATGGATAGTGAAAATGAATTAGAATGGATCGTACGAATGAATTAGAATGGATCATATGAATGAATTAGAATGGATCGTGCGAATGAATTAGAATGGATCGTATGAATGAATTAGAATGGATACACTCATGCGAATGAATTAGAATGGATCGTATGAATAAGTAAGAATGGATCGTACGAATGAAATAGAATGGATCATACGAATGAATTAGAATGGATCGTGCTAATGAATTAGAATGGATCGTACGAATGAATTAGAATGAATTAGAATGGATCGTTCGAATGAATTAGAATGGATAAATTCGTGCGAATGAATTAGAATGGATCGTATGAATGAATTAGATTGGATCGTATAAATGACTTAGAATGGATCGTGCGAATGAATTAGAATGGATCGTATGAATGAATTAGAATGGATACATTCGTGCGAAAGAATTAGAATGGATTGTATGAATGAATTAGAATGGATCGTATGAATGAATTAGAATGGATCGTGCGAATGAATTAGAATGGATCGTATGAATGAATTAGAATGGATCATATGAATGAATTATAATGGATCGTTCGAATTAATTAGAATGGATCGTATGAATGAATTCGAATTAGAATGGATCATACGAATGAATTAGAATGGATCGTGCTAATGAATTAGAATGGATCGTAGGAATGAATTAGAATAGATTATGCCAATGAATTAGAATGGATCGTACGAATGAATTAGAATAGATGCATTCGGGCGAATGAATTAGAATGCATTTTACGAATGAATTAGAATAGATTGTGCGAACGAATTCATTCATACGATCCATTCTAATTCATTCGTACGATCCATACTAAGTCATTCGCACGATCCATTGTAATTCATTCATATGATCCATTCTAATTCATTCGTAAGATCCATTCTAATTCATTCGCACGATCCATTCTAATTCATTCATACGATCCAATCTAATTTATTCATACGATCCATTCTAATTCATTCACACGAATGTATCCATTCTAATTCATTCGTACGATCCATTCTAATTCATTCGCACAATCTATTCTAATTCATTCGTGTGATCCATTCTAATTCATTCGCACGATCCATTCTAATTTATTTGCATGATCCATTCTAATTCATTCATACAATCCATTCTCATTCTTTTGCACGAATGTATCCATTCTAATTCATTCGTACGATCCATTCTAATTTCATTAGCACGATCTATTCTAATTCATTCGTACGATCCATTCTAATTAATTCGTATGATCCATTCTAATTCATTCGTACGATCCATTCTAATTCATTTGTACGATCCATTTTAATTCATTCATAGAATCCAATCTAATTCTTTTGCACGAATGTATCCATTTTAATTCATTCATACGATCCATTCTAATTCCTTCGTACGATCCATTCTAATTCCTTCGTACGATCCATTCTATTTCATTCGTATGATCCATTCTAATTCCTTCGTACGATCCATTCTAATTCACTCCCATGAATGCATCCGTTCTAATTCATACGTACGATCCATTCTAATTCATTCATACGATCCAATCTAATTCATTCATACGATCCATTCTAATTCATTCGCACGAATGTATCCATTCTAATTCATTCGTACGATCCATTCTAATTCGTTCACACAATCTATTCTAATTCATTTGTATGATCCATTCTAATTCATTAGCACGATCCATTCTAATTCATTCGTATGATCCATTCTATTTCATTCGTACGATCTATTCTTACTCATTCGTATGATCCATTCTAATTTATTCGCACGAATGTATCCATTCTAATTCATTCGTACGATCCATTTTAATTCATTCGCACGATCCATTCTAATTCATTCATACGATCCAATCTAATTCATTCATACGATCCATTCTAATTCATTCGCACGAATGTATCAATTCTAATTTATTCGTACGATCCATTCTAATTCATTCGCACAATCTATTCTAATTCATTCGAACGATCTATTCTAATTCATTAGCACGATCCATTCTAATTCATTCGTATGATCCATTCTTACTCATTCGTACGATCCATTCTAATTCATTCGCACGAATGTATCCATTCTAATTCATTCGTACGATCCATTCTAATTCATTCGCACGATCCATTCTAATTCATTCGTACGATCCATTCGAATTCATTCGTACGATCCATTCTATTTCATTCGTACGATCCATTCTATTTCATTCGTACGATCCATTCTATTTTTTTCGTACGATCCATTCTTACTCATTCGTACGATCTATTCTAATTCATTCGCACGAATGTATCCATTCTAATTCATTCGTACGATCCATTCTAATTCATTTGCACGATCCATTCTAATTCATTCGTACGATCCATTCTATTTCATTTTCACGATCCATTCTAATTCATTCGCACGAATGTATCCATTCTAATTCATTCGTACGATCCATTCTAATTCATTCGCACGATCCATTCTAATTCATTCATACGATCCATTCTAATTCATTCGTACGATCCATTCTAATTCATTCGCACGATCCATTCTAATTCATTTATACAATCCATTCTAATTCATTCATACAATCCATTCTAATTCTTTCGCACGAATGTATCCATTCTAATTCATTCGTACGATCCATTCTAATTCCTTCGTACGATCCATTCTAATTCCTTCCTACGATCCATTCTATTTCATTCGTATGATCCATTCTAATTCCTTTGTACGATCCATTCTATTTCATTCATACGATCCAATCTAGTTCATTCATACGATCCATTCTAATTAATTCGTACGAATGAAATAGAATGGATCGTACGAATGAAATAGAATGGATCGTACGAATGAAATAGAATGGATCGTACGAATGAATGAATTAGAATAGATCGTACGAATGAAATAGAATGGATCGTACGAATGAAATAGAATGGATCGTACGAATGAAATAGAATGGATTGAACGAATGAATTAGAATAGATTGTGCGAATGCATTAGAATGGATCATACGAATGAATTAGAATGGATTGTATGAATGAATTAGAATGGATCGTGCGAATGAATTAGAATGGATCGTACGAATGAATTAGAATGGATACATTCTTGCGAATGAATTAGAATGGATCATACGAATGAGTAAGAATGGATCATACGAATGAAATAGAATGGATTGTACGAATGAATTAGAATGGATCATAGGAATGAATTAAAAAGGATCGTATGAATGAATTAGAATGATTTAGAATGGATCGTATGAATGAATTAGAATGGATTGTATGAATGAATTAGAATGGATCGTATGTATGAAATAGAATGGATTGTGCGAATGAATTAGAATGGATCGTGCGAATGAATTAGAATGGATCGTACGAATGAATTAGAATGGATCGTACGAATGAATTAGAATGGATCGGGCGAATGAATTAGAATGGATCGTATGAATGAATTAGAATGGATACATTCGTGCGAATGAATTACAATGGATCGTACGAATGAATTAGAATGGATCGTACGAATGAAATAGAATGGATCATACGTATGAATTAGAATGGATCGTGCGAATGAATTAGAATGGATCGTACGAATGAATTAGAATGGATATATTCGTGCGAATGAATTATAATGGATCGTACGAATGAATTAGAATGGATCGTATTAATGAACTAGAATGGATACATTCGTGCGAATGAATTAGAATGGATCGTATGAATGAATTAGATTGGATTGTATGAAAGAATTAGAATGGATCGTACGTATGAATTAGAATGGATACATTCGTGGGAATGAATTAGAATGGATCGTACGAAGGAATTAGAATGGATTGCACGAATGTATCCATTCATACAATCCATTCTAATTCATTCTAATTTATTCGTACGATCCATGAATTAGAATGGATTGCACGAATGTATCCATTCTAATTCATTCGTATGATCCATTCTAATTGCTTCGTACGATCCATTCTAATTCCTTCGTATCATCCATTCTATTTCATTCGAATGATCCATTCTAATTCCTTCGTACGATCCATTCTAATTCATTCCCATGAATGTGTGCATTCTAATTCATCCGTACAATCCATTCTAATTCATTCGCACGATGTATTCTAATTCATTCATACGATCCATTCTAATTCATTCGTACGATCCATTCTAATTCATTCGCATGATCCATTCTAATTCATTCATACGATCCATTCTAATTCATTCGTACGACATTCTAATTCATACGTACGATCCATTCTAATTCATTCATACGATCCAATCTAATTCATTCATACGATCCATTCTAATTCATTCGTACGAATGTATCCATTCTAATTAATTCATACGATCCATTCTAATTCATTCGTACGATCCATTCTAATTCATTCACATGAATGTATCCATTCTAATTCATTCGTACGATCTATTCTAATTCATTCACACGATCCATTCTAATTCATTGAATAAGAATGGATCGTACGAATGAAATAGAATGGATCGTACGAATGAAATAGAATGGATCGTACGAATGAAATAGAATAGATTGTGCGAATGAATTAGAATGGATCATACGAATGAATTAGAATGGATTGTATGAATGAATTAGAATGGATCGTGCGAATGAATTAGAATGGATCGTACGAATGAATTAGAATGGATACATTCGTGCGAATGAACTAGAATGGATCATACGAATGAGTAAGAATGGATCGTACGAATGAAATAGAATGGATTGTACGAATGAATTAGAATGGATCGTATGAATGAATTAGAAAGGATCGTGCGAAAGAATAAGAATGGATTGTATGAATGAATTAGAATGGATCGTATGAATGAATTAGAATGGATTGTGCGAATGAATTAGAATGGATCTTACGAATTAATTAGAATGGATCGTATGAATGAATTAGAATGGATCGTGCGAATGAATTAGAATGGATCGTATGAATGAATTAGAATGGATACATTCGTGCGAATGAATTAGAATGGATCGTACGAATGAATTAGAATGGATCGTATGAATGAATTAGAATGGATCGTACGAATTAATTAGAATGGATTGTACAAATGAATTAGAATGGATCGTACGAATGTATTAGAATGGATCCATTCGTGCGAATGAATTAGAATGGATCATATGAATTAGAATGGATCGTACGAATGAAATAGAATGGATCGTACGAATGAATGAATTAGAATGGATCGTACGAATGAATTAGAATAGATTGTGCGAATAATGAATTAGAATGGATCGGGCGAATGAATTTGATTTGATCGTACGAATGAATTTGAATGGATCGTACAAATGAATTCGAATAGATTGTGCGAATGAATTAGATTCGATCGTACAAATGAATTAAAATGGATTGTACGAATGAATTAGAACAGGTTGTGTGAATGAATTAGAATGGATCGTACAAATTGGATCGTATGAATGGATTAGAATGGATCGTACGAATGAATTAGAATTAGACTGGATCGTACGAATGAGTAAGAATGGATCGTATGATTGAGTAAGAATGGATCATTCATTCCCATGGATCGAATGAATGAATTAGATTTGATCGTACGAATGAATTAGAATGGATCGTACTGAATACATTCGTGCACGAATGTATCCATTCTAATTCATTCGTACGATCCATTCTAATTCATTCGCACGAACCATTCTAATTCATTCATACGATCCATTCTAATTCATTCGTGCGATCCATTCTAATTCATTCGCACGAATGTATCTATTCTAATTCATTCGTACAATCCATTCTAATTCGTTCGCATGAATGTATCCATTCTAATTCATTCGTACGATCCATTCGAATTCATTCATACGATCCATTCTATTTCATTCGCACAAATGTATCCATTCTAATTCGTTCGTACGATCCATTCTAATTCATTCATACAATCCATTCGAATTCTTTTGCACGAATGTATCCATTCTAATTTTTTTTACGATCCATTCTAATTCCTTCGTACGATCCATTCTAATTCCTTCGTACGATCCATTCTAATTCCTTCGTATGATCCATTCTAATTCATTCGCACGAATGTATCCATTCTAATTCATTCGTACGATCCATTCTAATGCATTCGCACAATCTATTCTTATTCATTCGTACGATCCATTCTAATTCATTCGCACGATCCATTCTAATTCATTTGAATAATCCATTCTAATTCATTCATACAATCCATTCTAATTAGAATGGATCATACGAATGAATTAGAATGGATTGTATGAATGAATTAGAATGGATCGTGCTAATGAATTAGAATGGATCGTACGAATGAATTAGAATAGATTATGCAAATGAATTAGAATGGATCGTACGAATGAATTAGAATGGATCGTATGAATGAATTAGAATGGATCGTGCGAATGAATTAGAATGGATCATACGAATGCGTAAGAATGGATCGTGCGAATGAATTAGAATGGATTGTACGAATGAATTAGAATGGATACATACGAAGGAATGGATCGTACGAATGAATTAGAATGAATCGTACGAAGGAATTAGAATGGATTGTACGAATAAATTAGAATGGATCGTAAGAATGGATAGTACGAATGAATTAGAATGGATCTTACGAAAGAATTAGAATGGATCGTGCTAATGAATTAGAATGGATCGTACGAATGAATTAGAATGGATATATTTGTGCGAATGAATTAGAATGGATCGTATGAATGAATTAGAATGGATCGTATGAATGAATTAGAATGGATCGTGCAAATGAATTAGAATGAATTAGAATGGATACATTCGTGCGAATGAATTAGAATGGAACTTACAAAGGAATTAGGGTGGATCGTATGAATGAACAAGAATGGATCGTACGAATGAATTAGAATGGATCGTACAAATAAATTAGAATGGATCGTACGAATGAATTAGAATAGATCGTGCGAATGAATTAGAATGGATACATTCGTGCGAATGAATTAGAATGGATCGTACGAATGAGTAAGAATGGATCGTACGAATGAAATAGAATGGATACATTCGTCCGATCCATTCTATTGTATTCGTACGATCCATTCTTACTCATTCGTACGATCCATTCTAATTCATTCATACGAATATATCCATTGTAATTCATTCGTACGATCCATTCTAATACATTCGCATTATCCATTCTAATTCATTCATACAATACATTCTAATTCATTCGTTCGATCCATTCTAATTCATTCACACGATCCATTCTAATTCATTCGTACGATCTATTCAAATTCATTCCTACGATCCATTCTAATTCATTCATACAATCGATTCTAATTCATTTGCACAATCTATTCTAATTCATTCGTACGATCCATTCTAATTCATTCACACGATCATTCTAATTCATTTGCACGATCCATTCTAATTCATTCGTACGATCCACCCTAATTCCTTCGTATGATCCATTCTAATTCATTCGTATGATCCACCCTAATTCCTTCGTATATTCCATTCTAATTCCTTTGTACGATCCATTCTATTTCATTCGTATGATCCAATCTAATTCCTTCGTACGATCCATTCTAATTTATTCCCATGAATGTATCCATTCTAATTCATATGTACGATCCATTCTAATTCATTCGTACGATCCATTCTAATTCATTAGCATGATCCATTCTAATTTATTCGTACGATCCATTCTATTCATTCGTACGATCCATTCTAGTTCATTCTAATTCATACATACATTCTAATTCCTTCGTGGATATATTCGTGCACGAATGTATCCGTTCTAATTCATTCATACGATCCATTCGAATTCATTCATATGATCCATTCTAACTCATTCATACGATCCATTCTAATTCATTCGTACGATCCATTCTAATTCCTTCATACGATCCATTCTAATTCATTTGCACGAATGTATCCATTCTAATTCATTCTAATTCATTCGTATGATCCATTCTAATTCATTCGCACGATCCATTCTAATTCATTCATACGATCCAATCTAATTCATTCATACGATCCATTCTAATTCATTCGCACGAATGTATCCATTTTAATTCATTCATTCGGTCCATTCCAATTCATTCACATGATCCAATCTAATTCATTCATATGATCCATTTTAATTCATTCGTATGATCCATTCTAATTCATTCGCACGAATGTATCCATTCTAATTCATTCGCACGATCTATTCTAATTCATTCGCACGATCTATTCTAATTCATTCATACGATCCATTCTTACTCATTCGTACGATCCATTCTAATTCATTTATACGATCCATTCTAATTCATTCAAACGATCGATTCTAATTCATTCGCACAATCTATTCTAATTCATTCGTACGATCCATTCTAATTCATTCGCACGATCCATTCTAATTCATTTGCACGATCCATTCTAATTCATTAATATAATCCATTCTAATTCTTTTGCACGAATGTATCCATTCTAATTCCTTCGTACGATCCATTCTAATTACTTCGTATGATCCATTCTAATTCATTCGTATGATCCATTCTAATTCCTTCGTACGATCCATTCTAATTCAATCCCATGAATATATCCTTTCTAATTCATACGTACGATCTATTCTAATTCATTCATACGATCCAATCTAATTCATTCATACGATCCATTCTAATTCATCCGCACAAATGTATCCATTCTAATTCATTCGTACGATCCATTCTAATTCATTCACACAATCTATTCTAATTCATTCGTACGATCCATTCTAATTCATTCTAATTTATTCGTACGATCCATGAATTAGAATGGATTGCACGAATGTATCCATTCTAATTCATTCGTACGATCCATTCTAATTCCTTCGTATGATCCATTCTAATTACTTCGTATGATCCATTCTCTTTCATTCGAATGATCCATTATAATTCCTTCGTACGATCCATTCTAATTCAATCCCATGAATGTGTGCATTCTAATTCATTCGTACAATCCATTCTAATTCATTCGCACGATGTATTCTAATTCATTCATACGATCCATTCTAATTAATTCGCACGATCCATTCTAATTCATTCATACGATCCATTCTAATTCATTCGTACGACATTCTAATTCATACGTACGATTCATTCTAATTCATTCATACGATCCAATCTAATTCATTCATACGATCCATTCTAATTCATTCGTACGAATGTATCCATTCTAATTCATTCATACGATCCATTCTAATTTATTCGTACGATCCATTCTAATTCATTCACATGAATGTATCTATTCTAATTCATTCGTACGATCTATTCTAATTCATTCACATGATCCATTCTAATTCATTGAGTAAGAATGGATCGTACGAATGAAATAGAATGGATCGTACGAATGAAATAGAATAGATTGTGCGAATGAATTAGAATGGATCAGACGAATGAATTAGAATGGATTGTATGAATGAATTAGAATGGATCGTGCGAATGAATTAGAATGGATCGTACGAATGAATTAGAATGGATACATTCATGCGAATGAAATAGAATGGATCATACGAATGAGTAAGAATGGATCGTACGAATGAAATAGAATGGATTGTACGAATGAATTAGAATGGATCGTATGAATGAATTAGAAAGGATCGTGCGAAAGAATAAGAATGGATTGTATGAATGAATTAGAATGGATCGTACGAATGAATTAGAATGGATTGTGCGAATGAATTAGAATGGATCGTACGAATTAATTAGAATGGATCGTATGAATGAATTAGAATGGATCGTGCGAATGAATTAGAATGGATCGTATGAATGAATTAGAATGGATACATTCGTGCGAATGAATTAGAATGGATCATACGAATGAATTAGAATGGATCGTATGAATGAATTAGAATGGATCGTGTGAATGAATTCGAATGGATCGTACGAATTAATTAGAATGGATTGTACGAATGAATTAGAATTGATCGTACGAATGTATTAGAATGGATCCATTCGTGCGAATGAATTAGAATAGATCATATGAATTAGAATGGATCGTACGAATGAAATAGAATGGATTGTATGAATGAATGAATTAGAATGGATCGTACGAATGAATTAGAATAGATTGTGCGAATAATGAATTAGAATGGATCGTGCGAATGAATTAGATTTGATCGTACGAATGAATTTGAATGGATCGTACAAATGAATTCGAATAGATTGTGCGAATGAATTAGATTGGATCGTACAAATGAATTAAAATGGATTGTACGAATAAATTAGAACAGGTTGTGCGAATGAATTAGAATGGATCGTACGAATTGGATCGTATGAATGGATTAGAATGGATCTTACGAATGAATTAGAATTAGACTGGATCGTACGAATGAGTAAGAATGGATCATATGATTGAGTAAGAATGGATCATTCATTCCCATGGATCGAATGAATGAATTAGATTTGATCGTACGAATGAATTAGAATGGATCGTACTGAATACATTCGTGCACGAATGTATCCATTCTAATTCATTCGTACGATCCATTCTAATTCATTCGCACGATCCATTCTAATTCATTCATACGATCCATTCTAATTCATTCGTGCGATCCATTCTAATTCATTCGCACGAATGTATCTATTCTAATTCATTCGTACAATCCATTCTAATTCGTTCGCACGAATGTATCCATTCTAATTCATTCGTACGATCCATTCGAATTCATTCATACGATCCATTCTATTTCATTCGCACGAATGTATCCATTCTAATTCGTTCGTACGATCCATTCTAATTCATTTGTATGATCCATTCTTATTCATTCATACAATCCATTCTAATTCTTTTGCACGAATGTATCCATTCTAATTTTTTGTACGATCCATTCTAATTCCTTCGTACGATCCATTCTAATTCATTCGTACGATCCATTCTATTTCCTTCGTACGATCCATTCTAATTCCTTCGTATGATCCATTCTAATTCATTCGCACGAATGTATCCATTCTAATTCATTCGTACGATCCATTTTAATGTATTCGCACAATCTATTCTAATTCATTCGTACGATCCATTCTAATTCATTCGCACGATCCATTCTAATTCATTTGCATAATCCATTCTAATTCATTCATACAATCCCTTCTAATTAGAATGGATCATACGAATGAATTAGAATGGATTGTATGAATGAATTAGAATGGATCGTGCTAATGAATTAGAATGGATCGTACGAATGAATTAGAATAGATTATGCAAATGAATTAGAATGGATCGTACGAATGAATTAGAATGGATCGTATGAATGAATTAGAATGGATCGTGCGAATGAATTAGAATGGATCATACGAATGCGTAAGAATGGATCGTGCAAATGAATTAGAATGGATTGTACGAATGAATTAGAATGGATCGTAAGAATAGATAGTACGAATGAATTAAAATGGATCGTACGAAAGAATTAGAATGGATCGTGCTAATAAATTAGAATGAATTAGAATGGATACATTCGTGCGAATGAATTAGAATGGAACTTACGAAGGAATTAGGGTGGATCGTATGAATGAACAAGAATGGATCGTACGAATGAATTAGAATGGATCGTACAAATAAATTAGAATGGATCGTACGAATGAATTAGAATAGATCGTGCGAATGAATTAGAATGGATACATTCGTGCGAATGAATTAGAATGGATCGTACGAATGACTAAGAATGGATCGTACGAATGAAATAGAATGGATACATTCGTCCGATCCATTCTATTGCATTCGTACGATCCATTCTTACTCATTCGTATGATCCATTCTAATTCATTCGTATGAATATATCCATTGTAATTCATTCGTACGATCCATTCTAATACATTTGCATGATCCATTCTAATTCATTCATACGATACATTCTAATTCATTCGTACGATCCATTCTAATTCATTCACACGATCCATTCTAATTCATTCGTACGATCTATTCAAATTCATTCATACGATCCATTCTAATTCATTCATACAATCGATTCTAATTCATTTGCACAATCTATTCTAATTCATTCGTACGATCCATTCTAATTCATTCGCACGATCATTCTAATTCATTTGCACGATCCATTCTAATTCATTCGTACGATCCAACCTAATTCCTTCGTATGATCCATTCTAATTCATTCGTATGATCCACCCTAATTCCTTCGTATATTCCATTCTAATTCCTTCGTACGATCTATTCTATTTCATTCGTATGATCCAATCTAATTCCTTCGTACGATCCATTCTAATTTATTCCCATGAATGTATCCATTCTAATTCATATGTATGATCCATTCTAATTCATTCGTACGATCCATTCTAATTCATTAGCATGATCCATTCTAATTTATTCGTACGATCCATTCTATTCATTCGTACGATCCATTCTAATTCATTCTAATTCATACATACATTCTAATTCCTTTGTGGATATATTCGTGCACGAATGTATCCGTTCTAATTCATTCGTACGATCCATTCGAATTCATTCATACGATCCATTCTAACTCATTCATACGATCCATTCTAATTCATTCGTACGATCCATTCTAATTCCTTCATATGATCCATTCTAATTCATTTGCACGAATTTAGCCATTCTAATTCATTCGTACGATTCATTCTAATTCATTCGTACGATCCATTCTAATTCATTCGCACGATCCATTCTAATTCATTCATACGATCCAATCTAATTCATTCATACGATCCATTCTAATTCATTCGCACGAATGTATCCATTTTAATTCATTCATTCGGTCCATTCCAATTCATTCACATGATCCAATCTAATTCATTCATATGATCCATTTTAATTCATTCGTATGATCCATTCTAATTCATTCGCACGAATGTATCCATTCTAATTCATTCGCACGATCTATTCTAATTCATTCGCACGATCTATTCTAATTCATTCATACGATCCATTCTTACTCATTCGTATAATCCATTCTAATTCAATTATACGATCCATTCTAATTCATTCATATGATCGATTCTAATTCATTCGCACAATCTATTCTAATTCATTCGTACGATCCATTCTAATTCATTCGCACGATCCATTCTAATTCATTTGCACGATCCATTCTAATTCATTAATATAATCCATTCTAATTCTTTTGCACGAATGTATCCATTCTAATTCCTTCGTACGATCCATTCTAATTACTTCGTATGATCCATTCTAATTCATTCGTATGATCCATTCTAATTCCTTCGTACGATCCATTCTAATTCAATCCCATGAATATATCCATTCTAATTCATACGTACGATCTATTCTAATTCATTCATACGATCCAATCTAATTCCTTCATACGCTCCATTCTAATTCATCCGCACAAATGTATCCATTCTAATTCATTCGTACGATCCATTCTAATTCATTCACACAATCTATTCTAATTCATTCGTACGATCCATTCTAATTCATTAGCACGATCCATTCTAATTCATTCGTACGATCCATTCTATTTCATTCGTACGATCCATTCTTACTCATTCGTACGATCCATTCTAATTCATTCGCATGAATGTATTAATTCTAATTCATTCGTACGATCCATTCTAATTCATTCATACGATCCATTCTAATTCATTCGTACGATCCATTCAAATTCATTCTTATGATCCATTCTAATTCATTCTTACGATCCGTTATAATTCATTTATACAATCCATTCTAATTCTTTCACACGAATGTATCCATTATAATTCATTCGTACGATCTACCCTAATTCCTTCGTATGATCCATTCTAATTGTTTCGCACGAATGTATCCATTCTAATTCCTTCGTACGATCCATTCAAATTCATTCGTACGATCCATTATAATTCATTCATATGATCCATTCTAATTCATTCGCACAAATGTATCCATTCTAATTCGCTCGTACGATCCATTCTAATTCATTCGCATGTTCCAGTCTAATTCATTCGTACGATCCATTCTAATTCATTCGTACGATCCATTCTATTTCATTCGTACGATCCATTCTTACTTATTCGTACGATCCATTCTAATTCATTCGCACGAATGTATCCATTCTAATTCATTCGTACGATCCATTCTATTTCATTCATACGATCCATTCTAATTCATTCGTACGATCCATTCTAATTCATTCGCACGATCCATTCTAATTCATTCATACGATCCATTCTAATTCATTCATACAATCCATTCTAACTCATTTGTACGATCCATTCTAATTTATTTGCACGAATGCATCCATTCTAATTCATTCGTACGATCCATTCTAATTCATTCGCACGATCCATTCTAATTCGTTCATACGATCCATTCTAATTCTTTCACAGGAATGTATCCATTCTAATTCATTTGTACGATCCACCCTAATTCCTTCGTATGATCCATTCTAATTCATTCGTACGAATGTATCCATTCTAATTCATTCGTACGATCCATTTGAATTCATTTATACGATCCATTCTAATTCATTCATACGATCCATTCTAATTCATTCGTACGATCCATTCTAATTCATTCGTACGAATGTATCCATTCTAATTCATTCGCACGATCCATTCTAATTAATTAACACAATCTATTCTAATTCATTCGTACGATCCATTCAAATTTATTAGCACGATCCATTCTAATTCATTCGTACGATCCATTCTAATTCATTCGTACGATTCTAATTCGTTCGTATGATCCATTCTATTTCATTCGTATGATCCATTCTAATTCCTTCGTACGATCCATTCTAATTTATTCCAATGAATGTATCTATTCTAATTCATACGTACGATCCATTCTAATTCATTCGCACGATCCATTCTAATTCATTCGTGCGATCCATTCTAATTCATTTGCATGATCCATTCTAATTCATCGTACGATCCATTGTGCGAATGAATTAGATTGGATCGTGCAAATGAATTAGAACGGATACATTCGTGCGAATGAATTCGAATGGATCGTATGAATGAATTAGAATGGATCGTATGAATGAATTTGAATGGATCGTACGAATGAATTAGAATGGATACATTCGTGCGAATGAATTAGAATGGATCATACGAAGTAATTAGGGTGGATCGTACGAATGAATTAGAATGGATTGTATGAATTTATTAGAATGGATCGTATGAATGAATTAGAATGGATCGTGCGAATGAATTAGAATGGATCGTACGAATGAATTAGAATGGATCGTATGAATGAATTAAAATGGATCGTGCGAATGAATTAGAATGGATACATTCGTGCGAATGAATTAGAATTGAACGTACGAATGAATTAGAATGTATCGTATGAAGGAATTAAAATGGATCATACGAATGAATTAGAATGGATACATTCGTGCGAATGAATTAGAATGTATCATACGAAGGAATTAGGGTGGATCGTACGAATGAATTAGAATCGATACATTTGTGCGAAAGAATTAGAATGGATTGTATGAATGAATTAGAACGAATCGTATGAATGAATTAGAATGGATCGTATGAATGAGTAAGAATGGATCGTACGAATGAAATATAATGGATCGTACGAATGAATTAGAATGGATCGTGTGAATGAATTAGATTGGATCGTGTGAATGAATTAGAATGGATCGTACGAATGAATTAGAATGAATTGTATGAAGGAATTAGAATGGATACATTCATGGGAATGAATTAGAATGGATCGTAGGAAGGAATTAGAATGGATCATACGAATGAAATAGAATGGATCGTACGAAGGAATTAGAATGGATCGTACGATGAAATTAGAATGAATTAGAATGGATCGTACGAAGGAATTAGAATGGATCGTATGAATGAATTAGAATGGATCGTACGAATGAATTAGAATGGATCGTGTGAATGAATTAGAATGGATCGTACGAATGAATTAGAATGGATAGTGCTAATTAATTAGAATGGATCGTACGAATAAATTAGGATAGACTGTGTGAATGAATTAGAATGGAAAATACGAATGAATTACAATGGATACATTCTTGCGAATGAATTAGAATGGATCGTATGAATGAATTAGATTGGATCGTATGAATGAATTAAAATGGATCGTACGTATGAATTAGAATGGATACATTCATGGGAATGAATTAGAATGGATCGTACGTTGGAATTAGAATGGATCATACGAATAAAATAGAATGGATCGTACGAAGGACTAAGAATGGATCGTACGAAGGAATTAGAATTGATCGTACGAATGAATTAGAATGGATATATTCATGCGAAAGAATTAGAATGGATTGTATGAATGAATTAGAATGGATCGTATGAATGAATTAGAATGGATCATGCAAATGAATTAGAATGGATCGTATGAATGAATTAGAATGGATCGTATGAATGAATTAGAATGGATCGTGCGAATGAATCAGAATGTATCGTACGAATGAATTAGAATGGATACATTCGTACGATCCATTCTAATTCATTCTAATTCATTTGTACGATCCATTCTAATTCATTCTAATTCATTTGTATGATCCATTCTAATTCATTAGCACGATTCATTCTAATTCATTCGTACGATCCATTCTATTTCATTCATACAATCCATACTTACTCATTCGTACGATCCATTCTAATTCATTCGCATGAATGTATCCATTCTAATTCATTCGTATAATCCATTCTAATTATTCGCACTATCTATTCTAATTCATTCATACGATCCATGCTAATTCATTCGTACGATCCATTCTAATTCATTCGCACGATTCATTCTAATTCATTCATACGATCCATTCTAATTCATTCATACAATCCATTCTAATTCTTTCGCACGAATGTATCCATTCTAATTCATTCGTACGATCCACCCTAATTCCTTCGTATGATCCATTCTAAATCATTCGCATGCATGTATCTATTCTAATTCATTCATACGATCCATTTGAATTCATTCATACGATCCATTCTAATTCATTCATACGATTCATTCTAATTCATTCACACGAATGTGTCCATTCTAATTCATTCGTACGATCCATTCTAATTCATTCGCACAATCTATTCTAATTCATTCGTACGATCCATTCTAATTCATTCGCACAATCTATTCTAATTCATTCGTACGATCCATTCTAATTCCTTCGTACGATCCATTCGAATTCATTCATACGATCGATTCTAATTAATTCATACGATCCATTCTAATTCATTCGCACCAATGTATCCATTCTAATTCATTCGTACGATCCTTTCTAATTCATTCGCACGATCCAATCTAATTCATTCGCACGATCCATTCTATTTCATCATTCGCACAATCTATTCTAATTCATTCGTACGATCCATTCTAATTCATTAGCACGATCCATTCTAATTTATTCGTACGATCCATTCAATTTCATTCATACGATCCATTCTTACTCATTCGTACGATCCATTCTAATTCATTCGCACGAATGTATCCATTCTAATTCATTCGTACGATCCATTCTAATTCATTCGCACGATCCATTCTAATTCATTCCTACGATCCATTCTAATTCATTCGCACGATCCATTCTAATTCATTCATACGATCCATTCTAATTCATTAGTACGATCCATTCTATAGAATGGATACATTCATGGGAATGAATTAGAATGGATCGTACGAAGGAATTAGAATGGATCATACGAATGAAATAGAATGGATCGTATGAAGGAATTAGAATAGATCGTACGAAGGAATTAGAATGGATCGTACGAAGGAATTAGAATGGATCGTACGAATGAATTAGAATGGATACATTCGTGCAAAATAATTAGAATGGATTGTATGAATGAATTAGAATGGATAATGCAAATGAATTAGAAAGGATCGTGCGAATGAATTAGAATAGATCGTACGAATTAATTAGAATAGATTGTGCGAATGAATTAGAATGGATCGTACGAATGAATTAGAATGGATACATTCGTGCGAATGAATTAGAATACATCGAATGAATAAATTAGAATGGATAGTACGAATGAATTCGAATGGATCGTACGAATGAATTAGAATGGATACATTCGTGTGAATGAATTAGAATGGATCAAACGAAGGAATTAGGGTGGATCGTACGAATGAATTATAATGGATACATTCGTGCGAAAGAATTAGAATGGATTGTATGAATGAATTAGAATGGATCGTGCGAATGAATTAGAATGGATCGTACGAATGAATTAGAATAGATCGTATGAATGAATTAGAATGGATCATGCGAATGAATTAGAATGGATCGTACGAATGAATTAGAATGGATATATTCGTGCGAATGAATAAGAATGGATCGTACGAATGAGTAAGAATAGATCGTACGAATGAAATAGAATGGATCGTACGAATGAATTAGAATGGATCGTGCTAATGAATTAGAATGGATCGTATGAATGAATTAGAATAGATTGTGCGAATGAATACATTCGTGCGAATGAATTAGAATGGATCGTATGAATGAATTTGAATGGATCGTACCTTTGCATTGCTAGTTGATCGAGGAAAGGCTCTGATCGATCCAACTAGTCTTGTCTCTAGTTCGTCAAGGCATGACATGGATACATTCGAGCGAATAAATTAGAATGAATCGTACGAATGAGTAAGAATGGATCGTACGAATGAAATAGAATGGATCGTACGAATGAATTAGAATGGATCGTGCTAATGAATTAGAATGGATCGTACGAATGAATTAGAATAGATTGTGCGAATGAATTAGAATGGATCATACGAATCAATTAGAATGGATACATTCGTGGGAATGAATTAGAATGGATCGTATGAATGAATTAGATTGGATCGTATGAATGTATTAGAATGGATCGTAAGTATGAATTAGAATGGATACATTCATGCGAATGAATTAGAATGGATCGTACGAAGGAATTAGAATGGATCATACGAATGAAATAGAATGGATCGTATGAAGGATTTAGAATGGATCGTACGAATGAATTTGAATAGATTGTGCGAATGAATTAGAATGGATCGTACGAATGAATTAGAATGGATACATTCGTACGAATGAATTAGAATGGATCGTATGAATTTATTAGATTGGATCGTATGAATGAATTAGAATGGATCGTACGTATGAATTAGAATGGATACATTCATGTGAATGAATTAGAATGGATCGTACGAAGGAATTAGAATGGATCATACGAATGAAATAGAATGGATCGTACGAAGGAATTAGAATGGATCGTACGAAGGAATTAGAATGGATTGTACAAATGAATTAGAATGGATACATTCGTGCAAAAGAACTAGAATGGATTGTATGAATGAATTACAATGGATCGTGCAAATGAATTAGAATGGATCGTGCGAATGAGGATACATTCGTGGGAATGAATTAGAATGGATCATACGAATGAGTAAGAATGGATCGTACGAAGGAAATAGAATGGATCGTACGAATGAATTAGAATGGATCGTGCGAATGAATAAGAATGGATCGTGCGACTGAATTAGAATGGAACATACGAATGAATTAGAATGGATACATTCGCGCGAATGAATTAGAATGGATCGTATGAATGAATTAGAATGGATTGTATGAATGAATTCGAATGGATCATACGAATGAATTAGAATGGATATATTCGTGCGAATGAATTAGAATGGATCATACGAAGGAATTAGGGTGGATCGTACGAATGAATTAGAATGGATAAATTCGTGCGAAAGAATTAGAATGGATTGTATGAATGAATTAGAATGTATCGTATGAATGAATTAGAATGGATCGTGCGAATGAATTAGAATGGATTGTGATAATGAGTAAGAATGGATCGTACGAATGAAATAGAATGGATCGTACGAATGAATTAGAATGGATTGTGCTAATGAATTAGAATGGATCGTACGAATGAATTCGAATAGATTGTGCGAATGAATTTGAATGGATCTTGTGAATGAATTAGAATGGATACATTCGTGCGAATGAATTAGAATGGATCGTACGAATGAATTAGAATAGATTGTATGAATGAATTCGAATGGATCATACGAATGAATTAGAATGGATACATTCGTGTGAATGAATTAGAATGGATCATACGAAGGAATTAGGGTGGATCATACGAATGAATTAGAATGGATACATTCGTACGAAAGAATTAGAATGGATCGTACGAATGAGTATGAATAGATCGTATGAATAAAAAAGAATGGATCGTACGAATGAATTAGAATGGATCGTGCTATTGAATTAGAATGGATCATACGAATGAATTAGAATAGATTGTGCGAATGAATTAGAATGGATCGTACGAATGAATTAGAATGGATACATTCGTGCGAATGAATTAGAATGGATCATATGAATGAATTAGATTTGATCGTATGAATGAATTAGAATGGATCGTACGTATGAATTAGAATGGATACATTAATGGGAATGAATTAGAATGGATCGTACGAAGGAATTAGAATAGATCATACGAATGAAATAGAATGGATCGTATGAAGGAATTAGAATTGATCGTACGAAGGAATTAGAATGGATTGTGCGAATGAATTAGAATGGATCGTATGAATGAATTAGAATGGATCGTATGAATGAATTAGAATGGATCCTGCGAATGAATTAGAATGGATCATACAAATGAATTAGAATGGATACATTCGTGCGAAAGAATTAGAATGGATTGTATGAATGAATTAGAATGGATCGTACGAATGAATTAGAATGGATCGTGCGAATGAATTAGAATGGATCGTACGAAGGAATTAGAATAGATACATTCGTGCGAATGAATTAGAATGGATCGTACGAATGAGTAAGAATGGATCGTACGAATGAAATAGAATGGATCGTACGAATGAATTAGAATGGATCGTGCTAATGAATTTGAATGGATCGTATGAATGAATTAGAATGGATCGTGCGAATGAATTAGAATGGATCGTACGAATGAGTAAGAATGGATCGTACAAATAAAATAGAATGGATCGTATGAATGAATTAGAATGGATCATGCTAATGAATTAGAATGGATCGTACGAATGAATTAGAATAGATTGTGCGAATGAATTAGAATGGATCGTACGAATGAATTAGAATGGATACATTCGTGTGAATGAATTAGAATGGATCGTTTGAATGAATTAAATTGGATCGTATGAATGAATTAGAATGGATCGTATGTATGAATTAGAATGGATACATTCATGGGAATGAATTATAATGGATCATACGAAGGAATTAGAATGGATCATACGAAAAAAATAGAATGGATCATACGAAGGAATTAGAATGGATCGTACGTTATGAATGAATTAGAATGGATTGTACGTATGAATTATAATGGATACATTCATGGGAATGAATTAGAATGGATCGTACGAAGGAATTAGAATAGATCCATTCTAATTCATTCTAATTCATTTGTACGATCCATTCTAATTCATTCATACGATCCATTCTAATTCATTCATACGATCCAATATAATTCATTCATACGATCCATTCAAATTCATTCGCACGAATGTATCCATTCTAATTCATTCGTACGATCCATTCCAATTCATTCGCATGATCCAATCTAATTCATTCGCACGATCCATTCTAATTCATCATTCGCACAATCTATTCTAATTCATTCGTACGATCCATTCTAATTCATTAGCACGATCCATTCTAATTCATTCGTATGATCCATTCTATTTCATTCGTACTATCTATTCTTACTTATTAGTACGATCCATTCTAATTCATTCGCACAAATATATCCATTCTAATTCATTCGCACGATCCATTCTAATTCATTCATACGATCCATTCTAATTCATTCATACGATCCATTCTATAGAATGGATACATTCATGGGAATGAATTAGAATGGATCGTACGAAGGAATTAGAATGGATCATATGAATGAATTAGAATGGATCGTATGAATGAATTTGAATGGATTGTACGAATGAATTAGAATAGACTGTGCGAATGAATTAGAATGGATCATACGAATGAATTAGAATGGATACATTCGTGCGAAAGAATTAGAATGGATTGTATGTATGAATTAGAATGAATCATGCAAATGAATTAGAATGGATCGTGCGAATGAATTAGAATGGATCGTACGAATGAATTAGAATGGATTGTGCGAATGAATTAGAATGGATCATACAAATGAATTAGAATGGATACATTCGTGCGAATGAATTAGAATGGATCGTATGAATGAATTAGAATGGATCGTATGAATGAATTCGAATGGATCGTACGAATGAATTAGAATAGATACATTCATGCGAATGAATTAGAATGGATAATACGAAGGAATTAGGGTGGACCGTACGAATGAATTAGAATGGATACATTCGTGCGAAAGAATTAGAATGGATTGTATAAATGAATTAGAATGGATCGTGCGAATGAATTAGAATGGATCGTACGAATGAATTAGAATGGATCGTACGAATGAATTAGAATGGATATATTCGTGTGAATGAATTAGAATGGATCGTACGAATGAGTAAGAATGGATCGTATGAATGAAATAGAATGGATCGTACGAATGAATTAGATTGGATCGTGCTAATGAATTAGAATGGATCGTACGAATGAATTAGAATAGATTGTGTGAATGAATTAGAATGGATCGTACGAATGAATTAGAATGGATCGTATGAATGAATTAGAATGGATCGTGTGAATGAATTATAATAGATACATTTATACGAATGAATTAGAATGGATCGTACAAATGAGTAAGATTGGATCATACGAATGAAACAGAATGGATCGTACGAATGAATTAGAATGGATCATGCTAATAAATTAGAATGGATCGTACGAATGAATTAGAATAGATTGTGCGAATGAATACATTCGTGCGAATGAATTAAAGTAGATCGTATGAATGAATTAGAATGGATCGTATGAATGAATTAGAATAGACCGTATGAATGAATTAGAATGGATCGTATGAATGAATTCGAATGGATCGTACGAATGAATTAGAATGGATACATTCGTGCGAATGTATTAGAATGGATCGTACGATTAAAATAGAATGTATCCATTCTAATTCTAATTCATTCATAGAATGGATCGTACGAAGGAATTTGAATGGATCGTACGAATGTATTAGAATGGATCGTACGAATGAATTAGAATGGATACATTCGTGCAAATGAATTAGAATGGATCGTACGAATGAGTAAGAATGGATCGTACGAATGAAATAGAATGGATCGTACGAATGAATTAGAATGGATCATGAGAATGAATTAGATTGGATCGTGCGAATGAATTAGAATGGATTGTACGAATGAATTAGAATGGATACATTCGTGCGAATGAATTAGAATGGATCGTATGAATGAATTAGAATGGATCGTATGAATGAATTCGAATAGATCGTACGAATGAATTAGAATGGATCGTGCGAATGAATTAGAATGGATCGTACGACTGAATTAGAATGGATCGTATGAATGAATTAGAATGGATCGTGTGAATGAATTAGAATGGATCGTACGAATGAATTAGAATGGATACATTCGTGCGAATGAATTAGAATGGATCGTACGAATGAGTAACAATGGATCGTACTAATGAAATATAATGGATCGTACGATTGTATCCATTCTATTTCATTCGTACGATCCATTCTAATTCATTCGTACGATCCATTCAAATTCATTCACACGATCCATTCTAATTCATTCATACGATCCATTCTAATTCATTCGTACGATCCATTCTAATTCATTCGCACGATCCATTCTAATTCATTCATACGATCCATTCAAATTCATTCGTACGATCCATTCTAATTCATTCGCACGATCCTTTCTAATTCATTTGTATGATCCATTCTAATTCATTCATACTATCCATTCTAATTCTTTTGCACGAATGTATCCATTCTAATTCATTCGTACGATCCATTCTAATTCCTTCGTATAATCCACTCTAATTCTTTCGTACGATCCATTCTAATTCATTCATATGATCCATTCTAATTCATTCGTACGATCCATTATAATTCATACGTAGGATCCATTAGAATTCATTCATACGATCTATTCTAATTAATTCATACGATCCATTCTAATTCATTCGCACGAATGTATCCATTCTAATTCATTCGTACGATCCATTCTAATTCATTCGCACGATCCAATCTAATTCATTCGTATGATCCATTCTAATTCATTCGTATGATCCATTCTATTTCATTCGTACGATCCATTCTAATTCATTCATACGAACAATTCTAATTCTTTCGCACGAATGTATCCATTCTAATTCATTTGTACGATCTATTCGAATTCATTGATACGATCCATTCTAATTCATTCATACGATCCATTCTAATTTATTTGCACGAATGTATCCATTCTAATTCATTCTTACGATTCATTCTAATTCATTCGCACAATCTATTCTAATTCATTCGTACGATCCATTCTAATTCATTCGTACGATCCACTCTAATTCATTCGCACGATCCATTCTAATTCATTCATACAATCCATTCTAATTCTTATGCACGAATGTATCCATTCTAATTCATTCGTACGATCCATTATAATTCCTTCGTACGATCCATTCTATTTCATTCGTATGATCCATTCTAATTCCTTCGTACGATCCAATATAATTCATTCCCAGGAATGTATCCATTCGAATTCATACGTACGATCCATTCTAATTCATTCATACGATCCATTCTAATTCCTTCGTACGATCCATTCTAATTCCTTCATATGATCCATTCTAATTCATTCCCATGAATGTATCCATTCTATTTCATACGTATGATCCATTCTAATTCATTCATACGATCCAATCTAATTCATTCATACGATCCGTTCTAATTCATTCGCACGAATGTATCCATTCTAATTCATTCTAATCCCTTCGTACGATCCATTCAAATTCATTCGCACGAATGTATCCATTCTAATTCATTCTAATTCCTTCATACGATCCATTCTAATTCATTCGTACAATCCATAATATTTTATTCGTACGATCCATTCTTACTCAATCGTATGATCCATTCTAATTCATTCGCACGAATGTATCTATTCTAATTCATTCGTACGATCCATTCTAATTCATTCACACGATCCATTCTAATTCATTCATACGATCCATTCTAATTAATTCGTACGATCCATTCTAATTCATTCGCACAATCTATTCTACTTCATTCGTACGATCCATTCTATTTCATTTGCACGATCCATTTTAATTCATTCGCACGAATGTATGAATTAGAATGAAATAGAATGAATTAGAATGGATCATACGTATGAATTAGAATGGATACATTCATGGGAGTGAATTAGAATGGATCGTACGATTGAATTAGGGTGGATCGTGCGAATGAATTAGAATGGATACATTCGTGTGAATGAATTAGAATGGATTGTATGAGTGAATTAGAATGGATCGTGCGAATGAATTAGAATGGATCGTACGAATGAATTAGAATGGATCATACGAATGAATTAGAATGGATCGTGCGAATGAATTACAGTGGATCGTACGAATGAATTAGAATGGATACATTCGTGCAAATGAATTAGAATGGATCGTACGAATGAGTAAGAATGGATCGTACGAATGAAATAGAATGGATCGTACGAATGAATTAGAATGGATCATACGAAGGAATTAGGGTGGATCCATTCGTGCAAAAGAATTAGTATGGATTGTATGAATGAATTAGAATGGATCGAGCAAATGAATTAGAATGGATCGTACGAAGGAATTATAATGGATCGTACGAAGGAATTAGAATGGATCGTATGAATGAATTAGAATGGATCGTACGAATGAATTTGAATGGATACATTCGTGCAAAAGAATTAGAATGGATCGTACGATTGAATTAGAATGGATCGTATGAATGAATTAGAATGGATCGTATGAATGAATTTGAATGGATCGTATGAATGAATTAGAATGGATACATTCGTGCGAATGAATTAGAATGGATACATTCGTGCGAATGAATTAGAATGGATCATACGCCTTCGTACGATCCATTCTAATTTCTACGCACGATTCATTCTAATTCATTCGCACGAATGTATCCATTCTAATTCATTCGTACGGTCCATTCTAATTCATTCAAACGATCCATTCTAGATCATTCGTACGATCGTCCGTATGAATTAGAATGGATCGTACGAATGAGTAAGAATGGATCATACGAATGAAATAGAATGGATCGTATGAATGAATTAGAATGGATCGTGCGAATGAATTAGAATAGATTGTACGAATGAGTAAGAATGGATTGTACGAATGAAATCGAATGGATCGTACGTACGATCCATTCTTATTGATTCATACGATCCATTCTAATTCATTCGCACGAATATATCCATTCTAATTCCTTCGTATAATCCATTCGTACGATCTATTCTAATTCCTTCGCACGAATGTATCCATTCTAATTCATTTGTACGATCCCTTCTAATTCATTCACACAATCTGTTCTAATTCATTTGTACGATCCATTCGAATTCATTAGCATGATCCATTCTAATTCATTTGTACGATCCATTCTATTTCATTCGTATGATCCATTCTTACTCATTTGTACGATCCATTCTAATTCATTCGCACGAATGTATCCATTCTAATTCATTCGTACGACCCATTCTAATTCATTCGCACGATCTATTCTAATTCATTGAGTAAGAATGGATCGTACGAATGAAATAGAATGGATCGTACGAATTAATTAGAATGGATCGTGCGAATGAATTGGAATGGATCGTACGAATGAATTAGAATAGATTGTGCGAATGAATTAGAAAGGATCGTACGAATGAATTAGAATAGATACATTCGTGCGAAGGAATTAGAATGGATCATACGAATGGATCGTACGAAGGAATTAGAATGAATTAGAATGGATCGTGCGAATGAATTAGAATGGATCGTACGAATGAATTAGAATGGATACATTCGTGCGAATGAATTCGAATGGATCGTACGAATCAGTAAGAATGGATCGTACGAATGAATTTGAATGGATCGTACGAATGAATTAGAATGGATCGTACAAATGAATTAGAATAGATCGTACGAATGAATTTGAATGGATCGTACGAATGAATTAGAATGGATCGTACAAATGAATTATAATCGATTGTACGAATAAATTAGAATAATCCATTCTAATTCATTCATACAATCCATTCTAATTCATTCATACGATCCATTCTACTTCATTCATACAATCCATTCTAGTTCTTTCGCACGAATGTATTCATTCGTACGATCCATTCAAATTCATTCATACGATCCATTCTAATTCATTCGCACGATCCATTCTAATTCATTTATACGATCCATTCTAATTCATTCGTACGATCCATTCTAATTCATTCGCACGATCTATTCGAATTCATTCATACGATCCATTCTAATTCATTCATACGATCCATTCTAATTCCTTCGTATGATCCATTCTAATTCCTTCGTACGATCCATTCTAATTCATTCGTACGATCCACCCTAATTCCTTCGTATGATCCATTCTAATTCATTCGTACGATCCATTCTAATTCATTAGCACGATCCATTCTAATTCATTCATACGATCCATTCTATTTAATTCGTACGATCCATTCTTACTTATTCGTACGATCCATTCTAATTCATTTGCACGAATGTGTCCATTCTAATTCATTCGTACGATCCAATCTAATTTATTCGCACGATCCATTCTAATTCATTCGCACGATCCATTCTAATTCATTCGTACGATCCATTCTAATTCATTAGCATGATCCATTCTAATTCTTTCGTACGATCCATTCTAATTCATTCATACGATCCATTCTAATTCATTCATACGATCCATTCTAATTCATTCATATGATCCATTCTAATTCATTCGCACGAATGTATCCATTCTAATTCATTCGTACGATCCATTCTAATTCATTCGCACAATCTATTCTAATTCATTCGTACGATCTATTCTAATTCATTCGCACGATCCGTTCTAATTCATTTCTACGATCCATTCTAATTCATTCATACAATCCATTCTAATTCTTTTGCACGAATGTACCCATTCTAATTCATTCGTACGATCTATTCAAATTCCTTCGTACAATCCATTCTAATTCCTTCGTACGATCCATTGTAATTCTTTCGTACGATCCATTCTAATTCATTCATACGATCCATTCTAATTCATTCGTACGATCCATTCTAATTCATACGTACGATCCATTCGAATTCATTCATACGATCTATTCTAATTCATTCATACGATCCATTCTAATTCATTCGCACGTATGTATCCATTCTAATTCATTCGTACGATCCATTCTAATTCATTCGCACGATCCAATCTAATTCATTCGTACGATCCATTCTAATTCATTCGTATGATCCATTCTATTTTATTCGTACGATCCATTCTAATTCATTCATACGATCCATTCTAATTCATTCGCACGAATGTATCCATTCTAATTCATTCGCACGAATGTATCCATTCTAATTCATTCGTACGATCCATTGTAATTCATCCGCACGATCCAATCTAATTCATTCATACGATCCATTCTATTTCATTCGTACGATCCATTCTTACTCATTCGTACGATCTATTCTAATTTATTCGCTCGAATCTATCTATTCTTACTCATCCGTATGATCCAATCTAATTCATTCGCACGATCCATTCTAATTCATTCGTACGATCCATTCTAATTCATTCGTACGATCCATTCTAATTCATTCGCACAATCTATTTTAATTCATTCGTACGATCCATTCTATTTCATTCGTACGATCGATTCTTACTTATTCGTACGATCCATTCTAATTCATTCGCACGAATGTATCCATTCTAATTCATTCGTATGATCCATTCTAATTCATTCGCACGATCCATTCTAATTCATTCGCACGATCCATTCTAATTCATTCATATGATCCATTCTAATTCATTCATATAATTCATTCTAATTCTTTCGCACGAATGTATCCATTCAATTCATTCGTACGATCCACCCTAATTCCTTTGTATGATCCATTCTAATTCATTCGCACGAGTGTATCCATTCTAATTCATTCGTACGATCCATTCGAATTCATTCATATGATCCATTTAATTCATTCATACGATCCATTCTAATTCATTCATATGATCCATTCTAATTCATTCGTATGATCCATTCTTATTCATTCGCACGATCCATTCTAATTCATTTGCACGATCCACTCTAATTCATTCATACAATCCATTCTAATTCTTTTGCACGAATGTATCCATTCTAATTCATTCGTACGATCCATTCGAATTCATTCATACGATCCATTCTAATTTATTCATACGATGTATTCTAATTCATTCTAAGGATCCATTCTAATTCATTCGTATGATCCATTCAATTTCATTCGTATGATCCATTCTAATTCATTCGTACGATCCTTTCTAATTCATTCATACGATCCATTCTAATTCATTCATAGGATCCATTCTAATTGATTCGTACGATCCATTCTAATTCATTCGCACGATCCATTCTAATTCATTCGCACGATCCATTCTTATTCATTCATACAATCCATTCTAATTCTTTTGCACGAATCTATCCATTCTAATTCATTCGTACGATCCATTCTAATTCCTTCGTACGATCCATTCTAATTCCTTCGTACGATCCATTCTATTTCATTCGTATGATCCATTTTAATTCCTTCGTATGATCTATTCTAATTCATTCCCATGAATGTATCCATTTTAATTCATATGTACGATCTATTCTAATTCATTCATACGACCCAATCTAATTCATTCATACGATCCTTTCTAATTCATTCGCGCGAATGTATCCATTCTAATTCATTCGTACGATCCATTTTAATTCATTCGCGTAATCTATTCTAATTCATTCGTAGGATCCATTCTAATTCATTAGCACGATCCATTCTAATTCATTCGTACGATTGATTCTATTTCATTCGTACGATCCATTCTTACTCATTCGTACGATCAATTCTAATTCATTCGTATGAATGTATCTATTCTAATTCATTCGTATGATCCATTCTAATTCATTCGCACAATCTATCTAATTCATTCGTACGATCCATTCTAATTCATTCGCACGATCCATTCTAATTCATTTGTACGATCCATTCTAATTCATTCATACAATCCTTTCTAATTATTTTGAACGAATGTATCCATTCTAATTTATTTCTACGATCCATTCTAATTCCTTCGTACGATCCATTCTAATTCATTCGCAAGATCCAATCTAATTCATTGGTACGATCCATTCTATTTCATTCGTACGATCCATTCTTACTTATTCGTACGATCTATTCTAATTCATTCGTACGATCCATTCTAATTCATTCGTACGATTCATTCTTACTCATTCATACGATCCATTCTAATTCATTCTAATCCGTATTCATTCATACGATCCATTCTAATTCATTTGCACGATCCATTCTAATTAATTCATACGATCAATTCTAATTCATTCGTACGATCCATTCTAATTCATTCGCACGATCCATTCTAATTCATTCATATGAACCATTCTAATTCATTCATACAATCCATTCTAATTCTTTCGTACGAATGTATCCATTCTAATTCATTCATACGATCCACCCTAATTCCTTCGTATGATCAAATCTAATTCATTCGCACGAATGTATCCATTCTAATTCATTCGTACGATCCATTCAAATTCATTCATACGATCCATTCTAATTCATTCGCACGATCCATTCAAATTCATTCATACGATCCATTCTAATTCATTCGCACGATCTATTCGAATTCATTCAGACGATCCATTCTGATTCATTCATACGATCCATTCTAATTCATTCGCATGAATGTATCCATTCTAATTTATTCGTACGATCCATTCTAATTCATTCGCACAATCTATTCGAATGAATTGTATGAATGAATTAGAATGGATCGTGCAAATGAATTAGAATGGATCGTGCGAATGATTTAGAATAGATCGTACGAATGAATTAGCATAGATTGTGCGAATGAATTAGAATGGATCGTATGAATGAATAAGCATGAATGAATTAGAATGGATCGTGCGAATGAATTGAATGGATCGTGCGAATGAATTAGATTGGATCGTGCGAATGAATTAGAATGGATCGTACGAATGAATTAGAATGGATGCATTAGTGCGAATGAATTAGAATGGATCGTACGAATGAATTAGATTGGATCGTATGAATGAATTCGAATGGATCGTACGAATGAATTTGAATGGATACATTCGTGCGAATGAATTAGAATGGATCATATGAAGGAATTAGGGTGAATCGTACGAATGAATTAGAATGGATACATTCGTGCGAAAGAATTAGAATGAATTGTATGAATGAATTAGAAGGGATCGTATGAATGAATTAGAATGGATCGTGCGAATGAATTGGAATGGATCGTACGAATGAATTAGAATGGATCGTGCGAATGAATTAGAATGGATCGTACGAATTATTTAGAATGGATACATTCGTGCGAATGAATTAGAATGGATCGTACAAATGAGTAAGAATGGATCGTACGAATGAAATAGAATGGATCGTACGAATGAATTAGAATGGATCGTGCTAATGAATTAGAATGGATCATACGAATGAATTAGAATAGATTATGTGAATGAATTAGAATGGATCGTATGAATGAATTATAATGGATCGTGCGAATGAATTAGAATGGATAGTACGAATGAATTAGAATTGATACAATCGTGCGAATGAATTAGAATGGATCATACGTAGGAATTAGGGTGGGTCGTACGAATGAATTAGAATGGATCGTATGAATGAATTAGAATGGATCGTGCGAATGAATTATAATGGATCGTACGAATGAATTAGAATGGATCGTATGAATGAATTAGAATGGATCGTGCGAATGAATTAAAATGGATCGTATGAAAGAATTCGAATTACAATGAATTAGAATGGATCGTACGAATGAATTAGAATGGATCGTGCAAATGAATTAGAATGGATCGTACGATTGAATTAGAATAGATTGTGTGAATGAATTAGAATGGATCATACAAATGAATTAGAATGGATACAATCGTACGAATGAATTAGAATAGATACAATCGTACGAATGAATGAATTAGAAATAGAACAGATTGTATGAATGAATTTGAATGGATCGTGCAAATGAATTTGAATGGATCGTGCGAATGAGGATACATTCGTGCGAATGAATTAGAATGGATCGTTCGAATGTGTAAGAATGGATCGTACGAATGAAATAGAATGGATCGTACGAATGAATTAGAATGGATCGTGCTAATGAATTAGATTGGATCGTGTGAATGAATTAGAATGGATCGTACGAATGAATTAGAATGGATACATTCGTGCGAGTGAATTAGGATGGATCGTATGAAAGAATTAGAATGGATCGTATGAATGAATTCGAATGGATCGTACGAATGAATTAGAATGGATACATTCGTGCGAATGAATTAGAATGGATCATACGAAGGAATTAGGGTGGATCGTACGAATGAATTTGAATCGATACATTCGTGCGAAAGAATTAGAATGGATTGTGTGAATAAATTAGAATGGATCATGCGAATGAATTAGAATGGATCTTATGATTGAATTCGAATGGATCGTATCAATGAATTAGAATTAATACATTCGTGCGAATGAATTAGAATGAATCATACGAATGAATTAGGGTGGATCGTACGAATGAATTAGAATGGATACATCGTGTGAAAGAATTAGAATGGATTGTATGAATGAATTAGAATGGATCGTATGAATAAATTAGAATGGATCGTGCGAATGAATTAGAATGAATCGTATGAATGAATTAGAATGGATACATTCTCGTACGAATAAATTAGAATGGATACATTCGTGCGAATGAATTCGAATGGATCGTACGAATGAGTAAGAATGGATCGTACGAATGAAATAGAATGGATCGTACGAATGAATTAGAATGGATCGAACGAATGAATTAGAATAGATTGTGCGAATGAATTAGAATGGATCGTACGAATGAATTAGAATGGATACATTTGTGCAAATGAATTAGAATGGATCGTATGAATGAATTAGAAGGGATCATATGAATGAATTAGAATTGATCATGCAAATGAATTAGAATGGATCATACGAATAAATTAGAATGGATCGTATGAATGAATAAGAATGGATCGTTCGAATGAATTAGAATGGATCGTACGAATGAATTAGAATGGATACATTCGTGCGAATGAATTAGAATGGATCGTACGAATGAGAAAGAATGGATCGTACGAATGAAATAGAATGGATCGTACGAATGAATTAGAATGGATCGTGCTAATGAATTAGAATGGATCGTACAAATGAATTAGAATAGATTATGCGAATGAATTAGAATGGATCGTACGAATGAATTAGAATGGATACATTTGTGCGAAGGAATTAGAATGGATCATACGAATGGATCATACGAATGAATTAGAATGAATTAGAATGGATACATTCGTGCGAATGAATTAGAATGGATCGTATGAATGAATTAGATTAGATCGTATGAATGAATTAGAATGGATCGTACGTATGAATTAGAATGGATACATTCATGGGAATGAATTAGAATGGTTCGTACGAATTTCATTCGTACGATCCATTCTAATTCATTCATACGATCCATTCTAATTCATTCATACAATCCATTCTAATTCTTTCGCACGAATGTATCCATTCTAATTCATTCGTACGATCCATTCTAATTCCATCGTACGATCCATTCTAATTCCTTCGTACGATCCATTTTAATTCATTCCCATGAATGTATCCATTCTAATTCATACGTACGATCCATTCTAATTCATTCATACGATCCAATCTAATTCATTCATACGATCCATTCTAATTCATTCGCACGAATGTATCCATTCTAATTCATTCGTACGATCCATTCTAATTCATTCGCACAATCTATTCTAATTCATTCGTACGATCCATTCTAATTCATTAGCATGATCCATTCTAATTCATTCGTACGTTCCATTCTAATTCATTCATACAATCCATTCTAATTCTTTCGCACGAATGTATCCCATCTAATTCATTCGTACGATCCATTCTAATTCATTCACACGATCCATTCTAATTCATTCACACGATCCATTCTAATTTATTCATACGATCCATATTAATTCATTCGCATAATCCATTCTAATTCCTTCATACGATCCATTCTAATTCCTTCGTACGATCCATTCTATTTCATTCGTATGATCCATTCTAATTCCTTCGTACGATCCATTCTAATTCATTCCCATGAATGTATCCATTCTAATTCATACGTATGATCCATTCTAATTCATTCATACGATCCAATCTAATTCATTCATACGATCCATTCTAATTCATTCGCACGAATGTAGCCATTCTAATTCATTCGTACGATCTATTCTAATTCATTCGCACAATCTATTCTAATTTATTCATACGATCCATTCTAATTCATTCGCACAATCTATTCTATTCATTCGTACGATTCATTCTTACTCATTCGTACGATCCATTCTTATTCATTCGCACGAATGTATCCATTCTAATTCATTATTATGATCCATTCTAATTCATTCGCACGATCCATTCTAATTCATTCATACGATCCATTCTAATTCATACGTACAATCTATTCTAATTCATTCGTACGATCCATTCTAGTTCATTCGTACGATCCATTCTAATTCATTCGCATGAATGTATCCATCCTAATTCATTCGCACGATCCATTATAATTCATTCATACGATCCATTCTAATTCATTCGTACGATCCATTCTAATTCATTCGCACGATCTATTCTAATTTATTCATACGATCCAATCTAACTCATTCATATGATCCATTCTAATTCATTCGCATGAATATATCCATTCTATTTCATTCGTACGATCCATTCTAATTCATTCGCACAATCTATTCTAATTCATTCGTACGATTCATTTGAATTCATTCGCACGATCCATTCTAATTCATTTGCATGATCCATTCTAATTCATTCATACAATCCACTCTAATTCTTTTGCACGAATGTATCCATTCTAATTCATTCGTACGATCCATTCTAATTCCTTCGTACGATCCATTCTAATTCCTTCGTACGATCCATTCTAGTTCCTTCGTACGATCCATTCTATTTCATTCGTAGGATCCATTCTAATTCCTTTGTACGATCCATTCTAATTCATACGATCTATTCTATTTCATTCATATGATCCATTCTAATTTATTCGCACGATCCATTATAATTCATTCATACGATCCATTCTGATTCATTCGTACGATCCATTCTAATTCATTCGCACGATCCATTCAAATTTATTCATACGATCCATTCTAATTCATTCATACGATCCATTCAAATTCATTCGCACGAATGTATCCATTCTAATTCATTCGCATGAATGTATCCATTCTAATTCATTCGCACAATCTATTCTAATTCATTCGTACGATCCATTCTAATTCATTCGAACGATCCATTCTAATTCATTAGCACGATCCATTCTAATTCATTCATACAATCCGTTCTAATTCTTTTGCACGAATGTATCCATTCTAATTCATTCGTACGATCCATTCTAATTCCTTCGTACGATCCATTCTAATTCATTCGTACGATCCATTCTAGTTCATTCGTATGATCCATTCTAATTCCTTTGTACGATCCATTCTAATTCATTCCCATGAATGTATCCATTCTAATTCATACGTACGATCCATTCTAATTCATTCATACAATCCAATCTAATTCATTCATACGATCCTTTCTAAAATGTATCCACTCTAATTCATTCGTACGATCCATTCTAATTCATTCGCACAATCTATTCTAATTCATTCGTACGATCCATTCTAATTCATTAGCACGATCCATTCTAAGTCATTCGTATGATCCGTTCTATTTCATTCGTACGATCCATTCTTACTCATTCATACGATCCATTCTAATTCATTCGCACGAATATATCCATTCTAATTCATTCGTATGATCCGTTCTAATTCATTCGCACGATCTATTCTAATTCATTCATACGATCCAATCTAATTCATTCATACAATCCATTCTAATTCATTCGCACGAATGTATCCATTCAAATTCATTCGTTTGATCCATTCCAATTCATTCGCACAATCTATTCTAATTCATTCGTACGATCCATTCTAATTCATTAGCACGATCCATTCTAATTCATTCGTACGATCCATTCATTTTCATTCATACGATCCATTCTTACTCATTCGTACGATCCATTCTAATTCATTTGCACGAATATATCCATTCTAATTCTTTCGTACGATCCATTCTAATTCATTCGCACGATCCATTCTAATTCATTCGTACGATCCATTCTAATTCATTCGCACGATCCATTCTAATTCATTCATACGATCCATTCTAATTCATTCATATAATCCTTTCTAATTCTTTCGCACGAATGTATCCATTATAATTCATTCGTACGATCCACCCTAAGTTCTTCGTATGATCCATTCTAATTCATTCGCACGAATGTATCCATTCTAATTCATTCATACGATCCATTCAAATTCATTCATACGATCCATTCTAATTCATTCATACGATCCATTCTAATTCATTCGCACGAATGTATCCATTCTAATTCATTCGCACGATCCATTCTAATTCATTCGCACAATGGATCGTACGATGAATTAGAATGGATTATACAATTGAACTAGAATGGATCGTACGAATGAATTAAAATGGTGCGAATGAATTAGAATGGGTCGTACGTATGAATTAGAATGGATACATTCATGGGAATGAATTAGAATGGATCGTACGAAGGAATTAGAATGGATCATACGAATAAAATAGAATGGGTCGTACAAATGAATTAGAATCGTACGAATGAATTAGAATGGATCATAAGACTGAATTAGAATGGATCGTACGAATGAATTAGAATGGATTGTTCTAATGAGTAAGAATGGATCGTACGAATGAAATAGAATGGATCATACGAATGAACTAGATTTGATCATACGAAGGAATTAGGGTGGATCGTACGAATGAATTAGAATGGATACATTCGTGCGAACGAATTAGAATGGATTGTATGAATGAATTAGAATGGATCGTATGAATGAATTAGAATGGATCGTACGAATGAATTAGAATGGATCGTATGAATGAATTAGAATGGATCGTGCGAATAAATTAGACTGGATCGTACGAATGAATTAGAATGGATACATTCGTGCGAATGAACTAGATTTGATCATACGAAGGAATTAGGGTGGATCGTACGAATGAATTAGAATGGATACATTCGTGCGAAAGAATTAGAATGGATTGTAAGAATGAATTAGAATGGATCGTATGAATGAATTAGAATGGATCGTGCGAATGAATTGGAATGGATCGTACGAATGAATTAGAATGGATCGTATGAATGAATTAGAATGGATCGTGCGAATAAATTAGAATGGATCGTACGAATGAATTAGAATGGATACATTCGTGCGAATGAATTAGAATGGATCGTACGAATGAGTAAGAATGGATCGTACGAATGAAATAGAATGGATCGTACGAATGAATTAGAATGGATCGTGCTAATGAATTAGAATGGATCGTACGAATGAATTAGAATAGATTGTGCGAATGAATTAGAATGGATCGTACGAATGAAGTAGAATGGATACTTTCGTGCGAAAGAATTAGAATGTATCGTACGAATGGATCGGACGAAGGAATTAGAATGAATTAGAATGGATACATTCGTGCGAATGAATTAGAATGGATCGTATGAATGAATTAGATTGGATCGTATGAATGAATTAGAATGGATCGTACGTATGAATTAGAATGGATACATTCATGGGAATGAATTAGAATGGATTGAACGAAGGAATTAGAATGGATCATGCGAAGGAATTAGAATGGATCGTATGAAGGAATTAGAATGGATCGTACGAATGAATTAGAATGGATACATTCGTGCAAAAGAATTAGAATGGATTGTATGAATGAATTAGAATGGATCGTACAAATGAATTAGAATGGATCGTGCGAATGAATTAGAATGGATCGTACGAATGAATTAGAATAGATTGTGCGAATGAATTAGAATGGATCGTACGATTGAATTAGAATAGATACATTCGTGCGAATGAATTAGACTGGATCGTATGAATGAATTAGAATGGATCGTATGAATGAATTCGAATGGATCGTACGAATGAATTAGAATGGATACATTAATGCGAATGAATTAGAATGGATTATACGAAGGAATTAGGGTGAATCGTACGAATGAATTAGAATGGATACATTCGTGCGAAAGAATTAGAATGGATTTTATGAATATATTAGAATGGATCGTATGAATGAATTAGAATAAATCGTGCGAATGAATTAGAATGGATAGTGAGAAAGAATTTGAATGGATCGTACGAATGAATTAGAATGGATACAGTCGTGCGAATGAATTAGAATGGATCGTGCGAATGAATTAGATTGGATCGTGCGAATGAATTAGAATGGATCGTACGAATGAATTAGAATGGATACATTCGTACGAATGAATTAGAATGGATCGTATGAATAAATTAGAATGGATCGTATGAATGAATTCGAATGGATCGTACGAATGAATTAGAATGGATACATTCGTGCGAATGAATTAGAATGGATCATATGAAGGAATTTGGGTGGATCGTAGGAATGAATTAGAATGGATACATTCGTGCGAAAGAATTAGAATGGATTGTATGAATGAATTAGAGTGGATTGTATGAATGAATTAGAATGGATCATGCGAGTGAATTAGAATGGATTGTACGAATGAATTAGAATGGATTATATGAATGAGTTAGAATGGATCGTGCGAATGAATTGTAATGGATCGTACGAATGAATTTGAATGGATCGTATGAATGAATTAGAATGGACGGTGCTAATGAATTAGAATGGATCATACGAATGAATTAGAATAGATTGTGGAAATGAAATAGAATGGATCGTACAAATGAATTATAATGGATACATTCGTGCGAATGAATTAGAATGGATCGTATGAATGAATTAGATTGGATCGTATGAATGAATTAGAATGGATCGTATGTATGAATTAGAATGGATACATTCATGGGAATGAATTAGAATGGATCGTATGAAGGAATTAGAATGGATCTTACGAATGAAATAGAATGGATTGTACGAAGGATTTAGAATAGATCGTACGAAGGAATTAGAATGGATCGTACGAAGGAATTAGAATGGATACATTCGTGCAAAAGAATTAGAATGGATTGTATGAATGAATTAGAATGGATCGTGCGAATGAATTAGAATGGATCGTACGAATGAATTAGAATTGATTGTGCGAATGAATTAGAATAGATCATACGAATGAATTAGAATGGATACATTCGTGCAAATAAATTAGAATGGATCGTATGAATGAATTAGAATAGATCGTAAGAATGAATTCGAATGGATCGTACGAATGAATTAGAATAGATACATTCGGGCAAATAAATTAGAATGGATCATACGAAGGAATTAGGGTGGATCGTACGAATGAATTAGAATGGATACATTCGTGAGAATGAATTGGAATGGATTGTATGAATGAATTAGAATGGATCGTATGAATGAATTAGAATGGATCGTGCGAATGAATTTGAATGGATCGTGCGAATGAATTTGAATGGATCGTACGAATGAATTGGAATGGATCGTGCAAATGAATTAGAATGGATCGTACGAATGAATTAGAATGGATACATTCGTGCGAATGAATTAGAATGGATTGTACGAATGAGTAAGAATGGATCGTACGAATGAAATAGAATGGATCGTATGAATAAATTAGAATGGATCGTGCTAATGAATTAGAATGGATCGTACGAATGAATTAGAATAGATTGTGCGAATGAATTAGAATGGATCGTATAAATGAATTAGAATGGATCGTATGAATGAATTAGAATGGATCGTGCAAATGAATTAGAATGGATCGTACGAATGAATTAGAATGGATACATTCGTGCGAATGAATCAGAATGGATCGTACGAATGTGTAAGAATGGATCATATGAATGAAATAGAATGGATCGTACGAATGAATTAGAATGGATCGTGCTAATGAATTAGAATGGATCATACGAATGAATTAGAATAGATTGTGCGAATGTATTAGAATGGATCGTACGAATGAATTAGAATGGATACATTCGTGCGAATGAATTAGAATGGATCGTATGAATGAATTGGAATGGATCGTATGAATGAATTAGAATGGATCGTGCGAATGAATTAGAATGGATCGTACGAATGAATTAGAATGGATCGTACGAATGAAATAGAATGGATCGTGCGAATGAATTAGAATGGAACGTACGAATGAATTAGAATGGATATATTCGTGCGAATGAATGAGAATGGATCGTACGAATGAGTAAGAATGGATCGTATGAATAAAATATAATGGATCGTACGAATGAATTAGAATGGATCGTGCTAATGAATTAGAATGGATCGTACGAATGAATTATAATAGATTGTGCGAATGAATTAGAATAGATCATACGAATGAATTAGAATGGATACATTCGTGCGAAAGAATTAGAATAGATCGTATGAATTTATTAGATTGGATCGTATGAATGAATTAGAATGGATCATACCTATGAATTAGAATGGATACATTCATGGGAATGAATTAGATTGGATCTACCGAAGAAATTAGAATGGATCGTACGAAGGAATTAGAATGGATCGTACGAAGGCATTAGAATGGTTCGTACGAATGAATTAGAATGGATACATTCGTGCAAAGGAATTAGAATGGATTGTATGAATGGATCATACGAATGGATAAGAATTGATCATACGAATGAATTAGAATGGATACATTCGTGCGAAGGAATTATTATGGATCATACGAATGAATTAGAATGGATACATTCGTGCAAATGAATTAGAATGGATCGTATGAATGAATTAGAATGGATCGTATGAATGAATTCGAATGGATCGTACGAATGAATTAGAATGGATACATTCGTGCGAATGAATTAGAATGGATAATACGAAGGAATTAGGGTGGACCATACGAATGAATTAGAATGGATACATTCGTGCGAAATAATTAGAATAGATTGTATGAATGAATTAGAATGGATCGTGCGAATGAATTAGAATGGATCGTACGAATGAATTAGAATGGATCGTACGAATGAATTAGAATGGATATATTCGTGTGAATGAATTAGAATGGATCGTACGAATGAGTAAGAATGGATCGTATGAATGAAATAGAATGGATCGTACGAATGAATTAGATTGGATCGTGCTAATGAATTAGAATGGATCGTACGAATGAATTAGAATAGATTGTGCGAATGAATTAGAATGGATCGTACGAATGAATTAGAATGGATCGTATGAATGAATTAGAATGGATCGTGCGAATGAATTAGAATAGATACATTTATGCGAATGAATTAGAATGGATCGTACGAATGAGTAAGAATGGATCATACGAATGAAACAGAATGGATCGTACGAATGAATTAGAATGGATCATGCTAATAAATTAGAATGGATCGTACGAATGAATTAGAATAGATTGTGCGAATGAATACATTCGTGCGAATGAATTAAAGTAGATCGTATGAATGAATTAGAATGGATCATATGAATGAATTAGAATAGATCGTATGAATGAATTAGAATGGATCGTATGAATGAATTCGAATGGATCGTACGAATGAATTAGAATGGATACATTCGTGCGAATGTATTAGAATGGATCGTACGATTAAAATAGAATGTATCCATTCTAATTCTAATTCATTCATAGAATGGATCGTACGAAGGAATTAGAATGGATCGTACGAATGTATTAGAATGGATCGTACGAATGAATTAGAATGGATACATTCGTGCAAATGAATTAGAATGGATCGTACGAATGAGTAAGAATGGATCGTATGAATGAAATAGAATGGATCGTACGAATGAATTAGAATGGATCATGAGAATGAATTAGATTGGATCGTGCGAATGAATTAGAATGGATTGTACGAATGAATTAGAATGGATACATTCGTGCGAATGAATTAGAATGGATCGTATGAATGAATTAGAATGGATCGTATGAATGAATTCGAATAGATCGTACGAAGGAATTAGAATGGATCGTGCGAATGAATTAGAATGGATCGTACGACTGAATTAGAATGGATCATATGAATGAATTAGAATGGATCGTGCGAATGAATTAGAATGGATTGTACGAATGACTTAGAATGGATACATTCGTGCGAATGAATTTGAATGGATCGTACGAATGAGTAAGAATGGATCGTACTAATGAAATATAATGGATCGTACGAATGTATCCATTCTATTTCATTCGTACGATCCATTCTAATTCATTCGTACGATCCATTCTAATTCATTCACACGATCCATTCTAATTCATTCATACGATCCATTCTAATTCATTCGTACGATCCATTCTAATTCATTCGCACGATCCATTCTAATTCATTCATACGATCCATTCAAATTCATTCGTACGATCCATTCTAATTAATTCGCACGATCCATTCTAATTCATTTGTATGATCCATTCTAATTCATTCATACAATCCATTCTAATTCTTTTGCACGAATGTATCCATTCTAATTCATTCGTACGATCCATTCTAATTCCTTCGTACGATCCACTCTAATTCTTTCGTACGATCCATTCTAATTCTTTCATATGATCCATTCTAATTCATTCGTACGATCCATTCTAATTCATACGTAGGACCAATTAGAATTCATTCATACGATCTATTCTAATTAATTCATACGATCCATTCTAATTCATTCGCACGAATGTATCCATTCTTATTCATTCGTACGATCCATTCTAATTCATTCGCACGATCCAGTCTAATTCATTCGTATGATCCATTCTAATTCATTCGTATGATCCATTCTATTTCATTCGTACGATCCATTCTAATTCATTCATACGAACAATTCTAATTCTTTCGCACGAATGTATCCATTCTAATTCATTTGTACGATCTATTCGAATTCATTGATACGATCCATTCTAATTCATTCATACGATCCATTCTAATTTATTCGCACGAATGTATCCATTCTAATTCATTCGTACGATCCATTCTAATTCATTCGCACAATCTATTCTAATTCATTCGTACGATCCATTCTAATTCATTCGTACGATCCACTCTAATTCATTCGCACGATCCATTCTAATTCATTCATACAATCCATTCTAATTCTTATGCACGAATGTATCCATTCTAATTCATTCGTACGATCCATTCTAATTCCTTCGTACGATCCATTCTATTTCATTCGTATGATCCATTCTAATTCCTTCGTACGATCCAATATAATTCATTCCCAGGAATGTATCCATTCGAATTCATACGTACGATCCATTCTAATTCATTCATACGATCCATTCTAATTCCTTCGTACGATCCATTCTAATTCCTTCATATGATCCATTCTAATTCATTCCCATGAATGTATCCATTCTATTTCATACGTATGATCCATTCTAATTCATTCATACGATCCAATCTAATTCATTCATACGATCCATTCTAATTCATTCGCACGAATGTAGCCATTCTAATTCATTCTAATCCCTTCGTACGATCCATTCAAATTCATTCGCACGAATGTATCCATTCTAATTCATTCTAATTCCTTCATACGATCCATTCTAATTCATTCGTACAATCCATAATATTTCATTCGTACGATCCATTCTTACTCAATCGTACGATCCATTCTAATTCATTCGCACGAATGTATCTATTCTAATTCATTCGTACGATCCATTCTAATTCATTCACACGATCCATTCTAATTCATTCATACGATCCATTCTAATTAATTCGTACGATCCATTCTAATTCATTCGCACAATCTATTCTACTTCATTCGTACGATCCATTCTATTTCATTTGCACGATCCATTTTAATTCATTCGCACGAATGTATGAATTAGAATGAAATAGAATGAATTAGAATGGATCATACGTATGAATTAGAATGGATACATTCATGGGAGTGAATTAGAATGGATCGTACGATTGAATTAGGGTGGATCGTGCGAATTAATTAGAATGGATACATTCGTGTGAATGAATTAGAATGGATTGTATGAGTGAATTAGAATGGATCGTGCGAACGAATTAGAATGGATCGTACGAATGAATTAGAATGGATCATACGAATGAATTAGAATGGATCGTGCGAATGAATTAGAGTGGATCGTACGAATGAATTAGAATGGATACATTCGTGCGAATGAATTAGAATGGATCGTACGAATGAGTAAGAATGGATCGTACGAATGAAATAGAATGGATCGTACGAATGAATTAGAATGGATCGTGCTAATGAATTAGAATAGATCGTACGAATGAATTGGAATAGATTGTGCGAATGAATTAGAATGGATCGTACGAATGAATTAGAATGGATCATACGAAGGAATTAGGGTGGATCCATTCGTGCAAAAGAATTAGTATGGATTGTATGAATGAATTAGAATGGATCGTGCAAATGAATTAGAATGGATCGTACGAAGGAATTATAATGGATCGTACGAAGGAATTAGAATGGATTGTATGAATGAATTAGAATGGATCGTACGAATGAATTTGACTGGATACATTCGTGCAAAGGAATTAGAATGGATCGTACGATTGAATTAGAATGGATCGTATGAATGAATTAGAATGGATCATATGAATGAATTCGAATGGATCGTATGAATGAATTAGAATGGATACATTCGTGCGAATGAATTAGAATGGATACATTCGTGCGAATGAATTAGAATGGATCATACGCCTTCGTACGATCCATTCGTACGATCCATTCTAATTTCTTCGCACGATTCATTCTAATTCATTCGCACGAATGTATCCATTCTAATTCATTCGTACGGTCCATTCTAATTCATTCAAACGATCCATTCTAGATCATTCGTACGATCGTCCGTATGAATTAGAATGGATCGTACGAATGAGTAAGAATGGATCATACGAATGAAATAGAATGGATCGTATGAATGAATTAGAATGGATCGTGCGAATGAATTATAATAGATTGTACGAATGAGTAAGAATGGATTGTACGAATGAAATAGAATGGATCGTACGTACGATCCATTCTTATTCATTCATACGATCCATTCTAATTCATTCGCACGAATATATCCATTCTAATTCCTTCGTATAATCCATTCGTACGATCTATTCTAATTCCTTCGCACGAATGTATCCATTCTAATTCATTTGTACGATCCCTTCTAATTCATTCACACAATCTGTTCTAATTCATTTGTACGATCCATTCGAATTCATTAGCTTGATCCATTCTAATTCATTTGTACGATCCATTCTATTTCATTCGTATGATCCATTCTTACTCATTTGTACGATCCATTCTAATTCATTCGCACGAATGTATCCATTCTAATTCATTCGTACGACCCATTCTAATTCATTCGCACGATCTATTCTAATTCATTGAGTAAGAATGGATCGTACGAATGAAATAGAATGGATCGTACGAATGAATTAGAATGGATCGTGCTAATGAATTGGAATGGATCGTACGAATGAATTAGAATAGATTGTGCGAATGAATTAGAATGGATCGTACGAATGAATTAGAATAGATACATTCGTGCGAAGGAATTAGAATGGATCATACGAATGGATCGTACGAAGGAATTAGAATGAATTAGAATGGATCGTGCGAATGAATTAGAATGGATCGTACGAATGAATTAGAATGGATACATTCGTGCGAATGAATTAGAATGGATCGTATGAATGAATTAGAATGGATCGTATGAATGAATTCGAATGGATCGTACGAATGAATTAGATTGGATACATTCGTGCGAATGAATTAGAATGGATAATACGAAGGAATTAGGGTGGACCGTACGAATGAATTAGAATGGATACATTCGTGCGAAAGAATTAAAATGGATTGTATGAATGAATTAGAATGGATCGTGCGAATGAATTAGAATGGATCGTACGAATGAATTAGAATAGATTGTGCGAATGAATTAGAATGGATCGTACGAATGAATTAGAATAGATAGATTCGTGCGAAGGAATTAGAATGGATCATACGAATGGATCGTACGAAGGAATTAGAATGAATTAGAATGGATCGTGCAAAGGAATTAGAATGGATCATACGAATGAATTAGAATGGATACATTCGTGCGAATGAATTAGAATGGATCGTATGAATGAATTAGAATGGATCGTATGAATGAATTCGAATGGATCGTATGAATGAATTAGAATGGATACATTCGTGCGAATGAATTAGAATGGATAATACGAAGGAATTAGGGTGGACCGTACGAATGAATTAGAATGGATACATTCGTGCGAAAGAATTAGAATGGATTGTATGAATGAATTAGAATGGATCGTGCGAATGAATTAGAATGGATCGTACGAATGAATTAGAATGGATATATTCGTGTGAATGAATTAGAATGGATCGTACGAATGAGTAAGAATGGATCGTATGAATGAAATAGAATGGATCGTACGAATGAATTAGATTGGATCGTGCTATTGAATTACAATGGATCGTACGAATGAATTAGAATAGATTGTGCGAATGAATTAGAATGGATCGTACGAATGAATTAGAATGGATCGTATGAATGAATTAGAATGGATCGTGCGAATGAATTAGAATAGATACATTTATGCGAATGAATTAAATGGATCGTACGAATGAGTAAGAATGGATCATACGAATGAAACAGAATGGATCGTACGAATGAATTAGAATGGATCATGCTAATAAATTAGAATGGATCGTACGAATGAATTAGAATAGATTGTGCGAATGAATACATTCGTGCGAATGAATTAAAGTAGATCGTATGAATGAATTAGAATGGATCATATGAATGAATTAGAATAGATCGTATGAATGAATTAGAATGGATCGTATGAATGAATTCGAATGGATCGTACGAATGAATTAGAATGGATACATTCGTGCGAATGTATTAGAATGGATCGTACGATTAAAATAGAATGTATCCATTCTAATTCTAATTCATTCATAGAATGGATCGTACGAAGGAATTAGAATGGATCGTACGAATGTATTAGAATGGATCGTACGAATGAATTAGAATGGATACATTCGTGCAAATGAATTAGAATGGATCGTACGAATGAGTAAGAATGGATCGTACGAATGAAATAGAATGGATCGTACGAATGAATTAGAATGGATCATGAGAATGAATTAGATTGGATCGTGCGAATGAATTAGAATGGATTGTACGAATGAATTAGAATGGATACATTCGTGCGAATGAATTAGAATGGATCGTATGAATGAATTAGAATGGATCGTATGAATGAATTCGAATAGATCGTATGAATGAATTAGAATGGATCGTGCGAATGAATTAGAATGGATCGTACGACTGAATTAGAATGGATCGTATGAATGAATTAGAATGGATCGTGCGAATGAATTAGAATGGATCGTACGAACGAATTAGAATGGATACATTCGTGCGAATGAATTAGAATGGATCGTACGAATGAGTAAGAATGGATCGTACTAATGAAATATAATGGATCGTACGAATGTATCCATTCTATTTCATTCGTACGATCCATTCTAATTCATTCGTACGATCCATTCTAATTCATTCACACGATCCATTCTAATTTATTCATACGATCCATTCTAATTCATTCGTACGATCCATTCTAATTCATTCGCACGATCCATTCTAATTCATTCATACGATCCATTCAAATTCATTCGTACGATCCATTCTAATTCATTTGCACGATCCATTCTAATTCATTTGTATGATCCATTCTAATTCATTCATACAATCCATTCTAATTCTTTTGCACGAATGTATCCATTCTAATTCATTCGTACGATCCATTCTAATTCCTTCGTACGATCCACTCTAATTCTTTCGTACGATCCATTCTAATTCATTCATATGATCCATTCTAATTCATTTGTATGATCCATTATAATTCATACGTAGGATCCATTAGAATTCATTCATACGATCTATTCTAATTAATTCATACGATCCATTCTAATTCATTCGCACGAATGTATCCATTCTAATTCATTCGTACGATCCATTCTAATTCATTCGCACGATCCAATCTAATTCATTCGTATGATCCATTCTAATTCATTCGTATGATCCATTCTATTTCATTCGTACGATCCATTCTAATTCATTCATACGAACAATTCTAATTCTTTCGCACGAATGTATCCATTCTAATTCATTTGTACGATCTATTCGAATTCATTGATACGATCCATTCTAATTCATTCATACGATCCATTCTAATTTATTCGCACGAATGTATCCATTCTAATTCATTCGTACGATCCATTCTAATTCATTCGCACAATCTATTCTAATTCATTCGTACGATCCATTCTAATTCATTCGTACGATCCACTCTAATTCATTCGCACAATCCATTCTAATTCATTCATACAATCCATTCTAATTCTTATGCACGAATGTATCCATTCTAATTCATTCGTACGATCCATTCTAATTCCTTCGTACGATCCATTCTATTTCATTCGTATGATCCATTCTAATTCCTTCGTACGATCCAATATAATTCATTCCCAAGAATGTATCCATTCGAATTCATACGTACGATCCATTCTAATTCATTCATACGATCCATTCTAATTCCTTCGTACGATCCATTCTAATTCCTTCATATGATCCATTCTAATTCATTCCCATGAATGTATCCATTCTATTTCATACGTATGATCCATTCTAATTCATTCATACGATCCAATCTAATTCATTCATACGATCCATTCTAATTCATTCGCACGAATGTAGCCATTCTAATTCATTCTAATCCCTTCGTACGATCCATTCAAATTCATTCGCACGAATGTAACCATTCTAATTCATTCTAATTCCTTCATACGATCCATTCTAATTAATTCGTACAATCCATAATATTTCATTCGTACGATCCATTCTTACTCAATCGTACGATCCATTCTAATTCATTCGCACGAATGTATCTATTATAATTCATTCGTACGATCCATTCTAATTCATTCACACGATCCATTCTAATTCATTCATATGATCCATTCTAATTAATTCGTACGATCCATTCTAATTTATTCGCACAATCTATTCTACTTCATTCGTACGATCCATTCTATTTCATTTGCACGATCCATTTTAATTCATTCGCACGAATGTATGAATTAGAATGAATTAGAATGGATCATACGTATGAATTAGAATGGATACATTCATGGGAGTGAATTAGAATGGATCGTACGATTGAATTAGGGTGGATCGTGCGAATGAATTAGAATGGATACATTCGTGTGAATGAATTAGAATGGATTGTATGAGTGAATTAGAATGGATCGTGCGAATGAATTAGAATGGATCGTACGAATGAATTAGAATGGATCATACGAATGAATTAGAATGGATCGTGCGAATGAATTAGAGTGGATCGTACGAATGAATTAGAATGGATACTGTTTGGGGGATTTTTCGCTGGTCCGTGCGGGCCGCCTGCAAGACAAAGAAAAGAGAAACGTGAGAACGGCTGGCTCCCTTAGGAGCGCAGACCCTCCGACGCTTAAGTCAGTCACGGTGGCACAACGGCGAGCTGCGGTATACCAAAGTGGTAGGGAAAAGGAATTCCAACCTGTACTTTGGAGCCGGGGGTGGCACCTTTATAGCCTTTTGCGACCTATCGGGATGCAACACCTGGCCGCTTCTTCCGGCACCTTCTAGACCCCCACGTTTCGGCCCACATGGATCCCTGACAACCCTTGGGAATCAGGCCCCTGGCAACCTTTGTCGCCTAGCTCGCCAGGCGGTGGAGTGGGGGAGAGTATCTGTCTTGTCGCTGCCAGGTGGATCTTCTGGAATGTTCAAGTCTGGGAGGTCTCAAAACCGACTCTGGCGGGCTTCCGTGGACTACAATCATCCACGTGGCTTCAGTGGGGTTTCGACACCTGGCAACCCTTCATGCTGCTCTATGGTGGGCGACCTCAGGTGGGAAGCCAGGGCGAGCTCGCCCTCCATTGCTCCGCCTTCTCTTCCTCATCTATCAAGAGTCGGACCTCGCAGGAGCGACCTCTTCGATAGACAGGGGAGTCTTGGCAAGCTTGGGCGGGCTCCTGAGCGAGCTTTAGGCGAGCTCCCGAGCGAGCTTAGGCGAGCTCCCGAGCGAGCTTAGGCGAGCTCCCGAACAAGCTGGGATGAGCTCTTGAGTGAGCTTTGGCGAGCTCCTTCGCGTTCTTTGTCTAAGCCATTTACCGAACTTGGGCGAGCTCCTGTGCGAGCTTTGGGCGAGCTCCTTGCGAGCTGTTCGGGCGAGCTCCTTGCGAGCTGTCTTGGGCGAGCTCCTTGCGAGCTGTGGGGCGAGCTCCTTGCGAGCTGTTCGGGCGAGCTCCTTGCGAGCTGTGGGCGAGCTCCTTGCGAGCTGTTCGGATGCATGACGATCTAACTCCCGCTGCTTCTGCCAGCGCGTTCTCGTGCTGGCTGGGCGAGCTCCCGAGCGAGCTTAGGCGACCTTCTGAGAGAGTTTGATCGTCTCCCGAGCGAGCTCTTAGCCTGAGGCCCCTTCTGCCCAATGAGGATCCCGCTCCCTGTCAAGCTGACTTGGCGAGCACGGGGGAGGACGAGCTCCTGGGCGGATTTCAGCTACCCCCAACAGATACATTCGTGCGAATGAATTAGAATGGATCGTACGAATGAGTAAGAATGGATGGTACGAATGAAATAGAATGGATCGTACGAATGAATTAGAATGGATCGTGCTAATGAATTAGAATAGATCGTACGAATGAATTGGAATAGATTGTGCGAATGAATTAGAATGGATCGTACGAATGAATTAGAATGGATCATACGAAGGAATTAGGGTGGATCCATTCATGCAAAAGAATTAGTATGGATTGTATGAATGAATTAGAATGGATCATGCAAATGAATTAGAATGGATCGTACGAAGGAATTATAATGGATCGTACGAAGGAATTAGAATGGATCGTATGAATGAATTAGAATGGATCGTACGAATGAATTTGAATGGATACATTCGTGCAAAAGAATTAGAATGGATCGTACAATTGAATTAGAATGGATCGTATGAATGAATTAGAACGGATCGTATGAATGAATTCGAATGGATCGTATGAATGAATTAGAATGGATACATTCGTGCGAATGAATTAGAATGGATACATTCGTGCGAATGAATTAGAATGGATCATACGCCTTCGTACGATCCATTCGTACGATCCATTCTAATTTCTTCGCACGATTCATTCTAATTCATTCGCACGAATGTATCCATTCTAATTCATTCGTACGGTCCATTCTAATTCATTCAAACGATCCATTCTAGATCATTCGTACGATCGTCCGTATGAATTAGAATGGATCGTACGAATGAGTAAGAATGGATCATACGAATGAAATAGAATGGATCGTATGAATGAATTAGAATGGATCGTGCGAATGAATTAGAATAGATTGTACGAATGAGTAAGAATGGATTGTACGAATGAAATAGAGTGGATCGTACGTACGATCCATTCTTATTCATTCATACGATCCATTCTAATTCATTCGCACGAATATATCCATTCTAATTCCTTCGTATAATCCATTCGTACGATCTATTCTAATTCCTTCGCACGAATGTATCCATTCTAATTCATTTGTACGATCCCTTCTAATTCATTCACATAATCTGTTCTAATTCATTTGTACGATCCATTAGAATTCATTAGCTTGATCCATTCTAATTCATTTGTACAATCCATTCTATTTCATTCGTATGATTCATTCTTACTCATTTGTACGATCCATTCTAATTCATTTGCACGAATGTATCCATTCTAATTCATTCGTACGACCCATTCTAATTCATTCGCACGATCTATTCTAATTCATTGAGTAAGAATGGATCGTACGAATGAAATAGAATGGATCGTACGAATGAATTAGAATGGATCGTGCTAATGAATTGGAATGGATCGTACGAATGAATTAGAATAGATTGTGCGAATGAATTAGAATGGATCGTACGAATGAATTAGAATAGATACATTCGTGCGAAGGAATTAGAATGGATCATACGAATGGATCGTACGAAGGAATTAGAATGAATTAGAATGGATCGTGCGAATGAATTAGAATGGATCGTACGAATGAATTAGAATGGATACATTCATGCGAATGAATTCGAATGGATCGTACGAATCAGTAAGAATGGATCGTACGAATGAATTTGAATGGATCGTACGAATGAATTAGAATGGATCGTACAAATGAATTAGAATAGATCGTACGAATTAATTTGAATGGATCGTACGAATGAATTAGAATGGATCGTACAAATGAATTATAATCGATTGTACGAATAAATTAGAATAATCCATTCTAATTCATTCGTACAATCCATTCTAATTCATTCATACGATCCATTCTACTTCATTCATACAATCCATTCTAGTTCTTTTGCACGAATGTATTCATTCGTACGATCCATTCAAATTCATTCATACGATCCATTCTAATTCATTCGCACGATCCATTCTAATTCATTCATACGATCCATTCTAATTCATTCGTACGATCCATTCTAACTCATTCGCACGATCCATTCGAATTCATTCATACGATCCATTCTAATTCATTCATACGATCCATTCTAATTCCTTCGTATGATCCATTCTAATTCCTTCGTACGATCCATTCTAATTCATTCGTACGATCCACCCTAATTCCTTCGTATGATCCATTCTAATTCATTCGTACGATCCATTCTAATTCATTAGCACGATCCATTCTAATTCATTCGTACGATCCATTCTATTTAATTCGTACGATCCATTCTTACTTATTCGTACGATCCATTCTAATTCATTTGCACGAATGTGTCCATTCTAATTCATTCGTACGATCCAATCTAATTTATTCGCACGATCCATTCTAATTCATTCGCACGATCCATTCTAATTCATTCGTACGATCCATTCTAATTCAGTAGCATGATCCATTCTAATTCTTTCCTACGATCCATTCTAATTCATTCATACGATCGATTCTAATTCATTCATACGATCCATTCTAATTCATTCATATGATCCATTCTAATTAATTCGCACGAATGTATCCATTCTAATTAATTCGTACGATCCATTCTAATTCATTCGCACGATCCAATCTAATTCTTTCGTACGATCCATTCTAATTCATTCGTATGATCCATTCTATTTTATTCGTACGATCCATTCTAATTCATTCATACGATCCATTCTAATTCATTCGCACGAATGTATCCATTCTAATTCATTCGCACGAATGTATCCATTCTAATTCAATCGCACGAATGTATCCATTCTAATTCATTCGTACGATCCATTCTAATTCATTCGCACGATCCAATCTAATTCATTCATACGATCCATTCTATTTCATTCGTACGATCCATTCTTACTCATTCGTACGATCTATTCTAATTTATTCGCTCGAATCAATCTATTCTTACTCATCCGTACGATCCAATCTAATTCATTCGCACGATCCATTCTAATTCATTCGTACGATCCATTCTAATTCATTCGTACGATCCATTCTAATTCATTCGCACAATCTATTTTAATTCATTTGTACGATCCATTCTATTTCATTCGTACGATCGATTCTTACTTATTCGTACGATCCATTCTAATTCATTCGCACGAATGTATCCATTCTAATTCATTCGTATGATCCATTCTAATTCATTCGCACGATCCATTCTAATTTATTCGCACGATCCATTCTAATTCATTCGCACGATCCATTCTAATTCATTCATATGATCCATTCTAATTCATTCATACAATTCATTCTAATTCTTTCGCACGAATGTATCCATTCAATTCATTCGTACGATCCACCCTAATTCCTTCGTATGATCCATTCTAATTCATTCGCATGAGTGTATCCATTCTAATTCATTCGTACGATCCATTCGAATTCATTCATACGATCCATTTAATTCATTCATACGATCCATTCTAATTCATTCATATGATCCATTCTAATTTATTCGTATGATCCATTATTATTCATTCGCATGATCCATTCTAATTCATTTGCACGATCCACTCTAATTCATTCATACAATCCATTCTAATTCTTTTGCACGAATGTATCCATTCTAATTCATTCGTACGATCCATTCGAATTCATTCATACGATCCATTCTAATTTATTCATACGATCTATTCTAATTCATTCTAATGATCCATTCAAATTCATTTGTATGATCCATTCAATTTCATTCGTATGATCCATTCTAATTCATTCGTACGATCCTTTCTAATTCATTCATACGATCCATTCTAATTCATTCATAGGATCCATTCTAATTGATTCGTACGATCCATTCTAATTCATTCGCACGATCCATTCTAATTCATTCGCACGATCCATTCCAATTCATTCATACAATCCATTCTAATTCTTTTGCACGAATCTATCCATTCTAATTCATTCGTACGATCCATTCTAATTCCTTCGTACGATCCATTCTAATTCCTTCGTACGATCCATTCTATTTCATTCGTATGATCCATTTTAATTCCTTCGTACGATCTATTCTAATTCATTCCCATGAATGTATCCATTCTAATTCATATGTACGATCTATTCTAATTCATTCATACGATCCAATCTAATTCATTCATACGATCCTTTCTAATTCATTCACGCGAATGTATCCATTCTAATTCATTCGTACGATCCATTTTAATTCATTCGCGTAATCTATTCTAATTCATTCGTAGGATCCATTCTAATTCATTAGCACGATCCATTCTAATTCATTCGTACGATTGATTCTATTTCATTCGTACGATCCATTCTTACTCATTCGTACGATCAATTCTAATTCATTCGTATGAATGTATCTATTCTAATTCATTAGCACGATCAATCCTTTCTAATTATTTTGAACGAATGTATCCATTCTAATTTATTTCTACGATCCATTCTAATTCCTTCGTACGATCCATTCTAATTCATTCGCAAGATCCAATCTAATTCATTGGTACGATCCATTCTATTTCATTCGTACGATCCATTCTTACTCATTCGTACGATCTATTCTAATTCATTCGTACGATCCATTCTAATTCATTCGTACGATTCATTCTTACTCATTCATACGATCCATTCTAATTCATTCTAATCCGTATTCATTCATACGATCCATTCTAATTCATTTGCACGATCCATTCTAATTAATTCATACGATCTATTCTAATTCATTCGTACGATCCATTCTAATTCATTCGCTCGATCCATTCTAATTCATTCATATGAACCATTCTAATTTATTCATACAATCCATTCTAATTCTTTCGTACGAATGTATCCATTCTAATTCATTCATACGATCCACCCTAATTTCTTCGTATGATCAATTCTAATTCATTCGCACGAATGTATCCATTCTAATTCATTCGTACGATCCATTCAAATTCATTCATACGATCCATTCTAATTCATTCGCACGATCCATTCAAATTCATTCGTACGATCCATTCTAATTCATTCAGACGATCCATTCTAATTCATTCGTACGATCCATTCTAATTCATTCAGACGATCTATTCGAATTCATTCAGACGATCCATTCTGATTCATTCATACGATCCATTCTAATTCATTCGCATGAATGTATCCATTCTAATTTATTCGTACGATCCATTCTAATTCATTCGCACAATCTATTCTAATGGATTGTATGAATGAATTAGAATGGATCGTGCAAATGAATTAGAATGGATCGTGCGAATGATTTAGAATAGATCATACGAATGAATTAGCATAGATTGTGCGAATGAATTAGAATGGATCGTATGAATGAATAAGCATGAATGAATTAGAATGGATCGTGCGAATGAATTGAATGGATCGTGCGAATGAATTAGATTGGATCGTGCAAATGAATTAGAATGGATCGTACGAATGAACTAGAATGGATGCATTAGTGCGAATGAATTAGAATGGATCGTACGAATGAATTAGATTGGATCGTATGAATGAATTCGAATGGATCGTACGAATAAATTTGAATGGATACATTCGTGCGAATGAATTAGAATGGATCATATGAAGGAATTAGGGTGAATCGTACGAATGAATTAGAATGGATACATTCGTGCGAAAGAATTAGAATGAATTGTATGAATGAATTAGAAGGGATCGTATGAATGAATTAGAATGGATCGTGCGAATGAATTAGAATGGATCGTACGAATGAATTAGAATGGATCGTGCGAATGAATTAGAATGGATCGTACGAATTATTTAGAATGGATACATTCGTGCGAATGAATTAGAATGGATCGTACGAATGAGTAAGAATGGATCGTACGAATGAAATAGAATGGATCGTACGAATGAATTAGAATGGATCGTGCTAATGAATTAGAATGGATCATACGAATGAATTAGAATAGATTATGCGAATGAATTAGAATGGATCGTATGAATGAATTATAATGGATCGTGCGAATGAATTAGAATGGATAGTACGAATGAATTAGAATTGATACAATCGTGCGAATGAATTAGAATGGATCATACGAAGGAATTAGGGTGGGTCGTACGAATGAATTAGAATGGATACATTCGTGCGAAAGAATTAGAATGGATTGTATGAATGAATTAGAATGGATCGTATGAATGAATTAGAATGGATCGTGCGAATGAATTATAATGGATCGTACGAATGAATTAGAATGGATCGTATGAATGAATTAGAATGGATCGTGCGAATGAATTAAAATGGATCGTATGAAAGAATTCGAATTACAATGACTTAGAATGGATCGTACGAATGAATTAGAATGGATCGTGCTAATGAATTAGAATGGATCGTACGATTGAATTAGAATAGATTGTGTGAATGAATTAGAATGGATCATACAAATGAATTAGAATGGATACAATCGTACGAATGAATTAGAATAGATCATATAAATGAATTAGATTGGATCGTATGAATAAATTAGAATGGATCGTGTAAAAGAAATAGAACAGATTGTATGAATGAATTTGAATGGATCGTGCAAATGAATTTGAATGGATCGTGCGAATGATGATACATTCGTGCGAATGAATTAGAATGGATCGTTCGAATGTGTAAGAATGGATCGTACGAATGAAATAGAATGGATCGTACGAATGAATTAGAATGGATCGTGCGAATGAATTAGATTGGATCGTGTGAATGAATTAGAATGGATCGTACGAATGAATTAGAATGGATACATTCGTGCGAGTGAATTAGGATGGATCGTATGAAAGAATTAGAATGGATCGTATGAATGAATTCGAATGGATCGTACGAATGAATTAGAATGGATATATTCGTGCGAATGAATTAGAATGGATCATACGAAGGAATTAGGGTGGATCGTACGAATGAATTAGAATCGATACATTCGTGCGAAAGAATTAGAATGGATTGTGTGAATGAATTAGAATGGATCGTGCGAATGAATTAGAATGGATCTTATGATTGAATTCGAATGGATCGTATCAATGAATTAGAATTAATACATTCGTGCGAATGAATTAGAATGAATCATACGAATGAATTAGGGTGGATCGTACGAATGAATTAGAATGGATACATCGTGTGAAAGAATTAGAATGGATTGTATGAATGAATTAGAATGGATCGTATGAATAAATTAGAATGGATCGGGCGAATGAATTAGAATGAATCGTATGAATGAATTAGAATGGATACATTCTCGTACGAATAAATTAGAATGGATACATTCGTGCGAATGAATTAGAATGGATCGTACGAATGAGTAAGAATGGATTGTACGAATGAAATAGAATGGATCGTACGAATGAATTAGAATGGATCGAACGAATGAATTAGAATAGATTGTGCGAATGAATTAGAATGGATCGTACGAATGAATTAGAATGGATACATTTGTGCAAATGAATTAGAATGGATCGTATGAATGAATTAAAATGGATCATATGAATGAATTAGAATGGATCATGCAAATGAATTAGAATAGATCATACGAATAAATTAGAATGGATCGTATGAATAAATAAGAATGGATCGTTCGAATGAATTAGAATGGATCGTACGAATGAATTAGAATGGATACATTCGTGCGAATGAATTAGAATGGATCGTAGGAATGAGAAAGAATGGATCATACGAATGAAATATAATGGATCGTACGAATGAATTAGAATGGATCGTGCTAATGAATTAGAATGGATCGTACAAATGAATTAGAATAGATTATGCGAATGAATTAGAATGGATCGTACGAATGAATTAGAATGGATACATTTGTGCGAAGGAATTAGAATGGATCATACGAATGGATCATACGAATGAATTAGAATGAATTAGAATGGATACATTCGTGCGAATGAATTAGAATGGATCGTATGAATGAATTAGATTAGATCGTATAAATGAATTAGAATGGATCGTACGTATGAATTAGAATGGATACATTCATGGGAATGAATTAGAATGGTTCGTACGAATTTCATTCGTACGATCCATTCTAATTCATTCATACGATCCATTCTAATTGATTCATACAATCCATTCTAATTCTTTCGCACGAATGTATCCATTCTAATTCATTCGTACGATCCATTCTAATTCCATCGTACGATCCATTCTAATTCCTTCGTACGATCCATTTTAATTCATTCCCATGAATGTATCCATTCTAATTCATACGTACAATCCATTCTAATTCATTCAGACGATCCAATCTAATTCATTCATACGATCCATTCTAATTCATTATCACGAATGTATCCATTCTAATTCATTCGTACGATCCATTCTAATTCATTCGCACAATCTATTCTAATTCATTCGTACGATCCATTCTAATTCATTAGCATGATCCATTCTAATTCATTCGTACGTTCCATTCTAATTTATTCGTACAATCCATTCTAATTCTTTCGCATGAATGTATCCCATCTAATTCATTCGTACGATCCATTCTAATTCATTCACACGATCCATTCTAATTCATTCACACGATCCATTCTAATTTATTCATACGATCAATTTTAATTCATTCGCATAATCCATTCTAATTCCTTCATACGATCCATTCTAATTCCTTCGTACGATCCATTCTATTTCATTCGTATGATCCATTCTAATTCCTTTGTACGATCCATTCTAATTCATTCCCATGAATGTATCCATTCTAATTCATACGTATGATCCATTCTAATTCATTCATACGATCCAATCTAATTCATTCATACGATCCATTCTAATTCATTCGCACGAATGTAGCCATTCTAATTCATTCGTACGATCTATTCTAATTCATTCGCACAATCTATTCTAATTTATTCATACGATCCATTCTAATTCATTCGCACAATCTATTCTATTCATTCGTACGATTCGTTCTTACTCATTCGTACGATCCATTCTTATTCATTCGCACGAATGTATCCATTTTAATTCATTATTATGATCCATTCTAATTCATTTGCACGATCCATTCTAATTCATTCATACGATCCATTCTAATTCATACGTACAATCTATTCTAATTCATTCGTACGATCCATTCTAGTTCATTCGTACTATCCATTCTAATTCATTCGCATGAATGTATCCATCCTAATTCATTCGCACGATCCATTATAATTCATTCATACGATCCATTCTAATTCATTCGTACGATCCATTCTAATTCATTCGCACGATCTATTCTAATTTATTCATACGATCCAATCTAACTCATTCATATGATCCATTCTAATTCATACGCATGAATATATCCATTCTATTTCATTCGTACGATCCATTCTAATTCATTCGCACAATCTATTCTAATTCATTCGTACGATTCATTTTAATTCATTCGCACGATCCATTCTAATTCATTTGCATGATCCATTCTAATTCATTCATACAATCCACTCTAATTCTTTTGCACGAATGTATCCATTCTAATTCATTCGTACGATCCATTCTAATTCCTTCGTACGATCCATTCTAATTCCTTCGTACGATCCATTCTAGTTCCTTCGTACGATCCATTCTATTTCATTCGTAGGATCCATTCTAATTCCTTTGTACGATCCATTCTAATTCATACGATCTATTCTATTTCATTCATACGATCCATTCTAATTTATTCGCACGATCCATTCTAATTCATTCATACGATCCATTCTGATTCATTCGTACGATCCATTCTAATTCATTCGCACGATCCATTCAAATTTATTCATACGATCCATTCTAATTCATTCATACAATCCATTCAAATTCATTAGCACGAATGTATCCATTCTAATTCATTCGCATGAATGTATCCATTCTAATTCATTCGCACAATCTATTCTAATTCATTCGTACGATCCATTCTAATTCATTTGAACGATCCATTCTAATTCATTAGCACGATCCATTCTAATTCATTCATACAATCCGTTCTAATTCTTTTGCACGATTGTATCCATTCTAATTCATTCGTACGATCCATTCTAATTCCTTCGTACGATCCATTCTAATTCATTCGTACGATCCATTCTATTTCATTCGTATGATCCATTCTAATTCCTTTGTACGATCCATTCTAATTCATTCCCATGAATGTATCCATTCTAATTCATACGTACGATCCATTCTAATTCATTCATACAATCCAATCTAATTCATTCATACGATCCTTTCTAATTCATTCGCACGAATGTATCCACTCTAATTCATTCGTACGATCCATTCTAATTCATTCGCATAATCTATTCTAATTCATTCGTACGATCCATTCTAATTCATTAGCACGATCCATTCTAAGTCATTCGTACGATCCGTTCTATTTCATTCGTACAATCCATTCTTACTCATTCATACGATCCATTCTAATTCATTCGCACGAATATATCCATTCTAATTCATTCGTACGATCCATTCTAATTCATTCGCACGATCTATTCTAATTCATTCATACGATCCAATCTAATTCATTCATACAATCCATTCTAATTCATTCGCACGAATGTATCCATTCTAATTCATTCGTTTGATCCATTCCAATTCATTCGCACAATCTATTCTAATTCATTCGTACGATCCATTCTAATTCATTAGCACGATCCATTCTAATTCATTCGTACGATCCATTCAATTTCATTCATACGATCCATTCTTACTCCTTCGTACGATCTATTCTAATTCATTCGCACGAATGTATCCATTCTAATTCTTTCGTACGATCCATTCTAATTCATTCGCACGATCCATTCTAATTCATTCGTACGATCCATTCTAATTCATTCGCACGATCCATTCTAATTCATTCATACGATCCATTCTAATTCATTCATATAATCCTTTCTAATTCTTTCGCACGAATGTATCCATTATAATTCATTCGTACGATCCACCCTAAGTTCTTCGTATGATCCATTCTAATTCATTCGCACGAATGTATCCATTCTAATTCATTCGTACGATCCATTCGAATTCATTCATATGATCCATTCTAATTCATTCATACGATCCATTCTAATTCATTCGCACGAATGTATCCATTCTTATTCATTCGCACAATGGATCGTACGATGAATTAGAATGGATTATACAAATGAACAGAATGGATCGTACGAATGAATTAGAATGGTGCGAATGAATTAGAATGGGTTGTACGTATGAATTAGAATGGATACATTCATGGGAATGAATTAGAATGGATCGTACGAAGGAATTAGAATGGATCATACGAATAAAATAGAATGGGTCGTACGAATGAATTAGAATCGTACGAATGAATTAGAATGGATCATAAGAATGAATTAGAATGGATCGTACGAATGAATTAGAATGGATTGTGCTAATGAGTAAGAATGGATCGTACGAATGAAATAGAAGGGATCATACGAATGAACTAGATTTGATCATACGAAGGAATTAGGGTGGATCGTACGAATGAATTAGAATGGATACATTCGTGCAAAAGAATTAGAATGGATTGTATGAATGAATTAGAATGGATCGTATGAATGAATTAGAATGGATCGTACGAATGTATTAGAATGGATCGTATGAATGAACTAGAATGGATCGTGCGAATGAATTAGACTGGATCGTACGAATGAATTAGAATGGATACATTCGTGCGAATGAACTAGATTTGATCATACGAAGGAATTAGGGTGGATCGTACGAATGAATTAGAATGGATACATTCGTGCGAAAGAATTAGAATGGATTGTATGAATGAATTAGAATGGATCGTATGAATGAATTAGAATGGATCGTGCGAATGAATTGGAATGGATCGTACGAATGAATTAGAATGGATCGTATGAATGAATTAGAATGGATCGTGCGAATAAATTAGAATGGATCGTATGAATGAATTAGAATGGATACATTCGTGCGAATGAATTAGAATGGATCGTACGAATGAGTAAGAATGGATCGTACGAATGAAATAGAATGGACCGTACGAATGAATTAGAATGGATCGTGCTAATGAATTAGAATGGATCGTACGAATGAATTAGAATAGATTGTGCGAATGAATTAGAATGGATCGTACGAATGAAGTAGAATGGATACTTTCGTGCGAAAGAATTAGAATGTATCGTACGAATGGATCGGACGAAGGAATTAGAATGAATTAGAATGGATACATTCGTGCGAATGAATTAGAATGGATCGTATGAATGAATTAGAATGGATCGTACGTATGAATTAGAATGGATACATTGATGGGAATGAATAAGAATGGATTGAACGAAGGAATTAGAATGGATCATGCGAAGGAATTAGAATGGATCGTATGAAGGAATTAGAATGGATCGTACGAATGAATTAGAATGGATACATTCGTGCAAAAGAATTAGAATGGATTGTATGAATGAATTAGAATGGATCGTACAAATGAATTAGAATGGATCGTGCGAATGAATTAGAATGGATCGTACGAATGAATTAGAATAGATTGTGCGAATGAATTAGAATGGATCGTACGAATGAATTAGAATAGATACATTCGTGCGAATGAATTAGACTGGATCGTATGAATGAATTAGAATGGATCGTATGAATGAATTCGAATGGATCGTACGAATGAATTAGAATGGATACATTAATGCGAATGAATTAGAATGGATTATACGAAGGAATTAGGGTGAATCGTACGAATGAATTAGAATGGATACATTCGTGCGAAAGAATTAGAATGGATTTTATGAATGTATTAGAATGGATCGTATGAATGAATTAGAATAAATTGTGCGAATGAATTAGAATGGATAGTGAGAAAGAATTTGAATGGATCGTACGAATGAATTAGAATGGATACATTCGTGCGAATGAATTAGAATGGATCTTGCGAATGAATTAGATTGGATCGTGTGATTGAATTAGAATGGATCGTACGAATGAATTAGAATGGATACATTCGTACGAATGAATTAGAATGGATCGTATGAATAAATTAGAATGGATCGTATGAATGAATTCGAATGGATCGTACGAATGAATTATAATGGATACATTCGTGCGAATGAATTAGAATGGATCATATGAAGGAATTTGGGTGGATCGTAGGAATGAATTAGAATGGATACATTCGTGCGAAAGAATTAGAATGGATTGTATGAATGAATTAGAGTGGATTGTATGAATGAATTAGAATGGATCATGCGAATGAATTAGAATGGATTGTACGAATGAATTAGAATGGATCGTATGAATGAATTAGAATGGATCGTGCGAATGAATTGGAATGGATCGTACGAATGAATTTGAATGGACACATTCATGCGAATGAATTAAAATGAATCGTACGAATGAGTAAGAATGGATCGTACGAATGAAATAGAATGGATCGTATGAATGAATTAGAATGGACGGTGCTAATGAATTAGAATGGATCATACGAATGAATTAGAATAGATTGTGCAAATGAAATAGAATGGATCGTACAAATGAATTAGAATGGATACATTCGTGCGAATGAATTAGAATGGATCGTATGAATGAATTAGATTGGATCGTATGAATGAATTAGAATGGATCGTATGTATGAATTAGAATGGATACATTCATGGGAATGAATTAGAATGGATCGTATGAAGGAATTAGAATGGATCTTACGAATGAAATAGAATGGATTGTACGAAGGATTTAGAATAGATCGTACGAAGGAATTAGAATGGATCGTACGAAGGAATTAGAATGGATACATTCGTGCAAAAGAATTAGAATGGATTGTATGAATGAATTAGAATGGATCGTGCGAATGAATTAGAATGGATCGTACGAATGAATTAGAATTGATTGTGCGAATGAATTAGAATAGATCATACGAATGAATTAGACTGGATACATTCGTGCGAATAAATTAGAATGGATCGTATGAATGAATTACAATAGATCGTAAGAATGAATTCGAATGGATCGTACGAATGAATTAGAATAGATACATTCGGGCAAATAAATTAGAATGGATCATACGAAGGAATTAGGGTGGATCGTACGAATGAATTAGAATGGATACATTCGTGAGAAAGAATTGGAATGGATTGTATGAATGAATTAGAATGAATCGTATGAATGAATTAGAATGGATCGTGCGAATGAATTTGAATGGATCGTGCGAATGAATTTGAATGGATTGTACGAATGAATTGGAATGGATCGTGCAAATGAATTAGAATGGATCATACGAATGAATTAGAATGGATACATTCGTGCGAATAAATTAGAATGGATTGTACGAATGAGTAAGAATGGATCGTACGAATGAAATAGAATGGATCGTATGAATAAATTAGAATGGATCGTGCTAATGAATTAGAATGGATCGTATGAATGAATTAGAATAGATTGTGCGAATGAATTAGAATGGATCGTACAAATGAATTAGAATGGATCGTATGAATGAATTAGAATGGATCGTGCAAATGAATTAGAATGGATCGTACGAATGAATTAGAATGGATACATTCGTGCGAATGAATTAGAATGGATCGTACGAATGTGTAAGAATGGATCATATGAATGAAATAGAATGGATCGTACGAATGAATTAGAATGGATCGTGCTAATGAATTAGAATGGATCATACGAATGAATTAGAATAGATTGTGCGAATGTATTAGAATGGATCGTACAAATGAATTAGAATGGATACATTCGTGCGAATGAATTAGAATGGATCGTATGAATGAATTGGAATGGATCGTATGAATGAATTAGAATGGATCGTACGAATGAATTAGAATGGATCGTACGAATGAATTAGAATGGATCGTGCGAATGAATTAGAATGGAACGTACGAATGAATTAGAATGGATATATTCGTGCGAATGAATTAGAATGGATCGTACGAATGAGTAAGAATGGATCGTATGAATAAAATATAATGGATCGTACGAATGAATTAGAATGGATCGTGCTAATGAATTAGAATGGATCGTACGAATGAATTATAATAGATTGTGCGAATGAATTAGAATAGATCATACGAATGAATTAGAATGGATACATTCGTGCGAAAGAATTAGAATAGATCGTATGAATTTATTAGATTGGATCGTATGAATGAATTAGAATGGATCATACCTATGAATTAGAATGGATACATTCATGGGAATGAATTAGATTGGATCTACCAAAGAAATTAGAATGGATCGTACGAAGGAATTAGAATGGATCGTACGAAGGCATTAGAATGGTTCGTACGAATGAATTAGAATGGATACATTCGTGCAAAGGAATTAGAATGGATTGTATGAATGAATTAGAAAGGATCGTACAAATGAATTAGAATGGATCGTGCGAATGAATTAGAATGGATCGTACGAATGAATTAGAATCGATTGTGCGAATGAATTAGAATGGATCGTACGAATGAATTAGAATGGATACATTCGTGCGAATGAATTAGAATGGATAGTATGAATGAATTAGAATGGATCGTTTGAATGAATTCAAATGGTTCGTACGAATGAATTAGAATGGATCATAGGAAGGAATTAGTGTGGATCGTACAAATGAATTAGAATGGATTGTATGAATGAATTAGAATGGATCGTATGAATAAATTAGAATAAAACGTGCGAATGAATTAGAATGGATCGTACGATTGAATTAGAATGGATCGTACGAATGAATTAGAATGGATCGTGCGAATGAACTAGAATGGATCGTACGAATGAATTAGAATGGATACATTCGTGCGAATAAATTAGAATAGATCGTACGAATGAATTAGAATGGATCGTACGAATGAATTAGAATGGATCGTGCAAATGAATTAGAATGGATCGTATGAATGAATTAGAATGGATACATTCGAGCGAATGAATTAGAATGGATCGTACGAAAGAGTAAGAATAGATCGTACCAATGAAATAGAATGGATCGTACGAATGAATTAGAATGGATCGTGCTAATGAATTAGAATGGATCGTATGAATGAATTAGAATAGATTGTGCGAATGAATTAGAATGGATTGTACGAATGAATTATAATGGATACATTCGTGTTAATGAATTAGAATGGATCGTATGAATCAATTAGAATGGATCGTGCGAATGAATTAGAATGGATCGTACGAATGAATTAGAATGGATCGTATGAATGAATTAGAATGGATAATGCGAATGAATTAGAATGGATACATTCGTGCGAATGAATTAGAATGGATCATATAAATGAGTAAGAATGGATCGTACGAATGAAATAGAATGGATCGTACGAATGAATTAGAATGGATCGTACTAATGAATTAGAATGGATCGTACGAATGAATTAGAATAAATTAAGCGAATGAATTAGAATGGATCGTACGAATGAATTAGAATGGATACATTCGAGCGAAGGAATTAGAATGTATCGTACGAAGGAATTAGAATGAATTAGAATGGTTACATTCGTGCGAATGAATTAGAATGGATTGTATGAATGAATTAGATTGGATCGTATGAATGAAATAAAATGGATCGTACGTATGAATTAGAATGGATACATTCATGGGAATGAATTAGAATGGATCGAACGAAGGAATTAGAATGGATCGTACGAAGGAATTAGAATAGATCATACGAAGGAATTAGAATTGATCGTACGAAGGAGTTAGAATGGATCGTACGAAGGAATTAGAATGGATACATTCATGCAAAAGAATTAGAATGGATTGTATGAATGAATTAGAATGGATCATACAAATGAATTAGAATGGATCGTGCGAATAAATTAGAATGGATCGTACGAATGAATTAGAATAGATTGTGCGAATGAATTAGAATGGATCGTACGAATGAATTAGAATGGATACATACGTGCGAAATGGATCGTATAAATGAATTACAATAGATCGTATGAATGAATTCGAATGGATCGTACGAATGAATTAGAATGGATACATTCATGCGAATGAAATAGAATGGATCATACGAAGGAATTAGGGTAGATCGTATGAATGAATTAGAATGGATACATTCGTGCGAAAGAATTAGAATGGATTGTATCAATGAATTAGAATGGATCGTATAAATGAATTAGAATAGATCGTGCGAATGAATTAGAATGGATCGTACGAATGAATTAGAATGGATCGTATGACTGAATTAGAATGGATCGTGCGAATGAATTAGAATGGATCGTACGAATAAATTAGAATGGATACATTCGTTCAAATGAATTAGAATGGATCGTACGAATGGGTAAGAATGGATCGTACGAATGAAATAGAATGGATCGTACGAATGAATTAGAATGGATTGTGCGAATGAATTAGATTGGATCGTGCGAATGAATTAGAATGAATCGTACGAATGAATTAGAATGGATACATTCGTATGAATGAATTAGAATGGATTCTATGAATGAATTAGAATGGATCGTATGAATGAATTCGAATGGATCGTACGAATGAATTAGAATGAATACATTCGTGCGAATGAATTAGAATGGATCATATGAAGGAATTAGGGTGGATCGTACGAATGAATTAGAATTGATATATTCGTGCGAAAGAATTACAATGGATTGGATGAATGAATTAGAATGGATTGTATGAATGAATTAGAATGGATCATGCGAATGAATTAGAATGGATAGTACGAATGAATTAGAATGGATCGTACGAATGAATTAGAATGGATCGTGCGAATGAATTAGAATGGATCGTGCGAATGAATTAGAATGGATCGTACGAATGAATTAGAATGGATACATTCATACGAATGAATTAGAATGGATCGTACGAATGAGTAAGAATGGATCGTACAAATAAAATAGAATGGATCATATGAATGAATTAGAATGGACCGTGCTAATGGATTAGAATGGATCGTACGAATGAATTAGAATAGATTGTGCGAATGAATTAGAATCGATCGTACGAATGAATTAGAATGGATACATTCGTGCGAATGAATTAGAATGGATCGTATGAATGAATTAGATTGGATTGTATGAATAAATTAGAATGGATCGTATGTATGAATTAGAATGGATACATTCATGGGAATGAATTAGAATGGATCGTACGAAGGAATTAGAATGGATCATACGAAGAAAATAGAATAGATCGTACAAAGAAATTAGAATGGATCGTACGAAGGAATTAGGATAGATCGTATGAATGAATTATAATGGATACATTCGTGCAAAAGAATTAGAATGGATTGTATGAATGAGTTAGAATGGATCGTACAAATGAATTAGAATGGATCGTGCGAATGAATTAGAATGGATCGTACGAATGAATTAGAATAGATTGTGCGAATGAATTAGAATGGATACATTCGTGCGAATGAATTAGAATGGATCGTATGAATGAATTAGAATAGATCATATGAATGAATTCGAATGGATCGTACGAATGAATTAGAAAGGATACGTTCGTGCGAATCAATTAGAATGGATCATACAAAGGAATTAGGGTGGATCGTACGAATGAATTAGAATGGATACATTCGTGCAAAAGAATTGGAATTGATTGTATGAATGAATTAGAATGGATCGTATTAATGAATTAGAATGGATCGTGCGAATCAATTAGAATGGATCGTACGAATGAATTAGAATGGATCGTATGAATGAATTAGAATGGATCGTGCAAATGAATTAGAATGGATCGTACGAATGAATTAGAATGGTTACATTCGTGCGAATGAATTAGAATGGATTTTACGAATGAGTAAGAATGGATCGTACGAATGAAATAGAATGGATCGTATGAAAAAATTAGAATGGATCGTGCTAGTGAATTAGAATGGATCATACGAATGAATTAGAATAGATTGTGCGAATGGATTAGAATGGATCGTATGAATGAATTAGAATGGATCGTATGAACAAATTAGAATGGATCGTGCAAATGAATTAGAATGGATCGTACGAATGATTTAGAATGGATACATTCGTGCGAATGAATTAGAATGGATCGTACGAATGAGTAAGAATGGATCGTACGAATGAAATAGAATGGATCGTACGAATGAATTAGAATTGATCGTGCTAATGAATTAGAATGGATCGTACTAATGAATTAGAATAGATTGTGCGAATGTATTAGAATGGATTGTACGAATGAATTAGAATGGATACATTCGTGCGAATGAATTAGAATGGATCGTATGAATGAATTAGAATGGATTGTATGAATGAATTAGAATGGATCGTGCGAATGAATTAGAATGGATCGTACGAATGAATTAGAATGGATTGTATGATTGAATTAGAATGGATCGTGCGAATGAATTAGAATGGAACGTACGAATGAATTAGAATGGATACATTCGTGTGAATGAATTAGAATGGATACATTCGTACGAATGAATTAGAATGGATACATTCATACGAATGAATTAGAATGGATCGTATGAATGAATTAGAATGGATCATATGAATGAATTCGAATGGATCGTACGAATGAATTAGAATGGATACATTTGTGCGAATGAATTAGAATGGATCATATGAAGGAATTAGGGTGGATCGTACGAATGAATTAGAATGGATATATTCATGCGAAAGAATTAGAATGGATTGTATGAATGAATTAGAATGGATCGTATGACTGAATTAGAATGGATCATACGAATGAATTAGAATAGATCGTACGAATGAATTAGAATGGATCGTAGGAATGAATTAGAATGGATCGTACGAATGAATTAGAATGGATCGTGCGAATGAATTAGAATGGATCGTACGAATGAATTAGAATGGATCGTACGAATGAATTAGAATGGATACATTCATGCGAATGAATTAGAATGGATCGTACGAATGAGTAAGAATGGATCGTACGAATAAAATAGAATGGATCGTATGAATGAATTAGAATGGTCCGTGCTAATGAATTAGAATGGATCGTACGAATGAATTAGAATAGATTGTGCGAATGAATTAGAATGGAACGTAGGAATGAATTAGAATGGATACATTCATGCGAATGAATTAGAATGGATCGTTTGAATGAATTAGATTGGATTGTATGAATGAATTAGAATGGATCGTCCGTAAAAATTAGAATGGATACATTCATGGGAATGAATTAGAATGGATCGTACGAAGGAATTAGAATGGATCATACGAATGAAATAGAATAGATCGTACGAAGAAATTAGAATGGATCGTACGAAGGAATTAGAATGGATCGTACGAATGAATTATAATGGATAGATTCGTGCAAAAGAATTAGAATGGATTGTATGAATGAAATAGAATGGATCGTACAAATGAATTAGAATGGATCGTGCGAATGAATTAGAATGGATCGTACGAATGAATTAGAATAGATTGTGCGAATGAATTAGAATGGAAACATTCGTGCGAATGAATTAGAATGGATCGTATGAATGAATTAGAATAGATCGTATGAATGAATTTGAATGGATCGTACGAATGAATTAGAATGGATACGTTTATGCGAATGAATTAGAATGGATCATACGAAGGAATTAGGGTGGATCATACGAATGAATTAGAATGGATACATTCGTGCGAAAGAATTGGAATGGATTGTATGAATGAATTAGAATGGATCGTATTAATGAATTAGAATGGATCGTGCGAATGAATTAGAATGGATCATACAAATGAATTAGAATGGATCGTATGAATGAATTAGAATTGATCGTGCGAATGAATTAGAATGGATCGTACGAATGAATTAGAATGGTTACATTCGTGCGAATGAATTAGAATGGATTTTACGAATGAGTAAGAATGGATCATACGTATGAAATAGAATGGATCGTATGAATAAATTAGAATGGGTCGTGCTAATGAATTTGAATGGATCGTACAAATGAATTAGAATGGATACATTCGTGCGAATGAATTAGAATGGATCGTACAAATGAGTAAGAATGGATCGTACAAATGAAATAGAATGGATCATGCGAATGAATTAATATGGATCGTGCTAATGAATTAGAATGGATCGTACTAATGAATTAGAATAGATTGTGCGAATGTATTAGAATTGATCGTACGAATGAATTAGAATGGATACATTCGTGCGAATGACTTAGAATGGATCGTATGAATGAATTAGAATGGATCGTATGAATGAATTAGAATGGATCGTGCGAATGAATTAGAATGGATCGTACGAATTAATTAGAATGGAACGTACGAATGAATTAGAATGGATACATTCGTGCGAATGAATTAGAATGGATCGTCTGAATGAGTAAGAATGGATCGTACGAATGAAACAGAATGGATCGTACGAATGAATTAGAATGGATCGTGCTAATGAATTAGAAGGGATCGTACGAATGAATTAGAATAGATTATGCGAATGAATTAGAATGGATCGTACGAATAAATTAGAATCGATACATTCGTGCGAATGAATTAGAATAGATCGTATGAATGAATTAGATTGGATTGTATGAATGAATTAGAATTGATCGTACGTATGAGTTAGGAAGGATACATTCATGGGAATGAGTTAGAATGGATCGTACGAAGAAATTAGAATGGATCGTACGAAGGAATTAGAATGGATCGTACGAAGGAATTAGAATGGATTGTACGAATGAATTAGAATGGATACATTCGTGCAAAAGAATTAGAATAGATTGTATGAATGAATTAGAATGGATCGTACAAATGAATTAGAATGGATCATGCGAATGAATTAGAATCGATCGTATGAATGAATTAGAATCGATTGTGCGAATGAATTAGAATGGATCGTACAAATGAATTAGAATGGATACATTCGTGCGAATGAATTAGAATGGATCGTATGAATGAATTAGAATGGATCGTATGAATGAATTCAAATGGATCGTATGAATGAATTAGAATGGATACATTCGTGCGAATGAATTAGAATGGATCATACAAAGGAATTAGGGTGGATCGTACGAATGGATTAGAATGGATACATTCGTGCGAAAGGATTATAATGGATTGTATGAATGAATTAGAATGGATCGTATGAATGAATTAGAATGGATCGTGCGAATGAATCAGAATGGATCGTGCTAATGAATTAGAATGGATCGTATGAATGAATTAGAATGGATCTTGCAAATGAATTAGAATGGATCGTACGAATGAATTAGAATGGATGCATTCGTGTGAATGAATTAGAATGGATCGTACGAATGAGTAAGAATGGAACGTACGAATGAAATATAATGCATCGTACGAATGAATTAGAATGGATCGTGCAAATTAATTAGATTGGATCGTGCGAATGAATTAGAATAGATCGTATGAATGAATTAGAATGGATACATTCGTGCGAATGAATTAGAATGGATCGTATGAATGAATTAGAATGGATCGTATGAACGAATTCGAATGGATCGTACGAATGAATTAGAATGGATACATTCGTGCGAATGAATAAGAATGGATCATACGAAAGAATTAGGGTGGATCGTACGAATGAATTAGAATGGATACATTCATGCGAAAGAATTAGAATGGATTGTATGAATGAATTAAAATGGATCGTATGAATGAATTAGAATGGATCGTGCGAATGAATTAGAATGTATCGTACGAATGAATTAGAATGGATCGTATGAATGAATTAGATTGGATCGTGCGAATGAATTAGAATGGATCGTACGAATGAATTAGAATGGATACATTCGTGCAAATGAATTAGAATAGATCGTACGAATGAGTAAGAATGGATCGTACGAATGAAATAGAATAGATCGTACGAATGAATTAGAATAGATCGTGCTAATGAATTAGAATGGATCGTACGAATGAATTAGAATAGATTGTGCGAATGAATTAGAATGGATCGTACGAATGAATTAGAATGGATACATTCGTGTGAATGAATTAGAATGGATCGTATGAATGAATTAGATTGGATCGTATGAATAAATTAGAATGAATCGTACGTATGAATTAAAATGGATACATTCACGGGAATGAATTAGAATTGATCGTACGACGGAATTAGAATGGATCATACGAAAGAAATAGAATAGATCGTATGAAGGAATTAGAATGGATCATACGAAGGAATTAGAACAGATCGTACGAATGAATTAGAATGGATACATTCGTGCAAAAGACTTAGAATGGATTGTATGAATGAATTAGAATGGATCGTGCAAATGAATTAGAATGAATCGTGCGAATGAATTAGAATGGATCGTACGAATTAATTAGAATAGATTGTGCGAATGAATTAGAATGGATCGTACGAATGAATTAGAATGGATACATTCATGCGAATGAATTAGAATAAATCGTATGAATGAATTAGAATGGATCATATGAATGCATTCGAATGGATCGTACGAATGAATTAGAATGGATACATTCGTTCGAATGAATTAGAATGGATCATACGAAGGAATTAGGGTGGATCGTACGAATGAATTAGAGTGGATACATTCGTGCGAAAGAATTAGAATGGATTGTATGAATGAATTAGAATGGATCATATGAATGAATTAGAATGGATCATGCAAATGAATTAGAATGGATCGTGCGAATGAATTAGAATAGATCGTAGGAATGAATTAGAATAGATCGTGCAAATGAGTTAGAATGGATCGTACGAATGAATTAGAATGGATACATTCGTGCGAATGAATTAGAATGGATCGTATGAATGAGTACGAATGGATCGTACGAAGGAATTAGAATGGATCATACGAATGAAATAGAATGGATCGTATGAAGGAATTAGAATGGATCGTACGAATGAATTAGAACGGATCGTACAAATGAATTAGAATGGATACATCCGTGCAAAAGACATAGAATGGATTGTATGAATGAATTAGAATGGATCGTGCAAATGAATTAGAATGAATCGTGCGAATGAATTAGAATGGATTGTACGAATAAATTAGAATAGATTGTGTGAATGAATTAGAATGGATCGTACGAATGAATTAGAATGGATACATTCATGCGAATGAATTAGAATAAATCGTTTGAATGAATTAGAATGGATCGTATGAATGAATTCGAATGGATCATACGAATGAATTAGAATGGATACACTCATGTGAATGAATTAGAATGGATCATACGAAGGAATTAGGGTGGATCGTACAAATGAATTAGAATGGATACATTCGTGCGAATGAATTAGAATGGATTGTATGAATGCATTAGAATGGATCATATGAATGAATTAGAATGGATCATGCGAATGAATTAGAATGGATCGTACGAATGAATTAGAATGGATCGTAGGAATGAATTAGAATAGATCGTGCAAATGAGTTAGAATGGATCGTGCGAATGAATTAGAATGGATACATTCGTGCGAATGAATTAGAATGGATCGTACGAATGAATTAGAATGGTTCATATAAATGAATTAGAATGGATCGTGCGAATAAATTAGAATGGATCGTACGAATGAATTAGAATAGATACATTCGTGCGAATGAATTAGAATGGATCGTACGAATGAGTAAGAATGGATCGTAAGAATGAAATAGAATGAATCATACGAATGAATTAGAATGGATCGTGCTAATGAATTAGAATGGATCGTACGAATGAATTAGACTAGATTGTGCAAATGAATTAGAATAGATCGTACGAATGAATTTGAATGGATCGTACGAATGAATTAGAATGGATACATTCGTGCAAAAGAATTAGAACGGATTGTATGAATGAATTACAATGGATTGTGCAAATGAATTAGAATGAATCGTGCGAATGAATTAGAATGGATCGTACGAATGAATTAGAATAGATTGTGTGATTGAATTAGAATGGATCGTACGAATGAATTAGAATGGATACATTCGTGCGAACGAATTAGAATGGATCGTATGAATGAATTAGAATGGATGGTATGAATGAATTCGAATGGATCATACGAATGAATTAGAATGGATACATTCGTGCGAATGAATTCGAATGGATCGTATGAATGAATTAGATTGGATCGTATGAATGAATTAGAATGGATTGTGCGAATGAATTAGAATGAATCGTACGAATGAATTAGAATGGATACATTCGTGCGAATGAATTAGAATGGATCCTTCGAATCAGTAAGAATGGATCGTACAAATGAAATAGAATGGATCGTACGAATGAATTAGAATGGATCGTGCTAATGAATTAGAATGGATCGTACAAATGAATTAGAATAGATTGTGCGAATGAATTAGAATGGATCGTACGAATGAATTAGAATAGATCGTATGAATGAATTAGAAAGGATCCATTCTAATTCATTCGCACGATCCATTCTAATTCATTCATACGATCCATTCTAATTCATTCGTATGATCCACTCTAATTCATTCGCACGATCCATTCTAATTCATTCATACGATCCATTCTAATTCATTCGTATGATCCATTCTAATTCATTCGCACGATCCAGTCTAATTCATTCGCACAATCTATTCTAATTCATTCGTAATTCATTCGCACGATCATTCAGGTGTTTAGGTTGCGGCCTCAGACTTTGTATTTGGTTGAATACAAAGGTGCACCTTTGAACGTTAGTTGAATTAGAATGAATTAGAATGGATCGTGTGAATGAATTAGAATGGATCGTACGAATGAATTAGAATGGATTGTGAGAATAAATTAGAATGAATTAGAATGGATCGTACGAATGAATTGTGCGAATGAATTAGAATGGATCGTATGAATGAATTAGAATGGATCGTGCGAATGAATTAGAATGGATCGTACGAATGAATTAGATGGATACATTCGTGCGAATGAATTAGAATGGATCGTACGAACGAGTAAGAATGGATCGTACAAATGAAATAGAATGGATCATATGAATGAATTAGAATCGATCGTGCGAATGAATTACAATGGATCGTACGAATGAGTAAGATTGGATCGTACGAATGAAATAGAATGGATCGTACGAATGAATTAGAATGGATCTTGCTAATGAATTAGAATGGATCGTACGAATGAATTAGAATAGATTGTGCAAATGAATTAGAATGGATCGTACGAATAAATTAGAATGGATACATTCATGGGAATGAATTAGAATTGATCATATGAAGGAAATAGAATGGATCGTATGAAGGAATTAGAATGGATCGTACGAATGAATTAGAATAGATACATTCGTGCAAAAGAATTAGAATGGATTGTATGAATGAATTAGAATGGATTGTACAAATGAATTAGAATGGATCGTGCGAATGAATTAGAATGGATCGTGCGAATGAATTACAAATGAATTAGAATAGATTGTGCGAATGAATTAGAATGGATCGTGCGAATGAATTAGAATGGATCGTACGATTGAATTAGAATGGATCGTGCGAATGAATTAGAATGGATTGTGCGAATGAATTAGAATGGATCGTACGAATGAATTAGAATGGATATATTCGTGCGAATGAATTAGAATAGATCATACGAATGAGTAAGAATGGATCGTACGAATGAAATAGAATAGATCGTATGAATAAATTAGAATGGATCGTGCTAATGAATTAGAATGGATCGTACGAATGAATTAGAATACATTGTGCGAATGAATACATCCGTGCGAATGAATTTGAATGGATCGTATGAATGAATTAGAATGGATCGTATGAATGATTTTGAATGGATCGTACGAATGAATTCGAATGGATCGTACGAATGAATTAGAATCGATACATTCGTGCGAATGAATTAGAATGGATCATACGAAGGAATTAGGATAGATCGTACGAATGAATTAGAATGGATACATTCGTGCGAAAGAATTACAATGGATTGTATGAATGAATTAGAATGGATCATATGAATGAATTAGAATGGATCGTACAAATGAATTAGAATGGATACATTCGTTCGAAAGAATTAGAATGGATTGTATGAATGAATTAGAATGGATCATACGAATGAATTAGAATGGATCGTATGAATGAATTAGAATGGATCGTGCGAATGTATTAGAATGGATCGTACGAATGAATTAGAAGGGATACATTTGTGTGAATGAATTAGAATGGATCGTACGAATGAAATAGAATGGATCGTACGAATGAGTAAGAATGGATCGTACGAATGAAATAGAATGGATCGTATGAATGAATTAGAATGGATCGTGCGAATGAATTAGAATGGATCGTGCGAATGAATTAGAAAGAATGGATCGTACGAAGGAATTAGAATGAATCGTACGAAGGAATTAGAATGGATCGTACGAATGAATTAGAATGGATCCTATGAATGAATTAGAATGGATCGTACGAATGAATTAGAATGGATACATTTGTTCGAAAGAATTAGAATAGATTGTATGAATGAATTAGAATGGATCGTACGAAGGAATTAGAATGGATCGTATGAATGAATTAGAATGGATCGTGCGAATGAATTAGAATGGATCGTACGAATGAATTAGAATGGATACATTCGTGTGAATGAATTAGAATGGATCGTACGATGAGTAAGAATGGATCGTACGAATGAAATAGAATGGATCGTACGAATGAGAAAGAATGGATCGTACAATTGAAATAGAATGGATCGTACGAAGGAATTAGAATGGATCGTACGAAGGAATTAGAATGGATACATTCGTGCAAAAGAATTAGAATGGATTGTATGAATGAATTCGAATGGATTGTGCAAATGAATTAGAATGTATCGTGTGAATAAGGATACATTCGTGCGAATGAATTAGAATGGATCCTACGAATTAGTAAGAATGGATCGTACGAATGAAATAGAATGGATCGTACGAATGAATTAGAATAGATCGTGCGAATGAATTAGATTGGATCATGCAAATGAATTAGAAATGATCGTACGAATGAATTAGAATGGATACATTCATGCGAATGAATTAGAATGGTTTGTATGAATGAATTAGAATGGATCGTATGAATAAATTTGAATGGATCGTACGAATGAATTAGAATGGATACATTCATGCGAATGAATTAGAATGGATCATACAAAGGAATTAGGGTGGATCGTACGAATGAATTAGAATGGATACATTTGTGCAAAAGAATTAGAATGAATTGTATGAATGAATTAGAATGGATCGTAAGAATGAATTAGAATGGACCGTGCGAATGAATTAGAATGGATCGTACGAATGAATTAGAATGGATTGTGAGAATGAATTAGAATGGATTGTATCAATGAATTCGAATGGATCGTACGAATGAATTAGAATGGATACATTTGTGCGAATGAATTAGAATGGATCATACGAATGAATTAGGGTGGATCGTACGAATGAATTAGAATGGATTAGAATGGATCGTGCGAATGAATTAGAATGGATCGTACGAATGAATTAGAATAGATACATTCATGCGAATGAATTAGAATGGATCGTATGAATGAATTAGAAAGGATCGTGTGAATGAATTAGTATGGATCGTACGAATGAATTAGAATGGATACATTCGTGCGTACGAATGAATTAGAATGGATACATTCATGCGAATGAATTAGAATGGATCTAACGAATGAGTAAGAATGGATCGTACGAATGAATGGATCAAACGAATGAATTCGAATGGATACATTCGTGTGAATGAATTAGAATGGATCGTACGAATGAGTAAGAATGGATTAGAATGTATCGTACAAATGAATTAGAATGGATCGTACGAATGAATTAGAACGGATACATTCGTGCGAATGAATGAGAATGGATCGTACGAATTAGTCAGAATGGATCATACGAATGAAATAGAATGGATCGCACGAATGAATTGGAATGGATCATGCTAATGAATTAGAATGGATCGTACAAATGAATTAGAATAGATTGTGTGAATGAATTAGAATGGATCGTACGAATGAATTAGAATGAATACATTCGTGCGAATGAATTAGAATGGATCGTATGAATGAATTAGAATGGATCGTATGAATAAATTAGAATGGATCGTATGAATAAGTTAGATTGGATCGTACGAATGAATTAGAATGGATCGTACGAATGAATTAGAATGGATACATTCGTGCGAATGAATTAGAATGGATCATACGAATGAGTAAGAATGGATCGTACGAATGAAATAGAATAGGTCGTATGAATGAATTAGAATGGATCGTGCTAATGAATTAGAATGGATCGTACGAATGAATTAGAATAGATTGTGCGAATAAATTAGAATGGATCGTACGAATGAATTAGAATAAATATTTTCTTGCAAGGAATTAGAATGGATCGTACGAATGGATCGTACGAAGGAATTAGAATGAATTAGAATGGATACATTCGTGCAAATGAATTAGAATGGATCGTATGAGTGACTTAGATTGGATCGTATGAATGAATTGGAATGGATCGTACGTATGAAATAGAATGGATACATTCATGGGAATGAATTAGAATGGATCGTACGAAGGAATTAGAATGGATCGTATGAAGGAAATAGAATGGATCGTACGAATGAATTAGACTGGATACATTCATGCAAAAGAATTAGAATGGATTGTATGAATGAATTAGAATGGATCTTGCGAATGTATTAGAATGGATCGTACTAATGAGTAAGAATGGATCGTACGAATCAAACAGAATAGATCGTATGTACGATCTATTCTAATTCATTCATACGATCCATTCTAATTCATTCGCACGAATGTATCCATTCTAATTCATTCGTTCGATCCATTCTAATTCATTCACACAATCTATTCTAATTCATTCATACGATCTATTCTAATTCATTCGCATGATCCATTCTAATTCATTTGTACGATCCATTCTAATTCATTCATACAATCTATTCTAATTCTTTTGCACAAATGTATCCATTCTAATTCCTTCGTACGATCCATTCTAATTCCTTTGTACGATCCATTCTAATTCCTTCGTATGATCCAGTCTAATTCATTCCTATGAATGTATCCATTCTAATTCATACGTACTATCCATTCTAATTCATTCATACGATCCAATCTAATTCATTCATATGATCCATTCTAATTCATTCGCACGAATGTATCCATTCTAATTCATTCGTACGATCCATTCTAATTCAGTCGCACAATCTATTCTAATTCATTCGAACGATCCATTCTAATTTATTAGCATGATCCATTCTAATTCATTTATACGAACTATTCTATTTCATTCGTACGATCCATTCTTACTCAATGAATGAGAATGGATCGTGCGAATGAATTTGAATGGATCGTACGAATGAATTAGAATAGATACATTCGTGCGAACGAATTAGAATGGATCGTACGAATGAGTAAGAATGGATCGTACGAATGAAATAGAATGGATCGTATGAATGAGCAAGAATGGATCGTACGAATGAGTAAGAACGGATCGTACGAAGTAATTAGAATGGATCGTACGAAGGAATTATAATAGATCGTAGGAAGGAATTAGAATGGATCGTACGAATGAATTAAAATGGATACATTCGTGCGAAAGGTTTAGAATGGATTGTATGAATGAATTAGAATGGATCGTATGAATGAATTAGAATGGATCGTGCAAATGAATTAGAATGGATCATACAAATGAATTAGAATGGATCGTATGAATGAATTAGAATGGATCGTATGAATGAATTAGAATGGATACATTCGTACGATCACCGTGTGGTCGTGAAAAATCCCCCGAACACGATCCATTCTAATTTATTCTAATTCATTTGTACGATCCATTCTGATTCATTCTAAATCATTTGTACGATCCATTCTAATTCATTAGCATGATCCATTCTAATTCATTCGTACGATCCATTCTATTTCATTCGTACGATCCATTCTTACTCATTCGTACGATCCATTCTAATACATTCACACGAATGTATCCATTTTAATTCATTCGTATGATCCATTCTAATTCATTCGCATGATCCATTCTAACTCATTCATTCAAATTCATTTGTATGATCCATTGTAATTCATTCACACGATCCATTCTGATTCATTCATACGATCCATTCTAATTCATTCATACAATCCATTCTAATTCTTTCACACGAATGCATCCATTCTAATTCATTCGTACGATCCATTCTAATTCCATCGTACGATCCATTCGAATTCATTCATACGATCCATTCTAATTCATTCATACGATCCATTCTAATTCATTCGCACGAATGTATCCATTCTAATTCATTCGTATGATCCATTCTAATTCATTCGCACGATCTAATCTAATTCATTCGCACGATCCATTCTAATTCATCATTCGCACAATCTATTCTAATTCATTCGTACGATCCATTCTAATTCATTAGCACGATCCATTCTAATTCATTCGTACGATCCATTCTATTTCATTCGTACGATCCATTCTTAGTCATTCGTACGATCCATTCTAATTCATTTGCACGAATGTATCCATTCTAATTCATTCGTATGATCCATTCTAATTCATTCGCACGATCCATTCTAATTCATTCATACGATCCATTCTAATTCATTCATACGATCCATTCTATAGAATGGATACATTCAGGGTAATGAATTAGAATGGATCGTATGAAGGAATTAGAATGGATCATACGAATGAAATAGAATGGATCGTACGAAGGAATTAGAATGGATTGTACAAAAGAATTCGACTGGATCGTACGAATGAATTAGAATGGATACATTCATGCAAAAGAATTAGAATGGATCGTGCGAAAGAGTAAGAATGGATCGTACGAATGAATTCGAATGGATCCATTCGTGCGAAAGAATTAGAATGGATTGTATGAATGAATTTGAATGGATCGTATGAATGAATTAGAATGGATTGTGCGAATGGTGGATCATACGAATGAATTAGAATAGATCCATTCGTGCGAAAGAATTAGAATGGATAGTACGAATGAGTAAGAATGGATCGTACATATGAATTAGAATGGATACATTCATGGGAATGAAATAGAATAGATTGTGCGAATGAATTAGAATGGATCGTATGAATGATTTAGAATGGATCATACGAATGAATTAGAATGGATCGTACGAATGAATTAGAATGGATTAGAATGGATCGTATGAATGAATTAGCACGAATGAATTAGAATGGATCGTGCGAATGAATTAGAATGGATCGTGCGAATGAATTGGAATGGATCGTATGAATGAATTAGAATGGATACATTCGTAAGAATGAATTAGAATGGATCGTACGAATGAAATAGAATGAATCGTATGAATGAATTCGAATGGATCGTACGAATGAATTAGAATAGATACATTCATGCGAATGAATTAGAATGGATCATACGAAGGAATTTGGGTGGATCGTACGAATGAATTAGAATGGATACATTCGTGCGAAAGAATTAGAATGGATCGTATGAATGAATTAGAATGGATCGTGCGAATGAATTTGAATGGATCGTACGAATGAATTAGAATGGATCGTATGAATGAATTAGAATGGATTGTGCGAATGAATTAGAATGGATCGTACGAATGAATTAGAATTGATACATTCGTGTGAATGAATTAGAATGGATCGTACGAATGAGTAAGAATGGATCGTACGAATGAAATAGAATGGATCATACGAATGAATTAGAATGGATCGTGCTAATGAATTAGAATGGATCGATCGTACGAATGAATTAGAATAGATTGTGCGAACGAATTAGAATGGATCATATGAATGAATTAGAATGGATCGTACGAATGAATTAGAATGGATCGTGCGAATGAATTAGAATGGATACATTCGTGCGAATGAATTAGAATGGATCATACGAAGGAATTAGGTTGGATCGTAAGAATGATTTAGAATGGATACATTGATGCGAAAGAATTAGAATGGATTGTATGAATGAATTAGAATGGATCATGCGAATGAATTAGAATGGATCGTACGAATGAATTAGAATGGATCGTACGAATGAATTAGAATGGATCGTATGAATAAATTAGAAGGGATTGTGCGAATGAATTAGAATGGATCGCATGAATGAATTCGAATTAGAATGAATTAGAATGGATCGTACGAATGAATTAGAATGGATCGTGCTAATGAATTAGAATGGATCGTACGAATGAATTAGAATAGATTATGCCAATAAATTAGAATGCATCGTACGAATGAATTATAATAGATACATTTGTGCAAATGAATTAGAATGGATCGTATGAATGAATTAGATTGGATCGTATGAATGAATTAGAATGGATCATACGTATGAATTAGAATAGATACATTCATGGGAATGAATTTGAACGGATCATACGAAGGAATTAGAATAGATCATACGAATGAAATAGAATGGATCGTATGAAGGAATTAGAATGGATTGTACGAAGAAATTAGAATGGATCGTACGAAGGAATTAGAATGGATCGTATGAATGAATTAGAATGGATACATTCCTGCAAAAGAATTAGAATGGATTGTATGAATGAATTAGAATGGATCGTTCAAATGAATTAGAATGGATCGTGCGAATGAGGATACATTCGTGCGAATGAATTAGAATGGATCCTACGAATGAGTAAGAATGGATCATACGAATGAAATAAAATGGATCGTACGAATGAATTAGAATGGATCGTGCGAATGAATTAGATTGGATCATGCGAATGTATTAGAATGGATCGTACGAATGAATTAGAATGGATACATTCGTGAAAATGAATTAGAATGGCTCGTATGAATGAATTAGAATGGATTGTTTGAATGAATTCGAATGGATCGCACGAATGAATTAGAATGGATACAGTCGTGCAAATAAATTAGAATGGATCATACGTAGGAATTAGGGTGGATCGTACGAATGAATTAGAATGGATATATTCGTGCAAAAGAATTAGAATGGATTGTATGAATGAATTAGAATGGATCGTATGAATGAATTAGAATGGATCGTGCGAATAAATTAGAATGGATCGTACAAATGAATTAGAATGGATCATATGAATGAATTAGAATGGATCGTGCGAATGAATTAGAATGGATCGTATGAATGAATTCGAATGGATCGTACGAATGAATTAGAATGGATACATTTGTGCGAATGAATTAGAATGGATCATACGAATGAATTAGGGTGGATCGTACGAATGAATTAGAATGGATTAGAATGGATCATGCGAATGAATTAGAATGGATCGTTCGAATGAATCAGAATGGATAAATTTATGCGAATAAATTAGAATGGATCGTATGAATGAATTATAATGGATCGTGCGAATGAATTAGAATGGATCGTACGAATGAATTAGAATGGATACATTCGTGCATACAAATGAATTAGAATGGATACATTCGTGCGAATGAATTACAATGGATCGTATGAATTAGTAAGAATGGATTAGAATGGATCGTACGAATGAATTAGAATGGATCGTACGAATGAATTAGAATGGATACATTTGCACGAATGAATTAGAATGGATCATACGAATGAGTAAGAATGGATCGTACGAATGAAATAGAATGGATCGTACGAATGTATTAGAATGGATCGTGCTAATGAATTAGAATGGATCGTATAAACGAATTAGAATAGATTGTGCGAATGAATTAGAATGGATCGTACGAATGAATTAGAATGGATACATTCGTGCGAATGAATTAGAATGTATCGTATGAATGACTTAGAATGGATCGTATGAATGAATTAGAATGGATCGTACGAATGAGTTAGAATGGATCGTGCGAATGAATTAGAATGGATCGTACGAATGAATTAGAATGCATACATTCGTGCGAATAAATTTGAATAGATCGTACGAATGAGTAAGAATGGATCGTACGAATGAAATAGAATGGATCGTACGAATGAATTAGAATGGATCGTGCTAATCAATTAGAATGGATTGTACGAATGAATTAGAATAGATTGTGCGAATAAATTAGAATGGATCATACGAATGAATTAGAATGGATATATTCGTGTGAAGGAATTAGAATGGATCGTACGAATGGATCGTACGAAGGAATTAGAATGAATTAGAATGGATACATTCGTGCGAATGAATTAGAATGGATCGTATGAATGAATTAGATTGGATCGTATGAATGAATTAGAATGGATCGTACGTATGAATTAGATTGGATACATTCATGGGAATGAATTAGAATGGATCGTACGAAAAAATTAGAATGGATCGTACGAAGAAATTAGAATGGATCGTACGAAGGAAATAGAATGGATCGTACGAATGAATTAGAATGGATACATTCATGCAAAAGAATTAGAATAGATTGTATGAATGAATTAGAATGGATCGTACAAATGAATTAGAATGGATCGTGCGAATGAATTAGAATGGATCGTACGAATGAATTAGAATAGATTGTGCGAATGAATTAGAATGGATCTTACGAATGAATTAGAATGGATACATTTGTGCGAATGAATTAGAATGGATTGTATGAATGAATTAGAATGGATCGTATGAATAAATTCGAATGGATCGTACGAATGAATTAGAATGGATACATTCGTGATCATACAAAGGAATTAGGGTGGATCGTACGAATGAATTAGAATGGATACATTCGTGCGAAAGAATTAGAATGGATTGAATGAATGAATTAGAATGGATCGTATGAATGAATTAGAATGGATCGTGCGAATGAATTAGAATGGATCGTACGAATGAATTAGAATGGATCATGCGAATGAATTAGAATGGATCGTACGAATGAATTAGAATGGATCATACGAATGAGTAAGAATGGATTGTACGAATGAAATAGAATGGATCGTACGAATAAATTAGAATGGATCGTGCAAATGAATTAGATTGGATCGTGCGAATGAATTAGAATGGGTCGTACGAGTGAATTAGAATGGATACATTCGTGCGAATGTATTAGAATGGATCGTATGAATGAATTAGAATGGATCGTATGAATGAATTCAATGGATCGTACGAATGAATTAGAACGGATACATTCGTGCGAATGAATTAGAATGGATCATACGAAGGAATTAGGGTGGATCGTACGAATGAATTAGAATGGATACATTCGTGCGAAAGAATTAGAATGTATTGTATGAATGAATTTGAATGGATCGTGCGAATGAATTAGAATGGATCGTACGAATGAATTAGAATGGATCGTGCGATAGAATTAGAATGGATCGTACGAATGAATTAGAATAGATACATTCGTGCGAATGAATTAGAATGGATCATATGAATGAGTAAGAATGGATCGTACGAATGAAATAGAATGGAACGTACGAATGAATTAGAATGGATCATGCTAATGAATTAGAATGGATCGTACGAATGAATTAGAATAGATTGTGCGAATGAATTAGAATGGATCGTACGAATGAATTAGAATGGATACATTCGTGCGAATGAATTAGAATGGATCGTATGAATGAATTAGATTAGATCGTTGGAATGAATTAGAATGGATCGTACATGTGAATTAGAATGGATACATTCATGGGAATAAATTAGAATGGATCGTACAAAGGAATTAGAATGGATCGTACGAAGGAATTCGAATGGATCGTACGAAGGAATTAGAATAGATCGTCTGAAGGAATTAGAATGGATCGTACGAATGAATTAGAATGGATACATTCGTGCAAAAGAATTAAAATGGATTGTATGAATGAATTAAAATGGATCGTGCAAACGAATTAAATGGATTGTGCGAATGAATTAGAATGGATCGTACAAATGAATTAGAATAGATTGTGCGAATGAATTAGAATGGATCGTATGAATGAATTAGAATGGATCATATGAATGAATTTGAATGGATCGTACGAATAAATTAGAATGGATCGTGCGAATGAATTAGAATGGATAGTACGAATTAATTTGAATGGATCGTATGAATGAATTAGATTGGATCGTGCGAATGAATTAGAATAGATCGTACAAAGGAATTAGAATGGATACATTCGTGCGAAGGAATTAGAATGGATCATACGAATGAGTATGAATGGATCGTACGAATGAAATAGAATGGATCGTACGAATGTATCCATTCTATTTCATTCGTACGATCCATTTTTACTTATTTGTACGATCCATTCTAATTCATTCGTACGAATGTAACCATTATAATTCATTCGTACGATCCATTCTAATTCATTCACATAAATGTATCCATTCTAATTCGTTCGTACGATCCATTCTAATTCATTCGCACGAATGTATCCATTCTAATTCATTCTAATTCCTTCGTACGATCCATTCGTACGATCCATTCTAATTCCTTCGCATGAAAATATCCATTCTAATACATTCATACGATCCATTCTAATTCATTCATACGATCCATTCTAATTCATTCATATGATCCATTCTAATTCATTCGTCTGATCCATTCTAATTCCTTCGTATGATCCATTCTAATTCATTCCCATGAATGTATCCATTCTAATTCATTCGTACGATCCATTCTAATTTATTTGCACGAATGTATCCATTCTAATTCATTCGTACGATCCATTCTAATTCATACGTACAATCTATTCTAATTCATTCATACGATCCATTCTAATTCGTTAGCACGATCCATTCTAATTCATTCGTACGATCCATTCTATTTCATTCGTACGATCCATTCTTACTCATTCGTACGATCCATTCTAGAATTAGATCATATGAAATAGAATGGATTAGAATAGATTGGAATGAGTTAGAATGGATCATACGAAGGAATTAGGGTGGATCGTACGAATGAATTAGAATGGATTATAATGGATCATACGTATGAATTAGATTGGATCGTGCGAATGAATTAGAATGGATCGTACAAATGAATTAGAATTAGATTGGATCATATGAATGAATTAGAATGGATCGTACGAATGAATTAGAATGGATACATTCGTGCTAATGAATTAGAATGGATCGTACAAAAAAGTAATAATGGATCGTACGAATGAATTAGAATGGATCGTACAAATGAATTAGAATGGATCGTACGAATGAATTAGAATAGATTGTGCAAATGAATTAGAATGGATCGTACGAATGAATTAGAATGGATATATTCATACGAATGAATTAGAATGGATCGTATGAATGAATTAGATTGGATCGTATGAATGAATTAGAATGGATCGTACGTATGAATTAGAATGGATACATTCATGGGAATGAATTAGAATGGATCATATGAATGAAATAGAATAGATCGTACGAATGAAGTAGAATGGATCGTACGAATGAATTAGAATTGATACATTCGTGTGAATGAATTAGAATGGATCGTACGAATGAGTAAGAATGGATCGTACGAATGAAATAGAATGGACCGAACGAATGAATTACAATGGATCGTGCTAAAGAATTAGAATGGATCGTACGAATGAATTAGAATAGATTGTGCGAATGAATTACAATGGATCGTACGAATGAATTAGAATGGATACATTCGTGCGAATAAATTAGAATGGATCATATGAATGAATTAGATTGGATCGTATGAATATATTAGAATAGATCGTACGTATGAATTAGAATGGATACATTCATAGGAATGAATTAGAATGGATCGTACGAAGGAATTAGAATGGATCGTACGAAGGAATTAGAATGGATCATACGAATGAAATAGAATGGATCGTACGAAGGAATTAGAATGGATCGTATAAAGGAATAAGAATGGATTGTGCGAATGAATTAGAATGGATCGTACGAATGAATTAGAATGGATCGTGTGAATGAATTAGAATGGATCGTGCAAATGAATTAGAATGGATACATTCGTGCGAAATAATTAGAATGGATTGTATGAATGAATTAGAATGGATCGTACGAATGAATTAGAATGGATCGTGCGAATGAATTAGAATGGATCGTACGAATGAATTAGAATGGATACATTCGTGCAAATGAATTAGAATGGATCGTACGAATAAGTAAGAATGGATCGTACAAATGAAATAGAATGGATCGTACGAACGAATAAGAATGGATCGTGCTAATGAATTAGAATGGATCGTATGAATGAATTAGAATGGATCGTGCGAATGAATTAGAATGGATCGTACGAATGAGTAAGAATGGATCGTACGAATGAAATAGAATGGATCGTACGAATGAATTAGAATGGATCGTGCTAATGAATTAGAATGGATCGTACGAATGAATTAGAATAGATTGTGCGAATGAATTAGAATGGATCGTACGAATGAATTAGAATGCATACATTCGTGCGAATGAATTAGAATGGATCGTATGAATAAATTAGATTGGATCATATGAATGAATTAGAATGGATCATACGTATGCATTAGAATAGATACATTCATGGGAATGAATTAGAATGGATCGTACGAAGGAATTAGAATGGATCATACGAATGAAATAGAATGGATCGTACGAAGGAATTAGAATGGATCGTACGTTATGAATGAATTAGAATGGATCGTACGTATGAATTAGAATGGATCTTATGTATGAATTTGAATGGATAAATTCATGGGAATGAATTAGAATGGATCGTACGAAGGAATTAGAATGGATCCATTCTAATTCATTCTAATTCATTTTTACGATTTATTCTAATTCATTCATCCGATCCATTCTAATTCATTCATATGATCCAATCTAATTCATTGATACGATCCATTCTAATTCATTCGCACGAATGTATTTATTCTAATTCATTCGTATGATCCATTCTAATTCATTCGCACGATCCAATCTAATTCATTCGCACGATCCATTCTAATTCATCATTCACACAATCTATTCTAGTTCATTCGTACGATCCATTCTAATTCATTAGAACGATCCATTCTAATTCATTTGTACGATCCATTCTATTTCATTCGTGCGATACATTCTTACTCATTCGTACGATCCATTCTAATTCATTCGCATGAATGTATCTATTCTAATTCATTCGTACGATCCATTCTAATTCATTCTCGTGATTCATTCTAATTCATTCATACGATCCATTCTAATTCATTCGTACGATCCATTCTATAGAATGGATACATTCATGGGAATGAATTAGAATGGATCGTACAAGGGAATTAGAATGGATCATACGAATGAATTAGAATGGATTGTATGAATGAATTCGAATGGATCGTATGAATGAATTAGAATAGATTGTGCGAATGAATTAGAATGGATCGTACGAATGAATTAGAATGGATACATTCGTGCGAATGAATTAGAATGGATTGTACGAATGAATTAGAATGGATCATCTGAATGAATCGTGCGAATGGATCATATGAATTAGAATGGATCGTGCGAATGAATTAGAATGGATCATATGAATGAATTAGAATGGTTCGTATGAATGAATTCGAATGAATTGTACGAATAAATTAGAATGGATACATTTGTGCGAATGAATTAGAATGGATCATACGAAGGAATTAGGGTGGATAGCACGAATGAATTAGAATGGATACGTTCATGTGAAAGAATTAGAATGGATTGTATAAATGAATTAGAATGGATCGTATGAATGAATTAGAATGGATCGTGCGAATGAATTAGAATGGATCGTACAAATGAATTAGAATGGATCGTATAAATGAATTAGAATGGATCGTGCGAATGAATTAGAATGGAATGTACGAATGAATTAGAATAGATACATTCGTGCGAATGAAATAGAATGGATCGTACGAATGAGTAAGAATGGATCGTACGAATGAAATAGAATGGGTCGTACGAATGAATTAGAACAGATCGTGCTAATGAATTAGAAGGGATCGTACGAATGAATTAGATTAGATTGTGCGAATGAATTTGAATGGATCGTACGAATGAATTGGAATGGATACATTCGTGCGAATGAATTAGAATAGATCGTATGATTGAATTAGTTGGATCGTATGAATGAATTAGAATGGATCGTGCGAATGAATTAGAATGGATTGTACGAATGAATTAGAATGGATACATTCGCGTGAATGAATTAGAATAGATCGTACGAATGAGTAAGAATGGATCGTACGAATGAAATAGAATGGATCATACGAATGAATTAAAATGAATCGTGCTAATGAATTAGAATGGATCATACGAATGAATTAGAATAGATTGTGCGAATGAATTAGAATAGATTGTACGAATGAATTAGAATGGATACATTCGTGCGAATGAATTAGAATGGATCGTATGAATGAATTAGATTGGATCGTATGAATGAATTAGAATAGATCGTACGTATGAATTAGAATGGATACATTTATGGGAATGAATTAGAATGGATCGTACGAAGGAATTAGAATGGATCATACGAATGAAATAGAATGGATCCTACGAATGAATTAGAATGGATCAAACGAAGGAATTAGAATGGATCGTATAAATGAATTAGAATGGATACATTCGTGCAAAAGAATTAGAATAGATTGTATGAATGAATTAGAATGGATCGTGCAAATGAATTAGAATGGATCGTGCGAATGAATTAGATTGGATCGTACGAATGAATTAGAATAGATTGTGCGAATGAATTAGAATGGATCATACGAATGAATTAGAATGGATACATTCGTGTGAATGAATTAGAATGGATCGTATGAATGAATTAGAAGTGATCGTATGAATGAATTCGAAAGGATCGTGCGAATGAATTAGAAATGATCGTACGAATGAATTAGAATGGATCGTATGAATGAATTAGAATGGATCGTGCGAATGAATTAGAATGGATCGTATGAATAAAATAGAATGGATCGTGTGAATTAGAATGGATCGTACGAAGGAATTAGAATAGATCATACGAATTAAGTAGAATGGATCGTACGAAGGAATTAGAATGGATCGTATGAATGAATTAGAATGGATACATTCGTGCAAAAGAATTAGAATGGAATATATGAATGATTTAGAAAGGATCGTGCAAACGAATTAGAATGGATCGTACAAATGAATTAGAATGGATCGTACGAATGAATTAGAATAGATTGTGCGAATGAATTAGAATGGATCGTACGAATGAATTAGAGTGGATACATTCATGCGAATGAATTAGAATGGATCGAATGAATGAATTAGAATGGATAAATTCATGCGAATAAATTAGAATGGATCATACAAAGGAATTAAGGTGGATAGTATGAATGAATTAGAATGGATACATTCGTGCGAAAGAATTAGAATGGATTGTATGAATGAATTAGAATGGATCGTGTGAATGAATTAGAATGGATCGTGCGAATGAATTAGAATGGATCATACGAATGAATTAGAATGGATCGTATGAATGAATTAGAATGGATCGTGCGAATAAATTAGAATGGATCGTACAAATGAATTAGAATGGATACATTCGTGCGAATGAAATAGAATGGATCGTACGGATGAATTAGAATGGATCGTACGAAGGAATTAGAATGGACCATACGAATGAATTAGAATGGATACATTCATGCAAATAAATTAGAATGGGTCATACGAAGGAATTAGGGTGGATCGTACGAATGAATTAGAATGGATACATTCATGCAAAAGAATTAGAGTGGATTGTAGGAATGAATTAGAATGGATCGTATGAATGAATTAGAATGGATCTTGCGAATGAGTAAGAATGGATCGTACGAATGAAATAGAATGGATCGTACGAATGAATTAGAATGGATCGTGCAAATGAATTAGATTGGATCGTGCGAATGAATTAGAATGGATCGTACGAATGAATTAGAATGGAAACATACGAAAGAATGGGTCGTACGAATGAATTAGAATGAATCGTACGAAGGAATTGGAATGGATACATTCATGGGAATGAATTAGAATGGATTATACGAAGGAATTAGAATGCATCATATGAAAGAAATAGAATGGATCGTACGAAGAAATTAGTGCGGATCGTACGAAGGAATTAGAATGAATTAGAATGGATCGTATGAAGGAATTAGAATGGATCGTACGAAAGAATTAGAATGAATCGTACGAATGAATTAGAATGGTTCGTGCGAATGAACTAGAATGGATCGTACGAATGAATTAGAATTGATCGTGCTAATGAATTAGAATGGATCGTGCGAGTGAATTAGAATAGATTGTGCGAATGAATTGATCGTACGAATGAATTAGAATGGATACATTCGTGCGAATGAATTAGAATGGATCGTATGAATGAATTAGATTGGATCTTATGAATGAATTAGAATGGATCGTACGTATGAATTATAAAGGATACATACATGGGAATGAATTAGAATGGATCGTACGAAGGAATTAGAATGGATCATACGAATGAATTCGAATGGATCGTACGAAGGAATTAGAATGGATCGTACGAAGGAATTTGAATGGATCGTACGAATGAATTAGAATAGATACATTCGTGCGAAAGAATTAGAATGGACTGCATGAATGAATTAGAATGGATCGTATGAATGAATTAGAATGGATCGTATGAATGAATTAGAATGGATCGTATGAATGAATTAGAATGAATCGTGTGAATGAATTAGAATGGATCGTACGAATGAATTAGAATAGATACATTCGTACGATCCATTCTAATTCATTCTAATTTATTTGTATGATCCATTCTAATTCATTCTAATTCATTTATACGATCCATTCTAATTCATTAGCATGATCCATTCTAATTTATTCGTACGATCCATTCTTACTCATTCGTACGATCCATTCTTACTCATTCGTACAATCCATTCTAATTCATTCGCACGAATGTATCCATTCTAATTCAGTCGTACGATCCATTCTAATTCATTCGCACGATCCATTCTAATTCATTTATACGATCCATTCTAATTCATTTGTACAATCCATTCTAATTCATTCGCACGATTTATTCTAATTCATTCATATGATCCATTCTAATTCATTCATACAATCCATTCTATTTCATTCATACGATCCATTCTATTTCATTCATACGATCCATTCTAATTCATTCATACGATCCATTCTAATGGATCGTACGAAGGAAATAGAATGGATCGTATGAATGAATTAGAATGGATCGTGCGAATAAATTAGAATGCATCGTACAAATGAATTAGAATGGATCGTATGAATGAATTAGAATGGATCGTATGAATGAATTTGAATGGATTGTACGAATGAATTCGAATGGATCGTACGAATGAATTAGAATGGATACATTCGTGCGAATGAATTAGAATGAATCATACGAAGGAATTAGGGTGAATCGTAGGAATGAATTAGAATGGATACATTCATGGGAATGAATTAGAATGGATCATACGAAGGAATTAGAACGGATCATACGAATGAATTAGAATGGATCATATGAATGAATTCGAATGGATCGTACGAATGAATTAGAATGGATACATTCGTGCGAATGAATTAGAATGGATCATATGAAGGAATTAGGGCGGATCATACGAATAAATTAGAATGGATCGTGCGAATGAATTTGAATAGATCATGCTAATGAATTAGAATGGATCGTACGAATGAATTAGAATAGATTGTACGAATGAATTAGAATGGATCGTACGAATGAATTAGAATGGATCGTATGAATGAATTAGAGTGGATCGTGCGAATGAATTAGAATTGATCGTACGAATGAATTAGAATGGATCGTATGAATGAATTAGAATGGATCATGCGAATGAATTAGAATGGATCATATGAATGAAGTCGAATTAGAATGAATTAGAATGGATCGTACGAATGAATTAGAATCGATTGTATGAATGAAATAGAATGGATCGTACGAATGAATTAGAATAGATTGTGCGAATGAATTAGAATGGATCGTACGAATGAATTAGAATGGATCGTGCAAATGAATTAGAATGGATCGTATGAATGAATTAGAATGGATCGTATGTACAATCCATTCTATTTCATTCGTACGATCAATTCTTACTCATTCGTACGATCCATTCTAATTCATTCGCACGAATGTATCCATTCTAATTCATTCGTACGATCCATTCTAATTCATTCACACGATCCATTCTAATTCATTCGTACGATCCATTCTAATTCATTAGCACGATCCATTCTAATTCATTCGTACAATCCATTCTAATTCATTCTTACGATCCATTCTAATTCATTGGCACGAATGTATACATTCTAATTCATTCGCACGATCCATTAAAATACATTCATACGATCCATTCTAATTCTTTTGCATAAATGTAACCATTCTAATTCTTTCCTACGAGCCATTCTAAATCCTTCGTACGATCCAACCTAATTCATTCGTACGATCCATTCTAATTTATTAGCACGATCCATTCTAATTCATTCATACAATCCATTCTAATTCATTCGTACGATCCATTCTAATTCATTCTAATTCAAATTAGAATGGATCGTATGAATGAATTAGAATGGATCGTACGAATGAGTAAGAATGTATTGTACGAATGAATTAGAATGGATCGTACGAATGAATTAGAATCGATCGTGCTAATGAATTAGAATGGATCGTACGAATGAATTACAATAGATACATTCGTGCAAATGAATTAGAATTGATCGGACGAATGAAATAGAATGGATCATATGAATGAATTAGAATGGATCGTACGAATGAATTAGCACGATGAATTAGAATGGATCGTACGAATGAATTAGAATGGATCGTATGAATGAATTAGAATGGATACATTCGTGCGAATGAATTAGAATGGATCGTACGAATGAGTAAGAATGGATCGTACGAATGAAATAGAATAGATCGTACGAATGAATTAGAATGGATCGTATGAATAAATTAGAATGAATCATGCGAATGAATTAGAATGGATCGTACGAAGGAATTAGAATGGATCGTACGAATCAATTAGAACGGATATTTTCGTACGAATGAATTAGAATAGATACATTCGTGCGAAAGAATGGATTAGAATGGATCGTATGAATGAATTAGAATGGATCGTATGAATGAATTCAAATGGATCGCACGAATGAATTAGAATGGATACATTCGTGCGAATGAGATAGAATGGATCATACGAAGGAATTAGGGTGGATCGTACGAATGAATTAGAATGGATACATTCATGCGAAAGAATTAGAATGGATTGTATGAATCAATTAGAATGGATCGTATGAATGAATTAGAATGGATCATGCAAATGAATTAGAATGGATCCTACGGGAGAATGAATTAGAATGGATCATGCGAATGAATTAGAATGGATTGTACGAATGAATTAGAATGGATCGTCCGTATGAATTAGAATGGATTGTATGAATTAGAATGGATTGTACGAATGAATTAGAATAGATTGTGCGAATGAATTAGAATAGATCATACGAATGAATTAGTATGGATCGTATGAATGAATTAGAATGGATCGTGTGAATAAATTAGAATGGATTCATTCGTGCGAATGAATTAGAATCGATCGTACGAATAAATCGTACGAAGGAATTAGAATGAATTAGAATGGATACATTCATGCGAATAAATTAGAATGGATTGCATGAATGAATTAGATTGGATCGTATGAATGAATTAGAATGGATTGTACGTATGAATTAGAATGGATACATTCATGGGAATGAATTAGAATGGATCATACGAAGGAATTAGAATGGATCGTACTAAGGAATTAGAATGGATCGTATGAATGAATTAGAATGGATCCATTCGCATGAATGTATCCATTCTAATTCCTTCGTACGATCCATTCTAATTCCTTCATACGATCCATTCTAATTCGTTCGTATGATCCATTCTATTTCATTCGTATGATCCATTCTAGTTCCTTCGTACGATCCATTCTAATTCATTCCCATGAATGTATCCATTGTAATTCATACGTATGATCCATTCTAATTCATTCATACGATCCAATCTAATTCATTCATACAATCCATTCTAATTCTTTCACATGAATGTATCCAATCTAATTCATTCGTACGATCCATTCTAATTCATTCGTACTATCCATTCTAATTCATTCATACGATCCATTCTAATTCATTCGCACGATCCATTCTAATTCATTCATACGATCCATTCTAATTCATTCGTACGAATGTATCCATTATAATTGATTCGTACGATTCATTCTATTTCATTCGTACGATCTATTCTTACGCATTCGCACGATCCATTCTATTTCATTCATATGATCCATTCTTACTCATTCGTACGATCCATTCTAATTCATTTGCACGAATGTATCCATTCTAATTCATTCGTACGATCCATTATAATTCATTAGCACGATCCATTCTAATTCATTGGCACGAATGTATTCATTCGCACAATCTATTCTAATTCATTCGTATGATCCATTCTAATTCATTAGCATGATCCATTCTAATTCATTTGTACAATCCATTCTATTTCATTCGTATGATCCATTATTCATTCATACGATCCATTCTAATTCATTTGCACGAATGTATCCATTCTAATTCATTCGTACGATCGATTCTAATTCATTCGCACAATCTATTCTAACTTATTCATACGATCCATTCTAATTCATTTGAACAATCCATTCTAATTAATTCAAACAATCTATTCTAATTCTTTTGCACGAATGTATCCATTCTAATTCATTCATACGATCCATTCTAATTCCTTCGTATGATCCATTCTAATTCCGTCGTACGATCCATTCTAATTCATTCGTACGATCCATTCTAATTCATTAGCACGATCCATTCTAATTCATTCATACAATCCATTCTAATTCATTCGTACGATCCATTCTAATTCATTCTAATTCGAATTAGAATGGATAGTATGAATGAATTAGAATGGATCGTGCTAATGAATTAGAATATATCATACGAATGAATTAGAATGGATCGTACGAAGGAATTAGAATGGATCGTACGAAGGAATTAGAATGGATCGTACGAATGAATTAGAAGGGATACATTCAATCGTGCGAATGAATTACAATGGATCATACAAAGGAATAAGAATGGATCGTACGAAGGAATTAGAATGGATCGTACGAATGAATTAGAATTGATACATTCGTGAAAAATAATTAGAATGGATTGTGTGAATGAATTAGAATGGATCGTACAAATGAATTAGAATGGATCGTATGAATTAATTAGAATGGATCGTATGAATGAATTAGATTGGATCGTACGAATGTACTCATTCGTAAGATCCATTCTAATTCATTCGCACGAATGTATCTTCATTCGGACGATCCATTCTAATTCATTTGCACGATCCATTCTAATTCATTCATACATTCCATTCTAATTCTTTTGCACGAATGTATCCATTCTAATTCTTTCGTACGATCCATTCTAATTCTTTCGTACGATCCATTGTAATTCATTCATACGATCCATTCTAATTCATTCGTACGAATGTATCCATTCTAATTCCTTCTTACGATATATTCTAATTCATTGCCAGTTGAATTCATTTTAATTCATTCATACGATCCATTCTAGTTCATTCGTATGATCCATTCTAATTCATTTGCATGAATGTATCTATTCTAATTCATTCGTACGATCCATTCTAATTCATTCGTACGATCCATTCTAATTCATACGAATGATCGTACGAATGGATCATTCTAATTCACTCATACGATCCATTCTAATTCATTCGTACGATCCATTCTAATTCATTCGCACGATCCATTCTAATTCATTCATACGATCCACTCTAATTCATTCATACAATCCATTCTAATTCTTTCGCACGAATGTATCCATTTTAATTCATTCGTACGATCCATTCTAATTCATTCGCATGAATGTATCCATTCTAATTCATTCGTACGATCCATTCTAATTCATTCGCACAATCTATTCTAATTCATTCGTACGATCCAATCTAATTCCTTCGTATGATCCATTCTAATTCATTCGCACGAATGTATCCATTCTAATTCATTCATACGATCCATTCGAATTCATTCACACGATCCATTCTATTTCATTCGTACGATCCATTCTAATTCATTTATACGATCCATACTTACGCATTCGTACGATCCATTCTAATTCATTCGCACGAATGTATCAATTCGAATACATTCGTACGATCCATTCTAATTCATTTGTACGATCCATTCTAATTCATTCATACAATCCATTCTAATTCTTTTGAACGAATGTATCCATTCTAATTCATTCGTACGATCCATTCTAATTCCTTCGTATGATCCATTCTAATTCATTCGTACGATCCATTCTAATTCATTCGTACGATCCATTCTAATTCATTAGCACGATCCCATTCGTACGATCTACCCTAATTCCTTCATATGATCTATTCTAATTCATTCGCACGAATGTATCCATTCTAATTCATTCGTACGATCCATTCTAATTCATTTGCACAATCCATTCTAATTCATTCGTACGATCCATTCGAATTCATTCATACGATCCATTCGAATTCATTCATACGATCCATTCTAATTCATTCATACGATCCATTCGAATTCATTCATACAATCCATTCTAATTCATTCGCACGAATGTATCCATTCTAATTCATTCGCACGATCCATTCTAATTCATTCACACAATTTATTCTAATCCAATCTAATTAGAATGGATCATAAGAAGGAATTAGGGTGGATCGTACGAATGAATTAGAATGGATACATTCGAGCGAAAGAATTAGAATGGATTGTATGAATGAATTGGAATGGATCGTATGAATGAATTAGAATGGATCGTGTGAATGAATTAGAATGGATCGTACGAATGAATTAGAATGATCCATTCGTACGATCATTCGTATGAATTAGAATGGATCGTATGAATGAATTAGAATGGATCGTACGAATGAATTATAATGGATACATTCGTACGAATGAATTAGAATAGATTGTGCGAATGAATACATTCGTGCTGTCACGCCCCAGAAATCCGGAACCGATCCCTGGGGTGTGAGTTGAGAAAAACCAAGGGATCTAGGGTTTGGTCGCCTAACTACACCAATTAGGGTTTCTCACAGGACTGCAGCTTTCTCCTAAATAATGAAGGAGGAGGGAGAAACAAGGGGTATTTTAAAACTTGGTTTTTTATGAAAACATTTTTATTTTAAAAGAGTGATAAATTTTTTTTTTTTCGACAGAGAGATGATCACGATCGACCTTCAACCGGGTTATCCTCTCAGCATGTGCAGCCAGCCGGTGCCCCACATGCTGACAGAAGTCCCTCTTAAGGGAGCACGAGACTCAAGCCTCTAATGGCGAGCCGAGTAGCCTCACCCACTCTCTAGCACTCGGCACTGGTTTAGAAGTCCTATCTACAGGGCTAGTTAATTAAGTCACTTTAAGATTTATATTTTATTGTGAGCTATCCTAGGCTTGGGGCCTTGAGGAGAGGCATACCCAAAAGAATCCAGCTGGATCACCACCACTAATAGTCACCAAACACTGACTAAACTAAACAATCTTATTCCAATTTAGGTCAATTACATCAAATGAAAGAAAGCCACTACTAATATTGACATGCTAAAAATAAAAGACAAGCTAAGACTCTAACTCTGCCTCTGGCCTCCCACTGCTACTCCTGAACCTCCGTACCTGCAGGAGAGTCTACTCGTGGGAAAGAGTAGCCCCCAATAGGAAATTGGGAGATTAGCCAAATTAATGGCTAGTGACATCTAATAGTCTTTAATAATATGAGACAACCGAGTTAATTAAATTAAATTTAGCAGTCCTATTACATAATATTTACATAAGAAAACCCTAAACCTACCAGCAGTCTATTTCTCATGCAATATCTACTGTCACTAGATTATCTATCATAAAGTTCACTCAATATATTACAGTATTAATCAATCATTTGAACAAAAAGATCATCTAAATGTTACCAGATTGCCAATGCTCCAAAATTCCACAATCCAATATTAAGATTCCATACTTGTTAACTAGTAACCATATAAAATATCTATCCTAATGTGAACCCCGGATATTTTGTTCATCCTGCCCCCGGTCGGGCATTACTATAGGGCCTTTTTTTTCGATGTAGAGGGCCAACTCTCTCGCCGCGCATACTCCGACACCATGCGCAAAGTCACCCATATGATCATAAGGGGTTTCCCGTCTTTCACGGTGGAGCTCTACCGCCCAACTTGCTTTCCTTGGGGGCTTCAACTACCCCGGGAGAGGATTGCTAGGCCAATCCCTCTTCGAGGGCACCACCTATTGGCTTTACCACAATCCCTGCCCGTGACCCCTAACCTACTGATCTTCAGCTGTGCGCGCAGGGTGGTTCACGGCCCTTGCGCGCACGGGGTCCAATCTTTCCACAATATAGATTATCATATTCTATTATTTTAATAAAGTACCAAAAACTCAACACAATGAATAACTACTTTTAAATATATACCGAGACAGATAAAAAGGGTACATGAGTTAATTAATGATTTGCAACGTTTTAACCCTGGTCCCGCACTGCTCTCGCAACCCATGCAACACAATAAACCTAAATTACTCTCGCCCGTATTCCTGTGTGCCCGGGTCTCCACACTCCACTCAAGAGGGTGGGCCCCGATAATCATTATTAAATTATATTTTAAATTAAGAGAATACCTAATTACGGTGTCCATGCAAAAATTATAATTATTCTATTAATATTTTAAAGCATGTTTATTTTAATAATAATTTAAAACATGCGTCGCCGGACTCGCGACTTCGCATGCAAGGAGGGGTCCACGTGACCACATGCGGCGATGCCCGACGGAACCGCATGCAATACCATGGACACCTACCCTAGTTGTTCTCATTTCCCACTATCAAAGACCACGGGAAGGGGAGTAGATGTCACCTGGTTGTCGATCACGCACAAACTCCCGTTAACAGCCCTTGATCCGTCTCTGCTCCATCTACGGCTAGATCATCCCGGTTAGCACTGCTAAATTCACACATAGCAGACCCATGGTCAATACTTGCTACTGCGTAATACAGGTTTAGGGCCAAGTTGGCCGAGTCAAGAATTTTAGGCATCATCGAACGTCGATCTATTGGCTCGCAAAACGATGCGCCAATGGTACAGTCTTGGTTAGTCGGTATCGTCGATGCTAGAAGTCGTTTTAGGGTTCAATGGCGATATTCCGACAAAAATGGTCGTAACCGCGTCCGTCGATGGCAAAATCGGCAAAGCCGATCACGATCGGCTTGATTTGTCAAAGGACGTGTTTGCACGGGAATCTCACTAGTGACCAGCCTAGGTTGCTAAGTAGCACCTCGTTGTCGCTAAAAGGGTCGGTCTCGTGCGCAACTACTTCATAATGTGTTTGGACCCGCATCGGTATCCTAAACCTTGATATGAGCGTGACCCGAGGAGATCGAGCCTGCTAACCTCTAGTGTGGGTTCAAGGGGATAGATTGACAATTACAAGCCTGCCGAGCCTAGACCCGGATTGGCGGTGATTATCCTTCCTTAACCGGTCAAATCCCGGAATTGGTCGAAAAATGCTCTGGGAGCCATCGGGCACCGTCTCGTTTGCACATAAAATGCCGTGATCGATGATGTACGGTTGCATAACGTACGGTGGTTCACCGCCATGCACAAGGCGCACCATCGCTCACCGCTAGCAAAAGGGGCGATTACCAATAATCGATAAGATCGATTAGTCTCAAGTGGGTTTTCTCGGCTACTAATCATAAGGCGCTTGGGTTGATGCTAGGCCGAGGGTGGTCAGAGCCACTCGCTACTTCACTGCCGACCGCAGGTTATCGGTGCTTACAATAGCGAGGGTAGAGGGGGACTGGATTTGACTAGTGGTTGGGTGGCCGGTTGGTCGTCAGCCCAAATGGGGGCCTGGCCGGGTCTTGGTCGGGATTTACCGACTGTACATCTGTCGGCCACCGTGCCGGCAGCCTTAGCCGTATCAAGGGATTATGCCACAGGGGCTAGGGGTCGGGTTGGTCTCAACAGCACCAAGAGAAAAAAATAGGGAAACGAAGGGGGGCGGCTGACCTGCTGATGGGGGTTGTCGGCTCCAACTGCAACTCCTTTTAATCGGTTGATCTTCTCCGTCGCCGGATGCCTTTGCTCCGGTCGGCTGCTCGTAGCCCCACATATAGAGAGAGATCGGAAGAGAGAGAGATGGAGATCGGTGGGAAAAGGGGGTCATGTTGATTCAGGATGGAAGCTCGTGCTTGCACCGCTCGATCATGCTCTTTTGATTGCATATGCACATACATGCACATAAACGGTTACTACACGTACACACACAGGCATGCTATCAGTCCTAAGTTGAAAGAGGCGTTCGGAGTTGTCGGCATCGGCCGTCCAAAGAATTACCGGGATCAAGGTGCTCGCACCCGCTCGCTCACGCTCGTACACACGTTTACTTAGAGAAGGGGAGTCAAGGCGAACCCTGGGTTGGGTGGTGGCCGGCGGGGTTCGTCGTCGTTGGGCGGTGAGGCTCGTATGAGGTGCTCACCCACTCATAAATAGAGGGAGAGAAAGAGAGAGACAGAGGCAGAAGAGAGGCCTCTTAGGTCGGACCATGGTTGGCAGCCTGCCGATGTAGTGGCTGATGGCCACGCGCGCACACACACACACACAGTCACATGAGATAGAGAGAAGGGGCTCCGGGTTATTGCCGAGCAGCCTACCGGCGTTTACCGGTAGTGACAGAGCTGGGTTGGGTTGATCGTACAACGTGGACAGGGGATCGGGCTGTCGGGGTCGTCGGCGATGGGGCATAGGGGATCGGGCCGTCGGGACCGTGCGACGGGACGCCGAATCGGGTTGATCGAACGAGGGGGGACGGGTGATAGGGTGGCGACCGTCGGGTTGCGACAATGGGGTGCCGGAGGTCGGGTTGGGTTTGCAACATAGAGAGGGAGGCCGGAGATCGGGTTGTCAGGTTGTCGGTGACGGCGTCGGGACCGTGCGACGACGGGGGCGCCGGGTCGGGGGGAGGTGCCTGTGGTCGGGCTGGGTGGCGACACAAAAGAGGGAGGCTGAAGGGGGGCCTCTCACCTGAGTAGAGGCGGCCGTCGGGCGACACCGGCAGAAACCAATAGAAAGGGAGGAGAGATCGGAGGGGATGAGAGGGATCGGAGAAGAGGAAGAGGGGGATCGGATAGGGGGTGAGGGGTTTGGACTATGGTGGGGGAAATGGGTTGAGCTGAACGAGGGAAGGGGGAGAGGGCCGGGGGTTTTTAAAGGGAGGGGAGAGGCGCCGGTCGGCGTGATTTGGGGCGGAATCCGGGGCGGTGTCGGCTGCGGGATTCGGTGCGGCGTCGGCGGCGGGATCCGGGGCGGCTGCGACGGGATCCGGGGTGGCGGCGGCGGGATTCGGGGCGGGATTCACGGCCGGATTTTGGGGGATCGGGGTGAGAGAGGTGAGAGAGAGGGAGATCTCAGAAATGAGAGAGAGAGAGAGAGAGAGAGAGAAAGAGAGAAAGGGAGAGAGAGAGAGAGGGTCTGAGCGGGTTTGGGGGGTTCGGGGTCGGGTTCGGGTTTGGGTTTGGGGTAAGGTATGGGTTTGGGATTAAGAGAGAGAGAGAGAGATAGAGAGAGAGAGGAAAGGGCTGGGTTCGGTTGGGTTGAGAGGGAAAAGGAGAGAGAGAGAGGAGAGAGTTGGGTTCAGGTTTTTGGGGTGGGTTTTGGGTTTGAATTTTTTTTTTTTTTTTTTTTTTTCTAATACTGGTCGAGCTCGACTCGTGCTCGACTCCCGCCGAGCCAGACTCGCCCTCGACTCGAGTCGCGTCGAGACGCACCGGCGCGCAAACCTCGCTGGGTCCGACAAACCTACTACAGTATTTGATTATTAAAATTATATACAAATATATGTGTCCTGCCTCGATTCATGTGCTCACAAGCTCGTGTAACCATATCTCCGATACAGCCCTGCGACTCATATCCGGGACCCGTTGCCTGGTCCCGTTCAAGCACAAACAATGAATCCAAACAATTATTCTAGAAGTGACCTTAAAATAATATTTAAATGGGACTGGGTTGCCCTGAGCGAAACATCCTGGAGTGCCGGTCATTACATCCTACCCACCTTAATAAAATTTTCGTCCCAAAAATTTAATCTCAAAACTAAGGATACAAAATTGTCATCTATATTATCAAAGCGACGAAAGACAAATCTATAATAGGTATAAATAATATTATTTACCTTGGCAATAAGAACAGTAAGTCACAACACCAAACTTACCAAAAAGGAAAAGATGTCTTATACCCTACTACTCGCGATTCTACTCTCTCAACTAACCTAACGTAATATGAATCGAGTCTCATAATTATTAGGATAGAGATTAATCTCCAAGTTCTCGCACCGCGGATACGAGCTTTGGTTTTTATTTTCCATTCTAATAATTAAGGACTAATATAGACATTCATGAGCTCAGATTGTCTCCTTCTTCTGGATAAAGAGCGTCCCCCTTATCTAGAAGTAAGGTAACAGTTTGACTCATGAAATAAGATCATGGGACACTCTCATCTAACGGTACTAAAAAAAAAAAAATTTTTGTATATACACATAGAGCTACCCCCATATACCTATAGATCCAAACTAAAGACGATAATCAGACGACTCAAGCTTGTGTGTCTAGGCTTAAATCCGACAATATTCCTTTCTGGAGCAAATACATCTATTTCCTATGCAATGTTACTGTCTTGAAAACATCCAAGAGAAACATCTAAATGACACGAATCAGATACCCAAGCACACCTATTACCTAACCTAGTGAATACTAAATCAATATAAGACATCTACGCCGCACACTTTGGAGCGTAAGGAGGAAGGGACAAACAACGGATCAAAATCACTGACACTCAACCAACTAAAAAAAAAAACTCACTGAAACACACATGCTTCTGATAGGATCTACATTTATACTAACTATGTTATTGGTGTGCAACTCTGAAAGTCTATGAAGGACATACTCTAAAACACAAATCAGAGAACATTAGACTAGGATAATTCCATTGATCTAAGGGAGTCAAAAACTATGATACTGACACTGAGAGCTAGAATTATGCACTAAACTAATCATCAAGTTAGCGTGTAGCCTTATTATGTCCTCTACCGGACAGTCATAAACCATCGCCAAAGTTTTTGAGGAATAGTGCATACCATGTCGTGAGGGTCTCCATCAAGACATTCGGAAATCTACTAACCATATGAACTCAAACCACTACCTGAGATCTCCATCTCCCGGTATACTTTTTGAAACCACTACCTCCCAAGGGTCGTCATCATTACTTATAGGAATGACATATAAGCTCTATACCGACTGATGATACACCGGAGAAAACTATCAAGAAGATCAAACCACTTATTATACCTAGAACGAGACAATGGACGATCCTAAAAATATCGACTAAGTCTCTAATTCTAAGAGTCTTTGAAGAATCAGGGAATCCTAAGATACCGGCTAGGTCTCTAGTGCTAAGGGTCAAATAAAATTTAGGGAGTCTTAAAATACCGGCTAGGTTTTCAATGCTAAAGGTCAACGAAAATAATAAAAACCAACAAAATGAATAGCCTTACAACCATATACATCTTCCCAGACATAATCGATATGTATTCATCTCCCAAAACCGATCAACCATGCGACCAACTAAAGTTTGTTTTCTAGTTCTCGGTCAATTCACTACCACTAGCAAATCCAAATAAGCATTCATCATTAAGCCCAAAACAAATACTCCGAGGTTGACTATCCTTGGTTAAGACGTTCTAGGCAGTTCCTACCTGGGTCATCGCAACTAGCTCTGAGCCTAAACATTAAGGTGCGGAGACAAACATAATTCTTATCAATCCGCATAAATTAACACCTCAAGTCCCTATCGATCAAAAACCCAAGTATGGACAATTTCTTAACTACCAATCAATTCCTCCAATCTACCCAATTATCCAAGTACAATAAACCCTAGACTCTCGCACACTATGCTACCACTGACTATTCTAAGAAATATTACAAAATCAATTTCTCAACTATCTCTAGAATCACCCTAGCACTAGTACAGCCTAAACCTCCCGTTAAAATATAATAAGAAAACATCCTAATGAAACCCTTAGGAACATATCCCTAAGCTCTTATACCAGCTGTCACGCCCCAGAAATCCGGAACCGATCCCTGGGGTGTGAGTTGAGAAAAACCAAGGGATCTAGGGTTTGGTCGCCTAACTACACCAATTAGGGTTTATCACAGGACTGCAGCTTTCTCCTAAATAAAGAAGGAGGAGGGAGAAACAAGGGGTATTTTAAAACTTGGTTTTTTATGAAAACATTTTTATTTTAAAAGAGTGATAAAATTTTTTTTTTTCGACAGAGAGATGATCACGCTCGACCTTCAACCGGGTTATCCTCTCAGCATGTGCAGCCAGCCGGTGCCCCACATGCTGACAGAAGTCCCTCTTAAGGGAGCACGAGACTCAAGCCTCTAATGGCGAGCCGAGTAGCCTCGCCCACTCTCTAGTACTCGGCACTGGTTTAGAAGTCCTATCTACAGGGCTAGTTAATTAAGTCACTTTAAGATTTATATTTTATTGTGAGCTATCCTAGGCTTGGGGCCTTGAGGAGAGGCATACCCAAAAGAATCCAGCTGGATCACCACCACTAATAGTCACCAAACACTGACTAAACTAAACAATCTTATTCCAATTTAGGTCAATTACATCAAATGAAAGAAAGCCACTACTAATATTGACATGCTAAAAATAAAAGACAAGCTAAGACTCTAACTCTGCCTCTGGCCTCCCACTGCTACTCCTGAACCTCCGTACCTACAGGAGAGTCTACTCGTGGGAAAGAGTAGCCCCCAATAGGAAATTGGGAGATTAGCCAAATTAATGGCTAGTGACATCTAATAGTCTTTAATAATATGAGACAACCGAGTTAATTAAATTAAATTTAGCAGTCCTATTACATAATATTTACATAAGAAAACCCTAAACCTACCAGCAGTCTATTTCTCATGCAATATCTACTGTCACTAGATTATCTATCATAAAGTTCACTCAATATATTACAGTATTAATCAATCATTTGAACAAAAAGATCATCTAAATGTTACCAGATTGCTAATGCTCCAAAATTCCACAATCCAACATTAAGATTCCATACTTGTTAACTAGTAACCATATAAAATATCTATCCTAATGTGAACCCCGGATATTTTGTAAATCCTGCCCCCGGTCGGGCATTACTATAGGGCCTTTTTTTTCGATGTAGAGGGCCAACTCTCTCGCCGCGCATACTCCGACACCATGCGCAAAGTCACCCATATGATCATAAGGGGTTTCCCTTCTTTCACGGTGGAGCTCTACCGCCTAACTTGCTTTCCTTGGGGGCTTCAACTACCCCGGGATAGGATTGCTAGGCCAATCCCTCTTCGAGGGCACCACCTATTGGCTTTACCACAATCCCAGCCCGTGACCCCTAACCTACTGATCTTTAGCTGTGCGCGCAGGGTGGTTCACGGCCCTTGCGCGCACGGGGTCCAATCTTTCCACAATATAGATTATCATATTCTATTATTTTAATAAAGTACCAAAAACTCAACACAATGAATAACTACTTTTAAATATATACTGAGACAGATAAAAAGGGTACATGTGTTAATTAATGATTTGCAACGTTTTAACCCTGGTCCCGCACTGCTCTCGCTACCCATGCAACACAATAAACCTAAATTACTCTCGCCCGTATTCCCGTGTGCCCGGGTCTCCACACTCCACTCAAGAGGGTGGGTCCTGATAATCATTATTAAATTATATTTTAAATTAAGAGATTACCTAATTACGGTGTCCATGCAAAAATTATAATTATTCTATTAATATTTTAAAGCATATTTATTTTAATAATAATTTAAAATATGCGTCGTCGGACTCGCGACTTCGCATGCAAGGAGGGGTCCACGTGACCACATGCGGCGATGCCCGGCGGGACCCGCATGCAATACCATGGACACCTACCCTAGTTGTTCTCATTTCCCACTATCAAAGACCACGGGAAGGGGAGTAGATGTCACCTGGTTGTCGATCACGCACAAACTCCCGTTAACTGCCCTTGATCCGTCTCTGCTCCATCTACGGCTAGATCATCCCGGTTAGCACTGCCAAATTCACACATAGCAGACCCATGGTCAATACTTGCTACTGCGTAATACAGGTTTAGGGCCAAGTTGGCCGAGTCAAGAATTTTAGGCATCATCGAACGTCGATCTATTGGCTCGCAAAACGATGCGCCAATGGTACAGTCTTGGTTAGTCGGTATCGTCGATGCTAGAAGTCGTTTTAGGGTTCAATGGCGCTATTCCGACAAAAATGGTCGTAACCGCGTCGGTCGATGGCAAAATCGGCAAAGCCGATCACGATCGGCTTGATTTATCAAAGGACGTGTTTGCACGGGAATCTCACTAGTGACCAGCCTAGGTTGCTAAGTAGCACCTCGTTGTCGCTAAAAGGGTCGGTCTCGTGCGCAACAACTTCATAAGGTGTTTGGACCCGCATCGGTATCCTAAACCTTGATATGAGCGTGACCCGAGGAGATCGAGCCTGCTAACCTCTAGTGTGGGTTCAAGGGGATAGATTGACAATTACAAGCCTACCGAGCCTAGACCCGGATTGGCGGTGATTATCCTTCCTTAACCGGTCAAATCCCGGAATTGGTCGAAAGATGCTCTGGGAGCCATCGGGCACCGTCTCGTTTGCACATAAAATGGCGTGATCGATGATGTACGGTTGCATAACGTACGGTGGTTCACCGCCATGCACAAGGCGCATCATCGCTCACCGCTAGCAAAAGGGACGATTACCAATAATCGATAAGATCGATTAGTCTCAAGTAGGTTTTCTCGGCTACTAATCATAAGGCGCTTGGGTTGATGCTAGGCCGAGGGTGGTCAGAGCCACTCGCTACTTCACTGCCGACCGCAGGTTATCGGTGCTCACAATAGCGAGGGTAGAGGGGGACTGGATTTGACTAGTGGTAGGGTCCCGGTTGGTCGTCAGCCCAAATGGGGGCCTGGCCGGGTCTTGGTCGGGATTTACCGACTGTACATCTGTCGGCCACCGTGCCGGCAGCCTTAGCCGTATCAAGGGATTATGCCACAGGGGCTAGGGGTCGGGTTGGTCTCAACAGCACCAAGAGAAAAAAATAGGGAAACGAAGGGGGGCGGCTGACCTGCTGATGGGGGTTGTCGGCTCCAACTGCAACTCCGTTTAATCGGTTGATCTTCTCCGTCGCCGGATGCCTTTGCTCCGGTCGGCTGCTCGTAGCCCCACATATAGAGAGAGATCGGAAGAGAGAGAGATGGAGATCGGTGGGAAAAGGGGGTCATGTTGATTCAGGATGGAAGCTCGTGCTTGCACCGCTCGATCATGCTCTTTTGATTGCATATGCACATACATGCACATAAACGGTTACTACACGTACACACACAGGCATGCTATCAGTCCTAAGTTGAAAGAGGCGTTCGGAGTTGTCGGCATCGGCCGTCCAAAGAATTACCGGGATCAAGGTGCTCGCACCCGCTCGCTCACGCTCGTACACACGTTTACTTAGAGAAGGGGAGTCAAGGCGAACCCGGGGTTGGGTGGTGGCCGGCGGGGTTCGTCGTCGTTGGGCGGTGAGGCTCGTAGGAGGTGCTCACCCACTCATAAATAGAGGGAGAGAAAGAGAGAGACAGAGGCAGAAGAGAGGCCTCTGAGGTCGGACCATGGTTGGCAGCCTGCCGATGTAGTGGCAGATGGCCACACGCGCACACACACACACACAGTCACATGAGATAGTGAGAAGGGGCTCCGGGTTATTGCCGGGCAGCCTACCGGCGTTGACCGGTAGTGACAGAGCTGGGTTGGGTTGATCGTACAACGTGGACAGGGGATCGGGCCGTCGGAGTCGTCGGCGATGGGGCATAGGGGATCGGGCCATCGGGACCGTGCGACGGGACGCCGAATCGGGTTGATCGAACGACGGGGGAGGGGTGATAGGGTGGCGACCGTCGGGTTGCGGCAATGAGGTGCCGGAGGTCGGGTTGGGTTTGCAACATAGAGAGGGAGGCCGGAGATCAGGTTATCGGGTTGTCGGTGACGGCGTCGGGACCGTGCGACGACGGGGGCGCCGGGTCAGGGAGAGGTGCCTGTGGTCGGGCCGGGTGGCGACACAAAAGAGGGAGGCTGAAGGGGGGCCTCTCACCTGAGTAGAGGTGGCCGTCGGGCGACACCGGCAGAAACCAATAGAGAGAGAGGAGAGATCGAAGGGGATGAGAGGGATCGGAGAAGAGGAAGAGGGGGATCGGATAGGGGGTGAGGGGTTTGGACTGTGGTAGGGGAAATGGGTTGAGCTGAACGAGGGAAGGGGGAGAGGGCTGGGGGTTTTTAAAGGGAGGGGAGAGGTGCCGGTCGGTGCGATTTGGGGCGGAATCCGGGGCGGCGTCGGCTGCGGGATTCGGTGCGGCATCGGCGGCGGGATCCGGGGCGGCTGCGACGGGATCCGGGGTGGCGGCGGCGGGATTCGGGGCGGGATTCACGGCCGGATTTTGGGGGATCGGGGTGAGAGAGGTGAGAGAGAGGGAGATCTCAGAAATGAGAGAGAGAGAGAGAGAGAGAGAAAGAGAGAAAGGGAGAGAGAGAGAGGGTCTGAGCGGGTTTGGGGGGTTCGGGGTCGGGTTCGGGTTTGGGTTTGGGGTAAGGTATGGGTTTGGGATTAAGAGAGAGAGAGAGAGAGAGAGAGAGAGAGAGAGAGAGAGAGAGAGAGAGAGGAAAGGGCTGGGTTCGGTTGGGTTGAGAGGGAAAAGGAGAGAGAGAGAGGAGAGAGTTGGGTTCAGGTTTTTGGGGTGGGTTTTGGGTTTGAATTTTTTTTTTTTTTTTTTTTTTTTTTTCTAATACTGGTCGAGCTCGACTCGTGCTCGACTCGCGCCGAGCCAGACTCGCCCTCGACTCGGGTCGCGTCGAGACGCACCGGCGCGCAAACCTCGCTGGGTCCGACAAACCTACTACAGTATTTGATTATTAAAATTATATACAAATATATGTGTCGTGCCTCGATTCACGTGCTCACAAGCTCGTGTAACCATATCCCCGATACAGCCCTGCGACTCATATCCGGGACCCGTTGCCTGGTCCCGTTCAAGCACAAACAATGAATCCAAACAATTATTCTAGAAGTGACCTTAAAATAATATTTAAATGGGACTGGGTTGCCCTGAGCGAAACATCCTGGAGTGCCGGTCATTACACGTGCGAATGAATACATTCGTATGGATACATTCTAATTCATTCGTACGATCCATTCTATTTCATTCGTACGATCCATTCTTACTCATTCGTACGATCCATTCTAATTCATTCGCACGAATGTATCCATTCTAATTCAATCATACGATCCATTCTAATTCATTCGAACGATCCATTCTATTTCATTCGTATGATCCATTCTAATTCATACGTACAATATATTCTACTTCATTCGTACGATCCATTCTAATTCATTAGCACGATCCATTCTAATTCATTCGTACGATCCATTCTAATTCATTCGTATGATCCATTCTAATTTATTCGCACGAATATATCCATTCTAATTCATTCGCACGATCCATTCTAATTCATTCATACGATCCATTCTAATTCTATTGCATGAATGTATCCATTGTAATTCCTTCGTACGATCCATTCTAATTCCTTCGTACGATCCGTTCTAATTCCTTCATACGATCCATTCTAATTCATTCGTACGATCCATTCTAATTCATTAGCACGATCCACTCTAATTCATTCATACGATCCATTCTAATTTATTCGTACGATCCATTCTAACTCATTCTAATTCGAATTAGAATGGATCGTATGAATGAATTAGAATGTATCGTACGAATGAGTAAGAATGGATTGTACGAATGAATTAGAATGGATCGTACGAATGAATTAGAATGGATCGTGCTAATGAATTAGAATGGATCATACGAATGAATTAGAATAGATATATTCATGGGAATGAATTAGAATGGATCGTACTAAGGAATTAGAAAGGATCGTACGAAGGAATTAGAATGGATCGTACGAAGGAATTAAATTGGATCCTACGAAGGAATTAGAGTGGATCGTACGAAGTAATTAGAATGGATACATTCGTGCAAAAGAATTAGAATGGATTGTATGAATGAATTAGAATGGATCGTACAAATGAATTAGAATGGATCGTACGAATGAATTAGAATGGATACATTCGTGGGAATGAATTAGAATCGATCGTATGAATGAAATATAATGGATCGTATGAATGAATTCGAATGGATCATACAAATGAATTAGAGTGGATCGTATAAATGAATTAGAATGGATCGTATGAATGAAATAGAATGGATCATGCGAATGAATTAGAATGGATCGTACGAATGAATTAGAAAGGATACATTCATGCAAAAGAATTAGAATGGGTTGTACGAATGAATAAGAATGGATTGTATGAATGAATTAGAATGGATCGTATGAATGAATTCGAATGGATCGTACGAAAGAATTAGAATGGATATAATGAATTAGAAAGGATCATACGAATGAATTAGAATTGATTATACGTATGAATTAAAATGGATCGTATAAATGAATTAGAATGGATCGTTCGAATGAATTAGAATGGATCGTACGAATAAATTAGAATAGATACATTCGTGCGAATGAATTAGAATGGATCGTACGAATGAGTAAGAATGGATCGTACGAATGAAATAGAATGGATCGTATGAATGAATTAGAATGGATCGTGCTAATGAATTAGAATGGATCGTATGAATGAATTGGAATGGATCGTATGAATGAATTCGAATGGATCGTATGAATGAATTAGAACGGATCGTGCTAATGAATTAGAATGGATCGTACGAATGAATTAGAATGGATCGTATGAATGAATTAGAATGGATCATATGAATGAATTAGAATGGATCATACGAATGAATTAGAATGGATCGTGCGAATGAATTAAGGTGGATCGTACGAATGAATTAGAATGGATACATTCGTGCGAAAGAATTAGAATGGATTGTATGAATGAATTAGAATGGATCGTATGAATGAATTAGAATGGATCGTGCGAATGAATTAGAATGGATCGTGCGAATGAATTAGAACGGATCGTACGAATGAATTAGAATAGATCGTACGTATGAATTAGAATGGATCGTACAAATGAATTAGAATGGATAGTATGAATGAATTAGAATGGATAGTACGAATGAATTAGAATTCATCGTACGAATGAATTAGATTGGATACATTCGTGCAAAAGAATTAGAATGGATTGTATGAATGAATTAGATTGGATCGTATGAATGAATTAGAATGGATCATACGTATGAATTAGAATGGATACATTCATGGGAATGAATTAGAAAGGATCGTACAAAGGAATTAGAATGGATCATACGAATGAAATAGAATGGATCGTATGAAGGAATTAGAATGGATCGTACGAAGGAATTAGAATGGATATATTCGTGCGAATGAATAAGAATGGATCATATGAATGAATTAGAATGGATCGTATGAATGAATTCGTGCGAATGAATTAGAATGGATCGTATGAATGAATTAGATTGGGTCGTATGAATGAAATAGAATGGATCGTACGTATGAATTAGAATGGATAGTATGAATGAATTAGAATGGATCGTGCAAATGAATTAGAATGGATCGTGCTAATGAATTAGAATAGATCGTATGAATGAATTCGAATGGATCGTACGAATGAATTCGAATGGATACATTCGTGCGAATGAATTAGAATGGATCATACGAAGGAATTAGGGTGGATCGTACGAATGAATTAGAATGGATACATTCGTGCGAAGGAATTAAAATGGATTGTATGAATGAATTCAAATGCATCGTACGAATGAATTAGAATGGATACATTCGTGCGAATGAATTAGAATGGATCGTACGAAGGAGTAAGAATGAATTAGAATGGATCGTAGGAATGAATTAGAATGGATCGTACGAATTAATTAGAATGGATACATTAATGCGAATGAATTAGAATGGATCGTATGAATGAATTAGAATAGATCCTATGAATGAATTCGAATGGATCGTACGTATGAATTAGAATGGATCGTACGATTGAATTAGAATGGATCGTATGAATGAATTAGAATGGATCGTACGAAGGAATTAGAATGGATCGTACGAAGGAATTAGAATGGATCATACGAATGAATTAGAATAGATACATTCGTGCAAAAGAATTAGAATGGATTGTATGAATGAATTAGAATGGATCGTACAAATGAATTAGAATGGATCGTGCGAATGAATTAGAATGGATCATACGATGGAATTAGGGTGGATCGTCGAATGAATTAGAATGGATACATTCATGCAAAAGAATTAGAATGGATTGTATGAATGAATTAGAAAGGATCGTACGAATCAATTAGAATGGATCATACGAATGAATTAGAATAGCTCATACGAATGAATTAGAATAGATCGTGAGAATTAATTAGGGTGGATCGTACGAATGAATAAGAATAGATCGTGCGAATGAATTAGAATGGATCGTACGAATGACATAGAATGTATCGTACGAATTAATTAGAATAGCTCGTATGAATGAATTAGAATAGATCGTGCGAAAGAAATAGAATGGATCGTACGAATGAATTAGAATGGATTCATTCATGCGAAAGAAATAGAATGGATTGTATGAATGAATTAGAATGGATCGTATGAATGAATTAGAATGGATCGTGCGAATGAATTAGAATGGATCGTACGAATGAAATAGAATGGATCATACGAATGAATTAGAATGGATCCATTCGTGTAAAAGAATAAGAATAGATTGTATGAATGAATTAGAATGGATCGTATGAATGAATTAAAATGGATCGTGCTAATGAATTAGAATGGATCGTACGAATGAATTAGAATAGATTGTGCGAATGAATTATCGTACGAATGAATTAGAATGGATCGTATGAATGAATTAGAATGGATCGTGCGAATGAAATAGAATAGGTCGTACGAATGAATTAGAATAGATACATTCGTGCGAATAAATTAAAATGGATCATAAGAATGAGTAAGAATGGATCGTACAAATGCAATAGAATGGATCGTACGAATAAATTAGAATGGATCATGCTAATGAATTAGAATGGATCATACGAATGAATTAGAATAGATTGTGCGAATGAATATATTCGTGCGAACGAATTAGAATGGATCGTATGAATGAATTAGAATGGATTGTGCGAATGAATACATTCATGCGAATGAATTAAAATGGATCGTATGAATGAATTAGAATGGATCGCATGAATGAATTAGAATGGATCCTATGAATGAATTCGAATGGATCGTACGAATGAATTAGAATGGATACATTCGTGCGAATGAATTAGAATGGATCATACGAAGGAATTAGGGTGGATCGTACGAATGAATTAGAAAGTATACATTCGTGCGAAAGAATTAGAATGGATTGTACGCATGAATTAGAATGGATCATACAAAGGAATTTGGGTGGATCGTACGAATGAATTAGAATGGATACATTTGTGCAAAAGAATTAGAATGGATTGTATGAATGAATTAGAATGGATCATACGAAGGAATAAGGGTGGACCGTACGAATGAATTAGAATGGATACATTCGTGCGAAAGAATTAGAATGGATTGTATGAATGAATTAGAATGAATCGTATGAATGAATTAGAATGGATCGTGCGAATGAACTAGAATGGGTCGTACGAATGAATTAGAATAAATCGTATGAATGAATTAGAATGGATCATGCGAATGATTTATAATGGATCGTACGACTGAATTAGAATAGAATGGATACATTCGTGCGAATGAATTAGAATGGATCGTACGAATGTGTAAGATTGGATCGTACGAATGAAATAGAATGGATCGTACGAATGAATTAGAATTGATCGTGCTAATGAATTAGAATGGATCGTACGACTGAATTAGAATAGATTGTACATATGAATTAGAATGGATCGTACGAATGAATTAGAATGGATACATTCGTGCGAATGAATTAGAATGGATTCCAATGGATCGTGCGAAAGAATTAGAATGGATCATATGAATGAATTAGAATGGATTGTACGAATGAATTAGAATGGATCGTGCGAATGAATTAGAATGGATCATACAAATGAATTGGAATGGATCGTACGAATGAATTAGAATGGATCGTGCGCATGAATTAGATTGGGTCTTGCGAATGATTTAGAATGGATCGTACAAATGAATTAGAATGGATCGTATGAATGAATTAGAATGGATCGTATGAATGAATTCGAATGGATCGTATGAATGAATTAGAATAGATCTTACGAATGAATTAGGATGGATCGTATGAATGGATTGTATGAGTGAATTAGAATGGATCGTATGAATGAATTAGAATAGATCGTGCGAATGAATTAGAATAGATCTTACGAACAAATTAGAATGGATCGTATGAATAAATTAGAATGGATCGTGCGAATGAATTAGAATGGATCGTACGAATGAATTAGAATGGATCGTATGAATGAATTCAAATGGATCATACAAGTGAATAAGAATGGATACATTCGTGCGAATGAATTAGAATGGATCGTACGAATGAGTAAGAATGGATCATGCGAATGAATTAGAATGGATCGTAATAATAAATTAGAATGGATCGTATGATACGATCCATTCAATTTCATTCGTACGATCCATTCTTACTCATTCGTACGATCCATTCCAATTCATTCGCACGAATGTATCCATTCTAATCCATTCGTACGATCCATTCTAATTCATTCCCACGATCTATTCTAATTCATTTGTACGATCCATTCTAATTCATTCGCACGATCCATTCTAATTCATCCGATCCAATCTAATTCATTCATACGATCCATTCTAATTCACTCGTACGATCCATTCTTACTCATTCGTATGATCCATTCTAATTCATTCGCATGAATGTATCCATTCTAATTCATTCGTACAATCCATTCTAATTCATTCGCACGATCCATTCTAATTCATTCGCACGATCCATTCTAATTCCTTCGTACGATCCATTCTATTTCATTCGTATGATCCATTCTAATTCCTTCGTACGATCCATTCTAATTCATTCGTACGAAAGAATTAGAATAGATTGTATGAAAGAATTAGAATGGATCGTATGAATGAATTAGAATGGATCTACGAATGAATTAGAATGGATCGTACGAATAAATTAGAATGGATCGTATGAATGAATTAGAATGGATCATGCATTAGAATGGACCGTACGAATGAATTAGAATGGATACATTCGTGCGAATGAATTAGAATGGATCGTACGAATGAGTAAGAATGGATCGTACGAATGAATTAGAATGGATCGTATGAATGAATTAGAATGGATCGTATGAATGAATTAGAATGGATCGTACGAATGAATTAGAATGGATATATTCATGCGAATGAATTAGAATGGATCGTATGAATAAATTAGAATGGATACATTCGTACGAATGAATTAGAATGGATCGTACGAATGAATTAGAAAGGATCGTATGAATGAATTAAAATGGATCGTGCGAATGAATTTGAATGGATCATATGAATGAAATAGAATGGATCGTACAAATGAATTAGAATGGATCGTGCTAATAAATTAGAATAGATTATACGAATGAATTAGAATTAGAATGGATCATACAAATGAGTAAGAATGGATCGTACGAATGAAATAGAATGGATCGTTCGAATGAATTAGAATGGATCGTGCTAATGAATTAGAATGGATCGTACGAATGAATTAGAATAGATTGTGCGAATGAATTAGAATGGATCGTACGAATGAATTAGAATGGATCGTATGAATGAATTAGAATGGATTGTGCGAATGAATTAGAATGGATCGTACGAATGAATTAGAATGGATCAAACGAAGGAATTAGGGTGGATCGTACGAATGAATTAGAATGGATACATTCGTGCAAAAGAATTAGAATGGATTGTATGAATGAATTAGAATGGATCGTATGAATGAATTAGAATGGATCGTGCGAATGAATTAGAATGGATCGTACGAATGAATTAGAATGGATCGGACAAATGAATTAGAATGGATCGCGTGAATGAATTAGAATGGATCGTACGAATGAATTAGAATGCAATCCATTCTAATTCTTTTGCACGAATGTATCCATTCTAATTCATTCGTACGATCCATTCTAATTCCTTCGTACGATCCATTCTAATTCCTTCGTACGATCCATTCTAATTCATTCCCATGAAAATATCCATTCTAATTCATAAGTATGATCCATTCTAATTCATTCATACGAGCCAATCTAATTCATTCATACGATCCATTCTAATTTACTCGCACGAATGTATCCATTCTAATTCATTCTAATTCCTTCATACGATCCATTCGTACGATCTATTCTAATTCCTTCGCACAAATGTAACCATGCTAATTCATTCGTACGATCCATTCTAATTCATTCGCACAATCTATTCTAATTCATTTGTACGATCCATTCTAATTCATTAGCACGATCCATTCTAATTCATTCGTACAATCCATTCTATTTCATTCGTACGATCCATTCTTACTCATTCGTACATTCCATTCTAATTCATTCGCACGAATGTATCCATTCTAATTCATTCGTACGATCCATTCTAATTCATTCGCACGATCCATTCTAATTCATTCATATAATCCATTCTAATTCTTTTGAACGAATGTATCCATTCTAATTCATTCGTATGATCTATTCTAATTCATTCGTACGATCCATTCTGATTCATTCACACGATCCATTCTAATTCATTTGCACAATCCATTCTAATTCATTCGTACGATCCATTCTAATTCATTAGCACGATCCATTCTAATTCATTCGTACGATCCATTCTATCTAATTCTTTTGCACAAATGTATCCATTCTAATTCATTCGTACGATCCATTCTAATTCCTTTGTACGATCCATTATAATTCCTTCGTACGATCCATTCCAATTCCTTCGTACGATCCATTCTATTTCATTCGTATGATCCATTCTAATTCCTTCGTACGATCCATTCTAATTTATTCCCATGAATTTATTCATTCTAATTCCTTCGTACGATTCATTCTAATTCATTCGTACGATCCATTCTTTTGTATGTATCCATTCTAATTCATTCATACGATCCATTCTAATTCATTCACACGATCCATTCTAATTCATTCATACGATCCATTCAAATTCATTCGTACGATCCATTCTAATTCATTCGCATGATCCATTCTAATTCATTCATACGATCCATTCTAATTCATTCGTACGATCCATTCTAAATCATTCGCACAATCCATTCTAATTCATTCGTATGATCCATTCAAATTCATTCATACGATCCATTCTAATTCATTCGTACGATCCATTCTAATTCATTAATACGATCCATTCTAATTCATTTGTACGATCCATTCTAATTCATTAGCACGATCTATTCTAATTCATTCGTACGATCCATTCTATTTCATTCGTACGATCCATTCTTACTCATTCGTACGATCCATTCTAATTCATTCGCACGATCAATTCTAATTCATTCATACGATCCTTTCTATTTCATTCATACGATCCATTCTTACTCATTCGTACGATCCATTCTAATTCATTCGCACGAATGTATCCATTCTAATTCATTCGTACGATCCATTCTAATTCATTCATACGATCCATTCTAATTCATTCGTACGATCTATTCTAATTCATTCATACGATCCATTCTAATTCATTCATACAATCCATTCTAATTCTTTCGCACGAATGTATCCATTCTAATTCATTCGTATGATCCATTATAATTCATTCGCACAATCTATTCTAGTTCATTCGTACGATCCATTCTAATTCATTCATACGATCCATTCTATTTCATTCGTATGATCCATTCTAATTCGTTCGTACGATCTATTCTAATTCATACGTACGATCCATTCAAATTCATTCATACAATCCATTCTAATTCTTTCGCACGAATGTATCTATTCTAATTAATTCGTACGATCCACCCTAATTCCTTCGTATGATCCATTCTAATTCATTCGCACGAATGTATCGGTTCTAATTTATTCGTACGATCCATTCTAATTCATTCGCACAATATATTCTAATTCCTTCATACGATCCATTCTAATTCATTCGTACGATCCATTCTAATTCCTTCGTCATACGAATGAATTAGAATGGATACATTCTTACGAATGAATTAGAATGGATCGTACGAATGAGTAAGAATGGATCGTAGGAATGAAATAGAATGGATCGTACGAATGAATTAGAATGGATCTTGCGAATGAATTAGATTGGATCGTACGAATGAATTAGAATAGATCGTACAAATGAATTAATTCATAGGATCTATTCTAATCCATTCTATTTCTTTCGCACGAATGTATTTATTCTAATTCATTCGTACTGTCCATTCTAGTTCATTCGCACGATCCGTTCTAATTCATTCATACGATCTAATCTAATTCATTCATACGATCCATTTAATTCATTCGCACGAATGTATCCATTCTAATTCATTCATACGATCCATTCTAATTCATTCGCACAATCTATTCTTACTCATTCGTACGATCCATTAGAATGGATTTATACGAATGAATTAGAATAGATTGTGCGAATGAATTTGAATGGATCGTATAAATGAATTAGAATGGATCGTGCGAATGAATTAGAATGGATCATACGAATGAATTGGAATGGATACATTCGTGCGAATAAGTTAGAATGGATCATACGAATGAGTAAGAATGGATCGTACGAATGAAATAGAATGGGTCATACAAATGAATTTGAATGGATCGTGCTAATGAATTAGAATTGATCGTACGAATGAATTAGAATATATTGTGCGAATGAATACATTCGTGCGAATGAATTAGAATGGATCGTACGTATGAAATAGAATGGATCATACGAATGAATGAATTAGAATGGATCGTACGAATGAATTCGAATGGATACATTCGTATAATCCATTCTAATTCATTCGTACGATCCATTCTAATTCCTTCGTACGATCCATTCTAATTCCTTCGTACGATCCATTTTAATTCCTTCGTACGATCCATTCTAATTCTTTCGTACGATCCATTCTAATTCATTTGCACGATCCATTCTAATTCATTCATACAATCCACTCTAATTCTTTTGCACGAATGTATCCATTCTAATTCATTCATACGATCCATTCTAATTCATTCGCACGACCTATTCAAATTCATTCGTACGATCCATTTTAATTCATTCGTACGATCCACCCTAATTCCTTCGTATGATCCATTCTAATTCATTTACACGAATGTATCCATTCTAATTCATTCGTATAAACCATTCGAATTCATTCATACGATCTATTCTAATTTATTCATACGATCCATTCTAATTCATTCGCACGATCCATTCTAATTCATTCGTACGATCCATTCTAATTCATTCGCACGATCCATTCTAATTCATTGAGTAAGAATGGATCGTACGAATGAAATAGAATGGATCATACGAATGAATTAGAATGGATCGTGCTAATGAATTAGAATGGATCATAAAAATGAATTAGAATGGATCGTATGAATTTATTAGAATGGATCGTGGGAATGAATTAGAATGTACGATACATTCTAATTCATTCGCACAATCTATTCTAATTCATTCGTACGATCCATTCTAATTCATTCGCACGATCCATTCTAATTCATTTGTACGATCCAATCTAATTCATTCGCACGAATTAGAATGGATCGTACGAATGAAAAAGAATGGATCGTACGAATGAATTAGAATGGATCGTGCGAATGAATTAGATTGGATCGTCTGAATGAATTAGAATGGATCGTACTAATGAATTAGAATGGATACATTAATGCGAATGAATTAGAATGGATCGTACGAATGAATTAGAATGGATCGTATGAATTAATTAGAATGGATCGTGCGAATGAAATCGAATGGATCATACGAATGAATTAGAATGGATACATTCATGCGAATAAATTAGAATGGATCGTATGAATGAATTAGAATGGATCGTATGAATGAATTAGAATGGATACATTCGTACGAATGAATTAGAATGGATCGTATGAATGAATTAGAATGGATCGTATGAATGAATTAGAATGGATCGTGCGAATGAATTAGAATCGATCCAACTAGTCTATTTCATTCGTACGATCCATTCCTACGATTTATTCTAATTCATTCGTACGATCCATTCTAATTCATTCATTCGATCCATTCTAATTCATTCGTACGAATGTATCCATTCTAATTCATTCGTACGATCCATTCTAATTCATTCGCATGATCTATTCTAATTCATTCGTACGATCCATTCTAATTCATTCATACGATCCACCCTAATTCCTTCGTATGATCTATTTTAATTCATTCGCACGAATGTATCCATTCTAATTCATTCGTACGATCCATTCGAATTCATTCATACGATCCATTCTAATTCATTCGTACGATCCATTCTAATTCATTCGCACGATCCATTCTAATTCATTCATACGATCCATTCTAATTCATTCATACAATTCATTCTAATTCTCTCGCACGAATGTATCCATTCTAATTCATTCGTACGATCTATTCGAATTCATTCATACGATCCATTCTAATTCATTCATACGATCTATTCTAATTCATTCGCACGAATGTATCCATTCTAATTCATTCGTAGGATTCATTCTAATTCATTCGCACGATCCAATCTAATTCATTCGCACGATCCATTCTAATTCATTCATACGATCCATTCTATTTAATTCGTACAATCCATTCTTACTCATTTGTACGATCCATTCTAATTCATTCGCACGAATGTATCCATTCTAATTCATTCGTACAATCCATTCTAATTCATTCGCACGATCCATTCTAATTCATTCGTACGATCCATTCTAATTCATTTGCATGATCCATTATAATTAATTCATACGATCCATTCTAAATTATTCGTACGATCTATTCTAATTCATTCATACTATCCAATCTAATTCATTCATATGATCCATTCTAATTCATTCGCACCAATGTATCCATTCTAATTCATTCGTACGATCCATTCTAATTCATTCGCACAATCCATTCTAATTCTTTCGTATGAATGTATCCATTCTAATTCATTCGTACGATCTATTCGAATTCATTCATACGATCCATTCTAATTGATTCATACGATCCATTATAATCATTCGCACGATCCATTCTAATTCATTCATACGATCCATTCGAATTCATTCATACAATCCATTCTAACTCTTTCGCACGAATGGATCGAATGAATGAAATAGAATGGATCGTATGAATGAATTCGAATAGATCATGCGAATGAATTAGAATGGATCGTACGAATGAATTAGAATGGATACATTCATGCGAAAGAATTAGAATGGATTATGTGAATGAATTAGAATGGATCGTACGAATGAATTAGAATGGATACATTCGTGCGAAAGAATTAGAATGGATCGTATGAATGAATTAGATGGGATCATATGAATGAATTAGAATGGATCGTGCGAATGAATTAGAATGGATCGTACGAATGGATTAGAATGGATCGTATAAATGAATTAGAATGGATCGTGCGAATGAATTAGAATGGATCGTACGAATGAATTAGAATAGATCGTATGAATGAATTAGAATGGATTGTGCGAATGAATTAGAATGGATCGTACAAATGAATTAGAATGGATACATTCATGCGAATGAATTAGAATAGATCGTACGAATGAGGAAGAATGGATCGTACGAACAAAATAGAATAGATCGTACGAATGAATTAGAATGGATCGTGCTAATGAGTTAGAATGGATCGTACGAATGAATATGAATAGATTGTGCGAATGGATTAGAATGTATCGTACGAATGAATTAGAATGGATACATTCGTGCGAATGAATTAGAATGGATCGTATGAATGAATTAGATTGGATCGTATGAATGAATTAGAATGGATCGTGCGAATGAATTAGAATGGATCGTATGAATAAATTAGAATGGATACATTCGTGCGAATGAATTAGAATAGATCATACGAATGAGTAAGAAAGGATTGTACGAATGAAATAGAATGGATCGTACGAATGAATTAGAATGGATCGTGCTAATGAATTAGAATGGATCGTATGAATGAGTTAAAATAGATTGTGCGAATGAATTAGAATTGATCGTACAAATGAATTAGAATGGATACATTCGTGAGAAAGAATAAGAATGGATCGTATGAATGAATTAGAATGGATCGTGCGAATGAATTAGAATGGATCGTACGAATGAATTAGAATGGATCGCATGAATGAATTAGAATGGATCGTGCGAATGAATTAGAATGGATCGTTTGAATGAATTCGAATTAGAATGAATTAGAATGGAATGTACGAATGAATTACAATGGATCGTGCTAATGAATTAGAATGGATCGTACGATTGAATTAGAATAGATCGTGCGAATGAATTAGAATGGATCGTACGACTGAATTAGAATAGATACATTCATGCAAATGAATTAGAATGGATCGTATGAATGAATTAGAATGGATCGTATGATTGTATTAGAATGGATCGCGCTAATGAATTAGAATGGATCATACGAATGAATTAGAATGGATCGTACGAATGAATTAGAATGGATCGTACGAATAAGTAAGAATGGATCGTACAAATGAAATAGAATGGATCGTATGAATGAATTAGAATCGATCGTGCGAATGAATTAGAATGGATCGTACGAATGAGTAAAATGGATCGTACGAATGAAATAGAAAGGATCATACGTACGATCCATTCTAATTCATTCATACGATCCATTCTAATTCATTCGCACGAATGTATCCATTCAAATTCATTCGTACGATCCATTCTAATTCATTCTTTCGTATGTATCCATTCTAATTCATTCGTACGATCCATTCTAATTCATTCGCACGATCTATTCTATTTCATTCATACGGCCCATTCTAATTCATTCGTATGATCCATTCTAATTCAATCGCACGATCCATTCTAATTCATTCATACGATCCATTCTAATTCATTCGTACGACCCATTATAATTCATTCGCACAATCTATTCTAATTTATTCGTACGATACATTCTAATTCATTATCATGATCCATTCTAATTCATTCGTACGATCCATTTTATTTCATTCGAACGATCCATTCTTATTCATTCGTACGATCGTATGCATGAATTAGAATAAATTAGAATGAATTAGAATGGATAATATGAATTAGAATGAATTCATTCGTACGATCCATTCTAATTCATTAACACGATCCATTCTAATTCATTCGTACGATCCATTCTATTTCATTCGTACGATCCATTCTTACTCATTCGTACGATCCATTCTAATTCATTCGCACGAATGTATCCATTCTAATTCATGCAAATGAATTAGAATGGATCGTACGAATAAATTAGAATGGATCGTATGAATTAGTACGAATGAATTAGAATGGATAGTACGAATGAATTAGAATGGATCGTGTGAATGAATTAGAATGGATCGTACGAATGAATTAGAATAGATTTTGCAAATGAATTAGAATGGATTGTGCAAATGAATTAGAATGGATTGTATGAATGAATTAGCACAATCCATTCTAATTCATTCGGACGATCCATTCTAATTCATTCATACGATCCATTCTAATTCTTTCACACAAATGTATCCATTCTAATTCATTCGTACAATCTATTCTAATTCATTCGTACGATCCATTCTTACTCATTCGTACGATCCATTCTAATTCATTCGCACGAATGTATCCATTCTAATTCATTTGTACGATCCATTCTAATTCATTCGTACGATCTATTCTAATTCATTCGTACGTTCTATTCTAATTCATTCGCACGATCCATTCTAATTCATTCGTACGATCCATTCTAATTCATTCGCACGATCCATTCTAATTCATTCATACGATCCATTCTAATTCATTCATACAATCCATTCTAATTCTTTCGCACGAATGTATCCATTCTAATTCATTCGTACGATCCACCCTAATTCCTTCGTATACGAATGAATTAGAATAGATTGTGCGACATTCATACGATCCATTCTATTTCATTCGCACGAATGTATCCATTCTAATTCATTCGTGCGATCCATTCTAATTCATTCTAATACATTCTAATTCATTCGTACGATCCATTCTAATTTCATACGTATGATCAATTCTAATTCATTCTAATCCATTCATACGATCCATTCTAATTTATTCGCACGAATGTATCCATTCTAATTCATTCGTACGATCCATTCTAATTCATTCGCATGAATGTATCTGTCCGGGGGATTTTTTCACTGGTCCGTGCGGGCTACCTGCAAGACAAAGAAAAAGCGTAAGAACGGCTGGCTCCCTTAGGAGCGCAGACCCTCCGACGCTCAAGTCAGTTACAGGTGCACAACGGCGAGCTGCTATGGACGAAAGTGGTAGGGAAAAGGGTTTCCAACCTGTACTCTGGAGCCTGGGGGTGAGCATTTATAGACATTGGCGACCTACCGTGGCCCGACACGTGGAGATTCTTTCCGGCGCCTTCTAGACCCCCACGTTCTGGCTCGCGTGGGTCTCTGACAGTCCTTGGTACTCGCGCCCCTGACATTCTTTGTCGCCGAGCCAGCCAGGCGGTTTGAGTGGGGGAGAGCATCTTTCTTGTCACTGCCAGGTGGCTATTCTGGAATGTTCAAGTCTGAGAGGTCTCGAACTGATTTGAGCGGGCTTCCGTGGACCACGTTTGTCCACGTAGCTTCCGTGGGGTTTCGTCACCTGGCATCCTTTCATACATTGTGGGCGACCTCCGGTGGGGAGCTAAGGCGAGCTCGCCCTCCATTGCTCCGCCTTTTCTTCCACATCTATCAAGAGTCGGACCTCACGGGAGTGACCTCTTCGATAAACTGGGGAGTTCTGGCGAGCTTGGGCGAGCTCCTGAGCGAGCTTGGACGAGCTCCTGCACGAGCTTGGGCGAGCTCCTGCGCAAGCTAGGGCGAGCTCCTGCGTGAGCTAGGGGCGAGCTCCTGCGAGAGCTAGGGGCGTTTGTGGCGCCGGTATCTTTGTTATGCATGACGGTCTAACTCCCGCTACCACTGCCAGCGAATTCTCGTGCGGGCTTGGCGAGCTGCTGGGCGAGCTCGGGCGAGCTCCTGGGCGAGCTCTTGGGCGAGCTTAGGCGAGCTCCTGGGCGAGCTTAGGCGAGCTCCAGCGAGCTTAGGCGTGCTCCTAAGAGTGCTCTTTGCCTAGGCCCCTTCAGCCCAATGTGGATCTCGCTCCCTGTCAAGGTGATTTGGTGAGCACGGGGGGGGGGGGGGGGGGGGGGGGGGGGGGGCGAACTCCAGGGCAGATTTCAGCTACCCCCAATATTACCCCCTCCTAAGGGAGCGACCAAGGAGACTTTGACGCTTGCTCAAGAGTCTTGGTGCACAAGCCGGGCAGACTGGGAGTACCAGTCATTGGCGACCTCCACCCTGTGGGCTGCGGGCACCTGCCGTGGGCGGTCTGCGCCAAGAGCTTTGACTGCCAGTATTTCACAAATACCGGGCGGGCCGAGAGCATCAGCCACGAGCGATCTCCTTCCGGTGCGAGTTTGCCACACGCGGGCAGGGTCTGCTTCGGGCGAGCTTACGCGCCTACCGTGGGCGATCTGCACCGAGAGTTTTGACTGTCAGTATTTTACAAACGCCGGGCAGGCGAGAGTATCAGCCACGAGCGATCTCCTTCCGGTGCGAACTTGCCACACGCGGGCAGGGTCTGCTTCGGGCGAGCTTGGGCGCCTGCCGTGGGTGATCTGCACCGAGAGTTTTGACTCCCAGTATTTCACAAACACCGGGCGGGCCGGGAGCATCAGCCACGAGCGATCTCCTTCCGGTGCGAGCTTGTCACACGCGGTCAGGGTCTGCGTCGGGCGAGCTACGGGCTCCAGCCATGGGCGATTTGCGTCGAGAGCTTTGACTCCCGGTATTTCACAAACGCTGGGCGGGCCGGGAGCGTCAGCCACGAGCGATCTCCTTCCGGTGCGAGCTTGTCACACGCGGTCAGGGTCTGCATCGGGCGAGCTACGGGCTCTAGCCGTGGGCGATTTGCGTCGAGAGCTTTAACTCCCGGTATTTCACAAACGCTGGGCGGGCCGGGAGCGTCAGCCACGAGCGATCTCCTTCCGGTGCGAGCTTGTCACACGCGGTCAGGGTCTGCGTTGGGCGAGCTATGGGCTCCAGCCGTGGGCGATCTTGTGACTGGGGTATTGCTCCAAATCTCCAACGGTCGCTTCATCTTAAATGCGGTGCGAGGCTCGATGTTGATACAACGAATCTCATCATGAGATCCCGATCGGCGCGAGACATGTGTCTCCTCCTTATTTGTTTCTCTTTTGTCAGTAAATGATAGTGTCGGCGCCGGCGCAGCTTTTTCCACGCGTGGCCCACGTGGCGTTTGTCGATTGGAAAGAAACGAGCTGTCGCTTCGATTACCGTCACATCGCCTCGCCGAGCGCGCTCGGGCATTAACTGCGGCTCGATTCGCCTGCCTCTCACCCATCTATAAATAGGGGATGGGTGGCGATTTTTACCGTTGCGTGAAAACAGCTCTCCCTTCTCTTCAGCTCGCTCTTCCTCTTCTACTTTCAGCTCGCCTTTGCTTTTCTGTTCTAATGGCCTCCGCTGCCGATGCTGCTGCGGCCGCCACTGCTGCCACCGCCCAAGCCTCTTAGCCCGCCGCCGAGAAGGCGGTGGTCTGGCTGCAAAACCCGATCGGGGTGCCCGTCGGGGACAGTATCCTGGCGGCGATCGATCTCCCTCAGGAGATCCTCGTCGCCGAGATGCCACTCTCGGGGAGGCCGCCCCAGGGCACAGTAGCTTATGTCGGGCTACTGTGGTCTGGGCTGCGGTTCCCACTGAGTCATCTCACCGGGGAGCTCCTGGAGTTGACGGGGCTTTGCCCCGCCCAACTCTCAGGAAACTCCTGGGGGATACTCTACGGACTGTCCCAGCTGGAGACCGCCTTGAAGGCGAGGATCCCACTGAGCTACTTGCTCAAAAAGTGGCTCCTCAAGCCCGGGCCGGTCTTCAGCACCGTGGGCTGCGGCTACTTCTACCTCGCCGGGCGGCCTGGCGAGGTGCTCCCCTTCTCCACCATCGAGAGCAAGGACCGCCACTGGAAGGACTATCCTTTCGTGGCGGTCTGTGACTGGCGCGGGCGGCACAGCAGAGTCCCGGCTCACCCCGGGGTTCCTCCGACGGCGGTCTTCCGGGAGATCGCCTCCTTCCGAGCGGAGAAAAAGAAATGCATCGCTCCCGACCGGGAGCGATCCCTGGACGAGGCGTTCCTTCACTACCTCGGGGGGTGGACTCCGGAGAAGATCACCACCCCCGACTTCGCCTTCCAACTGAAGGACGGGAAGACCGGCGCTATTCTGCTGAAGCAGAAGATCGTCCGGAAGAAGAAGGAGGAGGAGATCGACACTATTCCGCCGATGCAGAACATCCCTCCTCCCTCCAAAGGGACCAGCAAGGGGGCAGGGAGCTCGGGAGGCAACCCCGCAAGAAGACGGTCCGGAGGCGAGCTTCGCCCATCCGCCTCAACGACCCCGACACCATGGAGATGCTCCGCCAGGGCGAAACCTCCGTTCCCCCGCAACCTCCTTGCCCTGACGCCGGCCCAGGTCAGCCTCCCGCCCCAACTCCAATTGTCCGCCGCAAGATTCAAATGGTCGAGCCCGGTGACCCGAACATCGACCTCCCGCTAACCATGGCGGAAGTCGAATCTGGGATGGCTCAGATATTAATGGGCTACTTCCCGGGCGATCTGACCGTCCCTCTTCGTGTAGCAGTGCTGACGCCGGAGATGGAGGCCCGCGGGAAGAAGAAGGTAAAGCTCACGGGGCCCGCGTCTTTGAACGTCCAGACGGAGCAGCGGCGAAAAGCGTTGGAGGAGGCGGGCTTGGATTCGGAGCCCAGTTGGACGGACTCCGCGGAGGAGGCACCAGGCTCCGAGGAGGAGGAGCCCGCCCCTCAAGCTCCTCGAGCGGAGCTTACCGCTCCCGCCCAAGTGGAGAAGCCCCCGGCTCCATCAGCTCCCGCACCAGGGGCGGGACCGAGTGGGCAGGAGCTTCCACCTCCTCCCGCCGGGGTGGAGGTCCAGCAGGGCGGGGTGCCACCCGCTGCTCCTCGGGAAATTTCCTACGAGGACAGTGGGTGAGAAACCCCCGCCGCCGCTGCGACCTCAACGCCCCCTGCAGCTTCCATTCCCGCTCCTCTGCCCTCGTCGTCTGGACGGGGCAAGGAGAAAGCGGACTTCCCGGAGGATCTGGGGGACTTGATCTATAGGTCCCCCTCCTTCGTGGATATTGGCTCCGACTCCGAGTCTTCCAGCTCGGAGTCGGAGGCCAAGGGGGTCAGGGCGGACCCTCCGAGCCCGCCAGCGGCCGGAGCTCGCCCGGGGGAGGTGCCAGCCTCCACTCCTCCCGGCGTGCCCCTTCCTACCGAAGCTCCGGGGGGTCCCAGCACGGGCTCCTCTGCGGAGGAGGGGAGGGCGCCCTACTACGTGCGGCAGCTGCTGGGCCGCAACGTCTTCGCCCGAGCCCCCTTCGCTTCAATAAGCGAACGCCTGGCCGAGGTACATCTTACTCTCTCTGACCCTTCTGCCAAAAATGTTAATTCCTGCTTTTTGCTGACTTTTTCATCTTCCTTATGCAGGCGGAGAAACAGAGCCAGGCACTGGCCGCGGAGGTCGCTGGGGCCGGGAAGGCGCTGGCCGCCTTGTTTGACGATTACCTTCGGGGGTCTGAGCGCAAGGTGGACGAGCACATCCACGAGCTCCAGCGGGCTTCGCACGCCGTGGCTCTGAAAGAGGCGGAGGAGCTTCGGTAGAGGGTCGCGACCCTGGTGTCGGGCATGGCCGAGCTGAAGGAGGCCCAGCTCAAGACCTCCGACGACCTCCAAAAGGTTATGGCGGAGCGGGACAAGGCCGCGACCGCCGGAGAGACCGCTAGGAAGGAGGCGGCTCACCTTCAGGGCAAGGTCGCTGCTCTGAAGACAGAGATCGCCGCCCTGAAGGAGACTCACGCCGAAGGCCTTCGGGCTCAACAAGGTCGCCTCCAAGCTCAGCTGGACGATCTCCTCAAGAAGGGCGCCTTGGCCACTGTGGAAAAGTACAAGACCGAGAGATCGAAGAAGCGGCGCCGAGGAGACGACAGCGGGGCGGAGCCCAGCAAGCCTTGAGCTCGCTAATTTTGTAACCTTCTCTGTTTTGATTAATGAAAACTTAATGAAAACTTTCATCTTTTTGAGCCCGTCTCTTTGTTCATTTCTTTCTCTGTGTCGCTCATGAGTCCGCTTTAGGAGTTTCGCAGCGATCTCGAGAGTGATACCCCGGGCGAGGCAGCTAATTCGATTCAATCTCTTTATTTTAAAGTATATGCAAACGAAAAACTCGGCATGCTCGCTAAAACTCGATATAGTCTCTGAGCCCGGAAAAACGATAAGCGAACCAAAAGACTTCAAAAACTTCCCTACACTCAGAGCCTTAAACCATTTTTATTTTTTTAAAAGAAACTAATAAGTGCTAGCTGCCCCCTGCCCGGTTAATTTCCCTCGATGATCATGTTCAGCGGACTTGCCCTTTGAGGGGTAGGCCCATGCCAGGATGCTTCCGTTCGTGGCGGGTGAACGCGAAGGATCCTGGTTAAGTTTAGAGTCCACTAGGCAGCGGACTTCCCTGGGAATCTCAAGGTCGCCCACGGGCTGCCTCTAAGGATCCCGGTCTTGCTTTAAGTCCGCACAACGGCGGACTGCCTCGGGAAGCTCAAGGTCGCCCACTGGCTGCCTCTGAGGATCCCGGTCTTGCTTTAAGTCTGCACAATGGCGGACTGCCCTGGGAAGCTCAAGGTCGCCCACTGGCTGCCTCTGAGGATCCCGGTCTTGCTTTAAGTCCGTACAACGGTGGACTGCCCCGGGAAGCTCAAGGTCGCCCACTGGCTGCCTCTGAGGATCCCGGTGTTGCTTTAAGTCCGCACAACGGCGGACTGCCCCGGGAAGCTCAAGGTCGCCCACTAGCTGCCTCTGAGGATCCCGGTCTTGCTTTAAGTCCGCTCAGCGGCGGACTGCACTTTATAGATCATGCGGCCTCTATGCTGCGCCGAGCTCTCGAGTTAAATTCTTTGTTGAAACCTCCATCGTTCATTCATAACTTCTTCAGAAGATAATTTACAAAAATCCCCTTATGCATAAAACTTGCAAAGGTGCAAAGCATTCCAAGGTCGCTCTAACAGGTCGCCTTCAGCGGTCATCAACTGGTAAGCCCCCGAGCCTCGCGCTTCGCGTATTATATAGGTGCCTTCCCAGTTTGCCGTGAGCTTTCCTGCATTAGGCTCCTGCGTGTTTGCGAACACCTTTCTCATCACCATGTCCCCGGCTTTGAATGCTCGATGGCGGACTCTTTTGTCATAGGCGCGCTTCATTTCCTGCCTATATCCGGCGAGGTGTAGATTAGCTCGCTCCCATCTTTCTTCGAGCTGATCGAGGGAGTCGGCGAGCAGCTTGTCGTTGTCGACTTCCTCCGACGCAAGCCTTCTTTCAGTGGGTAGCTCGGCTTCTATAGGCAGCACGGCTTCGCAACCAAAAGTGAGACTGAAAGGGGACTCGTTAGTTGAGCGACGTGGAGTAGTGCGCTAGGCCCACAAGAATCCATCGAGCTCCTACTCCCACAATCCTTTTTTTCCTTCCAGCCTTTTTTTGAGGTTGTCTAGTATCACGCGATTCGTAGCTTCGGCCTGCCCGTTGCTTTGAGGGTACCTTGGGGACGAGAATCTTAGGTCGACTCCATATTCAACACAAGAGCTTCTGATCAAGCGATTGTCGAACTAGCGACCATTGTCGGTGATAAGTATCCGAGGCAGACCGAACCGACAGAAAATATTCTTCCAAAGGAAGTCTTTCACTTGCTTCTCACCTATCTTAGCTAGCGGGACCGCTTCCACCCATTTGGTGAAGTAGTCCGTAGCCACTAAGATGAATTTCTTTTGCCGAGCTGACACGGGGAAAGGTCCCACAATGTCCAGTCCCCATTGCTGGAAAGGCCAGGGGCTCGCCAGAGGATGCAGTTCTTCTGCAGGCATGTGATTCGTCGTGGCGTGCCTCTGGCATTGGATGCACCTCTGGGCGACCTTCAAGGCGTCTTGCTCCAGAGTGGGCCACCAGTACCCTTGCCTCCGTACTTTCGCAGCTAGAGACTGCCCACCAGCGTGGTTTCCCAGCTCGCCAGAGTGAATGCAATTCAGAACTTCTTCGGTCTCCGGGCTCTCGATGCAACAAAGATTTAGCCCGCCAAAAGATCTTCGAAAAAGGCGATCCCAGCGAATGAGATAGCGACCAGCGCATTTCTCCACTCGCCGGGCTTCCTCACTACCCTCTGGAAGTTCGCCCTTCTGGAGAAAACGCAGGATGGGGGCGGTCCACCCGTCGGATGATATGTCGGCAGAGACTTGGTTCACCTCGGGCTCTATCAGTTGGAGCCGAGACTGATTTTGGATCTCGATGAGAATCTGGCGAGCTTCTGATGTTCCCAGAAGGGAGGCGGCGTTTGCCAAAGCATCAGCTCGCCTATTATCGGCCCGCAGAATTTGCTCGAAGGAGATCTTCTCGAATTCCGCGGCCTTGCCCTTTACCAGATCCATATAGCCCGCCATTCTCGCATCCTGGGAGGCGTACTCTCCATTGATTTGGCAAATAATTAGCTGGGAATCGCTGAAAACCTTCAAGCGTTTGGCGCCTACCTCTTGAGCGAGCTCCAGACCAGCCAGTAACGCCTCATATTCTGCTTCATTGTTGGTAGCAGTGAAGTCCAGCCGGACTGATTTCTCAAGTAGCACCTCCTGGGCGATCAGTGCGACCCCGATCCCAGCCCCCGAAGCGTTGGAGGATCCATCGACGAATAATTCCCAGCCCGCCACCTCTGAATGCTTAGTTGGAGGAAGCTCGCCTTGGTTGTCCAAGAACCTCGCCTTCCAAGGGTGGGCCTCAGTTGGCTCATCCTCCTGGTACTGGACCGGCTCTTCTATGGGGAAGTCTGCCAAGAAATCGGCGAGAGCCTGCCCTTTGACAGCAACTCGAGGGACATACTCCAAACCATAGGCGGAGAGCTCGGCGGACCATCGATAGAGCCTGCCTGCTACCGAGGGTCTGGAGAGCGCGCTCTTTAGAGGGTGCTCAGTGATGACTTTGACAGCGTGCGCCGAGAAGTAGGGGTGAAGCTTTCTCGCAGTAAGGACCAAGGCCAATGCGACCTTCTCGATTGGTCGATACCGGAGCTCGGCGGGAAGCATTGTGTGGCTTACAAAGTAGACAGGCCGCTCTACCTTCGCTTCTTCGACCACGAGGACTCCGCTTACCGCATTCTCTGTGACTGCGAGATATACGCCAAGCTCGGCGTCATCTTTGGGTGCCGCTAGGATTGGCGGGCTCGCCAAATAGTCCTTGATCTTTTGAAAGGCGCGCTCACACTTTTCATCCTAACAAATGCTCGCTCCTTTTCGTAGTAGCTCGAAAAGAGGTCAGCAATTGTCTGAGGATTTGGAGATGAACCGATTTAGCGCGGTGATTCGCCCGCTCAACCTCTGGACTTCCTGCCGGGTTCTTGGTGCGGGCATCTCGACAAGTGCTCGGATTTGCCCAGGGTCGGCCTCGATCCCCCTGTGGGTGACCAGGTACCCTAGGAATTTTCCCGAAGTCACCCCGAATGCGCACTTCACCGGGTTTAGCCTCATTTGATACTTTCTCAACACTTCGAAGATTTCACGGAGATCGGCGATATGCCCCTCTCGCTTTCGACTTTTCACCAGGAGGTCGTCTACATAAACTTCGACGTTCCTGCCGATCTGACCCTTAAACATCTGAGTGACTAACCTTTGGTAGGTCGCTCCAGCGTTCTTTAGTCCAAAATGCATCACTCGATAGCAGAATAGCTTCTGGTAGCCCGCCCCAGAATAGAAAGCGGTTTTCTCTTGATCGTCGACGTGGAAAGGTATCTGGTTATACCCTGAATATCCATCCATGAAGGACAAGGCCTGGAACCCGACAGCTGCGTCGACCAGCGCGCCTATTCGCGGGAGGGGGAATTCGTCCTTCGGGCATGCTTTGTTAAGGTCGGAGAAATCGATGCACACTCTGACCGCTCCGCTCTTCTTGGGTACTGCCACGATGTTACAGATCCACTCGGGGAAGTGCGCCTCGCGTATAAAGCCAGCTCGTGTTGGAAATAAATCCATGGCAGAGGCCCGCAGCGGAAGCAAAGTGAAGGTCCGAGGACCGTAGGCCGTGTGCGTTTCATATCAAAATTTTCATCGAAACGTTCTACATATGCGTGTATGAAACTAGCATGGCAACTACACAAACCCCTAACAACGATCTAACGCAAAAGAACAATCTAGCATGTATGCATGTTCTAATTATGTTAGATCTACTTGTTAGAGATCATACCTGCGTGCGGAATCTTTCACCGCGACAAATTTCTTCTTTGTCGATGGAGACGGGCTACGGATCTGCTCGACATAGCTTCGGTGCGACGGCTATAACTTTCTGCTCCGAACTCCGATTGGGCTGAAATTTGGACTGAAGGTAACCAACTTTGAGACGCAACTTTTGCAACAAGTTTCACATCGTTTGGACTTCTGTAGATCTCATAATAACAGAAATAACGCTGATTTTCTGTGCAGATTCTGGACAGTAAAAGGTTGCGGGAGATGCCTTCTTGTTCACCCGATCTCACACGATGCACGGAACCTCGTCGATGGATCTCTGAGTGCCTCCATACAACGAGCCTTCTCCTTCTACGAAACACCACGCGAGGAAGACGATTCGCCATCCAATGGCGCAAGCGAGGGAGAGAGAGACGAGAGAGGAGATGCGAAGAGAGGAGAGGGGGTGGCTAGGGTTTCCCCCATGGCTTGGGCCGGCCCTAGGGCTTGCATGGATCATTAATTTCGTCCCCCCCTCTCTCCCTATGCCTTATATAGGGCCGGCCTTATCCTTACGGATAAGCCTAGCGGATAGGATTGACTGATTCAAACCTCTCCCTATATATCTCTTCTTTTATCTCTATTTTTTTCATGTTTTCGAAAACGGTCAAAACCAGCCCGTTTTCTGCGCCTCTTGACCGACCCTTTTCATCAGAGGCAACAACCTCCTGAAACTAATAGGGCCGGCCTTGACCAGTCTCTCACCACTCAGGGCCGACCCCCTTAGTGCATAGTGGCGCATAGTATGACCCAAACGCCCTTATGTCACTAGTTGGCCGTTCCTCGTGTACGAGACTTTGCAAGGCACACATAAGTGAAGTGCACCAGTGATTTCACTATTCTCTGAGATTCCCGAAGGGTGCCCCTAGTGAAGTCAACTAGTCAACTCGCAACATATCCCGGTGCATCGCACCCATGTGGCAAAGTCCACTTATGACAAGGAATTGCTACATGTGTCTCTGCACTAACCTAGGGTTTCCCCTTAGTGCACACACGTAGCTACGCATCTACCGTGCACTAGTACGAAGCACTCACAGAGCGTAGGCTTGGACTTCTCGCTTCCTCTAACTACGTTCTGTGTTTCGACGAGATGGTATAAGAACCGTACATAATGTCGATAAGGTGGAACCTTCAGGGACCAGGGTTAATGGCTTCCAACTCAGACTCGATCGACACACTACCCGAGTGTACCATCGATCATCTGAGTCCGAGTTAATCTGCGTAGCCACCCAGAGTGTGACGCAGGCTGCACTCCAATCCCCCCGGACTTACTATGTTCTCCCTTATACCCTTGCTCTCCGCTTAGTATGGTAAACTCGCTGTCCCTCCACTGGTGCCATGATGTAACTCGAGCGGTGGAGAATACCGTCAGACTCGAGTGCTCATATGACTCGGTTCCTTCCAGGTTGACCATGTACATCGTACCTCCGATAACTCTGCCGAGTAACCGGATCCGTCACCAGTCGAACTGATGACCACCTGGCCAGGGTTTAATACGACGTAGGTCAGACCAAGGAACGCACCTCCCGTTAGGGGTGTGGATAGCCTACAGGAGTGACATGCTGATGCAACGTCAGCCGAGTAACCCAGTACACCGTGGTTTTGGATCACTGCATCCGGATCCTCACACATTGGTGCGCCAAAGCACCACACAACTGGTTAGTCCACCAAACATGGTTCCTCAGGGTTTAGGACCGTTTTACCCTAAGCAGAAACATGGTTTAGCGCACCGGTGTCTGCTCACCTATCTGTGCACCGTGTTGGTTCCGTTCGGCCACAGACACTGTGCTTGGTAATGACCGTGATGGAGACACCCACGCTCTGTCATCCCAACAGCTTAACCTGATAGTGCGACCAACCCTAATCAGAGCTGCGAACGTATTTAGGTTACATGGGACCAGTCCCTTGAGTCTCCCACTCAAGAGGATTACCATGTAGCCATGGCTCTCTGTTCTGTAATCAGAACACATACTAAGGTACGTACCTAGATGCAATCTTATACTATCAACCATACATAGCTAAACTATAGGTTTTACGAGCTGTAGACCTCACCAATTATAACAATCTCCCACTAGGTCTAACGAGGAATAACGGTGTTGAGCTTTGTAGCTTCTACATGCTGCCCAAAAGCCTTTGCAGGAATTCCCTAAAGGAATTGGCAACATTATCTGTAGATTCCACCTCAGTACCGCTACTTGCATTTCCTAATGGATCCATTCTATTTCATTCGTATGATCCATTCTAATTCCTTTGTATGATCCATTGTTATTCATTCATACGATCCATTCTAATTCATTCGTACGAAGGAAATTCATTCATACAATCCATTCCATTCTAATTCATTCGCACGATCCATTCTAATTCATTCATATGATCCATTCTAATTCATTCATACAATCCATTCTAATTCTTTCACACGATACATTCTAATTCATTCGTACGATCCATTCTACTACATTATAATGGATCGTATGAATGAATTAGATTACGATCCATTCTATTTCATTCGTACGATCCATTCTAATTCATTCGTACAATTCATTCTATTTCATTGATACGATCCATTCTACTTCATTCGTATGATCCATTCTAATTCATTCGCACGAATTTATCCATTCTAATTCATTCGTACGATCCATTCTAATTCATTCGTACAATCCATTCTAATTCATTCGTACCATCCATTCTAATTCATTCGCACGAATATATCCGATCCATTCTAATTCATTCATACAATCCATTCTAATTCTTTCACACGATCCATTCTATTTTATTCGTACGATCCTTTCTAATTCATTCGTACAATCCATTCTATTTCATTCGTATGATCCATTCTAATTCATTCGCATGAATGTATCAATTCTAATTCATTCGTACGATCCATTCTAATTCATTCATACAATCCATTCTAATTCATTCGCACGATCCATTCTAATTCATTCATACGATCCATTCTAATTCATTCATACAATCCATTCTAATTCTTTCACACGATCTTTTCTAATTCATTCGCACGATCCATTCTAATTCATTCGAACCATTCTAATTCATTCGCACAATCTATTCTAATTTATTCGTATGATTAATTCTAATTCATTCATGCGATCCATTGTAATTCCTTCATACGATCTATTCTAATTCATTCTTACGATCCATTCTAATTCATTCGTATGTATCCATTCTAATTCATTCATACGATCTACTGAATTAGAATGGATATATTAGTGCAAATGAATTAGAATGGATCATACGAATGAGTAAGAATGGATTGTATGAATGAATTAGAATGGATCGTACGAATGAATTAGAATTGATCGTGCGAATGAATTAGAATGGATCGTACAAATAAATTAGAATGGATACATTCGTGCGAATGAACTAGAATGGATCATACGAATGCGTAAGAATGGATCGTACGAATGAAATAGAATGGATTGTACGAATGAATTAGAATGGATCCTGCTAATGAATTAGAATGGATCATATAAATGAATTAGAATGGATACATTCGTGCGAATGAATTAGAATGGATCGCATGAATGAATTAGAATAGATCGTGCGAATGAATTAGAATGGATCGTACGAATGAATTAGAATGGATCGCATGAATGAATTAGAATAGATCGTACGAATGAATAAGAATGGATCGTACGAATGAATTAGAATGGATACATTCGTGCGAATGAATTAGAATGGATCGTATGAATGAATTAGATTGGATCGTACGAATGAATTAGAATGGATACATTCGTGCGAATGAATTAGAATGGATCATACGAATGAGTAAGAATGGATCGTACGAATGAAATAGAATGGATTGTACGAATGAATTAGAATGGATCGTACGAATGAATTAGAATGGATCATGTGAAAGAATTAGAATGGATTGTATGAATGAATTAGAATGGATCATATGATCCATTCTAATTCAAAAGTACGATCCATTCTAATTCATTCATACGATCCATTCTAATTCATTCGCACGAATGTATCCATTCTAATTCATTCGTACGATCCATTCTATTTCATTCGTACGATCCATTCTAATTCATTCGCACGATCGATTCTAATTCATTCGCACGAATATATCCGATCCATTCTAATTCATTCATACGATCCATTCTAATTCATTCGCACGAATGTATCCATTCTAATTCGTTCGTACGATCCATTCTAATTTATTCATACGATCCATTCTAATTCATTCATACGATCCATTCTAATTCATTCACACGATCCATTCTAATTCATTCGCACGAATGTATCCATTCTATTTCATTCGTACGATCCAGATCCATTCGAATTCATTCGTACGATCCATTCTAATTCATTCATACAATCCATTCTATTTCATTCGTACGATCCATTCTGACTCATTCGTACGATCCATTCTAATTCATTCGTACGATCCATTCTAAATTATTCGTACGATCCATTCTAATTAGAATGGATCATACGAATGAGTAAGAATGGATCGTACGAATGAAATAGAATGGATTTTACGAATGAATTAGAATGGATCATACGAATGAATTAGAATGGATTGTACGAATGAATTAGAATGGATACATTCATGCGAATGAATTAGAATGGATCATACGAATGAGTAAGAATGGATCGTACGAATGAAATAGAATGGATTGTACGAATGAATTATAATGGATCGTACGAATGAATTAGAATAGATTGTATGAATGAATTAGAATGGTTACATTCGTGCGAATGAATTAGACTGGATCGTACGAATGAATTAGAATAGATCGTACGAATAAATTAGAATAGATCGTACGAATGAATTAGAATAGATCGTGCGAATGAATTAGAATGGATCGTACGAATGAATTAGAATAGATCGTACGAATGAATTAGAATGGATCGTACGAATAAATTAGAATAGATTGTGCGAATGAATTAGAATGGATCATGCGAATGAATTAGAATGGATCATATGAATGAATTAGAAGGGATACATTCGTGCGAATTAATTAGAATGGATCGTACGAATGAATTAGAATGGATCGTATGAATGAATTAGAATGGATACATTCGTACGAATGAATTAGAGTATGATCCATTCTTACTCATTGGTATGATCCATTCTAATTCATTCGCACGAATGTATCCATTCTAATTCATTCGTACGATCCATTCTAATTCATTCATACGATCTATTCTAATTCATTCGTACGATCCATTCTAATTTATTCGCACGATCCATTCTAATTCAATAATACGATCCATTCTAATTTATTCGTACGACGCACGATCCATTCTAATTCATTCGCACGATCCATTCTAATTAATTCGTACGATTGTGCTAGTGAATTAGAATTGATACATTCGTACGATCCATTCCAATTCCTTCGTACGATCATTCATTCGCACGAATGTATCCATTCTAATTCATTCATACGATCCATTCTAATTGATTAATACGATCCATTCTAATTTATTTGCACGAATATATCCATTCTAATTCAATCATACGATCCATTCTAATTCATTCATACGATCTATTCTAATTCTATCGCACGAATGTATCCATTCTAATTCATTCGTACGATCCATTCTAATTCATTCGTACGATCCGTTCTAATTCATTCAGACGATCCATTCTAATTTATTCATACAATCCATTCTAATTCTTTCACACGATCCATTCTAATTCATTCGTAGATCCATTCTAATTCATTCATACGATCCATTCTAATTCATTCGTACAATCCATTCTATTTCATTCGTACGATCCATTCTAATTCATTCATACGATCCATTCTAATTCATCATTCGTACGATCCATTCTATTTCATTCGTACGATCCATTCTAATTCATTCGTATGATCCATTCTAATTTATTCGCACGAATGTATCTATTCTAACTCAGTCGTACGATCCATTCTAATTTATTCGTATGATTCATTCTAATTCATTCGCACGATCCACTCTAATTCATTCATACGATCCAATCTAATTCATTCATACGATCCATTCTAATTCTTTCGCACGATTGTATCCATTCTAATTCATTCGTACGATCCATTCTAATTCATTCTCACAATCTATTCTATTTCATTTGCACGATCCATTCTAATTCATTCGTACGATCCATTCTAATTCATTCGTACGATCTATTCTAATTCATTCGTACGATCCATTCTAATTCATTCGTATAATCCATTCTAATTCATTCGTACGATCCATTCTAATTCCTTCGTACGATCCATTCTAATTCATTCGTACGATCTATTCTAATTCATTCGCACGAATGTATCCATTCTAATTCATTCGTACGATCCATTCTAATTCATTCGCACGATCCATTCTAATTCATTCGTACGATCCATTCTATTATATTCATACGATCCGTTCTAATTCATTCATACGATCCATTCTAATTCATTCATACGATCTATTCTAATTCATTCATATGATCCAATCTAATTCATTCATACGATCCATTCTAATTCATTCGTACAAACTATTCTAATTCATTCGTACGATCCATTCTAATTCCGTCGTACGATCCATTCTTACTCATTCGTATGATCCATTCTAATTCATTCATACGATCCATTCTAATTCATATGTACGATCGATTCTAATTCATTCGCACGATCCATTCTAATTCATTCATACGATCCAATCTAATTCATTCGCACGATCCATTCTAATTCATTCATATGATCCATTATTACTCGTTCGTATGGTCTATTCTAATTTATTCGTACGATCCATTCTAATTCATTCGTACGATCCATTCTAAATCCTTAGTATGATCTATTCTAATTTATTTGCACGAATGTATCCATTCTAATTCATTCGTACGATCCATTCTAATTCATTCGTACGATCCATTCTAATTCATTCGTACGAAGGAATTAGAATGGATTGTATGAATGAATTAGAATGGATCGTATGAATGAGTAAGAATGGATCATACGAATGAATTAGAATGGATCGTACGAATGAATTAGAATGGATCGTACGAAGGAATTAGAATGGATCGTACGAATGAATTAGAATAGATTGTACGAATGAATTAGAATGGATCGTATGAATGAATTAGATTGGATCGTATGAATGAATTAGAATAGATCGTATGAATGAATTAGAATGGATCGTATGAATGAATAAGAATGGATCGTACGAATGAAATAGAATGGATCGTACGAATGAATTAGAATGGATCGTGCGAATGAATTAGAATGGATCGTACGAATGAATTAGAATGGATACATTCGTGCGAATGAATTAGAATGGATCGTACGAATGAATTAGAATGGATTGTACGAATGAATTAGAATGGATCGTATGAATGAATTAGATTGGATCGTATGAATGAATTAGAATGGATCGTACGAATTAATTAGAATAGATCGTACGAATGAATTAGAATGGATCGTACGAATGAATTAGAATGGATCGTGCGAATGAATTAGAATAGATTGTGCGAATGAATTAGAATGGATTGTATGAATGAATTAGAATGGATCGTATGAATAAATTAGAATGGATACATTCGTGCAAAAGAATTAGAATGGATCGTATGAATGAATTAGATTGGATCGTTTGAATGAATTAGAATGCATCGTGCGAAGGAATTAAAATGGATACTGTGGGTGCAAATTTTGGCAGAAGTTTACCAACTACCATGGGACCCACCAGCCCTGCCTGGTGGGCCCACGAAGACTACCATGGGACCCACCGGCCCTGCCTGGTGGGCCCACGAAGACTACCACGGGACCCACCGGCCCTGCCTGGTGGGCCCACGAAGACTACCATGGGACCCACCGGCCCTGCCTGGTGGGCCCACGAAGACTACCATGGGACCCACCGGCCCTGCCTGGTGGGCCCACGAAGACTACCACGGGACCCACCGGCCCTGCCTGGTGGGCCCACGAAGACTACCACGGGACCCACCGGTCCTGCCTGGTGGGCCCACGAAGACTACCACGGGACCCACCGGCCCTGCCTGGTGGGCCCACGAAGACTACCAGGGGACCCACCGGCCCTGCCTGGTGGGCCCACGAAGACTACCACGGGACCCACCGGCCCTGCCTGGTGGGCCCACAAGGACTACCATGGAACCCACCGGCCCTGCCTGGTGGGCCCACGAAGACTACCATGGGACCCACCGGCCCTGCCTGGTGGGCCCACGAAGACTACCACGGGACCCACCGGCCCTGCCTGGTGGGCCCATGAAGACTACCACGGGACCCACCGGCCCTGCCTGGTGGGCCCACGAAGACTACCATGGGACCCACCGGCCCTGCCTGGTGGGCCCACAAGCCTGTAGAATCCCCTAGAAGACGGTAGCGGGGCCCGCCAGCTTTACCTGAAGAATCCCCAAATACGACAGCAGAAACCACCATTTACCCCGGAATTCCTCCCAGAGAAGCCTATAAATAGCAGAGCCTTCGAATGTAAAAGGATCGAATCTCAGATCGAATTCTCAGTTCTAAAACCAGAGCTCTGGGATTTCCAACTTCCCATCTTCCACCTCTCTTTGATCTTCTTTCTCTCTCGAAGAGATCAGTGTTTACAGTGATACTCGGCCTATCGAGATCACTCCAGCATAAGTGTTAGTGAATTCGGGTTGCTCCCTATAGCACGGAGACGTAGGCTTCGGCTGAACTCCGAGATCAATCTCTTGTGTCAAACTCTCTCTGATTGCATATCTCTATTTACATATCAAAAGGCTTCAACTGCAATCAATAGATCGTCCAACGATCTTCAACGTCAATTTCAACTCCAATTGACTGGTGCTGCGAGAGTCTTCGGGTCGGCACGAAAATTTTCCCCCACAGATACATTCGTGCAAATGAATTAGAATGGATCGTGCGAATGAATTCGAATGGATCCATACGATCCATTCTAATTTATTCATACGATCTATTCTACTTCTTTCGCACGAATGTATCCATTCTAATTCATTCGTATGATCTATTCTAATTCATTCATATGATTCATTCTAATTCATTTGTACGATCAATTCTAATTCATTCATCTGATCCATTCTAATTCATTTGTACAATCCATTCTATTTCATTCGTACGAATGTATCCATTCTAATTCATTCGTACAATCCATTCTATTTCATTCGTACGATCCATTCTTACTCATTCGTATGATCCATTCTAATTCATTCGCACGAATGTATCCATTCTAATTCATTCGTACGATCCATTCTAATTCATTCATACAATCCATTCTAATTTATTTGCACGAATATATCCATTCTAATTCATTCATATGATCCATTCTAATTCATTCATACGATCTATTCTAATTCTTTCGCACGAATGTATCCATTCTAATTCATTAGTACGATCCATTCTAATTCCTTCGTACGATCCATTCTAATTCCTTCGTACGATCCATTCTAATTTCTTTGTACGACCCATTATATTTCATTCGTATGATCCATTCTAATTCCTTTGTACGATCCATTCTAATTCATTCGTACGATCCATTCTAATTCATTCGTACAGATCGTGTGAAAGACTTAGAATGGATTGTACGAATGAATTAGAATGGATCGTGCCAATGAATTAGAATGGATCGTATGAATGAATTAGAATGGATACATATGAATGAATTAGAATGGATCGTATGAATGAATTAGATTGGATCGTATGAATGAATTAGAATGGATCGTGCGTCGTACGAATAAATTAGAATGGATCGTATTAATGAATTAGAATGGATCGTGCGAATGAATTAGAATGAATCGTACGAATAAATTAGAATGGATCGTATGAATGAATTAGAATGGATACATACGAATGAATTAGAATGGATCGTATGAATAAATTAGACTGGATCGTATGAATGAATTAGAATGGATACATTCGTGTGAATGAATTAGAATGGATCGTATGAATGAATTAGATTGGATCGTATTAATGAATTAGAACGGATCGTGCGAATGAATTAAAATGGATCATATGAATAAATCAGAATGGATACATTCGTGCGAATGAATTAGAATGGATCATACAATTGAGTAAGAATGGATCGTACGAATGAAATAGAATATATCGTACGAATGAAATAGAATGGATTGTACGAATGAATTAGAATGGATCGTACGAATGAATTAGAATGGATATATTCGTGCGAATGAATTAGAATGGATCGTACGAATGAATTAGAATGGATATATTTGTGCGAATGAATTAGAATTGATCGTACGAATGAGTAAGAATGGATCGTACGATTGTATTCATGCAAATGAATTAGAATGGATCGTATGTACGAATGAGTTAGAATGGATCGTACGAATGAGTAGGAATGGATCGTACGAAAGAAATAGACTGGATTGTACGAATGAATTAGAATGGATCGTACGAATGAATTAGAATGGATCGTGTGAAAGAATTAGAATGGAGTGTATGAATGAATTAGAATGGATCGTATGAATGAATTAGAATGGATCATACGAATGAATTAGAATGGATACATTCGTGCGAATGAATTAGAATGGATCATACGAATGAATTAGAATGGATACATTCGTGCGAATGAATTAGAATGGATCATACGAAAGAATTAGAATGGATCATACGAATGAATTAGAATGGATACATTCGTGCGAATGAATTAGAATGGATCATACGAATGAGTAAGAATGGATCCTACGAATGAAATAGAATGGATTGTACGAATGAATTAGAATGGATCGTACGAATGAAATAGAATGGATCATAATCTAATTCATTCATACGATCCATTCTAATTCATTCGCACAATCTATTATAATTCATTCGCACGATCCATTCTAATTCATTCGTACGATCTTTTCTAATTCATTCGTACGATCCAGATCCATTCTAATTCCTTCATACGATCCATTCTAATTCATTTGTACAATCCATTCTATTTCATTCGTACAATCCATTCATACTCATTCGTACGATCTATTCTAATTCATTCGTACATACGATCCATTCTACTTCATTTGCATGAATACATTCGTACGATCCATTCTTACTCATTCATATGATCCATTCTAATTCATTCGCACGAATGTATCCATTCTAATTCATTCGTACGATCCATTCTAATTCATTCGCATAATCTATTCTAATTCATTCGTACAATCCATTCTAATTCATTCGCACGATCCATTCTAATTCATTCATACGATCCATTCTAATTCATTCATACAATCCATTCTAATTCTTTCACACGATCCATTCTAGTTCATTCGTACGATCCATTCTAATTTCCATTCTAATTCATTCATACGATCCATTCTAATTCATTCGCACGAATGTATCCAATCAAATTCATTCGGACGATCCATTCTAATTAATTCGCACGATCCTTTCTAATTCATTCATACGATCCATTCTAATTCATTTGTACAATTCATTCTAATTCATTCGCACGAATGAATTAGAATGGCTCGTAAGAATGAATTAGAATGGATCGTACGAATGAATTAGAATGGATCGTGTGAAAGAATTAGATTGGATCGTACGAATGAAATAGAATGGATCGTACGAATGAAATAGTATGGATCGTATGAATGAATTAGAATGGATCGTGCTAATGAATTAGAATAGATTGTGCGAATTAATTAGAATGGATCGTACGAATGAATTAGATTGGATTGTATGAATGAATTAGAATTGATCGTGCGAATGCCTTAGAATTGATCTTATGAATGAATTAGAATGGATCGTGCGAATGAATTGGAATGGATCATACGAATGAATTAGAATGGATACATTAGTGCGAATGAATTAGAATGGATCGTACGAATGAAATAGAATGGATCATACGAATGAATTAGAATAGATCGTGCGAATGAATTAGAATGGATCGTATGAATGAATTAGAATAGATTGTACGAATGAATTAGAATGGATCATACGAATGAGTAAGAATGGATCGTACGAATAAAATAGAATGGATTGTACGAATGAATTAGAATGAATCGTACGAATGAATTAGAATGGATACATTCGTGCGAATAAATTAGAATAGATCATACGAATGAGTAAGAATGGATCGTACGAATGAAATAGAATGGATTGTACGAATGAATTAGAATGGATCGTACGAATGAATTAGAATGGATCATACGAATGAAATAGAATGGATCATACGAATGAGTAAGAATGGATCATACGAATGAAATAGAATGGATTGTACGAATGAATTAGAATGGATCGTACGAATGAATTAGAATGGATCGTGTGAAAGAATTAGAATGGATTGTATGAATGAATTAGAATGGATCGAATGAATTAGAATGGATACATTCGTGCGAATGAATTAGAATGGATCGTATGAGTGAATTAGAATGGATCGTACGAATGAATTAGAATGGATCAGATACATTCGTATGAATGAATTAGAATGGATCGTGCGAATGAATTTGAATGGATCGTACGAATGAATTAGAATGGATCGTACGAATAAAATAGAATGGATCGTAAGAATGAATTAGAATGGATATATTCGTGCGAATGAATTAGAATGGATCGTATGAATGAATTAGAATGGATCGTACTTATGAATTAGAATGGATCGTACGAATGAATTAGAATGGATACACGATCCAATCTAATTCATTCATACGATCCATTATAATTCATTCGTACAATCCATTCTAATTCATTCGCACGATCCATTCTAATTCATTCGCACAAATGTATCCATTCTATTTCATTCGTACGATCCATTCTAATTCATTCCCACGATCAATTCTAATTCATTCGTACGATCCATTCTAATTCATTCATACAATCCATTCTTACTCATTCGTATGATCCATTCTAATTCTTTTGCACGAATATATCTATTCTAATTCAATGGATCGTATGAATGAATTAGAATGGATACATATGAATGAATTAGAATGGATCGTACGAATGAATTAGAATTAATCGTATGAATGAATTAGAATAGATTGTGTGAATGAATTAGAATGGTGCGAATGAATTAGAATGGATCGTGCGAATGAATTAGAATGGATCGTATGAATGAATTAGAATGGATCACGTACAATCCATTCTATTTCATTCGTACGATCCATTCTTACTCATTAGCACGATCCATTCTAATTCATTCGTACAATCCATTCTAATTCATTCACATGATCCATTCGAATTCACTCATACGATCCATTCTAATTCATTCATATGATCCATTCTAATTCATTTGTATCCATTCTATTTCATTCGCACGATCCATTCGAATTCATTCGCACGATCCATTCTAATTCATTCATACAATCCATTCTAATTCATTCATACAATCGATTCTTAATCATTCGTATGATCCATTCTAATTCATTTGCACGAATATATCCATTCAAATTCAATGGATCGTATGAATGAATTAGAATGGATACATACGAATGAATTAGAATGGATTGTATGAATGAATTAGAATGGATCGTATGAATGAATTTGAATGGATCGTGCGTCGTACGAATGAATTAAAATGGATCGTATTAATGAATTAGAATGGATCGTGAGAATGAATTAGAATGGATCGTACGAATGAATTAGAATGGATCGTATGAATGAATTAAAATAGATTGTGCGAATGAATTAGAATGGATCGTACGAATGAAGTAGAAGGGATACGAATAAATTAGAATGGATACATTCGTGCGAATGAATTAGAATGGATCATACGAATGAGTAAGAATGGATCGTACGAATGAATTAGAATGGATCGTATGAATGATTTAGAATTGATCGTGTGAATGAATTAGAATGGATTATGCGAATGAATTGGAATGGATCGTACGAATGAATTAGAATAGATACATTCGTGCGAATGAATTAGAATGGATCATACGAATGAGTAAGAATGGATCGTACGAATGAGTAAGAATGGATCGTACGAATGAAATAGAATGGATTGTACGAATGAATTAGAATGGATCGTACGAATGAATTAGAATGGATTGAATTAGAATGAATCGTACGAATGAATTAGAATGGATCGTATGAATGAATTAGAACAAAGGAATTAGAATGGATCGTACGAAGGAATTAGAATGGTACGAATGAATTAGAATGGATCGTACAAATGAATTAGAATGGATCATATGAATGAATTAGAATGGATCGTATACGAATGAATTAGAATGGATCGTACGAATGAATTAGATTGGATCGTATGAATGAATTAGAATGGATCGTGCGAATGAATTAGATTGGATCGTATGAATGAATTAGAATGGATTGTATGACTGAATTAGAATGGATCGTGCAAATGAATTAGAATGGATCGTACGAATGAATTAGAATAGATCGTATGAATGAATTAGAAAGGATCGTACAAAGGATGGATACGTTCGTGCGAATGAATTAGAATGGATCGTATGAATGAGTAAGAATGGATCGTACGAATGAAATAGAATGGATTGTACGAATGAATTAGAATGGATCATATGAATGAATTAGAATGGATTGTATGAGTGAATTCGAATGGATCGTGCGAATGAATTAGAATGGATCGTATGAATGAATTAGAATAGATTGTACGAATGAATTAGAATGGATACATTCGTACGAATGAATTTGAATGGATCGTACGAATGAATTAGAATGAATTAGAATGGATAAATTCATGCGTATGAATTAGAATGGATCGTTCGAAGGAATTAGAATGGATCATCTTATGAGTGAGTAAGAATGGATCGTACGAATGAAATAGAATAAATTGTACGAATGAATTAGAATGGACCGTACGAATGAATTAGAATGGATTCATTCGTGCGAATGAATTAGAATGGATCGTGCGAATGAATTAGAATGGATCGAATAAATGAATTAGAATGGATACATTCGTATGAATGAATTAGAATGGATCGTGCGAATATTTTAGAATGGATCATACGAATGAATTAGAATGGATCGTATGAATGAATTAGAATAGATCGTACGAATGAATAAGAATGGATCGTACGAATGAATTAGAATGGATACATTCATGCGAATGAATTAGAATGGATCGTATGAATGAATTAGATTGGATCGTATTAATGAATTAGAATGGGTCGTACGAATGAATTAGAATGGATCGTGCTAATGATTAAGAATGGATCGTATTCTAATTCATTCATACGATCCATTCTAATTCATAAGTACGATCCATTCTAATCCATTCATACGATCCATTCTAATTCATTCGCACGAATGTATCCATTCTAATTCATTCGTACGATCCATTCTAATTCATTCGCACGAATGTATCCATTCTAAATCCTTCGTACGATCTATTCTAATTCATTCATACGAATGTATCCACTATAATTCATTCATACGATCCATTCTAATTCATTCGCATGAATGTATCCATTCTAATTCATTCAGACGATCCATTCTAATTCATTCGCACAATCTATTCTAATTCATTCGCATGATCAATTCTAATTCATTCGCACGAATGTATCTATTCTAATTCATTCGTACGATCCATTCTAATTCATTCGCACGAATGTATCCATTCTAATTCCTTCGTTTGATCCATTCTAATTTATTCATACGATCCATTCTAATTCATTCATACAATCCATTCTAATTCTTTCACATGATCCATTCTAATTCATTCGTACGATCCATTCTAATTCATTCGTACAATCCATTCTATTTCATTAGAATGGATCGTACGAATGAAATAGAATGGATCATACTTATGAATTAGAATGGATCGTACGAATGAATTAGAATGGATCGTGCGATCGTACGAATGAAATAGAATGGATTGTACGAATGAATTAGAATGGATTGTACGAATGAATTAGAATGGATCGTACGAATGAATTAGAATGGATCGTACGAATGAATTAGAATGGATCGTATGAAAGAATTAGAATGGATTGTAGGAATGAATTAGAATGGATCGTATGAATGAATTAGAATGGATCGTACGAATGAATTAGAATGGATCGTACGAATGAATTAGAATGGATACATTCGTGCGAAGGAATTAGAATAGATCGTATGAATAAATTAGAATGGATCGTATGAATGAATTAGAATGGATATATTCGTGCAAATGTATTAGAATGGATCATACGAATGAGTAAGAATGGATCGTACGAATAAAATAGAATGGATTGTACGAATGAATAAGAATGGATCGTACGAATGAATTGGAATGGATCTGGATTGTACGAATGAAATAGAATGGATACATTCGTGCGAATGAATTATAATGGATCGTGCGAATGAATAAGAATGGATCGTACGAATGAATTAGAATGGATACATTCGTGCGAATAAATTATAATGGATCGTATGAATGAATTAGAGTGGATACATTCGTACGAATGAATTAGAATGGATCGTACGAATGAATTAGAATGGATACATTCGTGCGAATGAATTAGAATGGATCATACAATAATTCATTCGCACGAATGTATCCATTCTAATTCATTCGTACGATCCATTATATTTCTTCGTACGATCCATTCTAATTCATTCGTACGATCCATTCTAATTCATTCGCACTATCCATTCTAATTCGTTCGCACGAATGTATCCGATCCATTCTAATTCATTCGTATAATCCATTCTAATTCATTCGCACGATCCATTCGAATTCACTCATACGATCCATTCTAATTCATTCGTATGATCCATTCTAATTCATTTGTATCCATTCTATTTCATTCGCACGATCCATTCGAATTCATTCGCACGATCCATTCTAATTCATTCATACGATCCTTTCTAATTCATTTATACCATCCATTCTTACTCATTCGTATGATCCATTCTAATTCATTTGCACAAATATATCCATTCTAATTCATTCATATGATCTAGTCTAATTCTTTAGCAAGAATGTATCCATTCTAACTCATTCGTACGATCCATTCTAATTCCTTTGTACGATCCATTCTAATTCCTTCGTACGATCCATTCTAATTCCTTTGTACGACCCATTATAATTCATTCGTACGATCTATTCTAATTCATTCGTACGATCCATTCTAATTCATTCGTACAATCCATTCTATTTCATTCGTACGATCCATTCTATTTCATTCATACGATCCATTCTAATTCATTCCTACGATCCATTCTAATTCATTCGTACGATCCATTCTAATTCATTCGTACAATCCAATCTATTTCATTCGTACGAATCATTCTTACTCATTTGTACGATCCATTCTAATTCATTCGTACGATCCATTCTAATTCATTCGTACGATCCATTCTAATTCCTTCGTATGTACGATCCATTCTAATTCCTTCGTACAATCTATTCTATTTTATTCGTACGATCCATTCTTACTCATTCGTACGATCCATTCTAATTCATTCGCACAAATGTATCCATTCTAATTCATTCGTACGATCCATTCTAATTCATTCATACGATCCATTCTTACTCATTCGTATGATCCATTCTAATTCATTCGCACGATCGTGCGAATGTACCCATTCTAATTCATTCGTACGATCCATTCTAATTCATTCGTACGATCCATTCTAATTCATTCATACAATCCATTCTAATTCTTTCACACGATCCATTCTAATTCATTCGTACGATCCATTCTTATTCATTCGTACAATCCATTCTATTTCATTCGTACGATCCACTCTTACTCATTCGTACGATCCATTCTAATTCATTCCTACGAATTTATCCATTCTAATTCATTCGTACGATCCATTCTAATTCATTCGTACAATCCATTCTATTTCATTCGTATGGTCCATTCTTACTCATTCGTATGATCCATTCTAATTCATTCGCACGAATGTATCCATTCTAATTCATTCGTACGATCCATTCAAATTCATTCGTACGATCCATTCTAATTCAATCATATGATCCATTCTAATTCATTCATACAATCCATTCTAATTCTTTCACACGATCCATTCTAATTCATTCGTACGATCTATTCTAATTCATTCGTACAATCCATTTTATTTTATTCGTACGATCCATTCTTACTCATTCGTATGATCCATTCTAAATCATTCGTACGAATGTATCCATTCTAATTCATTCGTACGATCCATTCTTATTCATTTGTATGATCATAAGAATGGATCGTATGAATGAATTAGAATAGATTGTGCGAATGAATTAGAATGGATCGTACGAATGAATTAGAATGGATACATTCGTGCGAATGAATTAGAATGGATCGTACGAATGAGTAAGAATTTATCGTACGAATGAAATAGAATGGACAGTACGAATGAATTAGAATGGATTCATTCGTGCGAATGAATTAGAATGGATCGTGCGAATGAATTAGAATGGATCGTATGAATGAATTAGAATGGATACATTCGTGCGAATGAATTAGAATGGATCGTACGAATGAATTAGAATGGATCTTACGAATGAATTAGAATGGATCGTACGAATGAATTAGATTGGATCGTATGAATGAATTAGAATGGACCGTACGAATGAATTAGAATAGATCGTACGAATGAATTAGAATGGATCGTACGAATGAATTACAATGGATCGTGCGAATGAATTAGAATAGATTGTGCGAATGAATTAGAATGGATTGTATGAATGAATTAGTAGGGATTGTACGAAGGAATTAGAATGGATACATTCGTGCGAATGAATTAGAATGGATCGTACGAATAAATTAGAATGGATACATTCGTACGATCCATTCTTATTCATTCCCATGAATGTATCCATTCTAATTTATTTGTACGATCAATTAGAATGGATCGTACGAATGAATTAGAATGGATCGTACGAATGAATTAGAATGGAATGGATTGTATGAATGAATTCCTTCGTACGAATGAATTAGAATGGATCATATCAATGAATAAGAATAGATCGTACGAAGGATTTAGAATGGGTCATATGAATGAAATAGAATGGATCGTACGAAGGAATTAGAATGGATCGTACGAAGGAATTAGAATGGTGCGAATGAATTAGAATGGATTGTGCGAATGAATTAGAATGGATCGTACGAATGAATTAGAATAGATAGTACGAATGAATTAGAATAGATTGTGCGAATGAATTAGAATGGATCGTACAAATGAGTAAGAATGAATCGTATGAATGAAATAGAATGGATTGTACGTATCAATTAGAATGGATACATTTGTTACGATCCATTCTAATTCATTGATACGATCCATTCTAATTCATTCGCACGATCCATTCTAATTCATTCGCACGATCCATTCTAATTCATTCGTACGATCCATTCTAATTCCTTTGTACGACCCATTCTAATTCATTCATACAATCCATTCCAATTCTTCCACACGATCCATTCTAATTTCGTACGATCCATTCTATTTCATTCGTACGATCCATTCTAATTCATTCGTACGATCCATTCTAATTCATTCGTACGAATGAATTAGAATGGATACATTCGTGCGAATGAATTAGAATGGATCGTACGAAGGAAATAGAATGGATCGTACGAATGAATTAGAATGGATCGTACGAATGAATTAGAATGGATCGTACGAATGAATTAGAATGGATACATTCGTGCGAATGAATTAGAATGGATCATACGAAGGAATTAGAATGGATCGTACGAATGAAATAGAATGGATTGTACGAATGAATTAGAATGGATCGTACGAATGAATTAGAATGGATACATTCGTGCGAATGAATTAGAATGGATCGTACGATCCATTCTATTTCATTCGTACGATCCATTCTAATTCATTCGTACGATCCATTCTAATTCATTCGTACGAATGAATTAGAATGGATACATTCGTGCGAATGAATTAGAATGGATCGTACGAAGGAAATAGAATGGATCGTGCGAATGAATTAGAATGGATCGTACGAATGAATTAGAATGGATCGTACGAATGAATTAGAATGGATCGTACGAATGAATTAGAATGGATACATTCGTGCGAATGAATTAGAATGGATCATACGAATCAGTAAGAAAGGATCGTACGAATGAAATAGAATGGATTGTACGAATGAATTAGAATGGATCGTACGAATGAATTAGAATGGATACATTCGTGTGAATGAATTAGAATGGATCGTACGAATGAGTAAGAATGGATCGTACGAATGAAATTGAATGGATTGTACGAATGAATTAGAATGGATCGTACGAATGAATTAGAATGGATCTTGTGAAAGAATAAGAATGGATCGTACAAAGGAAATAGAATGGATCGTACGAATGAGTAAGAATGGATTGTACGAATGAATTAGAATGGATCGGGCGAATGAATTAGAATGGATCGTGCGAATGAATTAGAATAGATTGTGCGAATGAATTAGAATGGATCATACGAATGAATTGGAATGGATACATTCGTGCGAATGGATTAGAATGGATCGTATGAATGAATTAGATTGGATCGTATAAATGAATTAGAATGGATCGTGCGAATGAATTAGAATGGATCGTACGAATGAATTAGAATGGAATGGATTGTATGAATGAATTCTTTCGTACGAATGAATTAGAATGGATCGTATGAATGAAAAAGAATGGATCGTACAAAGGAATTAGAATGGATCGTGCGAATGAATTAGAATGGATCGTACGAAGGAATTAGAATGGATCGTACGAAGGAATTAGAATGGATCGTACAAATGAAATAGAATAGATTGTGCGAATGAATTAGAATGGATACATTCGTGCGAATGAATTATAATGGATCATACGAATGAGTAAGACTGGTTCGTACATTCATGCGAATGAATTAGAATGGATCGTACGAAGGAATTAGAATGGATCATCGTATGAATGAGTAAGAATGGATCATCGCACGAATGGATCGTGTGAAAGAATTAGAATGGATTGTATGAATGAATTAGAATGGATCGTATGAATGAATTAGAATGGATCGTACGAATGAATTAGAATGGATTGTACGAATGAATTAGAATGGATCGTACGAATGCGTAAGAATGATCGTGGGAATGAATTAGAATGGATCGTATGAATGAATTAGAATAGATTGTACTTATGAATTAGAATGGATCGGTACGAATGAATTAGAATGAATCGTATGAATGAATTAGAATGGATCATACGAATGAATTAGAATGGATACTTTCATGCGAATGAATTAGAATGGATCGTACGAAGGAATTAGAATGGATCGTACGAATGAGTTTGAATTGATCATACGAATGAATTAGAATGGATCGTACGAATGAATTAGAAGGGATACATTCGTGCGAATGAATTAGAATGGATCATACGAAGGAATTAGAATGGATCGTACGAATGAATTAGAATGGATCGTACGAATGATAAATTCGTGCAAATGAATTAGAATGGATTGTACGAATGAATTAGAATGGATAGTATGAATGAATTACAATGGATCGTACGAATGAATTAGAATGGATAGATTCGTGCGAATGAATTAGAATGGATCATACAAATGAGTAAGAATGGATCGTACGAATGAAATAGAATAGATTGTACGAATGAATTAGAATGGATCGTACGAATGAGTAAGAATGGATCATATGAATGAAATAGAATGGATTGTACGAATGAATTAGAATCGATCGTACGAATGAATTAGAATGGACCGTGTGAAAGAATTAGAATGGATCGTATCAATGAATTAGAATGGATCGCATGAATGAATTAGAATGGATCGTACGAATGAATTAGAATTGATCGTACGAATGAATTAGAATGGATACATTTGTGCAAATGAATTAGAATGGATCGTACGAATGAGTAAGAATAGATCGTACGAATGAAATAGAATGGATAGTACGAATGAATTAGAATGGATCGTACGAATGAATTAGAATGGATACATTCGTGCGAATGAATGAGAATGAATCGTACGAATGAGTAAGAATGGATCGTACGAATGAAATTGAATGGATTGTACGAATGAATTAGAATGGATTCATTCGTGCAAATGAATTAGAATGGATCATGCGAATGAATTAGAATGGATCGTACAAATGAATTAGAATAGATTGTGCGAGTGAATTAGAATGGATCGTACGCACGAATGTATCCATTCTAATTCATCCACACAAATGTATCTATTCTAATTCATTCGTACGATCCATTCTAATTCATTCACGCAATCTATTCAAATTCATTCGCACGATCCATTCTAATTAATTCGTATGATCCATTCTAATTCATTCGCACAATCTATTCTAATTCATTCGCACAAACAATTCTAGTTAATTTGTACGATCGTGCTAGTGAATTAGAATGGATCATACGAATGAATTAGAATGGATCGTACGAATGAATAAAAATGGATCGTACGAATGAATTAGAATAGATTGTGCGAATGAATTAGAATGGATCGTACGAATGACTTAGAATGGATACATTCGTGTGAATGAATTAGAATGGATTGTACGAATGAGTAAGAATGGATCGTACGAATGAAATAGAATGGATTGTACGAATGAATTAGAATGGATTCATTCGTGCGAATGAATTAGAATGGATCGTGCGAATGAATTAGAATGAATCATATGAATGAATTAGAATGGATCGTACGAATGAATTAGAAAAGATACATTCGTGCAAAAGAATTAGAATAGATCGTATGAATGAATTTGAATGGATCGTATGACTGAATTTGAATGGATATATTCGTGCAAATGAATTAGAATGGATCGTATGAATGAATTAGAATGGATCGTACGAATGAATTAGAATGGATACATTCGTGCGAATGAATTCGAATGGATACATTCGTGCGTACGATCCATTCTAATTCATTCGCAGAATCTATTCTAATTCATTCGTACGATCCATTCTAATTTATTCGCACGATCCATGCTAATTCATTCGTACAATCCATTCTAAATCATTCGTACAATCCATTCAATTTCATTCGTACGATCCATTCTTACTCATTCGTACAATCCATTCTAATTCATTCGTACGATCCATTATTACGATCCATTCTAAGTCATTCGTACGATCCATTCTAATTCCTTCGTACGATCCATTCTAATTCATTCATACGATCCATTCTAATTCATTCGTACCGAATACACTCATATCGCACAATCTATTCTAATTCATTCGCACGAATGTATCCATTCTAATTAATTCTTACGATCCATTCTAATTCTTTCGTACGATCCATTGATCCATTCTAATTCATTCGCACGAATTTATCCCTTCTAATTCATTCGTACGATCCATTCTAATTCATAAGTACGATCCATTCTAATTCATTCATGCGAAAAAATTAGAATAGATCGTACGAATGAATTAGAATTGATCGTACGAATGAATTAGAATGGATACATTCGTGCGAAAGAATTAGAATAGATCATATGAATGAATTAGAATGGATCGTATGAATGAATTAGAATGGATATATTCGTGCAAATGAATTAGAATGGATCGTATGAATGAATTAGAATGGATTGACGAATGAATTAGAGTGGATGCATTCGTGCGAATGAATTAGAATGGATCGTATGAATGAATTAGATTGGATCGTATAAATGAATTAGAATGGATCGTGCGAATGAATTAGAATGGATCGTACGAATGAATTAGAATGGAATGGATTGTATGAATGAATTTCTTCGCACGAATGAATTAGAATGGATCGTATGAATGAATAAGAATGGATCGTACGAAGGAATTAGAATGGATCTTACGAATGAAATAGAATGGATCGTACGAAGGAATTAGAATGGATCGTACGAATGAATTAGAATGGTGCGAATGAATTAGAATGGATTGTGCTAATGAATTAGAATGGATCGTACAAATGAATTAGAATAGATCGTACGAATGAATTGGAATGGATACATTCGTGCGGATGAATTAGAATGGATCGTACGAATGAGTAAGAATGGATTGTATGAATGAATTAGAATGGATCGTGCGAATGAATTAGAATGGATCGTGCGAATGAATTAGAATAGATTGTGTGAATAAATTAGAATGGATCGTACGAATGAATTAGAATGGATAGATTCGTGCGAATGAATTAGATTGGATCGTATGAATGAATTAGATTGGATCGTATAAATGAATTAGAATGGATCGTGCGAATGAATTAGAATGGATCGTACGAATGAATTAGAATGGAATGGATTGTATGAATGAATTCCTTCGTAGGAATGAATTAGAATGGATCGTATGAATGAATAAGAATAGATCGTACGAAGGAATTAGAATGGATCATACGAATGAAATAGAATGGATCGTACAAAGGAATTAGAATGGATCGTACGAAGGAATTAGAATGGTGCGAATGAATTAGAATGGATTGTGCGAATGAATTAGAATGGATCGTACGAATGAATTAGAATAGATTGTACGAATGAATTAGAATGGATACATTAGTGCGAATGAATTAGAATGGATCGTACGAATGAGTAAGAATGGATTGTACGAATGAATTAGAATGGATCGTGCGAATGAATTAGAATGGATCGTACGAATGAATTAGAATAGATTGTGCGAATGAATTAGAATGGATCGTACGAATGAATTAGAATGGATACATTCCTGCGAATGAATTAGAATGGATCGTATGAATGAATTAGATTGGATCGTATAAATGAATTAGAATGGATCGTGCGAATGAATTAGAATGGATCGTACGAGATAATTAGAATGGAATGGATTGTATGAATTAATTCCTTCGTACAAATGAATTAGAATGGATCGTATGAATGAATAAGAATGGATCGTACGAAGGAATTAGATTGGATCATACGAATGAAATAGAATGGATCGTACGAAAGAATTAGAATGGATCGTACGAAGGAATTAGAATGATGCGAATGAATTAGAATGGATTGTGCGAATGAATTAGAATGGATCGTACGAATGAATTAGAATAGATCGTACGAATGAATTAGAATGGATACATTCGTGCGAATGAATTCGAATGGATCGAACGAATGAGTATGAATGGATTGTACGAATGAATTAGAATAGATCGTGCGAATGAATTAGAATGGATCGTGCGAATGAATTAGAATAGATTGTGCGAATGAATTAGAATGGATACATTCGTGCGAATGAATTAGAATGGATCGTACGAATAAATTAGAATGGATACATTCGTACGATCCATTCTTATTCATTCCCATGAATGTATCCATTCTAATTCATTTGTACGATCAATTAGAATGGATCGTACGAATGAATTAGAATGGATCGTACGAATGAATTAGAATGGAATGGATTGTATGAATGAATTCCTTCGTACGAATGAATTAGAATGGATCGTATCAATGAATAAGAATAGATCGTACGAAGGAATTAGAATGGGTCATATGAATGAAATAGAATGGATCGTACGAAGGAATTAGAATGGATCGTACGAAGGAATTAGAATGGTGCGAATGAATTAGAATGGATTGTGCGAATGAATTAGAATGGATCGTACGAATGAATTAGAATAGATCGTACGAATGAATTAGAAGGGATACATTCGTGCAAATGAATTAGAATGGATCGTACGAATGAGTATGAATGGATTGTACGAATGAATTAGAATAGATCGTGCGAATGAATTAGAATGGATCGTGCGAATTAATTAGAATAGATTGTGCGAATGAATTAGAATGGATCGTACAAATGAGTAAGAATGAATCGTATGAATGAAATAGAATGGATTGTACGTATCAATAAGAATGCATACATTTGTTACGATCCATTCTAATTCATTCGCACGATCCATTCTAATTCATTCGTACGATCCATTCTAATTCCTTTGTACGACCCATTCTAATTCATTCATACAATCCATTCCAATTCTTTCACACGATCCATTCTAATTTCGTACGATCCATTCTATTTCATTCGTACGATCCATTCTAATTCATTCGTACGATCCATTCTAATTCATTCGTACGAATGAATTAGAATGGATACATTCGTGCGAATGAATTAGAATGGATCGTACGAAGGAAATAGAATGGATCGTACGAATGAATTAGAATAGATCGTACGAATGAATTAGAATGGATCGTACGAATGAATTAGAATGGATACATTCGTTCGAATGAATTAGAATGGATCATACGAAGGAATTAGAATGGATCGTATGAATGAAATAGAATGGATTGTACGAATGAATTAGAATGGATCGTACGAATGAATTAGAATGGATACATTCGTGCGAATGAATTAGAATGGATCGTACGATCCATTCTATTTCATTCGTACGATCCATTCTAATTCATTCGTACGATCCATTCTAATTCATTCGTACGAATGAATTAGAATGGATACATTCGTGCGAATGAATTAGAATGGATCGTACGAAGGAAATAGAATGGATCGTGCGAATGAATTAGAATGGATCGTACGAATGAATTAGAATGGATCGTACGAATGAATTAGAATGGATACATTCGTGCGAATGAATTAGAATGGATCATACGAATCAGTAAGAAAGGATCGTACGAATGAAATAGAATGGATTGTACGAATGAATTAGAATGGATCGTACGAATGAATTAGAATGGATACATTCGTGTGAATGAATTAGAATGGATCGTATGAATGAGTAAGAATGGATCGTACGAATGAAATTGAATGGATTGTACGAATGAATTAGAATGGATCGTACGAATGAATTAGAATGGATCGTGTGAAAGAATAAGAATGGATCGTACAAAGGAATTAGAATGGATCATACGAATGAAATAGAATGGATCGTACGAATGAGTAAGAATGGATTATACGAATGAATTAGAATGGATCGTGCGAATGAATTAGAATGGATCGTACGAATGAATTAGAATAGATTGTGCGAATGAATTAGAATGGATCATACGAATGAATTGGAATGGATACATTCGTGCGAATGGATTAGAATGGATCGTATGAATGAATTAGATTGGATCGTATAAATGAATTAGAATGGATCGTGCGAATGAATTAGAATGGATCGTACGAATGAATTAGAATGGAATGGATTGTATGAATGAATTCTTTCGTACGAATGAATTAGAATGGATCGTATGAATGAATAAGAATGGATCGTACAAAGGAATTATAATGGATCGTGCGAATGAATTAGAATGGATCGTACGAAGGAATTAGAATGGATCGTACGAAGGAATTAGAATGGATCGTACGAATGAAATAGAATAGATTGTGCGAATGAATTAGAATGGATACATTCGTGCGAATGAATTATAATGGATCATACAAATGAGTAAGAATGGATCGTACATTCGTGCGAATGAATTAGAATGGATTGTACGAAGGAATTAGAATGGATCATCGTATGAATGAGTAAGAATGGATCATCGCACGAATGGATCGTGTGAAAGAATTAGAATGGATTGTATGAATGAATTAGAATGGATCGTATGAATGAATTAGAATGGATCGTACGAATGAATTAGAATGGATTGTACGAATGAATTAGAATGGATCGTACGAATGCGTAAGAATGATCGTGGGAATGAATTAGAATGGATCGTATGAATGAATTAGAATAGATTGTACTTATGAATTAGAATGGATCGGTACGAATGAATTAGAATGAATCGTATGAATGAATTAGAATGGATCATACGAATGAATTAGAATGGATACTTTCATGCGAATGAATTAGAATGGATCGTACGAAGGAATTAGAATGGATCGTACGAATGAGTTTGAATGGATCGTACGAATGATTTAGAATGGATCGTACGAATGAATTAGAAGGGATACATTCGTGCGAATGAATTAGAATGGATCATACGAAGGAATTAGAATGGATCCTACGAATGAATTAGAATGGATCGTACGAATGATAAATTCGTGCGAATGAATTAGAATGGATTGTACGAATGAATTAGAATGGATCGTATGAATGAATTACAATGGATCGTACGAATGAATTAGAATGGATAGATTCGTGCGAATGAATTAGAATGGATCATACGAATGAGTAAGAATGTATCGTACGAATGAAACAGAATAGATTGTACGAATGAATTAGAATGGATCGTACGAATGAGTAAGAATGGATCATATGAATAAAATAGAATGGATTGTACGAATGAATTAGAATGGATCGTACGAATGAATTAGAATGGATCGTGTGAAAGAATTAGAATGGATCCTATCAATGAATTAGAATGGATCACATGAATGAATTAGAATGGATCATACGAATGAATTAGAATTGATCGTACGAATGAATTAGAATGGATATATTTGTGCAAATGAATTAGAATGGATCGTACGAATGAGTAAGAATAGATCGTACGAATGAAATAGAATGGATAGTACGAATGAATTAGAATGGATCGTACGAATGAATTAGAATGGGTACATTCGTGCGAATGAATTAGAATGAATCGTACGAATGAGTAAGAATGGATCGTACGAATGAAATTGAATGGATTGTACGAATGAATTAGAATGGATTCATTCGTGCGAATGAATTAGAATGGATCATGCGAATGAATTAGAATGGATCGTATGAATGAATTAGTATAGATTGTGCAAGTTAATTAGAATGGATCGTACGAACGAATGTATCCATTCTAATTCATTCGCACAAATGTATCTATTCTAATTCATTCGTACGATCCATTCTAATTCATTCACGCAATCTATTCTAATTCATTCGCACGATCCATTCTAATTAATTCGTATGATCCATTCTAATTCATTCGCACAATCTATTATAATTCATTCGCACAAACAATTCTAGTTAATTCGTACGATCGTGCTAGTGAATTAGAATGGATCGTATGAATGAATTAGAATAGATCGTACGAATGAATAAGAATGGATCGTACGAATGAATTAGAATAGATTGTGCGAATGAATTAGAATGGATCGTACGAATGACTTAGAATGGATACATTCTTGTGAATGAATTAGAATGGATCGTACGAATGAGTAAGAATGGATCATACGAATGAAATAGAATGGATTGTACGAATGAATTAGAATGGATTCATTCGTGCGAATAAATTAGAATGGATCGTGCGAATGAATTAGAATGAATCGTATGAATGAATTAGAATGGATCGTACGAATGAATTAGAAAAGATACATTCGTGCAAAAGAATTAGAATAGATCGTATGAATGAATTTGAATGGATCGTATGACTGAATTTGAATGGATATATTCGTGCAAATGAATTAGAATGGATCGTATGAATGAATTAGAATGGATCGTACGAATGAATTAGAATGGATACATTCGTGCGAATGAATTCGAATGGATACATTCGTGCGTACGATCCATTCTAATTCATTCGCACAATCTATTCTAATTCATTCGTACGATCCATTCTAATTTATTCGCACGATCCATGCTAATTCATTCGTACAATCCATTCTAAATCATTCGTACAATCCATTCTATTTCATTCGTACGATCCATTCTTACTCATTCGTACAATCCATTCTAATTCATTCGTACGATCCATTATTACGATCCATTCTAAGTCATTTGTACGATCCATTCTAATTCCTTCATACGATCCATTCTAATTCATTCATACGATCCATTCTAATTCATTCGTACCGAATACACTCATATCGCATAATCTATTCTAATTCATTCGCACGAATGTATCCATTCTAATTAATTCTTACGATCCATTCTAATTCTTTCGTACGATCCATTGATCCATTCTAATTCATTCGCAGGAATTTATCCCTTCTAATTCATTCGTACGATCCATTCTAATTCATAAGTACGATCCATTCTAATTCATTCATGCGAAAGAATTAGAATAGATCGTACGAATGAATTAGAATTGATCGTACGAATGAATTAGAATGGATACATTCGTGCGAAAGAATTAGAATAGATCATATGAATGAATTAGAATGGATCGTATGAATGAATTAGAATGGATATATTCGTGCAAATGAATTAGAATGGATCGTATGAATGAATTAGAATGGATTGACGAATGAATTAGAGTGGATGCATTCGTGCGAATGAATTAGAATGGATCGTATGAATGAATTAGATTGGATCGTATAAATGAATTAGAATGGATCGTGCGAATGAATTAGAATGGATCGTACGAATGAATTAGAATGGAATGGATTGTATGAATGAATTCGTTTGCACGAATGAATTAGAATGGATCGTATGAATGAATAAGAATGGATCGTACGAAGGAATTAGAATGGATCTTGCGAATGAAATAGAATGGATCGTACGAAGGAATTAGAATGGATCGTACGAAGGAATTAGAATGGTGCGAATGAATTAGAATGGATTGTGCTAATGAATTAGAATGGATCGTACAAATGAATTAGAATAGATCGTACGAATGAATTAGAATGTATACATTCGTGCGAATGAATTAGAATGGATCGTACGAATGAGTAAGAATGGATTGTATGAATGAATTAGAATGGATCGTGCGAATAAATTAGAATGGATCGTGCGAATGAATTAGAATAGATTGTGTGAATAAATTAGAATGGATCGTACGAATGAATTAGAATGGATAGATTCGTGCGAATGAATTAGAATGGATCGTATGAATGAATTAGATTGGATCGTATAAATGAATTAGAATGGATCGTGCGAATGAATTAGAATGGATCGTACGAATGAATTAGAATGGAATGGATTGTATGAATGAATTCCTTCGTAGGAATGAATTAGAATGGATCGTATGAATGAATAAGAATAGATCGTACGAAGGAATAAGAATGGATCATACGAATGAAATAGAATGGATCGAACAAAGGAATTAGAATGGATCGTACGAAGGAATTAGAATGGTGCGAATGAATTAGAATGGATTGTGCGAATGAATTAGAATGGATCGTACGAATGAATTAGAATAGATTGTACGAATGAATTAGAATGGATACATTAGTGCGAATGAATTAGAATGGATCGTACGAATATGTAAGAATGAATTGTACGAATGAATTAGAATGGATCGTGCGAATGAATTAGAATGGATCATACGAATGAATTAGAATAGATTGTGCGAATGAATTAGAATGGATCGTACGAATGAATTAGAATGGATACATTCCTGCGAATGAATTAGAATGGATCGTATGAATGAATTAGATTGGATCGTATAAATGAATTAGAATGGATCGTGCGAATGAGTTAGAATGGATCGTACGAATGAATTAGAATGGAATGGATTGTATGAATTAATTCCATCGTACAAATGAATTAGAATGGATCGTATGAATGAATAAGAATGGATCGTACGAAGGAATTAGATTGGATCATACGAATGAAATAGAATGGATCGTACGAAAGAATTAGAATGGATCGTACGAAGGAATTAGAATGATGCGAATGAATTAGAATGGATTGTGCGAATGAATTAGAATGGATCGTACGAATGAATTAGAATAGATCGTACGAATGAATTAGAATGGATACATTCGTGCGAATGAATTAGAATGGATCGTACGAATGAGTAAGAATGGATTGTACGAATGAATTAGAATGGATCGTGCGAATGAATTAGAATGGATCGTGCGAATGAATTAGAATAGATTGTGCGAATGAATTAGAATGGTTCGTACGAATGAATTAGAATGGATACATTCGTGCGAATGAATTAGAATGGATCGTATGAATGAACTAGATTTGATCGTATAAATGAATTAGAATGGATCATGCGAATGAATTAGAATGGATCGTACGAATGAATTAGAATGGAATGGATTGTATGAATGAATTCCTTCGTACGAATAAATTAGAATGGATCGTATGAATGAATAAGAATGGATCGTACGAATGAAATAGAATGGATCATACGAATGAAATAGAATGGATCGTACGAAGGAATTAGAATGGATCGTACGAAGGAATTAGAATGGTGCGAATGAATTAGAATGGATTGTGCGAATGAATTAGAATTGATCGTACGAATAAATTAGAATATATCGTACGAATGAATTAGAATGGATACATTCATGCGGATAAATTAGAATGGATCGTACGAATGAGTAAGAATGGATTGTACGAATGAATTAGAATGGATCATGCGAATGAATTAGAATGAATCGTGCGAATGAATTAGAATGGATCGTACGAATGAATTAGAATGGATACATTTGTGCGAATGAATTAGAATGGATCGTATGAATGTATTAGATTGGATCGTATAAATGAATTAGAATGGATCGTGTGAATGAATTAGAATGGATCATACAAATGAATTAGAATAGAATGGATTATTCGAATGAATTCCTTCGTACGAATGAATTAGAAAGGATCGTATGAATGAATTAGAATGGATACATTCGTGCGAATGAATTAGAATGGATCATACGAATGAGTAAGAATGGATTGTACGAAGGAATTAGAATGGATCGTGCGAATGAATTAGAATGGATCATGCGAATGAATTAGAATAGATTGTGCGAATGAATTAGAATGGATCGTACGAATGAATTAGAATGGATACATTCGTGTGAATGAATTAGAATGGATCGTATGAATGAATGAGATAGGATCGTATAAATGAATTAGAATGGATCGTGCGAATGAATTAGAATGGATCGTACGAATGAATTAGAATGGAATAGATTGTATGAATGAATTCCTTCGTACGAATGAATTAGAATGGATCGTATGATTGAATAAGAATGGATCGTACGAAGGAATTAGAATGGATCATACGAATGAAATAGAATGGATCGTACGAAGGAATTAGAATGGATCGTACGAAGGAATTAGAATGGTGCGAATGAATTAGAATGGATTGTGCGAATGAATTAGAATGGATCGTACGAATGAATTAGAATAGATCGTACGAATGAATTAGAATGGATACATTCGTGTGAATGAATTAGAATGGATTGTACGAATGAGTAAGAATAGATTGTACGAATGAATTAGAATGGATCGTGTGAATGAATTAGAATGGATCGTGCGAATGAATTAGAATAGATTGTGCGAATGAATTAGAATGAATCGTACGAATGAATTAGAATGGATACATTCGTGTGAATCAATTAGAATGGATCGTATGAATGAATAAGAATGGATCGTACGAAGGAATTAGAATGGATCATACGAATGAAATAGAATGGATCGTACGAAGGAATTAGAATGGATCGTACGAAGGAATTAGAATGGTGCGAATGAATTAGAATGGATTGTGCGAATGAATTAGAATGGATCGTACGAATGAATTAGAATAGATCGTACGAATGAATTAGAATGGATACATTCGTGCGAATGAATTAGAATGGATCGTACGAATGAGTAAGAATGGATTGTACGAATGAATTGGAATGGATCGTGCGAATGAATTAGAATGGATCGTGCGAATGAATTAGAATAGATTGTGCGAATGAATTAGAATGGATCGTGTGGTTGCAAATTTTGGCAAGAAGTCTGCAAACAGCGAGACCCACCGGCCCTGCCTGGTGGGCCCTCGAAGACAACAACGGGACCCACCGGCCCTGCCTGGTGGGCCCCCAAGTACCACAGCGGGACCCACCGGCCCTGCCTGATGGGCCCCCGAGTACCACAGCGGGACCCACCGGCCCTGCCTGGTGGGCCCCCGAAGACTACTGCGGGATCCACCGGCCCTGCCCGGTGGGCCCATGAAGTCTTCCGAGGGACCCACCAGCCCTGCCTGGTGGGCCCCCGAAGACTACCGTGGGACCCACCGGCCCTGCCTGGTGGGCCCCCGAGTACCACAGCGGGACCCACCGGCCCTGCCTGGTGGGCCCCCGAAGACTACCACGGGATCCACCTGCCCTGCCTGGTGGGCTCCCTAAGATGGCAGCGGAGCCCACCGGCCTTACCTGGAAGATCCCCAGATACGACAGCAGAAAACCGCCATTTACCACCAGAGAATCCTATAAATAGCAGAGCCTTCGAATATAAAGGGATCCCGAAAATTCTGATTTCCACACTGAGATCTGATTTTTAGAACCCAGAGCTCTGGAATTTCTCAGTTTTCCCTCTTCCACCTCTCTTTGATCTTCTTCTCTCCTTTGAAGAGATCAGAGTTAATTCAGTGATACTTGATTCGTCAAGATCACTTCGATACAAGTGTTAGTGAATTCGGGTTGCTCCCTATAGCACGGAGACGTAGGCTTTGGCTGAACTCCGAGATCAAATCTCTCGTGTCAACTCTCTGATTGTCTCTCTCTCTCTGTTTGCATATCGAAAGCAACGACTTCAATCAACAGATCGAGCAACGATCTCCTCGACTCGAACCTTCAATTGACTGGTGAGGTGAAATCTTCGGGTCGGCACGAAGATTTTCCCCCACAGTTTGGCACCGTCTGTGGGATCGAACGAAAAGCTGTGTCCGTTCCACAACTACTATTAGATCAGTCAAGTAGACAACTGATCAATAGTCAAACTTCCTCGCCCCCTCGGTTAAGCAAATAACCGCCCGGACGCCGGCACTCTCATTGCACCCTTCGCTCTCTGAATGGCAAAGACAAAGCACCAGGGTCAACCAGAAGGAAGTAACACACGTCAACCTCATCCTGAGACTCGATCAATGAGTCAAAGGCTCAATTTTGGGCAGCCCCTTGCTGCCCCCAATATGGATACTCGATCAGGTAGTGGGAGATCAGTTGATCGACCGATTGCCCCACCTCCTCATCCATCAATAGGGCATACAACCCCTGCTCCCGCCGAAGACCTTCCTTCAACCTATCAAATCTCGGCGGTCGATTTCCAACTACTTCAATTGGCAAAGCAGAATGCCACCCTCACTGCTGAGAGGGACGCACTTAAGAAGGTAGCCTCCGAGGCTGGAATTGCTCTTCCCATCCCCTCGACTAATGAGAGGGTCGATCAGCCACGACCATCAATCCACTCCGAGTAACGGAGGTCAATGGGCACTACTGCCCCCGGGAGGATTCATCGCGACCCAACTCCCTCTGCCGCCCCATGGAAGTAGAGTGTTTGGGATCGCCTTGACGATGAGTCTTCCCAATCCTCTTCTGGTCGCAACTGCGATAGGAAGACATCTTCAAAGCTCGATATACCAAGGAAGCACCAGATGAAAGGCACTCCTTTAAAGAGTAGAATCTCCCCATTTATTCCATTTCAGCGTGGACTTGGATCGGATCTTCGTCACCGACTCCAACCTGCTGATATTCCAAGGCCTGAACAAGACCTCTCGATTTTGCCTCTCGATCCACATCCTAGTCGAGGGCATGGTCGTAGAGATGGATACTCCTCCACTGGGCCACTCCATCGAAGCTTGTTCGAATCAACATTTCCAAGGGGATGGAGAACTCCCACTCTCCCCAAATTCAATTGCGTCAGAGGAGATCCGACTCTCCACGTACTCGCATTCAAACAAGCCTTGACTCCGCAAGAAGAGGAGAACAACGTGCTCTACCGCACGTTCGCAGGAAGCCTCGACGAACCATCCCTCCATTGGTACCATAATCTTCGAGCTGAGTCCATCACTCAGTTCGGAATTTTGGCCAACCTCTTCGTACAGCACTACCAGCTGAACATGAAGCCTGAAAAGAAGCTCGACTCTCTCTATAGATTGAGGATGGGCGCCGACGAAAGTCTCCACAGCTTCACAAGGCGATTCTGCAACGAGCACGTTGCCCTCTTTGGGAGACATCTTGATGATGAAGCTATTATGTTAGCTTTCCAGAATGCACTCCGCTTCGACCAACATATCTACAATGACTTTATCCGCAATCCCCCTCCTTCTCTGGGTTCTATGTTCGATCAAATCTAGAGAGAGATTGAGGTTGAAGACGATCAAGTCGCTCGAAAAGGGTGAGAAACGAAGCGAAGACCGGTGGAAAGAGAAGCTCCCAAGTATGCTGCCAAAGCCCACAATGCTGAGGCAGCAGCCCCTCTAGCCAACATGCGATCAAAGAATGACGGACGTCGATCTCCAACGAAGACCACTTTCACCGAGTGGAATTTACCAATCGAGCAGATACTCGACCGCATTCAACACGAGGAGTTCCTTCGAAGGCCCAATCCTCTTCAGCCAAACTCAAAATTTACGGCTAACAAAACAGTGTATTGCGACTTCCACCAAAGTCATGGTCATTCCACCGATCGGTGCTATAGGCTGAAATTCCATCTTGAAGACTTACTGCGAGAAGGCCATCTTCAAGAGTTTGTCAAAGGCGGACAAGATCAACGTCGAACCTCAACAAAGGGGAAAGAAGTATGTTGGGTTTATCAAATCTCCTCCAACCGGCAACCAATCTCTGTGAATGCCAATGTCTTTGGTATCCATGGAACATTGCACAATCAAACCTTGACCGGGAAAGAAGTGGATCGGTAAGTTCGTCGCATCTTCCACGTTCGTTCTGCTGCGAACAAGGAGGATACCTGGATCGAGAAGCCTATCGAAGGTTTGGCCTGGCCATCCATTGTTTTCAACGACTCCGATCTTCAAGGAGTTCATACTCCCCATCGAGACCCCTTGGTCTTGAAACTCCTCATCGACGGAAGTACCGTCAATCGAATCCTCATCGACACCGGGAGCTCCATCGATATTATGTTCTCAGATTGTTTCAAACGTTTGGGACATAAATACTTAAGCCTCAATGTCGTCCCGACTGTAATCACTGGCTTCAACGGCGAACAAAGCATTACGGTGGGCGAATCGAGATTCACTCTCGACCTTAGCCGAGAGACTCGAGTCTCGGTGAGGTTTGCAATTGTCGAAAGAGTGTCCAGCTACAACGCCGTTCTAGGGTGACCATTCCTCCACCAGATCAATGCCATCTCCTCTTCTTACCACCAACTACTCATGTTTGCAACGGGAGAAGGCATTGTCTGTATTCGAGGCGATCAGCAAGCTGGTAGGTCTTGTGAGGCTGCTGCAGCTAAAACAGATCGTAAGATCAATATTACACCTCCAAAGCGGCCTTGAGACGAAGCTGGTCCCTCTTCCAAATAGCAATTAAAGGAGATTCCACTGACCGAGCCTCCATCAATCGAATGGGAAACCTCACCTTCAATTGAAAAATCATTCCAATCAATATCGGCAGCGGAGATCTCCATCGACAAACTTTCATTGGTACCGGTCTTAGCGACGCAGAAGCGCGAGACATGGTATCCTTCCTCCAGTCCAATATCGATGTCTTTGCTTGGTGCTTTGAAGACTTGCCTGGGATCAATCCAGATGACGCTTGTCACCGACTCGCGATCAAGGAAGAAATGAAGCCTGTCAAACAAAAGCCACGCACAATCCGACCAGAACTATAAATTGCCGTTCAAGAAGAGATCAGCAAGCTACTAGCAGCAGGCTTCATCCGTGAAGTAGAATATCCTACTTGGATCTCTAATATAGTTGTTGTCCCAAAAAAGAACGGAAAGGTCAGAGTGTGCATCGACTTCACCAATCTCAACAAAGCTTGTCCCAAAGATCCATTCCCCATGCCAAGAATAGAATGACTCGTTGATGCCACTACTGGCCACGAGTTGTTATCCTTCATGGATGGATACTCTGGGTATAATCAAATTCCACATCATCATGATGATCAAGAGAAGACATGCTTTGTGACTAGCAGAGGTCTCTACTGTTACAATGTGATGCCGTTCGGCCTCAAGAATGCTGGTTCTACCTATCAGAGGCTAGTCACTAAAATGTTTGAAGAACAAATCGGCCGCAACGTTGAAGTCTACATCGACGATCTCCTTACAAAGAGCTCCATTCGAGGAAAACATCTATCCGATCTGGCGGAAACCTTTCAAGTCCTTCGAAAGTATCGTATGAAGCTCAATCCGGCCAAGTATGCTTTCGGAGTTCAATCGGGCAAATTCCATGGTCATCTTGTGACCAGGAGGGGCATTGAAGCCAATCCCGACCAAATTCGAGCCATCCTTGACATGCCATCACCTACCAATCGGAAGGAAGTGCAACGTCTCACTGGAAGACTTGCTGCCCTCAATCAATTCATCTCAAAGTCTTCAGACAAATGTAAGCCTCTTTTCGAAAAACTACGAAAGGCGGATACTTCAGGGTGGAGTTCAACTTGCGAAGAGGCTTTTCAAGGCATCAAGAAATATCTGGTGCAAGCTCCTATCCTGACGGCTCCTCTTCCCAAAGAAAACTTATGGCTCTATCTCGCCGTGACCGATCAAGCAATCAGTGCAGTCCTAGTCAGCAGAAGAGAAGACATCGAACATCCAGTCTACTACATCAGTCATATTCTTCTTCCGGCTGAGACTCGTTACTCCAAAACTGAGAAGGTCATTCTGGCCTTGCTCACTGCATCGCGTCGCCTCCAACCTTACTTTGTCTCTCATCAGATCACTGTCATTTCAGAACACCCACTCAAAGATATCGTGGACAAAACTGGTCGAGCTAGTCGAATGACCAAATGGGTGATCGAAATGAGCGCTCTAGGAATTCAATTCGAATCTCGTACTTCCATCAAAGGTCAGGTTATTGCTGATTTTCTAGTTGATTTTCTAGTTGAAGACCCCATCACTTGGGAAGAAGATGTCGATATGCGCTTAGAAGTTGAATCCAATTCTCCGATCGATCTTGCAAAAAAGATTAATTCGAGCCTCGAGGCTATTGTCACAACTCCTCCGTGGAAGCTTTATACTGATGGAGCTTCAAGTGCGATCGGTTCGGGAACTGGGATAGTCTTGGTATCCCCCGAACTTGATCATCTCCAGAAGGCCACTCTCCTCGGGTTCAGTGGCACCAACAACGAAGCCGAATACGAAGCACTTATTTCTGGACTCGAAATGGCTGAATCCCTAGGGGTAGATCAAATCATTGTCTACAGCGATTCCCAGCTGATCATAAGGCAAATCAATGGAGAGTACACAGCTCGTGAAGAAAGAATGAAACTCTATTTGGCCTTAGTACGACGTCTTCAATAATGTTTTACTAATACTGAATTCGTTCAAATCCCAAGAGCAGAGAACCGAGAAGCCGATGCCTTAGCCAATGCTGCCTCAGTTCTTGGAGACTCACTCGGAGGAAGGCAAATACAAATCGATTATCAAGAAGTGCCCAAGACCACCCCCGAACAACAGATCCTTGCTGTTACAAAGAGATCTGGGGGTGGAGATCAATTCATGTTGAACCTTACTACTACAAGTGAGCTTGAAGATTGGAGACAATCAATTTTTGACTTCTTCAAACATGGCAAAGTACCAGAAGATCCCAATCAAGCCCGAAGACTTCAAAGGAAACTCCCATGCTTTATCACGCAAGGAGAAGATCTATACTTCAAATCTCACAACGGGGTAATGCTCAAGTGCCTTGGTCCCGAACAAGCAAAGGCAATCCTGATTGATATCCACTCTGGAGCTTGTGGAAATCATTCGGGAGGAAGATCTCTTGAAGCCAAGATGAAGCTACAAGGTTATTACTGGCCAACAATGGCAAGGGATGCTCAGCAAGTTGTTCAAAGGTGTGAGCCTTGCCAACGACATGCCCGCGCCATCCATCTCCCTGCAGATGAACTCCATCAACTATCAAGTCCCTGGCCTTTCCATCAATGGGGGTTGGATTTCTTGGGTCCCTTCCCTCCAACTCCAAGCAAGAAAAAGTATCTACTACTGGCCACTGATTACTTCACCAAATGGGTTGAAGCTGTGCCACTCTTTCGAGAGACCGATGATGAAGTGATCAAATTTATTCGGCACAACATCTTCTCAAGGTTTGGTACACCGCAAGTTCTAGTTGCTGATAATGGAGCTCAGTTTGACTCCGATAAATTCCGAGAATTCTGCCTGAACAACGGGATCAAACTCTTTTATTCAACTCCAAGATATCCTCAATGCAATGGTCAAGCTGAAGCATCCAATAGAGCCATTCTTGGTATACTCAAGAAGAAGCTCAACGACAAGAAAGGATTATGGGAATAAGTCATACCTGAAGTTCTTTGGGGATATCGCACAACTCCAAGAAGATCAACAGGGTTCTCACCTTTCCGTCTGACATATGGATCGGAAGCAGTACTCCCGACAGAGAATATATCAAATACATTGAAGACCAAGGCAGTTGAAGAAGGGATCAATGAAAAGCTTCACGTCGATGATCTGGATTTCTTTGAAGAATTACGAGACCAAGCATCCCTTCGTATTGCCAAGTATCAGCAGAAGATCAAACGAGCCTACGATGAGAAGATCTATAAGAGACAGTTCCCAGTGGGCAGCCTAGTTCTCAGAGCAGTTTTTTACAACACTAAAGAACATAGCAGTGGGAAACTTGCTCCCAACTGGGAAGGTCCATATATCGTCGAATCAGTAGGAGGCAAAGGGTCTTACCGGCTGATTTCACCAGAAGGGGAAAGACTGCCACGAGCTTGGAATGCTAGGCACCTTAAATTGTTCTATCCATGATGTAAATACCATGATGAATAAAGTTCTCTTTCAAATGTTCATGTGTGCAAATGTTCAGCTTTTCAATTCAAGTTCTGAAGCAGTTTCAAATCGTCTACATTCAAATTACCAGGTCGTTTAACAAGTTTGGGTGTTTGAGTTGCGACTCAACCCCTTACAGACAAATGTTAAACGGTTTCGGGTTGTGCTACAACACAACCTTCAAATTACTACGTCTATTTAACAGGTTTGGGAGCTTTGTGTTGCGACACTACCCCTTACTTACAACTGTTAAATGGCCTTCAATTTCAAATTCAATATCGTCTAACAGGTTTGGGTACTTGAGTTGCGACTCAACCCCTCACATATAAATGTTAACGATTTCAAGTTGTGCATTGCAACAACCTTCAATTTTCGAGTTACTTAACAAATTCGGGTGATTGAGTTGCGACTCGACCCCTTATTTCCAAGTGTATGAATATTCAATCATTCCAACAACATTCCAGAACAACATTCAAAGAATTCAATACCAGACATTCAATTTTCAAACACCAAAAGGATCTTTATTATAAAAAATTTTCTAAGTACAGGAGTGAGCTGATACATATCAAAGAGTGTACAAGTTCAAACGACAAAAAAGAAGATGAAAGATCTCAAGGCTTAGCCACACTTTGCGCGCGCGACTTCTCTCCCTCGGATCCAACACGAGCTTTGCTCGCCACTGAAGCCTTAGAAGATCGGACGCTGCTAGCGTGGACCCTGAGTGCCTCCACCGCCTTCTCAGCCATCTCCCTGTAGCTCGCGCATTCAGTGCGCATATGCTCCAACTCCTTCTGAAGGGCCTCCTCCTTGGCAGAAGAAGCAGCCTCCTTAGCAGCTAGAGCAGCCTCCCTTGCATCAAGAGCAGCTTCCCTGCCGTTAAGTTTGCCCTTCAACTCCTGGAGCTCCACCCCTCGGTCGTGGGCCAGGGTCTCTATCCTGAAGAAACGCTTCTTTAACGATTCAAGTTCGTGACCCCGGGCCTCGTAGCCGTTCTGCCAGCCCTTGCTCTCCAGTTTTTCCTTGCGAAGGGCCTCAATCTTAGCCTTCAAGGCCTCCTTCTTGTTGGATAGAAGCTCCCTCAACTTATCCTTTTCCTCGTGGGCAGCTTCCAATTCAGCCGTTAGGCGAGAGACTTCAGATGAAGCCTCTCGCTCTCCGTACTTCTTGAAAAGCTTCGTGCCGAATTTCAGAACCGCTGAGTTCTACTGACAAACAAGAAATGATAGAAGTATATCGGAGGATTCAATTCGAAAGACAATTCAAGCTGGTGCACTTACCACCACCTCGAGCCTATGGAAGGCTTCCTCGATCGGGGCCCCCGGAAGATTGCAGAGCTTCCGGATAACGGGAGTTGGGTGGTTGATGTCAACCTCACCCAAATCTTTCAAAAGCGAAGTCATGCCCGCAGGAGTCTCTGCAAATCGAACAAAAGTTCAAAAGAGTTAGAATATTTTCAAACTTCAAAGGCAATATGATCAGAAGTAGAATCTGGTGAGGATACCTGAGACATCGACTTGAGGAGCCTTTCCCTTCCCACGATCAGAGCTCTTACCCCGAGGGGTCGACTTCTCCTTGGTGGGAGTTGGCTCTGGCTGGGGTTGGGGAGCCCCATCACCCACACGGCTCTCCCTCTCCAAGTGAATAGGAGAAGGAGCACCCTGGGGAGGTGAGGCACCCCCTTCCTCTTGCTGCTTGCCTGGCTGATCAAGCCCAGCCATGAGGGCAGCCACCTCCTTGGCCAAAGAGCGAGAGGGAGGTGGGGGTTGCTCAACCTCCAAACCTCCGCTCGTGGTTGCTCCTTCGATGCGGGGAACTTCGGGAGGAATTTGATCGAGGGGCGTGGGGTTGCTTCCAACCCCACCACTCCCCGAGAACTTTATCTTCAAGCGTATCGGGCGCTTCTTCAACTCCTCAAAGTGGTAGGCGGGAACCACCTTGTGGCCGTCGCCCTCCGCATCCATGACACCCTCCATGCGACGGGCCTTAGCCTCATCGATGGGAATTGGAAGAGAATCTTCCTCTTCTGCACCACCAGTGGGGGTGGGAGGAAGTTCATCCCCACCACCCCCCTGTCCATCATCTCCACCAGTGGGGGTGGGAGAAAGTTCTTCCTCACCACCCCCGTTTCTATCATCTCTACCAGTGGGGGTAGGAGGAAGATCATCCTCACCACCCCCATCTTCCTCATCATCATCATTGCCGCCGTTGTCGTTGCAGCCGTTCTCGGTTTCTTTTTCTTCTTCCTCCTCGCTTTCCTTCTTCTTTTCTTCTTTTCTTTATCTTCTTCCTCCTTTTCTTTGTCCTCATCTTCCTTCTGCTTGATGAGGATCTTCCTTTTCTTCTTTGTTGGGCCCCTCTGTATCACCAGCTTCTCGTCAGTAGTGGGCAATCGGTGCCTCACACCATAAGCCTTCTTCTCGATTCGAATTTTTCTGATAATCTTGCCAGACTGAGGGTCCTCCTCATAGTCTGAATACAAGACTTCATTGTCTTCATATCTGGCCTGTAATCTGTGGAGGAGGTTGGCATTGCCATACCTGACTGGGCAGTTTGAGAACTGCTTCCATGACCTGGTCTCGCAGGTCAACTCCAAAAATAGGTTGTCGATGGCCCCAACCCTCTCCGAAGGCCAAGCCAACTCTCCTCCTGCGTAATACATTTTGATCTCCTTGTTTACCTCAATGTGAGAAGTCTCTGGCACTGAGAGTGGCGTCCAGGCACCAGCCACTGAGAGTGGCCACTCAGTATACAGCTTGTCGGAGGCAACTGTGTCGGCGAGGGGGCGTAGAGCAGAAACCCCTGTGAGATTGAAGAAAGGGCTGTCTTTCCTCGAAGCCCATTGGTAATGGAAGAAGAAGTAGCCCAATTTGATCCGGGCCTCTTCATCATCTGGAAGGCTGGAGTAGCATTCCCTCAACTCCTTTTGGAAATCTGACTCTACGCGGCAGAAGGCGTAGATTATCCTCCATGCGTTGCCGGTGATCTGTCCTGGGCAATGGCCGGAGTTATTTAGTAACCTCGCGGCAAATGGCAGCAGCGGAAGACGAAGTCCGCAGTTCAGCTGACCCACTGAGACCATTGTCCCCATCACCTGCTCCATGCTGGCAACGTTCACAAACACGGTCTGTTTGTATATACCAAAGCCAGATTGAATCCCCGGCAGTGAAGGCCGGATCTTCCCCTCTGTGAAGCATGCCAACAGCCTTTGCCACTTCGCCTTCTTCTTGTCAGTGAGCTCGCCACCAGTGTTGTAGATGTAAGCAGGCTCCTCAGCCAGAGGCAATATAGGACCCAAGACAAACTTTGCCTTTGGGATGTGCTCCGGCCTTGATGGAGCGGATGCGAATCCAACTCCAACGTGCCTTTTGCCCAGTTGGCCCAACTCCACCAGCACAGCCTTGCCTTTGCCCCTACCTTTGGGGGGTGATAATTCTTCAGCTATCTCCTTCCCCTTCCTTTTCGAGGGGACCGCGCTCGTCTACTTCGAGTTACCAGAGGAGGCCATTCGATCGATCGAGAAAGGACAAGGAAACAGAGAACGGGAGACTGGAAGCAAAAGCTCTGGACTTCGAAAATTTTCTGAAAGCGTGAGGCGAAAATGACAACCAGAGAAGCTTAAGTATCCTGAGGGAATTAGGCACACAAATCGAGAGAACACGTGTCATCACCATATCAAATCGTGTGTTTTTGCAGGTACACGTGGCATCTATCCGTAGCAAGCGCAAAACCAGGCGAACATTCGGGTCGAGGTTTGCGGGATCGGGCAAAAAACCATGTTTTTTGCCTGATCCAGTAGAAAATCGACCGATCGGATGAATTTAACCGATCGGTCAAACTTGGCCGATCGGTGAAATTCATCCGATCGATCGACTTTCTACTAGATCAGGCAAAAAACTTGGTTTTTTGCCCGATCCCGCAAACCTTGACTGGCTGAATTTAACCGATCGGTCAAACTTGACCGATCGGTCAAATTCATCCGATCGGTCGATTTTCTATTTGGATCAGGCAAAAAACTTGGTTTTATGCCCGATCCCGCAAACCTTGACCGGCTGAATTTAACCGATCGGTCAAAATTGACTGATCGGTCAAATTCAACCGATCGGTCAAATTTCTACTGGATCGGTCAGAAAACTGTGTTTTCTGACCGATCACTCCAAACTCGACCGGTTGAATTCAACCGATCGGTCAACCTTGACCGATCGGTCAAATTCAATCGATCGGTCGAATCCTTACTGGATCGGTCAGAAAACTGTGTTTTCTGACCGATCACTCCAAACTCGACCGGTTGAATTCAACCGATCGGTCAACCTTGATCGATCGATCAAATTCAACCGATCGGTCAAACTTGAACGATCTGTCAATTTTGACCGATCAGACAGAAGTTGACCGATAAAAATCTTATTTTCCAAAAAACACTAACACTCGACAAAAAGCTCCTCTACATGTGCAACAGGGGTCGTTAGCTTTGCACCAAGAATCCAAGCCAGCCAAGGTGGCCTCTTAGCTAACTTGGAGGGGGTAACTGTGGGTGCAAATTTTGGCAAGAAGTCTGCAAACAGCGGGACCCACCGGCCCTGCCTGGTGGGCACTCGAAGACAACAACGGGACCCACCGGCCCTGCCTGGTGGGCCCCCGAGTACCACAGCGGGACCCACCGGCCCTGCCTGGTGGGCCCCCGAGTACCACAGCGGGACCCACCGGCCCTGCCTGGTGGGCCCCCGAAGACTACCGCGGGATCCACCGGCCCTGCCCGGTGGGCCCATGAAGGCTTCCGAGGGTCCCACCAGCCATGCCTGGTGGGCCCCCGAAGACTACCGCGGGACCCACCGGCCCTGCCTGGTGGGCTCCCTAAGACGGCAGCGGAGCCCACCAGCCTTACCTGGAAGATCCCCAGATACGACAGCAGAAAACCGCCACTTACCACCAGAGAATCCTATAAATAGCAGAGCCTTCGAATGTAAAGGGATCCCGAAAATTCTAATTTCCACACTGAAATCTGATTTTCAGAACCCAGAGTTCTGGAATTTCTCAGTTTTCCCTCTTCCACCTCTCTTTGATCTTCTTCTCTCTATTGAAGAAATCAGAGTGAATTCAGTGATACTTGACCTGTCAAGATCACTTCGATACAAGTGTTAGTGAATTCGGGTTGCTCCCTATAGCACGGAGACGTAGGCTTTGGCTGAACTCCGAGATCACAACTCTCGTGTCAACTCTCTTATTGTATCTCTTTCTCTGTTTGCATATCGAAAGCAACGACTTCAATCAACAGATCGAGCAACGATCTCCTCGACTCGAACCTTCAATTGACTGGTGAGGTGAAATCTTCGGGTCGGCACGAAGATTTTCCCCCACAGATCGTACAAATGAATTAGAATGGATACATTCGTGCGAATGAATTAGAATCGATCGTATGAATGAATTAGATTGGATCGTATAAAAAAATTAGAATGGATCGTGCGAATGAATTAGAATGGATCGTACGAATGAATTAGAATGGAATGGATTGTATGAATGAATTCCTTCGTACGAATGAATTAGAATGGATCGTATGAATGAATAAGAATGGATTGTACGAAGGAATTAGAATGGATCATACGAATGAAATAGAATGGATCGTACGAAGGAATTAGAATGGATCGCACGAAGGAATTAGAATGGTGCGAATGAATTAGAATGGATTGTGCGAATGAATTAGAATTGATCGTACGAATGAATTAGAATAGATCGTACGAATGAATTAGAATGGATACATTCGTGCGAATGAATTAGAATGGATCATATTAATGAGTAAGAATGTATTGTACGAATGAATTAGAATGGATCGTACGAATGAATTAGAATGGATCGTGCGAATGAATTAGAATAGATTGTGCGAATGAATTAGAATGGATCGTACGAATGAATTAGAATGGATACATTCGTGTGAATGAATTAGAATGGATCGTATGAATGAATTAGATTGGATCGTATAAATTAATTAGAATGGATCGTGCAAATGAATTAGAATGGATCGTACGAATGAATTAGAATGGAATGGATTGTATGAATGAATTCCTTCGTACGAATGAATTAGAATGGATCGTATGAATGAATAAGAATGGATCGTACGAAGGAATTAGAATGGATCATACAAATTAAATAGAATGGATCGTACGAAGGAATTAGAATAGATCGTACGAAGGAATTAGAATGGTGCGAATGAATTAGAATGGATTGTGCGAATGAATTAGAATGGATCGTACGAATGAATTAGAATAGATCGTACGAATGAATTAGAATGGATACATTTGTGCGAAAGAATTAGAATGGATCGTACGAATGAGTAAGAATGGATTGTACGTATGAATTAGAATGGATCGTGCGAATGAATTAGAATGGATCGTGCGAATGAATTAGAATGGATCGTACGAATGAATTAGAATGGATACATTCGTGCGAATGAATTAAAATGGATCGTATGAATGAATTAGATTGGATCGTATAAATGAATTAGAATGGATCGTGCGAATGAATTAGAATGGAATGGATTGTATGAATGAATTCCTTCGTACGAATGAATTACAATGGATCGTATGAATGAATAAGAATGGATCGTACGAAGGAATTAGAATGGATCATACAAATGAAATAGAATGGATCGTACGAAGGAATTAGAATGGATCGTACGAAGGAATTAGAATGGTGCGAATGAATTAGAATGGATTGTGCAAATGAATTAGAGTGGATCGTACGAATGAATTAGAATAGATCGTACGGTTGAATTAGAATGGATTCATTTGTGCGAATGAATTAGAATGGATCGTACGAATGAGTAAGAATGGATTGTACGAATGAATTAGAATGGATCGTGCGAATGAATTAGAATGGATCGTGCGCATGAATTAGAATAGATTGTGCGAATGAATTAGAATGGATCGTACGAATGAATTAGAATGGATACATTCGTGCGAATGAATTAGAATGGATACATTCGTGCGAATGAATTAGAATGGATCGTATGAATGAATTAGATTGGATCGTATAAATGAATTAGAACGGATCGTGCGAATGAATTAGAATGGATCGTATGAATGAATTAGAATGGAATGGATTGTATGAATGAATTCCTTTGTACGAATGAATTAGAATGGATCGTATGAATGAATAAGAATGGATCGTACGAAGGAATTAGAATGGATCATACGAATGAAATAGAATGGATCGTACGAAGGAATTAGAATGGATACATTCATGGGAATGAATTGGAATAGATCATATGAATGACTAAGAATGGATCATACGAATGAAATAGAATGGATTGTACGACTGAATTAGAAAGGATCGTACGAATGAATTAGAATGGATCGTACGAATGAATTAGGATGGATACATTCATGCGAATGAATTAGAATGGATCGTACGAATGAATTAGAATGGATCGTATGAATGAATTAGAATGGATCGTATGAATGAATTAGAATGGATTGTATGAAAGAATTAGAATGAATCGTATGAATGAATTAGAATGGATCGTACGAATGAATTAGAATGGATCGTACGAATGAATTAGAATGGATACATTCGTGCGAATGAATTAGAATGGATCATACGAATTAGTAAGAATGGATCGTACGAATGAAATAGAATGGATTGTACGAATGAATTAGAATGGATCGTACGAATGAATTAGAATGGATACATTCGTGCAAATGAATTAGAATGGATCATACGAATGAATAAGAATGGATCGTGCGAATGAAATAGAATGGATTGTGCGAATGAATTAGAATGGATCGTACGAATGAATTAGAATGGATCGTATGAATGGATACATGCGAATGAATTAGAATGGATCGTACAAATGAATTAAAATGGAATGTATGAATGAATTAGAATGGATCGTGTGAATGAATTCAAATGGATCGTACGAATGAAATAGAATGGATACAAATGAATTAGAATGGATCATACGAATGAATTAGAATGGATCGTATGAATGAATTAGAATGGATCGTACGAATGAATTAGAATGGGTCGTACGAATGAATTACAATGGATACATTCGTGCGAATGAATTAGAATGGATCATACGAATGAGTAAGAATGGATCGTACGAATGAAATAGAATGGATTGTACGAATGAATTAGAATGGATCGTATGAATGAATTAGAATGGACTGTATGAATGAATTAGAATGGATCGTACGAATAAATTAGAATGGATCGTACGAATGAATTAGAAAGGATACATTCGTGCGAATAAATTGGAATGGATCGTATGAATGAATTAGAATGAATCGTACGAATGAAATAGAATGGATCGTACGAATGAATTAGAATTGATACATTCGTGCGAATGAATTAGAATGGATCATACGAATGAGGAAGAATAGAATGGATACATTCGTGCGTAGAATGGATCGTACGAAGGAAATTAGAATGGATCGTACGAATGATTAAGAATCGATCGTACGAATGAAATAGAATGGATTGTACGTATCAATTAGAATGGATCGTATGAATAAATTAGAATGGATCGTACTTCTGAATTAGAATAGATTGTATGAATAAATTAGAATGGATACATTCGTGCGAATGAATTAGAATGGATCGTACGAATGAATTAGAACAGATCATACGAATGAATTAGAATGGATCGTATGAATGAATTAGAATAGATCGTACGAAGGAATTAGAATGAATCGTACGAAGGAATTAGAATGGATCGTACGAATAAATTAGAATGGATACATTCGTGCGAAAGAATTAGAATAGATCGCATGAATGAATTAGAATGGATTGTATGAATGAATTAGAATGGATCGTACGAATGAAATAGAATGGATCGTACGAATGAATTAGAATGGATCGTACGAATGAATTAGAATGGATCGTGTGAAAGAATTAGAATAGATTGTATGAATGAATTAGAATGGATCGTATGAATGAATTAGAATGGATCGTACGAATGAATTAGAATGGATACATTCGTGCGAATGAATTAGAATGGATAGTACGAATGAGTAAGAATGGATCGTACGAATGAAATAGAATGGATTGTACGAATGAATTAGAATGGATCGTACGAATGAATTAGAATGGATCGTACGAATGAATTAGCTTTGATATATTCGTGCGAATGAATTAGAATGGATCATACGAATGAGTAAGAATGGATCGAACGAATGAAATAGAATGGATTGTACGAATGAATTAGTATAGATCGTATGAATGAATTAGAATAGATTGTATGAATGAATTAGAATGGATACATTCGTGCGAATGAATTAGAATAGATTGTGCGAATGAATTAGAATGGACCATACGACTGAATTAGAATGGATCATGCGAATGAATTAGAATAGATTGTGCGAATGAATTAGAATGGATCGTACGAATAAATTAGAATGGATACATTCGTGCGAATGAATTAGAATGGATACATTCGGGCGAATTAATGAGTTAGAATGGATCATACGAATTAATTAGAATGGATCGTACGAATGAATTAGAATGGATCGTAATCTAATTCATTCGATCTATTCTAATTCAATCATACGATCCATTCTAATTCATTCAAACAATCCATTTTAATTCTTTCACACGATCCATTCTAATTCATTCGTACGATCCATTCTAATTCAGTCGTACAATCCATTCTATTTCATTCGTACGACCCATTCTTACTCATTCGTATGATCCGTTCTAATTCATTCGCACGAATGTATCCATTCTAATTCCATTCTAATTCATTCGCATGATCCATTCTAATTCATTAGCACGATCCATTCTAATTCATTCATATGATCCATTCTAATTCATTCGTATGATCCATTCTAATTCATTCACACGATCCATTCTAATTCATTCGTACGATCCATTCTACGCACGAATGTATCCATTCCAATTCATTCGCACAATCCATTCTAATTCATTCGTACGATCCATTATAATTCATTCGTACGATCCATTCTAATTCATTCGTACGGTCCATTCTAATACATTCATACGATCCATTCTAATTCTTTCACACGATCCATTCTAATTCATTCCTACGATCCATTCTAATTCATTCGTACAATCTATTCTATTTCATTCGTACGATCCATTCTTACTCATTCGTATGATCCATTCTGATTCATTCGCACAAATGTATCCATTCTAATTCATTCGTACAATCCATTCTATTTCATTCGTACGAACCATTCTTACTCATTCGTATGATCCATTCTAATTCATTCATATAATCCATTCTAATTCATTCATACGATCCATTCTAATTCATTCGTATGATCCATTCTAATTCCTTCGTACGATCCATTCTATTTCATTCGTACGATCCATCCTTACTCATTCGTATGTTCTATTCTAATTCAATCGCACGAATGTATCCATTCTAATTCATTCGTACGATCCATTCTAATTCATTCGTACGATCCATTCTAATTCATTCGTACAATCCATTCTATTTCATACGTACGAGCGTACGATCCCTTCTAATTCATTCGTACGATCCATTCTAATTCATAAGTACAATCCATTCTAATTCATTCGTCCAATCCATTCTAATTCATTCGTACGATCCATTCTAATTCCTTCATACGATCCATTCTAATTCATTCATAAATTCCATTCTAATTCATTCACACGATCCATCCTAATTCATTCGTACGATCCATTCTAATTCATTCGTACAATCCATTCTATTTCATTCGTACGATCTATTCTTACTCATTCGTACGATCCATTCTAATTCATTCGTACGATCTATTCTAATTCATTCGCACGAATGTATCCATTCTAATTTATTCGTACGATCCATTCTAATTCATTAATACGATCCATTCTAAATCATTCGTACAATCCATTCCATTCTAATTCATTCATACGATCCATTCTAATTCATTCATACGATCCATTCTAATTCATTCGCACGATCCATTCTAATTCATTCGTACGATCCATTCTAATTCATTCATACGATCCATTCTAATTCATTCACACGATCCATTCTAATTCATACGTACGATCCATTCTATTTCATTCGTACAATCCATTCTATTTCATTCGTACGATCCATTCTTACTCATTCGTATGATCAATTCTAATTTATTTGCACGAATGTGTCCATTCTAATTCATTCGCACGATCTATTCGAATTCACTCATACGATCCATTCTAATTCATTCGTATGATCCATTCTAATTCATTTGTATCCATTCTATTTCATTCGCAGGATCCATTCGAATTCATTCACACGATCCATTTTAATTCATTCATACAATCCATTCTAATTCATTTGTACGATCCATTCTAATTCATTCATATGTATCCATTCTAATTCATTCATACGATCCATTCTAATTCATTCGTACGATCCATTCTAATTCATTCGCACGATCCATTCTATTTCATTCACACAATCCATTCCTACTCATTCATACGATCCATTCTAATTCATTCGCACGAATGTATCCATTCTAATTCATTCGTACGATCCATTCTAATTCATTCGTATAATCCATTCTATTTCATTCGTACGATCCATTCTTACTCATTCGTAAGATCCATTCTAATTCATTCGCATGAATGTATCCATTCTAATTCATTCGTACGATCCATTCTTACTCATTCGTACGATCCATTCTAATTCATTCGCATAAATATATCCATTCTAATTCATTCGTACGATCCATTCTAATTCATTCGTACAATCCATTCTATTTAATTATAAGAATGGATCATATGAATGAATTAGATTGGATCTTATTAATAAATTAGAATGGATCGTGCGAATGAATTAGAATGAATCATACGAATGAATTAGAATGGATCGTATTAATGAATTAGAATGGATACATATGAATGAATTAGAATGGATCGTATGAATGAATTAGATTAGATCGTATGAATGAATTAGAATGGATCATGCCTTGTACGAATGAATTAGAATGGATCGTATGAATGAATTAGAATGGATCGTACGAATGAGTAAGAGTGGATCGTATGAATGAAATAGAATGGATTGTACGAATGAATTAGAATGGATCGTACGAATGAATTTGAATGGATCGTGTGAATGAATTAGATTGGATCGTATGAATGAATTAGAATGGATCGTACGAATGAATTAGAATGAATGGTACGAATGAATTAGAATGGATCGTACGAATGAATTAGAATAGATTGGAGGACTGGGCTTCAGAAATATAAGGGATTGGAATAATGCAGCTTTGGCTAAATATATTTAGAGAATTTGGTCGAATGATTAATCTCTTTGGGCAAATTGGATTAGGCTGAAATATTTGAAGAAAGACTCTATTTGGGACTGTAAAAGTAGTCCTAGAAATTCAGGTATTTGGAGAGACATTCTAAAATGTAGAGATCAGATTAAACCATTTATTCAACATATTGTGGGTAATGGAAGTGACACTAATTTCTGGATGGATAGATGGCTTTCTGAGGGTAGACTGATTGACATTTATGGCAGTAGAGCAGTGTATGATATGGGCTTGGGTACTGATATTATGGTTAATAATTTCAGGAATAATAATTGCTGGTCTTTTCCTTCTCCTAATTCAGCAAATCTGATGATCATGTATGATAATATTAGAGCTCATAACATTCTTTATCCAGACAGTCCAGATTTAATAGTGTGGAAACCTTCTAGCAGTGGGGTTTACTCTCTTAAATCAGCCTGGAATGCTATTAGGATTAAAAAGCCTATAATAGCTGCATACTCCTGGATTTTGCATAAGCATAGGATTGAAAGACATGCTATATGTTTATGGAGAACTACACAACAGACTCTTCTTACTTGTGATAATCTACATAAAAGAGGGGTCAATGTCCATTCTTTGTGCTCTCTCTGTTGGTCAGATAGAGAGAACCAAGATCATATTTTCTTTAATTGTTCTTATTCTAACTGGATATGGAGATCAATCCTTGCTCGGCTAGGGATTAAAAGTGGGAGAACTGGAAATATAAAAGAGGAGATTCATAGGCTAAATAGCAAATTTAAAGGGGAAGGTTTGATTGCTACTATTGCAAGGTTGCCCTTAGGCTGTGTTGTTTATTTGTTATGGGAGGAAACAAATAAAATTTTTTTTGAGAAGGTGAATAGACACAAAAGAGTACTACTTGCTATCATCACCAGAACAATTCATCTGAGACTGTCAGGTATTAATTTGTTTGAGGAGGACAGTTATGATACAAGAATTTCTGCAGCTAAATGGGGTCTATCTTTCTCTTTTTATCATAAGAATATTAACAAAGTCTTTTGGTAGAAGCCTTCAGCTGATTGGATTAAGCTGAATACAGATGGGGCTGTTAAAGAGAATAATTCTTCAATTGGTTGAATTTTCAGAAACTCTGAAGGCCAGGTTATTTTGAGTTACTGTGGTCCATCCAGGCATGAGCAAATTGCAGAAGTTGAATTAGAGGCTATAGAGCAGGGACTGACTTATGCAGAAAATCTGAATATATCTCAGTTATGGATTGAATCAGATTCTCTTTTAGCTGTGAACTATATTAAAAACATTTATTCTACCCCTTGGAATTGTTCTCATCAAGTTCAGTATATTCAAAAGAAGCTGAATCAGTTTAGGAACTTTCAAATTACTATATTCTGAGAGAAGGAAATCAAGCAGCTGATATTCTCTCTAAAATGGGACAGAATATGGATCATGTTACTGAACTTTACTCTGAGGATCTTAAAGGCAATTTGAGAATTGCTATTCAAGCTGATAATATGCAGAAAGGTTATGACAGGAAAGATAATAGCTATTGAAGCTGATAATGCTGAAAGGTTATGGCAGGAGGGCTGTGTTGGAGCGGAATTTGATCTCTAATGGCCAGGATGCTCTTTCAAGACTGATTTCATTTTCTTGTCTTTAGTTGTAAATTTTGGTTTGGTTTTGATCTTTTGGGCTTGTATTGAAGTCTTTAGTTGTATTGGTGTTTCTTGAAGGGCGGGGTCCCTAATAAAATCCCCTAGATTTGATTAAAAAAAAAAAGAATAAAGTGTGCGAACGAATTAGAATGGATTGTATGAATGAATTAGAATGGATCGTACGAATGAATTAGAATGGATACATTCATGCGAATGAATTAGAATGGATCATACGAATGAATTAGAAAGGATACATTCGTGCGAATGAATTAGAATGGATCGTATGAATGAATTAGAATGGATTGTACAATCCATTCTATTTCATTCGTACGATCCATTCTTACTCATTCGTATGATCCATTCTAATTCATTCACACGAATGTATCCATTCTAATTCATTCGTACGATCCATTCTTACTCATTCGTACGATCCATTCTAATTCATTCGCACGAATGTATCCATTCTAATCATTCGTACGATCCATTCTAATTCATTCGTACAATCCATTCTATTTCATTCGTACGATCCATTCTATTTCATTCGCACGATCCATTCTAATTCATTCGCACGAATGTATCCATTATAATTCATTCATACGATCCATTCTAATTTATTCATACAATCCATTCTAATTCATTCATACGATCCATTCTAATTCATTCGTACGATCCATTCTAATTCATTCGTATAATCCATTCTATTTCATTCGTACGATCCATTCTTACTCATTCGTATGATCCATTCTAATTCATTCGCACGATCCATTCTAATTCATTCGCACAAATGTATCCATTCTAATTCATTCATACGATTCATTCTAATTCATTCATACAATCCATTCTAATTCATCTCCATTCTAATTCATTCGTAGGATCCATTCTAATTCATTCGTACGATCCATTCTAATCCATTCGTACGATCCATTCTAATTCATTCGCATGATCCATTCTAATTCACTAATACGATCCAATCAAATTCATTCATACGATCCATTCTAATTCATTCGTACAATCCATTCTAATTCTTTCACACGATCCATTCTAATTCATTCGTACGATTCATTCGTACAAATGTATCCATTCTAATTCATTCTAATTCTTTCGTACGATTCATTCTAATTAGAATGGATTGTATGAATGAATTAGAATGGATCGAATGAATGAATTAGAGTGGATCGTGTTTTTTCGTGCTAATAAATTAGAATGGATCATACGAATGAATTAGAATGGATACATTCGTGCGAACGAATTAGAATGGATCGTATGAATGAATTAGAATGGATCGTATGAATGAATTAGATTGGATCATAAGAATGAATTAGAATGGATCGTGCGTCGTACGAATGAATTAGAATGGATCATATTAATGAATTAGAATGGATCGTGCGAATGAATTAGAATGGATCGTACGAATGAATTAGAATGGATCGTATGAAAGAAATAGAATGAATTGTATGAATGAATTAGAATGGATCGTACGAATGAATTAGCATGGATCGTGCTAATGAATTAGAATGGATCGTACGAATGAATTAGAATGGATCATAGAATGGATCGTATGAATGAATTAGATTGGATCGTATGAATGAATTAGAATGGATCGTACGAATGAATTGGAATAGATCGTACGAAGGAATTAGAATGGATCGTACGAACGAATTAGAATGGATCGTACGAATGAATTAGAATGGATACATTCCGTACGATCCTTTCTAATTCATTCGTACGATCTATTCTAATTCATTCATACAATCCATTCTAATTCATTCGTACGAAGGAATTAGAATGGATCGTACGAATGAATTAGAATGGATCGTACGAATGAAATAGAATGGATCGTACTTATAAATTAGAATGGATCGTACGAATGAATTAGAATGGATCGTACGAATGAATTAGAATAGATTGTGCGAATGAATTAGAATTGATCGTGCGAATTAATTAGAATGGATTGTGCGAATGAATTAGAATGGATCGTACGAATGAATTAGAATGGGTCGTATGAATGAATTAGAATAGATCGTACGAATGAATAAGAATTGATCGTATGAATGAATTAGAATGGATACATTCGTGCGAATGAATTAGAATGGATCGTATGAATGAATTAGAATGGATTGTACGAATGAATTAGAATGGATCGTACGAATGAATTAGAATGGATACATTCGTGTGAATGAATTATAATGGATCATACGAATGAATTAGAATAGATTGTGCGAATGAATTAGAATGGATCGCATGAACGAATTAGAATGGAAATTAGAATGGATCGTACGAATGAATTCGAATGGATCGTGCGAATGAAATAGAATAGATACAAATGAATTAGAATGGATCATACAAATGAATTAGAATGGATCGTATGAGTGAATTCGAATGGATCATACGAATAAAGTAGAATGGATTGTACGAATGAATTAGAATGGATCATGCTATTGAGTAAAAATGGATCGTACAAATGAAATAGAATGGATCGTATGAATTAGAATAGATCGTACGAAGGAATTAGAATGGATACATTCGTGCGAATGAATTATTATGGATCGTACAAATGAGTAAGAATGATTCGTACGAAGGAATTAGAATGGATCGTACAAAGGAATTAGAATGGATAGATTCGTGCGAATGAATTATAATGGATCATACGAATGAATTAGAATGGATCGTATGAATGAATTAGAATTGATCGTGCGAATGAATTAGACTGGATCAAATGAATGAATTAGAGTGGATACATTCGTGCGAATGAATTAGAATGGATCGTACAAAAGAATTAGAATGGATTCGTGCGAATGAATTAGAATGGATCGTACGAATGAATTAGAATGGATCGTACGAATGAATTAGAATGTCATTCTAATTCATTTGTACGATCCATTCTAATTCATTCATACGATCCATTCTAATTCATTCATACAATCGATTCTAATTCTTTCGCACAATCTATTCTAATTCATTCGTTACGATCTATTCTAATTAATGAATTAGAATGGATTGTACGAATGAATTAGAATGGATCGTACGAATGAATTAGAATGGGTCATACAAATGAATCGTGTGAATGAAATAGAATGGATACAAATGAATTAGAATGGATCATACGAATGAATTAGAATGGATCATATGAGTGAATTCGAATGGATCGTGCGAATGAATTAGAATGGATTGTACGAATGAATTAGAATGGATCGTGCTAATGAGTAAGAATGGATCGTACGAATGAAATAGAATGAATTAGAATGGATCGTACGATTGAGTAAGAATGATTCATACGAAGGAGTTAGAATGGATCGTACGAAGGAATTAGAATGGATACATTCGTGCGAATGAATTAGAATGGATCGCACGAATGAATTAGAATGGATCGTATGAATGAATTAGAATTGATCGTGCAAATGAATAAGAATGGATCGTACGAATGAATTAGAGTGGATATATTCATGCGAATGAATTAGAATGGATCGTATTAATGAATTAGAATGGATCGTGTGAATGAATAAGAATGGATCGTACGAAGGAATTAGAATGGATCATACGAATAAAATAGAATGGATCGTACGATCCATTCTAGTTCATTCGCACGAATATATCCATTAGAATTCATTCGTACGATCCATTCTAATTCATTCGCACGAATGTATCCACTCTAATTCATTCGTACGATCCTTTCTAATTCATTCGCACGAATGTATCCATTCTAATTCATTCGTACGATCCATTCATATTCATTCGTACGATCTATTCTAATTCATTCATACGATCCATTCTAATTCATTCGTACAATCCATTCTAATTCATTCGCACGATCCATTCTAATTCATTCATACGATCCATTCTAATTCATTCGCACGAATGTATCCATTCTAATTCATTCGTACGATCCATTATAATTCATTCGTATGATCCATTCTAATTTATTAGCACGATCCATTCTAATTCATTCGTACAATCCATTCTATTTCATTCGTATGATCCATTCTTACTCATTCGTATGATCTATTCTAATTCATTCGCACGAATGTATCCATTCTAATTCATTCGTACGATCCATTCTAATTCATTCGTACGATCCATTCTAATTGCTTCGTATGATCCGTTCTAATTCATTCATATGATCCATTCTAATTCATTCGTACAATCCATTCTATTTCTTTCATACGATCCATTCTAATTCATTCGCACGATCCATTCTAATTTATTCGCACGATCCATTCTAATTCATTCGCACGATCCATTCTAATTCATTCGTATGATCCATTCTAATTCATTCGTATTATCCATTCTAATTCATTCGTACGATCCATTCTAATTCATAAGTACGATCCATTCTAATTCATTCGTACGATCCATTCTAATTCATTCGCACAATCTATTCTAATTCATTCGTACGTTCTATTCTAATTCATTACGTACGATCCATTCTAATTCATTCGCACAATCTATTCTAATTCATTCGTACGATCCATTCTAATTCCTTCGTATGATCCATTCTAATTCATTCGTACGATCCATTCTAATTCATTCGTACAATCCATTTTATTTCTTTCCTACGATCTATTCTAATTCATTCGTACGATCCATTCTAATTTATTCGCACGATCCATTCTAATTCATTCGCACGACCCATTCTAATTCATTCGTACGATCCATTCTAATTCATTCACACTATCCATTCTAATTCATTCGCACGATCCATTCTACGCACGAATGTATCCATTCTAATTCATTCGCACAATCCATTCTAATTATTTCGTACGATCCATTCAAATTCATTTGTATGATTCATTCTAATTCATTCGTACGATCCATTCTAATTCATTCATACGATCCATTCTAATTCATTCATTCGATCCATTCTAATTCTTTCACATGATCCATTCTAATTCATTCGTACGAAGGAATTAGAATGGATCGTACGAATGAATTAGAATGGATCGTACGAATGAAATAGAATGGATCGTACGAATGAATTAGAATGGATCGTACGAATGAATTAGAATGGATCGTATGAATGAATTAGAATAGATTGTGCGAATGAATTAGAATGGATCGTACGAATTAATTAGAATGGATAAATTCATGCGAATGAATTAGAATAGATTGTGCGAATGAATTAGAATGGATTGTACGAATGAATTAGAATGGATCGGATACATTCGTGCGAATGAATTAGAATGGATCGTACGTATGAATTAGAATGGATCGTGTGAATGAATTAGAATGGATCGTACGAATGAATTAGAATGGATTGTACGAATGAATTAGACTGGATCGTACGAATGAGTTAGAATGGATACATTCGTGCGAATGAATTAGAATAGACCATATGAATGACTTAGAATGGATCGTCCGTCGTACGAATGAAATAGAATGGATTGTACGAATGAATTACAATAGATCGTACGAATGAAATAGAATGGATCGTACGTATGAATTAGAATGGATCGTGCGAATGAATTAGAATGTATCGTATGAATGAATTAGAATGGATCGTATGAATGAAATAGAGTGGATCGTGCGAATGAATTAGAATGGATCGTGCAAATGAATTAGAACGGATCGTACAAATGAATTACAATGGATCGTACGAATAAATTAGAATGGATACGATCCATTCTAATTCATTCATACGATCCATTGTAATTCATTCATACGATCTATTCTAATTCTTTCGCCCGAATGTATCCATTCTAATTCATTCATTTGATCCAATCTAATTCATTCGTACGATCCATTCTAATTCATTCGTACGATCCATTCTAATTAATTCGCACAATCTATTCTTATTCATTCGTACGATCCATTCTAATTCATTCGTACGATCCATTCTAATTCATTCTTACTCATTCGTATGATCCATTCTAATTCATTCGTATGATCCATTCTAATTCATTCGTACCATCCATTCTAATTCATTCGTACGATCCATTCTAATTCATTCATACGATCCATTCTAATTCATTTGCACGAATGTATCCATTCTAATTCATTCGTACAATCCATTCTAATTCATTCGTACGATCCATTCTAATTCATAAGTACGGTCCATTCTAATTCATTCGTACGATCCATTCTAATTCATTCGCACAATCTATTCTAATTCATTCGTACGTTCCATTCTAATTCATTATGTACGATCCATTTTAATTCATTCGCACAATCTATTCTAATTCATTCGTACGATCTATTCTAATTCATTCACATGATCCATTCTAATTCATTCGTATGATCCATTCTACGCACGAATCTATTCTAATTCATTCGTACGATCTATTCTAATTCATTCACATGATCCATTCTAATTCATTCGTACGATTCATTCGTATGATCCATTCTAATTCATTCGTACGATTCATTCGTACGATCTATTCTAATTCATTCTACGCACGAATGTATCCATTCTAATTCATTCTAATCCATTCTTACTCATTCGTATGATCCATTCTATTTCATTCGCACGATCCCTTCTAATTCATTCGCACGAATGTATCCATTCTAATTCATTCATACGATTCATTCTAATTCATTCATACAATCCATTCTAATTCATCTCCATTCTAATTCATTCGTACGATCCATTCAAATTCATTCGTACGATCCATTCTAATTCATTCATACGATCCATTCAAATTCATTCATACGATCCATTCTAATTCTTTCACACGATCCATTCTAATTCATTCGTACGAAGGAATTAGAATGGATCGTACGAATGAATTAGAATGGATCGTACGAATGAAATAGAATGTATCATATGAATGAATTAGAATCGATCGTACGAATGAATTAGAATAGATCGTACGAATGAATTAGAATGGATCGTACGAATGAATTAGAATAGATTGTGCGAATGAATTAGAATGGATCGTACGAATGAATTAGAATGGATAAATTCATGTGAATGAATTAGAATGGATTGTGCGAATAAATTAGAATGGATTGTACGAATGAATTAGAATGGATCGGATACATTCGTGCGAATGAATTAGAATGGATCGTACGAATGAATTAGAATGGATCGTGTGAAAGAATTAGAATAAATTGTATGAATGAATTAGAATGGATCGTACGAATGAATTAGAATGGATCATACGAATGAATTAGAATGGATTGTACGAATGAATTAGAATGGATTGTTCGAATGAATTAGAATGGATACATTCGTGCGAATGAATTAGAATGGATCGTGCGTCGTACGAATGAAATAGAATGGATTGTACGAATGAATTAGAATGGATCGTACGAATGAAATAGATTGGATCGTACGTATGAATTAGAATGGACCGTGCGAATGAATTAGAATGGATCGTATGAATGAATTAGAATGGATCGTACGAATGAAATAGAATGGATCGTGTGAATGAATTAGAATGGATCGTGCAAATGAATTAGAATGGATCGTACAAAGGAATTACAATGGATCGTATGAATGAATTAGAATGGATACAATCCATTCTAATTCATTCATACGATCTATTCTAATTCTTTCGCACGAATGTATCCATTCTAATTCATTCATACGATCCAATCTAATTCATTCGTACGATCCATTCTAATTCATTCGTACGATCCATTCTAATTCATTCGCACAATCTATTCTAATTCATTCGTACGATCCATTCTAATTCATTCGTAAGATCCATTATAATTCATTCGCACAATCTATTCTAATTCATTCGTACGATCCATTCTAATTCATTCGTACGATCCATTCTAATTCATTCTTACTCATTCGTATGATCCATTCTAATTCATTCGTACGATCCATTCTAATTCATTCGTATGATCCATTCTAATTCATTCGTACGATCCATTCTAATTCATTCATACGATCCATTCTAATTCTTTCACACGATCCATTCTAATTCATTCGTACGATCCATTCTAATTCATTCGTACAATCCGTTCTAATTCATTCGCACGACCCATTCTAATTCATTCGTATGATCCATTCTATTTCATTCGTACGATCCATTCTAATTCATTCGTACGATCCATTCTAATTCCTTCGTACGAATGAATTAGAATGGATCATGTGAAAGAAATAGAATGGATCGTATGAATGAATTAGAATGGATCGTGCGAATGGATACATTCATGCGAATGAATTAGAATGGATCATACGAAGGAATTAGAATGGATCGTACGAATGAATTAGAACGGATCGTACGAATGAATTAGAATGGATCGTACGAATGAGTAAGAATGGATTGTACAAATGAATTAGAATGGATCGTACGAATGAATTAGAATGGATCGTACGAATGAAATAGAATGGATTATACGAATGAATTAGAATGCATCGTACGAATTAATTAGACATTCGTACGATCCATTCTAATTCATTCGTACGAATGCATCCATTCTAATTTATTCGTACGATCCATTCTAATTCTTTCATATGATCCATTCTAATTCGTTCATACAATCCATTCTAATTCTTTGACACGATCCATTCTAATTCATTCGTACAATCCATTCTAATTCATTCATACAATCCATTCTATTTCATTCGTACAATCCATTCTAATTCATTCGTGCGATCCATTCTAATTTATTCGCTCGATCCATTCTAATTCATTCGCACGAATGAATCCATTCTAATTCATTCATACAATCCATTCTATTTCATTCGTACAATCCATTCTTACTTATTCGTACGATCCATTCTAATTCATTTGCACGATCCTTTCGAATTCATTCATACGATCCATTCTAATTCATTCATACGATCCATTCTAATTCATTCGTACAATCCATTCTTTTTCATTCGTACGATCCATTCTAATTCATTCATACGGTCCATTCTAATTCCTTCGTATGATCCATTCTAATTCATTCGCACGAATGTATCCATTCGCACGATCCATTCTAATTTATTCATACGATCCAATCTAATTCATTCGCACGATCCATTCTAATTCATTCATACGATCCATTCTTACTCATTCGTACGATCCATTCGAATTTATTCGTACGATCCATTCTCATTCATTCATGCGATCCATTCTAATTCCTTCGTATGATCCATTCTAATTCATTTGCACGAATGTATCCATTCTAATTCATTCGTACGATCCATTCTAATTCATTCGTACGATCCATTCTAATTCATTCATATGATCCATTCTAATTCTTTCACACGATCCATTCTAATTCATTCGTACGATCCATTCTACGCACGAATGTACCCATTCTAATTCATTCGCATAATCCATTCTAATTCATTCGTACGATCCATTCTAATTCATTCGTACGATCCATTTCTTACTCATTCGTATGATCCATTCTAATTCATTCGCACGTGTACGAATGAATTAGAATGGATCGTACGAATGAATTAGAATGGATACATTTGTACGATCCATTCTTACTCATTCATACGATCCATTCTAATTCATTTATATGATCCATTCCAATTCATTCATACAATCAATTCTAATTCTTTCACACGATCCATTCTAATTCATTCGTATGATCCATTCTACGCACGAATGTATCCATTCTAATTCATTCGCACGATCCATTCTAATTCATTCATACAATCCATTCTAATTTATTCGTACAATCCATTCTAATTCATTCGCATGATCCATTCTAATTCATTCGCATGAATGTATCAATTCTATTTCATTTGTACAATCCAGATCCATTCTAATTCATTCGTACGATCCATTCTAATTCATTCGCACAATCTCTTCTAATTCATTCGTACGATCCATTCTAATTTATTCGTACGATCGTACGAATGAATTAGAATGGATCATACGAATGAGTAAGAATGGATCGTACGAATGTATCCGTACTAATTCATTCGTACGATCCATTCTAATTCATTCGTACACGTGCGAATGAATTAGAATGGATCATACGAATGAGCAAGAAATGGATCGTACGAATGAATTAGAATGGATACATTCGTGCGAATGAATTAAAATGGATCGTATGAATGAATTAGATTGGATCGTATGAATGAATTAGAATGGATCGTATGACGTGTGAAAGAATTAGAATGGATTGTATGAATGAATTAGAGTGGATCGTATGAATGAATTAGAATGGATCGTGCGAATGAATTAGAATGGATCGTATGAATGAATTAGAATGGATCGTACGAATGAATTAGAATAGGTCATACGAAGGAATTAGAATGGATCATATGAATGAATTAGAATGAATGGATCGTACGAATGAATTAGAATGGATACATTCCTGCGAATGAATTAGAATGGATCGTATGAATGAATTAGAATAGATCGTGCGAATGGATTAGAATGGATCATACGAATGAATTAGAATGGATACATTCGTACGAATGAATTAGAATGGATCGTATGAATGAATTAGAATGGATAGTATTTATGAATTAGAATGGATCGTACGAATGAATTAGAATGGATACACGATCCATTCTAATTCATTCGTACAATCCATTCTAATTCATTCGCACGATCCATTCTAATTCATTCGCACAAATGTATCCATTCTATTTCATTCGTACGATCTAGATCCATTCTAATTCATTCGTACGATCTATTCTAATTCATTCGCACAATTTATTCTAATTCATTCGTACGATCCATTCTAATTCATTCATACGATCGTACAAATGAATTAGAATGGATCATACGAATGAGTAAGAATGGATCGTACGAATGAATTAGAATGGATCGTACGAATGAGTAAATGAATTAGAATAGATTGTGCGAATGAATTAGAATAGATCGTATAAATGAATTAGAATGGATCGTACGTCTGAATTAGAATGGATACATTTATGGGAATGAATAAGAATGGATCGTATGAATGAATTAGAATGGATCATGTGAATGAATTAGAATGGATCGTACGAATGAGTAAGAATGGATCGTACGAATGAAATAGAATGGATTGTACGAATGAATTAGAATGGATCGTACGAATGAATTAGAATGGATCGTGTGAAAGAATTAGAATGGATCGTATAAATGAATTAGAATGGATCGTACGAAGGAATTAGAATGGATCGTACGAATGAATTAGAATGGATTGTACGAATGAATTAGAATAGATCGTACGAATGAATTAGAATGGATCGTACGAATGATTTAGAATGGATACATTCGTGCAAATGAATTAGAATGGATCGTACGAATGAGTAAGAATGGATCGTACGACTGAAATAGAATGGATTGTACGAATGAATTAGAATAGATCGTACGAATGAATTAGAATTGATACATTCGTTCGAATGAATTAGAATGGATCATACGAATGAATTAGAATGGATCGTAAGAATGAATTAGAATAGATCGTAAGAATGAATTAGAATGGATCGTACGAATGAATTAGAATAGATCATACGAATGAGTAAGAATGATTCGTACGAATGAAATAGAATGGATTGTACGAATGAATTAGAATGGATCGTACGAATGAATTAGAATGGATCGTGTGAAAGAATTAGAATGGATTGTATGAGTGAATTAGAATTGATCGTGCGAACGAATTAGAATGGATCGTACGAATGAATTAGAATGGATCGTACGAATGAATTAGAATGGATCGTGTGAATGAATTAGAATGGATCGTACGAATGAATTAGATTGGATCGTATGAATGAATTAGAATGGATCGTGCGTCGTACGAATGAATTAGAATGGATCGTATTAATGAATTAGAATGGATCGTGCGAATGAATTAGAATGGATCATGCTAATGAGTAAGAATGGATCGTACAACATACAATCCATTCTAATTCATTCGCACAAATTTATCCATTCTAATTCATTCGTACGATCCATTCTAATTCATTCGCACAATCTATTCTAATTCATTCATACATTTCATTCTAATTCATTAGCACGATCCATGCTAATTCATTCATACGATCCATTCTAATTGATTCGTATGATCCATCCATTCTAATTCATTCGTACGATCCATTCTAATTCATTCATATGATCATTTCTAATTCATTCATACAATCCATTCTAATTCTTTCACACGATCCATTCTAATTCATTCGTACGATCCATTCTAATTCATTCGTACAATCCATTCTATTTCATTCGTACGATCCATTCTAATTCATTTATACGATCCATTCTTATTCATCATTCATACGATCCATTCTATTTCATTCGTACGATCCATTCTAATTCATTCGTACGATCCATTCTAATTCATTCGCACGAATGTATCTATTCTAACTCATTCGTACGATCCATTCTAATTCATTCGTACGATCCATTCTAATTCATTCGCACGAACCATTCCAATTCATTCATACATGTACAAATGAATTAGAATGGATACATTCATGCGAATGAATTAGAATGGATCATATGAATGAATTAGAATGGATACATTCGTGCGAATGAATTAGAATGGATTGTATGAATGAATTAGATTGGATCGTATTAATGAATTAGAATGGATCGTGCGAATGAATTAGAATGGAGCACAATCTATTCTAATTCATTCATACGATCCATTCTAATTCATTCGCACGAATGAATCCATTCTAATTCATTCGTACGATCCAGTCTAATTCATTCGCATAATCCAATGAATTAGAATGGATCGTGCGAAATAATTAGAATAGATCGTACGAATGAATTAGAATGGATACATTCGTGCGAATGAATTAGAATGGATCGTACGAATGAGTAAGAATGGATTGTATGAATGAATTAGAATGGATTATACAAATGAATTAGAATGGATCGTAAGAATGAATTAGAATGGATCGTACGAATGAATTAGAATGGATACATTCGTGTGAATGAATTAGAATGGATCGTACAAATGAGTAGGAATGGATCGTACGAATGAAATAGAATGGATTGTACGAATGAATTAGAATAGATCATACGAATGAATTAGAATGGATCGTACGAATGAATTAGAATGGATCGTGCGAATGAATTAGAATGGATCATACGAATGAGTAAGAATGGATCGTATGAATGAAATAGAATGGATTGTACGAAAGAATTAGAATGGATCGTACGAATGAATTAGAATAGATTGTATGAATGAATTAAAATGGATACATTCATGCGAATGAATTAGAATGGATACATTTGTACGATCCATTCTAATTCATTTATACGATCCAGTCTAATTCATTCATACAATCCATTCTAATTTATTCGCACGAATTTATCCATTCTAATTCATTCGTACGATCCATTCTAATTCATTCGCACAATCCATTCTAATTCATTCATACGATCCTTTCTAATTCTTTCGCACGATCCATTCTAATTCATTCGTACAATCTATTCTAATTCATTCGTACGATCCATTTTAATTCATTCGCACTATCCATTCTAATTCATTAGCACGATCCATGCTAATTCATTCATACGATCCATTCTAATTGATTCGTATGATCCATCCATTCTAATTCATTCGTACGATCCATTCTAATTCATTCATACGATCCATTCTAATTCATTCGCACAATCTATTCTAATTCGTTCATACGATCCATTCTAATTCATTCATACGATCCATTCTAATTCATTCGCACGAATATATCCATTCTAATTGATACGTACAATCCATTCTAATTCATTCGTACGATCCATTCTAATTCATTCATACGATCCAATCTAATTCATTCATACGATCCATTCTAATTCATTCGTACGATCCATTCTAATTCATTCGCACGAATGAATTAGAATGTATTGAATGGACCGTACGAATGAATTAGAATAGATTGTACGAATGAATTAGAATGGATCTCTAATTCATTCATACGATCCATTCTAATTCATTCATACAATCCATTCTAATTCTTTCACACGATCCATTCTAATTCATTCGTACGATCCATTCTAATTCATTCGTACAATCCATTCTAATTCATTCGCACGATCCATTCTAATTCATTCGTACAATCCATTCCATTCTAATTCATTCATACGATCCATTCTAATTCATTCATACGATCCATTCTAATTCATTCGCACAATCTATTCTAATTCATTCATACGATCCATTCTAATTCATTCATACGATCCATTCTAATTCATTCGTACGATCCTTTCTAATTCATTTGCACGAATGTATCCATTCTAATTGATACGTACAATCCATTCTAATTCATTCGTACGATCCATTCTAATTCATTCATACGATTCAATCTAATTCATTCATACGATCCATTCTAAATCACTCGTATGTATCAATTCTAATTCATTCATACGATCCGTTCTAATTCATTCGTACGATCTATTCTAATTCATTTGCACGATCCATTCTTATTCATTAATACGATCCAATCTAATTCATTCATACGATCCACTCTAATTCATTCATACGACGCACGATCCATTCTAATTTATTCAAACGATCCAATCTAATTCATTCATACGATCCATTCTAATACATTCTTGCGTTGAATGGATCATACGAATGAATTAGAATGGATCGTATGACAGAATTCGAATGGATCGTGCGAATGAATTAAAATGGATTGTACGAATAAATTAGAATGGATCGTGCTAATGAGTAAGAATGGATCGTACGAATGAAATAGAATGGATCGTACGAAGGATATAGAGTATGAATGAATTAGGATGGATCGTATGAATGAATTAGAATGGATCGTGCGAATGAATTCGAATGGATCATGCGAATGAAATAGAATGGATACAAATGAATTAGAATGGATAATACGAATGAATTATAATTGATCGTATGAGTGAATTCGAATGGATCATGCGAATGAATTAGAATGGATCGTACGAAAGAATTAGAATGGATCGGATACATTCGTGCGAATGAATTAGAATGGATCGTGCGAATGAATTAGAATGGATCGTATGAATGAATTACAATGGATCATACGAATGAAATAAAATAGATCATACGAATGAATTAGAATGGATACATTCGTGCGAATGAATTAGAATGGATCGTATGAATGAATTAGAACGGATCGTACTTATGAATTAGAATGGATCGTACAAATGAATTAGAATGGATCGTATGAATAAATTAGAATGGATGGCACGAATGACTAAGAAAGAATTAGAATGGATCGTACGAATGAATTAGAATGGATTGTACGAATGAATTAGAATGGATCGTACGAATGAATTAGAATGGACCATACGAATGAATTAGAATGGATTGTGCGAATGAATTAGAATGGATACATTCGTGCGTAGAATGGATCGTACGAATGAATTAGAATGGATCGTGTGAAAGAATTAGAATGGATTGTATGAATGAATTAGAATGGATCATATGAATGAATTATAATGGATCGTACTAATGAATTAGAATGGATCGTACGAATGTATAAGAATGGATCGTACGAATGAATTAGAATGGATACATTTGGATCATACAAATGAGTAAGAATGGATTGTATGAATGAATTAGAGTGGATCGTATGAATGAATTAGAATGGATCGTGCGAATGAATTCGAATGGATCGTGCGAATGAAATAGAATGGATACAAACGAATTATAATGGATCATACGAATGAATTAGAATGGATCGTATGAGTGAATTCGAATGGATCGTGTGAATGAATTAGAATGGATTGTACGAATGAATTAGAATGGATCGTGCTAATGAGTAAGAATAGATCGTACGAATGAAATAGAATGGATTGTATGTTATCCATTCTAATTCATTCGTAAGATCCATTCGAATTCATTCGCACGATCCATTCTAATTCATTCACACCATTTTAATTCATTCGCACAATCTATTCTAATTCATTCGTACGATCAATTCTAATTCATTCGTACGATCCATTCTAATTCATTCGTACGATCTATTCTAATTCATTCATACGATCCATTCTAATTCATTCGTATGTATCCATTCTAATTCATTCATACGATCTATTGAATTAAAATGAATATATTCATGCAAATGAATTAGAATAGATCATACGAATGAGTAAGAATGGATTGTATGAATGAATTAGAATGCATCGTACGAATGAATTAGAATTGATCGTAAGAATGAATTAGAATGGATCGTATGAATGAATTAGAATGGATCGTACGAATGAATTAGAATGGATCATACAAATGAAATTGAATGGATCATACGAAAGAATTAGAATAGATACATTCGTGCAAATGAATTAGAATGGATCGTATGAATGAATTAGAATGGATCGTACTTATGAATTAGAATGGATCGTACGAATGAATAAGAATAGATTGTGCGAATGAATTAGAATGGTGCGAATGAATTAGAATGGATCGTGCGAATGAATTAGAATGGATCGTACGAATGAATTAGAATGGATCGCGTACAATCCATTCTATTTCATTCGTACGATCCATTCTTACTCATTAGCACGATCCATTCTAATTCATTCTTACAATCCATTCTAATTCATTCGCACGATCCATTCGAATTCACTCATACGATCCATTCTAATTCATTCGTATGATCCATTCTAATTTATTTGTATCCATTCTATTTCATTCGCACGATCCATTCGAATTCATTCGCACGATCCATTCTAATTCATTCATACGATCCATTCTAATTCATTCATACAATCCATTCTTACTCATTCGTATGATCCAAATGTATCCATTCTAATTCATTCGTACGATCCATTCTAATTCATTCGTACGATCCATTCTAATTCATTCATTCAATCCATTCTAATTCATTTGTACGATCCATTCTAATTCATTCTTACTCATTCGTACAATCAATTCTAATTCATTCGTACGATCCATTCTAATTCATTTGTACGATCCATTCTAATTCATAAGTACGATCCATTCTAATTCATTCATACGATCCATTGTAATTCATTCGCACGAATGTATCCATTCTAATTCATTCGCACGATCCATTCTATTTCATTCGTACGATCCATTCTAATTCATTCGTATGATCCATTCTAATTCATTCGCACGATCCATTCTAATTCATTCGCACGAATGTATCCGATCCATTCTAATTCGTTCGTACTATCCATTCAAATTCACTCATACGATCCATTCTAATTTATTCGTATGATCCACTCTAATTCATTTGTATCAATTCTATTTCATTCGCACGATCCATTCGAATTCATTAGCATGATCTATTCTAATTCATTCATACGATCCATTCTTATTCATTCATACAATCCATTCTTTCTCATTCGTATGATCCATTCTAATTCATTCGTATGATCCATTCTAATTCATTCGTACAATCCATTCTATTTCATTCGTACGATCCATTCTTACTCATTCGTATGATCCATTCTAATTCATTCGCACGAATGTATCCATTCTAATTCATTCGCACGATCCATTCGAATTCACTCATACGATCCATTCTAATTCATTCATACGATCCATTCTAATTCCTTAGCACGATCCATGCTAACTCATTCGAACGATCCATTCTATTTCATTCGTACGATCCATTATTATGATCCATTCTAATTCATTCGTACGATCCATTCTAATTCATTCGCACAATCTATTCTAATTCATTCACACGATCCATTCGAATTCACTCATACAATACATTCTAATTCATTTATACAATCCATTCTAATTCATTAATATGATCCATTCTATTTCATTCGTATGATCCATTCTAATTCATTCATACAATCCATTCTATTTCATTCGTACGATCCATTCGTATTCATTCGTATGATCCATTCTAATTCATTCGCACGAATTTATCCATTCTAATTCATTCGTACGATCCATTCTAATTCAGTCGTACAATCCATTCTAATTCATTCGTACGATCCATTCTAATTCATTCATATGATCCATTCTAATTCATTCATACAATCTATTCTAATTTTTTCACACGATCCATTCTAATTCATTCGTACGATCCATTCTAATTCATTCGTACAATCCATTCTATTTCATTCGTACAATCCATTCTTACTCATTCGTACGATCCATTCTAATTCATTCGTACGATCTATTCTAATTCATTTGCATGAATGTATCCATTCTAATTCATTCGTACCATACATTCTAATTCATTCTAATTCATTCGTATGATCCATTCTAATTCATTCGTACGATCCATTCTAATTCATTCGCACGATCCATTCTAATTCATTCGCACGAATGTATCCATTCTAATTCGATCCATTTTAATTCATTCGCACGATCCTTTCTAATTCATTCGCACGAATGTATCCATTCTAATTCATACGTGCGAATGAATTAGAATGGATCGAGCGAATGAAATAGAATGGATCGTACGAATGAGTAAGAATGGATCGTACGAATGAAATAGAATGGATCGTACGAATGAATTAGAATGGATATATTCGTGCAAACAAATTAGAATGGATCATACGAATGAGTAAGAATGGATTGTATGAATGAATTACAATAGATCGTACGAAGGAAATAGAATTGATCGTACGAATGAATTAGAATGGATCGTATGAATGAATTAGAATGGATCGTATGAATGAATTAGAACGGATCGTACGAATTAAATAGAGTGGATCGTACGAATGAATTAGAATGGATCGTATGAATGAAATAGAATGGATTGTACGAATGAATTAGAATGGATCGTACAAATGAATTAGAATGGATCATATGAATGAATTAGAATGGATCAAACGAATGAATTAGAATGGATCGTATGAGTGATTTCGAATGGATCGTACGAATGAATTAGAATGGATTGTACGAATGAATTAGAATGGATCGTGCTAATGAGTAAGAATGGATCGTACGAATGAAATAGAATGGATTGTATGCGATCCATTCTAATTCATTCGTACGATCCATTCTAATTCATTCGCACGATCCTTTCTAATTCATTCGCACCATTCTAATTCATTCGCACAATCTATTCTAATTCATTCGTATGATCAATTCTAATTCATTTGTACGATCCATTCTAATTCATTCGTACGATCTATTCTAATTCATTCGTACGATCCATTCTAATTCATTCATACGATCCAATCTAATTCATAAGTACGATCCATTCTTACTCATTTGTATGATCCATTCTAATTTATTCGCACGAATGTATCCATTCTAATTAATTCGTACGATCCATTACAATTCATTCGTACGATCCATTCTAATTCATTCGTACGATCCATTCTAATTCATTCGTACGATCCATTCTAATTCCTTCGTACGATCCATTCTAATTCCTTCGTACGATCCATTCTAATTCCTTTGTACGAACCATTATATTTTATTCGTATGATCCATTCTAATTCCTTTATACGATCCATTCTAATTCATTCGTAGGATCCATTCTAATTCATTCATACGATCCATTCTAATTCATTCGTACGATCCATTCTAATTCATTCGTACGATCCATTCTAATTCATTCATACGATTCATTTTAATTCATTCGTACGATCCATTCTAATTCATTCGTACAATCCATTCTATTTCATTCGTACGATCCATTCTTACTCATTCGTATGATCCATTCTAATTCATTCGTACGATCCATTCTAATTCATTCGTACGATCCATTCTAATTCCTTCAAATGATCCATTCTAATTCATTCGCACGAATGTATCCATTCTAATTCATTCGTACGATCCATTCTAATTCATTCGTACCATCCATTCTAATTCATTCGTACGAAGGAATTATAATGGATTGTATGAATGAATTAGAATGGATCGTATGAATGAGTAAGGATGGATCATACGAATGAAATAGAATGGATTGTACGAATGAATTAGAATGGATCGTACGAATGAATTAGAATGGATCGTACAAAGGAATTCGAATGGATCGTACAGATGAATTAGAATAGATTGTACGAATGAATTAGAATGGATCGTATGAATGTATTAGATTGGATCGTATGAATGAATTAGAATAGATCATATGAATGAATTAGAATGGATCGTATGAATGAATTATAATGGATCGTACGAATGAAATAGAATGGATCGTACGAATGAATTAGAATGGATCGTGTGAATGAATTAGAATGGATTGTACGAAGGAATTAGAATGGATACATTCATGCGAATGAATTAGAATGGATCGTACGAATGAATTAGAATGGATACATTCGTGCGAATGAATTAGAATGGATCGTATGAATTTATTAGAATGGATCATACTTATGAATTAGAATGGATCGTACGAATGAATTAGAATACGATCCATTCTTACTCATTAGCACGATCCATTCTAATTCATTCGTACGACCCATTCTAATTCATTAATACGATCCAATCTAATTCATTCATACGATCCATTCTAATTCATTCGTATGTATCCATTCTAATTCATTCATACGATTCATTCTAATTCATTCGTACGATCCATTCTAATTCATTCGCACGATCCATTCTAATTCATTAATATGAGACATTCTAATTCATTCGTACGACGCACGCGAATGAATTAGAATGGATATATTCGTGCAAATGAATTAGAATGGATCGTACGAATGAATTAGAATGGATCGTACGAATGAATTAGAATGGATCGTACGAATGAATTAGAATCGATACATTCGTGCGAATGAATTAGAATGGATCGTATGAATGAATTAGAATGGATCGTACTTATGAATTAGAATGGATCGTTCGAATGAATTAGAATGGATACACGATCCATTCTAATTCATTTATACGATCCATTCTAATTCATTCGTACAATCCATTCTAATTCATTCGCACGATCCATTCTAATTCATTCGCACGAATGTATCCATTCTATTTCATTCGTACCATACGATCCATTCTAATTCATTCGCACATATGAATGAATTAGAATGGATCGTACGAATGAATTAGAACGGATACATTCGTGCGAATGAATTAGAATGGATCGTGCGAATGAATTAGAATGGATTGTACGAATGAATTAGAATGGATCGTATGAATGAATTAGAATGGATCGTGTATCCATTCTAATTCATTCATATGATCCATTCTAATTCATAAGTACGATCCATTCTAATTCATTCATACGATCCATTCTAATTCATTCGCACGAATGTATCCATTCTAATTCATTCGTACGATCCATTCTATTTATTTGTGCGAAAGAATTAGAATAGATCATATGAATAAATTAGAAGGGATCGTGCGAATGATATAGAATGGATCATACGAAGGAATTAGAATGGAACGTACGAATGAATTAGAATGGATCGTACGAATGAATTAGAATGGATCGTAGGAATGAGTAAGAATGGATCATACGAATGAAATAGAATGGATCATACGAATGAAATAGAATGGATTGTACGAATGAATTAGAATGGATCGTACGAATGAATTAGAATGAATCGTATGAATGAATTAGAATGGATCGTATGAATGAATTAGAATCGATCGTACGAATGAAATAGAATAGACCGTACGAATGAATTAGAATGGATCGTACGAATGAATTAGAATGGATCGTATGAATGAGTAAGAATGGATCGTACGAATGAAATAGAATGGATTGTACGAATGAATTAGATTGGATCGTACGAATGAATTAAAATGGATCTGGATCGTACGAATGAATTAGAATGGATCGTACGAATGAATTAGAATGGATCTGGATCGTACGAATGAATTAGAATGGATCGTACGAATGAATTAGAATGGATCGTTCGAATGAATTAGAATAGATACATTCGTGCAAATGAATTAGAATGGATCGTGCGAATGAAATAGAATGGATCGTACGAATGAATTGCAATGGATACATTCGTGCGAATGAATTAGAATGGATCGTATGAATGAATTAGAATGGATCATACTTATGAATTAGAATGGATCGTACGAATGAATTAGAATGGATACACGATCTATTCTAATTCATTCGTACGATCCATTCTAATTCATTCGTACAATCTATTCTAATTCATTCGCATGATCCATTCTAATTCATTCGCACGAATGTATCCATTCTATTTCATTCGTACAATCCAGATCCATTCTAATTCATTCATACGATCCATTCTAATTCACTCGTACAATTCATTCTATTTCATTCGTACGATCCATTCTTACTCATTCGTACGATCCATTCTAATTCATTCGTACACACGATCCATTCTAATTCATTTGCAAGAATACATTCGTACGATCCATTCTTACTCATTCGTATGATCCATTCTAATTCATTCGCACGAATGTATCCATTCTAATTCATTCGTACGATCCATTCTAATTCATTCGCACAATTCATTCTAATTCATTCGGTCGATCAATTCTAATACATTCATACGATCCATTCTAATTCATTCGTACGATCGATTCTTAATCATTCGTATGATCCATTCTAATTCATTCGCACGAATGTATCCATTCTAATTCATTCGTATCCATTCTAATTCATTCGTACGATCCATTCTATTTCATTCGCACGATCAATTCTAATTCATTCATACGATCCATTCTAATTCATTCGTACGATCCATTCTAATTCATTCGCACGATCCATTCTAATTCATTAATACGATCCATTCTAATTCATTCGTACGATACACAATCCATTCTAATTCATTCATACAATCCAATCTAATTCATTCATACGATCCATTCTAATTAATTCGTATGTATCCATTCTAATTCATTCATACGATCCATTGAATTAGAATTGATATATTCGTGCAAATTAATTAGAATGGATCATACGAATGAGGAAGAATGGATTGTATGAATGAATTAGAATGGATCGTACGAATGAATTAGAATTGATCGTGCGAATGAATTATAATGGATCGTACGAATGAATTAGAACATTCGTGCGAATGAATTAGAATGGATCATACGAATGAGTAAGAATGGATCGTACGAATGAAATAGAATGGATTGTACGAATGAATTAGAATGGATTGTGCTAATGAATTAGAATGGATCGTACGAATGAATTAGAATCGATCGTACGAATCAATTAGAATGGATACATTCGTGCGAATGAATTAGAATGGATCGTATGAATGAATTAGAATGGATCGTATGAATGAAATAGAATGGATCGTATGAATTAGAATGGATACATTCGTTCGTATGAATTAGAATGGATCATATGAATGAATTAGAATGGATCGTATGAATGAAATCGAATGGATCGTATGAATTAGAATGGATCGTACGAAGGAATTAGAATGGATCGTATGAAGGAATTAGAATAGATCGTGTGAAAGAATTAGAATGGATTGTATGAACGAATTAGAATAGATCGTAAGATCCATTCTAATTCATTCGTACGATCAATTCTAATTCCTTCGTACGATCTATTCTAATTCTTTCGCAGGAATGTATCCATTCTAATTCATTCGTACGATCCATTCTAATTCATTCATACGATCCATTCTAATTCATTCCTATGATCCATTCTAATTCATTCATACAATCCATTCTAATTCTTTCACACGATCCATTCTAATTCATTCGTGCGATCCATTCTAATTCATTCGTACGATCCATTCTAATTCATTCGCACGAATGTACGAATGTTACCGTATGATCCATTTTAATTCATTCGCACGAATGTATCCATTCTAATTCATTCGTATGATCCATTCTAATTCATTCGTACGAATGTATCCACTCTAATTCATTCATACGATCCATTCTAATTCATTCGCACGAATGTATCCATTCTAATTCATTCGTACAATCCATTCTAATTCATTCGCACAATCTATTCTAATTCATTTGTATGATCAATTCTAATTCATTCGCAAGAATGTATCCATTCTAATTCATTCATATGATCCATTCTAATTCATTCGCACGAATGTATCTATTCTAATTCCTTCGTACAGTCCATTCTTATTCCTTCGTACGAATCATTCTTACTCATTCGTACAATCCATTCTAATTCATTCGCACGATCCATTCTAATTCATTCGCATGATCCATTCTAATTCATTCATACGATCCATTCTTACTCATTTGTATGATCCATTCTAATTCATTCGTACGATCCATTCTAATTCATTTGTACGATCAATTCTAATTCTTTCACACGATCCATTCTAATTCATTCGTATGATCCATTCTAATTCATTCGCACAATCTATTCTAATTCATTCGTACGTTCCATTCTAATTCATTACGTACGATCCATTCTAATTCATTCGCACAATCTATTCTAATTCATTCATACGATCCATTCTAATTCCTTCGTATGATCCATTCTTATTCATTCGTACGATCCATTCTAATTCATTCGTACAATCCATTCTATTTCTTTCATACGATCCATTCTAATTCATTCGCACGATCCATTCTAATTCATTTGCACGATCCATTCAAATTCATTCGCATGATCCATTCTAATTCATTCGCACGATCCATTCTAATTTATTCGTACGATCTATTCTAATTCATTCGTACGATCCATTCAAATTCATTCACACAATCCATTCTAATTCATTCATACGATCCATTCTACGCACGAATGTATTCATTCTAATTCATTCGCACAATCCATTCTAATTCATTCGTAAGATCCATTCTAATTCATTCGTACGATCCATTCTAATTCATTCGTACGATCCATTCTAATTCATTCATACGATCCATTCTAATTCTTTCACACGATCCATTCTAATTCATTCGTACGATCCATTCTAATTTACTCGTACAATCCATTCTATTTCATTCGTACGATCCTTTCTTACTCATTCGTACGATCCATTCTAATTCATTCGCACGAATGTATCCATTCTAATTCATTCGTACAATTCATTCCATTTCATTCGTACGATCCATTCTTACTGATTTGTACGATCCATTCTAATTCATTCATACAATCTATTCTAATTCATTCATACGATCCATTCTAATTCATTCGTATGATCCATTCTAACTCCTTCGTACGATCCAATCTATTTCATTCGTACGATCCATTCTTACTTATTCGTATGATCTATTCTAATTCAGTCGCACGAATGTATCCATTCTAATTCATTCGTACGATCCATTCTAATTCATTCATACGATCTATTCTAATTCATTCGTACAAACCATTCTATTTCCTTCGTACGATCATACGATCCATTCTAATTCATTCGTACAATCCAGTCTAATTCATAAGTACGACCCATTCTAATTCATTCGTACAATCCATTCTAATTCATTTGTAGGATCCATTATAATTCATTCATACGATCCATTCTAATTCATTCATACAATCCATTCTAATTCTTTCACACGATCCATTCTAATTCATTCGTACGATCCATTCTAATTCATTCGTACAATCCATTCTATTTCATTCGTACGATCCATTCTTACTCATTCGTACGATCCATTCTAATTCATTCGTACGATCTATTCTAATTCATTCGCACGAATGTATCCATTCTAATTCATTCGTACGATCCATTCTAGTTCATTCATACGATCCATTCTAATTCATTCGTACAATCTATTCCATTCTAATTCATTCGTACGATCCATTCTAATTTATTCATACGATCCATTCTAATTCATTCGCATGATCCATTCTAATTCATTCGTACGATCCATTCTAATTCATTCATACGATCCATTGTAATTCATTCGCACGATCCATTCTAATTCATACGTACGATCCATTCTATTTCATTCGTACAATCCATTCTATTTCATTCGTACGATCCATTCTTACTCATTCGTATGATCCATTCTAATTCATTCGCACGAATGTATCCATTCTAATTCATTCGTACTATCTATTCTAATTCATTCGTACGATCCATTCTAATTCCTTCGTACGATCAATTCTAATTCATTTGCATGATCCATTCTAATTCATTTATACGATCCAATCTAATTCATTCATACAATCCATTTTAATTCATTCGCACGAATGAATCCATTGAATTAGAATGGATCGTACGAATGAAATAGAATGGATTGTACGAATGAATTAGAATGGATCGTATGAATGAATTAGAATGGATACATTTGTGCGAATGAATTAGAATGGATCGTACGAATGAGTAAGAATGGATCGTATGAATTAGAATGGATCGTACGAATGAATTAGAATGGATCGTACGAATGAATTAGAATGGATCGTACGAATGAATTAGAATGGATCGTGTGAAAGAATTAGAATGGATTGTATGAATGAATTAGAATGGATCGTATGAATGAATTAGAGATCCATTCTAATTCATTCGCATGATCTATTCTAATTCATTCGTACGATCCATTCTAATTCATTCGTATGATCCATTCTAATTCATTTGTATTCATTCTATTTCATTCGAACGATCCATTCGAATTCATTCACAAGATCCATTCTAATTCAATCATACAATCCATTCTAATTCATTTGTACGATCCATTCTAATTCATTCGTATGTATCCATTCTAATTCATTCATATGATCCATTCTAATTCATTCATACAATCTATTCTTACTCATTCGTATGATCCATTCTAATTCATTTGCACGAATATATCCATTGTAATTCAATGGATCGTATGAAGGAATTAGAATGGATACATACGAATGAATTAGAATGGATCGTATGAATAAATTAGAATAGATCGTACGAATGAATTAGACTCGTATGAATGAATTAGATTGGATCGTACGAATGAATTAGAATAGATCGTATGAATAAATTAGAATGGATCGTATGAATGAATTAGAATGGATCGTACGAACGAAATAGAATGGATAGTACGAATGAATTAGAATGGATCGTGCGAATGAATTAGAATGGATCGTACGAATGAATTAGAATGGATCGTATGAATGAATTAGAATGGATATATTCGTGCAAATGAATTAGAATGGATCATACGAATGAGTAAGAATGGATCGTATTAATGATTTAGAATGGATCGTTTGAATGAATTAGAATGGATCGTACGAATGAGTAAGAATGGAACGTGCGAATAAATTAGAATGGATCATACGAATGAATTAGAATGGATACATTCGTGCGAATGAATTAGAATGGATCATGTGAATGAGTAAGAATGGATCGTACGAATGAAATAGAATGGATTGTATGAACGAATAAGAATGGATCGTACGATTGAATTAGAATGGATACATTCGTGCGAATAAATTAGAATGGATCGTACGAATGAGTAAGAATGGATCGTGCGAATGAATTAGAATGGATCGTGCGAATGAATTAGAATGGATCGTACGAATGAGTAAGAATTGATCGTGTGAATGAATTAGAATGGATCGTACGAATGAATTAGAATGGATACATTCGTGCGAATGAATTAGAATGGATCATACGAACGAGTAAGAATGGATCGTACGAATGAAATAAAATGGATTGTACGAATAAATTAGAATGGGTCGTACGAATGAATTAGAATGGATATATTCGTGTGAATGAATTAGAATGGATCGTACGAATGAATTAGAATGGATCGTACGAATGAATTAGAATAGATTGTATGAATAAATTAGAATGGATACATTCGTGCGAATTAATTAGAATGGATCGTACGAATGAATTAGAATAGATCGTACGAATTAATTAGAATGTATCGTATGAATGAATTTGAATAGATTGTACGAATGAATTAGAATGGATCGTACAAATGAATTAGAATAGATCGTATGATTGAATTAGAATGGATCGTACGAATGAATTAGAATAGATTGTGCGAATGAATTAGAATGGATCTTGCGAATGAATTAGAATGGACCGTACGAATGAATTGGAATGGATCGTACAAATGAATTAGAATGGATGATATGAATGAATTAGAATGGATACATTTGTGCGAATGAATTAGAGTACGATCCATTCTTACTCATTCGTATGATCCATTCTAACTCATTCGCACAATCTATTCTAATTCATTCGTACGATCCATTCAAATTCATTGGTACGATCTATTCTAATTCATTCGTACGATCCATTCTAATTCATTCGCACAATCTATTCTAATTCATTCAAACAATCTATTCTAATTCATTCGTACGAACTATTCTAATTCATTCCAATGATCCATTCTAATTCATTCGCACGAATGTATCCATTCTAATTCATTCATACAATCTATTCTAATTCATTCGTACGATCCATTCTAATTCATTCGTACAATCCATTCTATTTCATTCGTACGATCCATTCTATTTCATTCGTACGATCCATTCTTACTCATTCGTATGATCCATTCTAATTCATTCGCACGAATGTATCCATTCCAATTCATTCGTTCGATCCATTCTAATTCATTCATACGATCCATTCTAATCATTCGTACAATCCATTCTATTTCATTCGTACGATCCATTCTTACTTATTCATATGATCCATTCTAATTCATTCGCACGAATGTATCCATTCTAATTCATTCGTACGATCTATTCTAATTCATTCGTACGATCCATTCTAATTTATTCATACGATCCATTCTAATTCATTCGTTCGATCCAATCTAATTCATTCGCACGATCCATTCTAATTCATTAATACGATCCATTCTAATTCATTCGTACGACGCACGATCGATCGTATGAATAAATTAGATTGGATCGTATGAATGAATTAGAATGGATTATACGTATCAATTAGAATGGATCGTACGAATGAATTAGAATGGATCGTGTGAAAGAATTTGAATTGATTGTATGAATGAATTAGAATGGATCGTATGAATGAATTAGAATGGATCGTACGAATGAATTAGAAAGGATTGTACGAATGAATTAGAATGGATCGTACGAATGAATTAAAATGGATACATTCGTGCAAATGAATTAGAATGGATCATATGAATGAATTAGAATGGATCGTGTGTCGTACGAATAAAATAGAATGGATTGTACGAATGAATTAGAATGGATCGTACGAATGAAATAGAATGGATCATGTGAAAGAATTAGAGTGGATTATATGAATGAATTAGAATGGATCGGATACATTCGTGCGAATGAATTAGAATGGATCATACGAATGAATTAGAATGGATTGTACGAATGAATTAGAATGGATCGTGCGAATGAATTAGAATGGATTGTACGAATAAATTAGAATGGATCGTACGAATGAATTAGAATGGATCGTGTGAAAGAATTAGAATGGATTGTATGAATGAATTAGAATGGATCGTATGAATGAATTAGAGCTCCATTCTAATTCATTCGCATGATCTGTTCTAATTCATTCGTACGATCCATTCTAATTCATTCGTATGATCCATTCTAATTCATTTATATTCATTCTATTTCATTCGCACGATCCATTCGAATTCATTCACACGATCCATTCTAATTCAATCATACAATCCATTCTAATTCATTTGTACGATACATTCTAATTCATTCATATGTATCCATTCTAATTCATTCATACGATCCATTCTAATTCATTCATACAATCCATTCTTACTCATTCGTATGATCCATTCTAATTCATTTGCACGAATATATCCATTGTAATTCAATGGATCGTATGAATGAATTAGAATGGATACATACGAATGAATTAGAATGGATCGTATGAATGAATTAGAATAGATCGTACGAATGAATTAGAATGGATCGTATGAATGAATTAGATTGGATCGTACGAATGAATTAGAATAGATCGTATGAATGAATTAGAATGGATCGTATGAATGAATTAGAATGGATCGTACGAATGAAATAGAATGGATAGTACGAATGAATTAGAATGGATCATGCGAATGAATTAGAATGGATCGTACGAATGAATTAGAATGGTTTGTATGAATGAATTAGAATGGATATATTCATGCAAATGAATTAGAATGGATCATACGAATGAGTAAGAATGGATCGTATTAATGATTTAGAATGGATCGTTTGAATGAATTAGAATGGATCGTACGAATGAATTAGAATGGGTACATTCGTGCGAATGAATTAGAATTGATCATATGAATGAGTAAGAATGGATCGTACGAATGAAATAGAATGGATTGTACGAATGAATTAGAATGGATCGTACGATAGAATTAGAATGGATACATTCGTGCGAACAAATTAGAATGGATCATACGAATGAGTAAGAATGGATCGTGCGAATGAATTAGAATGGATCGTGCGAATGAATTAGAATGGATCGTACGAATGAGTAAGAATTGATCGTGTTAATGAATTAGAATGGACCGTACGAATGAATTAGAATGGATACATTCGTGCGAATGAATTAGAATGGATCATACGAATGAGTAAGAATGGATCGTACGAATGAAATAGAATGGATTGTACGAATGAATTAGAATGGATCGTACGATAGAATTAGAATGGATACATTCGTGCGAACAAATTAGAATGGATCATACGAATGAGTAAGAATGGATCGTGCGAATGAATTAGAATGGATCGTGCGAATGAATTAGAATGGATCGTACGAATGAGTAAGAATTGATCGTGTTAATGAATTAGAATGGACCGTACGAATGAATTAGAATGGATACATTCGTGCGAATGAATTAGAATGGATCATACGAATGAGTAAGAATGGATCGTACGAATGAAATAGAATGGATTGTATGAATGAATTAGAATGGGTCGTACGAATGAATTAGAATGGATATATTCGTGCGAATGAATTAGAATGGATCGTACGAATGAATTAGAATAGATTGTATGAATGAATTAGAATGGATACATTCGTGCGAATGAATTAGAATGGATCGTACGAATGAATTAGAATAGATCGTACGAATTAATTAGAATGTATCGTATGAATGAATTTGAATAGATTGTACGAATGAATTAGAATGGATCGTACGAATGAATATAAATAGATCATATGAATGAATTAGAAAGGATCGTACGAGTGAATTAGAATAGATTGTGCGAATGAATTAGAATGGATCGTGCGAATGAATTAGAATGGATCGTACGAATGAATTAGAATGGATCGTACGAATGAATTAGAATGGATCATATGAATGAATTAGAATGGATACATTTGTGCGAATGAATTAGAGTACGATCCATTCTTACTCATTCGTATGATCCATTCTAACTCATTCGCACAATCTATTATAATTCACTCGTACGATCCATTCAAATTCATTCGTACGATCTATTCTAATTCATTCGTACGATCCATTCTAATTCATTCGCACAATCTATTCTAATTCATTCAAACGATCTATTCTAATTCATTCGTACGATCTATTCTAATTCATTCCAATGATCCATTCTAATTCATTCGCACGAATGTATCCATTCTAATTCATTCATGCAATCTATTCTAATTCATTCGTACGATCCATTCTAATTATTTCGTACAATCCATTCTATTTCATTTGTACGATCCATTCTTACTCATTCATATGATCCATTCTAATTCATTCGCACGAATGAATCCATTCAAATTCATTCGTACGATCCATTCTAATTCATTCGTACGATCCATTCTAATCATTCGTACAATCCATTCTATTTCATTCGTACGATCCATTCTTACTTATTCATATGATCCATTCTAATTCATTCGCACGAATGTATCCATTCTAATTCATTCGTACGATCTATTCTAATTCATTCGTACGATCCATTCTAATTGATTCATACGATCCATTCTAATTCTTTCGTACGATCCAATCTAATTCATTCGCACGATCCATTCTAATTCATTAATACGATCCATTCTAATTCATTCGTACGACGCACGATCGATCGTATGAATGAATTAGAATGGATCGTATGAATGAATTAGAATGGATTATACGTATCAATTAGAATGGATCGTACGAATGAATTAGAATGGATCATGTGAAAGAATTAGAATGGATTGTACGAATGAATTAGAATGGATCGTATGAATGAATTAGAATGGATCGTACGAATGAATTAGAAAGGATTGTACGAATGAATTAGAATGGATCGTACGAATGAATTAAAATGGATACATTCGTGCGAATGAATTAGAATGGATCATACGAATGAATTAGAATCGATCGTGCATCGTACGAAAGAAATAGAATGGATTGTACGAATGAATTAGAATGGATCGTATGAATGAAATAGAATGGATCATGTGAAAGAATTAGAATGGATTATATGAATGAATTAGAATGGATCGGATACATTCGTGCGAATGAATTAAAATGGATCGTACGAATGAATTAGAATGGATTGTACGAATGAATTAGAATGGATCGTATGAATGAATTAGAATGGATACATTCGTGCGAAAGAATTAGAATAGATCATATGAATGAATTAAAATGGATCGTGCGTCGTACGAATGAAATAGAATGGATTGTACGAATGAATTAGAATGGATCGTACGAATGAAATAGAATGGATCGTAATCTAATTCATTCATACGATCCATTCTAATTCATTCGCATTAGAATGGATCGTATGAATGAATTAGATTACGATCCATTCTATTTCATTCGTACGATCCATTCTAATTCATTCGTACAATCCATTCTATTTCATTCGTACAATCCATTCTTACTCATTCGTATGATCCATTCTAATTCATTCGCACGAATGTATCCATTCTATTTCATTCGTACGATCCATTATAATTTTATTCGTACGATCCTTTCTAATTCATTCGTACAATCCATTCTAATTCATTCGTACGATCCATTCTAATTCCTTCGTACGATCCATTCTAATTCATTCATACGATCCAATCTAATTTATTCGTACGATCCATTCTAATTCATTCGCACGATCCATTCTAATTCATTAATATGATCCATTCTAATTCATTCATACGACGCACGATCCATTCTAATTCATTCATACGATCCAATCTAATTCATTGATACGATCCATTCTAATTCATTCGTATGTATCCTTTCTAATTCATTCATACGATCCATTGAATTAGAATGGATATATTCGTGTGAAAGATTTGATAAATAATGAATTAGAATCGATCGTATGAATGAATTAGAATGGATACATACGAATGAATTAGAATGGATCGTATGAATGAATTAGATTGGATCGAATGAATGAATTAGAATGGATCGTACTAATGAAATATAATGGATTGTACGAATGAATTAGAATGGATCGTACGAATAAATTAGAATGGATCGTGTGAAAGTATTAGAATGGATTGTATGAATGAATTAGAATGGATCGTATGAATGAATTAGAATGGATACATTCGTGCGAATGAAATAGAATGGATCGTACGAATGGATTAGAATGGATTGTATGAATGAATTAGAATGGATCTATTCTAATTCATGCGAATGAATTAGAATGAATCGTACGAATGAGTAAGAATGGATCGTATGAATTAGAATGGATCGTACGTATAAATTAGAATGGATCGTACGAATGAATTAGAATGGATACATTCGTGCGAATGAATTAGAATGGATCATACGAATGAGTAAGAATGGATCGTACGAATGAAATAGAATGGATTGTACGAATGAATTAGAAAGGATCGTATGAATGAATTAGGTTGGATCGTATGAATGAATTAGAATGGATCGTACGAATGAATTAGAATAGATCGTACGAATGAATTAGAATGGATTTCTAATTCATTCATACGATCCATTCTAATTCATTCATACAATCCATTCTAATTCTTTCACATGATCCATTCTAATTCATTCATACGATCCATTCTAATTAATTCGTACAATCCATTCTAATTCATTCGCACGATCCATTCTAATTCATTTGTACAATCTAATCCATTCTAATTCGTTCGTACGATCCATTCTAATTCATTCATACGATCCATTCTAATTCATTCGCATAATCTATTCTAATTCATTCATTACGATCCATTCTAATTTATTCGTACGATCCATTCTAATTAATGAATTAGAATGGATTGTACAAATGAATTAGAATGGATCGTATTAATGAATTAGAATGGATCGTGCAAATGAATTCGAATGGATCGTACGAATGAATTAGAATGGATCGTACGAATGAATTAGAATGGATCGTACGAAGGAATTAGAATGAATCGGATACATTCGTGCGAATGAATTAGAATGGATCATACGAAGGAATTAGAAAGGATCGTACGAATGAATTAGAATGGATCGTACGAATGAATTAGAATGTATCATACGAATGAGTAAGAATGGATCGTATGAATGAAATAGAATGGATTGTACGAATGAATTAGAATAGATCGTACGAATGAATTAGAATGGATCGTATGAATGAATTAGAATGGATCGTATGAATTAATTAGAATGGATCGTACGAATGAAATAGAATGGATCGTACGAATGAATTAGAATGGATCGTACGAATGAATTAGAATGGCTCGTACGAATGAATTTGAATGGATCGTACAAAGGAATTAGAATGGATCATATGAATGAAATATATTGGGTCGTACAAAGGAATTAGAATGGGTCGTATGAAGGAATTAGAATGGATCGTACGAAGGAATTAGAATGGATCGTACGAATGAATTAGAATGGATACATTCGTGCGAAAGTATTAGAATAGATCGTATGAATGAATTAGAATGGATCTTATGAATGAATTAGAATGGATATATTCATGCAAATGAATTAGAATGGATCATACGAATGAGTAAGAATGGATTGTATGAATGAATTAGAATGTATCGTTTGAATGAATTAGAATGGATCGTATGAATGAAATAGAATGGATACATTCGTACGAATGAATTAGAATGGAATGAATTAGATTGGATCGTTTGAATGAATTAGAATGGATCATGTGAAAGAATTAGAATGAATTGTATGAATAAATTAGAATGGATCGTATGAATGAATTAGAATGGATCCTACGAATGAATTAGAATGGATTGTACGAATGAATTAGAATGGATCGTATGAATGAATTAGAATGGATACGTTCGTGCGAATGAATTAGAATAGATCATACGAATGAGTAAGAATGGATCGTACGAACGAAATAGAATGGATTGTATGAATGAATTAGAATGGATCGTACGAATGAATTAGAATGGATCGTGTGAAAGAATTAGAATGGATTGTATGAATGAATTAGAATGGATCGTATGAATGAATTAGAATGGATCGTACGAATGAATTAGAATGGATCATACGAATGAATTAGAACGGATACATTCGTGCGAATGAATTAGAATGGATCATACGAATGAGTAAGAATGGATCGTACGAATGAAATAGAATGGATTGTACGAATGAATTAGAATGGATCGTATGAATGAATTAGAATGGATCATACGAATGAATTAGAATGGATCGTGCGAATGAATTAGAATGGATCGTGCGAATGAATTAGAATGCCTTCGTACGAATTATTCTTACTCATTCGTACGATCCATTCTAATTCATTCACACGAATGTATCCATTCTAATTCATTCGTACAAATGAATTAGAATGGAATAGAATGGATACAAATGAATTAGAATGGATCATACGAATGAATTAGAATGGATAGTATGAGTGAATTCGAATGGATCGTGCGAATGAATTAGAATGGATTGTACGAATGAATTAGAATGGATCGTGCTAATGAGTAAGAATGGATCGTATAAATGAAATAGAATGGATCGTATGAATTAGAATGGATCGTACGAAGGAATTAGTATTGATACATTCGTGCGAATGAATTAGAATGGATCGTACGAATGAGTAAGAATGATTCATACGAAGGAATTAGAATGGATCATATGAAGGAATTAGAATGGATACATTCATACAAATGAATTAGAATGGATCGTACGAATGAATTAGAATGGATCATACGAATGAATTAGAATGGATACATTCATGCCAATGAATTAGAATAGATCGTACGAATGAATTAGAATGGATCGTACGAATGAGTAAGAATGGATCGTACGAATGAAATAGAATAGACCATACGAATGAATTAGAATGGATCGTACGAATGAATTAGAATGGATCGTACAAATGAAATAGAATGGATCGTACAAATGAATTAGAATGGATCGTACTTATGAATTAGAATAGATTGTATGAATGAATTAGAATGGATACGTATGATCTATTCTAATTCATTCGTACGATCTATTCTAATTCATTCGTACGATCCATTCTAATTTATTCGCATGAATGTATCCATTTTAATTCATTCACATAATCTATTCTAATTCATTCGTGTCAATGAATTAGAATGGATCATACGAATGAGTAAGAATGGATCGTACGAATGAAATAGAATGGATTGTACGAATGAATTAGAATGGATCGTACGAATGAATTAGAATGGATCGTATGAATGAATTAGAATGGATCGTACGAATGAAATAGAATGGATTATACAAATGAATTAGAATGGATCGTACGAATGAATTAGAATGGATCGTGTGACAGAATTAGAATGGATTGTATGAATGAATTAGAATAGATCGTATGAACGAATTAGAATGGATCGTACGAATGAAATAGAATGGATTGTACGAATGAATTAGAATGGATCGTGTGAAAGAATTAGAATGGATTGTATGAATGAATTAGAATGGATCGTATGAATGAATTAGAATGTATCGTACGAATGAATTAGAATGGATGCATTCGTGCGAATGAATAAGAATGGATCGTACGAATGAGTAAGAATGGATCGTAAGAATAAAATAGAATGGATTGTACGAATGAATAAGAATGGATCATACGAATGAATTAGAATGGATTGCACGAATGAATTAGAATGGATCGTACGAAGGAATTAGAATGGATCGTACGAATGAATTACAATGGATCATACGAATGAGTTAGAATGGATCGTACGAATGAAATAGAATGGATTGTATGAGTGAATTAGAATGGATCATACGAATAAATTAGAATAGATTGTATAAATAAATTAGAATGGATAATTTGCGAATGAATTAGAATAGATTGTGCGAATGAATTAGAATGGATCATACGAATGAATTAGAATGGATCGTGCGAATGAATTAGAATAGATTGTGCGAATGAATTAGAATAGATCGTACGAATGAATTAGAATGGATACATTCGTGTGAATGAATTAGACTGGATACATTCGTGCGAATGAATTAGAATAGATCATACGAATGAATTAGAATGGATCGTAGGAATAAGTAAGAATGGATCGTACGAATGAAATAGAATGGATTGTACGAATGAATTAGAATGGATCGTACGAATGAATTAGAATGGATCGTAACGAATGAATTAGAATAGATTGTGTGAATGAATTAGAATGGATCGTATGAATGAATTAGAATAGATCGTACGAACGTACGAATGAATTAGAATGGATCGTACGAATGAATTAGAATTGATCATACGAATGAGTAAGAATGGATCGTACGAATGAAATAGAATGGATTATACGAATGAATTAGAATGGATCGTACCAATGAATTAGAATGGATCGTATAAATGATTTAGAATGGATCGTATGAATGAATTAGAATGGATCGTACGAATAAAATAGACTGGATTGTACGAATGAATTAGAATGGATCGTACGAATGAATTAGAATGGATACATTCGTGCGAATGAATTAGAATGGATCGTACGAATGAGTAAGAATGATTTGTACAATCCATTCTAATTCATTCATACGATCCATTCTAATTCATTCGCACGATCCATTCTAATTCATTCGCACGAATGAATCCATTCTAATTCATTCATATAATCCATTCTATTTCTTTCGTACGATCCATTCTTACTCATTCGTACGATCAATTCTAATTCATTCATACAATCCATTTTAATTCATTCATACGATCCATTCTAATTCATTCGTATGATCCATTCTAATTCCTCCGTACGATGCATTCTATTTCATTCGTACGATCCATTCTTACTCATTCGTATGATCTATTCTAATTCATTCGCACGAATGTATCCATTCTAATTCATTCATACGATCCATTCTAATTCATTCGTACGATCCATTCTAATTCATTCGTACGATCCATTCTAATTCATTCGTATAATCCATTCTATTTCATTCGTACGATCGTACGATCCATTATAATTCATTCGTACGATCCATTCTAATTCATAAGTACGATCCATTCTAATTCATTCGTACAATCCATTCTAATTCATTCATACGATCCATTCTAATTCATTCATAGGATCCATTCTAATTCATTCATACAATCCATTCTAATTCTTTCACCCGATCCATTCTAATTCATTCGTACGATCCATTCTAATTCATTCGTACAATACATTCTATTTCATTCGTACGATCCATTCTTACTCATTCGTACGATCCATTATAATTCATTCGTACGATCTATTCTAATTCTTACGCACGAATGTATCCATTCTAGTTCATTCGTACGATCCATTCTAATTCATTCTTACGGTCCCTTCTAATTCATTCATACGATCCATTCTAATTTATTCGTACGATCCATTCTAATTCATTCGTACGATCCATTCTAATTCATTCGTACACGTGCGAATGAATTAGAATGGATCATACGAATGAGTAAGAATGGATCGTACGAAGGAATTAGAATGGATCGTATGAATGAATTAGAATGGATACATTCATGCGAATGAATTAGAATTGATCATGCGAATGAATTAGAATGGATCGAATTAGAATGGATATATTCGTGCGAATGAATTAGTATGGATCGTGCGAATGAATTAGAATAGACCGTACGAATGAATTAGAATGGATCGTACGAATGAATTAGAATGAATTAGAATGGATCGTATGAATAAATTAGAATGGATACATTCGTGCAAATGAATTAGAATAGATCGTACGAATGAATTAGAATGGATCGTACGAATGAGTAAGAATGGATCGTACGAATGAAATAGAATGGATTGTACGAATGAATTAGAATGGATCGTACGAATGAATTAGAATGGATCGTGTGAAAGAATTAGAATGGATTGTATGAATAAATTAGAATGGATCGTATGAATGAATTAGAATGGATCGTATAAATGAATTAGAATGGATTGTACGAATGAATTAGAATGGATCGTACGAATGAATTAGAATGGATACATTCGTGCGAATGAAGTAGAATGGATCATACGAATGAGTAAGAATGGATCGTATGTATGAAATAGAATGGATTGTACCAATGAATTAGAATGGATTGTACGAATGAAATTGAATGGATCGTATTAATGAGTTAGAATGGATTGTACGAATGAATTTGAATGGATCGTATGAGTGAATTCGAATGGATCGTGCGAATGAATTAGAATAGATCCATTCTAATTCATTCGTACGATCCATTCTAATTCATTCATACGATCCATTCTAATTCATTCGCATGAATGTATCCATTCTAATTCATTCGTACGATCCATTCTAATTCATTCGTATGATCCATTCTAATTCATTCATACGATCAATTCTAATTCATTCGTACGATCCATTCTAATTCATTCATACGATCCATTCTAATTCATTCACACGAATGTATCCATTCTAATTCATTCGTACGATCCATTCTAATTCATTCGCACGAGCCAATCAAATTCATTCGTACGATCCATTCTAATTCATTCATACAATCCATTCTAATTCATTCCCACGAATATATCCATTCTTATTCATTCGTACGATCCAATCTAATTCCTTCGTACGATCCATTCTAATTCCGTTGTACGATCCATTCTAATTCATACGAATGAAATATAATGGGTCAAACAAAGGAATTAGAATGGATCGTATGAAGGAATTAGAATGGATCGTACGAAGGAATTAGAATGGATCGTACGAATGAATTAGAATGGATATATTCGTGCGAATGAATTAGAATGGATTGTATGAATGAATTAGAATGGATCGTTCGAATGAATTAGATTGGATCGTGTGAATGAATTAGAATGGATCATACGAATGAATTAGAATGGATACATTCCTGCGAATGAATTAGAATGGATCGTATGAATGAATTAGAATGGATCGTACGAATGATTTAGAATGGATCATATGAATGAATTAGAATGGATCGTACGAATGAATTAGAATGGATCGTAGGAATGAATTAGAATGGATCATATGAATGAATTAGAATGGATCGTATTAAAGAATTAGAATGGATTATACGAAAGAGTAAGAATGGATCGTATGAATGAAATAGAATAGATTGTACGAATGCAATATAATGGATCGTATGAGGGAATTCGAATGGATCGTGCGAATGAATTAGAATGGATCGTATGAATGAATTAGATTGGATCGTATGAATGAATTATAATGGATCGTGCGTCGTACGAATGAATTAGAATGGATCGTATTAATGAATTAGAATGGATACGAATGAATTAGAATGGATACGAATGAATTAGAATGGATACATTCGTGTGAATGAATTAGAATGGATCATACGAATGAGTAAGAATGAATTGTACGAATGAATTAGAATGGATACATTCGTTACGATCCATTCTAATTCATTCATACGATCCATTCTAATTCATTCATACGATCCATTCTAATTCATTCGTACGATCCATTCTAATTCATTCGTACAATCCATTCTATTTCATTCATACGATCCATTCTTACTCATTCGTACGATCCATTCTAATTCATTCGCACTAATGTATCCATTCTAATTCATTCGCACGATCCATTCGAATTCACTTATACGATCCATTCTAACTCATTCATACAATCCATTCTAATTCATTCATACGATCAATTCTAATTCCTGAGCACGATCCATGCTAATTCATTCGTACGATCCATTCTATTTCATTCTTACGATCCATTATTACGAGCCATTCTAATTCATTCGTGTCATGCATTCAAATTCATTCGCACAATCTATTCTAATTCATTCGCACGATCCAATCGAATTCACTCATACGATCCATTCTAATTCATTCATACAATCCATTCTAATTCATTAATACGATCCATTCTATTTCATTCGTATGATCCATTCTAATTCATTCGTACAATCCATTCTATTTCATTCGTACGATCCATTCTTACTCATTCGTATGATCCATTCCAATTCATTCGCACAAATGTATCCATTCTAATTCATTCGTACGATCCATTCTAATTCATTCGTATAATCCATTCTAATTCATTCGTACGATCCATTCTAATTCATTCATACGATCCATTCTAATTCATTCATACAATCCATTCTAATTTTTTCACACGATCCATTATAATTTATTCGTACGATTCATTCTAATTTATTCGTACAATTCATTCTATTTCATTCGTACGATCCATTCTTACTCATTCGTACGATCCATTCTAATTCATTCCTACGATCTATTCTAATTCATTTGCACGAATGTATCCATTCTAATTCATTTGTACGATCTATTCTAATTCATTCGTACGATCCTTTCTAATTCATTCGTACGATCCATTCTAATTCATTCGCACGATCCATTCTAATTCATTCGCACGAATGTATCCATTCTAATTCGATCCATTCTATTTCATTCGCACGATCCATTCTATTTCATTCGCACGAATGTATCCATTCTAATTCATTCGTACGATCCATTCTAATTACTTCGTACGATCCACTCTTACTCATTCGTATGATCCATTCTAATTCATTCGCACGTGGACGAATGAATTAGAATGGATCATACGAATGAATTAGAATGGATCATATGAATGAATTAGAATGTATTGTATGAATGAATTAGAATGGATCGTATGAATGAATTAGAATGGATCGTATGAATGAATTAGAATGGATACATTCGTGCGAATGAATTAGAATAGATCGTACGAATGAATTAGAATGGATCGTACGAATGAGTAAGAATGGATCGTACGAATGAAATAGAATGGATTGTACGAATAAATTAGAATGGATCGTACGAATGAATTAGAATGAATCGTGTGAAAGAATTAGAATGGATTGTATGAATGAATTATAATGGATCGTATAAATGAATTAGAATTGATCGTACGAATGAATTATAATGGACTGTACGAATGAATTAGAATGGATCGTACTTATGAATTAGAATGAATCATACGAATGAATTAGAATGGATCGTACGATCGTACGAATGAAATAGAATGGATTGTACGAATGAATTAGAATGGATCGTACGAATGAATTAGAATGGATCGTACGAATGAATTAGAATGGATACATTCCTGCGAATGAATTAGAAAAGATCATACGAATGAGTAAGAATGGATCGTACGAACGAAATAGAATGGATCATATGAAGGAATTAGAATGGATCATATGAATGAATTAGAATGGATCATATGAATGAATTAGAATGGATTGTATGAATGAATTAGAATGGATCGTACGAATGAGTAAGAATGGATCATACGAATGAAATAGAATGGATTGTATGAATGAATTAGAATGGATTCATTCGTGCGAATGAATTAGAATGGATCGTGCGAATGAATTAGAAAGGATCGTATGAATGAATTAGAATAGATACATTCGTATGAATGAATTAGAATGGATCGTGTGAATGAATTTGATTGGATCGTACGAATGAATTAGAATGGATCATATGAATGAATTAGAATAGATCGTACGATCCATTCTTACTCATTCGTATGATCCATTCTAATTCATTCGTACATACGATCCATTCTAATTCATTTGCACGAATACATTCGTACGATCCATTCTTACTCATTCGTATGATCCATTCTAATTCATTCGCACGAATGTATCTATTCTAATTCATTCGTACGACCATTCAAATTCATTCGCACAATCTATTCTAATTCATTGATACGATCCATTCTAATTTATTCGTACGATCCATTATTACACATTCGTATGATCCATTCTAATTCATTCGCACGAATGTATCAATTCTAATTCATTCGTATCCATTCTAATTCATTCGTACGATCCATTCTAATTCATTCGCACGATCCATTCTAATTCATTCGCACGAATGTATCCATTCTAATTCATTCGTACGATCCATTCTAATTCATTCGCACGATCCATTCGAATTCACTCATACGATCCATTCTAATTTATTCGTATGATCCATTCTAATTCATTTGTATCCATTCTATCTCATTCGCACGATCCATTCGAATTCATTCGCACGATCCATTATAATTCATTCATACGATCCATTCTAATTCACTCATACAGTCCATTCTAATTCTTTCACACGATCCACTCAAATTCATTCGTATGATCCATTCTAATTCATTCACACCAATGTATCCATTTTAATTCATTCGTACGATCCATTCTAATTCATTCGCACGATCCATTCTAATTCATTCATACGATCCATTCTAATTCATTCATTCGTACGACCCATTCTTATTCATTCATACGATCTATTCTAATTCATTCATACGATCCATTCTAATTCATTCGTACGATCGATTCTAATATATTCGCACGATCCATTCTAATTCATTCATACGAATGTATCCATTCTAATTCATTCATACGATCTATTCTAATTCATTCGCACGAATGAATCCATTCTAAATCATTCGTATGATCCATTCTAATTCATTCGTACAATCCATTCTATTTCATTCGTACGATCCATTCTTACTCATTCATACGATGATCCATTCTGATTCATTCGTACGATCCATTCTAATTCATACGCACGAATTTATCCATTCTAATTAATTCTAATTAATTCGTACGATCCATTCTAATTCATTCGCACGAATGTATCCATTCTAATTCAGCCGTACGAGCCATTCTAATTCATTCGTATGAGCCATTCTAATTCATTCGTACGATCCATTCTAATTCATTCGTACAATCCATTCTATTTTATTCGTACGATCCATTCTTACTCATTCGTATGGTCAATTTTAATTCATTCGCACGAATGTATTCATTCTAATTCATTCATACGATCTATTCTAATTCATTCGTACGATTCATTCTAATTTATTCATACGATCCATTTTAATTCATTCATACAATCCATTCTAATTCTCTCAGACGATCCATTCTAATTCATTCGTACGATCCATTCTAATTCATTCGTATGATCTATTCTAATTCGTTCGTATGATCCATTCTAATTCATTCGCACGAATGTATCCATTCTAATACATTCGTACGATCCATTCTAATTCATTCACACGAATGTATCCATTCTAATTCCTTCATACGATCCATTCTAATTCCTTCGTACGAATCATTCTTACTCATTCGTACGATCCATTCTAATTCATTCACACAAATGTATCCATTCTAATTCCTTCATACGATCCATTCTAATTCATTCGTACGATCCATTCTATTTCGTTCGCACGATCCATTCTAATTCATTCGCACGATCCATTCTAATTCATTCACACGATCCATTCTAATTCATTCGTACGATCCATTCTAATTCATTCGTATAATCCATTCTTATTCATTCGTACAATCTATTCTATTTCATTCGTACGATCCATTCTTACTCATTCGTACGATCCATTCTAATTCATTCGCACAAATGTATCCATTCTAATTCATTCGTACGATCCATTCTAATTCATTAATACGATTCATTCTAATTCATTCGTACAACGCACGATCCATTCTAATTCATTCATACGATCCATTCGAATTCACTCATACGATCCATTCTAATTCATTCGTATGATCCATTCCAATTCATTTGTATCCATTCTATTTCATTCACACGATCCATTCTAATTCACTCGCACGATCCATTCTAATTCATTCATATGATCCATTATAATTCATTCATACAATACATTCTTACTCATTCGTATGATCCATTCTAATTCATTTGCACGAATATATCCATTCTAATTCATTCATACGATCCATTCTAATTCATTCATACGATCTATTCTAATTCTTTCGCACGAATGTATCCATTCTAATTCATTCATACGATCCAATCTAATTCCTTCGTACGATCCATTCTAATTCCTTCGTACGATCCATTCTAATTCCTTTGTACGACCCATTATATTTCATTCATATGATCCATTCTAATTCCTTCGTACGATCCATTCTAATTCCTTCGTATGAATCATTCTTACTCATTCGTACGATCCATTCTAATTCATTCGCACGATCCATTCTAATTCATTTGCACGATCCATTCTAATTCATTCATAGGATCTATTCTTACTCATTCGTATGATCCATTCTAATTCATTCGCACGATCGTGCTAATGTATCCATTCTAATTCATTCGTACGACCCATTCTAATTCTTTCACACGAATGTATCCATTGTAATTCATTCGTACGATCCATTCTAATTCATTAGCCCGAAAAAACACGATCCACTCTAATTCATTCATACGATCCATTCTAATTCATTCATACAATCCATTCTAATTCTTTCACGCGATCCATTCTAATTCATTCGTACGATCCATTCTAATTCATTCGTACGATCCATTCTAATTCATTCGCAGGATCCATTCTAATTCATTCGTACAATCCATTCCATTCTAATTCATTCGTACGATCCATTCTAATTCATTCATACGATCCATTCTAATTCATTCGCACAATCTATTCTAATTCATTCGTTACGATCCTTTCTAATTCATTCGTACGATCCATTCTAATTAATGAATTAGAATGAATTGTATGAATGAATTAGAATGGATCGTATGAATGAATTAGAATGGATCATGCGAATGAATTAGAATGGATCGTATGAATGAATTAGAATGGATACATTCGTGCGAATGAATTAGAATGGATCGTATAAATGAATTAGAATGGAAATTAGAATGGATCATACGAATGAATTCGAATGGATCGTGCGAATGAAATAGAATGGATACAAATGAATTAGAATGGATCATACGAATGAATTAGAATGGATCGTATGAGTGAATTCGAATGGATCGTGTGAATGAATTAGATTTGATCATACGAATGAATTAGAATGGATCGTAGGAATGAATTAGAATAGATCGTACGAATGAATTAGAATGGATCGTACGAATGAATTAGAATAGATCGTACGAATGAGTAAGAATGGATCGTACGAATGAAATAGAATGGATTGTATGAATGAATTAGAATGGATCGTACGAATGAATTAGAATGGATCGTATCAATGAATTAGAATCGATCGTACGAATGAATTAGAATGGATCGTATGAATGAATTAGAATTGATCGTACGAATGAATTAGAATGGATCGTACGAATGAATTAGAATGGATCATATGAATGAATTAGAATGGATCATACGAATGAGTAAGAATGGATCGTACAAATGAAATAGAATAGATTGTACGAATGAAATAGAATGGATCGTATGAGTGAATTCGAATGGATCGTGCGAATGAACTAGAATGGATCGTATGAATGAATTAGATTGGATCGTATGAATGAATTAGAATGGATCGTGCGTCGTACGAATGAATTAGAATGGATCGTATTAATGAATTAGAATGGATCATGCGAATGAATTAGAATGGATCATACAAATGAATTAGAATGGATCGTATGAATGAATTAGAATAGATTGTGCGAATGAATTAGAATGGATCGTACGAATGAATTAGAATGGATACGAATGAATTAGAATGGATACATTCGTGCGAATGAATTAGAATGGATCATACGAATGAGTAAGAATGGATTGTATGAATGAATTAGAATGGATACATTCGTTATGATCCATTCTAATTCATTCATACGATCCATTCTAATTCATTCGTACGATCCATTCTAATTCATTCGTACGATCCATTCTAATTTCTTTGTACGATCGATTATAATTCATTCATACAATCCATTCTAATTCTTTCACACGATCTATTCTAATTCATTCGCACGATCCATTCTAATTTATTCGTACGATCCATTTTAATTCATTCGTACAATCCATTCTATTTCATTCGTACTATCCATTCTAATTCATTCGCATGAATGTATCCATTCTAATTCCTTCATACGATCCATTCTAATTCATTCATACGATCCATTCTAATTCATTCATATGATCCATTCTAATTCATTCGTACGATCCATTCTAATTCATTCGTACGATCTCTAATTCATTCGCAGGAATGTATCTATTCTAATTCATTCGTACGATCCATTCTAATTCATTCGTACAATCCATTCTATTTTATTCGTACGATCCATTCTTACTCATTCGTACGATCCATTCTAATTCATTCGCATGAATGTATCCATTCTAATTCATTCGCACGATCCATTCGAATTCACTCATACGATCCATTCTAATTCATTCATACGATCCATTCTAATTCATTCATACGATCAATTCTAATTCCTTAGCACGATCCATGCTAATTCATTCGTACGATCCATTCTATTTCATTCGTACGATCCATTATTACGATCCATTTTAATTCATTCGTACGATGCATTCTAATTCATTCGCACAATCTATTCTAATTTATTCACACGATCCATTCGAACTCACTCATACGATCCATTCTAATTCATTCATACAATCCATTCTAATTCATTAATACGATCCATTCTATTTCATTCGTACGATCCATTCTAATTCATTCGTACAATCCATTCTATTTCATTCATACGATCCATTCTTACTCATTCGTATGATCCATTCCAATTCATTCGCACAAATGTATCCATTCTAATTCATTCGTACAATCCATTCTAATTCATTCGTACGATCCAGTCTAATTCATTCATACGATCCATTCTAATTCATTCATACAATCCATTCTAATTTTTTCACACGATCCATTCTAATTCATTCGTACGATCCATTCTAATTTATTCGTCCAATCCATTCTATTTCATTCGTACGATCCATTCTTACTCATTCGTACGATCCATTCTAATTCATTCGTACGATTTATTCTAATTCATTTGCTGGAATGTATCCATTCTAATTCATTCGTACGATCTATTCTAATTCATTCTAATTCATTCGTACGATCCATTCTAATTCATTCGTACGATCCATTCTAATTCATTCGCATGATCCATTCTAATTCATTCGCACGAATGTATCCATTCTAATTCGATCCATTCTATTTCATTCGCACGATCCATTCTAATTCATTCGCACGAATGTATCCATAGTAATTCATTCGTACGATCCATTCTAATTACTTCGTACGATCTATTCTTACTCATTCGTATGATCCATTCTAATTCATTCGCACGTGGACGAATGAATTAGAATGGATCGTACGAATGAATTAGAATGGATCGTACGAATGAATTAGAATGGATCGTACGAATGAATTAGAATGGATCGTATGAATGAATTAGAATGGATCGTACGAATGAATTAGAATGGATACATTCGTGCGAATGAATTAGAATAGATCGTACGAATGAATTAGAATGGATCATACGAATGAGTAAGAATAGATCGTACGAATGAAATATAATGGATTGTACGAATGAATTAGAATGGATCGTACGAATGAATTAGAATGGATCGTGTGAAAGAATTAGAATGGATTGTATGAATGAATTAGAATGGATCGTATGAATGAATTAGAATGGATCGTACGAATGAAGTATAATGGATTGTACGAATGAATTAGAATGGATCGTACTTATGAATTAGAATGGATCATACGAATGAATTAGAATGGATCGTACGATCGTACGAATGAAATAGAATGGATTGTACGAATGAATTAGAATGGATTGTACGAATGAATTAGAATGGATCGTACGAATGAATTAGAATGGATACATTCGTGCGAATGAATTAGAATAGATCATACGAATGAGTAAGAATGGATCGTACGAATGAAATAGAATGGATCGTACGAAGGAATTAGAATGGATCATACGAATGAATTAGAATGGATCGTATGAATGAATTAGAATGGATTGTATGAATGAATTAGAATGGATCGTACGAATGAGTAAGAATGGATCATACGAATGAAATAGAATGGATTGTACGAATGAATTAGAATGGATTCATTCGTGCGAATGAATTAAAATGGATCGTGCGAATGAATTAGAATGGATCGTATGAATGAATTTGAATAGATACATTCATATGAATGAATTAGAATGGATCGTGTGAATTAATTAGAAAGGATCGTACGAATGAATTAGAATGGATCGTATGAATGAATTAGAATAGATCGTACGATCCATTCTTACTCATTCGTACGATCCATTCTAAGTCATTCGTACATACGATCCATTCTAATTCATTTGCACGAATACATTCGTACGATCCATTCTTACTCATTCGTATGATCCATTCTAATTCATTCGCACGAATGTATCCATTCTAATTCATTCGTATGATCCGTTCTAATTCATTCGCACAATCCATTCTAATTCATTCGCACGATCAATTCTAAATCATTCATACGATCCATTCTAATTCATTCGTACGATCCATTATTACTCATTCGTATGATCTATTCTAATTCATTCGCACGAATGTATCCATTCTAATTCATTCGTATCCATTCTAATTCATTCGTACGATCCATTCTAATTCATTCGTACGATCCATTCTAATTCATTCGCACGATCCATTCTAATTCATTCGCACGAATGTATCCATTCTAATTCATTCGTACGATCCATTCTAATTCATTCGCACGATCCATTCGAATTCACTCATACGATCCATTCTAATTTATTCGTATGATCCATTCTAATTCATTTGTTTCCATTCTATTTCATTCGCACGATCCATTCGAATTCATTCGCACGATCCATTCTAGTTCATGCATACGATCCATTCTAATTCACTCATACAGTCCATTCCAGTTCTTTCACACGATCCACTCTAATTCATTCGTACGATCCATTCTAATTCATTCACACGAATATATCCATTCTAATTCATTCGTACGATCCATTCGAATTCATTCGCACGATCCATTCTAATTCATTCATACGATCCATTCTAATTCATTCATTCGTACGATCCATTCTTATTCATTCATACGATCTATTCTAATTCATTCATACGATCCATTCTAATTCATTCGTATGATCCATTCAAATTCATTCGCACGATCCATTCTAATTCATTCATACGAATGTATCCATTCTAATTCATTCATACGATCCATTCTAATTCATTCGCACGAATGAATCCATTCTAATTCATTCATACAATCCATTCTAATTCATTCGTACAATCCATTCTAGTTCATTTGTACGATCCATTCTGACTCATTCATACGACGATCCATTCTAATTCCTTCGTACGATCCATTCTAATTCATACGCACGAATTTATCCATTCTAATTCATTCTAATTAATTCATACGATCCATTCTAATTCATTCGCATGAATGTATCCATTCTAATTCATTCGTACGATCCATTCTATTTCAATCGTACGATCCATTCTAATTCATTCGTACGATCCATTCTAATTCATTCGTACAATCCATTCTACTTCATTCGTACGATCCATTTTACTCATTCATATGATCAATTCTAATTCATTCGCATGAATGTATCCATTCTAATTCATTCGTACGATCCATTCTAATTCATTCGTACGATCCATTCTAATTCATTCATACGATCCATTTTAATTCATTCATACAATCCATTCTAATTCTTTCACACGATCCATTCTAATTCATTCGTACGATCCATTCTAATTCATTCGTATGATCTATTCTAATTCATTCGTATGATCCATTCTAATTCATTCGCATGAATGTATCCATTCTAATTCATTCGTACGATCCATTCTAATTCAATCGCACGAATGTATCCATTCTAATTCCTTCGTATGATCCATTCTAATTCCTTCGTACGAATCATTCTTACTCATTTGTATGATCCATTCTAATTCATTCACACGAATGTATCCATTCTAATTCCTTCATATGATCCATTCTAATTCATTCGTACGATCCATTCTATTTCATTCGCACGATCCATTCTAATTCATTCGCATGATCCATTCTAATTCATTCGCACGATCCATTCTAATTCATTCGTATGATCCATTCTAATTCATTCGTACAATCCATTCTATTTCATTCGTACGATCCATTCTTACTCATTCGTACGATCCATTCTAATTCATTCGCACGAATGTATCCATTCTAATTCATTCGTACGATCCATTCTAATTCATTAATACGATTCATTCTAATTCATTCGTACGATGCACGATCCATTCTAATTCATTCATACGATCCATTCGAATTCACTCATACGATCCATTCTAATTCATTCGTATGATCCATTCTAATTCATTTGTATCCATTCTATTTCATTCGCACGATCCATTCTAATTCATTCGCACGATCCATTCTAATTCATTCATACAATCCATTATAATTCATTCATACAATCCATTCTTACTCATTCGTATGATCCATTGTAATTCATTTGCACGAATATATCCATTCTAATTCATTCATACGATCCATTCTAATTCATTCATACGATCTATTCTAATTCTTTCGCACGAATGTATCCATTCTAATTCATTCATACGATCCATTCTAATTCCTTCGTATGATCCATTCTAATTCCTTTGTACGACCCATTATATTTCATTCGTATGATCCATTCTAATTCCTTCGTACGATCCATTCTAATTCCTTCGTATGAATCATTCTTACTCATTCGTACGATCCATTCTAATTCATTCGCACGATCCATTCTAATTCATTTGCACGATCCATTCTAATTCATTCATACGATCTATTCTTACTCATTCGTATGATCCATTCTAATTCATTCGCACGATCGTGCTAATGTATCCATTCTAATTCATTCGTACGATCCATTCTAATTCTTTCGCACGAATGTATCCATTCTAATTCATTCGTACGATCCATTCTAATTCATTAGCACGAAAAAAAACGATCCACTCTAATTCCTTCATACGATCCATTCTAATTCATTCATACAATCCACTCTAATTCTTTCACACGATCCATCCTAAATCATTCGTACGATCCATTCTAATTCATTTGTACGATCCATTCTAATTCATTCGCAGGATCCATTCTAATTTATTCGTACAATCCATTCTATTCTAATTCATTCGTATGATCCATTCTAATTCATTCATACGATCCATTCTAATTCATTCGCACAATCTATTCTAATTCATTAGTTACGATCCATTCTAATTCATTCGTACGATCCATTCTAATTAATGAATTAGAATGGATTGTACAAATGAATTAGAATGGATCGTATGAATGAATTAGAATGGATCGTGCGAATGAATTACAATGGATCGCATGAATGAAATAGAATGGATACATTCGTGCGAATGAATTAGAATGGATCGTATGAATGAATTAGAATGGAAATTAGAATGGATCGTACGAATGAATTCGAATGGATCGTACGAATGAAATAGAATGGATACAAATGAATTAGAATGGATCATACGAATGAATTAGAATGGATCGTATGAGTGAATTCGAATGGATCGTGCGAATGAATTAGATTGGATCATACGAATGAATTAGAACGGATCGTACGAATGAATTAGAATAGTTCGTACGAATGAATTAGAATAGATAGTACGAATGAGTAAGAATGGATCGTACGAATGAAATAGAATGGATCGTACGAATGAATTAGAATGGATCGTACGAATGAATTAGAATGGATCATGTGAAAGAATTAGAATGGATTGTATGAATGAAATAGAATAGATCGTGCGAATGAATTAGAATGGATCATACGAATGAGTAAGAATGGATCGTGCGAATGAAATAGAATGGATACAAATGAATTAGAATGGATCATACGAATAAATTAGAATGGATCGTATGAGTCAATTCGAATCGATCGTGCGAATGAATTATAATGGATTGTACGAATGAATTAGAATAGATCATGCTAATGAGTAAGAATGGATCGTACGAATGAAATAGAATGGATTGTACGCGATCCATTCTAATTCATTCGTACAATCCATTCAAATTCATTCGCACGATCCATTCTAATTCATTCGCACCATTCTATTTCATTCGCACCATTCTATTCCATTCTAATTCACCCACCAGGGGATTGGAGAGTTGGCAAAGCAACTGATGCTTTGGTGATGAGGTTGTGGGTTCAACTCTTCCTCCCCTCGATTTACCCAGGAGTGAAGTGGGAATTGCCGAGTGGGTCGGGCTTCACTCCCGGAGGGATTAGTCCGAGCCTGAAGTGGGCCATTGTCCGAAAGGTTTCGGGACACCCGCCGATGTCAAAAAAAAAAAAAAAAAAAAAAAAAAAAAAAAAAAAAAAAAACAATCTATTTTAATTCATTCGTACGATCAATTCTAATTCATTCGTACGATCCATTCTAATTCATTCGTACGATCCATTCTAATTCATTCGTACGATCTATTTTAGTTGATTCGTACGATCCATTCTAATTCATTCATACGATCCAATCTAATTCATAAGTATGATCCATTCTTACTCATTCGTATGATCCATTCTAATTCATTCGCACGAATGTATCCATTCTAATTCATTCGTATGATCCATTCTAATTCATTCGTACGATCCATTCTAATTCATTCGTACGATCCATTCTAATTTCTTCGTACGATCCATTCTAATTCATTCATACGATCCATTCTAATTCAATCGTACGATCCATTCTAATTCATTCGCACGAATGTATCCATTCTAATTGATACGTACAATCCATTCTATTTCATTCATACGATCCATTCTTACTCATTTGTACGATCCATTCTAATTCATTCGCACGAATGTATCCATTATAATTCATTCGTACGATCCATTCTAATTCATTCATACGATCCATTCTAATTCATTCATACAATCCATTCTAATTCTTTCACACAATCCATTCTAATTCATTCGTACGATCCATTCTAATTCAATCATACAATCCATTCTATTTTAATCGTACGATCCATTCTTACTAATTCGTATGATCCATTCTAATTCATTCACACGAATATATCCATTCTAATTCATTCGTACGATCCATTCTAATTCATTCGTATGATTCATTATAATTCATTCATACGATCCATTCTAATTCATTCATACAATCCATTCTAATTCTTTCACACGATCATTCATACGTACGAAGGAATTAGAATAGATTGTGCGAATGAATTAGAATAGATTGTACGAATGAATTAGAATGGATCGTACGAAGGAATTAGAATGGATCGTACGAATGAATTAGAATAGATTGTGCGAATGAATTAGAATGGATACATTTGTGCGAATGAATTAGAATGGATCGTACGAATGAATTAGAATGGATTGTACGAATGAATTAGAATGGATCTGGATCGTACGAATGAAATAGAATGAATACATTCGTGCGAATAAATTAGAATGGATCGTGCGAATGAATTAGAATGGATTGTACGAATGAATTAGAATGGATCGTATGAATGAATTAGAATGGATCGTGTATATTGTACGAACGAGAAAGAATGGATCGTACGAATGAAATAGAATGGATTGTACAAATGAATTAGAATGGATCATACGAATGAATTAGAATGGATGGTGTGAAAGAATTAGAATGGATTGTATGAATGAATTAAAATGGATCGTATGAATGAATTAGAATGGATTGTACGAATGAATTAGAATGGATACATTCGTGCGAATGAATTAGAATGGATCGTACGAATGAAATAGAATGGATCGTACGAATGAATTTGAATGGATCGTACGAATGAATTAGAATAGATCGTACGAAGGAATTTGAATGGATCATACGAATGAATTAGAATGAATGTATAATACGAATGAATTAGAGTGGATCGTATACGAATGAATTAGAATGGATACATTCGTGCGAATAAATTAGAATGGATCGTATGAATGAATTAGAATGGATCGTGCGAATGAATTAGAATGGATCGTACGAATGAATTAGAATGGATACATTCGTGCGAATGAATTAGAATGGATCGTATGAATGAATTAGAATGGATCGTACTTATGAATTAGAATGGATCGTTCGAATGAATTAGAATGGATACACGATCCATTCTAATTCATTCATACGATCCATTCTAATTCATTCGTACAATCCATTCTAATTCATTCGCACGATCCATTCTAATTCATTCGCACGAATGTATCCATTCTATTTCATTCGTACGATCCAGATCCATTCTAATTCATTTGTACGATCCATTAAAATTCATTCGCACGATCTATTCTAATTCATTCGTACGATCCATTCTAATTCATTCGTACGATCGTACGAATGAATTAGAATGGATCATACGAATGAGTAAGAATGGATCGTACGAATGTATCCATTCTAATTCATTCGTACGATCCATTCTAATTCATTCGTACACGTGCGAATGAATTAGAATGGATCATACGAATGAGTAAGAAATGGATCGTACGAATGAATTAGAATGGATACATTCGTGCGAATGAATTAGGATGGATCGTATGAATGAATTAGATTGGATCGTATGAATGAATTAGAATGGATCGTATGATGTGTGAAAGAATTAGAATGGATTGTATGAATAAATTAGAAGGGATCGTATGAATGAATTAGAATGGATCGTGCGAATGAATAAGAATGGATCGTACGAATGAATTAGAATGGATCGTACGAATGAATTTGAATAGATCGTACGAAGGAATTAGAATGGATCATACGAATAAATTAGATTGAATGGATCGTACGAATGAATTAGAATGGATCGTATACGAATGAAATAGAATGGACACATTCTTGCGAATGAATTTGAATGGATCGTATGAATGAATTAGAATGGATCGTGCGAATGAATTAGAATGAATCGTACGAATGAATTAGAATGGATACATTCGTGCGAATGAACTAGAATGGATCATATGAATGAATTAGAATGGATCGTACTTATTAATTAGAATGGATCGTACGAATGAATTAGAATGGATACACGATCCATTCTAATTCATTTATACGATCCATTCTAATTCATTCGTACAATCCATTCTAATTCATTCACACGATCCATTCTAATTCATTAGCACGAATGTATCCATTCTATTTCATTCGTACGATCCAGATCCATTCTAATTCATTCGTGCGATCCATTATAATTCATTTGCACAATCTATTCCAATTCATTCGTACGATCCATTCTAATTCATTCGTACGATCGTACGAATGAATTAGAATGGATCATACGAATGAGTAAGAATGGATCGTACGAATGAATTAGAATGGATCGTACGAATGAGTAAATGAATTAGTATAGATTGTGCGAATGAATTAGAATGGATCGTATAAATGAATTAGAATGGATCGTACGTATGAACTATAATGGATATATTCATAGGAATGAATAAGAATGGATCGTATGAATGAATTAGAATGGATCGTGCGAATGAATTAGAATGGATCATACGAATGAGTAAGAATGGATCGTACGAATGAAATAGAATGGATTGTACGAATGAATTAGAATGGATCTTACCAATGAATTAGAATGGATCATGTAAAAGAATTAGAATGGATTGTATGAATGAATTAGAATGGATCGTACGAAGGAATTAGAATGGATCGTACGAATGAATTAGAATTGATCGTACGAATGAATTAGAATGGATCGTACGAATGAATTAGAATGGATACATTCGTGCAAATGAATTAGAATAGATCGTACGAATGAATTAGAATGTATCGTAAGAATGAGTAAGAATGGATCGTATGAATGAAATAGAATGGATTGTACGAATGAATTAGAATGGATCATATGAATGAATTAGAATGGATCGTGTGAAAGAATTATAATGGATTGTATGAAAGAATTAGAATGGATCGTATGAATGAATTAGAATTGATCGTACGAATGAATTAGAAAGGATTGTACAAATAAATTAGAATGGATCGTACGAATGAATTAGAATGGATCGTGTGAAAGAATTAGAATGGATCATTTGCACGATCCATTCTAATTCATTCATACAATCCATTCTAATTCTTTTGCACGAATGTACTCATTCTAATTCCTTTGTATGATCCATTCTAATTCCTTCGTACCATCCATTCTAATTCCTTTGTACGGTACGATCAATTCTAATTCATTCACACGATCCATTCTAATTCTTACTCATTGAATTAGAATGGAGCGTATGAAGGAATTAGAATAGATACATTCGTACGAATGAATTAGAATGGATCGTACGAATGAATTAGAATGGATCGTACGAATGAATTAGAATGGATACATTCAGGCAAATAAAATAGAATGGATCGTACGAATGAATTAGAATGGATCGTATGAATGAATTAGAATGGTTACATACGAATGAATTGAATGGATCATATGAATGAATTAGATTGGATCGTATGAATGAATTAGAATGGATCGTGCGAATGAATTAGAATGGACCGTACGAATGAAATAGAATGGATCGTACGAAGGAATTAGAATGGATCGTACGAAGGAATTAGAATGGATCGTACGAATGAATTAGAATGGATACATTCATGTGAAAGAATTAGAATGGATCGTACGAATGAATTAGAATGGATACATTCGTGCGAATAAATTAGAATGGATCATACGAATGAGTAAGAATGGATCGTACGAATGAAATAGAATGGATTGTACGAATGAATTAGAATGGATTCATTCGTGCGAATGAATTAGAATGGATCGTACGAAGGAATTAGAATGGATACATTCGTGCGAATGAATTAGAATAGATCGTACGAATGAATTAGAATGGATACATTAGTGCGAATGAATTAGAATTGATCATACGAATGAATTAGAATGAATTAGAATGGATACATACGAATGAATTAGAATGGATCGTATGAATGAATTAGAATAGATTGTACGAATGAATTAGAATGGATCGTACGAATGAATAAGAATTGATCATACGAATGAATTAGAATGGATCGTACGAATAAATTAGAATGGATCATACGAATTAATTAGAATGGATCGTGCGAATGAATTAGAATGGATCGTGCGAATGAATTAGAATGGATCGTGCGAATGAAATAGAATGGATCGTACGAATGAATTAGAATGGATCGTACGAATGAATTAGAATAGATTGTACGAAGAAATTAGAATGGATACATTCGTGCGAATGAATTAGAATGGATCGTACGAATGAGTAAGAATGGATCGTACGAATGAAATAGAATGGATTGTACGAATGAATTAGAATGGATCGTGCTAATGAATTAGAATGGATCGTACGTATCAATTAGAATGGATACATTCATGGGAAGGAATTAGAATGGATCGTACGAAGGAATTAGAATAGATCGTACGAATGAATTAGAATGGATACATTCGTGCAAAACAATTAGAATTGACTGTATGAAAGAATTAGAATGGATCGTGCTAATGAATTAGAATGGATCGTACAAATGAATTAGAATAGATTGTGCGAATGAATTAGAATGGATCGTACGAATAAATTAGAATGGATACATTCATGCTAATGAATTAGAATGGATCGTACGAATGAATTAGAAGGAATTGTGCAAATGAATTAGAATGGATCGTACGAATGAATTAGAATGGATCGTGTGAAAGAATTAGAATGGATCGTACGAAGGAATTAGAATGGATCATACGAATGAAATATAATGGGTCATACGAATGAATTAGAATGGATTGTGCGAATGAATTTGAATGGATCATACGAATGAAATATAATGGGTCGCACTAATGTATCTATTCTAACTCATTCGTACGATCCATTCTAATTCATTCGTACGATCCATTCTAATTCATTCGCACGATCCATTCTAATTCATTCATACATGTACGAATGAATTAGAATGGATACATTCATGCGAATGAATTAGAATGGATCGTATGAATGAATTAGAATGGATACATTCGTGCGAATGAATTAGAATGGATCGTATGAATGAATTAGATTGGATCGTGTTAATGAATTAGAATGGATAGTGCAAATGAATTAGAATGGAGCACAATCTATTCTAATTCATTCGTACGATCCATTCTAATTCATTCGCATGAATGAATCCATTCTAATTCATTCGTTCGATCCATTCTAATTCATTCGCACAATCCAATGAATTAGAATGGATCGTTCGAATTAATTAGAATAGATCATACAAATGAATTAAAATGGATCGTGCGAATGAATTAGAATGGATCATACGAATGAAATATAATGGGTCGCATGAATGTATCGATTCTAACTCAGTCGTACGATCCATTGTAATTCATTCGTACGATCCATTCTAATTCATTCGCACGATCCATTCTAATTCATTCATACATGTACGAATGAATTAGAATGGATACATTCATGCGAATGAATTAGAATGGATCGTATGAATGAATTAGAATGGATACATTCGTGCGAATGAATTAGAATGGATCGTATGAATGAATTAGATTGGATCGTATTAATGAATTAGAATGGATCGTGCGAATGAATTCGAATGGAGCACAATCTATTCTAATTCATTCGTACGATCCATTCTAATTCGTTCGCACGAATGAATCCATTCTAATTCATTCGTACGATCCTTTCTAATTCATTCGCACAATCCAATGAATTAGAATGGATCGTGCGAATGAATTAGAATGGATCGTACGAAGGAATTAGAATGGATACATTCGTGCGAATGAATTAGAATAGATCGTACGAATGAATTAGAATGGATACATTAGTGCGAATGAATTAGAATTGATCATACGAATGAATTAGAATGAATTAGAATGGATACATACGAATGAATTAGAATGGATCGTATGAATGAATTAGAATAGATTGTACGAATGAATTAGAATGGATCGTACGAATGAATAAGAATTGATCATACGAATGAATTAGAATGGATCGTACGAATAAATTAGAATGGATCATACGAATTAATTAGAATGGATCGTGCGAATGAATTAGAATGGATCGTGCGAATGAAATAGAATGGATCGTACGAATGAATTAGAATGGATCGTACGAATGAATTAGAATAGATTGTACGAAGAAATTAGAATGGATACATTCGTGCGAATGAATTAGAATGGATCGTACGAATGAGTAAGAATGGATCGTACGAATGAAATAGAATGGATTGTATGAATGAATTAGAATGGATCGTGCTAATGAATTAGAATGGATCATACGTATCAATTAGAATGGATACATTCATGGGAAGGAATTAGAATGGATCGTACGAAGGAATTAGAATAGATCGTACGAATGAATTAGAATGGATACATTCGTGCAAAACAATTAGAATTGACTGTATGAAAGAATTAGAATGGATCGTGCTAATGAATTAGAATGGATCGTACAAATGAATTAGAATAGATTGTGCGAATGAATTAGAATGGATCGTACGAATGAATTAGAATGGATACATTCATGCTAATGAATTAGAATGGATCGTACGAATGAATTAGAAGGAATTGTGCAAATGAATTAGAATGGATCGTACGAATGAATTAGAATGGATCGTGTGAAAGAATTAGAATGGATCGTACGAAGGAATTAGAATGGATCATACGAATGAAATATAATGGGTCGTACGAATGAATTAGAATGGATTGTGCGAATGAATTTGAATGGATCATACGAATGAAATATAATGGGTCGCACTAATGTATCTATTCTAACTCATTCGTACGATCCATTCTAATTCATTCGTACGATCCATTCTAATTCATTCGCACGATCCATTCTAATTCATTCATACATGTACGAATGAATTAGAATGGATACATTCATGCGAATGAATTAGAATGGATCGTATGAATGAATTACAATGGATACATTCGTGCGAATGAATTAGAATGGATCGTATAAATGAATTAGATTGGATCGTGTTAATGAATTAGAATGGATAGTGCAAATGAATTAGAATGGAGCACAATCTATTCTAATTCATTCGTATGATCCATTCTAATTCATTCGCATGAATGAATCCATTCTAATTCATTCGTTCGATCCATTCTAATTCATTCGCACAATCCAATGAATTAGAATGGATCGTTCGAATTAATTAGAATAGATCATACAAATGAATTAAAATGGATCGTGCGAATGAATTAGAATGGATCATACGAATGAAATATAATGGGTCGCATGAATGTATCGATTCTAACTCAGTCGTACGATCCATTGTAATTCATTCGTACGATCCATTCTAATTCATTCGCACGATCCATTCTAATTCATTCATACATGTACGAATGAATTAGAATGGATACATTCATGCGAATGAATTAGAATGGATCGTATGAATGAATTAGAATGGATACTGTGGGGGAAAATCTTCGTGCCGACCCGAAGACTCTCGCAGCACCAGTCAATTGGAGTCGAAGTTGACGTCGAAGATCGTTGATCGATCTATTGATGGATGTTGTTGTTTTTGATAAGTCAATAGAAAGTGATATGCAATCAGAGAGATTGTGACACGAGATGTGATCTCGGAGTTCAGCCGAAGCCTACGTCTCCGTGCTATAGGGAGCAACCCGAATTCACTAACACTTCAGTTGAAGTGACCTCGACAGGCCGAGTGTCACTGAAAACCCTCTGATCTCTTTTAAGGAGAAAAGAAGATCAAGGAGAGATGGTAGATCAGAAGTTGAAAATTCCAGAGCTCTGGTTCTGAAAGTCAGATCTCAGAGTGGAAATCAGAATTTTCGGATCCTTTTACATTCGTAGGCATTGCTATTTATAGGATTCTCTGGTGGGAATTCTGGGTTAAATGGCGGTTTCTGCCGTCGTATCTGGGGATTCTCCAGGTAAAGCTAGCGGGCCCCACTACCATCTTCTGGGGGATTCCACAGGCTCATGGGCCTTCCGGGCAGGGCCGGTGGGTCCCATGGTAGTCTTCGTAGGCCCACCAGGCAGGGCTGGTGGGTCCAGTGGTAGTCTTCGTGGGCCCACTAGGCAGGGCCGATGGGTCCCGTGGTAGTCTTCGTGGGCCCCCCAGGCAGGGTCGGTGGGTCCCGTGGTAGTCTTCGTGGGCCCACCAGGCAGGGCCGGTGGGTCCCGTGGTAGTCTTCGTGGGCCCACCAGGCAGAGCCGGTGGGTCCCGTGGTAGTTGGTAGACTTCTGCCAAAATTTGCACCCACAGTTACCCCCTCCAAGTTAGCTAGATTGCCTTCTGGCTGGCTTGGATTTGGTGCAAAAAACAGCAACTCCCTGTTTTGAAAAAAGGACACGAAGAAACTTGTCGTGTGTTAGCGTAAAAAAGGACTGACCGGTCAATTTTGATTGATTGGTCAAATTTTGACCGATCAGTCAAAATTCAACCGGTCAAGGATCGAATGATCGGTCAAAAAACACGGCTTTTTGACCGATCTAGTAGAAGTTTTGACCGATCAGAAGATTTTGATTGATCGGTCAAAATTTATCCGATCGGACAAATTTTGACTGATCGGTTAAATTTTGACCGATCGGTCAAAATTCAACCGGTCAAGGATCGAGTGATCGGCAAAAAACCTCGGTTTTTTGCCAGATCCAGTAGAAATTTGATCGATCAAATAATTTTTGCCGATCGGACATGTTTGTCCGATCGGTGAAAAAATATCCGGTCAAGGTTCGAGTGATCGGCAAAAAACCTTGGTTTTTTGCCAGATCCAGTAGAAATTTGACCGATCAAATAATTTTCGCCGATCGAACATGTTTGTCCGATCGGTGAAAAATATCCGGTCAAGGTTCGAGTGATCGGCAAAAAATCTTGGTTTTTTGCCAGATCCAGTAGAAATTTGACCGATCAAATAATTTTCGCCGATCGGACATGTTTGTCCGATCGGTGAAAAAATATCCGGTCAAGGTTCGAGTGATCGGCAAAAAACCTTGGTTTTTTGCCAGATCCAGTAAAAATTTGACTGATCAAATAATTTTCGTCGATCGGACATGTTTGTCCGATCGATGAAAAAATATCCGGTCAAGGTTCGAGTGATCGGCAAAAAACCTTGGTTTTTTGCCAGATCCAGTAGAAATTTGACCGATCAAATAATTTTCGCCGATCGGACATGTTTGTCCGATCGATGAAAAAATATCCGGTCAAGGTTCGAGTGATCGGCAAAAAACCTTGGTTTTTTGCCAGATCCAGTAGAAATTTGACCGATCATTTGATTTTCGCCGATCGGACAGGTTTGTCCGATCGGTGAAAAATATCCGGTCAAGGTTCGAGTGATCGGCAAAAAACCTTGGTTTTTTGCCAGATCCAGTAGAAATTTGACCGATCAAATAATTTTCGCCGATCGGACATGTTTGTCCGATCGGTGAAAAATATCCGGTCAAGGTTCGAGTGATCGGCAAAAAACCTTGGTTTTTTGCCAGATCCAGTAGAAATTTGACCGATCAAATAATTTTCGCCGATCGGACATGTTTGTCCGATCGGTGAAAAAATATCCGGTCAAGGTTCGAGTGATCGGCAAAAAACCTTGGTTTTTTGCCAGATCCAGTAGAAATTTGACCGATCAAATAATTTTCGCCGATCGGACATGTTTGTCCGATCGGTGAAAAAATATCCGGTCAAGGTTCGAGTGATCGGCAAAAAACCTTGGTTTTTTGCCAGATCTAGTAGAAATTTGACCGATCAAATAATTTTCGCCGATCGGACATGTTTGTCCGATCGGTGAAAAAATATCCGGTCAAGGTTCGAGTGATCGGCAAAAAACCTTGGTTTTTTGCCAATCCAGTAGAAATTTGGATTTGTCCAATTTTAAGTTTTGAACCTGCCCTTCAGAGAAGGTTCGCTGCTTTGCCCTTCGATCTTTTGGCAGAGTTTCGAACATTGATGGAGCTTGATCCTTCCTGTTTTGAATCTTTGGTTGGCTTGAACGTGGCTTTGAACCGGCGGTTTGGTTTATTCAGACCGGTGGCTCGCTTGGACCGTTGGTTCACGTGGACCGGTAGGTCCGACGTTTCGTCTGGTCCGACGGTTCGCCTGATTTTGCGCTTGCTACGGATGGATGCCACGTGTACCTACAAAAACACGCGATTTGATATGGTGAATACACGTGTCTTCTCGATTTGCGTACCTGTTTTACCCTGGGATAAAAGTTTCACTGGCTGTCATTTTTTCTTCACGCTTCCAAAATTTTTCGAAGTCCAGACTCTTGCTCTCCTGATTTCTGATATGTTCTTGTTTGATCGGTCGAATGGCTTCCTCTGGCAGTTCGAAGAAGTCCGGTACGGTTCCCTCGAAGAGAAAGGGGAAGGAAATTGTTGAGGTTCCATCTCCTCCGAGGGGTCGTGGCAAAGGCAAGGCCGCACTTGCCGAACTTGGCCAACTGGGCAAGCGGCACCAAGGAGTAGGGTTTGCCTCAGCGCCATCAAGGCCAGAGTTCATCCCTAAAGTAAAGTCTGTTCTGGGTCCGCTCATGCCTCTGACAGAGGAGGTAGAGTATATGTACAATACCGGTGGCGAGTTCACAGATTCGAAAAGGAAGAAGTGGCAAACATTGCTCTCTTATTTCACAGAAGGGAAGGGGGCGCAACCTTCACTCCCTAGCATCCAGACTGCTTTTGGTATCGATAAGAAGACCGTCTTCACCAGCTATGCCAGTAACGAAAAGGTCATGGGAACCATTGTGACCCTCGGCCAACTCAACTGCAGCCTGCGCCTACCGTTGCCACCCTTTGCTACAAGATTATTGAACACTTCTGGCCTTTGCCCAGGGCAGGTCACTGGGAACGCCTGGCGAATCATCTACGCATTCTGCCGCGCGGAGTCGGATTTCCAGGAAGACTTGAAGGCCTGCTACTCCAGTATCCCGGAAGGTGAACCTGCCCGGATTGAGCTTGGATACTTCTTCTTCCATTATCGATGGGCTTTCAGGAGGGACAGCCCATTCTACAATTTGACCGGTGTGTCTCCGCTGCGCCCGCTCACTGATACAGTCCCTTCTGACAAGTTATACACAGATTGGCCAATTTCTGTTTCTGGTGCATGGACACCCATGTCAGTGCCCGACACCCCCCGAGACAGCGTGCACGAGGCAGTGAAGATGTACAGTGAGGGGGGTATCTTTGCCTGGACTTCTGAGAGGGCCGGAGCTATCGACAACCTATTTCTTGAGTTGACCTGCGGGACCAGGTCATGGAAACAATTCTCCAACTGCCCAGTGAGATATGGCAAGGCCAATCTCCTCCACAGATCAAAGGACAGATATGAGGATAACGAAGTCCTATATTCGGACTACGAGGAGGACCCTCAGTCGGGTAAGATCATTCGAAAGATTAGGGCCGAGAAGAAAATCTATACCGTAAGGCGCCGATTGCCCACTGTGGAGGAGAAACTGGTGCTCCAAAGAGGCCCAGTGAAGAAGAAACAAAAAACCCTCATCAAGCAAAAGGAGGATGAAGACCAAGGGAAAAAGAATGAAGAGGAAGAAGAAAAAGAGAAGAAGGGGAGCGACGAAGAAGACGAAGGGACTGAGAATGCCAGCCACAACAATAGTGGCGATGACGAAGATGAGGATGGGGACGGCGAGGATGATCTGTCTTCCACCCCCTCTGGTGGGGATGGTGAGAATGGGGGTGGTGAGGAAGAAATTCCTCCCACCCCCACTGGTGGAGCAACAGGGGAAGAAGACTCAATTCCTATTCCCATTGACGAGGCTAAGGCCCGTCAGATGGAAGGAGTCATGGATGCAGAAGGCGATGGCCAAAAGGTGGTTCCCGCCTACAAGTTCGATGACTTGAAGAGGCCGATGCGCCTCAAAATAAAACTATCGAGGAGTGCTGGGGTTGGAAGCAATCCCACGCCCCTCGATCAAATTCCCCCTGACGTTCCCCGTATTGAAGGAGCAACAACGAGCGGGGGTGTGGAGGTTGAGCAACCCCCACCCCCCTCTCGTTCTCTGGCTGAGGAGGTGGCTTCCATGGTGGCAGGACTCACCGTGCCAGTCGGGCAACAAGAGGAAGAAAAGGCCTCACCTCCTCGGAATGCTTCCTCCCCTATCCACTTGGAGAGGGAAAGTAGAGTGGGTGATGAGGCTCCTCAGCCTCAACCAGTGCCAACTTCTATTCAGGAGAAGTCGACCCCTCAGGATGGCTCTGATCGCCGGAAGGGCAAAGAGCCGAGGGTTGAAGCCTCAGGTAATTGTATTAACTTATCTCGATTGTCTTATCGTTGAAGCTTGGAAATAATCTAACACTTTGATTTCTTGTTGATTGTAGGTGCACCTGCTGGATTGACTCCAACAATAAGAAGCTTGGGTGACGTTGATATCAACCACCCCACTGCTGTGATCAGGAAACTCTGCAACCTCCCGGGGGCTACTCTGGATGAAGCTTTCGATAGACTTGACCTGTTGGTAGGTGTATCTGCTTGATCGATCATTTGAATTGTATCTTCCTTCAGACTAATTCAACTCTTTTGTTCTTTTGCAGAACTCAGCAGTTATGAATGTCGCTACCAAGCTCTCCATGAAGGCAGGAGCAAAAGAAGCTTCAGCCGAAATATCTCGTTTGACTGCTGCCCTGGAGGCTGTAAGCGCGGAGAGAGATCAGCTGAGGGAGTCTCTAAAATCAAAGAAAGAGGCCCTGAAGGTCAAGACCGAGGCCCTTCGCAAGGAAAAACTTGAGAGCAAGCGCTGGCAGAACGAATACGAGGCTCAGAGTCATGAAGTCCTAGGATTGAAGAATCGATTCTTTAGGATCGAAAACTTGGGCTTCGAACATGTGGCCAAAATAAAGGAGCTGGAGGCTCAAATTGCTGCTTCAGCGGCTAAGGAGGAGGCCCACCAGAAGGAGCTGGAGCACACGCGGAGCGAATGCCAGAGCTACAGAGACACAGCTGAGAAGGCAGCAGAAGCACTTAGGGCCCATGTTGCCAGTGTCCGATCTTCCAAGGCATCGGTTGCGAGTAAAGCTCGTGATGGATCTGAGGGGGAGAAGTCTCATGCGAAGAGTGTGGCCAAGCCTTGAGACTTTTCTCCTTCTTCGCTGTTGTACTTGTAAACTTTTGAAATGTATCAGCTCAATCTTGTATCTGGCATATTTTGATAATAGAAGATCTTCTTGGTGTTTGAAAATTGGATGTCTCTTGAGTTGAATGCCTTTGACTATCATGATCTTAATAACATTAGAATAGATATAATCTTTTGAATGTAAGGGGTCGAGTCGCAACTCAAGCACCCAAACTTATTGCAACTTGAAAATTGAAACTTGAATTCGTATAACACTTGAATGTGAGGGGTTGAGTCGCAACTCAAGCACCCAAACCTGTTAAACGATGTAGAAATTGATTGAAATTGAATATTGAAATTTGAAAGTCAGTTTAACATTTGCCAGTAAGGGGTTGAGTCGCAACTCTAACACCCAAACTTGTTAAAAGACTTGGTAACTTGAATATGGTCAGTTTTTAACATTTGCTAGTAAGGGGTTGAGTCGCAACTCTAACTCCCCAACTTGTTAAAAGACCTGGTAATTTGAATATAGATAACTTGAAACTGCTTCAGAACTTGAATTGAAAAGATGAACACTGGCACATTTGTAGACTTGAAAGAGATCTTTATTCATCACATAATTTACATCAAGGATAGAACAGCTTGAGGTGTCTAGAATTCCAAGCTCGTGGCAACCTATCTCCTTCTGGCGAGATTAGTCGATAGGAGCCTTTGCCTCCAACTGACTCGATGATGTATGGACCTTCCCAGTTGGGAGCAAGTTTCCCACTGCTGTGTTCTTTGGTGTTGTAGAAAACTGCTCTGAGAACTAAACTACCCACTGGGAACTGTCTTTTGTAGACTTTCTTGTCGTAGGCTCTTTTGATCTTCTGCTGGTACTTGGCCACACGAAGAGAAGCTTGATCTCGTAATTCTTCGGAGAAGTCTAGATCATTGATCCGAAGTTCTTCATTGATTCCTTCTTCAACAGCTTTGGTCTTCAAAGTGCTTGATATATTTTCTGTTGGGAGTACTGCTTCCGATCCATATGTTAGACGAAAGGGTGAAAACCCTGTTGATCTTCTCGAAGTTGTGCGATACCCCCAAAGAACTTCAGGTAGGACTTGTTCCCACAATCCTTTCTTGTCATTGAGTTTCTTCTTGAGTATACCAATTATAGCTCTATTTGAGGCTTCAGCTTGACCAATGCATTGAGGATATCTTGGAGTTGAATAGAATAGTTTGATACCGTTGTTCAGACAGAATTCTCGAAACTTATCGGAATCAAATTGAGCTCCATTGTCAGCAACGAGAATTTGAGGTGTACCAAATCTTGAGAAGATGTTGTGCCGAATGAATTTGATCACTTCATCGTCAGTCTCTCGGAAGAGGGGCACAGCTTCAACCCATTTGGTGAAGTAATCTGTGGCCAGCAATAGATACTTCTTCTTGCTCGGAGTTGGAGGGAAAGGACCTAAGAAATCTAACCCCCACTGATGGAATGGCCAGGGACTAGATAGTTGATGAAGCTCATCTGCAGGGAGATGGATAGCTCGAGCGTGTTTTTGGCATGGCTCACATCTTTGAACTATTTGTTGAGCATCCCTTGCCATTGTTGGCCAGCAGTACCCTTGTAGCTTCGTCTTGGCTTCAAGAGATCTTCCTCCCGAATGATTTCCACAAGCTCCAGAGTGGATATCAATCAGGATTGCCTGCGCTTGCTCAGGACCAAGGTATTTGAGTAACATCCCGTTGTGAGATTTGAAGTATAGATCCTCTCCTTGAATAGTGTAACAAGGGAGCTTCCTTTGAAGTCTTCGGGCTTGATTTGGATCTTCGGGCATTTTGCCATGCTTGAAGAAATCAAAGATTGATCGTCTCCAGTCTTCAGGCTCATTTGTAGTAGTAGTGAGGCTCAATGCAAGTTGATCTCCACCCCCAGATCTCTTTGTAGTAGCAAGGATCTGTTGATCGGGGATGGTCTTGGGCATTTCTTGATAATCAATTTGTATTTGTCTTCCTCCGAGTGAGTCTCCAAGGACGGAGGCAGCATTAGCTAGAGCATCTGCTTCACGATTCTCTGCTCTTGGAATTTGAACGAACTCAGTTATTGTAAAACGTTGTTGAAGACGTCGTACTAAGGCTAAGTAGAACTGCATTCTTTCTTCACGAGCTGTGTATTCTCCATTGATTTGCCTTATGATCAATTGGGAGTCGCTGTAGACGATGATTCGATCTACCCCCAGAGATTCCGCCATTTCGAGTCCGGAAATGAGTGCTTCATATTCAGCTTCGTTATTAGTGGCATTAAACCCAAGAAGAGTGGCTTTCTGGAGATGATCAAGTTCGGGGGATATTAAGACTATCCCAGTTCCCGAACCGATCGAACTAGAAGCTCCATCAGTATAGAGTTTCCATGGAGGAGTCACAGCAATAGCCTCAAGATTTGGATCAATCTTTGTTGAAGGAACGATCAGAGTATTGTCTTCATCTTCTAAGCGCATATCGACATCTTCTTCCCAAGTGATGGGGTCTTCAACTGGGAAGTCAGCTAGAAAATCAGCGACTGCTTGACCTTTGATAGAAGTGCGATGTTCGAATTGAATCCCAGAGCACTCATTTCGATCACCCATTTGGTCATTCGACCAGCTCGACCAGCTTTGTCAATGATATCTTTGAGTGAGTGTTCTGAAATGACAGTGATCTGGTGGGAGACGAAGTATGGTTGGAGGCGACGCGATGCAGTGAGTAAGGCCAGGATGACCTTCTCAGTTTTTGAATAGCGAGTTTCAGCCGGAAGAAGAGTATGGCTGATATAGTAGACTGGATGCTCAAAGCCTTCTCTTCTACTGACTAAGACTGCACTGATTGCTTGATCAGTTACGGCGAGATAGAGCCATAAGTCTTCTTTTGGCAATGGAGCAGTCAGGATAGGAGCTTGCACCAGATATTTCTTGATGCTTTGAAATGCTTCTTCACAGATTGGACTCCAGCCAGATGTATCCGCCTTTCGTAGTTTGTCGAAGAGGGGTTTGCACTTGTCGGAAGATTTTGAGATGAATCGATTGAGTGCTGCTAACCTTCCAGTGAGGCGTTGAACTTCTTTTCGATTTGTAGGTGAAGGCATATCGATGATGGCTCGAATTTGATCGGGATTGGCTTCAATACCCCTCCTGGTCACAAGATGACCCAGGAATTTGCCAGATTGAACTCCGAAAGCGCACTTGGCTGGGTTGAGCTTCATACGATATTTTCGAAGAACTTGAAAGGTTTCTGCCAGATCAGAAAGGTGCTTGCTCCGAATGGAACTCTTGGTGAGGAGATCATCGACGTAGACTTCGACGTTGCGACCGATCTGATCTTCGAAGATTTTTGTGACTAACCTTTGATAGGTAGATCCAGCATTTTTGAGGCCGAATGGCATTACATTATAGCAGTAGAGACCTCGGTTAGTCACGAAGCAAGTCTTCTCTTGATCGTCTGGATGAAGTGGAATTTGATTGTATCCAGAATACCCATCCATGAAAGACAATAGCTCGTGGCCAGCAGTGGCATCGACGAGTCTATCGATCCTTGGCATGGGGAATGGGTCTTTGGGGCAAGCCTTGTTGAGGTTGGTGAAGTCGATGCAGACTCTGACTTTCCCATTCTTCTATAGAACAGCAACAATATTAGAGATCCAAGTAGGATACTCTACTTCACGGATGAAACCTGCTGCGAGTAGCTTGGTGATTTCTTCTTGAACAGCAACTTGCAGCTCTGGTCGGATGGTGCGTGGCTTTTGCTTGACAGGCTTCATTTCTTCTTTGATTGCAAGTCGATGGCAAGCGTCATCTGGATTGATACCAGGCATGTCTTCGAAACACTAGGCGAAGACGTCGATATTGGACTGGAGGAAGGATACCATGTCTTGCGCTTCTGCGTCGCTAAGACCGGTACCAATGAAAGTTTGTCGAGGGAGATCTCCGCTGCCTATGTTGATCGGGATGATTTCTTCTATTGAAGGTGATGCTTCCTATTCGATTGGTGGAGGTTCGGTCAGCGGAATCTCCTTTGATTGCTATTTGGAAGAGGGACCAGCTTCATCTCGTGGCCGCTTTGGAGGAGCAATGTTGATCTTGCGATCTGTCTTGGCAGCAGCAGCTTCACAAGATCTTCCAGCTTGCTGATCGCCTCGAATGCAGACGATGCCTTCTCCAGTTGCAAACTTGAGTAGTTGATGGTAAGAGGAGGAGATAGCATTGATCTGGTGGAGGAATGGTCGCCCGAGGATGGCGTTGTAGCTGGAGACTCCTTCGACAATTGCAAACCTCACCGAGACTCGAGTTTCTCGGCTGAGGTCGAGGGTGAATCTCGATTCGCCCACCGTGATACTTTGTTCACCATTGAAACCAGTAATTACAGTCGGGACGACATCAAGGCTTTGATACTTATGTCCCAGACGTTTGAAACAGTCTGAGAACATAATGTCGATAGAGCTCCCGGTGTCGATGAGGATTCGATTGACGGTGCTTCCGTCGATGATGAGTTTCAAGACCAGGGGGTCTCGATGTGGAGTATGAACTCCTTGAAGATCGGTGTCGTTGAAGACTATGGATGGCCAAGCAAGACCTTCGATGGGATTCTCGATCCAAGTATCTTCTTTATTTGCAGTAGATCGAACATGGAAGATGCGTCGAACCTGCCGATCCACTTCCTTCCCGGTCAAAGCTTGATTGTGCAAGGTTCCATGAATGCCAAAGACATTGGCCTTCACAGAAATTGGTTGCCGGTTAGAAGAGATTTGATGTATCCAACACACTTCTTTCCCCTTGGCAGAGGTTCGACATTGATCGTGCCCGTTGTTGACGAATTCTTGAAGGTGGCCCTCTCGTAGTAAGTCTTCAAGATGAAACTTCAACCGATAGCATCGGTCAGTAGAGTGGCCGTGACTTCGATGGAATTCGCAGTAGACTGTTTTGTCTGCTGTGAATTTGGAATTTGGCTGAAGAGGATTGGGCCTCCGAAGATACTCGTCGTGTTGAATACGGTCGAGTATCTGTTCGACCGGCATATTCCACTCGGTGAAAGTGGTTTTCGTTGGAGATCGACGCCTATCATTCTTTGATCTTTTGTTGGCCGGAGGGGCTGCTGCTTCAGCGTTGTGAGCCTTTGCAGCATACTTAGGAGCTTCTCTTTCAGCAGGCCTTCTCTTAGTTTCTCGCCCTTTCCGAGCGACTTGATCGTCTTCCACCTCAATCTCCCTCTGGATTCGGTCAAACATTGCACCCAGAGAAGGAGGGGGATTGCGGATGAAGTCGTTGTAGATGTGTAGATCGAAGCGGAGAGCGTTCTGGAAAGCCAACATGATGGCTTCATCATCCAGATGTCTTCTAGAGAGGGCGGCATGTTCATTGCGAAACCTCCTGGTGAAACTTCGGAGAGTCTCATCAGCACCCATCCTTAGCCGATATAGAGAGTCGAGCTTCTTCTCGGGCTTCAGGTTGAGCTGGTAATGCTGCACAAAGAGGTTAGCCAAAACACCGAACTGGGTGATGGAACCAGCTCGGAGATTGTGATACCAGTCGAGTGAAGGCTCGTCGAGACTTCCCGCGAAGGTGCGGCAGAGCACGTTGTTTTCCTCTTCGTGTGGCGTTAGAGCTTGTTTGAAAGCAAGTATATGGAGGCTTGGATCTCCTCTGATGCAGTTGAATTTGGGGAGAATAGGAGTTCTCCATCCTCTTGGAAAAGTGGTCTCGAAGAGACTTCGATGTAGAGGCCCGGCAGAGGAGTAACCGTCCCTGCGACCGTGTCCTCGACCTAGAGGTGGGTCAAGAGGCAAGATCGCAAGGTCTTGCTCAGGCATTGAAGTATTTGCCGGTCGAAGTCGATGTCGAAGGTCCGATCCAAGTCCACGTTGGAGTGGAATGGAAGGGGAGACACTACTCTTCGAAGAAGCGCCTTTCATTTGGTGCTTCCTTGGCATGTTGAGCTTCGAAGGTGCCCTCTTGTCGCAGTTACGACCAGATGAGGATTGGGAGGACTCGTCGTCAAGACGATCCCAGACACTCTGCTTCCAGGTAGCAGCAGAGGGAGTAGGATCGCGACGAATTCTTTCGAGGGCAGCAGTGCCTATCGACCTCCGTTGTTCGGAGTGAATTGAATGTCGAGAAAGATCAACCCTCTCACTTGTGGAGGGGATCGGAATAGCAATTCCAGCTTCGGAGGCTGCCTTCTTCAGAGCATCCCTCTCAGCGGTGAGGGTGGCGTTTTGTTTTGCCAGTTGGAGCAATTGGAAATCGACTGCAGAGACTTGGTATGTCGATGGAGGGTCTTCAGCAGGAGCAGGGACAGTCTGCCCAATTGATTGATGAGGATGAGGGGCGATCGGTCGATCGACTGATCTTCCACTTCCTGAGTGAACCCCCATCTCGGGGACAGCAAGGAGCTGCCCGAAGTTGAGCCTTTGACTCATTGAACGAGTCTCAGGACGAGGTTGATGTTGAGTGTTACTTCCTTCTGGTTGACCCTGGTATTTGGTTCTCGCTATTCAGAGTGCGAAGGGTACAACGAGGTTGCCGATGTCCGATCAGTTGTTTGAGTAACCGAGGGGGCGAGGAAGTTTGGCTATTGATCTAGTAGTCGAAATTGAGAGGACACGGCTTCTTATTCGGATCCCACAGACGGCGCCAAACTGTGGGGGAAAATCTTCGTGCCGACCCGAAGACTCTCGCAGCACCAGTCAATTGGAGTCGAAGTTGACGTCGAAGATCGTTGATCGATCTATTGATGGATGTTGTTGTTTTTGATAAGTCAATAGAAAGTGATATGCAATCAGAGAGATTGTGACACGAGATGTGATCTCGGAGTTCAGCCGAAGCCTACGTCTCCGTGCTATAGGGAGCAACCCGAATTCACTAACACTTCAGTTGAAGTGACCTCGATAGGCCGAGTGTCACTGAAAACCCTCTGATCTCTTTTAAGGAGAAAAGAAGATCAATGAGAGATGGTAGATCAGAAGTTGAAAATCCCAGAGCTCTGGTTCTGAAAGTCAGATCTCAGAGTGGAAATCAGAATTTTTGGATCCTTTTACATTCGTAGGCATTGCTATTTATAGGATTCTCTGGTGGGAATTCTGGGTTAAATGGCGGTTTCTGCCGTTGTATCTGGGGATTCTCCAGGTAAAGCTAGCGGGCCCCGCTACCGTCTTCTGGGGGATTCCACAGGCTCGTGGGCCTTCCGGGCAGGGCCGGTGGGTCCCATGGTAGTCTTCGTAGGCCAACCAGGCAGGGCTGGTGGGTCCAGTGGTAGTCTTCGTGGGCCCACTAGGCAGGGCCGGTGGGTCCCGTGGTAGTCTTCGTGGGCCCCCCAGGCAGGGCCGGTGGGTCCCGTGGTAGTCTTCGTGGGCCCACCAGGCAGGGCCGGTGGGTCCCGTGGTAGTCTTCGTGGGCCCACCAGGCAGAGCCGGTGGGTCCCGTGGTAGTTGGTAGACTTCTGCCAAAATTTGCACCCACAGATACATTCGTGCGAATGAATTAGAATGGATCGTATGAATGAATTAGATTGGATCGTATTAATGAATTAGAATGGATCGTTCGAATGAATTAGAATGGAGCACAATCTATTCTAATTCATTCGTACGATCCATTCTAATTCGTTCGCACGAATGAATCCATTCTAATTCATTCGTACGATCCTTTCTAATTCATTCGCACAATCCAATGAATTAGAATGGATCGTGCGAATTAATTAGAATAGATCATACGAATGAATTAGAATGGATACATTTGTGCGAATGAATTAGAATGGATCGTACGAATGAATTAGAATGGATCGTATGAATGAATTAGAATGGATACATTCGTGCGAATGAATTAGAATGGATCGTACAAATGAGTAAGAATGGATCGTACGAATGAATTAGAATGGATACATTCGTGCGAATGAATTAGAATGGATCGTACGTATGAGTAAGAATGGATTCTACGAATGAAATAGAATGGATTGTACGAATGAATTAGAATGGATCATACGAATGAATTAGAATGGATCGTACGAATGAATTAGAATGGATCGTGCGAATGAATTAGAATGGATCATACGAATGAGTAAGAATGGATTGTATGAATGAAATAGAATGGATTGTACGAATGAATTAGAATAGATCGTACGAATGAATTAGAATATGTTGTATGAATGAATTAGAATGGATACATTCGTGCGAATTAATTAGAATGGATACACTCGTACGATCCATTCTAATTCATTTATACGATCCAATCTAATTCATTCATACAATCCGTTCTAATTTATTCGCACGAATTTATCCATTCTAATTCATTCGTACGATCCATTCTAATCCATTCTAATTAATTAATACGATCCATTCTATTTCATTCGTACGATCCATTCTAATTCATTCATACAATCCATTCTATTTCATTCGTACGACCCATTCTTACTCATTCGTATAATCCATTCTAATTCATTCGCACGAATTTATCCATTCTAATTCATTCGTGCGATCTATTCTAATTCATTCGTACAATCCATTCTAATTCATTTGTACGATCCATTCTAATTCATTCATACGATCCATTCTAATTCATTCACAAAATCCATTCTAATTCATTCGTACAACCCATTCTAATTCATTCGTACAATCCATTCTAGTTCATTCGTACGATCCATTCTTACTCATTCGTACGATCCATTCTAATTCATTTGTATGATCTATTCTAATTCATTTGCACGAATGTATCCATTCTAATTCATTCGTACCATCCATTCTAATTCATTCTAATACATTCGTATGATCCATTCTAATTCATTCGTACGATCCATTCTAATTCATTCGCACGATCCATTCTAATTCATTCGCACGAATGTATCCATTCTAATTCGATCCATTTTAATTCATTCGCACGATCCATTCTAATTCATTCGCACGAATGTATCCATTCTAATTCATTCGTGCGAATGAATTAGAATGGATCGTGCGAATGAAATAGAATGGATCGTACGAATGAGTAAGAATGGACCGTATGAACGAAATAGAATGGATCGTACAAATGAAATAGAATTGATCGTACGAATGAATTAGAATGGATCGTACGAATGAATTAGAATGGATCATATGAATGAATTAGAATGGATCGTACAAATGAAATAGAATGGATCGTACGAATGAATTAGAATGGATCGTATGAATGAAATAGAATGGATTGTACGAATGAATTAGAATGGATCATACGAATGAATTAGAATGGATCGTATGAATGAATTAGAATGGATCATACGAATGAATTAGAATGGATCGTATGAGTGAATTCAAATGGATCGTGCGAATGAATTAGAATGGATTGTACGAATGAATTAGAATGGATCGTGCTAATGAGTAAGAATGGATCGTACGAATGAAAAAGAATGGATTGTATGCGATCCATTCTAATTCATTCGTACGATCCATTCTAATTCATTCGCATGATCCTTTCTAATTCATTCGCACCGTTCTAATTCATTCGCACAATCTTTTCTAATTTATTCGTACGATCAATTTTAATTCATTTGTACGATCCATTCTGATTCATTCGTACGATATATTCTAATTCTTTCATTCGATCCATTCTAATTCATTCGTACGATCCGTTCTAATTCATTCGTACGATCCATTCTAATTCATTCTTACTCATTCATACAATCCATTCTAATTCATTCGTACGATCCATTCTAATTCATTCGTATGATCCATTCTGATTCATAAGTACGATCCATTCTAATTCATTCATACGATCCATTCTAATTTATTTGCACGAATGTATCCATTCTAATTCATTCGCACGATCCATTCTAATTCATTCGTACGAATGTATCCGATCCATTCTAATTTGTTAGTACGATCCATTCTAATTCATTCGCACGATCCATTCGAATTCACTCATACGATCCATTCTAATTCATTCGTATGATCCATTCTAATTCATTTGTATCCATTCTATTTCATTCGCACGATCCATTCGAATTCATTAGCAAGATCTATTCTAATTCATTCATACGATCCATTCTAATTCATTCATACAATCCATTCTTACTCATTTGTATGATCCATTCTAATTCATTCGTATGATCCATTCTAATTCATTCATACAATCCATTCTATTTCATTCGTACGATCCATTCTTACTCATTCGTATGATCCATTCTAATTCATTCGCACGAATGTATCCATTCTAGTTCATTCGCACGATCCATTCGAATTCACTCATACGATCCATTCTAATTCATTCATACGATCCATTCTAATTCCTTCGCACGATCCATGCTAATTCATTCGTACGATCCATTCTATTTCATTCGTACGATCCATTATTATGATCCATTCTAATTCATTCGTACGATCCATTCTAATTCATTCGCACAATCTATTCTAATTTATTCGCACGATCCATTCGAATTCACTCATACGATACATTCAATTCATTCATACAATCCATTCTAATTAATTAATACGATCCATTCTATTTCATTCGTATGATCCATTCTAATTCATTCATACAATCCATTCTATTTCATTCGTACGATCCATTCTTACTCATTCGTATAATCCATTCTAATTCATTCGCACGAATTTATCCATTCTAATTCATTCGTACGATCTATTCTAATTCATTCGTACAATCCATTCTAATTCATTCGTACGATCCTTTCTAATTCATTCATACGATCCATTCTAATTCATTCACAAAATCCATTCTAATTCATTCGTACAATCCATTCTAATTCATTCGTACAATCCATTCTATTTCATTCGTATGATCCATTCTTACTCATTCGTACGATCCATTCTAATTCATTTGTATGATCTATTCTAATTCATTTGCACGAATGTAGCCATTCTAATTCATTCGTACCATCCATTCTAATTCATTCTAATTCATTCGTATGATCCATTCTAATTCATTCGTACGATCCATTCTAATTCATTCGCACGATCCATTCTAATTCATTCGCACGAATGTATCCATTCTAATTCGATCCATTTTAATTCATTCGCACGATCCATTCTAATTCATTCGCACGAATGTATCCATTCTAATTCATTCGTGCGAATGAATTAGAATGGATCGTGCGAATGAAATAGAATGGATCGTACGAATGAGTAAGAATGGACCGTATGAATGAAATAGAATGGATCGTACAAATGAAATAGAATTGATCGTACGAATGAATTAGAATGGATCGTACGAATGAATTAGAATGGATCATATGAATGAATTAGAATGGATCGTACAAATGAAATAGAATGGATCGTACGAATGAATTAGAATGGATCTTATGAATGAAATAGAATGGATTGTACGAATGAATTAGAATGGATCGTACGAATGAATTAGAATGGATCGTATGAATGAATTAGAATGGATCATACGAATGAATTAGAATGGATCGTGCTAATGAGTAAGAATGGATCGTACGAATGAAATAGAATGGATTGTATGCGATCCATTCTAATTCATTCGTACGATCCATTCTAATTCATTCGCACGATCCTTTCTAATTCATTCGCACCATTCTAATTCATTCGCACAATCTATTCTAATTCATTCGTACGATCAATTCTAATTCATTTGTACGATCCATTCTAATTCATTCGTACGATCTATTCTAATTCTTTCGTACGATCCATTCTAATTCATTCATACGATCCAATCTAATTCATAAGTACAATCCATTCTTACTCATTTGTATGATCCATTCTAATTTATTCACACGAATGTATCCAATCTAATTCATTCGTACGATCCATTCTAATTCATTCATACGATCCATTCTAATTTATTCTTACGATCCATTCTAATTCCTTCGTACGATCCATTCTAATTCCTTCGTACGATCCATTCTAATTCCTTTGTATAACCCATTATATTTTATTCGTATGATCCATTCTAATTCCTTTATACGATCCATTCTAATTCATTCGTACGATCCATTCTAATTCATTCATACGATCCATTCTAATTCATTCGTACGATCCATTCTAATTCATTCGTACGATCCATTCTAATTCATTCGTACAATCCATTCTATTTCATTCATACGATCCATTCTTACTAATTCGTATGATCCATTCTAATTTATTCGTACGATCCATTCTAATTCATTCGTACGATCCATTCTAATTCCTTCGTATGATCCATTCTAATTCATTCACACGAATGTATCCATTCTAATTCATTCGTACGATCCATTCTAATTCATTCGTACTATCCATTCTAATTCATTCGTACGAAGGAATTAGAATGGACTGTATGAATGAATTAGAATGGATCGTATGAATGAGTAAGAATGGATCGTATGAATGAAATAGAATGGATTGTACGAATGAATTAGAATGGATCATACGAATGAATTAGAATGGATCATACGAAGGAATTAGAATGGATCGTACGAATGAATTAGAATAGATTGTACGAATGAATTAGAATAGATCGTATGAATGAATTAGATTGGATCGTATTAATGAATTAGAATAGATCGTATGAATGAATTAGAATGGATCGTATGAATGAATTAGAATGGATCGTACGAATGAAATAGAATGGATTGTACGAAAGAATTAGAATGGATCGTGCGAATGAATTAGAATGGATCGTACGAAGAAATTAGAATGGATACATTCGTGCGAATGAATTAGAATGGATCGTATGAATGTATTAGAATGGATCATACTTATGAATTAGAATGGATCGTATGAATGTATTAGAATGGATCGTACTTATGAATTAGAATGGATCGTACGAATGAATTAGAATGGATCGTACGAATGAATTAGAATGGATCGTACGATTGAATTAGAATGGATACATTCGTGCGAATGAATTAGAATGGATCGTATGAATGAATTAGAATGGATCGTACTTATGAATTAGAATCGATCGTTCGAATGAATTAGAATGGATACACGATCCATTCTAATTCATTCATACGATCCATTCTAATTCATTCGTACAATCCATTCTAATTCATTCGCACGATCCATTCTAATTCATTCGCACGAATGTATCCATTCTATTTCATTCGTACCATACGATCCATTCTAATTTATTCGCACGTACGAATGAATTAGAATGGATCGTAGGAATGAATTAGAACGGATACATTCGTGCGAATGAATTAGAATTGATCGTGCGAATGAATTAGAATGGATTGTACGAATGAATTAGAATGGATCGTATGAATGAATTAGAATGGATCGTGTATCCATTCTAACTCATTCATATGATCCATTCTAATTCATAAGTACGATCCATTCTAATTCATTCATACGATCCATTCTAATTCATTCGCACGAATGTATCCATTCTAATTCATTCGTACGATCCATTCTATTTATTCGTGCGAAAGAATTAGAATAGATCGTATGAATGAATTAGAATGGATCATGCGAATGAATTAGAATGGATCATACGAAGGAATTAGAATGGGTCGTACGAATGAATTAAAATTGATTGTACGAATGAATTAGAATGGATCATACGAATGAGTAAGAATGGATCATACGAATGAAATAGAATGGATCATACGAATGAAATAGAATGGATTGTATGAATGAATTAGAATGGATTGTATGAATGAATTAGAATGGATCGTATGAATGAACTAGAATGGATCGTATGAATGAATTAGAATCGATCGTACGAATGAAATAGAATGGATCGTACGAATGAATTAGTATGAATCGTACGAATGAATTAGAATGGATCGTACGAATGAATTAGAATGGATCGTATGAATGTGTAAGAATGGATCGTACGAATGAAATAGAATGGATTGTACAAATGAATTAGAATGGATCGTACGAATGAATTAGAATGGATCTAGATCGTACGAATGAATTAGAATGGATCGTACGAATGAATTAGAATGGATCGTACGAATGAATTAGAATGGATACCTTCGTGCGAATGAATTAGAATGGATCGTATGAATGAATTAGAATGGATCGTACGAATGAATTAGAATAGATTGTGTGTACGAATGAATTAGAATGGATTGTACGAATGAGTAAGAATCGATCGTACGAATGAAATAGAATGGATTGTACGAATGAATTAGAATGGATCGTACGAATGAATTAGAATGGATCCGGATCGTACGAATGAAATAGAATGGATACATTCGTGCGAATGAATTAGAATGGATAGTACGAATGAATTAGAATGGATCGTACGAATGAATTAGAATGGATACATTCGTGTGAATGAATTAGAATGGATCATACGAAGGAATTAGAATGGATCGTACGAATGAATTAGAATGGATCGTACGAATAAATTAGAATGGATCATACGAATTAGTAAGAATGGATCGTATGAATGAAATAGAATGGATTGTACGAATGAATTAGAATGGATCGTACGAATGAATTAGAATGGATCGTACGAATGAATTAGAATGGAGCGTATGAATGAATTAGAATGGATCGTACGAATGAATTAGAATGGATCGTATAAAGGAATTAGAATGGATCATACGAATAAAATATAATGGGTTATACAAAGGAATTAGAATGGATCGTACGAAGGAATTAGAATGGATCGTACGAAGGAATTAGAATGGATCGTAAGAATAAATTAGAATGGATCGTATGAATGAATTAGAATGGATCGTACGAATGAATTAGATTGGATACATTCGTGTGAATAAATTAGAATGGATCATACAAATGAGTAAGAATGGATTGTACTTATGAATTAGATTGGATCGTATGAATGAATTAGAATGGATCGTACGAAAGAATTAGAATAGATCGTACGAATGAATTAGAATGGATCGTACAAATGAATTAGAATTGATCGTACGAATGAATTAGAATAGATTGTGCGAATGAATTAGAATGGTGCGAATGAATTAGAAAGGATCGTGCGAATGAATTAGAATGGATCGTACGAATGAATTAGAATGGATCGCATACAATCCATTCTATTTCATTCGTGTGAATAAATTAGAATGGTGCGAATGAATTAGAATGGATCGTACGAATGAATTAGAATGGATCGTACGAATGAATTAGAATGGATCGTATGAATGAATTAGAATGGATCGTACGAATGAATTAGAATGGATCGTATAAAGGAATTAGAATGGATCATACGAATAAAATATAATGGGTTATACAAAGGAATTAGAATGGATCGTACGAAGGAATTAGAATGGATCGTACGAAGGAATTAGAATGGATCGTAAGAATAAATTAGAATGGATCGTATGAATGAATTAGAATGGATCGTACGAATGAATTAGATTGGATACATTCGTGTGAATAAATTAGAATGGATCATACAAATGAGTAAGAATGGATTGTACTTATGAATTAGATTGGATCGTATGAATGAATTAGAATGGATCGTACGAAAGAATTAGAATAGATCGTATGAATGAAATAGAATGGATTGTACGAATGAATTAGAATGGATCGTACGAATGAATTAGAATGGATCGTATGAATGAATTAGAATGGATCATACGAATGAATTAGAATGGATCGTGCTAATGAGTAAGAATGGATCGTACGAATGAAATAGAATGGATTGTATGCGATCCATTCTAATTCATTCGTACGATCCATTCTAATTCATTCGCACGATCCTTTCTAATTCATTCGCACCATTCTAATTCATTCGCACAATCTATTCTAATTCATTCGTACGATCAATTCTAATTCATTTGTACGATCCATTCTAATTCATTCGTACGATCTATTCTAATTCTTTCGTACGATCCATTCTAATTCATTCATACGATCCAATCTAATTCATAAGTACAATCCATTCTTACTCATTTGTATGATCCATTCTAATTTATTCACACGAATGTATCCAATCTAATTCATTCGTACGATCCATTCTAATTCATTCATACGATCCATTCTAATTTATTCTTACGATCCATTCTAATTCCTTCGTACGATCCATTCTAATTCCTTCGTACGATCCATTCTAATTCCTTTGTATAACCCATTATATTTTTTTCGTACGATCCATTCTAATTCCTTTATACGATCCATTCTAATTCATTCGTACGATCCATTCTAATTCATTCATACGATCCATTCTAATTCATTCGTACGATCCATTCTAATTCATTCGTACGATCCATTCTAATTCATTCGTACAATCCATTCTATTTCATTCATACGATCCATTCTTACTAATTCGTATGATCCATTCTAATTTATTCGTACGATCCATTCTAATTCATTCGTACGATCCATTCTAATTCCTTCGTATGATCCATTCTAATTCATTCACACGAATGTATCCATTCTAATTCATTCGTACGATCCATTCTAATTCATTCGTACTATCCATTCTAATTCATTCGTACGAAGGAATTAGAATGGACTGTATGAATGAATTAGAATGGATCGTATGAATGAGTAAGAATGGATCGTATGAATGAAATAGAATGGATTGTACGAATGAATTAGAATGGATCATACGAATGAATTAGAATGGATCATACGAAGGAATTAGAATGGATCGTACGAATGAATTAGAATAGATTGTACGAATGAATTAGAATAGATCGTATGAATGAATTAGATTGGATCGTATTAATGAATTAGAATAGATCGTATGAATGAATTAGAATGGATCGTATGAATGAATTAGAATGGATCGTACGAATGAAATAGAATGGATTGTACGAAAGAATTAGAATGGATCGTGCGAATGAATTAGAATGGATCGTACGAAGAAATTAGAATGGATACATTCGTGCGAATGAATTAGAATGGATCGTATGAATGTATTAGAATGGATCATACTTATGAATTAGAATGGATCGTATGAATGTATTAGAATGGATCGTACTTATGAATTAGAATGGATCGTACGAATGAATTAGAATGGATCGTACGAATGAATTAGAATGGATCGTACGATTGAATTAGAATGGATACATTCGTGCGAATGAATTAGAATGGATCGTATGAATGAATTAGAATGGATCGTACTTATGAATTAGAATCGATCGTTCGAATGAATTAGAATGGATACACGATCCATTCTAATTCATTCATACGATCCATTCTAATTCATTCGTACAATCCATTCTAATTCATTCGCACGATCCATTCTAATTCATTCGCACGAATGTATCCATTCTATTTCATTCGTACCATACGATCCATTCTAATTTATTCGCACGTACGAATGAATTAGAATGGATCGTAGGAATGAATTAGAACGGATACATTCGTGCGAATGAATTAGAATTGATCGTGCGAATGAATTAGAATGGATTGTACGAATGAATTAGAATGGATCGTATGAATGAATTAGAATGGATCGTGTATCCATTCTAACTCATTCATATGATCCATTCTAATTCATAAGTACGATCCATTCTAATTCATTCATACGATCCATTCTAATTCATTCGCACGAATGTATCCATTCTAATTCATTCGTACGATCCATTCTATTTATTCGTGCGAAAGAATTAGAATAGATCGTATGAATGAATTAGAATGGATCATGCGAATGAATTAGAATGGATCATACGAAGGAATTAGAATGGGTCGTACGAATGAATTAAAATTGATTGTACGAATGAATTAGAATGGATCATACGAATGAGTAAGAATGGATCATACGAATGAAATAGAATGGATCATACGAATGAAATAGAATGGATTGTATGAATGAATTAGAATGGATTGTATGAATGAATTAGAATGGATCGTATGAATGAACTAGAATGGATCGTATGAATGAATTAGAATCGATCGTACGAATGAAATAGAATGGATCGTACGAATGAATTAGTATGAATCGTACGAATGAATTAGAATGGATCGTACGAATGAATTAGAATGGATCGTATGAATGTGTAAGAATGGATCGTACGAATGAAATAGAATGGATTGTACAAATGAATTAGAATGGATCGTACGAATGAATTAGAATGGATCTAGATCGTACGAATGAATTAGAATGGATCGTACGAATGAATTAGAATGGATCGTACGAATGAATTAGAATGGATACCTTCGTGCGAATGAATTAGAATGGATCGTATGAATGAATTAGAATGGATCGTATGAATGAATTAGAATGGATCGGATACATTCGTGCGAATGAATTAGAATTGATCGTGCGAATGAATTAGAATGGATCGTACGAATGAAATAGAATGGATCGTACGAATGAATTACAATGGATACATTCGTGCGAATGAATTAGAATGGATCGTATGAATGAATTAGAATGGATCACACTTATGAATTAGAATGGATCGTAAGAATGAATTAGAATGGATACACGATCCATTCTAATTCATTCATACGATCTATTCTAATTCATTCGTACAATCTATTCTAATTCATTCGCACGATCCATTCTAATTCATTCGCACGAATGTATCCATTCTATTTCATTCGTACGATCCGGATCCATTCTAATTCATTCGTACGATCCATTCTAATTCATTCGTACAATCCATTCTATTTCATTCGTACGATCGATTCTTACTCATTCGTACAATCCATTCTAATTCATTCGTACACACAATCTATTCTAATTCATTCGTACGATCCATTCTAATTCATTCGCACAATCCATTCTAATTCATTCGGACGATCTATTCTAATTCATTCGTACGATCCATTCTAATTCATTCGTACGATCCATTCTTACTTATTCGTATGATCCAATCTAATTGATTCGCACGAATGTATTCATTCTAATTCATTCGTATCCATTCTAATTCATTCGTACGATCCATTCTATTTCATTCGCACGATCAATTCTAATTCATTCATACGATCCATTCTAATTCATTCGTATGATCCATTCTAATTCATTCGCACGATCCATTCTAATTCATTAATACGATCCATTCTAATTCATTCATACGATGCACAATCCATTCTAATTCATTCATACGATCCAATCTAATTCATTCATACGATCCATTCTAATTCATTTGTATGTATCCATTCTAATTTATTCATACGATCCATTGAATTAGAATTGATATATTCGTGCAAATGAATTAGAATGGATCATACGAATGAGTAAGAATGGATTGTATGAATGAATTAGAATGGATCGTACGAATGAATTAGAATTGATCGTGTGAATGAATTATAATGGATCATACGAATGAATTAGAATGGATACATTCGTGCGAATGAATTAGAATGGATCATACGAATGAGTAAGAATGGATCGTTCGAATGAAATAGAATGGATTGTACGAATGAATTAGAATGGATCGTACGTATGAATTAGAATGGATCGTGCGAATGAATTAGAATGGATCGTACTAATGAATTAGAAAGGATTGTACAAATAAATTAGAATGGATCGTACGAATGAATTAGAATGGATCGTGTGAAAGAATTAGAATGGATCATTTGCACAATCCCTTCTAATTCATTCATACAATCCATTCTTATTCTTTTGCACGAATGTATCCATTCTAATTCATTCGTACGATCCGTTCTAATTCCTTTGTACGATCCATTCTAATTCCTTCGTGCATCCATTCTAATTCCTTTGTACGGTACGATCCATTCTAATTCATTCACACGATCCATTCTAATTCTTACTCATTGAATTAGAATGGATCATACGAAGGAATTAGAATGGATACATTCGTACGAATGAATTAGAATGGATCGTAATAATGAATTAGAATGGATCGTACGAATGAATTAGAATGGATACATTCATGCAAATGAAATAGAATGGATCGTACGAATGAATTAGAATGGATCGTATGAATGAATTAGAATGGATACATACGAATGAATTAGAATGGATCGTATGAATGAATTAGATTGGATCGTATGAATGAATTAGAATGGATCGTGCGAATGAATTAGAATGGACCGTACGAATAAAATAGAATGGATGGTACGAAGGAATTAGAATAGATCGTACGAAGGAATTAGAATGGATCGTACGAATGAATTAGAATGGATCGTACGAATGAATTAGAATGGATACATTCGTGTGAATGAATTAGAATGGATCGTACGAATGAATTAGAATGGATACATTCGTGCAAATAAATTAGAATGGATCATACGAATGAGTAAGAATGGATCGTACGAATGAAATAGAATGGATTGTACGAATGAATTAGAATGGATTCATTCATGCGAATGAATTAGAATGGATCATACGAAGGAATTAGAATGCATATATTCGTGCGAATGAATTAGAATAGATCGTACGAATGAATTAGAATGGATACATTAGTGCGAATGAATTAGAATTGATCATACGAATGAATTAGAATTAATTAGAATGGATACATACGAATGAATTAGAATGGATCGTACGAATGAATTAGAATGGATCGTACGAATGAATTAGAATGGATACCTTCGTGCGAATGAATTAGAATGGATCGTATGAATGAATTAGAATGGATCGTATGAATGAATTAGAATGGATCGGATACATTCGTGCGAATGAATTAGAATGGATCGTGCGAATGAATTAGAATGGATCGTACGAATGAAATAGAATGGATCGTACGAATGAATTACAATGGATACATTCGTGCGAATGAATTAGAATGGATCGTATGAATGAATTAGAATGGATCGAACTTATGAATTAGAATGGATCGTACGAATGAATTAGAATGGATACACGATCCATTCTAATTCATTCATACAATCCATTCTAATTCATTCGTACAATCTATTCTAATTCATTTGCACGATCCATTCTAATTCATTCGCACGAATGTATCCATTCTATTTCATTCGTACGATCCAGATCCATTCTAATTCATTCGTACGATCCATTCTAATTCATTCGTACAATCCATTCTAGTTCATTCGTACGATCGATTCTTACTCATTCGTATAATCCATTCTAATTCATTCGTACACACGATCCATTCTAATTCATTCGTACGATCCATTCTAATTCATTCGCACAATCCATTCTAATTCATTCGGACGATCTATTCTAATTCATTCGTACGATCCATTCTAATTCATTCGTATGATCCATTCTTACTTACTCGTATGATCCATTCTAATTGATTCGCACGAATGTATTCATTCTAATTCATTCGTATCCATTCTAATTCATTCGTACGATCCATTCTATTTCATTCGCACGATCAATTCTAATTCATTCATACGATCCATTCTAATTCATTCGTATGATCCATTCTAATTCATTCGCACGATCCATTCTAATTCATTAATACGATCCATTCTAATTCATTCATACGATGCACAATCCATTCTAATTCATTCATACGATCCAATCTAATTCATTCATACGATCCATTCTAATTCATTTGTATGTATCCATTCTAATTCATTCATACGATCCACTGAATTAGAATTGATATATTCATGCAAATGAATTAGAATGGATCATACGAATGAGTAAGAATGGATTGTATGAATGAATTAGAATGGATCGTACGAATGAATCAGAATTGATCGTGTGAATGAATTATAATGGATCATACGAATGAATTAGAATGGATACATTCGTGCGAATGAATTAGAATGGATCATACGAATGAGTAAGAATGGATCGTTCGAATGAAATAGAATGGATTGTACGAATGAATTAGAATGGATCGTACGTATGAATTAGAATGGATCGTGCGAATGAATTAGAATGGATCGTACTAATGAATTAGAAAGGATTGTACAAATAAATTAGAATGGATCGTACGAATGAATTAGAATGGATCGTGTGAAAGAATTAGAATGGATCATTTGCACGATCCCTTCTAATTCATTCATACAATCCATTCTTATTCTTTTGCACGAATGTATCTGTTGGGGTTAGCCAGAAACCACATATCTTGGATAGCCTTGTGGGTGCAAATTTTGGCATAAATCTACCACGGGACCCACCGGCCCTGCCTGGTGGGCCCACGAGGACTACAGCGGGACCCACCGGCCCTGCCTGGTGGGCCCACGAGGACTACAGTGGGACCCACCGGCCCTGCCTGGTGGGCCCACGAGGACTACAGCGGGACCCACCGGCCCTGCCTGGTGGGCCCACGAGGACTACAGCGGGACCCACCGGCCCTGCCTGGTGGGCCCACGAGGACTACAGCGGGACCCACCGGCCCTGCCTGGTGGGCCCACGAGGACTACAGCGGGACCCACCGGCCCTGCCTGGTGGGCCCACGAGGACTACAGCGGGACCCACCGGCCCTGCCTGGTGGACCCACGAGGACTACAGCGGGACCCACCAGCCCTGCCTGGTGGACCCCCGAAGACAACCGCAGGGCCCGCAACTTTACCTGGAGAATCCCCAGATACTACAGCGGAAACCGCCATTCGCCACCCGGAATGCCTATAAATAGCAGAGCCTTCGAATGTAAAAAAGGATCCAGATCCACAAATCTGATTTCCACTCTGAGATCTGACTTTCAGAACCAGAGCTCTGGGATTTCAAACTTCCGATCTACCATCTCCCTTTGATCTTCTTTCAGAAAGATCAGTGTTTACAGTGATACTCGGCCTGTCGAGATCACTTCAACATAAGTGTTAGTGAATTCGGGTTGCACCCTATAGCACGGAGACGTAGGCTTCGGCTGAACTCCGAGATCACTTCTCGTGTCAAACTCTCTCTCTGATTGCATCTCTCTGTTTACAAATCAAAAGCTTCAACTTCGATCAACAGATCGACCAACGATCTTCGACGTCAACACGAACATTCAATTGACTGGTGCTGCGAGAGTCTTCGGGTCGGCACGAAGATTTTCCCCCACAGTTTGGTGCCGTCTGTGGGATCCGAGCGAGAAGCCGTGTCCTCTCTACTTCGACTACCAGATCAATAGCCAAACTTTCTCGCCCCCTCGGTTGATCAAACAACTGATCGGACGTCGGCAATCTCGTTGCACCCTTCGCACTCTGAATGGCGAGAATCAAACACCAGGGTCAACCAGAAGGAAGTAACACTCAACATCAACCTCGTCCTGAGACTCGTTCAATGAGTCAAAGGCTCAACTTCGGGCAGCCCCTTGCTGTTCCCGAGATGGGGGTTCATTCAGGAAGCGGGAGATCAGTCGATCGACCGATCGCCCCTCATCCTCATCAATCAATTGGGCAGACTGTCCCTGCTCCTGCTGAAGATCCTCCATCGACTTACCAGATCTCTGCAATCGATTTCCAACTACTCCAATTGGCGAAGCAAAACGCCACCCTCACTGCTGAGAGGGATGCTCTGAAGAAGGCAGCTTCCGAAGCTGGAATTGCTATTCCGATCCCCTCCGCAAGTGGGAGGGTTGATCCTCCTCGACATTCAATTCACTCCGAACAACGGAGGTCAATGGGCACTGATGCTCTCGAGAGGATTCGACGCGACCCAACTCCCTCTGCTGCTCCTTGGAAGCAGAGTGTCTGGGATCGTCTAGAAGACGAGTCCTCCCAATCCTCATCTGGTCGTAACTGCGACAAAAGAGCACCATCGAAGCTCAACATGCCAAGGAAGCATCAAATGAAAAGCGCTCCTTCAAAGAGTAGAGTCTCCCCTTCCATTCCACTCCAACGTGGACTTGGATCGGACCTTCGACATCGACTTCGACCGGCAAACACTTCAATACCAGAGCAAGACCTTGCGATCTTGCCTCTTGACCCACCTCTAGGTCGAGGACATGGTCGTAGGGATGGGTATTCTTCTGCCGGACCTCTACATCGAAGTCTCTTCGATACCACCTTTCCAAGAGGATGGAGAACTCCTACCCTCCCCAAATTCAACTGTATCAGAGGAGATCCAAGCCTCCATATACTTGCCTTCAAGCAAGCTCTAACGCCACACGAAGAGGAAAACAACATGCTCTGCCGCACCTTCGCGGGAAGTCTCGACGAGCCTTCACTCGACTGGTATCACAACCTCCGAGCTGGATCCATTACCCAGTTCGGTGTTTTGGCTAACCTCTTTGTGCAGCATTACCAGCTCAACCTGAAACCCGAAAAGAAGCTCGACTCTCTATATCGACTAAGGATGGGTGCAGATGAGACTCTCCGCAGCTTCACGAGGAGGTTTCGCAACGAGCATGCTGCTCTCTCTGGAAGGCATCTGGATGATGAAGCCATCATGTTGGCTTTCCAGAACGCTCTCCGCTTCGATCTACACATCTACAACGACTTCATCCGCAATCCCCCTCCTTCTCTGGGAGCTATGTTCGATCGAATTCAGAGGGAGATTGAGGTGGAAAACGATCAAGTCGCTCGAAAAGGGCGAGAAACTAAGAGAAGGCCTGCTGAAAGAGAAGCACCTAAATATGCTGCAAAGGCTCACAACACTGAAGCAGCAGCCCCTCCGGCCAACAAAAGATCAAAGAATGATGGGCGTCGATCTCCAACGAAGACCACTTTCACCGAGTGGAACATGCCAGTCGAGCAGATACTCGACCGTATTCAACACGACGAGTATCTTCGGAGGCCCAATCCTCTTCAACCAAATTCCAAATTCACAGCAGACAAAACAGTCTACTGTGAATTCCATCGAAGTCACGGCCATTCCACCGATCGGTGTTTTCGGCTGAAATTCCATCTTGAAGACTTACTACGAGAAGGCCACCTTCAAGAATTCGTCAACAATGGGCACGATCAACGTCGAACCTCTGCCAAGGGGAAAGAAGTGTGTTGGATACATCAAATCTCTTCCAACCGGCAACCAATTTCTGTGAATGCCAATGTCTTTGGCATTCATGGAACCTTGCACAATCAAGCTTTGACCGGGAAGGAAGTCGATCGGCAGGTTCGACGCATCTTCCATGTTCGATCTACTGCAAACAAAGAAGATACCTGGATCGAGAAGCCCATCGAAGGTCTGGCTTGGCCATCCATAGTCTTCAACGACACCGATCTTCAAGGAGTCCATACTCCACATCGAGACCCTCTGGTCTTGAAACTCATTATCGACGGCAGCACTGTCAACCGGATCCTCATCGACACCGGAAGCTCCATCGACATTATGTTCTCAGACTGTTTCAAACGTCTGGGACATAAGTATCAAAGCCTCGACGTCGTCCCGACTGTGATCACCGGCTTCAATGGTGAACAAAGCATCACAGTGGGCGAATCCAGATTTACTATCGACCTGAGCCGAGAGACTCGAGTCTCGGTGAGGTTTGCAATCGTCGAAGGAATGTCTAGTTATAACGCCATTCTTGGGCGACCATTCCTCCATCAGATCAATGCCATCTCCTCCTCTTACCATCAACTACTCAAGTTTGCAACTGGAGAAGGCATCGTCTGCATTCGAGGCGATCAGCAAGCTAGAAGATCTTGTGAAGCTGCTGCTGCTAAAACAGATCGAAAGATCAATATTGCTCCTCCAAAGCGGCCACGAGATGAAGCTGGTCCCTCTTCTAAATAGCAATCAAAGGAGATTCCGCTGACCGAACCTCCGCCAATCGAATGGGAAGCATCACCTTCAATTGAAGAAATCATCCCGATCAACATAGGCAGCGGAGATCTCCCTCGACAAACATTTATTGGTACCGGTCTTAGCAACGCAGAAGCGCAAGACATGGTATCCTTCCTCCAGTCCAATATCGACGTCTTCGCATGGTGCTTCGAAGACATGCCTGGAATCAATCCAGATGACGCTTGTCACCGACTTGCGATCAAAGAAGAGGTGAAGCCTGTCAAGCAAAAGCCTCGCACCATTCGACCAGAGCTGCAAGTTGCTGTTCAAGAAGAAATTACCAAGCTACTCGCAGCCGGATTCATCCGAGAAGTAGAGTATCCAACTTGGATCTCTAATATAGTGGTTGTTCCAAAGAAGAATGGGAAAGTCAGAGTATGCATCGACTTCACCAATCTCAAAAAGGCTTGCCCCAAAGATCCTTTTCCCATGCCAAGGATAGATAGACTCGTCGACGCCACTGCTGGCCACGAGCTATTGTCTTTCATGGATGGGTATTCCGGATACAATCAAATTCCACTCCACGCTGACGATCAAGAGAAGACATGTTTTGTGACTAGCCGAGGCCTTTATTGCTACAATGTCATGCCATTCGGCCTCAAAAATGCTGGATCCACCTATCAAAGGTTAGTCACGAAAATGTTCGAAGATCAGATCGGTCGCAACGTCGAAGTCTATGTAGATGATCTCCTTACCAAGAGCTTCACTAGAGGGAAGCATCTATCTGATGTAGCTGAAACCTTCCAAGTCCTTCGAAAGTATCGAATGAAGCTCAATCCAGCCAAGTGCGCCTTCGGAGTTCAATCTGGCAAATTCCTGGGTCATCTTGTGACCAGGAGAGGTATTGAAGCCAATCCTGATCAAATTCGAGCCATCATTGATATGCCTTCACCTACAAATCGAAAAGAAGTTCAACGTCTCACTGGAAGGTTAGCAGCACTCAATCGATTCATCTCAAAGTCCTCCGACAAGTGCAAGCCACTCTTCGACAAACTACGAAAGGCGGATACCTCCGGCTGGAGTCCAACCTGTGAAGAAGCATTTCAAAGCATCAAGAAATATCTGGTGCAAGCTCCTATCCTGACTGCTCCACTTCCAAAAGAAGACTTGTGGCTCTACCTTGCCGTGACCGATCAAGCAATCAGCGCGGTCTTAGTCAGTAGAAGAGAAGGCATCGAACATCCAGTCTACTACATCAGCCACACTCTTCTTCCGGCTGAGACTCGCTACTCAAAAACTGAGAAGGTCATCTTGGCCTTGCTCACTGCTTCGCGTCGTCTTCAACCGTACTTCGTCTCCCACCAGATTACTGTCATTTCAGAACACTCACTCAAAGATATCATTGACAAAGCTGGTCGAGCTGGTCGAATGACCAAATGGGTGATCGAAATGAGTGCTCTGGGGATTCAATTCGAATCTCGCACTTCTATCAAAGGTCAAGCAATTGCTGATTTTCTAGCTGACTTTCCAGTTGAAGACCCCATCACTTGGGAAGAGGATGTCGACATGCGCTTGGAAGATGAGGATACTCCTCCGATCAATCCTGCAACAAAAATTGATCCAAGTCTTGAAGTTATTTCTGCAACTCCTCCATGGAAGCTTTATACTGATGGAGCATCAAGTTCGATCGGTTCGGGAACTGGGATAGTCTTAATATCCCCCGAACTCGATCATCTCCAGAAGGCCACTCTCCTTGGGTTTAATGCCACCAACAACGAAGCTGAATATGAAGCACTCATTTCCGGACTCGAAATGGCAGAATCTCTGGTGGTAGATCGAATCATCATATACAGCGACTCCCAACTGATCATAAGGCAAATCAATGGAGAGTACACAGCTCGAGAAGAAAGAATGCAACTCTACTTGGCCTTAGTACGACGTCTTCAACAACGTTTTACTAGCGCTGAATTCATTCAAATCCCCAGAGCAGAGAACCGAGAAGCAGATGCCTTAGCTAATGCTGCCTCAGTTCTTGGAGACTCACTCGGAGGAAGGCAAATACAGATCGATTATCAAGAAGTGCCCAAGACCATCCCCGATCAACAGATTCTTACTACTACAAAAGGATCTGGGGGTGGAGATCAGCTTGAAGATTGGAGACGACCAATTCTTGACTTCTTCAAACATGGCAAAATGCCAGAAGATCCAAATCAAGCCCGAAGGCTTCAAAGGAAGCTCCCTTGCTACACTTTACAAGGTGAAGATTTATATTTCAAATCTCACAGCGGGATGTTACTCAAGTGCCTTGGTCCTGAACAAGCACAGGCAATCCTGATTGATATCCACTCCGGAGCTTGTGGAAATCATTCGGGAGGAAGATCCCTTGAAGCCAAGACGAAGCTACAAGGGTACTACTGGCCAACAATGGCAAGGGATGCTCAACAAGTCGTTCAAAGGTGCGAGCCTTGTCAACGGCACGCTCGAGCTATTCATCTCCCTGCAGATGAACTCCATCAATTATCAAGTCCCTGGCCCTTCCATCAATGGGGGTTAGACTTCTTGGGTCCTTTCCCTCCAACTCCAAGCAAGAAGAAGTATCTACTGCTGGCCACAGATTACTTCACCAAATGGGTTGAAGCTGTGCCCCTCTTTCGAGAGACTGACGACGAAGTGATCAAATTCATTCGGCACAACATCTTCTCAAGATTTGGCACACCTCAAGTTCTTGTTGCTGACAATGGAGCTCAATTTGACTCAGACAAATTCCGAGAGTTCTGTCTGAACAACGGTATCAAGTTATTCTATTCAACTCCAAGATATCCTCAATGCAATGGTCAAGCTGAAGTCTCAAACAGATCTATACTTGATATACTCAAGAAGAAACTCAACGACAAGAAAGGATTGTGGGAGCAAGTCCTACCTGAAGTTCTTTGGGGGTATCGCACAACTCCGAGAAGATCAACAGGGTTCTCACCCTTCCGTCTAACATATGGATCAGAAGCAATACTCCCAACGGAAAATATATCTAGTACTTTGAAGACCAAAGCTGTTGAAGAAGGAATCAACGAAGAACTTCGAATCAATGATCTAGACTTCTCCGAAGAATTACGAGATCAAGCATCACTTCGTGTGGCCAAATATCAACAGAAGATCAAAAGAGCCTATGACAAGAAGGTCCACAAGAGACAGTTCCCAATGGGTAGTTTAGTTCTCAGAGCAGTTTTCTACAATACCAAAGAGCACAGCAGTGGAAAGCTTGCTCCCAACTGGGAAGGTCCATACATCATTGAGTCAGTTGGAGGCAAAGGTTCTTACAGACTGATCACACCAGAAGGAGATAGATTGCCTCGAGCTTGGAATTCTAGACACCTCAAGTTGTTCTATCCATAATGTAAATTCTGTGATGAATAAAGCTCTCTTTCAAATGTTCAAGTGTACAAGTGTTCTGATTTTCAATCCTAGTTCTGAAGCAGTTTCAAGTTATCCATATTCAAATTACCAGGTCTTTTAACAAGTTTGGGTGTTAGGGTTGCGACCCAACCCCTTACTAGCAAATGTTAAAAACTGACCATTTTCAAGTTAACAGGTCTTAACATGTTTGGGTGTTAGAGTTGCGACTCGACCCCTTACTAGCGAATGTTAAACTGACCTTCGAAATTCAATATCCAATTTCAATCAATTCGATATCGTCTAACAGGTTTGGGAGTTTGAGTTGCGACTCGACCCCTTACATTCAAAAGTTATTCGAATTCAAATTCAATTTTCAAAGTTACAAGTTTGGGTGATTGAGTAGCGACTCAACCCCTTACATTCAAGTATATGCGTATTCAAATTACGTTCAAATTTATGAATACTCAATCATGTCAAATAGCATTCCAGAACTCGACATTCAAAGACATTCAACTCAAAAGAAGTGCAAGTTTCAAATACCAAAAAGATGTTTTCTATTATCATCAAAATATGTCAGATACAAGGAGCTGTTACATTTCAAAAATTCACAAGTACAACAACAAAGAAGAAGAAAAGTCTCAGGGCTTGGCCACACTCTTTGCATGCGACTTCTCCCCTTCAGATCCAGGACGAGCTTTACTCGCCACTGATGCCTTGGAAGATCGAACGCTAGCTACATGAGTCCTGAGCGCTTCTGCTGCCTTCTCTGCTGTTTCCTTGTAAACCTTGCACTCTGACAGCGCATGCTCCAGTGCCTTCTTGGATGTCTCCTCTCTGGCAGTGAAGGCAGCGTGCTGAGTAGCAAGTTGTTGCTTCAGCTCTTGAATCTCGACGGTGCGGCCACAGGACACGTCCTCAACCTTGGAGAGTCGAGTCTTCAAGGATTCGAGCTCGTGACTCTGTGCCTCACACCGATCCTTCAGCCCCTTGATCTCCAGCCTTCCCTTGCGAAGTTCCTCAATCTTGGATTTGAGAGAGGCTTTCTTCGAAGTCAGGAGATCTCTCAGCTCATCTCTCTCCGCGGTCAACTGATTTATTTCAGCTACAGCTTCTTTTGCTCCCGCCCTCAAGGAGAGTTTGGTTGCAACATTCATAAGTGCTGAGTTCTGCAAAAGAACAAAAGAGTTGAATTATTCTGAAGAAAGATACGATTCAAATAATCGATCAAGCAGATGCACCTACCAACAGGTTAATTCTATCAAAAGCTTCATCCAAAGTGGCACTCGGAAGGTTGATGAGTTTTCTGATCGCAGCAGTGGGGCGGTTGATATCAACGTCCCCCAAGTTTTTTATTGTTGGAGTCAATCCAGCAGGCGTACCTGCAATCAAAGGGAATCAAAGTGTTAGATTATTTTCGAACTTCAAAGACAAGACATTCAAAGCAAGTTAAGTTCAATTACCTGATGTTTCGACCCTCGGCTCTTTGCCCTTCCGACGATCAGAGCCACTCTTAGGAGTCGATTTCTCCTGGATCGGGGTTGGTGCTGGTTGAGGTTGAGGAGCCCCATCGCCCACTCGACTTCCCCTCTCCAAATTAGCAGGGGGGGAAGCATTCCTGGGAGGTGAGGCTCTCTCTTCTTGCGACCCGCCTGGCTGGATGAGCCCGGCCAGCATGGCCTCCACCTCGTTGAGCAGAGAGTGAGAGGGGGGAGGGGGTTGCTCAACCTCTACACCCCCACTCGTTGTCGCTCCCTCAATGCGAAGAGCGTCGGGGGGGATTTGATCAAGAGGCATGGGGTTGCTTCCAACCCCAGCACTCTTCGATAGTTTAATTTTGAAGCGCATCGGCCTCTTCAATTCTTCAAACTTATAGGTGGGAACCGCCTTGGGGCCATCACCTTCTATGTCAAGCACTTCCTCCATCTGACGGGCTTTAACCTCGTCAATGGGAATAGGGATCGAATCCTCCCCCGTTGCACCACCAGTGGGGGTGGGAGGAATTTCTTCCTCACCACCCCCATTCTCACCATCCCCACTGGAGGGGGTAGAAGACGGATCGTCCTCACCGTCCCCTTCCTCATCTTCGTCATCGCCACTGATGTCGTGGCTGACATTCTCTGTCTCTTCTTCTTCTTCATTCTTCTTCTTTTCTTCTTCCTCTTCGTTCTTCTTCCCTTCATCTTCATCTTCCTTAGGCTTGACGAGAGTTTTTCGCTTCTTCTTCACTGGGCCTCTTTGGAGCACCAGTTTCTCATCCATGGTAGGTAACCGGCGCCTCGAAGTGTAGATTTTCTTCTCGGCCTGAACCTTCCGGATGACCTTGCCTGACTGAGGGTCCTCCTCGTAGTCAGAGTATAGGACTTCGTTGTCCTCGTACCTGTCCTTTGACCTGTGGAGGAGATTGGCCTTGCCATATCTCACAGGACAGTTAGAAAACTGTTTCCACGACCTGGTTCCACAGGTTAGTTCGAGGAACAAGTTATCTATGGCTCCCGCCCTCTCAGAATTCCAGGCGAAGATGCCTCCAGCGCTGTACATTTTCACCGCCTCGTGCACGCTGTCTCGGGGGGTGTCGGGCACTGACATGGACGTCCAGGCGCCAGATACAGAAATTGGCCAGTCAGTATACAATTTGTCCGAGGGGACTGTATCGGTGAGTGGGCGCAGTGGAGATACTCCTGTCAAATTGTAGAACGGGCTGTCCTTCCTGTAATTCCATCGATAATGGAAGAAGAAGTATCCGAGCTCAATCCTGGCAGGTTCACCTTCCGGGATACTGGAGTAACAGGCCCTCAAGTCCTCTTGAAAATCTGATTCCACCCGGCAGAACGCATAGATGATTCGCCAGGCATTCCCTGTGACTTGCCCCGGGCAGAGGCCAGAGGTGTTCAGTAGTCTTGCAGCGAATGGTGGCAGAGGCAGACGTAGGCCGCAGTTCATTTGGCCGATGGTCACGATGGTTCCCATGACCTTCTCGTTGCTGGCAAAACTGGTGAAGACGGTCTTCTTGTCGATGCCGAAAGCCGTCTGGATGCTAGGGAGTGAAGGCTGCGCTCCCTTCCCTTCAGTGAAATAAGAGAGAAGTGCTTGCCACTTCTTTCTCTTCGTATCTGTGAACTCACCGCCAGTATTATACATGTACTCTGTCTCCTCTGTCAGTGGCATAAGCGGACCCAGAACGAACTTCACTTTGGGGATGAATTCTGGACTTGACGGCGCTGAGGCAAAACCTACCCCTTGGTGCCTCTTGCCCAGTTGGCCAAGTTCAGCGAGAGCAGCCTTGCCTTTGCCACGGCCCCTCGGAGGAGATTGAACCTCGACAATTTCCTTCCCCTTTCTCTTCGAGGGAGCTGTACCGGACTTCTTCGAACTGCCAGATGAAGCCATTCGACCGATCGAACGAGAACAAGAACAAGAGCAGAAAATCAAGAGAACAAGGGTCTGGACTTCAAAAAATTTTGGAAGCGTGAGGCAAAATGACAGCCGGTGAAAGCTTTTGTACCCAGGGTAAAACAGGTGCGCAAATCGAGAAGACACGTGTCTTCACCATATCAAATCGCGTGTTTTTGTAGGTACACGTGGCATCCATCCGTAGCAAGCGCAAAACCAGGCGAACAGTCGCGACCAGGCGAAACGTCGGACCTACCGGTCCACATGAACCAACGGTCTAATCAAGCCACCGGTCTGGGTAAACCGGACCGCCGGTTCAAAGCAACCATCAAGCCAACCAAGGATTCAAAACAAGAAGAATCAAGCTCCATCAATGTTCAAAACTCTGCCAAAATATCGAAGAACAAAGCAGCAAACTTTCTCTGAAGGGCAGGTTCGAAACTTTACCTTGACCGGATATTTTTCACCGATCGGACAAACATGTCCGATCGGCGAAAGTTATCTGATCGGTCAAATTTCAACTGGATCTGGCAAAAAACCAAGGTTTTTTGCCGATCACTCGAACCTTGACCGGATATTTTTCACCGATCGGACAAACATGTCCGATCGGTGAAAGTTAACTGATCGGTCAAATTTCTACTGGATCTGGCAAAAAACCAAGGTTTTTTGCCGATCACTCGAACCTTGACCGGATATTTTTCATTGATCGGACAAACATGTCCGATCGGTGAAAGTTATCTGATCGGTCAAATTTCTACTGGATCTGGCAAAAAACCAAGGTTTTTTGCCGATCACTCGAACCTTGACCGGATATTTTTCACCGATCGGACAAACATGTCCGATCGGCGAAAGTTATCTGATCGGTCAAATTTCTACTGGATCTGGCAAAAAACCAAGGTTTTTTGCCGATCACTCGAACCTTGACCGGATATTTTTCACCGATCGGACAAACATGTCCGATCGGCGAAAGTTATCTGATCGGTCAAATTTCAACTGGATCTGGCAAAAAACCAAGGTTTTTTGCCGATCACTCGAACCTTGACCGGATATTTTTCACCGATCGGACAAACATGTCCGATCGGCGAAAGTTATCTGATCGGTCAAATTTCTACTGGATCTGGCAAAAAAACCAAGGTTTTTTGCCGATCACTCGAACCTTGACCGGATACTTTTCACCGATCGGACAAACATGTCCGATCGGCGAAAGTTATCTGATCGGTCAAATTTCTACTGGATCTGGCAAAAAACCAAGGTTTTTTGCCGATTACTCGAACCTTGACCGGATATTTTTCACCGATCGGACAAACATGTCCGATCGGCGAAAGTTATCTGATCGGTCAAATTTCAACTGGATCTGGCAAAAAACCAAGGTTTTTTGCCGATCACTCGAACCTTGACCGGATATTTTTCACCGATCGGACAAACATGTCCGATCGGCGAAAGTTATCTGATCGGTCAAATTTCTACTGGATCTGACAAAAAACCAAGGTTTTTTGCCGATCACTCGAACCTTGACCGGATATTTTTCACCGATCGGACAAACATGTCCGATCGGCGAAAGTTATCTGATCAGTCAAATTTCTACTGGATCTGGTAAAAAACCAAGGTTTTTTGCCGATCACTCGAACCTTGACCGGATATTTTTCACCGATCGGACAAACATGTCCGATCGGCGAAAGTTATCTGATCGGTCAAATTTCTACTGGATCTGGCAAAAAACCAAGGTTTTTTGCCGATCACTCGAACCTTGACCGGATATTTTTCACCGATCGGCCAAACATGTCCGATCGGCGAAAGTTATCTGATCGGTCAAATTTCTACTGGATCTGGCAAAAAACCAAGGTTTTTTGCCGATCACTCGAACCTTGACCGGATATTTTTCACCGATCGGACAAACATGTCCGATCGGCGAAAGTTATTTGATCGGTCAAATTTACTACTGGATCGGTCAAAAAACCCTGTTTTTTGACCGGTCACTCGATTCTTGACCGGTTGAATTTTGCCCGATCGGTCAAAATTTGACCGATCGGTCAAAAGTGACCGATCGGTCAAAATTTAACCGATCGGCCAAATTTCAGCTGATCGGTCAAAATTACTACTGGATCGGTCAAAAAACCTTGTTTTTTGACCGATCACTCGATTCTTGACCGGTTGAATTTTGCCCGATCGGTCAAAATTTGACCGATCGGTCAAAAGTGACCGATCGGTCAAAATTTAACCGATCGGCCAAATTTCAGCTGATCGGTCAAAATTACTACTGGATCGGTCAAAAAACCCTGTTTTTTGACCAATCACCCGATTCTTGACCGGTTGAATTTTGACCGATCGGTCAAAATTTGACCGATCGGTCAAAATTTGACCGATCGGTCAAAATTTGACCGATCGGTCAAATTTGACCGATCGGTCCAAATTGACCGATCAGTCACTTTTTTCTCTAACATGCGACAAGTTTCTTCGTGTCCGTTTTTCTAAACAGGAAGTTGCTATTTTTTGCACCAAGTCCAAGCCAGCTAGAATGCACTCTAGCTAACTTGGAGGGGGTAACTGTGGGTGCAAATTTTGGCATAAATCTACCACGGGACCCACCGGCCCTGCCTGGTGGGCCCACGAGGACTACAGCGGGACCCACCGGCCCTGCCTGGTGGGCCCACGAGGACTACAGCGGGACCCACCGGCCCTGCCTGGTGGGCCCACGAGGACTACAGCGGGACCCACCGGCCCTGCCTGGTGGGCCCACGAGGACTACAGCGGGACCCACCGGCCCTGCCTGGTGGGCCCACGAGGACTACAGCGGGACCCACCGGCCCTGCCTGGTGGGCCCACGAGGACTACAGCGGGACCCACCGGCCCTGCCTGGTGGGCCCACGAGGACTACAGCGGGACCCACCGGCCCTGCCTGGTGGACCCACGAGGACTACAGCGGGACCCACCAGCCCTGCCTGGTGGACCCCCGAAGACAACCGCAGGGCCCGCAACTTTACCTGGAGAATCCCCAGATACTACAGCGGAAACCGCCATTCGCCACCCGGAATGCCTATAAATAGCAGAGCCTTCGAATGTAAAAAAGGATCCAGATCCACAAATCTGATTTCCACTCTGAGATCTGACTTTCGGAACCAGAGCTCTGGGATTTCAAACTTCCGATCTACCATCTCCCTTTGATCTTCTTTCAGAAAGATCAGTGTTTACAGTGATACTCGGCCTGTCGAGATCACTTCAACATAAGTGTTAGTGAATTCGGGTTGCACCCTATAGCACGGAGACGTAGGCTTCGGCTGAACTCCGAGATCACTTCTCGTGTCAAACTCTCTCTCTGATTGCATCTCTCTGTTTACAAATCAAAAGCTTCAACTTCGATCAACAGATCGACCAACGATCTTCGACGTCAACACGAACATTCAATTGACTGGTGCTGCGAGAGTCTTCGGGTCGGCACGAAGATTTTCCCCCACAAGCCTTGCAAAACACATCTGAGATAGAGTTCTCGAGGGAGCCCGTCCAGGAGCTGGAACCCTCGGAAGCCGAGCGTGCCCCATTTAAGCTCGCAAGGAGCTCGCCCTCCCAGCCCATCAGGAGCTCGCCCCCCACAGGGAGCTGGATGGATACCTTGTATCTGAGTGCAGCTCGACCTCCCAGCCCATCAGGAGCTCGCCCCCAACAGGGAGCTGGATGGACACCTTGTATCTGAGTGCAGCTCGCCCTCCCAGCCCATCAGGAGCTCGCCCCCCACAGGGAGCTGGATGGACACCTTGTATCTGAGTGCAGCTCGCCCCTCCCAGCCCATCAGGAGCTCGCCCCACAGGGAGCTGGATGGACACCTTGTATCTGAGTGCAGCTCGCCCCTCCCAGCCCCTCAGGAGCTCGCCCCACAGGGAGCTGGATGGACACCTTGTATCTGAGTGCAGCTCGCCCCTCCTAGACCCCGCAGGAGTTCGCTCCCCCGTGCTCATCGAATCACCTCGGCAGTGGAGCAAGATCCACATTGGGCTGAAGGGGCTCAAGGCCAAGAGCTCGCTAAGAAGCTCGCCCATGCTCGCACAGGAGCTCGCCCCAAGTCAAGAGCTCGCTAAGTAGCTCGCCCATGCTCTCGCATGAACTCGCCTAGCTCGCGCAGGAGCTCGCCCGTGCTCTCGAACGAGCTCGCCTAGCTCGCGCAGGAGCTCGCCCATGTTCGTTCAGGAGCCCGCCTAAGCTCTCCCAGGAGCTCGCCCAAACGCGCCCAGGAGCTCGCCTAAGCTCTCTCAGGAGCTCGCACAAGCTCACCCTGACCCCTGTTTATCGAAGAGGTTGCCCCCGCGAGGTCCGACTCTTGATAAATATGGGCGAAAGAACGGAGCGGTGTCAGGCGAGCTGGCCTTTGCTTCCTCCCCGAGACCGCCCAGACTCGAGCATTCCAGAATGGCCACCTGGCCACGACAAGAGAATGGCCACCTGGCCACGACAAGAAAGATTCCCTCCCCCACTCAAACCGCCTGGCAGGCTTGACGACAGAATGTCAGGGCGCGAGTACCAAGGACTGTCAGACCCATGCGAGCCAGAACGTGGGGGGTCTAGAAGGCGCCGGAAGAATCTCCACGTGTCGGGCCACGGTAGGCCGCCGATTGCTATAAATGCTCACCCCCAGGCTCCATAGTACAGGTTCAAAACCTTATCCCCTTCCACTTTCGTCCACTAAAGCTCGCCGTTGTGCCACAGTGACTGACTTGAGCGTCGGAGGGTCTGCGCTCCTAAGGGAGCCAGCCGTTCTCACGTTCTCTTTTCTTTGTCTTGCAGGCAGCCCGCACGGACCAGCGAAATTCCCCCGAACATTTGGCGCCGTCTGTGGGATCTTCGACTGGTTCCTGCGAGAACACCCACGACCACGCGGTTGAGCGCCGTTCACTCTCGTAACTCCAAAGATGGCTCCGGCGACGAGGGGACGCAGGCGACCGAGGACTCGTGCGAGATCTGCGCGCAGCGAGCCTCCTGTTGAGACCCCTCAGCCCCAGGTCCCGCTCAGCGACCAACTCTTGTTGGAGATGTTGGCCACCCAGCGGGCCATGATGGAGGAACTGACGCGATTGCGTCAGGCTCCAGCGGCCGGCCGGCGGTCTGGGCCGGCGAAGACGGCGTCTCCGGTGCGACCACCGGTGTCAACATCGCGACCGCCCACGGTCGCTCCGGCGTGGCAGGTTTCCCAGCCGGAACCTCTAGTCGGAAGAGCAGCTGCGCGTGGGGTGCCGGAAACCCCACTCACAAGGCTGCAGAAGCTGGTAACCCAGCGGTCTAGCAACCAGGCGACCTCGCGCGCGACCCTTCCTTGCCGCCGTAGCTGGAGCGTCGATTCTGACGGGTCGGAGGCAAGGTCTCTAGAGCGGGATCGCAACCCGTGCCATCGACGATGAGGGAAAGAGCCCGCGGTGGAAATACCTTCCGAACTCTCTCTAGGCTATTCCTGGAGCAGTATCGCTGCAATAGGCAGCCCCCGAAGAGAATCGAGTCTCTGTTTACCTTAACCATGGGAGCTCGCGAGACGCTCCGGTGCTTCGCAACGCGATTCCGAAGCGCCTACCTCGCTCTGGAAGACGCGGCGGGCCAAGATCGTACCGTGGTGAGTGCTTTCAGAAGCGCCCTCCCCGAGGGTTGCAAGCTTCATGACGCTCTAGTGATCAAGGACCCTCGCACGATGATTGAACTATTTGCCCTGGTCCAGTAACACATCAAGCTCGAAGACGCTGTGCTAGACCGGAAGGGAAAGGCAGTCGAGCAGCGACCTCCTCCGGCCCCGCGACCGCTTGTCGTTAAGGCCGTGGAGAGAAGGGAGGTGCCCCTGGCGGTGCCTTTGCCCGGACCGCCAGCTGCTCCTGCTGAACAGCCCACTGAAGCCCCCGCGGCTGTCGCTGGAAGGCCGGCGAACTGGCGCCTGCCTCCAGGACCCGGGGAGCGGGACTTCACCGTGCTAACCCACTCGCCAGGACAAATCTTCCATCAGATTCGGAACGAACCTTTCTTCCAGTACCCGCCACCCCTGCAGGTCGGAGAGCCTGGCTCTACCGACAACTCGCGGCGGTGCGCTTTTCATCGAAGCCCTGGGCATCACACTAACAGATGCCGGGCTCTCAAGAACCACCTTGAGGATTTGGTCACACAGGGCCACTTGAATCAGTTTATTTCGCCTCCAAGGAGGTTCGAGGTGGTACCGGCACGGACTCCTCGGGAGGGAGATCGCCCGGGGCCCGCTGAACCCGCCCTGCCTCCGCCTCCCCCGGGAGGACCGGCGGTCTGCCATACCATTAGCGGGCGGCTGAGCGGCCCGAGATCCAGTAATGAAGCTCGCCGACGAGTCAGGGAGATGGAGCGGGCACAGAAGGTATTTTCCGTCTCGCTAACTCCTACTTTATTTCAAGCACCAAGGGTGGAAGCTCGTGATTTTCTCTGGTTTTCGGAAGATGACATGACTGGGGTCGTTACACCCCACAATGACCCCCTCGTCATACGCCTGATGATGGCTAACATCGAGGTGAGGCGAGCTCTGGTAGATTCGGGGAGCGCCGTGGACATCCTTTTTCTGTCGGCCTACCTGCGGATGGGTTTGAGACTCGCCGACCTGTCTCCCTCGACGAGCTCCCTCAGTGGATTCACCGGCGAGGTCGCCAAAGTGGCAGGGGAGATAACCCTTACTGTGACCGCTGGCCCGGAGGCTCGCCAAGTCCGCTTCGCGGTAGTGGATGGAAGTTCCGCATTTAACGCCATCCAGGGGCGGCCTTGGCTAAGGCAAATGAATGCGGTAGCTTCACCCAACCATCAGGCCCTCAAATTCCCGACCGCGAGCGGGGTCGTAGTAATTCGGGGTGATCAGGTAGCCGCTACCCGATGCGAGCAGGATGTCCTTCACCTCATGGACATGGAGGTCACCGAGGCCAAGAGGCCCGCACCCTCCTAGCAATTACCGCCCGCTACGAGCGAGCTATTGGGGAGCCCGCTGGAGGCCTCCTCGCTTAAGTCCCCTACTCCACCCCCGGGTGGGAGCGGTGTGGACCTTAAGTTGGAGGAGGGAGGTCGCCCGACAACCCCCGAGAGAGGAAGTTTTCCAATTGCCGAACCACTTCAAGAGGTCGACATTGGCGGCAAAGAAGGGCCAAGAGTTGTTAGCCTCGGGACCTCGCTAACCAAGGGCGAGGTCCTGGCCATAACCAACTTACTCAGGGAATACCGTGACGTATTCACCTGGAGCTTCGCGGACATGCCAGGGATTGACCCGGAGGTCGCCTGTCATCGTCTGCACACCATGAAGGAGTTCCCACCGGTCAAGCAGAAAGCTCGGCACATACCTGCTGCGAAGTCCGTTGCAGTGGCGGCGGAGATAGACAAGCTGGAGCGAGCCGGCTTCATCCGCGAGGCGCACTTCCCCGAGTGGATCTCCAATATCGTGGCTGTGCCTAAGAAGAGCGGAGCGGTCAGGGTGTGCATTGACTTCTCCGACCTCAACAAGGCATGCCCGAAGGACGGATTTCCTCTTCCGAGAATAGGCGCACTGGTCGACGCAGCGGTCGGGTTCCAGGCCCTGTCCTTCATGGATGGATATTCTGGGTATAACCAGATACCTCTCCACGCTGACGATCAGGAGAAGACCGCCTTCTACTCTGGCACGGGCTACCAGAAGTTGTACTGCTATCGAGTGATGCCGTTCGGACTTAAGAACGCTGGAGCGACCTACCAACGGTTAGTCACTCAGATGTTCAAAGATCAGATCGGCAGAAACGTCGAAGTTTATGTAGACGACCTCCTGGTGAAGAGTCGGGAGCGGGAGGGGCATGTTGCCGATCTCCGCCAAACCTTCGAGGTACTGAGAAAGTACCAAATGAGGCTAAACCCGGCGAAGTGCGCATTCGGGGTAACGTCGGGGAAATTCCTCGGGTACCTGGTCACCCATAAGGGGATCGAGGCCGACCCTGGGCAAATCCGAGCACTTGTCGAAATGCCCGCGCCGAGGACCCGGCAGGAAGTCCAGAGACTGAGCGGGCGAATCGCCGCGCTCAATCAGTTCATCTCCAAATCCTCAGACAACTGTCGACCTCTTTTCGAGCTGCTACGAAAAGGAGCGAGCATTTGTTGGGATGAGAAGTGCGAGCACGCCTTCCAAAAGATCAAGGACTACCTGGCGAGCCCACCGATCTTAGCGGCACCCAAAGAGGGCGCCGAACTCGGCGTATACCTTGCGGTCACTGAGAATGCGGTGAGCGGGGTCCTGGTTGTGGAAGAAGCAAAGGTGGAGCGGCCTGTCTACTTTGTAAGCCACACGATGCTTCCCGCCGAGCTCCGGTATCGACCAATCGAGAAGGTCGCATTGGCCTTGGTCCTTACCGCGAGAAAGCTCCACCCCTACTTCTCGGCGCACCCTGTCAGGGTCATCACAGAGCACCCTCTAAAGAGCGCGCTCTCCAGGCCCCCAATAGCCGACAGGCTCTACCGTTGGTCCGCCGAGCTCGCCGCCTATGGTTTGGAGTATGTCCCTCGAGTTGCTGTCAAAGGACAGGCGCTCGCCGATTTCTTGGCGGACTTCCCCATAGAAGAACCGGTCCAGTACCGGGAGGATGAGCCAACTGAGGCGCACCCTGGGAAGGCGAGGTTCTTGGACAATCAAGGCGAGCTTCCTCTAACTAAGCGTTCAGAGGAGGCAGGCTGGGAATTATTCGTCGATGGATCCTCCAACGCTCTGGGGGCTGGGATCGGGGTCGTACTGATCGCCCAGTCGGTACTTCTGGAGAAGTCAGTCTGACTGGATTTCGCAGCTACCAACAATGAGGCGGAATATGAGGCGCTGCTGGCTGGCCTGGAGCTCGCTCAAGAGGTAGGCGCCAAACGCTTGAAGGTCTTTAGCGATTCCCAGCTAATTGTTTGCCAAGTCAATGGGGAGTACGCCTCTCGGGACGCACGAATGGCGGGCTATGTGGATCTGGTGAAGCACAAGGCCGCGGAGTTCGAAAAGATCTCCTTCGAGCAAATTCCGCGAGCCGATAATAGGCGAGCTGATGCTTTGGCAAACGCCGCCTCTTTGCTGGGAACATCAGAGGCTCGCCAGATTCTCATCGAGGTCCAAAATCAGTCTCGGCTCCAACTGATGGAGCCCGCTGTTAACCAAGTCTCCGCCGACGTACCACTCAGCGGGTGGACCGCCCCCATTTTTCGCTTTCTCCAGAAGGGCGAGCTACCAGAGGATAGAGAGGAAGCCCGGCGAGTGGAGAAATGCGCTGGGCGCTATCTCATTCGCTGGGATCGCCTTTTTCGAAGGTCCTTTGGCGGGCCAAGTCTCCGTTGCGTCGAGAGCCCAGAAATCGAAGAAGTTCTAAAGTGCATTCACTCTGGCGAGCTGGGAAACCACGCTGGTGGGCGGTCTCTGGCTGCGAAAGTACGAAGGCAAGGATACTGGTGGCCCACTCTGGAGCAAGACGCTTTGAAGGTCGCCCAGAGGTGCATCCAGTGCCAGAAGCACGCCACCACGAACCATATGCCCGCAGAAGAACTGCATCCTCTGGCGAGCCCCTGGCCTTTCCAGCAATGGGGGTTGGACATTGTGGGACCTTTCCCTGTGTCAGCCCGGCAAAAGAAATTCATCCTAGTAGCTACGGACTACTTCACCAAATGGGTGGAAGCGGTCCCGCTAGCTAAGATAGGCGAGAAGCAGGTAAAAGACTTCCTTTGGAAGAATATTTTCTGCCAGTTCGGTCTGCCTCGGGTACTTATCACCGACAATGGTCGCCAGTTCGACAATCGCTTGGTCAGAAGTTTTTGTGTTGAATATGGAGTCGACCTAAGGTTCTCTTCCCCAAGGTACCCTCAAAGCAATGGGCAGGCCGAAGCGACGAATCGCGTGATCTTGGACAACCTCAAGAAGAGGCTGGAAGAAAAAAAAGGATTGTGGGAGCAGGAGCTCGATGGAGTCTTGTGGGCCTATCGCACTACTCCACGTCGGTCAACTAACGAATCCCCTTTCAGACTCACTTTTGGTTGCGAAGCCGTGCTACCCATAGAGGCCGAGCTGCCCACTGAAAGAAGGCTTGCGTCGGCGGAGGTCGACAACGACGGACTGCTCGTCGACTCCCTTGATCAGCTCGAAGAAAGACGAGAGCGCGCCAATCTGCACCTCGCCGGATACAGACAAGAGATGAAGCGCGCCTATGACAAAAGAGTCCGTCATCGGGCATTCAAGGCCGGCGATCTGGTGATGAGAAAGGTGTTCGCCAACACGCAAGAGCCTAATGCCAGAAAGCTCGCGGCGAACTGGGAAGGCCCATACATAATACACGAAGCAGGAAGCTCGGGGGCTTACCGGTTGATGACCGCTGGAGGCGACCTGTTAGAGCGACCTTGGAACGCTCTGCACCTTCGCAAGTTCTATGCCTAAGGAAATTTTTGTAAATTATCTTCTGAAGAAGTTATGAATGAACGATGGAGGTTTTCAATTATTTAACTAGGAAGCTCGGCGCAGATAGAGCCCGTATAATCTATAGTGTGCAGTCCGCCGTTGTGCGGACTTAAAGCAAGACCGGGATCCTCAGAGGCAGCCAGTGGGCGACCTTGAGCTTCCCGGGGCAGTCCGCCGTTGCGCGGACTTAAAGCAAGACCGGGATCCTCAGAGGCAGCCAGTGGGCGACCTTGAGCTTCCCGGGGCAGTCCGCCGTTGTGCGGACTTAAAGCAAGACCAGGATCCCCAGAGGCAGCCAGTGGGCGACCTTGAGCTTCCCGGGGAAGTCCGCTTCCTAGTGGACTCTAAACCTAACCAGGATCCTTCGCGTTCACCTGCCATGAACGGAAGCATCCTGGCGTTGGCAAACCCCTCAAAGGGCGAGCCCACCAAACAGGATCATCGAGAGAAATTAACCGGGCAGGGGGCAGCTAGCACTTATTAGTTTCCTTTAAAAATAAAAATGGTTTAAGTCTCTGAGTGTAGGGAAGTTTTTGAAGTCTTTTGGTTCGCTTAAGCGTTTTCCGGGCTCAGAGACTATCGAGTTTTTGCGAGCATGCCGAGTTTTTCGTTTGCATATACTTTAAAATAAAAGGTTGAATCGAATTAGCTGCCTCGCCCGGGGTATCACTCTCGAGATCGCTGCGAACTCCTAAAGCGGACTCATGAGCAAGACAGAGAAAGAAAGAAACATAGAGGCGAGCTTAAAGAGAATATTCCATTCATCATTAGAAAATTACAAGAGGGTTACAAAAGAGATCCTAGGCTGGGCCAGCACCCGCACCGTCGTCATCGCCGCGCTTCCTCTTTTTCGACCTCTCGGTCTTATACTTCTCGATGGCATGGAGCGCGCCTTTCCGCAGGAGTTCGACGAGCTGCGCCTGCAGGCGGCTTTGCTGAGAGTGGAGGTCTTGGAGATGCGTTTCCCTCAGAGATGCGATCTCATCCTTAGAAGCCGCCAACTGACGTCGAAGCTCGAAGATTTCCTTTTGGGCGGCCTCTTCAGCTCGACGGGCCCCTTGCATATCGGATAGGGCGTGGTCGCGGGCATCCTCAGCCGAAGCTAGAGTGGTGGTAAAGGTGGCGGCCTGCTGGCGCAGTTCGTCGACCTCCTTGTTAAAGGAGGCGACCTGCTGGCGAAGCTGGTCCACTTCGGCCTGCAGCTCGGCCGACCGGTCCATCTGGCGAATGCGGAGGATGTGCTCGTCTACTCTCCTCTCCGAGTCATGGAAGTGTCATCGTAGAGGACGACGGTGTCCCCCGCAACGCCCGCGACCTCGTCGGCGAGAGCCCGGCTGACTCGCTCAACCTACGGAAAGGGAAAACAGTTAAAGAGTTAGAAATTAAAGCAGGGGTTCGGGACAAAGAAGTATGAAGGTAATCTTACCTCGAGGAGTCGGTTGATGAGAGCAATGTAGGGAGTCCGGGTGAAGATGTTGCGTCCCAGGATCTCCCGCATGAAGAAAGGGGCGCGCTCGGGACCGCCAGAGGAGGAGCCCGCTTGGCTCGCCTCGGTGGGAGCAGCAGGAGGGGGCGCACTGATGGCGGCAGCAGCGGGCTCGGCCCCTTGAGCGCCGGCAACCCCTTCATTGATAAGAGAAGGCACGACGGCTCCCCTTCGCCCCGGCAAGTCCGGGTCAGAGGCTTCCGAGCTGGAGCAAGGAAGGTCGTCCAGAAGGGACCCCTAGTTCTGGAGACCAATAGACCAACCCGCCCAGCTCCGGGAGAGGAGGAACCTCAAGAGCGCCAGGCGCGGGCTCGGGCGCGGGCGCGCTGATAGCAGGTGCAGGCGCAGGCTCGGGCGCGGGCGTGCTGATAGCAGGTGCAGGCGCAGGCTCGGGCGCGGGCGCGCTGGTAGCATGCGCAGGCGCGGGCTCGGGTGCGGGCGCGCTGAGGGCAGGCGGAGGCGCGAGCGCGGGCTCGGGCGCCGGCGTGCTGACAGGCGCGGACTCGGGCGCGGGCTCGGGCACGGGCTCGGGCGCAGGCGCGATAGCAGCGGCGGGCTCAGGCGCGGGTGCAAAAGCGGACTCGGGCGCGGGTGCAGGCGCGGGCTCGGGCGCAGGCGCGATAGCAGCGGCGGGCTCAGGCTCGGGTGCAGGCGCGGGTTCGGGCGTGGGCTCGGGCGCAGGCGCGCTAGCAGCGAAGGGCGCAGGCACGGGCGCAGACATGCTGGGAGCAGGCGCGACCGGTGTTGGCATCGAGCTCAGAGCAGGCGGAGGGTTTGAGCTCGGCGGAGCCGATCCCTCGAAGGGCGGGGGAAGCCCCGCAGTTGCAGCCGCGGGCTCTTCTCCTGAAGCCCGCTCCTCGTCATCGGAGCTGGAGGTCGTGCTGAGATCATCGGCTGATCCCAAGCCCGCCTCCGCGAGGGCGGCCTTCCTCCGATCCTCGACGACTTGTTGGAAGGCTTCACGAGCCTCCCGAACAATGCTGTCCTCTCCCGACGGGCGGGCTGGAGGAGTCTTCTTCTTCTTCGACTTCTTCCGCGGAGCGCCCTCTTCTGGATTCATCACCGCAATAAACAAGGTTTTAGTCAGGTCGCCTGGGAATCCGCGCATCAGCACTTAAGCCATTGGGGACTCCACTTCCGCCATACTGAGAAGAAGCTCGACGCGCGGATCCTCGGGCTCGACGAAGGAAATACGACGTCGCCGAGGCTCCGGGACTGGGGCCCTCGAAGGAATGACAGAAAGGGTGGACGCCTGACCTGGGGCTGCTTCGCGGGCTGGTGGCGGCGGTGGCGCGACATCCTCCTCGTGAAGCATCTCGAGGGTGTCCTTGTCGGCAATCTGAATGGGCGAAGCCCGCTTCTTCCCCTTCTTCGCCGAGGTCCCCGCAGCGGAGGTCGCAACAGCAGGCCGGGAGACCGCGACCTTCTTCCGCATCACCTTCTGCCGGGCGGTGACGGTCCCGGTCCGGAGATCCTTCCAGAGGAAGGAGAAGTCCGGCGCCAGGATCTTCTCGGGAGTCCGCCCCCTGAGGAAGTGCAAGATCGCCTCATCGAGAGATTTCTCTCGGCCTGCGGAGATGCATTTCTTCCCCTTGGGGCGATACTCCGCGATCTCCTTGAAGACCGGCAGAGGCGGTCTGCCGGGAAGAGAGCGGACTCCGGCGCAGGGACCTCGCCAGTTGCCCTCGACCACGAACGGATACTCCTTCCAGTACCGGTCCTTGTTCTCGACCGCGGAGAAGGGCAGCACCTCGCCGGGGCGGCCTGAGAGGTAGAAGTGGCCGCAGTCGACCTCGCTGAAGACTGTCCCCGGCTTGAGGGACCACTTCTTCAAGAGGTAGGCCAGGGGGATCCTCACGTTGAGGGCTTCCTCGATTTGAGAAAGCCCGTAGAGAATCCCCCACGAGTTGCCTGGGAGCTGGGCGGGGCATAAGCCTGCCAGCTCCAGGAGCTCGCTAGCTAGATGGTTCAGGGGCAGCCGAAGCCCTGACCATATTTGCCCCACGGAGACCGCGGTTCCGGAGAGCGGTCTCCCCGATCTCGGGAAGGGGAGAATAGCGAGCTCTTAAGGGATACCCGCCGCTGTCCGTAGACTATCGGGGACGGGCACGCCCCCGATGTCGTTGAACTAGAGGACGGCGGGCTCCTTGGGAGGAGCCTCTCTCTCGGTGCCTGGAGCAAGCACCGAGATGGGGGCGGCATTGAGAGGCTCCCCCCGAGAGGTCGCAGCGGCAGCAGCAGCGGCTGAAGAAGAAGCAGCAGCAGAGGAAGCCATGGGAGCAAGAGGGCGCTAGCGAGCTGCGAGTTGAGAAAGTTATGGGAGAAGGGAGAGCTGTTTTCACGCAGCGGTAAAAATCGCCCCCCCCCGTCCCCTATTTATAGGCAAGTGAGAGACAGGTGAATCGATCCGCAGTTAATGCCCAAGCGCGCGCGGTGAGGCAACGTGACGGCGATCGAAGCGACAGCTCGCCCTTCGCCAATCAGGCAGTGCCGCGTGGGCCACGCGTGGAAAAACCTGCGCCGGCGCCGACACTATCATTTACTGACAAAAGAAAAGCGAATGAGGAGGAGACACGTGTCTCGCGCCGATCGGGATCTAATGATGAGATTCGCCGTATCAGCGTTGAGCCTCGCGCCGCATTTAAGGTGAAGCGACCGATGGAGATTTGGTGCGATACCCAAGTCACAAGATCGCTCATGGTAGGTGCCCGCAGCTCGCTCGAGGCAGACCCTGACCGTATGTGAGGAGCTCGCATCGGAAGGAGATCGCTCGTGGCTGATGCTCGTGGCCCGCCCGGCGTTTGTGAAATACTGGCAGTCAAAGCTCTCGGCGCAGACCGCCTACGGCAGGCGCCCAAGCTCGCTCGAGGCAGACCCTGACCGCATGTGAGGAGCTCGCATCGGAAGGAGATCGCTCGTGGCTGATGCTCGTGGCCCGCCCGGCGTTTGTGAAATACTGGCAGTCAAAGCTCTCGGCGCAGACCGCCTACGGCAGGCGCCCAAGCTCGCCCGAAGCAGACCCTGGCCGCATGTGACAAGCTCGCATCGGAAGGAGATCGCTCGTGGCTGACGCTCCCGGCCCGCCCAGTGTTTGAAAAGTACTGAGAGTCAAAACTCTCGACGCAGACCACCCGCTGCAGGCACCCAAGCTCGCCCGAAGCAGACCCTGACCGCATGTGAGGAGCTCGCATCGGAAGGAGATCGCTCGTGGCTGATGCTCGTGGCCCGCCCGGCGTTTGTGAAATACTGGCAGTCAAAGCTCTCGACGCAGACCGCCTACGGCAGGCGCCCAAGCTCGCCCGAAGCAGACCCTGACCGCGTGCGACAAGCTCGCACCAGAAGGAGATCGCTCGAGGCTGACGCTCGCGGCCCGCCCGGCGTTTGTAGAGTACTGGCAGTCAAAGCTCTCGGCGCAGACTGCCCGCGGCAGGCGCCCAAGCTCGCCCGAGGCAGACCCTGGCCGCATGTGACAAGCTCGCATCGGAAGGAGATCGCTCGTGGCTGACGCTCCCGGCCCGCCCAGTGTTTGAAAAATACTGGCAGTCAAAGCTCTCGGCGCAGACCGCCTACGGCAGGCGCCCAAGCTCGCCCGATGCAGACCCTGACCGCATGTGAGGAGCTCGCATCGGAAGGAGATCGCTCGTGGCTGATGCTCGTGGCCCGCCCGACGTTTGTGAAATACTGGCAGTCAAAGTTCTCGGCGCAGGCCGCCATTGCTACTATCTCCGCCCCGCAGGAAACTGTTGCAGCAGACGTTGATATCAGGCACATTACCAGGGATAGGAGCTCGCTAAGACACCTGAGCAAGCGTCGAGTTTCCTCGATCACTCCCTCAGGAGGGGGTAATGTTGGGGTTAGCCAGAAACCACATATCTTGGATAGCCTTGCAAAACACATCTGAGATAGAGTTCTCGAGGGAGCCCGTCCAGGAGCTGGAACCCTCGGAAGCCGAGCGTGCCCCATTTAAGCTCGCAAGGAGCTCGCCCTCCCAGCCCATCAGGAGCTCGCCCCCCACAGGGAGCTGGATGGACACCTTGTATCTGAGTGCAGCTCGCCCTCCCAGCCCATCAGGAGCTCGCTCCCCACAGGGAACTGGATGGACACCTTGTATCTGAGTGCAGCTCGCCCTCCCAGCCCATCAGGAGCTCGCCCCCCACAGGGAGCTGGATGGACACCTTGTATCTGAGTGCAGCTCGCCCCTCCCAGCCCATCAGGAGCTCGCCCCACAGGGAGCTGGATGGACACCTTGAATCTGAGTGCAGCTCGCCCCTCCCAGCCCCTCAGGAGCTCGCCCCACAGGGAGCTGGATGGACACCTTGTATCTGAGTGCAGCTCGCCCCTCCTAGACCCCGCAGGAGTTCGCTCCCCCGTGCTCGTCGAATCACCTCGGCAGTGGAGCGAGATCCACATTGGGCTGAAAGGGCTCAAGGCCAAGAGCTCGCTAAGGAGCTCGCCCATGCTCGCACAGGAGCTCGCCCCAGGTCAAGAGCTCGCTAAGTAGCTCGCCCATGCTCTCGCATGAACTCGCCTAGCTCACGCAGGAGCTCGCCCGTGCTCTCAAACGAGCTCGCCTAGCTCGCGCAGGAGCTCGCCCATGTTCGTTCAGGAGCCCGCCAAAGCTCTCCCAGGAGCTCGCCCAAACACGCCCAGGACCTCGCCTAAGCTCTCTCAGGAGCTCGCACAAGCTCACCCTGACCCCTGTTTATCGAAGAGGTTGCCCCCGCGAGGTCCGACTCTTGATAAATATGGGCGAAAGAACGGAGCGGTGTCGGGCGAGCTGGCCTTTGCTTCCTCCCCGAGACCGCCCAGACTCGAGCATTCCAGAATGGCCACCTGGCCACGACAAGAGAATGGCCACCTGGCCACGACAAGAAAGATTCCCTCCCCCACTCAAACCGCCTGGCAGGTTTGACGACAGAATGTCAGGGCGCGAGTACCAAGGACTGTCAGACCCACGCGAGCCAGAACGTGGGGGGTCTAGAAGGCGCCGGAAGAATCTCCACGTGTCGGGCCATGGTAGGCCGCCGATTGCTATAAATGCTCACCCCCAGGCTCCATAGTACAGGTTCAAAACCTTATCCCCTTCCACTTTCGTCCACTAAAGCTCGCCGTTGTGCCACCGTGACTGACTTGAGCGTCGGAGGGTCTGCGCTCCTAAGGGAGCCAGCTGTTCTCACGTTCTCTTTTCTTTGTCTTGCAGGCAGCCCGCACGGACCAGCGAAAATCCCCCGAACAGTATCCATTCTAATTCATTCGTACGATCCATTCTAATTCCTTTGTACGATCCATTCTAATTCCTTCGAGCATCCATTCTAATTCCTTTGTACGGTACGATCCATTCTAATTCATTCACACGATCCATTCTAATTCTTACTCATTGAATTAGAATGGATCATACGAAGGAATTAGAATGGATACATTCGTACGAATGAATTAGAATGGATCGTACGAATGAATTAGAATGGATCGTACGAATGAATTAGAATGGATACATTCATGCAAATGAAATAGAATGGATCGTACGAATGAATTAGAATGGATCGTATGAATGAATTAGAATGGATATATACGAATGAATTAGAATGGATCGTATGAATGAATTAGATTGGATCGTATGAATGAATTAGAATGGATCGTGCAAATGAATTAGAATGGACCGTACGAATAAAATAGAATGGATGGTACGAAGGAATTAGAATGGATCGTACGAAGGAATTAGAATGGATCGTACGAATGAATTAGAATGGATCGTACGAATGAATTAGAATGGATACATTCGTGTGAATGAATTAGAATGGATCGTACGAATGAATTAGAATGGATACATTCGTGCGAATAAATTAGAATGGATCATACGAATGAGTAAGAATGGATCGTACGAATGAAATAGAATGGATTGTACGAATGAATTAGAATGGATTCATTCATGCGAATGAATTAGAATGGATCGTACGAAGGAATTAGAATGCATATATTCGTGCGAATGAATTAGAATAGATCGTACGAATGAATTAGAATGGATACATTAGTGCGAATGAATTAGAATTGATCATATGAATGAATTAGAATTAATTAGAATGGATACATACGAATGAATTAGAATGGATCGTATGAATGAATTAGAATAGATCGTACGAATGAATTAGAATGGATCGTACGAATAAATTAGAATTGATCGTACGAATGAATTAGAATGGATCGTACGAATAAATTAGAATGGATCGTACGAATTAATTAGAATGGATCGTGCGAATGAATTAGAATGGATCATGCGAATGAATTAGAATGGATCGTGCGAATGAAATAGAAGGGATCGTACAAATGAATTAGAATGGATCGTACGAAGGAATTAGAATAGATTGTACGAAGGAATTAGAATGGATACATTCGTGCGAATGAATTAGAATGGATCGTATGAATGAGTAAGAATGGATCGTACGAATGAAATAGAATGGATTGTACGAATGAATTAGAATGAATCGTGCTAATGAATTAGAATGGATCGTACGTATCAATTAGATTGGATACATTCATGGGAAGGAATTAGAATGGATCGTACGAAGGAATTAGAATGGATACATTCGTGCAAAAGAATTAGAATAGACTGTATGAAAGAATTAGAATGGATCGTGCTAATGAATTAGAATGGATCGTACAAATGAATTAGAATAGATTGTGCGAATGAATTAGAATGGATCGTACGAATGAATTAGGATGGATACATTCGTGCTAATGAATTAGAATGGATCATACGAATGAATTAGAATGAATCGTGCAAATGAATTAGAATGGATCGTATGAATGAATTAGAATGGATCGTGTGAAAGAATTAGAATGGATCGTACGAAGAAATTAGAATGGATCATACGAATGAAATATAATGGGTCGTACGAATGAATTAGAATGGATTGTGCGAATGAATTAGAATGGATCATACGAATGAAATATAATGGGTCGCACGAATGTATCTATTCTAACTCATTCGTACGATCCATTCTAATTCATTCATACGATCCATTCTAATTCATTCGCATGATCCATTCTAATTCATTCATACATGTACGAATGAATTAGAATGGATACATTCATGCGAATGAATTAGAATGGATCGTATGAATGAATTAGAATGGATACATTCGTGCGAATGGATTAGAATGGATCGTATGAATGAATTAGATTGGATCGTGTTAAAGAATTAGAATGGATCGTGCGAATGAATTAGACTGGAGCACAATCTATTCTAATTCATTCGTACGATCCATTCTAATTCATTCGCACGAATGAATCCATTCTAATTCATTCGTACGATCCATTCTAATTCATTCGCACCATCCAATGAATTAGAATGGATTGTGCGAATTAATTAGAATAGATCGTACGAATAAATTAGAATGGATCGTGCGAATGAATTAGAATGGATCATACGAATGAAATATAATGGGTCGCACAAATGTATCTATTCTAACTCATTCGTATGATCCATTCTAATTCATTCGTACGATCCATTCTAATTCATTCGCACGATCCATTCTAATTCATTCATACATGTACGAATGAATTAGAATGGATACATTCATGCGAATGAATTAGAATGGATCGTATGAATGAATTAGAATGGATACATTCGTGCGAATGAATTAGAATGGATCATATGAATGAATTAGATTGGATCGTATTAATGAATTAGAATAAATCGTGCGAATGAATTAGAATGGAGCACAATCTATTCTAATTCATTCGTACGATCCATTCTAATTCATTCGCATGAATGAATCCATTCTAATTTATTCGTACGATCCATTCTAATTCATTCGCACAATCCGATCAATTAGAATGGACCGTGCGAATTAATTAGAATAGATCGTACGAATGAATTAGAATGGATACATTCGTGCGAATGAATTAGAATGGATCGTACGAATGAATTAGAATGGATCGTATGAATGAATTAGAATGGATACATTCGTGCGAATGAATTAGAATGGATCGTACGAATGCGTAAGAATGGATCGTACGAATGAATTAGAATGGATCATACGAATGAATTAGAATGGATCGTACGAATGAATTAGAATGGATCGTACGAATGAATTAGAATGGATACATTCGTGCGAATGAATTAGAATGGATCGTACGAATGAGTAAGAATCGATCGTACGAATGAAATAGAATGGATTATACGAATGAATTAGAATGGATCATACAAATGAATTAGAATGGATCGTATGAATGAATTAGAATGGATCGTGCAAATGAATTAGAATGGATCATACGAATAAGTAAGAATGGATTATACGAATGAAATAGAATGGATTGTACGAATGAATTAGAATGGATCGTAAGAATGAATTAGAATATGTTGTATGAATGAATTAGAATTGATACATTCGTGCGAATGAATTAGAATGGATACATTCGTACGATCCATTCTAATTCATTTATACGATCTAATCTAATTCATTCATACAATCCATTCTAATTTATTCGCACGAATTTATCCATTCTAATTCATTCGTACCATCCATTCTAATTCATTCGCATAATCCATTCTAATTCATTCATACGATCCATTCTAATTCTTTCGCACGATCCATTCTAATTCATTCGTACAATCTATTCTAATTCATTCGTACGATCCATACTAATTCATTCGCACGATCCATTCTAATTCATTCGTACAATCTATTCCATTCTAATTCATTCGTACGATCCATTCTAATTCATTCATAAGATCCATTCTAATTCATTCGCACAATCTATTCTAATTCATTCATACGATCCATTCTAATTCATTCATATGATCCATTCTAATTCATTCGCACGAATGTATCCATTCTAATTGATACGTACAATCCATTCTAATTCATTCGTACGATCCATTCTAATTCATTCATACGATCCAATCTAATTCATTCATACGATCCATTCTAATTCATTCGTACGATCCATTCTAATTCATTCGTATGAATGAATTAGAATGGATCTCTAATTCATTCATACGATCCATTCTAATTCATTCATACAATCCATTCTAATTCGATCACACGATCCATTCTAATTCATTCGTACGATCCATTCTAATTCATTCGTACAATCCATTCTAATTCATTCGCACGATCAATTCTAATTCATTCGTACAATCCATTCCATTCTAATTCATTCATACGATCCATTCTAATTCATTCATACGATCCATTCTAATTCATTCACACAATCTATTCTAATTCATTCGTACGATCCATTCTAATTCATTCATACGATCCATTCTTATTCATTCGTACGATCCTTTCTAATTCATTCGCACGAATGGATCCATTCTAATTGATACGTACAATCCATTCTAATTCATTCGGACGATCCATTCTAATTCATTCATACGATCCAATCTAATTCATTCATACGATCCATTCTAATTCATTCGTATGTATCCATTCTAATTCATTCATACGATCCATTCTAATTCATTCGTACGATCTATTCTAATTCATTCGCACGATCCATTCTAATTCATTAATATGATCCAATCTAATTCATTCATACGATCCATTCTAATTCATTCGTACGACGCACGATCCATTCTAATTCATTCATGCGATCCAATCTAATTCATTCATACGATCCATTCTAATACATTCGTGCGTAGAATGGATCATACGAATGAATTAGAATGGATCGTATGACTGAATTCGAATGGATCGTGCGAATGAATTAAAATGGATTGTACGAATGAATTAGAATGGATCGTGCTAATGAGTAAGAATGGATCGAACGAATGAAATAGAATGGATCGTATGAATTAGAATGGATCGTACGAAGGAATTAGAGTATGAATGAATTAGGATGGATCGTATGAATGATTTAGAATGGATCGTGCGAATGAATTCGAATGGATTGTGTGAATGAAATAGAATGGACACAAATGAATTAGAATGGATCATACGAATGAATTAGAATGGATCGTATGAGTGAATTCGAATGGATCATGCGAATGAATTAGAATGGATCGTACGAATGAATTAGAATGGATCGTGCGAATGAATTAGAATGGATCGTACGAATGAATTAGAATGGATCATACGAATGAAATAGAATAGATCGTACGAATGAATTAGAATGTATACATTCGTGCGAATGAATTAGAATGGATTGTATAAATGAATTAGAATGGATCGAACTTATGAATTAGAATGGATCGTCCGAATGAATTAGAATGGATCGTATGAATGAATTAGAATGGATGGTACGAATGAGTAAGAATGAATTAGAATTGATTGTACGAATGAATTAGAATGGATCGTACGAATGAATTAGAATGGATCGTACGAATGAATTAGAATGGATTGTGCGAATTAATTAGAATGGATACATTCGTGCGTAGAATGGATCGTACCAATGAATTAGAATGGATCGTGCGAAAGAATTAGAATGGATTGTATCATAGAATTAGAATGGATCGTATGAATGAATTAGAATGGATCGTACTAATGAATTAGAATGGATCGTACGAATGTATAAGAATGGATCGTACGAATGAATTAGAATGGATACATTTGGATCATACAAATGTGTAAGAATGGATTGTATGAATGAATTAGAATGGATCGTATGAATGAATTAGAATGGATCGTGCGAATGAATTCGAATGGATCGTGCGAATGAAATAGAATGGATACAAAATAATTAGAATGGATCAAACGAATGAATTAGAATGGATCGTACGAATGAATTAGAATGGATCGTGCGAATGAATTAGAATGGATCATACGAATGAGTAAGAATGGATTGTAAGAAAGAAATAGAATGGATTGTACGAATGAATTAGAATGGATCGTACGAATGAATTAGAATATGTTGTATGAATGAATTAGAATGGATACATTCGTGCGAATGAATTAGAATGGATACATTCGTATGATCCATTCTAATTCATTTATACGATCCAATCTAATTCATTGATACAATCCATTCTAATTTATTCGCACGAATTTATCCATTCTAATTCATTCGTACGATCCATTCTAATTCATTCGCATAATCCATTCTAATTCATTCATACGATCCATTCTAATTCTTTTGCACGATCCATTCTAATTCATTCGTACAATCTATTCTAATTCATTCGTACGATCCATACTAATTCATTCGCACGATCCATTCTAATTCATTCGTACAATCCATTCCATTCTAATTCATTCGTACGATCCATTCTAATTCATTCATACGATCCATTCTAATTCATTCGCACAATCTATTCTAATTCATTCGTACGATCCATTCTAATTCATTCATACGATCCATTATAATTCATTCGCACGAATGTATCAATTCTAATTGATACGTACAATCCATTCTAATTCATTCATACGATCCATTCTAATTCATTCATACGATCCAATCTAATTCATTCATACGATCTATTCTAATTCATTCGTACGATCCATTCTAATTCATTCGCACGAATGAATTAGAATGTATCGAATAAATCATACGAATGAATTAGAATAGATCGTACGAATGAATTAGAAAGGATCTCTAATTCATTCATACGATCCATTCTAATTCATTCATACAATCCATTCTAATTCTTTCACACGATCCATTCTAATTCATTCGTACGATCCATTCTAATTCATTCGTACAATCCATTCTAATTCATTCGCACGATCAATTCTAATTCATTCGTACAATCCATTCCATTCTAATTCATTCATACGATCCATTCTAACTCATTCATACGATCCATTCTAATTCATTCACACAATCTATTCTTATTCATTCGTACGATCCATTCTAATTCATTCACGATCCATTCGAATTCATTCGTACGATCCTTTCTAATTCATTCGCACGAATGTATCCATTCTAATTGATACGTACAATCCATTCTAATTCATTCATACGATCCATTTTAATTCATTCCTACGATCCAATCTAATTCATTCGTACGATCCATTCTAATTCATTCGTATGTATCCATTCTAATTCATTCATACGATCCATTCTAATTCATTCGTACGATCTATTCTAATTCATTTGCACGATCCATTCTAATTCATTAATACGATCCAATTTAATTCATTCATACGATCCATTCTAATTCATTCGTACGACGCACGATCCATTCTAATTCATTCATACGATCCATTCTAATACATTCGTGCGTAGAATGGATCATACAAATGAATTAGAATGGATCGTATGACTGAATTCGAATGGATCGTGCGAATGAATTAAAATGGATTGTACGAATGAATTAGAATGGATCATGCTAATGAGTAAGAATGGATCGTACGAATGAAATAGAATGGATCGTATGAATTAGAATGGATTGTACGAAGGAATTAGAGTATGAATGAATTAGGATGGATCGTATGAATGAATTAGAATGGATCGTGCGAATGAATTCGAATGGATCGTGCGAATGAAATAGAATGGATACAAATGAATTAGAATGGATCATACGAATGAATTAGAATGGATCGTATGAGTGAATTCGAATGGATCGTGCGAATGAATTAGAATGGATCGTACGAATGAATTAGAATAGATCGTGCGAATGAATTAGAATGGATCATGCGAATGAATTAGAATGGATCGTACGAATGAATTAGAATGGATCATACGAATGAAATAGAATAGATCGTACGAATGAATTAGAATGGATACATTCGTGCGAATGAATTAGAATGGATCGTATGAATGAATTAGAATGGATCGTACTTATGAATTAGAATGGATCGTACGAATGAATTAGAATGGATCGTATGAATTAATTAGAATGGATGGTACGAATGAGTAGGAATGAATTAGAATGGATTGTACGAATGAATTAGAATGGATATTACAAATGAATTAGAATGGATCGTACGAATGAATTAGAATGGATTGTGCGAATGAATTAGAATGGATACATTCGTGCGTAGAAAGGATCGTACGAATAAATTAGAATGGATCGTGCGAAAGAATTAGAATGGATTGTATGAATGAATTAGAATGGATCGTATGAATGAATTAGAATGGATCGTACTAATGAATTAGAATGGATCTTACGAATGTATAAGAATGGATCGTACGAATGAATTAGAATGGATACATTTGGATCATACAAATGAGTAAGAATGGATTGTATGAATGAATTAGAATGGATCGTATAAATGAATTAGAATGGATCGTGCGAATGAATTCGAATGGATCGTGCGAATGAAATAGAATGGATACAAATGAATTAGAATGGATCATACGAATGAATTAGAATGGATCGTATGAGTGATTCGAATGGATCGTGTGAATGAATTAGAATGGATTGTACGAATGAATTAGAATGGATCGTGCTAATGAGTAAGAATAGATTGTACGAATGAAATAGAATGGATTGTACGCTATCCATTCTAATTCATTCGTAAGATCCATTCTAATTCATTCGCACGATCCATTCTAATTCATTCGCAGCATTCTAATTCATTCGCACAATCTATTCTAATTCATTCGTACGATTAATTCTAATTCATCCGTACGATCCATTCTAATTCATTCGTATGATCTATTATAATTCATTCATACGATCCGTTCTAATTCATTCGTATGTATCCATTCTAATTTATTCATACGATCCATTGAATTAAAATGGATATATTCGAGCAAATGAATTAGAATGGATCATACGAATGGGTAAGAATGGATTGTATGAATGAATTAGAATGGATCGTACGAATGAATTAGAATTTATCATGCGAATGAATTAGAATAGATCGTACGAATGAATTAGAATGGATCGTACGAATGAATTAGAATGGATCGTACAAATGAAATAGAATGGATCGTACGAATGAATTAGAATAGATACATTCATGCAAATGAATTAGAATAGATCGTATGAATGAATTAGAATGGATCGTACTTATGAATTAGAATGGATCGTACGAATGAATTAGAATAGATTGTGCGAATGAATTAGAATGGTGCGAATGAATTAGAATGGATTGTGCGAATGAATTAGAATGGATCGTACGAATGAATTAGAATGGATCGCGTACAATCCATTCTATTTCATTCGTACGATCCATTCCTAGTCATTAGCACGATCCATTCTAATTCATTCGTACAATCCATTCTAATTCATTCGCACGATCCATTCGAATTCACTCACACGATCCATTCTATTTCATTCGCATGATCCATTCGAATACATTCGCACGATCCATTCTAATTCATTCATACGATCCATTCTAATTCATTCATACAATCCGTTCTTACTCATTCGTATGATCCAAATGTATCCATTCTAATTCATTCGTACGATCCATTCTAGTTCATTCGTACGATCCATTCTAATTCATTCGTACGATCGGTTCTAATTCATTCGTACGATCCATTCTAATTCATTCTTACTCATTCGTACAATCCATTCTAATTCATTCGTACGATCCATTCTAATTCATTCGTACGATCCATTCTGATTCATAAGTACGATCCATTCTAATTCATTCATACGATCCATTCTAATTCATTCGCATGAATGTATCCATTCTAATTCATTCGCACGATCCATTCTAATTCATTCGCCCGAATGTATCCGATCCATTCTATTTTCTTCGTACGATCCATTCTAATTCATTCGCACGATCCATTCAAATTCACTCATACGATCCATTCTAATTCATTCGTATGATCCATTCTAATTCATTTGTATCCATTCTATTTCATTTGCACGATCCATTCGAATTCATTAGCATGATCTATTCTAATTCATTCATACGATCCATTCTAATTCATTCAGACAATCCATTCTTACTCATTTGTATGATCTATTCTAATTCATTCGTATGATCCATTCTAATTCATTCATACAATCCATTCTATTTCATTCGTACGATCCATTCTTACTCATTCGTATGATCCATTCTAATTCATTCGCACGAATGAATCCATTCTAATTCATTCGCACGATCCATTCGAATTCACTCATACAATCCATTCTAATTCATTCATACGATCCATTCTAATTCCTTCGCACGATCCATGCTAATTCATTCGTACGATCCATTCTATTTCATTCGTACGATCCATTATTATGATCCATTCTAATTCATTCGTACGATCCATTCTAATTCATTCGCACAATCTATTCTAATTCAGTCGCACGATCCATTCGAATTCACTCATACGATACATTCTAATTCATTCATACAATCCATTCTAATTCATTAAAACGATCCATTCTATTTCATTCGTACGATCCATTCTAATTCATTCATACAATCCATTCTATTTCATTCGTATGATCCATTCTTACTCATTCGTATGATCCATTCTAATTCATTCGCACGAATTTATCCATTCTAATTCATTCGTACGATCTATTCTAATTCATTCGTACAATCCATTCTAATTCATTCGTACGATCCATTCTAATTCATTCATACGATCCGTTCTAATTCATTCACAGAATCCATTCTAATTCATTCGTATGATCCATTCTAATTCACTCATACAATCCATTCTATTTCATTCGTACGATCCATTCTTACTCATTCGTACGATCCATTCTAATTCATTTGTACGATCTATTCTAATTCATTTGCATGAATGTATCCATTCTAATTCATTCGTACCATCCATTCTAATTCATTCTAATTCATTCGTATGATCCATTCTAATTCATTCGTACGATCCATTCTAATTCATTCGCACGATCCATTCTAATTCATTCGCACGAATGTATCCATTCTAATTCGATCCATTTTAATTCATTCGCACGATCCATTCTAATTCATTCGCACGAATGTATCCATTCTAATTTATTCGTGCGAATGAATTAGAATGGATCGTGCGAATGAAATAGAATGCGAATGAAATAGAATGGATCGAATGAATGAGTAAGAATGGATCGTATGAATGAAATAGAATGGATCGTACGAATGAATTATAATGGATATATTCGTGCAAATGAATTAGAATGGATCATACGAATGAGTAAGAATGGATTGTATGAATGAATTAGAATGGATCGTACGAATGAATTAGAATTTATCGTACGAATGAATTAGAATGGATCGTACGAATGAATTAGAATGAATCGTATGAATGAATTAGAATGGATCGTACAAATGAAATAGAATGGATCGTACGAATGAATTAGAATGGATCGTATGAATGAAATAGAATGGATTGTACGAATGAATTAGAATGGGTCGTACGAATGAATTAGAATGGATATATTCGTGCGAATGAATTAGAATGGATCATACAAATGAATTAGAAAGGATCGTATGAGTGAATTCGAATGGATCATGCGAATGAATTAGAATGGATTGTACGAATGAATTAGAATGGATCGTGCTAATGAGTAAGAATGGATAGTACGAATGAAATAGAATGGATCCATTCTTAATCATTCGCACCATTCTAATTCATTCGCACAATCTATTCTAATTCATTCGTACGATCAATTCTAATTCATTTGTACGATCCATTCTAATTCATTCGTACGATCTATTCTAATTCTTTCGTACGATCCATTCTAATTCATTCATACGATCCAATCTAATTCATAAGTACGATCCATTCTTACTCATTTGTATGATCTATTCTAATTTATTCGCACAAATGTATCCATTCTAATTCATTCGTACGATCCATTCTAATTCATTCGTACGATCCATTCTAATTCATTCGTACGATCCATTCTAATTCATTCATACGATCCATTCTAATTCATTCGTACGATCCATTCTAATTCCTTCGTACGATCCATTCTAATTCCTTTGTACGACCTATTATATTTTATTCGTATGATCCATTCTAATTCCTTTATACGATCCATTCTAATTCATTCGTACAATCCATTCTAATTCATTCAAACGATCCATTCTAATTCATTCGTACGATCCATTCTAATTCATTCGTATGATCCATTCTAATTCATTCATATGATCCATTCTAATTCATTCGTACGATCCATTCTAATTCATTCGTACAATCCATTCTATTTCATTCGTACGATCCATTCTTACACATTCGTATGATCCATTCTAATTCATTCGTACGATCCATTCTAATTCATTCGTACGATCCATTCTAATTCCTTCGTATGATCCATTCTAATTCATTCGCACGAATGTATCCATTCTAATTCATTCGTACGATCCATTCTAATTCATTCCTACTATCCATTCTAATTCATTCGTACAAAGGAATTAGAATGGATTGTATGAATGAATTAGAATGGATCGTATGAATGAGTAAGAATGGATCATACGAATGAAATAGAATGGATTGTACGAATGAATTAGAATGGATCAAACGAATGAATTAGAATGGATCGTACGAAGGAATTAGAATGGATCGTACGAATGAATTAGAATAGATTGTACGAATGAATTAGAATGGATCGTATGAATGAATTAGATTGGATCGTATGAATGAATTAGAATAGATCGTATGAATGAATTAGAATGGATCGTATGACTGAATTACAATGGATCGTACGAATGAAATAGAATGGATCGTACGAATGAATTAGAATGGATCGTGTGAATGAATTAGAATGGATCGTACGAAGGAATTAGAATGGATACATTCGTGCGAATGAATTAGAATGGATCGTACGAATGAATTAGAATGGATACATTTGTGTTAATGAATTAGAATGGATCGTATGAATGTATTAGAATGGATCATACTTATGAATTAGAATGGATCGTATGAATGTATTAGAATGGATCGTACTTATGAATTAGAATGGATCGTACAAATGAATTAGAATACGATACATTCTTACTCATTAGCATGATTCATTCTAATTCATTCGTACGACCCATTCTAATTCATTAATATGATCCAATCTAATTCATTCATACGATTCATTCTAATTCATTCGTATGTATCCATTCTAATTCATTCATACGATCCATTCTAATTCATTCGTACGATCCATTCTAATTCATTCGCACGATCCATTCTAATTCATTAATATGATCCATTCTAATTCATTCGTACGACGCACGCGAATGAATTAGAATGGATATATTCGTGCAAATGAATTAGAATGGATCGTACGAATGAATTAGAATGGATCGTACGAATGAATTAGAATGGATCATACGAATGAATTAGAATGGATACATTCGTGCGAATGAATTAGAATGGATCGTATGAATGAATTAGAATGGATCGTACTTATGAATTAAAATCGATCGTTCGAATGAATTAGAATGGATACACGATCCATTCTAATTCATTCATACGATTCATTCGAATTCATTCGTACAATCCATTCTAATTCATTCGCACGATCCATTCTAATTCATTCGCACGAATCTATCCATTCTATTTCATTCGTACCATATGATCCATTCTAATTTATTCGCACGTACGAATGAATTAGAATGGATCGTACGAATGAATTAGAACGGATACATTCGTGCGAATGAATTAGAATGGATCGTGCGAATGAATTAGAATGGATTGTACGAATGAATTAGAATGGATCGTATGAATGAATTAGAATTTATCGTGTATCCATTCTAATTCATTCATACGATCCATTCTAATTCATAAGTATGATCCATTCAAATTCATTCATACGATCCATTCTAATTCATTCGCACGAATGTATCCATTCTAACTCATTCGTACGATGCATTCTATTTATTCGTGCGAAAGAATTAGAATAGATTGTATGAATGAATAAGAATGGATCGTGCGAAGGAATTAGAATGGATCATACGAAGGAATTAGAATGGATCGTACGAATGAATTAAAATGGATCGTACGAATGAATTAGAATGGATCATACGAATGAGTAAGAATGGATCATACGAATGAAATAGAATGGATCATACGAATGAAATAGAATGGATTGTATGAATGAATTAGAATGGATCGTACGAATGAATTAGAATGGATCGTATGAATGAATTAGAATGGATCGTATGAATGAATTAGAATCGATCGTACGAATGAAATAGAATGGATCGTACGAATGAATTAGTATGGATCGTACGAATGAATTAGAATGGATCGTACGAATGAATTAGAATGGATCGTATGAATGCGTAAGAATGGATCGTACGAATGAAATAGAATGGATTGTTCGAATGAAATAGAATGGATCGTACGAATGAATTAGTATGGATCGTACGAATGAATTAGAATGGATCGTACGAATGAATTAGAATGGATCGTATGAATGCGTAAGAATGGATCGTACGAATGAAATAGAATGGATTGTACGAATGAATTAGAATGGATCGTACGAATGAATTAGAATGGATCTAGATCGTACGAATGAATTAGAATGGACCGTACGAATAAATTAGAATGGATACCTTCGTGCGAATGAATTAGAATGGTTCGTATGAATGAATTAGAATGGATCGTACGAGTGAATTAGAATGGATCGGATACATTCGTGCGAATGAATTAGAATGGATCGTGCGAATGAATTAGAATGGATCGTACGAATGAAATAGAATGGATCGTACGAATGAATTACAATGGATACATTCGTGCGAATGAATTAGAATGGATCGTATGAATGAATAAGAATGGATCGTACTTATGAATTAGAATGGATCGTACGAATGAATTAGAATGGATACACGATCCATTCTAATTCATTCATACGATCCATTCTAATTCATTCGTGCAATCTATTCTAATTCATTCACACGATCCATTCTAATTCATTCGCACGAATGTATCCATTCTATTTCATTCGTTTGATCCAGATCCATTCTAATTCATTCGTACGATCAATTCTAATTCATTCGTACAATCCATTCTATTTCATTCGTATGTTCCATTCTTACTCATTCGTACGATCCATTCTAATTCATTCGTACACACGATCCATTCTTATTCATTCGTACGATCCATTCTAATTTATTCGCACAATCCATTCTAATTCATTCGGACGATCTATTCTAATTCATTCATACGATCCATTCTAATTCATTCGTACGATCCATTCTTAGTTATTCGTATGATCCATTCTAATTCATTCGCACAAATGTATCCATTATAATTCATTCGTATCCATTCTAATTCATTCGTACGATCCATTCTATTTCATTCGCATGATCAATTCTAATTCAATCATACGATCCATTCTAATTCATTCGTATGATCCATTCTAATTCATTCGCACGATCCATTCTAATTCATTAATACGATCCATTCTAATTTATTCGTACGATGCACAATCCATTCTAATTCATTCATACGATCCAATCTAATTCATTGATACGATCCATTCTAATTCATTCGTATGTATCCATTCTAATTCATTCATACGATCCATTGAATTAGAATTGATTCTTTCGTGCAAATGAATTAGAATGGATCATATGAATGAGTATGAATGGATTGTATGATTGAATTAGAATGGATCGTACGAATGAATTAGAATTGATCGTGCGAATGAATTATAATGGATCGTACGAATGAATTAGAATGGATACATTCGTGCGAATGAATTAGAATGGATCATACGAATGAGTAAGAATGGATCGTACGAATGAAATAGAATGGATTGTACGAATGAATTAGAATGGATCATGTTAATGAATTAGAATGGATCGTACGAATGAATAAGAATGGATCGTACGAATGAATTAGAATGGATACATTCGTGCGAATGAATTAGAATGGATCGTATGAATGAATTAGAATGGATCGTATGAAAGAAATAGAATGGATCGTATGAATTAGATTGGATACATTCGTGCGTATGAATTAGAATAGATCGTATGAATGAAATACAACGGATCGTATGAATGAAATAGAATGGATTGTATGAATTAGAATGGATCGTACGAAGGAATTAGAATGGATCGTACGAAGGAATTAGAATGGATCGTGTGAAAGAATTAGAATGGATTGTATGAATGAATTAGAAAAGATCGTACGATCCATTCTAATTCATTCCTATGATCCATTCAAATTCCTTCGTACGATCTATTCTAATTCTTTCGCACGAATGTATCCATTCTAATTCATTCGTACGATCCATTCCAATTCATTCATACGATCCATTCTAATTCATTCATACGATCCATTCTAATTCATTCGTAAAATCCATTCTAATTCTTTCACACGATCCATTCTAATTCATTCGTACGATCCATTCTAATTCATTCGTACGATCCATTCTAATTTATTCGCACGAATGTACGAATGTTATCGTATGATCAATTCTAATTCATTCGCACGAATGTATCCATTCTAATTCATTCGTATGATCCATTCTAATTCATTCGTACGAATGTATCCACTCTAATTCATTCATACGATCCATTCTAATTCATTCGCACGAATGTATCCATTCTAATTCATTCGTACAATCCATTCTAATTCATTCGCACAATCTATTCTAATTCATTCGTATGATCAATTCTAATTCATTCGTAGGAATGTATCCATTCTAATTCATTCGCTTGATCCATTCTAATTCATTCATACGATCCATTCTTACTCATTCGTATGATCCATTCTAATTCATTCGTACGATCCATCGTACGATCCATCCTAATTCATTCGTACAATCAATTCTAATTCTTCCACACGATCCATTCTAATTCATTCGTATGATCCATTCTAATTCATTCGCACAATCTATTCTAATTCATTCATACGTTCTATTCTAATTCATTACGTACGATCCTTTCTAATTCATTCGCACAATCTATTCTAATTCATTCGTACGATCCATTCTATTTCCTTCGTACGATCCATTCTTATTCATTCGTACGATCCATTCTAATTCATTCGTACAATCCATTCTATTTCTTTCATACGATCCATTCTAATTCATTCGCACGATCAATTCTAATTCATTCGCATGATCCATTCTAATTCATTTGCACGATCCATTCAAATTCATTCGCACGATCCATTCTAATTCATTCGCACGATCCATTATAATTCATTCGTACGATCCATTCTAATTCATTCGTACGATCCATTCAAATTCATTCGTACGATCCATTCTAATTCATTCATACGATCCATTCTACGCACGAATGTATCCATTCTAATTCATTCGCACAATCCATTCTAATTCATTCGTAAGATCCATTCTAATTCATTCATACGATCCATTCTAATTCATTCGTACGATCCATTCTAATTCATTCATACGATCCATTCTAATTCTTTCACACGATCCATTCTAATTCATTCGTACGATCCATTCTAATTCATTCGTACAATCCATTCTATTTCATTCGTACGATCCTTTTTACTCATTCGTACGATCCATTCTAATTCATTCGCACGAATGTATCCATTCTAATTCATTCGTACAGTTCATTCTATTTCATTCGTACGATCCATTCTTACTCATTCGTACGATCCATTCTAATTCATTCATACAATCCATTCTAATTCATTCATACGATCCATTCTAATTCATTCGTAAAATCCATTCTAATTCCTTCGTACGATCCATTCTATTTCATTCGTACGATCCATTCTTACTCATTCGTATGATCTATTCTAATTCATTCGCACGAATGTATCCATTCTAATTCATTCGTACAATCCATTCTATTTCATTTGTACGATCGTACTATCCATTCAAATTCCTTCGTACGATCCAGTCTAATTCATAAGTATGATCCATTCTAATTCATTTGTATGATCCATTCTAATTCATTCGTACGATCCATTCTAATTCATTTATACGATCCATTCTAATTCATTCATACAATCCATTCTAATTCTTTCACACGATCCATTCTAATTCATTCATACGATCCATTCTAATTCATTCGTACAATCCATTCTATTTCATTCGTACGATCCATTCTTACTCATTCCTACGATCCATTCTAATTCATTCGTACGATCTATTCTAATTCATTCGCACGAATGTATCCATTCTAATTCATTCGTACGATCCATTCTAATTCATTCATACGATCCATTCTAATTCATTCGTACAATCTATTCCATTCTAATTCATTCGTATGAGCCATTCTAATTCATTCATACGATCCATTCTAATTCATTCGCACGATCTATTCTAATTCATTCATACGATCCATTCTAATTCATTCGCACTATCCATTCTAATTCATACGTACGATCCATTCTATTTCATTCGTACAATCCATTCTATTTCATTCGTACGATCCATTCTTACTCATTCGTATGATCCATTCTAATTCATTCGCACGAATGTATCCATTCTAATTCATTCGTACTATCCATTCTAATTCATTCGTACGATCCATCCTAATTCCTTTGTACGATCCATTCTAATTCATTTGCACGATCCATTATAATTCATTTATACGATCCAATCTAATTCATTCATACAATCCATTCTAATTCATACACACAAATGAATCCATCGAATTAGAATGGATCGTACGAATGAAATAGAATGGATTGTACGAATGAATTAGAATGGATCGTACGAATGAATTAGAATGGATATATTCGTGCGAATAAATTAGAATGGATCGTACGAATGAGTAAGAATGGATCGTATGAATTAGAATGGATCGTACGAATGAATTAGAATGGATCGTATGAATGAATTAGAATGGATCGTACGAATGAATTAGAATGGAACGTACGAATGAATTAGAATAGATTGTGCGAATGAATTAGAATGGATCGTATGAATGAATTAGAATGGATCGTACGAATGAATTAGAATGGAATGGATTGTACGAATGAATTAAAATGGATCGTGCGAATGAATTAGAATGGATTGTACGAATGAATTAGAATGGATCATACGAATGAATTAGAATGGATCGTGTGAAAGATTTAGAATGGATTGTATGAATGAATTAGAATGGATCGTATGAATGAATTAGAGACCCATTCTAATTCATTCGCACGATCTATTCTAATTCATTCGTACGATCCATTCGAATTCATTCGTATGATCCATTATAATTCATTTGTATCCATTCTATTTCATTCGCACGATCCATTCGAATTCATTCACACGATCCATTCTAAATCATTCATACAATCCATTCTAATTCATTTGTACGATCAATTCTAATTCATTCGTATGTATCCATTCTAATTCATTCATACGATCCATTCTAATTCATTCATACAATCCATTCTTACTCATTCGTATGATCCATTCTAATTCATTTGCACGAATATATCCATTGTAATTCAATGGATCGTATGAATGAATTAGAATGGATACATACGAATGATAGAATTAGAATGGATCGTATGAATGAATTAGAATAGATCGTACGAATGAATTAGAATGGATCATATGAATGAATTAGATTGGATCGTATGAATGAATTAGAATGGATCGTACGAATGAAATAGAATGGATAGTACGAATGAATTAGAATGGATCGTGCGAATGAATTAGAATCGATCGTACGAATGAATTAGAATGGATTGTATGAATGAATTAGAATGGATATATTCGTGCAAATGAATTAGAATGGATCATACGAATGAGTAAGAATGGATCGTATTAATGATTTAGAATGGATCGTTTGAATGAATTAGAATGGATCGTACGAATGAGTAAGAATGGATCGTGCGAATGAATTAGAATGGATCGTACGAATGAATTAGAATGGATACATTCGTGCGAATGAATTAGAATGGATCATATGAATGAGTAAGAATGGATCGTACGAATGAAATATAATGGATTGTACGAATGAATTAGAATGGATCGTACGATTGAATTAGAATGGATACATTCGTGCGAATGAATTAGAATGGATTGTACGAATGAGTAAGAATGGATCGTGCGAATGAATTAGAATGGATCGTGCGAATGAATTAGAATGGATCGTACGAATGAGTAAGAACGGATCGTGTGAATGAATTAGAATGGATCGTACGAATGAATTAGAATGGATACATTCGTGCGAATGAATTAGAATGGATCATACGAATGAGTAAGAATGGATCGTATGATTGAAATAGAATGGATTGTACGAATGAATTAGAATGGGTCGTACGAATGAATTAGAATGGATATATTCGTGCGAATGAATTAGAATGGATCGTACGAATGAATTAGAATTGATCGTATGAATGAATTAGAATAGATTGTATGAATTAATTACAATGGATACATTCGTGCGAATGAATTAGAATGGATCGTACGAATGAATTAGAATAGATCGTACGAATGAATTAGAATGGATCGTACATATGAATTTGAATAGATTGTGCGAATGAATTAGAATGGATCGTGCGAATGAATTATAATAGATCGTATGAATGAATTAGAAAGGATCATACAAATGAATTAGAATAGATTGTGCGAATGAATTAGAATGGATCGTGCGAATGAATTAGAATGGATCGTACGAATGAATTAGAATGGATACATTCGTGTGAATAAATTAGAATGGATCGTACGAATGAATTAGAATGGATTATATGAATGAATTAGAATGGATACATTTGTGTGAATGAATTAGAGTACGATCTATTCTTACTCATTCGTATGATCCATTCTAACTCATTCGCACAATCTATTCTAATTCATTCGTACGATCCATTCTAATTCATTCGTACGATCTATTCTAATTCATTCGTACGATCCATTCTAATTCATTCGCACAATCTATTCTAATTCATTCAAACGATCTATTCTAATTCATTCGTACGATCTATTCTAATTCAATCGTACGATCCATTCTAATTCATTCGCACGAATGTATCCATTCTAATTCATTCATATAATCTATTCTAATTCATTCGTACGATCCATTCTAATTCATTCGTACAATCCATTCTATTTCATTCGTACGATCCATTCTTACTCATTCGTATGATCCATTCTAATTCATTCGCACGAATATATCCATTCTAATTCATTCGTACGATCCATTCTAATCATTCGTACAATCCATTCTATTTCATTCGTATGATCCATTCTTATTTATTCGTATGATCCATTCTAATTCATTCGCACGAATGTATCCATTCTAATTCATTCGTACGATCTATTCTAATTCATCCGTACGATCCATTCTTATTCATTCATACGATCCATTCTAATTCATTCGTACGATCCAATCTAATTCATTCGCACGATCCATTCTAATTCATTAATAAGATCAATTCTAATTCATTCGTACGATGCACGATCGATCGTATGAATGAATTACAATGGATCTTATGAATGAATTAGAATGGATTATACGTATCAATTAGAATGGATCGTACGAATGAATTAGATTGGATCGTGTGAAAGAATTAGAATGGATTGTATGAATGAATTAGAATGGATCGTATGAATGAATTAGAATGGATCGTACGAATGAATTAGAAAGGATTGTACGAATAAATTAGAATGGATCGTACGAATGAATTAAAATGGATACATTCGTGCGAATGAATTAGAATGGATCATACGAATGAATTAGAATGAATCGTGCGTCGTACGAATGAAATAGAATGGATTGTACGAATGAATTAGAATGGATCATACGAACGAAGTAGAATGGATCGTGTGATAGAATTAGAATGGATTATATGAATGAATTAGAATGGATCGGATACATTCGTGCGAATGAATTAGAATGGATCATACGAATGAATTAGAATGGATTGTACGAATGAATTAGAATGGATCGTACGAATGAATTAGAATGGATGCATTCGTGCGAATGAATTAGAATAGATCATATGAATGAATTAGAATGGATCGTGCGTCGTACGAATGAAATAGAATGGATTGTACGAATGAATTAGAATGGATCGTACGAATGAAATAGAATGGATCGAAATCTAATTCATTTATACGATCCATTCTAATTCATTTGCATTAGAATGGATCGTATGAATGAATTAGATTACGATCCATTCTATTTAATTCGTATGATCCATTCTAATTCATTCGTACAATCCATTCTATTTCATTCGTACAATCCATTCTTACTCATTCGTATGATCCATTCTAATTCATTCGCACGAATGTATCCATTCTAATTCATTCGTACGATCCATTCTAATTCATTCGTACGATCCATTCTAATTCATTCGTACAATCCATTCTAATTCCTTCGTACGATCCATTCTAATTCCTTTGTACGATCCATTCTAATTCATTCATACTATCCAATCTAATTCATTCGTACGATCCATTCTAATTCATTCGCACGATCCATTCTAATTCATTAATATGATCCATTCTAATTCATTCGTATGACGCCCGATCCATTCTAATTCATTCATACGATCCAATCAAGTTCATTCATACGATCCATTCTAATTCATTCGTATGTATCCATTCTAATTCATTCATATGATCCATTGAATTAGAATGGATATATTCGTGTGAACGATTTAATGGATAATGAATTAGAATCGATCGTATGAATGAACTACAATGGATACATACGAATGAATTAGAATGGATCGTTTGAATGAATTAGATTGGATCGAATGAATGAATTAGAATGGATCGTACGAATGAAATAGAATGGATTGTACGAATGAATTAGAATGGATCGTACGAATGAATTAGAATGGATCATGTGAAAGAATTAGAATGGATTGTACGAATGAATTAGAATGGATCGTATGAATGAATTAGAATGGATATATTCGTGCGAATGAATTAGAATGGATCATGCGAATGAAATAGAATGGATCGTACGAATTAGTAAGATTCGATTGTACGAATGAAATAGAATGGATCGTACGAATGAATTAGAATGGATATATTCCTGCAAATGAATTAGAATGGATCATACGAATGAGTAAGAATGGATTGTATGAATGAATTAGAATGGATCTATTCTAATTCATGCGAATGAATTAGAATGGATCGTACGAATAAGTAAGAATGGATCGTATGAATTAGAATGGATCGTACGTATAAATTAGAATGGATCGTACGAATGAATTAGAATGGATACATTCGTGCGAATGAATTAGAATGGATCATATGAATGAGTAAGAATGGATCATACGAGTGAAATAGAATGGATTGTACGAATGAATTAGAATGGATCGTATGAATGAATTAGATTGGATCGTATGAATGAATTAGAATGGATCGTACGAATGAATTAGAATAGATCATACGAATGGATTAGAATGGATCTCTAATTCATTCATACGATCCATTCTAATTCATTCATACAATCCATTCTAATTCTTTCACATGATCCATTCAAAATCATTCATACGATCCATTCTAATTCATTCGTACAATCCATTCTAATTCATTCGCACGATCCATTCTAATTCATTCGTACAATCTAATCCATTCTAATTCATTCGTACGATCCATTCTAATTCATTCATACGATCCATTCTAATTCATTCACATAATATATTCTAATTCATTCGTTACGATCCATTCTAATTCATTCGTACGATCCATTCTAATTAATGAATTAGAATAGATTGTACGAATGAATTAGAATGGATCGTATTAATGAATTAGAATGGATCGTGCGAATGAATTAGAATGGATCATACGAATGAATTAGAATGGATCATACGAAGGAATTGGAATGGATCGGATACATTCGTGCGAATGAATTAGAATGGATCATACGAAAGAATTAGAATGGATCGTACGAATGAATTAGAATGGATCGTACGAATGAATTAGAATGGATCATACGAATGAGTAAGAATGGATCGTACGAATGAAATAGAATGGATCATACAAATGAATTAGAATGGATCGTACGAATGAATTAGTATGGATCGTACGAATGAATTAGAATGGATCGTATGAATTAATTAGAATTGATCGTACGAATGAATTAGAATGGATCGTACGAATGAATTAGAATGGATCGTACAAAGGAATTAGAATGGATCATACGAATGAAATATATTGGGTCGTACAAAGGAATTAGAATGGGTCGTATGAAGGAATTAGAATGGATCGTGCGAAGGAATTAGAACGGATCATACGAATGAATTAGAATGGATACATTCGTGCGAAAGAATTAGAATAGATCGTATGAATTAATTAGAATGGATCGTATGAATGAATTAGAATGGATATATTCATGCAAATGAATTAGAATGGATCAAATGAATGAGTAAGAATGGATCATACGAATAAGTAAGAATGGATTGTATGAATGAATTAGAATGGATCGTATGAATGAATTAGAATGGATCGTACGAATGAATTAGAATGGATACATTCGTGCGAATGAATTAGAATGGATCATACGAATGAGTAAGAATGGATCGTACGAATGAAATAGAATGGATTGTACGAATGAATTAGAATGGATCGTATGAATGAATTAGAATAGATCGTACGAAGGAATTAGAATGGATCGTGCGAATGAATTAGAATGGATCGTGCGAATGAATTAGAATGCCTTCGTACGAATCATTCTTACTTATCCGTACGATCCATTCTAATTCATTCGCACGAATGTATCCATTCTAATTCATTTGTACGATCCAATCTAATTCATTCGTACAACCCATTCTATTTCATTCGTACGATCCATTCTAATTCATTCATATGATCCATTCTAATTCATTCATATGATCCATTCTAATTCATTCGTACGATCCATTCTAAAAATATTCGTACAATCCATTCTATTTCATTCGTACGATCCATTCTTACTCATTCGTATGGTCCATTCTAATTCATTCGCACGAATGTATCCATTCTAATTCATTCGTACGATCCATTCTAATTCATTCGTACGAATGAATTAGAATGGATTGTACGAATGAATTAGAATGGATTGTACGAATGAATTAGAATGGATCGTACGAATGAATTAGAATGGATCGTGTGAAAGAATTAGAATGGATTGTACGAATGAATTAGAATGGATCATACGAATGAATTAGAATGGATACATTCGTGCGAATGAATTAGAATGGATCGTACGAATGAGTAAGAATGGATCGTACGAATGAAATAGAATGGATTGTACGAATGAATTAGAGTGGATCATACGAATGAATTAGAATGTATCGTACGAAGGAATTAGAATGGATCGTACAAAGTAATTAGAATGGATCATACGAATGAATTAGAATGGATACATTCGTGCGAAAGAATTAGAATAGATCGAATGAATGAATTAGAATGGATCGTACGAATGAATTAGAATAGATTGTGCGAATGAATTAGAATGGATCGTACGAATGAAATAAAATGGATTGTACGAATGAATTAGAATGGATCGTACGAATGAATTAGAATGGATCGTGTGAAAGAATTAGAATGGATTGTATGAATGAATTAGAATGGATCGTATGAATGAATTAGAATGGATCGTATGAATGAATTAGAATGGATACATTCGTGCGAATGAATTAGAATAGATCGTACGAATGAGTAAGAATGGATCGTACGAATGAAATAGAATGGATTGTACGAATGAATTAGAATGGATCGTACGAATGAATTAGAATGGATCGAACGAATGAATTAGAATGGATCATACGAATGAAATAGAATGGATCGTACGAATGAATTAGAATGGATACAATCGTGCGAATGAATTAGAATGGATCGTATGAATGAATTAGAATGGATCGTACGAATGAATTAGAATAGATCGTATGAATGAATTACAATGGATCGTACGAATGAAATAGAATGGATCGTACGAATGAATTAGAATGGATACAATCGTGCGAATGAATTAGAATGGATCGTATGAATAAATTAGAATGGATCGTACTTATGAATTAGAATGGATCATACGAATGAATTAGAATGGATACATGATCCATTCTAATTCATTCATACGATCCATTCTAATTCATTCATACAATCCAGTCTAATTCATTCGCACGATCCATTCTAATTCATTCGCACGAATGTTTCCATTCTATTTCATTCGTACCATACGATCCATTCTATTTCATTCGTACCATATGAATTAGAATGGATCGTATGAATGAATTACAATGGATCGTACTTATGAATTCGAATGGATCGTACGAATGAATTAGAATGGATACATTCGTGGATCATACGAATGAATTAGAATGGATCGTGCGAATGAATTAGAATGGATCGTGCGAATGAATTAGAATGGATCGTACGAATGAGTAAGAATGATTTATACGAAGGAATTAGAATGGATTGTACGAATGAATTAGAATGGATCATATGAATGAAATAGAATGGATCGAATGAATTAGAATGGATCGTACGAATGAAATAGAATAATTCACTAGCATGATCGTACAAATTAATTAGAATGGATCGTGCGAATGAATTAAAATGGATCGTGCGTCGTACGAATGAATTAGAATGGATCATTTTAATGAATTAGAATGGATCGTGCGAATGAATTAGAATGGATCGTACGAGTGAATTAGAATAGATCGTATGAATGAATTAGAATGGATCGCACGAATGAATTAAAATAGATACATTCGTGCGAATGAATTAGAATGGATCATACGAATGAGTAAGAATGGATCGTACGAATGAATTAGAATGGATTGTACGAATGAATTAGAATGGATGTACGAATGAATTAGAATGGATCGTACGAATGAATTAGAATAGATTGTGCGAATGAATTAGAATGGATCGTACGAATGAAATAGAATGTATTGTATGAATGAATTAGAATGGATCGTACGAATGAATTAGAATGGACCGTGTAAAAGAATTAGAATGGATTGTATGAATGAATTAGAATGGATCGTATGAATGAATTAGAATGGATCGTACGAATGAATTAGAATGGATACATTCGTGCGAATGAATTACAATGGATCGTACGAATGAGTAAGAATGGATCGTACGAATGAAATAGAATGGATTGTACGAACGAATTAGAATGGATCATACAAATGGATTAGAATGGATCGTACAAATAAATTAGAATGGATCGTACGAATGAATTAGAATGGATCGTACGAAAAAATTAGAATGGATACATTCGTGCGAATGAATTAGAATAGATCATACGAATGAATTAGAATGGATCGTACGAATGAATTAGAATGGATCGTATGAATGAATTAGAATGGATCGTATGAATGAATTAGAATCGATCGTACGAATGAAATAGAATGGATCGTACGAATGAATTAGAATGGATCATACGAATGAATTAGAATGGATCGTACGAATGAATTAGAATGGATCGTATGAATGAATTAGAATGGATCGTATGAATGAATTAGAATCGATCGTGCGAATGAAATAGAATGGATCATACGAATGAATTAGTATGGATCGTACGATTGAATTAGAATGGATCGTACGAATGAATTAGAATGGATCGTATGAATGCGTAAGAATGGATCGTACGAATGAAATAGAATGGATTGTACGAATGAATTAGAATGGATCGTACGAATGAATTAGAACGGATCTAGATCGTACGAATGAATTAGAATGGATCGTACGAATGAATTAGAATGGATACCTTCGTGCGAATGAATTAGAATGGTTCGTATGAATGAATTAGAATGGATCGTACGAGTGAATTAGAATGGATCGGATACATTCGTGCGAATGAATTAGAATGGATCGTGCGAATGAATTAGAATTGATCGTACGAATGAAATAGAATGGATCGTACGAATGAATTACAATGGATACATTCGTGCGAATGAATTAGAATGGATCGTATGAATGAATTAGAATGGATCGTACTTATGAATTAGAATGGATCGTACGAATGAATTAGAATGGATGCACGATCCATTCTAATTCATTCATACGATCCATTCTAATTCATTCGTGCAATCTATTCTAATTCATTCACACGATCCATTCTAATTCATTCGCACGAATGTATCCATTCTATTTCATTCGTTTGATCCAGATCCATTCTAATTCATTCGTACGATCCATTCTAATTCATTCGTACAATCCATTCTATTTCATTCGTATGTTCCATTCTTACTCATTCGTATGATCCATTCTAATTCATTCGTACACACGATCCATTCTTATTCATTCGTACGATCCATTCTAATTCATTCGCACAATCCATTCTAATTCATTCGAACGATCTATTCTAATTCATTCATACGATCCATTCTAATTCATTCGTACGATCCATTCTTACTTATTCGTATGATCCATTCTAATTCATTCGCACGAATGTATCCATTCTAATTCATTCGTATCCATTCTAATTCATTCGTACGATCCATTCTATTTCATTCGCATGATCAATTATAATTCATTCATACGATCCATTCTAATTCATTCGTATGATCCATTCTAATTCATTCGCACGATCCATTCTAATTCATTAATACGATCCATTCTAATTTATTCGTACGATGCACAATCCATTCTAATTGATTCATACGATCCAATCTAATTCATTGATACGATCCATTCTAATTCATTCGTATGTATCCATTCTAATTCATTCATACGATCCATTGAATTAGAATTGATATATTCGTGCAAATGAATTAGAATGGATCATATGAATGAGTAAGAATGGATTGTATGATTGAATTAGAATGGATCGTACGAATGAATTAGAATTGATCGTGCGAATGAATTATAATCGATCGTACGAATGAATTAGAATGGATACATTCGTGCGAATGAATTAGAATGGATCATACGAATGAGTAAGAATGGATCGTACGAATGAAATAGAATGGATTGTACGAATGAATTAGAATGGATCATGCTAATGAATTAGAATGGATCGTACGAATGAATAAGAATGGATCGTACGAATGAATTAGAATGGATACATTCGTGCGAATGAATTAGAATGGATCGTATGAATGAATTAGAATGGATCGTTTGAATGAAATAGAATGGATCGTATGAATTAGAATGGATACATTCGTGCGTATGAATTAGAATGGATCGTATGAATGAAATAGAACGGATCGTATGAATGAAATAGAATGGATCGTATGAATTAGAATGGATCGTACGAAGGAATTAGAATGGATCGTACGAAGGAATTAGAATGGATCGTGTGAAAGAATTAGAATGGATTGTATGAATGAATTAGAAAAGATCGTACGATCCATTCTAATTCATTCCTACGATCCATTCAAATTCCTTCGTACGATCTATTCTAATTCTTTCGCACGAATGTATCCATTCTAATTCATTCGTACGATCCATTCCAATTCATTCATACGATCCATTCTAATTCATTCATACGATCCATTCTAATTCATTCGTAAAATCCATTCTAATTCTTTCACACGATCCATTCTAATTCATTCGTACGATCCATTCTAATTCATTCGCACGATCCATTCTAATTCATTCGCACGAATGTACGAATGTTATCGTATGATCAATTCTAATTCATTCGCACGAATGTATCCATTCTAATTCATTCGCACGAATGTATCCATTCTAATTCATTCGTATGATCCATTCAAATTCATTCGTACGAATGTATCCACTCTAATTTATTCATACGATCCATTCTAATTCATTCGCACGAATGTATCCATTCTAATTCATTTGTACAATCCATTCTAATTCATTCGCACAATCTATTCTAATTCATTCGTACGATCAATTCTAATTCATTTGTAGGAATGTATCCATTCTAATTCATTCGCTTGATCCATTCTAATTCATTCATACGATCCATTCTTACTCATTCGTATGATCCATTCTAATTCATTCGTACGATCCATCGTACGATCCATCCTAATTCATTCGTACGCTCAATTCTAATTCTTTCACACGATCCATTCTAATTCATTCGTATGATCCATTCTAATTCATTCGCACAATCAATTCTAATTCATTCGTACGTTCCATTCTAATTCATTACGTACGATCCTGTCTAATTCATTCGCACAATCTATTCTAATTCATTCGTACGATCCATTCTAATTCCTTCGTATGATCCATTCTTATTCATTCGTACGATCCATTCTAATTCATTCGTACAATCCATTCTATTTCTTTCATACGATCCATTCTAATTCATTCGCACGATCCATTCTAATTCATTCGCAGGATCCATTCTAATTCATTTGCACGATACATTCAAATTTATTCGCACGATCCATTCTAATTCATTAGCACGATCCATTATAATTCATTCGTACGATCCATTCTAATTCATTCGTACGATCCATTCAAATTCATTCACACAATCCATTCTAATTCATTCATACGATCCATTCTACGCACGAATGTATCCATTCTAATTCATTCGCACAATCCATTCTAATTCATTCGTACGATCCATTCTAATTCATTCGTACGATCCATTCTAATTCATTCGTACGATCCATTCTAATTCTTTCACACGATCCATTCTAATTCATTCGTACGATCCATTCTAATTCATTCGTACAATCCATTCTATTTTATTCGTACGATCCGTTTTACTCATTCGTACGATCCATTCTAATTCATTCGCACGAATGTATCCATTCTAATTCATTCGTACAGTTCATTCTATTTCATTCGTACGATCCATTCTTACTCATTCGTACGATCCATTCTAATTCATTCATACAATCCATTCTAATTCATTCATACGATCCATTCTAATTCATTCGTAAAATCCATTCTAATTCCTTCGTACGATCCATTCTATTTCATTCGTACGATCCATTCTTACTCATTCGTATGATCTATTCTAATTCATTCGCACGAATGTATCCATTCTAATTCATTCGTACGATCCATTCTAATTCATTCGTACGTTCTATTCTAATTCATTCGTACAATCCATTCTATTTCATTTGTACGATCGTACTATCCATTCAAATTCCTTCGTACGATCCAGTCTAATTCATAAGTACGATCCATTCTAATTCATTTGTATGATCCATTCTAATTCATTCGTACGATCCATTCTAATTCATTTATACGATCCATTCTAATTCATTCATACAATCCATTCTAATTCTTTCACACGATCCATTCTAATTCATTCATACGATCCATTCTAATTCATTCGTACAATCCATTCTATTTCATTCGTACGATCCATTCTTACTCATTCGTACGATCCATTCTAATTCATTCGTACGATCTATTCTAATTCATTCGCACGAATGTATCCATTCTAATTCATTCGTACGATCCATTCTAATTCATTCATACGATCCATTCTAATTCATTCGTACAATCTATTCTATTCTAATTCATTCGTCTGAGCCATTCTAATTCATTCATACGATCCATTCTAATTCATTCGCACGATCTATTCTAATTCATTCATACGATCCATTCTAATTCATTCGCACTATCCATTCTAATTCATACGTACGATCCATTCTATTACATTAGTACAATCCATTCTATTTCATTCGTACGATCCATTCTTACTCATTCGTATGATCCATTCTAATTCATTCGCACGAATGTATCTATTCTAATTCATTCGTACTATCCATTCTAATTCATTCGTACGATCCATTCTAATTCCTTCGTACGATCCATTCTAATTCATTTGCACGATCCATTATAATTCATTTATACGATCCAATCTAATTCATTCATACAATCCTTTCTAATTCATACACATGAATGAATCCATTGAATTAGAATGGATCGTACGAATGAAATAGAATGGATTGTACGAATGAATTAGAATGGATCGTACAAATGAATTAGAATGGATATATTTGTGCGAATAAATTAGAATGGATCGTACGAATGAGTAAGAATAGATCGTATGAATTAGAATGGATCGTACGATTGAATTAGAATAGATCGTATGAATGAATTAGAATGGATCGTACGAATGAATTAGAATGGAACGTACGAATGAATTAGAATAGATTGTGCGAATGAATTAGAATGGATCGTATGAATGAATTAGAATGGATCGTACGAATGAATTAGAATGGAATGGATTGTACGAATGAATTAGAATGGATCGTGCGAATGAATTAGAATGGATTGTACGAATGAATTAGAATGGATCGTACGAATGAATTAGAATGGATCGTGTGAAAGATTTAGAATGGATTGTATGAATGAATTAGAATGGATCGTATGAATGAATTAGAGATCCATTCTAATTCATTCGCATGATTTATTCTAATTCATTCGTACGATCCATTCGAATTCATTCGTATGATCCATGCATTCTAATTCATTTGTATCCATTCTATTTCATTCGCACGATCCATTCGAATTCATTCACACGATCCATTCCAAATCATTATACAATCCATTCTAAATCATTTGTACGATCAATTCTAATTCATTCGTATGTATCCATTCTAATTCATTCATACGATCCATTCTAATTCATTCATACAATGCATTCTTACTCATTCGTATGATCCATTCTAATTCATTTGCATGAATATATCCATTGTAATTCAATGGATCGTATGAATGAATTAGAATGGATACATACGAATGATCGAATTAGAATGGATCGTATGAATGAATTAGAATAGATCGTACGAATGAATTAGAATGGATCATATGAATGAATTAGAATGGATATATTCGTGCAAATGAATTAGAATGGATCATACGAATGAGTAAGAATGGATCGTATTAATGATTTAGAATGGATCGTTTGAATGAATTAGAATGGATCGTACGAATGAGTAAGAATGGATCGTGCGAATGAATTAGAATGGATCGTACGAATGAATTAGAATGGATACATTCGTGCGAATGAATTAGAATGGATCATATGAATGAGTAAGAATGGATCGTACGAATGAAATATAATGGATTGTACGAATGAATTAGAATGGATCGTACGATTGAATTAGAATGGATACATTCGTGCGAATGAATTAGAATGGATCGTATGAATGAGTAAGAATGGATCGTGCGAATGAATTAGAATGGATCGTGCGAATGAATTAGAATGGATCGTACGAATGAGTAAGAATGGATCGTGTGAATGAATTAGAATGGATCGTACGAATGAATTAGAATGGATACATTCGTGTGAATGAATATGATGGATCATACGAATGAGTAAGAATGGATCGTATGATTGAAATAGAATGGATTGTACAAATGAATTAAAATGGGTCGTACGAATGAATTAGAATGGATATATTCATGCGAATGAATTAGAATGGATCGTACGAATGAATTAGAATGGATCGTATGAATGAATTAGAATAGATTGTATGAATTAATTACAATGGATACATTCGTGCGAATGAATTAGAATGGATCGTTCGAATGAATTAGAATAGATCGTACGAATGAATTAGAATGGATCGTACGAATGAATTTGAATAGATTGTGCGAATGAATTAGAATGGATCGTGCGAATGAATTAGAATAGATCGTATGAATGAATTAGAAAGGATCGTACAAATGAATTAGAATAGATTGTGCGAATGAATTAGAATGGATCGTGCGAATGAATTAGAATGGATCGTACGAATGAATTAGAATGGATACATTCGTGTGAATAAATTAGAATGGATCGTACAAATGAATTAGAATGGATTATATGAATGAATTAGAATGGATACATTTGTGTGAATGAATTAGAGTACGATCCATTCTTACTCATTCGTATGATCCATTCTAACTCATTCGCACAATCTATTCTAATTCATTCGTACGATCCATTCTAATTCATTCGTACGATCTATTCTAATTCATTCGTACGATCCATTCTAATTCATTCGCACAATCTATTCTAATTCATTCAAACGATCTATTCTAATTCATTCGTACGATCTATTCTAATTCAATCGTACGATCCATTCTAATTCATTCGCACGAATGTATCCATTCTAATTCATTCATATAATCTATTCTAATTCATTCGTACGATCCATTCTAATTCATTCGTACAATCCATTCTATTTCATTCGTACGATCCATTCTTACTCATTCGTATTATCCATTCTAATTCATTCGCACGAATATATCCATTCTAATTCATTCGTACGACCCATTCTAATTCATTCGTACGATCCATTCTAATCATTCGTACAATCCATTCTATTTCATTCGTATGATCCATTTTATTTATTCGTATGATCCATTCTAATTCATTCGCACGAATGTATCCATTCTAATTCATTCGTACGATCTATTCTAATTCATCCGTACGATCCATTCTAATTCATTCATACGATCCATTCTAATTCATTCGTACGATCCAATCTAATTCATTCGCACGATCCATTCTAATTCATTAATACGAGCAATTCTAATTCATTCGTACGATGCACTATCGATCATATGAATGAATTAGAATGGATCGTATGAATGAATTAGAATGGATTATACGTATCAATTAGAATGGATCGTACGAATGAATTAGAATGGATCGTGTGAAAGAATTAGAATGGATTGTATGAATGAATTAGAATGGATCGTATAAATGAATTAGAATGGATCGTACGAATGAATTAGAAAGGATTGTACGAATAAATTAGAATGGATCGTACGAATGAATTAAAATGGATACATTCGTGCGAATGAATTAGAATGGATCATACGAATGAATTAGAATGAATCGTGCGTCGTACGAATGAAATAGAATGGATTGTACGAATGAATTAGAATGGATCATACGAATGAAATAGAATCGATCGTGTGATAGAATTAGAATGGATTATATGAATGAATTAGAATGGATCGGATACATTCGTGCGAATGAATTAGAATGGATCGTACGAATGAATTAGAATGGATTGTACGAATGAATTAGAATGGATCGTACGAATGAATTAGAATGGATGCATTTGTGCGAATGAATTAGAATAGATCATATGAATGAATTAGAATGGATCGTGCGTCGTACGAATGAAATAGAATAGATTGTACGAATGAATTAGAATGGATCGTACGAATGAAATAGAATGGATCGTAATCTAATTCATTCATATGATCCATTCTAATTCATTTGCATTAGAATGGATCGTATGAATGAATTAGATTACGATCCATTCTATTTCATTCGTATGATCCATTCTAATTCATTCGTACAATCCATTCTATTTCATTCGTACCATCCATTCTTACTCATTCGTATGATCCATTCTAATTCATTCGCACGAATGTATCCATTCTAATTCATTCGTACGATCCATTCTAATTCATTCGTACGATCCATTCTAATTCATTCGTACAATCCATTCTAATTCATTCGTACGATCCATTCTAATTCCTTTGTACGATCCATTCTAATTCATTCATACGATCCAATCTAATTCATTCGTACGATCCATTCTAATTCATTCGCACGATCCATTCTAATTCATTAATATGATCAATTCTAATTCATTCGTATGACGCACGATCCATTCTAATTCATTCATACGATCCAATCAAGTTCATTCATACGATCCATTCTAATTCATTCGTATGTATCCATTCTAATTCATTCATACGATCCATTGAATTAGAATGGATATATTCATGTGAAAGATTTAATGGATAATTAATTAGAATCGATTGTATGAATGAATTACAATGGATACATACGAATGAATTAGAATGGATCTTATGAATGAATTATATTGGATCGAATGAATGAATTAGAATGGATCGTAGGAATGAAATAGAATGGATTGTACGAATGAATTAGAATGGATCGTACGAATGAATTAGAATGGATCGTGTGAAAGAATTAGAATGGATTGTACGAATGAATTAGAATGGATCGTATGAATGAATTAGAATGGATATATTCGTGCGAATGAATTAGAATGGATCATGCGAATGAAATAGAATGGATCGTATGAATTAGTAAGATTGGATTGTACGAATGAAATAGAATGGATCGTACGAATGAATTAGAATGGATATATTCCTGCAAATGAATTAGAATGGATCATACGAATGAGTAAGAATGGATTGTATGAATGAATTAGAATGGATCTATTCTAATTCATGCGAATGAATTAGAATGGATCGTACGAATGAGTAAGAATGGATCGTATGAATTAGAATGGATCGTACGTATAAATTAGAATGGATCGTACGAATGAATTAGAATGGATACATTCGTGCGAATGAATTAGAATGGATCATATGAATGAGTAAGAATGGATCATACGAGTGAAATAGAATGGATTGTACGAATGAACTAGAATGGATCGTATGAATGAATTAGATTGGATCGTATGAATGAATTAGAATGGATCGTACGAATGAATTAGAATAGATCGTACGAATGGATTAGAATGGATCTCTAATTCATTCATACGATCCATTCTAATTCATTCATACAATCCATTCTAATTCTTTCACATGATCCATTCTAAATCATTCATACGATCCATTCTAATTCATTCGTACAATCCATTCTAAATCATTCGCACGATCTATTCAAATTCATTCGTACAATCTAATCCATTCTAATTCATTCGTACGATCCATTCTAATTCATTCATACGATCCATTCTAATTCATTCACATAATATATTCTAATTCATTCGTTACGATCCATTCTAATTCATTCGTACGATCCATTCTAATTAATGAATTAGAATGGATTGTACGAATGAATTAGAATGGATCGTATTAATGAATTAGAATGGATCGTGCGAATGAATTAGAATGGATCATACGAATGAATTAGAATGGATCGTACGAATGATTTAGAATGGATCGTACGAAGGAATTGGACTGGATCGGATACATTCGTGCGAATGAATTAGAATGGATTGTGCGAATGAATTAGAATGGATCGTACGAATGAGTAAGAATGGATCGTGTGAATGAATTGGGATCGGATACATTCGTGCGAATGAATTAGAATGGATCGTGCGAATGAATTAGAATGGATCGTACGAATGAGTAAGAATGGATCGTGTGAATGAATTAGAATGGATCGTACGAATGAATTAGAATGGATACATTCGTATGAATGAATATGATGGATCATACGAATGAGTAAGAATGGATCGTATGATTGACATAGAATGGATTGTACAAATGAATTAAAATGGGTCGTACGAATGAATTAGAATGGATATATTCGTGCGAATGAATTAGAATGGATCGTACGAATGAATTAGAATGGATCGTATTAATGAATTAGAATAGATTGTATGAATTAATTACAATGGATACATTCGTGCGAATGAATTAGAATGGATCGTTCGAATGAATTAGAATAGATCATACGAATGAATTAGAATGGATCGTACGAATGAATTTGAATAGATTGTGCGAATGAATTAGAATGGATCGTGCGAATGAATTAGAATAGATCGTATGAATGAATTAGAAAGGATCGTACAAATGAATTAGAATAGATTGTGCGAATGAATTAGAATGGATCGTGCGAATGAATTAGAATGGATCGTACGAATGAATTAGAATGGATACATTCGTGTGAATAAATTAGAATGGATCGTACGAATGAATTAGAATGGATTATATGAATGAATTAGAATGGATACATTTGTGTGAATGAATTAGAGTACGATCCATTCTTACTCATTCGTATGATCCATTCTAACTCATTCGCACAATCTATTCTAATTCATTCGTACGATCCATTCTAATTCATTCGTACGATCTATTCTAATTCATTCGTACGATCCATTCTAATTCATTCGCACAATCTATTCTAATTCATTCAAACGATCTATTCTAATTCATTTGTACGATCTATTCTAATTCAATCGTACGATCCATTCTAATTCATTCGTACGAATGTATCCATTCTAATTCATTCATATAATCTATTCTAATTCATTCGTACGATCCATTCTAATTCATTCGTACAATCCATTCTATTTCATTCGTACGATCCATTCTTACTCATTCGTATTATCCATTCTAATTCATTCGCACGAATATATCCATTCTAATTCATTCGTACGATCCATTCTAATTCATTCGTACGATCCATTCTAATCATTCGTACAATCCATTCTATTTCATTCGTATGATCCATTTTATTTATTCGTATGATCCATTCTAATTCATTCGCACGAATGTATCAATTCTAATTCATTCGTACGATCTATTCTAATTCATCCGTACGATCCATTCTAATTCATTCATACGATCCATTCTAATTCATTCGTACGATCCAATCTAATTCATTCGCACGATCCATTCTAATTCATTAATACGAGCAATTCTAATTCATTCGTACGATGCACTATCTATCATATGAATGAATTAGAATGGATCGTATGAATGAATTAGAATGGATTATACGTATCAATTAGAATGGATGGTACGAATGAATTAGAATGGATCGTGTGAAAGAATTAGAATGGATTGTATGAATGAATTAGAATGGATCGTATAAATGAATTAGAATGGATCGTACGAATGAATTAGAAAGGATTGTACGAATAAATTAGAATGGATCGTACGAATGAATTAAAATGGATACATTCGTGCGAATGAATTAGAATGGATCATACGAATGAATTAGAATGAATCGTGCGTCGTACGAATGAAATAGAATGGATTGTACGAATGAATTAGAATGGATCATACGAATGAAATAGAATGGATCGTGTGATAGAATTAGAATGGATTATATGAATGAATTAGAATGGATCGGATACATTCGTGCGAATGAATTAGAATGGATCGTACGAATGAATTAGAATGGATTGTACGAATGAATTAGAATGGATCGTACGAATGAATTAGAATGGATGCATTTGTGCGAATGAATTAGAATAGATCATATGAATGAATTAGAATGGATCGTGCGTCGTACGAATGAAATAGAATAGATTGTACGAATGAATTAGAATGGATCGTACGAATGAAATAGAATGGATCGTAATCTAATTCATTCATACGATCCATTCTAATTCATTTGCATTAGAATGGATCGTATGAATGAATTAGATTACGATCCATTCTATTTCATTCGTATGATCCATTCTAATTCATTCGTACAATCCATTCTATTTCATTCGTACCATCCATTCTTACTCATTCGTATGATCCATTCTAATTCATTCGCACGAATGTATCCATTCTAATTCATTCATACGATCCATTCTAATTCATTCGTACGATCCATTCTAATTCATTCGTACAATCCATTCTAATTCATTCGTACGATCCATTCTAATTCCTTTGTACGATCCATTCTAATTCATTCATACGATCCAATCTAATTCATTCGTACGATCCATTCTAATTCATTCGCACGATCCATTCTAATTCATTAATATGATCAATTCTAATTCATTCGTATGACGCACGATCCATTCTAATTCATTCATTCGATCCAATCAAGTTCATTCATACGATCCATTCTAATTCATTCGTATGTATCCATTCTAATTCATTCATACGATCCATTGAATTAGAATGGATATATTCGTGTGAAAGATTTAATGGATAATGAATTAGAATCGATCGTATGAATGAATTACAATGGATACATACGAATGAATTAGAATGGATCTTATGAATGAATTATATTGGATCGAATGAATGAATTAGAATGGATCGTAGGAATGAAATAGAATGGATTGTACGAATGAATTAGAATGGATCGTACGAATGAATTAGAATGGATCGTGTGAAAGAATTAGAATGGATTGTACGAATGAATTAGAATGGATCGTATGAATGAATTAGAATGGATATATTCGTGCGAATGAATTAGAATGGATCATGCGAATGAAATAGAATGGATCGTATGAATTAGTAAGATTGGATTGTACGAATGAAATAGAATGGATCGTACGAATGAATTAGAATGGATATATTCCTGCAAATGAATTAGAATGGATCATACGAATGAGTAAGAATGGATTGTATGAATGAATTAGAATGGATCTATTCTAATTCATGCGAATGAATTAGAATGGATCGTACGAATGAGTAAGAATGGATCGTATGAATTAGAATGGATCGTACGTATAAATTAGAATGGATCGTACGAATGAATTAGAATGGATACATTCGTGCGAATGAATTAGAATGGATCATATGAATGAGTAAGAATGGATCATACGAGTGAAATAGAATGGATTGTACGAATGAATTAGAATGGATCGTATGAATGAATTAGATTGGATCGTATGAATGAATTAGAATGGATCGTACAAATGAATTAGAATAGATCGTACGAATGGATTAGAATGGATCTCTAATTCATTCATACGATCCATTCTAATTCATTCATACAATCCATTCTAATTCTTTCACATGATCCATTCTAAATCATTCATACGATCTATTCTAATTCATTCGTACAATCCATTCTAATTCATTCGCACGATCCATTCAAATTCATTCGTACAATCTAATCCATTCTAATTCATTCGTACGATCCATTCTAATTCATTCATACGATCCATTCTAATTCATTCACATAATATATTTTAATTCATTCGTTACGATCCATTCTAATTCATTCGTACGATCCATTCTAATTAATGAATTAGAATGGATTGTACGAATGAATTAGAATGGATCGTATTAATGAATTAGAATGGATCGTGCGAATGAATTAGAATGGATCATACGAATGAATTAGAATGGATCGTACGAATGATTTAGAATGGATCGTATGAAGGAATTGGAATGGATCGGATACATTCGTGCGAATGAATTAGAAAGGATCGTCCGAATGAATTAGAATGGATCGTACGAATGAATTAGTATGGATCGTACGAATGAATTAGAATGGATCGTATGAATTAATTAGAATGGATCGTACGAATGAATTAGAATGGATCGTATGAATGAATTAGAATGGATCGTACGAATGAATTAGAATGGATCGTACAAAGGAATTAGAATGGATCATACGAATGAAATATATTGGGTCGTACAAAGGAATTAGAATGGGTCGTATGAAGGAATTAGAATGGATCATACGAAGGAATTAGAACGGATCGTACGAATGAATTAGAATGGATACATTCGTGCGAAAGAATTAGAATAGATCGCATGAATGAATTAGAATGGATCGTATGAATGAATTAGAATGGATATATTCATGCAAATGAATTAGAATGGATCAAATGAATGAGTAAGAATGGATTATACGAATAAGTAAGAATGGATTGTATGAATGAATTAGAATGGATCGTATGAATGAATTAGAATGGTTCGTACGAATGAATTAGAATGGATACATTCGTGCGAATGAATTAGAATGGATCATACGAATGAGTAAGAATGGATCGTACGAATGAAATATGATGGATTGTACGAATGAAATAGAATGGATCGTATGAATGAATTAGAATAGATCATACGAAGGAATTAGAATGGATCGTGTGAATGAATTAGAATGGATCGTGCGAATGAATTAGAATGCCTTCGTACGAATCATTCTTACTTATCCGTACGATCCACTCTAATTCATTCGCACGAATGTATCCATTCTAATTCATTCGTAGGATCCAATCTAATTCATTCGTACAACCCATTCTATTTCATTCGTACGATCTATTCTAATTCATTCATACGATCCATTCTAATTCATTCATACAATCCATTCTAATTCATTTGTACGATCCATTCTAATCCATTCGTACAATCCATTCTATTTCATTCGTACGATCCATTCTTACTCATTCGTATGGTCCATTCTAATTCATTCGCACGAATGTATCCATTCTAATTCATTCGTACGATCCATTCTAATTCATTCGTACGATCCATTCTAATTCATTCGTATGAATGAATTAGAATAGATCGTACGAATGAATTAGAATGGATTGTACGAATGAATTAGAATGGATCGTACGAATGAATTAGAATGGATCGTGTGAAAGAATTAGAATGGATTGTACGAATGAATTAGAATGGATCATACGAATGAATTAGAATGGATACATTCGTGCGAATGAATTAGAATGGATCGTACGAATGAGTAAGAATGGATCGTACGAATGAAATAGATTGGATTGTACGAATGAATTAGAATGGATCATACGAATGAATTAGAATGTATCGTACGAAGGAATTAGAATGGATCGTACAAAGTAATTAGAATGGATCATACGAATGAATTAGAATGGATACATTCGTGCGAAAGAATTAGAATAGATCGAATGAATGAATTAGAATGGATCATACGAATGAATTATAATAGATTGTGTGAATGAATTAGAATGGATCGTACGAATGAAATAAAATGGATTGTACGAATGAATTAGAATGGATCGTACGAATGAATTAGAATGGATCGTGTGAATGAATTAGAATGGATTGTATGAATGAATTAGAATGGATCGTATGAATGAATTAGAATGGATCGTACGAATGAATTAGAATGGATACATTCGTGCGAATGAATTAGAATAGATCGTACGAATGAGTAAGAATGGATCGTACGAATGAAATAGAATGGATTGTACGAAAGAATTAGAATGGATCGTACGAATGAATTAGAATGGATCGAACGAATGAATTAGAATGGATCATACGAATGAAATAGAATGGATCGTACGAATGAATTAGAATGGATACAATCGTGCGAATGAATTAGAATGGATCGTATGAATGAAATAGAATGGATCGTACAATCCATTCTATTTCATTCGCACGATCCATTCTAATTCATTCGCACAAATGTTTCCATTCTATTTCATTCGTACCATACGATCCATTCTAATTCATTTGGAAGTACGAATGAAATAGAATGGATCGTACGAATGAATTAGAATGGATACATTCATGCGAATGAATTAGAATGGATCGTATGAATGAATTACAATGGATCGTACTTATGAATTAGAATGGATCGTACGAATGAATTAGAATGGATACATTCGTGGATCATACGAATGAGTAAGAATGGATCGTATGAATGAATTAGAATGGATCGTGCGAATGAATTAGAATGGATCGTGCGAATGAATTAGAATGGATCGTACGAATGAGTAAGAATGATTTATACGAAGGAATTAGAATGGATTGTACGAATGAATTAGAATGGATCGTATGAATGAAATAGAATGGATCGTATGAATTAGAATGGATCGTACGAATGAAATAGAATAATTCACTAGCACGATCGTACGAATAAATTAGAATGGATCGTGCGAATGAATTAAAATGGATCGTGCGTCGTACGAATGAATTAGAATGGATCATTTTAATGAATTAGAATGGATCGTGCGAATGAATTAGAATGGATCATACGAGTGAATTAGAATAGATCGTATGAATGAATTAGAATGGATCGCATGAATGAATTAAAATAGATACATTCGTGCGAATGAATTAGAATGGATCATACGAATGAGTAAGAATGGATCGTACGAATGAATTAGAATGGATTGTACGAATGAATTAGAATGGATGTACGAATGAATTAGAATGGATCGTACGAATATATTAGAATAGATTGTGCGAATGAATTAGAATGGATCGTACGAATGAAATAGAATGTATTGTACGAATGAATTAGAATGGATCGTACGAATGAATTAGAATGGACCGTGTAAAAGAATTAGAATGGATTGTATGAATGAATTAGAATGGATCGTATGAATGAATTAGAATGGATCGTACGAATGAATTAGAATGGATACATTCGTGCGAATGAATTAGAATGGATCGTACGAATGAGTAAGAATGGATCGTACGAATAAAATAGAATGGATTGTACGAAGGAATTAGAATGGATCGTACAAATGGATTAGAATGGATCGTACAAATAAATTAGAATGGATCGTACGAATGAATTAGAATGGATCGTACGAATAAATTAGAATGGATACATTCGTGCGAATGAATTAGAATAGATCATACGAATGAGTAATAATAGATCGTACGAATGAAATAGAATGGATTGTACGAATGAATTAGAATGGATCGTACGAATGAATTAGAATAGATTGTATGAGTGAATTAGAATGGATCGTACGAATGATTAGAATAGATTGTGTGAATGAATTAGAATGGATCGTACGAATGAATTAGAGTGGATAGTACGAATGAATTAGAATGGATCATGTGAAAGAATTAGAATGGATTGTATGAGTGAATTAGAATGGATCGTATGAATGAATTAGAATAAATCGTACAAATGAATTAGAATGGATACATTCGTGCGAATGAATTAGATTGGATCGTACGAATGAGGAAGAATGGATCGTACGAATGAAATAGAATGGATTGTACGAATGAATTGGAATGGATCGTACGAATGAATTAGAATGGATTGTACGAATGAATTAGAATGGATACATTCGTGCGAATGAATTAGAATGGATCATATGAATGAGTAAGAATAGATCGTACGAATGAAATAGAATGGATTGTACGAATGAATTAGAATGGATCGTACGAATGAATTAGAATAGATTGTATGAATGAATTAGAATGGATACATTCGTACAAATGAATTAGAATGGATCGTACGAATGAATTAGAATAGATCGTACGAATGAATTAGAATGGATCGTACGAATGAATTAGAAAAGATTGTGCGAATGAATTAGAATGGATCGTACGAATGAATTAGAATAGATCGTACGAATGAACTAGAATGGATAGTATGAATGAATTAGAATAGATTGTGCGAATGAATTAGAATGGATCGTGCGAATGAATTAGAATGGATCGTACGAATGAATTAGAATGGATCGTATGAATGAATTAGAATGGATCATGTGAAGGGATTAGAAAGGATTGTATGAATGAATTAGAATGGATCGTATGATTGAATTAGAATGGATCGAATGAATTAGAATGGATCATACGAATGAGTAAGAATGGATCGTATGAATAAAATAGAATGGATTGTACGAATGAATTAGAATGGATCGTACGTATGAATTATAGTAGATTGTATGAATGAATTAGAATGGATACATTCGTGTGAATGAATTAGAATAGATTGTGCGAATGAATTAGAATGGATCATACGAATGAATTAGAATGGATCGTGCGAATGAATTAGAATAGATTGTGCGAATGAATTAGAATGGATCGTACGAATGAATTAGAATGGATACATTCGTGCGAATGAATTAGAATGGATACATTCGTGCGAATGAATGAATTAGAATGGATCATACGAATGATTTAGAATGGATCGTGTGAAAGAATTAGAATGGATTGTATGAATTAATTAGAATGGATCGTATGAATGAATTAGAATGGATACATTCGTGCAAATGAATTAGAATGGATCGTGCGAATGAAATAGAATGGATCGTACGAATGAGTAAGAATGGATCGTACGAATGAAATAGAACGGATCGTCTGAATGAATTAGAATGGATATATTCATGCAAATGAATTAGAATGGATCATACGAATGAGTAAGAATGGATTGTATGAATGAATTAGAATGGATCCATTCTTGCAAAAGAATTAGAATGGATCATACGAATTAGTAAGAATGGATTATATGAATGAATTAGAATGGATCGTATGAATGAATTCGAATGGATCGTGCGAATGAATTCGAATGGATCGTGCGAATGAAATAGAATGGATACAAATGAATTAGAATGGATCATACGAATGAATTAGAATAGATCGTATGAGTGAATTCGAATGGATCGTGCGAATGAATTAGAATGGATTGTATGAATGAATTAGAATGGATCATGCTAATGAGTAAGAATGGATCGTACGAATGAAATAGAATGGATCGTATGAATTAGAATGGATCGTAGGAAGGAATTAGAATGGATACATTCGTGCGAATGAATTAGAATGGATCGTACGAATGAGTAAGAATGATTCATACGAAGGAATTAGATTAGATCGTACGAAGGAATTAGAATGGATACATTCGTACGAATGAATTAGAATCGATCGTACGAATGAATTAGAATGTATCATACGAATGAATTAGAACGGATACATTCATGCAAATGAATTAGAATAGATCGTACGAATGAATTAGAATGGATCGTACGAATGAGTTAGAATGGATCATACGAATGAATTAGAATAGATCGTACGAATGAATTAGAATGGATCGTAAAAATGAATTAGAATGGATCGTATGAATGAATTAGAATGGATCGTACGAATGAAATAGAATGGATCGTACAAATGAATTAGAATGGATCGTACTTATGAATTAGAATAGATTGTATGAATGGATTAGAATGGATACGTATGATCCATTCTAATCCATTCGTACGATCTATTCTAATTCATTCGTACGATCCATTATAATTCATTCGCACGAATATATCCATTCTAATTCATTCATACAATCTATTCTAATTCATTCGTACAGATACAATCTAATTCATTCATATGATCCATTCTATTTCCTTCGTTCGATCCATTCTAATTCCATTCTAATTCTTTCACGAATGGATACATTTGTGCGAATGAATTAGAATGGATCATACGAATGAGTAAGAATGGATCGTACGAATGAAATAGAATGGATTGTACGAATGAATTAGAATGGACCGTACGAATGAATTAGAATGGATCGTACGATGAATTAGAATGGATCGTATGAATGAATTAGAATGGATCGTACGAATGAAATAGAATGGATTATACAAATGAATTAGAATGTATCGTACGAATAAATTAGAATGGACCGTGTGACAGAATTAGAATGGATTGTATGAATGAATTACAATGGATCGTATGAATGAATTTGAATGGATCGTACGAATGAAATAGAATGGATTGTACGAATGAATTAGAATGGATCGTACGAATGAATTAGAATGGATCGTGTGAAAGATAGAATGGATTGTATGAGGATCGTATGAATGAATTAGAATGGATCGTACGAATGAGTTAGAATGGATACATTCGTGCGAATGATTTAGAATGGATCGTACGAATGAGTAAGAATGGATCGTACGAATGAAATAGAATGGATTGTACGAATGAATTCGAATGGATCATACGAATGAATTAAATTGGATTGTACGAATGAATTAGAATGGATCGTACGAAGGAATTAGAATGGATCGTACGAAGGAATTAGAATGGATCGTACGAATGAATTAGAATGGATCATACGAATGAGTAAGAACGGATCGTACAAATGAAATAGAATGGATTGTACGAGTGAATTAGAATGGATCATACGAATGAATTAGAATTGATTGTATGAATGAATTAGAATGGATAATTTCATGCGAATGAATTAGAATAGATTGTGCGAATGAATTAGAATGGATCATACGAATGAATTAGAATGGATAATGTGAATGAATTAGAATAGATTGCGCGAATGAAATAGAATGGATCGTACGAATGAATTAGAATGGATACATTCGTGCGAATGAATTAGACTGGATACATTCGTGCGAATGAATTAGAATAGATCGTACGAATGAATTAGACTGGATCGTACGAATGAATAAGAATGGATCGTACGAATGAAATAGAATGGATTGTACGAATGAATTAGAATGGATCGTACGAATGAATTAGAATGGATCGTAACGAATGAATTAGAATAGATTGTGTGAATGAATTAGAATGGATCGTATGAATGAATTAGAATGGATCGTACGAACGTACGAATGAATTAGAATGGATCGTACGAATGAATTAGAATGGATCATACGAATGAGTAAGAATGGATCGTACGAGTGAAATAGAATGGATTGTACGAATGAATTAGAATGGATCGTACGAATGAATTAGAATGGATCGTATGAATGAATTAGAATGGATCGTATGAATGAATTAGAATGGATTATACGAATGAATTAGAATGGATCGTACGAATGAATAAGAATGGATACATTTCTGCGAATGAATTAGAATGGATCGTACGAATGAGTAAGAATGATTTGTACAATCCATTCTAATTCATTCATACAATCCATTCTAAATCATTCGCACGATCCATTCTAATTAATTCGCACGAATGAATCCATTCTAATTCATTCGTACAATCCATTCTATTTCATTCGTACGACCCATTCTAATTCATTCATATAATCCATTCTAATTCCTTCATACGATCCATTCTAATTCATTCATATGATCCATTCTAATTCATTCGTACGATCCATTCTATTTCATTCATACGATTCATTCTTTCTCATTCGTATGATCTATTCTAATTCATTCGCACGAATGTATCCATTCTAATTCATTCGTACGATCCATTCTAATTCATTCGTACGATCCATTCTAATTCATTCGTACAATCCATTCTATTTCATTCGTACGATTGTACGATCCATTCTAATTCATTCGTATGATCCATTCTAATTCAAAAGTATGATCCATTCTAATTCATTCATACAATCCATTCTAATTCATTCATACGATCCATTCTAATTCATTCATACGATCCATTCTAATTCATTCATACAATCCATTCTAATTCTTTCACACGATCCATTCTAATTCATTCGTACGATCCATTCTAATTCATTCGTACAATTCATTCTATTTCATTCGTACGATCCATTCTTATTCATTTGTACGATCCATTCTAATTCATTCGTATGATCTATTCTAATTCATTCGCACGAATTTATCCATTCTAATTCATTCGTACGATCCATTCTAATTCATTCATACGATCCATTCTAATTCATTCATACGAATGAGTAAGAATGGATCCTACGAAGGAATTAGAATGGGTCGTACGAATAAATTAGAATGGATACATTCGTGCGAATGGATTAGAATTGATCATGCGAATGAATTAGAATGGATCGAATTACAATAGATACATTCGTGCGAATGAATTAGAATAGATCGTGCGAATGAATTAGAATGGATCATAGGAATGAATTAGAATGGATCGTACGAATGAATTAGAATGGATCGTACGAATGAATTGGAATGGATACATTCGTGCAAATGAATTAGAATAGATTGTACGAATGAATTAGAATGGATCGTACGAATGAGCAAGAATGGATCGTACGAATGAAATAGAATAGATTGTACGAATGAATTAGAATGGATCGTACAAATGAATTAGAATGGATCGTGTGAAAGAATTAGAATGGATTGTATGAATAAATTAGAATGGATCGTATGAATGAATTAGAATGGATCGTACGAATGAAATAGAATAAATTGTACGAATGAATTAGAATGGATCGTACGAATGAATTAGAATGGATACATTCGTGCGAATGAATTAGAATGCATCATACGAATGAGTAAGAATGGATCGTATGAATGAAATAGAATGGATTGTACCAATGAATTAGAATGGATCGTATGAATGAAATAGAATGGATCATATTAATGAATTAGAATGGATTGTAGGAATGATTTTGAATGGATCGTATGAGTGAATTCAAATGGATCGTGCGAATGAATTAGAATAGATCCATTCTAATTCATTCTAATTCATTCGTATGATCCATTCTAATTCATTCGTACGATCCATTCTAATTCATTCATATGATCCATTCTAATTCATTCGCACGAATGTATCCATTCTAATTCATTCGTATGATCCATTCTAATTCATTCGTACGATCCATTCTAATTCATTCATACGATCAATTCTAATTCATTCATACAATCCATTCTAATTCATTCATACGATCCATTCTAATTCATTCACACGAATGTATCCATTCTAATTCATTCGTACGATCCATTCTAATTCATTCGCACGATCCAATCTAATTCATTCGTATAATCCATTCTAATTCATTCATACAATCCATTCTAATTCATTCACACGAATATATCCATTCTAATTCATTCGTACGATCCATTCTAATTCCTTCATACGATCCATTCTAATTCCTTTGTACGATCCATTCTAATTCATACGAATGAAATATAACGGGTCATACAAAGGAATTAGAATGGACCGTACGAAGGAATTAGAATGGATCGTACGAAGGAATTAGAATGGATCGTACGAATGGATTAGAATGGATATATTCGTGCGAATGAATTAGAATGGATTGTATGAATGAATTAGAATGGATCGTACGAATGAATTAGATTGGATCGTGCAAATGAATTAGAATGGATCGTACGAATGAATTAGAATGGATACATTCGTGCGAATGAATTAGAATGGACCGTATGAATGAATTAGAATGGATCGTACGAATGAATTAGAATGGATCGTCTAAATGAATTAGAATGGATCGTACGAATGAATTAGAATGGATCGTACAAATGAATTAGAATGGATCATATTAATGAATTAGAATGGATCATATGAAGGAGTAAGAATGGATCGTACGAATGAAATAGAATAGATTGTACGAATGAAATAGAATGGATCGTATGAGTGAATTCGAATGGATCGTGCGAATGAATTAGAATGGATCGTATGAATGAATTAGATTGGATCGTATGAATGAATTAGAATGGATCGTGCGTCATACGAATGAATTAGAATGGATCATATTAATGAATTAGAATGGATCTTGCGAATGAATTAGAATGGATCGTACGAATGAATTAGAATGGATCGTATGAATGAATTAGAATAGATTGTGCGAATGAATTAGAATGGATCGTACGAATGAATTAGAATGGATACGAATGAATTAGAATGGATACATTCGTGCGAATGAATTAGAATGGATCATACGAATGAGTAAGAATGGATTGAACGAATGAATTAGAATGGATACATTCGTTACGATCCATTCTAATTCATTCGTACGATCCATTCTAATTCATTCGTACGATCCATTCTAATTCATTCGTACGATCCATTATAATTCCTTTGTACGATCCATTCTAATTCATTCATACAATCCATTCTAATTCTTTCACACGATCCATTCTAATTCATTCGCACGATCCATTCTAATTTATTCGTACGATCCATTCTAATTCATTCGTACAATCCATTCTATTTCATTCGTATGATCCATTCTAATTCATTCATACGATCCATTCTAATTCATCATTCGTACGATCCATTCTATTTCATTCGTACGATCCATTCTAATTCATTCGCACGAATGTATCCCTTCTAATTCCTTCGTACGATCCATTCTAATTCATTCATACGATCCATTCTAATTCATTCATACGGTCCATTCTAATTCATTCGTACGATCCATTCTAATTCATTCAAACGATCCATTCTAATTCATTTACACAAATGTATCCATTCTAATTCATTCGTACGATCCATTCTAATTCATTCGTACAATCCATTCTATTTCATTCGTACGATCCATTCTAACTCATTCGTACGATCCATTCTAATTCATTCGCACGAATGTATCCATTCTAATTCATTCACACGATCCATTTGAATTCACTCATACGAACCATTGTAATTCATTCATACGATCCATTCTAATTCATTCATACGATCCATTCTAATTCCTTAGCATGATCCATGCTAATTCATTCGTACGATCCATTCTATTTTATTCGTACGATCCATTATTACGATCCATTCTAATTCATTCGTACAATCCATTCTAATTCATTCGTACAATCTATTCTAATTCATTCGCACGATCCATTCGAATTCACTCATACGATCCATTCTAATTCATTCGTACAATCCATTTTAATTCATTAATACGATCAATTCTATTTCATTCGTACGATCCATTCTAATTCATTCGTACAATCCATTCTATTTCATTCGTACGATCCATTCTTACTCATTCGTATGATCCATTCCAATTCATTCGCACAAATGTATCCATTCTAATTCATTTGCATGATCCATTCTAATTCATTCGTACAATCCATTCTAATTCATTTGTACGATCCATTCTAATTCATTCATACGATCCATTCTAATTCATTAATACAATCCATTCTAATTTTTTCACACGATCCATTCTAATTCATTCGTACGATCCATTCTAATTTATCGTACAATCCATTCTATTTCATTCGTACGATCCATTCTTACTCATTCGTACGATCCATTCTAATTCATTCGTACGATCTATTCTAATTCATTTGCACGAATGTACCCATTCTAATTCATTCGTACGATCTATTCTAATTCATTCTAATTCATTCGTACGATCCATTCTAATTCATTCGTACGAACCATTCTAATTCATTCGCACGATCCATTCTAATTCATTCGCATGAATGTATCCATTCTAATTCGATCCATTCTAATTCATTCGCACGATCCATTCTAATTCATTCGTATGATTCATTCTAATTCATAAGTACTATCCATTCTAATTCATTCGTACAATCCATTATAATTTATTCGTACAATCCATTCTAATTCATTCATACGATCCATTCTAATTCTTTCACACGATCCATTCTAATTCATTCATACAATCCATTCTAATTCTTTCGTACGATCCATTCTAATTTATTCGTACAATCCATTCTATTTCATTCGTACGATCCATTCTTACTCATTCGTACGATCCATTCTAATTCATTCGTACGATCTATTCTAATTCATTCGCACGAATGTATCCATTCTAATTCATTCGTACGATCCATTCTAATTCATTCATACGATCCATTCTAATTCATTCATACAATCCATTCTAATTCATTCGTACGATCCATTCTAATTCATTCGTCCACGTGTGAATGAATTAGAATGGATCATACGAATGAGTAAGAATGGATCGTACGAAGTAATTAGAATGGATCGTACGAATGAATTAGAATGGATACATTCGTGCGAATGAATTAGAATGGATCGAATTAGAATAGATACATTCGTGCGAATGAATTAGAATGGATCGTGCGAATGAATTAGAATGGATCGTACGAATGAATTAGAATGAATTAGAATAGATCGTACGAATGAATTAGAATGGATACATTCGTGCAAATGAATTAGAATAGATCGTATGAATGAATTAGAATGGATTGTACGAATAAGTAAGAATGGATCGTACGAATGAAATAGAATGGATTGTACGAATAAATTAGAATGGATCGTACGAATGAATTAGAATGGATCGTGTGAAAAAATTAGAATGGATTGTATGAATGAATTAGAATGGATCGTACGAATGAATTAGAATGGACTGTACGTGTACGAATGAATTAGAATGGATCGTGTGAATGAATTAGAATGGATACATTTGTGCGAATGAATTGGAATGGATCATACGAATCAGTAAGAATGGATCGTACGAATGAAATAGAATGGATTGTACGAATGAATTAGATTGGATCGTACGAATGAAATAGAATGGATCGTATTAATGAATTAGAATGGATTGTATGAATGAATTAGAATGGATCGTATGAGTGAATTCGAATGGATCGTGCGAATAAATTAGAATAGATTGTGTGAATGAATTAGAATGCATTGTACGAATGAATTAGAATGGATCGTAATAATGGATCGTACGAATAAAATAGAATGGATCGTACGAATAAATTAGCATGGATCATGCTAAGGAATTAGAATGGATCGTATGAATGAATTAGAATGGATTGTATGAATGAATTAGAATGGATCATATGAGTGAATTCAAATGGATCGTGCGAATGAATTAGAATGGATACATTCGTGCGAATGAATTAGAATGGATCGTACGAATGAGTAAGAATGGATCGTACGAATGAAATAGAATGGATTGTACGAATGAATTAGAATGGATCGTACGAATGAATTAGAATGGATACATTTTTGCGAATGAATTAGATGGATCATACGAATCAATTAGAATGGATCGTACGAATGAATTAGAATGGATCGTACGAATGAATTAGAATGGATCGTATGAATGAATTAGAATGGATCGTACGAAGGAATTAGAAAGGATACATTCGTGCGAATCAATTAGAATGGATCGTACGAATGAAATAGAATGGATCGTACGAATGATGAATTAGAATGGATCGTATGAATGAATTAGAATGGATCGTATGAATGAAATAGAATGGATTGTACGAATGAATTAGAATGAAACGTATGAATAAATTAGAATGGATCGTGCGAATGAATTAGAATGGATCGTGTGAAAGAATTAGAATGGATTGTATGAATGAATTAGAATGGATCGTACAAAGGAATTAGAATGGATCGTACGAATGAATTAGAATGGATCATGCGAATGAATTAGAATGAATCATACAAATGAATTTGAATGGATCGTACGAATGAATTAGAATGGATCGTAAAGAATGTATCCATTCTAATTCATTCGTACAATCCATTCTTACTCATTTGTATGATCCATTCTAATTCATTCGCATGAATGTATCCATTCTAATTCATTCGTATCCATTCTAATTCATTCGTACGATCTATTCTAATTCATTCGCATAATCTATTCTAATTCATTCATACGATCCATTCTAATTTATTCGTACGATCCATTCTAATTCATTCGCATGATCCATTCTAATTCATTAATACGATCCATTCTAATTCATTCGTACGACGCACGATCCATTCTAATTCATTCATACGATCCAATCTAATTCATTCATACGATCCATTCTAATTCATTCGCTCGATCCATTCGAATTCACTCATACGATCCATTCTATTTCATTCGTACAATCTATTCTATTTCATTCGTACGATCCATTCTTACTCATTCGTATGATCCATTCTAATTAATTCATACGATCCATTCTAATTCATTCGTACGATCCATTCTAATTCATTCGTACGATGCATTATAATTCATTCATACGATCCATTCTAATTCATTCATACGATACATTCTAATTCATTCGCACGAATGTATCCATTCTAATTCATTCGTACGATCCATTCTAATTCATTCGCACGATCCAATCTAATTGATTCGTACGATCCATTCTGATTCATTCATACAATCCATTCTAATTCATTCGCACGAATATATCCATTCTAATTCATTCGTACGATCCATTCTAATTCCTTCGTACGATCCATTCTAATTCCTTTGTACGGTCCATTCTAATTCCTTTGTATGACCCATTATATTTCATTCGTATGAATTAGAATGGATCGTACAAAGGAATTAGAATGGATCGTACGAAGGAATTAGAATGGATCGTACGAATGAATTAGAATGGATATATTCGTGTGAATGAATTAGAATAGATTGTATGAATGAATTAGAATGGATCGTACGAATGAATTAGATTGGATCGTGCGAATGAATTAGAATGGATCGTATGAATGAATTAGAATGGATCGTATGAATGAATTAGAATGGATCGTACGAATGAATTAGAATTGATCGTATGAATGAATTAGAATGGATCGTACGAATGAATTAGAATGGATCGTACGAATGAATTAGAATGGATACATTCGTGCGAATGAATTAGAATGAATCGTATGAATGAATTAGAATGGATCGTACGAATGAATTAGAATGGATCATACGAATGAGTTAGAATGAATTAGAATGGATCTATTCTAATTCATTCGCACGATTCATTCGAATTCACTCATACGATCCATTCAAATTCATTCATACAATCTATTCTAATTTATTAATATGATCCATTCTATTTCATTCGTACGATCCATTCTAATTCATTGGTACAATCCATTCTATTTCATTCGTACGATCCATTCTTACTCATTCGTATGATGCATTCTAATTCATTCGCACGAATGTATCCATTCTAATTCATTCGTACGATCCATTCTAATTCATTCGTACAATCCATTCTAATTCATTCATACGATCCATTCTAATTCATTCATACGATCCATTCTAATTTATTCAAACAATCCATTCTAATTCTTTCACACGATCCATTCTAATTCATTCGTATAATCCATTCTAATTCATTCGTACAATCCATTCTATTTCATTCGTACGATCCATTCTTACTCATTCTGATCCATTCTAATTCATTCGTACGATCTATTCTAATTCATTTGCACGAATGTATCTATTCTAATTCATTCGTACGATCCATTCTAATTCATTTGTACGATCCATTCTAATTCATTCGCACGATCCATTCTAATTCATTCGCATGAATGTATCTATTCTAATTCGATCCATTCTAATTAGTTCGCATGATCAATTCTAATTCATTCGCACGAATGTATCCATTCTAATTCATTCGTACGATCCATTCTAATTCCTTCGTACGATCCATTCTTACTCATTCGTACGAATGAATTAGAATGGATCATACGATCGTACGAATCAAATAGAATGGATTGTACGAATGAATTAGAATGGATCGTACGAATGAATTAGAATGGATCGTACGAATGCATTAGAATGGATCGTACGAATGAATTAGAATGGATACATTCGTGCGAATGAATTAGAATAGATCATACGAATGAGTAAGAATGAATCGTATGAATGAAATAGAATGGATCGTACGAAGGAATTAGAATGGATCATACGAATGAATTAGAATGGATCGTATGAATGAATTAGAATGGATTGTATGAATGAATTAGAATGGATCGTACGAATGAGTAAGAATGGATCGTACGAATGAAATAGAATGGATTGTACGAATGAATTAGAATGGATTCATTCGTGCGAATGAATTAGAATGGATCGTGAGAACGAATTAGAATGGATCGTATGAATGAATTAGAATGGATTGTACAAATCATTCTTACTCATTCGTACGATCCATTCTAATTCATTCGCACGAATGTATCCATTCTAATTTATTCGTACGATCCATTCTAATTCATTCGTATAATCCATTCTATTTTATTCGTACGATCCATTCTAATTCATTCATACGATCCATTCTAATTCATTCATACGATCCATTCTAATTTATTCGTACGATCCATTCTAATTCATTCGTACAATCCATTCTATTTCATTCGTACGATCCATTCTTACTCATTCGTATGATCCATTCTAATTCATTCGTACGATCCATTCTAATTCATTCGTACATTCGTACGATCCATTCTAATTCATTCGTACATTCGTACGATCCATTCTAATTCATTCATACGATCCATTCTAATTCATTCACACAATCTATTCTAATTCATTCGTTACGATCCATTCTAATTCATTCGTACGATCCATTCTAATTCATCCGTACAATCCATTCTATTTCATTCGTACGATCCATTCTTACTCATTCATACGATCCATTCTAATTCATTCGCACGAATGTATCCATTCTAATTCATTCATACGATCTATTCTAATTCATTCGCACGATCCATTCTAATTCATTCATACGATCCATTCTAATTCATTCGTACGATCCATTCTTACTCATTCGTACGATCCATTCTAATTCATTCGCACAAATGTATCCATTCTAATTCATTCGTACGATCCATTCGAATTCATTAATACGATCAATTCTAATTCATTCATACGATCCACCCAAATTCCTTCGTATGATCCATTCTAATTCATTCATATGATCCATTCTAATTAATTCGCACGATCCATTCTAATTCATTTGTACGATCCATTCTAATTCATTCATACAATCCATTCTAATTCTTTTGCACGAATGTATCCATTCTAATTCATTCGTACGATCCATTCTAATTCCTTCGTACGATCCATTCTAATTCCTTCGTACGATCCATTCAAATTACTTCGTACGATCCATTCTAATTCATTCCCATGAATGTATCCATTCTAATTCATACGTACGATCCATTCTAATTCATTCCCATGAATGTATCCATTCTAATTCATACGTATGATCCATTCTAATTCATTCATACGATCCAATCTAATTCATTCATACGATCTATTCCAATTCATTCGCACGAATGTATCCATTCTAATTCATTTGTACGATCCATTCTAATTCATTCGCACAATCTATTCTAATTCATTCGTACGATCCATTCTAATTCATTTGCACGATCCATTCTAATTCATTTGCACGATCCATTCTAATTCATTCATACAATCCATTCTAATTCTTTTGCATGAATGTATCCATTCTAATTCATTCGTACGATCCATTCTAATTCCTTCGTACGATCCATTCTAATTTCTTCATACGATCCATTCTAATTCCTTCGTACGATCCATTCTATTTTATTCGTATGATCCATTCTAATTCCTTCGTACGATCCATTCTAATTCATTCCGATGAATGTATCCATTCTAATTCATATGTACGATCCATTCTAATTCATTCATACGATCCAATCTAATTCATTCATACGATCCATTCTAATTCATTCGCACGAATGTATCCATTCTAATTAATTCGTACGATCCATTCTAATTCATTCGCACAATCTATTCTAATTCATTCGTACGATCCATTCTAATTCATTAGCACCATCTATTCTAATTCATTCGTACGATCCATTCTATTTCATTCGTAAGATCCATTCTAATTCATTCGCACGATCCATTCTAATTCATTCATACGATCCATTCTAATTCATTCGTACGATCCATTCTAATTCATTCGCACGATCCATTCTAATTCATTCATACGATCCATTCTAATTCATTCATACAATCCATTCTAATTCTTTCACAAGAATGTATCCATTCTAATTCATTCGTACTATCCACCCTAATTCCTTCGTATGATCCATTCTAATTCATTCGCACGAATGTATCTATTCTAATTCATTCGTCCAATCCATTCGAATTCATTCATACGATCCATTCTAATTTATTCATACGATCCATTCTAATTCATTCGCACGAATGTATCCAATCTAATTCATTCGTATGATCCATTCTAATTCATTCGCACAATCTATTCTAATTCATTCGTACGATCCATTCTAATTCATTCGCACGATCCATTCTAATTAATTTGTACGATCCATTCTAATTTATTCATACAATTCATTATAATTCTTTTGCACGAATGTATCCATTCTAATTCATTCATACGATCCATTCTAATTCCTTCGTACGATCCATTCTAATTCCTTCATACGATCCATTCTAATTCATTCCCATGAATGTATCCATTCTAATTCATACGTACGATCCATTCTAATTAATTCATATGATCCAATCTAATTCATTCATTCGATCCATTCTAATTCATTTGCACGAATATATCCATTCTAATTCATTCGTACAATCCATTCTAATTCATTCGCACAATCTATTCTAATTCATTCGTACGATCCACTCTAATTTATTAGCACGATCCATTCTAATTCATTCGTACGACCCATTCTATTTCATTCATACGATCCATTCTTACTCATTCGCACGGTCCATTCTAATTCATTCGTACGATCCATTCTAATTCATTCGCACGATCCATTCTAATTCATTCATATGATCAATTCTAATTCATTCATACGATCCATTTTAATTCATTCGCACGAATGTATCCATTCTAATTCATTCACACAATCTATTCTAATTCTTTCGTACGCGTGCAAATGAATTAGAATGGATCGTACGAATGAATTAGAATAGATTGTGCGAATGAATAAGAATGGATCGTACGAATGAATTAGAATGGATACATTCGTGCGAATAAATTAGAATGGATCGTATGAATGAATTAGAATGGATCGTATGAATGAATTCGAATGGATCGTACGAATGAATTAAAATGGATACATTTGTGCGAATGAATTAGAATGGATCATATGAAGGAATTAGGGTGGATCGTACGAATGAATTAGAATGGATACATTCGTGCGAAAGAATTAGAATGGATTGTATGAATGAATTAGAATGGATCGTGGAATGAATTAGAATGGATCGTACGAATGAATTAGAATGGATACATTCGTGCAAAAGAATTAGAATGAATTGTATGAATGAATTAGAATAGATCGTGCAAATGAATTAGAATGGATCGTGCGAATGAGGATACATTCGTGCGAATGAATTAGAATGGATTGTACGAATGAGTAAGAATGGATCGTATGAATGAAATAGAATGGATCGTACGAATGAATTAGAATGGATCGTGTGAATGAATTAGATTGGATCGTGCGAATGAATTAGATTGAATGGATCATACGAATGGATAAGAATAGATCAAGCGAATGAATTAGAATGAAGTATAATGGATTGCATGAATGAATTAGAATGGATCATATTAATGAATTAGAATGGATCGTACGAATGAATTAGAATGGATCGTGCGAATGAATTAGAATGGATCGTACGAATAAATAAAAATGGATCGTGCTAATGAATTAGAATGGATCGTACGAATGAATTAGAATAGATTGTGCGAATGAATTAGAATGAATCGTATGAATGAATTAAAATGGATACATTCGTGCGAATGAATTAGAATGGATTGTAAGAATGAATTAGATTGGATCGTATGAATGAATTAGAATGGATCATACGTATGAATTAGAATGGATACATTCCAGGGAATGAATTAGAATGGATCGAACGAAGGAATTAGAATGGATCATATGAATGAAATAGAATGGATCGTACGAAGGAATTAGAATGGATCGTACGAAGGAATTAGAATGGATCGTACGAATGAATTAGAATAGATACATTCGTCCGAAAGAATTAGAATGGATTGTATGAATGAATTAGAATAGATCGTATGAATGAATTAGAATGGATCATGCGAATGAATTAGATGGGATCGTACAAATGAATTAGAATGGATCGTATGAATGAATTAGAATGGATCGTGCGAATGAATTAGAATGGATCGTACGAATGAATTAGAATAGATACATTCGTGCGAATGAATTAGAATGGATCATACGAATGAGTAAGAATGGATCATACGAATGAAATAGAATGGATCGTACGAATGAATTAGAATGGATCGTGCTAATGAATTAGAATGGATCGTACGAATGAATTAGAATAGATTGTGCGAATGAATTATAATGGATCGTACGAATGAATTAAAATTGATATATTCGTGCGAATGAATTAAAATGGATCGTATGAATGAATTAGATTGGATTGTATAAATGAATTTGAATGGATCGTATGTAGGAATTAGAATGGATACATTCATGGGAATTAATTAGAATGGATCGTACGAAGGAATTAGAATGGATCATACGAATGAAATAGAATGGATCATACGAAGGAGTTAGAATGGATCGTACGAAGGAATTTGAATGGATCGTACGAAGGAATTAGAATGGATCGTACGAATGAATCAGAATGGATACATTCGTGCAAAAGAATTAGAATGGATTGTATGAATAAATTAGAATGGATCGTACGAATGAATTAGAATGGATCGTACGAATGAATTAGAGTAGATACATTCGTGCTAAAGAATTAGAATGGATCGTACGAATTAGAATCAAAATGGATCGTACGAATGAATTAGAATGGATCGTACGTATGATTGTGCGAAAGAATGGATCGTAAAAATGAATTAAAATGATATATTCGTGCGAATGAATTAGAATGGATGGTACGAATGAATTTGAATGGATCGTACGAATGAATTAGAATCGATCGTACAAACGAATTAAAATGGATCGTGCAAATGAATTAGAATGGATCGTACGAATGAATTAGAATGGATACATTCGTGCGAATAAATTAGAATGGATCGTACGAATGAGTAAGAATGGATCGTACGAATGAAATAGAATAGATCGTATGAATGAATTATAATGGATCGTGCGAATGAATTACAATGGATCGTACGAATGAGTAAGAATGGATCGTACGAATGAAATAGAATGGATCATATGAATGAATTAGAATAGATCGTGCTAACGAATTAGAATGGATCGTACAAATAAATTAGAATTGATTGTGCGAATGTATTAGAATGGATCGTACGAATGAATTAGAATGGATTGTATGAATTAATTAGAATGGATCGTGCGACTGAATTAGAATAGATCGTATGAATGAATTAGAATGGATCGTATGAATGAATTAGAATGGATCGTGCGAATGAATTAGAATGGATCGTACGAATGAATTAGAATGGATACATACGAAAGAATGGATCGTACGAAAGAATTAGAATGAATCGTACGAAGGAATTAGAATGGATACATTCATGGGAATGAATTAGAATGGACCGTACGAAGGAATTAGAATGGATCATACGAATGAAATAGAATGGATCGTATGAAGGAATTAGAATAGATCGTACGAAGGAATTAGAATGGATCGTACAAATGAATTAGAATGGATCGTACGAATGAATTAGAATGGATACATTCATGCAAAAGAATTAGGATGGATTGTATGAATGAATTAGAATGGATCGTGCGAATGAATTTGAATGGATCGTACACATGAATTAGAATAGATTGTGCAAATGAATTAGAATGGATCGTACCAATGAATTAGAATAGATACATTCGTGCGAATGAATTAGAATGGATCGTATAAATGAATTAGAATAGATCGTATAAATGAATTAGAATGGATCGTGCGAATGAATTACAATGGATCGTACGAATGAATTAGAATGGATACATTCGTGCGAATGAATTAGAATGTATCGTACGAATGAGTAAGAATCGATCGTACGAATGAAATAGAATGGATAGTACGAATGAATTAGAATGGATCGTGCTAATGAATTAGAATGGATCGTATGAATGAATTAGAATGGATCGTGCGAATGAATTAGAATGGATCATACGAATGAATTATAATGGATACATTTGTATGAATTAAATAGAATGGATCCATTCTAATTCATTCATACGATCCATTCTAATTCATTCGCACGAATGTATCCATTCTAAGTCATTCGTACGAACCATTATAATTCATTCGCACAATCTATTCTAATCCATTCGTACGATCCATTCTAATTCTTTCGCACGATCCATTCTAATTCAATTGTACAATCTTTTCTAATTCATTCATACAATCCATTCTAATTCTTTTGCACGAATGTATCCATTCTAATTCATTCGTACGATCTATTCTAATTCCTTCGTACGATCCATTCTAATTCCTTCGTACGATCCATTCTAATTCATTCCCATGAATGTATCTATTCTAATTCATACGTACGATCCATTCTAATTCGTTCATACGATCCAATCTAATTCATTCATACGATCCATTCTAATTCATTCGCACGAATGTATCCATTCTAATTCATTCATACGATCCATTCTAATTCATTCGCACAATCTATTCTAAATCATTTATACGATCCATTATAATTCATTAGCACGATCCATTCTAATTCATTCGTACGATCCATTCTATTTGTTTCGTACGATCCATTCTAATTCCTTCGTACGATCCATTCTAATTCATTCCCATGAATGTATCCATTCTAATTCATACATACATTCCATTCTAATTCATTTATACGATCCAATCTAATTTATTCATACGATCCATTCTAATTCATTCGCACGAATGTATCCATTCTAATTCATACATACGATCCATTCTAATTCATTCGCACAATCTATTCTAATTCATTCGTACGATCCATTCTAATTCATTAGCACGATCCATTCTAATTCATTCGTACAATCCATTCTAATTCATTCAAATTCGAATTCATTCATACGATCTATTCTAATTCATTCTTACAATCCATTCTAATTCATTCGCACGAATGTATCCATTCTAATTCATACATACGATCCATTCTAATTCATTCGCACAATCTATTCTAATTCATTCGTACGATCCATTTTAATTCATTAGCACGATCCATTCTAATTCATTCGTACAATCCATTCTAATTCATTCAAATTCGAATTCATTCATATGATCCATTCTAATTCATTCGCACGATCCATTCTAATTCATTCGCACGATCCAATCTAATTCCTTCGTACATTCTAATTCCTTCGTACGATCCATTCTATTTCATTCGTATGATCCATTCTAATTCATTCGTACGATCCATTCTAATTCATTCCCATGAATGTATTTATTCTAATTCATACATATGATCCATTCTAATTCATTTATACGATCCAATCTAATTCATTCATACAATCCATTCGAATTCATTCGCACGAATGTATCCATTCTAATTCATTCGTACGGTCCATTCTAATTCATTCACACAACCTATTCTAATTCATTCGTACGATCCATTCTAATTCATTAGCACGATCCATTCTAATTCATTCGTACAATCCATTCTAATTCATTTAAATTCGAATTCATTCATACGATCCATTCTAAATCATTCGTACGATCCATTCTAATTCATTCGCACGATCCATTCTAATTCATTCGTACGACCCATTCTAATTCATTCGCATGATCCATTCTAATTCATTCATATGATCCATTCTAATTCATTCATACAATCTATTCTAATTCTTTCGCACGAATGTATCCTAGCTAATTGATTCGTACGATCCACCCTAATTCCTTTGTATGATCCATTCTAATTCATTCGCACGAATGTATCCATTCTAATTCATTCGTAAGATCCATTCGAATTCATTCATATGATCCATTCTAATTCATTCGCACGATCCATTCTACTTCATTCATACGATCCATTATAATTCATTCGTACGATCCATTCTAACTCATTCGCACGATCCATTCGAATTCATTCATACGATCCATTCTAATTCATTCATACGATCCATTCTAATTCATTCGCACGAATGTATCCATTCTAATTCATTCGTACGATCCATTCTATTTCATTCGCACAATCTATTCTAATTCATTCGTACGATCCATTCTAATTCATTCGCACGATCCATTCTAATTCATTTGCACGATCCATTCTAATTCATTCATACAATCTATTCAAATTCTTTTGCATGAATGTATCCATTCTAATTCATTCGTACTATCCATTCTAATTCCTTCGTACGATCCATTCTAATTCCTTCATACGATCCATTCTAATTCCTTCGTACGATCCATTCTATTTCATTCGTATGATCTATTCTAATTCCTTCGTACGATCCATTCTAATTCATTCCCATGAATGTATCCATTCTAATTCATACGTACGATCCATTCTAATTTATTCATACGATCCAACCTAATTCATTCATACGATCCATTCTAATTCATTCGCATAAATGTATCCATTCTAATTCATTCGTATGATCCATTTTAATTCATTCGCACAATCTATTCTAATTCATTCATATGATCCATTCTAATTTATTAGCACGATCCATTCTAATTCATTCGTAAGATCCATTCTATTTTATTCGTACGATCCATTCGCACGAATGTATCCATTCTAATTCATTCGCACAATCAATTCTAATTCATTCGCACGAATGTATCCATTCTAATTCATTCGTACGATCCATTCTTAATCATTCGCACGATCCATTCTAATTCATTCATACGATCCAATCTAATTCTTTAATATGATCCATTCTAATTCATTCGCACGAATGTATCTATTCTAATTCATTCGTACGATCCATTCTAATTCATTCGCACAATCTATTCTAATTCATTCATGCGATCCATTCTAATTCATTAGCACGATCCATTCTAATTCAATCGTACAATCCATTATATTTCATTTGTATGATCCATTCTTACTCATTCGTTCGATCCATTCTAATTCATTCACATGAATGTATCCATTCTATTCCAATTCATTCGTACGATCCATTCTAAATCATTCGCACGATCCATTCTAATTCATTCATACGATTTATTCTAATTCATTCGTATGATCCATTACAATTCATTCGCACGATCCATTCTAATTCATTCATACGATCCATTCTAATTCATTCATACAATCCATTCTAATTCATTCGCTCGAATGTATCCATTCTTATTCATTCATACGATCCATTCGAATTCATTCATACGATCCATTCTAATTCTTTCATACGATCCATTCTAATTCATTCATACGATCCATTCTAATTCAATCGCATGAATGTATTCATTCGCACAATCTATTCTAATTCATTCATATGATCCATTCTAATTCATTAGCACGATCCATTCTAATTCATTCGTACGATCCATTCGATTTCATTCTTACGATCCATTCTTACTCATTCATACAATCTATTCTAATTCATTCGCACGAATGTATCCATTCTAATTCATTCGTACGATCCATTCTAATTCATTCACACGATCCATTCTAATTCATTCATGAGAACCATTCTAATTCATTCGTACGATCCATTTTAATTCATTCGCACAATCTATTTTATTTCATTCGTACGATCCATTCTAGTTCATTAGCACGATCCATTCTAATTCATTCGTACGATCCATTCTATTTCATTCGTACGATCCATTCTTACTCATTCGTACGATCCATTCTAATTCAATCACACTAATGTATCCATTCTAATTCATTCGTACGATCCATTCTAATTCATTCACACGATCCATTCTAATTCATTCATACGCTCCATTCTAATTCATTCGTAGGATCCATTCTAATTCATTCGCACTATCCATTCTAATTCATTCATACGATCCATTCTAATTCATTCATACAATCCATTCTAATTCTTTCGCACGAATGTATCCATTCTAATTCAATCGTACGATCCACCCTAATTCCTTTGTATAATCCATTCTAATTCATTCGCACGAATGTATCCATTCTAATTCATTCGTACGATCCATTCGAATTCATTCATACGATCCATTGTAATTCATTCGCATGATCCATTCTAATTCATTCATACGATCCATTCTAATTCATTCGCACGATCCATTCTAATTCATTCGCATGATCCATTCTAATTCCTTCGTACGATCCATTCTATTTCATTCGCATGATCCATTCTATTTGCTTAGTAAGATCCATTCTAATTCATTCCCATGAATGTATCCATTCTAATTCATACGTACGATCCATTCTTACTCATTCGTACGATCCATTCTAATTCTTTCGCACGAATGTAGCCATTCTAATTCATTCGTACGATCCACCCTAATTCCTTCATATGATCCATTCTAATTCATTCACACAAATATATCCATTCTAATTCATTTGTACGATCCATTCGAATTCATTCATACGATCCATTCTAATTCATTCATACAATCCATTCTAATTCATTCGCACGAATGTATCCATTCTAATTCATTCGTACGATCCATTCTAATTCATTCACACAATCTATTCTAATTCATTCGTACGATCCATTCTAATTCATTCACACGATCCAATCTAATTCATTTGTACGATCCATGCTAATTCATTTATACAATCCATTCTAATTCTTTTGCACGAATGTATCAATTCTAATTCATTCGTACGATCCATTCTAATTCCTTCGTACGATCCATTCTAATTCATTCGTACGATCCACCCTAATTCCTTCGTATGATCCATTCTAATTCATTCGTACGATCCATTCTAATTCATTAGCACGATCCATTCTAATTCATTCGTATGATCCATTCTATTTCATTGGTACGATCCATTCTTACTCATTCGTACGATCCATTCTAATTCATTCGCACGAATGTATACATTCTAATTCATTCGTACGATTCATTCTAATTCATTCGCATGATCCATTCTAATTCGTTCGTACGATCCATTCTTATTCATTCGCACAATCCATTCTAATTCATTCGTACGATCCATTCTAATTCATTAGCACGATCCATTCTAATTCATTAGCACGATCCATTCTATTTCATTCGTACGATCCATTCTTACTCATTCGTATGATCCATTCTAATTCATTCGCACGATTGTATCCATTCTAATTCCTTCGTACGATCCATTCTAATTCATTCGCACGATCCATTCTAATTCATTGAGTAAGACTAGACCGTACGAATGAAATAGAATGGATCATACGAATGAATTAGAATAGATAGTGCGAATGAATTAGAATGGATCGTACGAATGAATTAGAATGGATCGTATGAATCAAATAGAATGGATCATGCGAATGAATTAGACTGGATCGTACGAATGAATTAGAATGGATACATTTGTGCGAATGAATTAGAATGGATTGTACGAATTAGTAAGAATGGATCGTACGAATGAAATAGAATGGATCGTACGAATGAATTAGAATGGATCGTGCTAATGAATTAGAATGGATCGTACGAACGAATTAGAATAGATTGTGAGAATGAATACATTCGTTCGAATGAATTAGAATGGATCGTATGAATGAATTAGAATGGATCGTATGAATGAATTCGAATGGATCGTACGAATGAATTAGAATGGATACATTCGTGCGAATGAATTAGAATGGATCGTACGAATGAAATAGAATGTATCCATTCTAATTCTAATTTATTCATAGAATAGATCGTACGAAGGAATTAGAATGGATCGTACGAATGTATTAGAATGGATCGTACGAATGAATTAGAATGGATACATTCATGCGAATGAATTATATTGGATCGTACGAATGAGTAAGAATGGATCGTACGAATGAAATAGAATGGATCGTACAAATGATTTAGAATGGATCGTGCGAATGAATTAGATTGGATCGTGCGAATGAATTAAAATGGATCGTACGAATGAATTAGAATGGATACATTCGTGCGAATGAATTAGAATGGATCGTGTGAATGAATTAGAATGGATCATATGCATGAATTTGAATGGATCGTACGAATGAATTAGAATGGATCGTGCGAATGAATTAGAATGGATCGTACGAATGAATTAGAATGGATCGTATGAATGAATTAGAATGGATCGTGCGAATGAATTAGCATGGATCGTACGAATGAATTAGAATGGATACATTCGTGCGAATGAATTAGAATGGATCGTACTAATGAGTAACAATGGATCGTACGAATGAAATAGAATGGATCGTATGAATGTATCCATTCTATTTAATTCGTACGATCCATTCTTACTCATTCGTACGATCCATTCTAATTCATTCGCATGAATGTATCCATTCTAATTCATTCGTACGATCCATTCTAATTCATTCGCACGATCCATTCTAATTCATTCATACGATCCAATCTAATTCATTCGCACGAATGTATCCATTCTAATTCATTCGTATGATCCATTCTAATTCATTCGCACAATCTATTATAATTCATTCGTACGATCCATTCTAATACATTCGCACGATCCATTCTAATTCATTTGCACGATCCATTCTAATTCATTCATACAATCCATTTTAATTCTTTTGCACGAATGTATCCATTCTAATTAATTCGGACGATCCATTCTAATTCCTTCGTACGATCCATTTTACTTCAGTCGTATGATCCATTCTAATTCCTTCGTACGATCCATTCTAATTCATTCCCATAAATGTATCCATTCTAATTGCTTTGTATGATTCATTCTAATTCACTCGTACGATCCATTCTGTCGTATGTATCCATTCTAATTCATTCGTACGATCCATTCTAATTTATTCGCACGATCCATTCTAATTCATTCATACGATCCGTTCTAATTCATTCGTACGATCCATTCTAATTCATTCGCACGATCCATTCTAATTCATTCATACGATCCAATCTAATTCATTCGTACGATCCATTCTAATTCATTCGCACAATCTATTCTAATTCATTCGTACGATCCATTCTAATTCATTAGCACGATCCATTCTAATTTATTCGTACGATCCATTCAAATTCATTCGTATGACCCATTCTTACTCATTCGTACGATCTATTCTAATTCATTCGCACGATCCATTCTAATTTGTATGATCCATTCTATTTCATTCGTACGATCCATTCTTACTCATTCGTAGGATCCATTCTAATTCATTCGCACGAATGTATCCATTCTAAATCATTCGTACGATCCATTCAAATTCATTCACACGATCCATTCTAATTCATTCATACGATCCATTCTAATTCATTTGTACGATCCATTCTAATTCATTCGCATGATCCATTCTAATTCATTCATACGATCCATTCTAATTCATTCGTACAATCTATTCTAATTCTTTCGCACGAATGTATCTATTCTAATTCATTCATACAATCCATTCTAATTCTTTTGCACGAATATATCCATTCTAATTCAATCGTACGATCCATTCTAATTCATTCGCACAATCTATTCTAATTCATTCGTACGATCCATTCTAATCCCTTCGTACGATCCATTCTAATTCCTTCGTACGATCCATTCTATTTCATTCGTATGAACCATTCTAATTCCTTCGTACGATCCATTCTAATTCATTCCCATCAATGTATCCATTCTAATTCATACGTACGATCCATTCTAATTCATTCATACGATCCAATCTAATTCATTCATACGATCCATTCTAATTCATTCGTACGAACCATTTTAATTCATTCGCACGATCCATTCTAATTCATTCGCACGATCCATTTTAATTCATTCGCACGATCCATTCTAATTCATTCGCACGAATGTATCCATTCTAATTCATTCGTGCGATCCAATCTAATTCATTCGCACAATCTATTCTAATTCATTCATATGATCCATTCTAATTCATTCGCACGATCCATTCTAATTCATTTGCACGATCTATTCTAATTCATTAATACAATCCATTCTAATTCTTTTGCACGAATGTATCCATTCTAATTCATTCGTACGATCCATTCTAATTCATTCGTACGATGCATTCCAATTCCTTCGTACGATCCATTGTAATTCCTTCATACGATCCACTCTATTTCATTCATATGATCCATTCGAATTTCTTCATACGATCCATTCTAATTCATACGATCCATTCTAATTCATTCGCACGATCCATTCTAATTTATTCATACGATCCATTCTAATTCATTCATACGATCCATTCTAATTCATTCATACAATCCATTCTAATTCTTTCGCACGAATGTATCCATTCTAATTCATTCGTACTATCCACCCTAATTCCTTCGTATGATCCATTCTAATTCATTCACACGAATGTATCCATTCTAATTCATTCGTACGATCCATTCTAATTCATTCGTACGATCCATTCTAATTTATTCGCACGATCCATTCTAATTCATTCATACGATCCAATCTAATTCTTTCATACGATCTATTCTAATTCATTCGCACGAATGATTCCATTCTAATTCATCATACGATCCGTTCTAATTCATTCGCATGAATGTATCCATTCTAACTCATTCATACGATCCATTCTAATTCATTCACACGATCCAATCTAATTCATTCGCACGATCCATTCTAATTCATCATTCGCACAATCTATTCTAATTCATTCGTACGATCCATTCTAATTCATTAGCACGATCCATTCTAATTCATTCGTACGATCCATTCTATTTCATTCATACGATCCATTCTTACGCGTTCGTACGATCCATTCTAATTCATTCGCACGAATGTATCCATTCTAATTCATTCGCACGATCTATTCTAATTCATTAGCACGATCCATTCTAATTCATTCATACGATCCATTCTAATTCATTCATAAAATCCATTCTAATTCTTAAGCATGAATGTATCCATTCTAATTCATTCGTACGATCCACCCTAATTCCTTCGTATGATCCATTCTAATTCATTCGCAGGAATGTATCCATTCTAATTCATTCGTACGATCCATTCGAATTCATTCATACGATCCATTCTAATTCATTCATACGATCCATTCTAATTCATTCGCACGAATGTATCCATTCTAATTCATTCGCACGATCCATTCTAATTCATTCGCACAATCTATTCTAATTCATTCGTACGATCCATTCTAATTCATTAGCACGATCCATTCTAATTCATTCGTACGATCCATTCTAATTCATTCGCACGATCCATTCTAATTCATTCATACGATCCATTCTAATTTATTCATACAATCCATTCTAATTCTTTCGCACGATTGTATCCATTCTAATTCATTCATACGATCCATTCTAATTCCTTCGTACGATCCATTCGAATTCATTCATACGATCCATTCTAATTCATTCATACGATCCATTCTTATTCATTCGCACGAATGTATCTATTCTAATTCTTTTATACGATCCATTCTAATTCATTCGCACGATCCAATCTAATTCATTCGCATGATCCATTCTAATTCATCATTCGCACAATCTATTCTAATTCATTCGTACGATCCATTCTAATTCATTAGCACGATCTATTCTAATTCATTCGTACGATCCATTCTATTTCATTCGTACGATCCATTCTTACTCATTTGTACAATCCAATCTAATTCATTCGCATGAATGTATCCAATACAATTCATTCGTATGATCCATTCTAATTCATTCGCACGATCCATTCTAATTCATTCATACGATTCATTCTAATTCATACGTACGATCCATTCTAATTCATTCGTATGATCCATTCTAATTCATTGATACGATCGATTCTAGTTCATTCGCACGATCTGTTCTAATTCATTCGTACGATCCATTCTTACTTATTCGTACGATCCATTCTAATTCATTCGCACGAATATATCTATTCTAATTCATTCGTACGATCCATTCTAATTCCTTCATACGATCCATTCTATTTCATTCATACGATCCATTCTAATTTATTCATACAATCCATTCTAATTCTTTCGCACGAATGTATCCATTCTAATTCATTCGTACGATCCACCCTAATTCCTTCGTTTGATCCATTCTAATTCATTCACACGAATGTATCCATTCTAATTCATTCGTACAATCCATTTGAATTAATTCATACGATCCATTCTAATTCATTCGCACGAAGGAATTAGAATGAATCATACGAATGAATGAATTAGAATGGATCATACGTACGAATGTATTAGAATGGATACATTCATGCGAAAGAATTAGAATGGATTGTATGAATGAATTAGAATGGATCATATGAATGAAATAGAATGGATCGTACGAAGGAATTAGAATCGATCGTAAGAATGAATTAGAATAGATATATTCGTGCGAATGAATTAGAATGGATCATACGAATGAGTAAGAATGGATCGTACGAATGTATTAGAATAGATCATACGAATGAATTAGAATGGATCGTACGAATGAATTAGAATGAATTAGAATGGATCATGCGAATGAATTAGAGTGGATTGTGCGAATGAATTAGAATGGATTGTGCGAATGAATTAGAATGGATTGTGCGAATGAATTAGAATGGATTGTGCGAATGAAATAGAATAAATTAGAATGGATTGTGCGAATGAATTAGAATGGATCATACGAATGAATTACAATGGATCGTATGAATGAATTAGAATGGTTCATGCGAATGAAGTAGAATAGATCGTACGAATGAATTAGAATAGATACATTCGTGCGAATGAATTAGAATGGATCATACGAATGAGTAAGAATGGATCGTACGAATAAAAGAGAATGGATCCTGCGAATGAATTAGAATGGATATTATGAATGAATTAGAATGGATGGTATGAATGAATTAGAATGGATCGTGCGAATGAATTAGAATGGATCGTAAGAATAAATTAGAATGGATACATTCGTGCGAATGAATTCGAATGGATCATACGATGGAATTAGGGTGGATCGTACGAATAAAATAGAATGGATTATACGAATGAATTAGAATGGATCGTGCTAATGAATTAAAATGGATTGAAAGAATGAATTAGAATAGATTGTGTGAATTAATTAGCATGGATCGTATGAATGAATTAGAATGGATCGTATGAATGAATTAGAATGGATCGTGCGAATGAATTAGAAGAGATCGTACGAATAAGTAAGAATGGATCGTATGAATGAAATAGAATGGATCGTGCGAATGAATTAGAATGGATCGTATGAATGAATTAGAATGGATCGTACGAATGAATTAGAATGGATCGTGCGAATGAATTAGAATGGATCGTACGAATGAATTAGAATGGATCGTACGAATGAATTAGGATGGATACATTCGTGCGAATGAATTAGATTGGATCGTACGAATGAGTAAGAATGGATCGTACAAATGAAATAGAATGGATCGTACGAATGAATTAGAATGGGTCGTGCTAATGAATTAGAATGGATCGTACGAATGAATTAGAATAGATTGTGCGAATGAATTAGAATGGATCGTACGAATGAATTTGAATGGATACATTCGTGCGAAAGAATTAGAATGGATTGTATGAATGAATTAGAATGGTTCGTATGAATGAATTAGAAAGGATCGTGCGAATGAATTAGAATGGATCGTAAGAATGAATTAGAATGGATCGTATGATTGAATTAGAATGGAACGTGCGAATGAAGTAGAATGGATCGTACGAATGAATTAGAATGGATACATTCGTGCGAATGAATTAGAATGGATCGTACGAATGAATTAGAATGGATCGTACAAATGAATTAGAATGGATCGTACGAATGAATTAGAATAATCCATTCTAATTCATTCGTACAATCTATTCTAATTCATCCATACGATCCATTCTAATTCATTCATACAATCCATTCTAATTCTTTCACATGAATGTATTCATTCGTACGATCCATTCGAATTCATTCATACGATCTATTCTAATTCATTCGCACGATCCAATCTAATTCATTCATACGATCCATTCTAATTCATTCGTACAACCTATTATAATTCATTCGCACGATCTATTCGAATTCATTCATACGATCCATTCTAATTCCTTTGTACGATTAATTCTAATTCCTTCGTACGATCCATTCTAATTCATTCGTACGATCCACCCTAATTCCTTCGTATGATCCATTCGAATTCATTAGCACGATCCATTCTAATTCATTCGTACGATCCATTCTTTTTAATTCATACGATCCATTCTTACTCATTCGTACGATCAATTATAATTCATTTGCACGAATGTATCCAGTCTAATTCATTCGTACGATCTATTCTAATTCATTCGCACGATCCAGTCTAATTCATTCGCACGATCCATTCTAATGATTCGCACGATCCATTCTAATTCATTCGCACGATCCATTCTAATTCTTTCATACGATCCATTCTAATTCATTCATACTATCTATTCTAATTCATTCATACGATCCATTCTAATTCATTCATACGATCCATTGTAATTCCTTCCCACGAATGTATCCATTCTAATTCATTCGTACGATCCATTCTAATTCACTCGCACAATCTATTCTAATTCATTCGTACGATTCATTCTAATTCATTCGCACGATCCGTTCTAATTCATTTGTACGATCCATTCTAATTCATTCATACAATCCATTCAAATTCTTTTCACGAATGTATCCATTCTAATTCATTCGTACGATCCATTCTAATTCCTTCCTACGATCCATTCTAATTCCTTCATACGATCCATTCTAATTCTTTCATACGATCCATTCTAATTCATTTATACGATCCATTCTAATTCATTCGTACGATCCATTCTAATTCATACGTACGATCCATTCGAATTCATTCATACGATCCACGATCCATTCTAATTCATTCGCACGAATGTATCCATTCTAATTCATTCGTACAATCTATTCTAATTCATACGTACGACCCATTCGAATTCATTCATATGATCCATTCTAATTCATTCATACGATACATTCTAATTCATTCGCACGAATGTATCCATTCTAATTCATTCGTACGATCCATTCTAATTCATTTGTACGATCCAATCTAATTCATTCGTACGATCCATTCTAATTCATTCGTACGATCCATTCTATTTCGTTCGTACGATCCATTCTAATTCATTCATACGATCCATTCTAATTCTTTCGCACGAATGTATCTATTCTAATTCATTCGTACGATCCATTTGAATTCATTCATACAATCCATTCTAATTCATTCATACGATCCATTCTAATTAATCGCACGAATGTATCCATTCTAATTCATTCGTACGATCCATTCTAATTCATTCGCACAATCTATTCTAATTCATTCGTACGATCCATTCTAATTCATTCGCACGATCCATTCTAATTCATTTGCACGATCCATTCTAATTCATTCTTACAATCCATTCTAATTCTTATGCACGAATGTATCTATTCTAATTCATTTGTACGATCCATTCTAATTCATTCGTACGATCCATTCTAATTCCTTCATACGATCCATTCTAATTCCTTCGTACGATCCATTCTATTTCATTCGCATGATCCATTCTAATTCCTTCGTACGATCCATTATAATTCATTCCCAGGAATGTATCCATTCTAATTCATACGTACGATCAATTCCAATTCATTCATACGATCCATTCTAATTCCTTCGTACGATCCATTCTAATTCCTTCATACGATCCATTCTAATTCATTCCCATGAATGTATCCATTCTATTTCGTATGTACGATCCATTCTAATTCATTCATACGATCCAATCTAATTCATTCATACGATCCATTCTAATTCAATCGCACGAATGTATCCATTCTAATTCATTCTAATTCCTTCATACGATCCATTCGTACGATCTATTCTAATTCATTCGCACGAATGTATCCATTCTAATTCATTCTAATTCATTTATATGATCCATTCTATTTCATTCGTACAATTCATTCTATTTCATTCGTACGATCCATTCTTACTCATTCGTACGATCCATTCTAATTCATTCGCACGAATGTATCCATTCTAATACATTCGTACGATCCATTCTAATTCATTCGCACGATCCATTCAAATTCATTCATACGATCCATTCTAATTTATTCGTACGATCCATTCTAATTCATTCGCACAATCTATTCTACTTCATTCGTACGATCCATTCTATTTCATTCGCACGATGCATTTTAATTCATTCGCACGAATGTATCCATTCTAATTCATTCATAAGATCCATTCTAATTGATTCGCACAATCGAATGAAATAGAATGGATCGTATGAAGGAATTAGAATGGATCGTACGAATGAATTAGAATGGATACATTCGTGCAAAAAAATTAGAATGGATTGTATGAATGAATTAGAATGGATCGTGCAAATGAATTAGAATGGATCGTAAGAATGAATTAGAATGGATCGTACGAATGAATTAGAATAGATTCTGCGATTGAATTAGAATGGATAGTACGAATGAATTAGAATTGATACATTCGTGTGAATGAATTAGAATGGATCGTATGAATGAATTAGAATAGATCGTATGAATGAATTCGAATGGATCGTACAAATGAATTAGAATGGATACATTCGTGCGAATGAATTAGAATGGATCATACGAAGGAATTAGGGTGGATCGTACGAATGAATTAGAATGGATACATTCGTGCAAAAGAATTAGAATGGATTGTATGAATGAATTAGAATGGATCGTATGAATAAATTAGAATGGATCGTGCGAATGAATTAGAAAGGATCGTACGAATGAATTAGAATCGATCGTATGAATGAATTAGAATGGATCGTGCGAATGAATTATAATGGATCGTACGAATGAATTAGAATGGATACATTCGTGCGAATGAATTAGAATGGATCGTACGAATAAAATAGAATGGATCCTACGAATAAAATTGAATGGATCGTGCTAATGAATTAGAATGGATCGTACGAATCAATTAGAATAGATTGTGTGAATGAATTATAATGGATCGTACGAATGAATTAAAATGGATCGTATGAATGAATTAGAATATATCGTGAGACTGAATTAGAATGGATCGTATGAATGAATTAGAATGGATACATTCATGCGAATGAATTAGAATGGATCGTACGAATGAGTAAGAATGGATCGTACGAATGAAATAGAATGGATCATACGAATGAATTAGATAGGATCATGCTAATGAATTAGAATGGATCGTATGAAGGAATTAGAATAGATTGTGCGAATGAATTAGAATGGATCGTACGAATGTATTAGAATGGATACATTCGTGCGAATGAATTGGAATGGATCGTACGAATGAGTTAGAATGGATACATACATGCGAAAGAATTAGAATGGATTGTATGAATGAATTAGAATGGATCGTGTGAATGAATTAGAATGGATCGTGCGAATGAATTAGAATGGATCATACGAATAAATTAGAATGGATCGTATGAATGAATTAGAATGGATCGTGCGAATGAATTAGAATGAAATAGAATGGATCGTGCAAATGAATTAGAATGGATCGTACGAATGAATTAGAATGGATCGTATGAATGAATTAGAATGCATATATTCGTGCGAATGAATTAGAATGGATCGTATGAATGAATTAGATTGGATCGTATGAATGAATTAGAATGGATCGTACGAATGAATTAGAATGAATTAGAATGGATCCATTCTAATTCCTTCATACGATCCATTCTAATTCATTTCCATGAATGTATCCATTCTAATTCATACGTACGATCCATTCTAATTCATTCATAACGTACGATCCATTCTAATTCATTCGTACGATCCATTCTAATTCATACGTACGATCTATTCAAATTCATTCATACGATCCATTCTAATTCATTCATACGATCCATTCTAATTCATTCGCACAAATGTATCCATTCTAATTCATTCATACGATCAATTCTAATTCATTCGCACGATCCAATCTAATTCATTCGCACGATCCATTCTAATTCATTTATACGATCCATTCTAATTCATTCGTACAATCCATTCTAATTCATTCATACGATCCATTCCAATTCATTCGCACGAATGTATCCATTCTAATTCATTCGTAGATCCATTCTAATTCATTCATACTTTCCATTCTAATTCATTCGTACGATCCATTCTAATTCATTCGCACAAATATTTCCATTCAAATTCATTCGTACGATCCATTCTAATTCATTCGCACTATCCGTACTAATTCATTCGTGCGATCCATTCTTACTCATTCGTACGATCCATTCTAATTCTTTCGCATGAATGTATCCATTCTAATTCATTCGTACGATCCACCCTAATTCCTTCATTTGATCCATTCTAATTCAATCGCACGAATGTATCCATTCTAATTCATTCGTACGATCCATTCGAATTCATTCATACGATATATTCTAATTCATTCAAACGATCAATTAGAATGGATTAGAATGGATCGTACGTATGAATTGGAATGGATATATACATGGGAATGAATTAGAATGGATCGTAAGAATGAATTAGGGTTGATCGTGCGAATGAATTAGAATGGATACATTCGTGCGAATGAATTAGAATGGATCGTGCGAATGAATTAGGATGGATCGTACGAATGAATTAGAAATGATACATTCGTGCGAATGAATTAGAATGGATCGTACGAATGAGTAAGAATGGATCGTACCAATGAAATAGAATGGATCGTACGAATGAATTAGAATAGATCGTGCTAATGAATTAAAATGGATCATATGAATAAATTAAAATAGATCGTACGAATGAATTAGAATGGATCGTACGAATGAATTAGAATGGATTGTATGAATGAATTAGAATGGATCGTGCAAATGAATTAGAATGGATCGTACGAAGGAATTAGAATGGATCGTACGAAGGAATTAGAATGGATCGTATGAAGGAATTAGAATGGATCCTATGAATGAATTAGAATGGATCGTACGAATGAATTAGAATGGATACATTCGGGCAAAAGAATTAGAATGGATCGTACGATTGAATTAGAATGGATCGTACGAATGAATTAGAATGGATCGTATGAATGAATTAGAACGGATCGTATGAATGAATTCGAATGGATCATACAAATGAATTAGAATGGATAAATTCGTGCGAATGAATTAGAATGGATCATACGCCTTTGTACGATCCATTCTAATTCCTTCGCACGATTCATTCTAATTCTTTCGCACGAATGTATCCATTCTAATTCATTCGTACGATCCATTCTTATTTATTCAAACGATCCATTCTTGATTATTCGCACGATCGTACGTATGAATTAGAATGGATCGTACGAATGAGTAAGAATGGATCGTATGAATGAAATAGAATGGATCGTATGAATGAATTAGAATGGATCGTGCGAATGAATTAGAATGCATCGTACGAATGAGTACGAATGGATCGTACGAATGAAATAGAATGGATCGTACGTACGATCCATTCTAATTCATTCATACGATCCATTCTAATTCATTCGCACGAATATATCCTTTCTAATTCCTTCGTACAATCCATTCGTACGATCCATTCTATTTCCTTCGCACGAATGTATCCATTCTAATTCATTCGTACGATCCGTTCTAATTCATTCGCACAATCTATTCTAATTCATTCGTACGATCCATTCTAATTCATTAGCACGATCCATTCTAATTCATTCGTACGATCCATTCTATTTCATTCGTACGATCCATTCTTACTGATTCGTACGATCCATTCTAATTCATTCGCACGAATGTATCCATTCTACTTCATTCGTACGATCCATTCTAATTCATTCGCACGATCTATTCTAATTCATTCATACGATCCAATCTAATTCATTCGTACAATCCATTCTAATTCATTCGCACGAATGTATCCATTCTAATTCATTCGTACGATCCATTCCAATTCATTCGCACAATCTATTCTAATTCATTCGTAGGATCCTTTCTAATTCATTAGCACGATCCATTCTAATTCATTCGTACGATCCATTCTATTTCATTCGTACGATCCATTCTTACTCATTCATATGATCCATTCTAATTCATTCGCACGAATGTATCCATTCTAATTCATTCGTACGATCCATTCTAATTCATTCGCACGATCCATTCTAATTCATTCATAAGATCCATTCTAATTCATTTGCACGATTCATTCTAATTCATTCATACGATCCATTCTAATTCATTCATACAATACATTCTAATTCTTTCGCATGAATGTATCCATTCTAATTCATTCGTACGATCCACCCTAATTCCTTTGTATGATCCATTCTAATTCATTCACACGAATGTATCCATTCGAATTCATTCATACGATCCATTCTAATCCATTCATACGATCCATTCTAATTCATTCGCACGAATGTATCTATTCTAATTCATTCGCACGATCCATTCTAATTCATTCGCACATTGGATCGTACGATGAATTAGAATGGATCATGCAAATGAATTTGAATGGATCGTACGAATGAATTAGAATAGTGCGAATGAATTATAATGGATAGTACATATGAATTAGAATGGTTACATTCTAGGGAATGAATTAGAATGGATCGTACGAAGGAATTAGAATGGATCATACGAATAAAATAGAATGGATCGTACAAATGAATTATAATGGATCATACGAATGAATTAGAATGGATCGTACAAATGAATTAGAATGGATTGTGCTAATGAGTAAGAATGGATCGTACGAATGAAATAGAATGGATCGTACGAATGAATTAGAATGAATCTTGCTAATGAATTAGAATGGATTGTACGAACGACTTAGAATAGATTGTGTGAATGAATTAGAATGGATCGTGCGAATGAATTAGAATGGATACATTCGTGCGAATGAATTTGAATGGATCATACGAATGAATTAGAATGGATCGTATGAATGAATTAGAATGGATCGTATGAATGAATTCGAATGGTTCGGACGAATGAATTAGAATGGATACATTCGTGTGAATGAATTAGAATGGATCATACGAAGGAAATAGGGTGGATCGTACGAATGAATTAGAATGGATACATTCGTGCGAAAGAATTAGAATGGATTGTATGAATGAATTAGAATGGATCGTATGAATGAATTAGAATGGATCGTGCGAATGAATTAGAATGATCGTACGAATGAATAAGAATGGATACATTCGTGCAAATGAATTAGAATGGATCGTATGAATGAGTAAGAATGGATCGTACGAATGAAATAGAATGGATCGTACGAATGAATTAGAATGGATCGTGCTAATGAATTAGAATGGATCGTACGAATGAATTAGAATAGATTGTGCGAATGAATTAGAATGGATCGTACGAATGAATTAGAATGGATACATTCGTGCGAATGAATTAGAATTGATCGTATGAATGAATTAGATTGGATCGTTTGAATGAGTTAGAATGGATCGCACCTATGAATTAGAAAGGATACATTCATGGGAATGAATTAGAATGGATCATACGAAGGAATTATAATGGATCATACGAATGAAATAGAATGGATCGTACGAAGGAATTAGAATGGATCGTACGAATGAATTAGAATGGATACATTCGTGCAAAAGAATTAGAATGGATTATATGAATGAATTAGAATGGATCGTACAAATGAATTAGAATGGATCGTACGAATGAATTAGAATGGATCATACGAATGAATTAGAATGGATCGTACGAATGAACTAGAATGGATCGTGCTAATGAAATAGAATGGATCGTACGAACGAATTAGAATGGATCGTACGAATGAGTAAGAATGGATCGTACGAATGAAATAGAATGGATCGTACGAATGAATTAGAATGGATCATGCGAATGAATTAGATTGGATCATGTACGATTCATTCTAATTCATTCGCAAGAATGTATCCATTCTAATTCATTCTAATTCCTTCGTACGATCCATTCGTACGATCCATTCTAATTCATTCGCACGAATGTATTCATTCTAATTCATTCGTATGATCCATTCTAATTCCTTCGCACAATCTATTCTAATTCATTCGTATGATCCATTCTAATTCATTCGCACGATCCATTCTAATTCATTTGTACGATCCATTTTAATACATTCATACAATCCATTCTAATTCTTTTGCACGAATGTATCCATTCTAATTCATTTGTATGATCCATTCTAATTCATTCGTACGATCCATTCTAATTCATTCATACGATCCATTGTAATTCATTCGTACAATCCATTCTAATTTATTCATACAATCCATTCTAATTCATTCGATCGAATGTATCCATTCAAATTCATTCGTACGATCCATTCGAATTCATTCATACGATCCATTCTAATTCTTTCATACGATCCATTCTAATTCATTCGCACGAATGTATCCATTCTAATTCATTCGTACGATCTATTCTAATTCATTCGCACGATCCAATCTAATTCATTCGCACGATCCATTCTAATTCATTCGTACCATTCTAATTCACTCATACGATCCATTCTAATTCATTCGTAAGAATGTATCCATTCTAATTCATTCTAATTCCTTCGTACGATCCATTCTAATTCCTTCGCACGAAAATATCCATTCTAATTCATTCTTACGATCCATTCTAATTCATTCATACGATCCATTCTAATTCATCCGTACGATCCATTCTAATTCATTCATACGATCCATTCTAATTCATTCGTTTGACCCATTCTAATTCCTTCGTATGATCCATTCTAATTCATTCCCATGAATGTATCCATTCTAATTCATACGTACGATCCCTTCGTACGATCCATTCTAATTCCTTCGTACGATCCATTCTAATTCCTTCGTACGATCCATTCTAATTCATTCCCATGAATGTATCCATTCTAATTCATACGTACGATCCATTCTAATTCATTCATACGATCTAATCTAATTTATTCATACGATCCATTCTAATTCATTTCGCATGAATGTATCCGTTCTAATTCCTTCGTACGATCCATTCTAATTCATTCGTACGATCCATTATAATTCATTCATACGATCCATTCTAATTCATTCATACAATCCATTCTAAATCTTTCGCACGAATGTATCTATTCTAATTCATTCGTACGATCCGCCCAAATTCCTTCATATGATCCATTATAATTCATTCGCACGAATGTATCCATTCTAATTCATTCGTACGATCCATTCGAATTCAATCATACGATCCATTCTAATTCATTCGCACGATCCATTCTAATTCATTCATACGATCCATTCTAATTTATTCATACGATCCATTCTAATTCGTTCGCATCATCCATTCTAATTCATTTGCACGATCCATTTTAATTCATTCGTACGATCCATTCAAATTCATTCATATGACCCATTCTATTTCATTCGTACGATCCATTCTTACTCATTCGTACGATCCATTTTAATTCATTCTCACGATCCAATCTAATTCATTCGCACGAACCATTCTAATTCATTCGTACGATCCATTCTATTTCATTCGTACAATCCATTCTTACTCATTCGTACGATCTATTCTAATTCATTCGCACGAATATATCCATTCTAATTTATTCGTACGATCCATTCTAATTCAATCGCACAATCCATTCTAATTCATTCATACGATCCATTCTAATTCATTCGTACGATCCATTCTAATTCATTCATACAATCAATTCTAATTCTTTTGCACGAATGTATCCATTCTAATTCATTCGTACGATCCATTCTAATTCATTCGCACGATCCATTCTAATCCATTCATACGATACATTCTAATTCATTCATACAATCCATTCTAATTCTTTCGCACGAACGTATCCATTCTAATTCATTCGTACGATCCACCCTAATTCCTTCGTATGATCCATTCTAATTAATTCGCACGAATGTATCCATTCTAATTCATTCGTACGATCCATTCGAATTCATTCATACGATCCATTCTAATTCATTCATACGATTCATTCTAATTCATTCATACGATCCATTCTAATTCATTCGTACGATCCATTCGGTTTTATTCGTACGATCCATTCTTACTCATTCGTACGATCCATTCTAATTCATTCACACGAATGCATCCATTCTAATTCATTCGTACGATCCATTCTAATTCATTCGCATGATCCATTCTAATTCATTCGTACGATCCATTCAAATTCATACGTACAATCTATTCTAATTCATTTGTACGATCCATTCTAATTCATTAGCACGATCCATTCTTATTCATTCGTATGATCCATTCTATTTTATTCGTACGATCCATTCTTACTCATTCGTATGATCCATTCTAGAATGGATCGTGCGAATGAATTAGAATAGATCGTACGAATGAATTAGAATGGATCATGCGAATGAATTAGAATGGATCGTACGAATGAATTAGAATGGATCGTACGAATGAATTATAATGGATCGTACGAATGAATATGAATTAGAATGGATCGTATGAATGAATTAGAATGGATCGTACGAATGAATTAGAATGGATCGTACGAATGAATTAGAATGGATTGTACGAATGTATCCATTCTAATTCATTCCTTTGTGCGATCCATTCTAATTCATTAGCATGATCCATTCTAATTCATTCGTACGATCCATTCTAATCATTCGCACGAATGGATCTTACTCATTCATACGATCCATTCGAATTCATTAGCATGATCCATTTTAATTCATTTGCACGATCCATTCTAATTCATTCATACAATCGATTCTAATTCTTTTGCACGAATGTATCTATTCTAATTCATTCGTACGATCCATTCTAATTCCTTCGTACGATCCATTCTAATTCCTTCGTACGATCCATTCTAATTCATTCGTACGATCCATTTTAATTCGTATGATCCATCCTAATTCATTCGTACGATCCATTCGAATTCATTCGTACGATCCATTCTAATTCATTCGTACGATCCATTCTAATTCATTCGCACGATCCATTCTAATCTAGTCTTATTCATTCGTACGATCCATTCTAATTCATTCGTACGATCCATTCTAATTTATTCGTACGATCCATTCTAATTCATCCATACAATCCATTCTATTTCATTTGAATTAGGGTGGATCGTATTAATGAATTAGAATGGATACATTCATGCGAAAGAATTAGAATGGATTGTATGAATGAATTAGAATGGATCGTATGAATGAATTAGAATGGATCGTGCGAATGAAGTAGAATGGATTGTGCTAATGAGTAAGAATGGAACGTACGAATGAAATAGAATGGATCGTACGAATGAATTAGAATGGATCTTGCTAATGAATTTGAATGGATCGTACGAATGAATTAGAATAGATTGTGCGAATGAATTAGAATGGATCATGCGAATGAGTTAGAATGGATACATTCGTGCGAATGAATTAGAATGGATCGTATGAATGAATTAGAATGGATCGTATGAATGAATTCGAATGGATCGTACGAATGAGTTAGAATAGATACATTTGTGCAAATGAAATAGAATGGATCATACGAAGGAATTAGGGTAGATCGTACGAATGAATTAGAATGGATACATTCGTACGAATGAATTAGAGTAGATCGTATTAATTAGAATGGATATGTTCGTACGATCGTTTCTAATTCATTCATACGATCCATTCTAGTTCATTCATACGATCCATTCTAGTTCATTCGTATGATCCATTCTTACTCATTCGTACGATCCATTTGAATTTATTCGTACGATCTATTCTAATTCAATCGCACAATCTATTCTAATTCGTTCGTACGATCCATTCTAATTCATTAGCACGATCCATTCTAATTCATTCATACGATCCATTCTATTTCATTCGTACGATACATTCTTACTCATTCGTACGATCCATTCTTATTCATTCGCACGAATGTATCCATTCTAATTCATTCGTACGATCCATTCTATTTCATTCGTACGATCCATTCTAATTCATTCATACGATCCATTCTAATTCATTCGCACGAATGAATCCATTCTAATTCATTCGCACGATCCATTCTAATTCATTCATACGATCCATTCTAATTCATTCGTACGATCCACCCTAATTCCTTTGTATGATCCATTCAAATTCATTCGCACGAATGTATCCATTCTAATTCATTCTAATTCATTTGCACGATCCATTCAAATTCATTCATACGATCCATTCTAATTCATTCATACGATCCATTCTAATTCATTCGCACGAATGTATCCATTCTAATTCATTCGTACGATCCATTCTAATTCATTCGCACAATCTATTATAATTCATTCGTTCGATCCATTCTAATTCATTCGTATGATCCATTCTAATTCATTCGCATGATCCATTCTAATTCATTCATAAGATCCATTCTAATTCCTTAGTACGATCCATTCTATTTCATTCGTATGATCCATTCTAGTTCCTTCGTACGATCCATTCTAATTCATTCCCAAGAATGTATCCATTCTAATTCATACGTACGATCCATTCTTACTCATTCATACGATCCATTCTAGTTCTTTCGCACGAATGTATCCATTCTAATTCATTCGCACAATCTATTCTAATTCGTGCGAATGAATTAGAATGGATCGTACGAAGGAATTAGAATGGATACATTCGTGCAAAAGAATTAGAATGGATTGTATGAATGAATTATAATGGATCGTACAAATGAATTAGAATGGATCGTACTAATGAATTAGAATGGAAAATTCGTGATAATGAATTAGAATGGATCGTATGAATGAATTAGAATGGATTATACGAATGAATTAGAATGGATCGTATGAATGAATTAGAATGGATCGTGTGAATGAATTAGAATGGATCGCACGAATGAATTAGAATGGATACATTCGTGCGAAAGAATTATAATGGATTGTATGAATGAATTAGAATGGATCGTACGAATGAATTAGAATGGATCGTTTGAATGAATTAGAATGGATCGTGCGAATGAATGAGAATGGATCATACGAATGAATTTGAATGGATCGTACGAAGGAATTAGAATGGATCGTGTGAATGAGGATACATTCGTGCGAATGAATTAGAATGGATCGTAGAAATGAGTAAGAATGGATCGTACGAATGAATTAGATTGGATATATTCATAGGAATGAATTAGAATGTATCGTGCGAATGAATTAGAATGGATCGTACGAAGGAAATTAGAATGGATCGTATGAATGAATTAGATTGGATCGTATGAATGAATTAGAATGTACCGTATGAATGAATTAGAATGGATCGTGCGAATGAATTAGAATGAATCGTATGAATGAATTAGATTGGATCGTATGAATAAATTAGAATGGATCGTATGAATTAATTAGAATGGATCGTATGAATGAATTAGAATGGATACATTCATGGGAATGAATTTGAATGAATCATATGAATGAATTAGAATGGATCGTGCGAATGAATTAGAATGGATCGTACGAATGAATTTAGAATGGATCGTATGAATGAATTAGATTGGATCGTATGAATGAATTAGAATGGATTGTGTGAATGAATTAGAATGGATCGTGCGAATGAATTAGAATGAATCGTATGAATGAATTAGATTGGATCGTATGAATGAATTACAATGGATCGCACGAATGAATTTGAATGGATCGTATGAACGAATTTGAATGGATCGTATGAATGAATTCGAATGGATCGTACGAATGAATTAGAATGGATACATTCGTGCGAATGAATTAGAATGGATTATACAATGGAATTAGGGTGGATCGTACGAATGAATTATAATGGATCGTACAAATGAATTAGAATGGATCGTATGAACGAATAAGAAAAGATTGTGCGAATGAATTAGAAAGGATCGTACGAATGAATTAGAATGGATTGTGCTAATGAGTTGAATGGATCGTATAAATGAATTAGAATGGATCGTGCGAATGAATTAGAATAGATCGTACGAATGAATTAGAATTGATACATTCGTGCGAATGAATTAAAATGGATCGTACGAATGAGTAAGAATCGATCGTACGAATCAAATAGAATGAATCATACGAATGAATTAGAATGGATCGTGCTAATGAATTAGAATGGATCGTATGAATGAATTAGAATGGATCGTGCGAATGAATTAGAATGGATCGTGCGAATGAATTAGAATGGATCGTACGAATGAGTAAGAATAGATCGTACGAATGAAATAGAATGGATCGTACGAATGAATTAGCATGGATCATGCTAATGAATTAGAATGGATCGTACGAATGAATTAGAATAGATTGTGCGAATTAATTAGAATGGATCGTACGAATGATCTAGAATGAATACATTCGTGCGAATGAATTAGAATGGATCGTATCAATGAAATAGATTGGATCGTATGAATGAATTAGAATGGATTGTACGTATGAATTAGAATGGGTACATTCATGGGAATGAATTAGAATGGATCGTACGAATGTATTCGAGTGGATCGTACGAATGAATTAGAATGGATACATTCATCCGAATGAATTAGAATGGATCGTATGAAGGAATTAGGGTGCATCGTCAAAATTAATTAGAATGGATACATTCGTGCGAAAGAATTAGAATGGATTGTATGAATGAGTTAGAATGGATCGTATGAATGAATTAGAAAGGATCGTGCAAATGAAGTAGAATGGATCGTACGAATGAATTAGAATGGATCGTACAAATGAATTAGAATGGATTGTGCGAATGAATTAGAACGGATCGTACGAATGAATTAGAATGGATACATTCGTGCGAATGAATTTGAATGGATCGTATGAATGAGTAAGATTGGATCGTACGAATGAAATAGAATGGATCGTACGAATGAATTAGAATGGATCGTGCAAATGAATAATAAAGGATCGTACAAATGAATTAGAATAGATTGTGCGAATGAATTAGAATGGATCGTACGAATGAATTAGAATGGATACATTCGTGCGAATGAATTAGAATGGATCGTATGAATGAATTAGATTGGATCATATGAATGCATTAGAATGGATCGTACGTATGAATTAGAATGGATACATTCATGGGAATGAATTTGAATGGATTGTACGAAGAAATTAGAATGAATCATACGAATGAAATAGAATGGATCATACGAAGGAATTAGAATGGATCGTACGAAGGAATTATAATGGATCGTACGAAGGAATTAGAATGGATCGTACGAATGAATTAGAATGGATACATTCGTGCAAAAGAATTAGAATGGATTGTATGAATGAATTAGAATGGATCGTGCAAATGAATTTGAATGGATCGTGCGAATAAATTAGAATGGATCGTACGAATGAATTAGATTAGATTGTTTGGATGAATTAGAATGGATCGTACGAATGAATTAGAATGGATACATTCGTGCGAATGAATTAGAATGGATCGTATGAATGAATTCGAATGGATCGTATGAATGAATTCGAATGGATCATATGAATGAATTAGAATGGATACATTCGTGCGAATGAATTAGAATGTATCATATGAAGGAATTAGGGTGGATCATACGAATGAATTAGAATGGATACATTCGTGCGAAAGAATTAGAATGGATTGTATGAATGAATTAGAATGGATGGTCGAATGAATTAGAATGGATGGGACGAATGAACTAGAACAGATTATGCTAATGAATTAGAATGGATCGTACAAATGAATTAGAATAGATTGTGCGAATAAATTAGAATGGATCGTACGAATGAATTAGAATAGATACATTCGTGAGAATGAATTAGAATGGATCGTATGAATGAATTAGAATGGATCGGATGAATGAAATATAATAGATTGTGCGAATGAATTAGAATTGATCGTACGAATGAATTAGAATGGATACATTCGTGCGAATGAATTAGAATGGATCGTACGAATAAGTAAGAATGGATCGTATGAATGAAATAGAATGGATCGTACGAATGAATTAGAATGGATCGTGCTAATGTATTAGAATGGATCGTACGAATGAATTAGAATAGATTGTGCGAATGAATTAGATTGGATCATACGAATGAATTAAAATGGATACATTCGTGCGAATGAATTAGAATGGATCGTATGAATGAATTAGATTGGATCGTATGAATGAATTAGAATGGATCATACATATTAATTAGAATGGATACATTCATGGGAATGAATTAGTGTACGAAGGAATTAGAATGGATCATACGAATGAAATAGAATGGATTGTATGAAGGAATTAGCGTGGATCGTACGAAGGAATTTGAATGGATCGTACGAAGGAATTTGAATGGATCGTACGAATAAATTAGAATAGATACATTCATGCAAAAGAATTAGAATGGATTGTATGAATGAATTAGAATGGATCGTGCGAATGAATTAGAATGGATCGTACGAATGAATAAGAATGGATCATACGAATGAATTAGAATGGATCGTACGAATGAATTAGAATGGATACATTCGTGCGAATGAATTAGAATGGATCATATGAATGAATTAGAATGGATCGTATGGATGAATTCTAATGGATCGTATGTATGAATTAGAATGGATCGTACGAATGAATTAGAATGGATCGTAAGAATGAGTAAGAATGGATCGTACGAAAGAAATAGAATGGATCGTACGAATGAATTAGAATGGATCGTGCGAATGAATTAGAATGGATCGTATGAATGAATTAAAATAGAATATGCGAATGAATTACAATGGATCGTATGAATGAATTAGAATATATACATTCAAGCGAATGAATTAGAAAGGATCGTACGAAGGAATTAGAATTAATTAGAATGGATATATTCGTGCGAATGAATTAGAATGGATCGTATGAATGAATTAGATTGGATCATATGAATGAATTAGAATGGATCGTACGTATGAATTAGAATGGATACATTCATGGGAATGAATTAGAATGGATCGTACGAATGAATTAGAATGGATTGTACGAAGGAATTAGAATGGATCGTATATATGAATTCTATTTCATTCTATTTCATTAGCACGATCCATTCTAATCCATTCTAATTCATTCATACAATCCATTCTAATTCATACGAAGGAATTAATTCATACGATCCATTCTAATTCATTCGTACGATCTATTCTATTCATTCGTACGATCCATTCTAATTCATTTGCACGAATGTATCCATTCTAATAAATTCGTACGATCCATTCTAATTCATTCGTACAATCTATTCTAATTCATTAGAACGATCCATTCTAATTCATTCGCACGATCCATTCTGATTCATTTGCACGATCAATTCTAATTCATTCGCACGAATGTATCCATTCTAATTTATTCATATGATCCATTCTAACTCATTCATACGATCCATTCTAATTCGTACGATCCATTCTATTTCATTCGTACGATCCTTTCCTACTCATTCGTACGATCCATTCTAATTCATTCGCACGAATGTATCCATTCTAATTCATTCATACGATCCATTCTAATTCATTCGCACGATCCATTCTAATTCATTCATACGATCCATCCTAATTCATTCGTACGATCCATTCAAGTTCATTCGTACGATCCATTCTATTTTATTAGCACAATCCCTTCTAATTCATTCATACGATCCATTCTAATTTGTACGATCCATTCTAATTCATTCATATAATCTATTCTATTTCATTCGTATGATCCATTCTAATTCATTCATACGATCCATTCTATTTCATTCGTACGATCCATTCTTACTCATTCGTACGATCCATTCTAATTCATTTGCACGATCCAATCTAATTCATTCGCACGATCCATTCTTATTCATTCGTACGATCCATTCTATTTCATTCGTACGATCCATTCTTACTCATTCATACGATCCATTCTAATTCATTCGCACGAATGTATCCATTCTAATTCATTTGTACGATCCATTCTAATTCATTCGCACGATCCATTCTAATTCATTCATAATATCCATTCTAATTCATTCGTATGATCCATTCTAATTCATTCATACAATCCATTCTAATTATTTCGCACGAATGTATCCATTATAATTCATTCATACGATCCATTCTAATTCATTCGAACGATCCATTCTAATTCATTCATGTGATCCATTCTAATTCATTCACACGAATGTATCCATTCTAATTCATTCGTACGATCCATTCTAATTCAGTCGCACAATCTATTCAAATTCATTCGTACGATCCATTCTAATTCATTCGCACGATCTATTCTAATTCATTCGTACGATCCATTCTATTTTATTAGTACGATCCTTCTTACTCATTCGTACGATCCATTCTAATTCATTCGCACGAATGTATCAATTCTAATTCATTCGTACGATCCATTCTAATTCATTCAAACGATCCATTCTAATTTATTTATACGATCCATTCTGATTCATTCATACGATCCATTCTAATTCATTCGCACGATCCATTCTAATTCATTCATATGATCCATTATAATTCATTCATACAATCCATTCTAATTCTTTCGCACGAATGTATCCATTCTAATTCATTCGTACGATCCATTCTAATTCATTCGCACAATCTATTCTAATTCATTCGTACTATCCATTCTAATTCATTCGCACGATCAATTCTAATTCATTTGCACGAATGTATCTATTCTAATTCATTCGTACGATCCATTCTAATTCATTCGCACGATCCATTCTAATTCATTCGTACGATCCATTTGAATTCATTCATACGATCCATTCTAATTCATTCATATGATCCATTCTAATTAATTCGCATGAATGTATTCATTCGCACAATCTATTCTAATTCATTCGAGCGATCCATTCTAAATCATTAGCACGATCCATTCTAATTCATTCGTACGATCCATTCTATTTCATTCGTACGATCCATTGTTACTCATTCGTACGATCCTTTCTAATTCATTCGCACGAATGTATCCATTCTAATTCATTCGTACAATCCATTCTAATTCATTCTCACGATCCATTCTAATTTATTCATACAAGCCATTCTAATTCATTCGTACGATCCATTCGAATTCATTCGCATCATTTATTCTAATTCATTCGTATAATCCATTCTAATTCATTAGCACGATCCATTCTAATTCATTCGTACGATCAATTCTATTTCATTCGTACGATCCATTCTTACTCATTCGTACTATCCATTGTAATTCATTTGCACGAATGTATCCATTCTAATTCATTCATACGATCCATTCTAATTCATTCGCACGATCCATCTAATTCATTCATATGATCCATTCTAATTCATTCGTACGATCCATTCTAATTCATTCGCACGATCCATTCTAATTCATTCATACGATCCATTCTAATTCATTCATACAATCCATTCTAATTCTTTCGCACGAATGTATCCATTCTTTTTCATTCATACAATCCATTCTAATTCTTTCGCACGAATGTATCCATTCTAATTCATTCGTACGATCCATTCTAATTCATTCGCACAATCTATTCTAATTCATTCGTATGATCCATTCTAATTCCTTCGTACGATCCATTCTAATTCCTTCGTACGATCCCTTCTATTTCATTCGTATGATCCATTCTAATTCCTTCGTACAATCCATTCTAATTCATTCCCATGAATGTATCCATTCTAATTCATACGTACGATCCATTCTAATTCATTCATACGATCCATTCTAATTCATTCATACGATCCATTCTAATTCATTTGCACAAATGTATCCATTCTAATTCATTCGTACGATCCATTCTAATTCATTCGCACAATCTATTCTAATTCATTCGTACGATCGATTCTAATTCATTCGTACGATCCGTTCTAATTCATTCGTACGATCCATTCTAATTCATTCGCACAATCCATTCTAATTCCTTCGCGCGATCCATTCTAATTCCTTCGCATGATCCATTCTAATTGCTTCGCACGATCCATTCTAATTCATTTGTATGATCCATTCTTACTCATTCATACAATCCATTCTAATTCATTCGCACGAATGAATCCATTCTAATTAATTCGTACGATGCATTCTAATTCATTCGCTCAATCCATTCTAATTCATTCATACGATCCATTCTAATTCATTCATACAATCCATTCTAATTCTTTCGTATGAATGTATCCAATATAATTCATTCGTACGATCCACCCTAATTGCTTCATATGATCTATTCTAATTCATTCGCACGAATGTATCCATTCTAATTCATTCGTACGATCTATTCGAATTCATTCATACGATCAATTAGAATGGATCGTACGAATGAATTAGAATGGATACATTCGTACGAATGAATTAGATAGGATCGTACGAATGAGTAAGAATGGATCGTACGAATGAAATAGAATAGAACGTATGAATGAATTAGAATGGATCGTGCGAATGAATTAGAATGGATCGTACGAATGAGTAAGAATGGATCGTACGAATGAAATAGAATGGATCGTACGAATGAATTAGAATGGATCGTGCTAATGAATTAGAATGGATTGAACGAGTAAATTAGAATAGATTGTCCGAATGAATTAGAATGGATCGTATGAATGAATTAGAATGGATCGTACAAATGAATTAGAATGGATCGTATGAATGAATTAGAATGGATCGTACGAATGAATTAGAATAGATTGTGCGAATGAATTAGAATGGATCGTACGAATGAATTAGAATGGATCGTATGAATGAATTAGGATGGATCGTACGGATAAGTAAGAATGGATCCTACGTATGAATTAGAATGGATCGTACGAATGAGTAAGAATAGATCGTACGTATGAATTAGAATGGATACATTCATGGGAATGAATTAGAATGGATCGTACGAAGGAATTAGAATGGATCATATGAATGAAATAGAATGGATCGTACGAAGGAATTAGAATGGATAATACGAAGGAATTATAATGGATCGTAGGAATGAATTAGAATGGATACTTTCGTGCAAAAGAACTAGATAGATTGTATGAATGAATTAGAATGGATCGTGCGAATAAATTAGAATGGATCGTGCGAATGAATTAGAATAGATTGTGCGAATGAATTAGAATGGATCGTACGAATGAATTAGAATGGTACATTCGTGCGAATGAATTAGAATGGATCGTATGAATGAATTAGAATGGATCGTATAAAGGAATTAGAATGGTTCGTGCGAAGGAATTAGAATGGATCGTACGAATGAATTAGAATGGATACATTCGTGCGAATGAATTAGAATGGATCATACGAATGAGTAAGAATGGATCATACAAATGAATTAGAATGGATCGTGCGAAGGAATTAGAATGGATCATGCGAAGGAATTAGAATGGATCGTGCGAAGGAATTAGAATGGATCATGCGAATGAATTAGAATGGATCGTACGAATGAATTAGAATGGACACATTCGTGCGAATGAATTAGAATGGATCGTATGAATCAATCATAATGGATCGTATTAGAATGGATTGTATGAATGAATTAGAATGGATCGTATGAATGAATTAGAATGGATCGTGCGAATGAATTAGAATGGATCGTACGAATGAATTAGAATGGATCGTACGAATGAATTAGAATGGATCTTGCGAATGAATTAGAATGGATCGTACGAATGAATTAGAATGGATACATTCGTGGGAATAAATTAGAATGGATCGTACGAATGAGTAAGAATGGATCGTACGAATGAAATAGAATGGATCGTACGAAAATTAGAATAGATTGTGCGAATGAATTAGATTGGAACATGCGAATGAATTAGAATGGATTGTACGAATGAATTAGAATGGATACATTCGTGCGAATGAATTAGAATGGATCGTATGAATGAATTATAATGGATCGTCTGAATGAATTTGAATGAATCGTACGAATAAATCAGAATGGATACATTCGTGCGAAACAATTAGAATAGATCATACGAAGGAATTAGGGTGGATCGTACGAATGAATTAGAATGGATACATTCATGTGAAAGAATTAGAATGGAATGTATAAATGAATTTGAATGGATCGTAAGAATGAATTAGAATGGATCGTGCGAATGAATTACAATGGATCGTACGAATGAATTAGAATGGATCATATGAATGAATTAGAATGGATCGTGCGAATGATTTAGAATGGATCGTACGAATGAATTAGAATGGATACATTCGTGCGAATGAATTAGAATGGATCGTACGAATGAATTAGAATTGATCGTGCTAATGAATTAGAATGGATCGTACGAATGAATTAGAATAGATTGTGTGAATGAATTAGAATGGATCGTACGAATGAATTAGAATGGATACATTCGTGCGAATGAATTAGAATGGATCGTATTAATGAATTAGATTGGATCGTATGAATGAATTAGAATAGATCATACGTATAAATTAGAACGGATATATTCATGGGAATGAATTAGAATGGATCGTACGAAGGAATTAGAATGGATCATACGAATGAATTAGAATGGATCGTACGAAGGAATTAGAATGGATCGTACGAAGGAATTAGAATGGATCGTACGAATGAAATAGAATGGATACATTCATGCAAAAGAATTAGAATGGATTACATGAATGAATAAGAATGGATCATGCAAATGAATTAGAATGGATCGTGCGAATGAATTAGAATAGATCGTATGAATGAATTAGAATAGATTGTGCGAATGAATTAGAATCGATCGTATGAATGAATTAGAATGGATCGTATAAATGAATTAGAATGGATCGTACGAATGAGTAAGAATGGATCGTATGAATGAATTAGAATGGATCGAGCGAATGAATTAGAATAGATCGTGCGAATGAATTAGAATGGATGCATTCGTGCGAATGAATTAGAATGGATCATACGAATGAATTAGAATGGATCATATGAATGAATTAGATTGGATCGTGTGAATGAATTAGAATGGATCGAATGAACGAATTAGAATGGATACATTTGTGCGAATGAATTAGAATGGATTGTATGAATGAATTAGATTGGATCGTATGAATGAATTAGAATGGATCATGTGAATGAATTAGAATGGATCGTACGAATGAATTAGAATGGATCGTACGAATGAATTAGAATGGATACATTCGTGCGAATGAATTAGAATGGATCATATGAAGGAATTAGATTGGATAAATTCGTGCGAATGAATTAGAATGGATTGTATGAATGAATTAGAATGGATACATTCGTGCGAATGAATTAGAATGGATACATTCGTGCGAATAAATTAGAATGGATTGTATGAATTAGAATGGATACATTCGTGCGAATGAATTAGAATGGATCGTACGAATGAATTAGAATGGATCGTATGAAAGAATTAGAATGGATCGTATGAATAAGTTAGAATGGATCGTATGAATGAATTAGAATGGATCGTATGAATGAATTAGAATGGATCGTATGAATGAATTCGTATGGATCGTACGAATGAATTAGAATGGATACATTCGTGCACGAATGTATCCACGAAGGAATTAGAATGTACGTATGAATTAGAATGAATTAGAATGGATCGTACGAATGAATAGAATGGATCGTACGAATAAATTAGAATGGATCGTGCTAATGAATTAGAATGGATCGTACGAATGAATTATGATGGATCGTAGGTATGAATTAGAATGGATATTTTCATGGGAATGAATTAGAATGGATTGTACGAAGGAATTAGATTGGATCAAACGAATGAAATAGAATGGATCGTACGAAGGAATTAGAATGGATCATACGAAGGAATTAGGGTGGATCGTACGAATGAATTAGAATGGATCATACGAAGGAATTAGGGTGGATCGTACGAATGAATTAGAATGGATCATGCAAATGAATTAGAATGGATCTTGCGAATGAATTAGAATGGATCGTACGAATGAATTAGAATAGATTGTGCGAATGAATTAGAATTGATTGTATGAATGAATTAGAATGGATCGTATGAATGAATTCGAATAGATCGTATTATTGAATTAGAATGGATCGTGCGAATGAATAAGAATGGATCGTACGAATGAATTAGAATGGATCATATGAATGAATTAGAATGGATCATGCGAATGAATTAGAATGGATCGTACGAATGAATTACAAGGGATATATTCGTGCGAATGATTTAGAATGAATCGTACGGATGAGTAAGAATGGATCGCACAAATGAAATAGAATGGATCGTACAAATGTATCCATTCTATTTCATTCGTACGATCCATTCTTACTCATTCGTATGATCCATTCTAATTCATTCGCACGAATGTATCCATTCTAATTCATTCGCACGATCTATTCTAATTCATTAGTACAATCCATTCTAATTGGTTCGTACGATCCATTCTAATTCATTCGTACGATCCATTCTAGTTCATTCGTACGATCCACCCTAATTCCTTCGTATGATCCATTCTAATTCATTCGCACAAATGTATCCATTCTAATTCATTCTAATTCATTTGCATGATCCATTCTAATTCATTCATACGATCCATTCTAATTCATTCATACGATACATTCTAATTCATTCGCACGAAAGTATCCATTCTAATTCATTCATACGATCCATTCTAATTCATTAGCACGATCCATTCTAATTCTTTCGTACGATCCATTCTAATTCATTCGTACGATCCATTCTTACGATCCATTCTAATTTATTCGTATGATCCATTCTAATTCCTTTGTACGATTCATTCTAATTTATTCGTACGATCCATTCTTTCCTATGTATCAATTCTAATTCATTCGTACAATCAATTCTAATTCATTCGCACGATCCATTCTTACTCATTCGTACGATCCATTCTAATTAATTCGCACGATCCAATCTAATTCATTCACACGATCCATTCTAATTCATTCGTACGATCCATTCTATTTCATTCGTACGATCCATTCTTACTCATTCGTACGATCCATTCTAATTCATTCACACGAATGTATCCATTTTAATTCTGTCGTATGATCCATTCTAATTCATTCGCCCGATCCATTCTAATTCATTCATACGATCCATTCTAATTCTATCGTACGATCCATTCTAATTCATTCATACAATCCATTCTAATTCTTTCACACAAATGTATCCATTCTAATTCATTCGTACGATCCATTCTAATTCATTCATACGATCCATTCTAATTCATTCATACGATCCATTCTAATTCATACGTATTACGACCCATTCTAATTCATTCATACGATCCATTCTAATTCATTCGCACGAACGTATCCATTCTAATTCATTCGTACGATCCATTCTATTTCATTCATACGATCCAATCTTACTCATTCGTACGATCCTTTCTAATTCATTCGCACGAATATATCCATTCTAATTCATTCATACGATCCATTCTAATTCATTCGCACGATAAATTCTATTTCATTCGTACGATCCATTCTTACTCATTCGTACGATCCTTTCTAATTCATTCGCACGAATGTATCCATTCTAATTCATTCATACGATCCATTCTAATTCATTCGCACGATCCATTCTAATTCATTCATACGAGCCATTCTAATTCATTCGTACGATCCATTCGAATTCATTCTCATCATTTATTCTAATTCATTCGTATGATCCATTCTAATTCATTAGCACGGTCCATTCAAATTCATTCGTACGATCCATTCTATTTCATTCGTACGATCCATTCTTACTCATTCATACGATCCATTATAATTCATTTGCACGAATGTATCCATTCTAATTCATTCGTACGATCCATTCTAATTCATTCGCACGATCCATTCTAATTCATTCATATGATCTATTTTAATTCATTCGTACGATCCATTCTAATTCATTCGCACGATCCATTCTAAATCATTCATACGATCCATTCTAATTCATTCATACAATCCATTCTAATTTTTTCGCACGAATGTATCCATTCTAATTCATTCATACAATCTATTCTAATTCTTTCGCACGAATATATCCATTCTTATTCATTCGTACGATCCATTCTAATTCATTCGCACAATCTATTCTAATTGATTCGTATGATCCATTCAAATTCCTTCGTACGATCCATTCTAATTCCTTCGTACGATCCCTTCTATTTCATTCGTATGATCCATTCTAATTCCTTCGTACGATCCATTCTAATTCATTCCCATGAATTTATCCATTCTAATTCATACGTACGATCCATTCTAATTCATTCATACGATCCAATCTTATTTATTCATATGATCCATTCTAATTCATTTGCACAAATGTATCCATTCTAATTCATTCATACGATCCGTTCTAATTCATTCGCACAATCTATTCTAATTCATTCGTACAATCTATTCTAATTCATTTGTACGATCCATTCTAATTCATTCGTACGATCAGTTCTAATTCATTTGTATGATCCATTCTAACTCATTCGTACGATCCATTCTAATTCATTCGCACGAATGTATCCATTCTAATTCATTCGTACGATCCATTCTAATTCATTCGCATGATCCATTCTAATTCATTGATACGATCCATTCTAATTCATTCATACAATCCATTCTAATTCTTTCGCATGAATGTATCCATTATAATTCATTCGTACGATCCATCCTAATTGCTTCATATGATCTATTCTAATTCATTCGCACGAATGTATCCATTCTAGTTCATTCGTATGATCTATTCGAATTCATTCATACGATCAATTATAATGGATCGTACGAATGAATTAGAATGGATATATTCGTCCGAATGAATTAGATAGGATCGTACGAATGAGTAAGAATGGATCGTACGAATCAAATAGAATGGATCGTATGAATGAATTAGAATGGATCATGCGAATGAATTAGAATGGATCGTACGAATGAGTAAGAATGGATCGTACGAATGAAATAGAATGGATCGTACGAATTAATTAGAATGGATCGTGCTAATGAATTAGAATGGATTGTACGAGTGAATTAGAATAGATTGTGCAAATGAATTAGAATGGATCGTACGAATGAATTAGAATGGATCGTACAAATGAATTAGAATGGATCGTATGAATGAATTAGAATGGATCGTGCGAATGAATTAGAATGGATCGTACGAATGAATTAGAATAGATTGTGCGAATGAATTAGAATGGATCGTACGAATGAATTAGAATGGATCGTATGAATGAATTAGGATGGATCATACGAATAAGTAAGAATGGATCGTACGTATGAATTAGAATGGATCGTACGAATGAGTAAGAATGGATCGTACGTATGAATTAGAATGGATACATTCATGGGAATGAATTAGAATGGATCGTACGAAGGAATTAGAATGGATCATACGAATGAAATAGAATGGATCGTACGAAGGAATTAGAATGGATCGTACGAAGGAATTAGAATGGATCGTACGAATGAATTAGAATGGATACAAAAGTGCAAAAGAATTAGATAGATTGTATGAATGAATTAGAATAGATCGTGCGAATGAATTAGAATGGATCGTGCGAATGAATTAGAATGGATCGTACGAATGAATTAGAATAGATTGTGCGAATGAATTAGAATGGATCGTACAAATGAATTAGAATGGATACATTCATGCGAATGAATTAGAATGGATAGTATGAATGAATTAGAATGGATCGTATGAAAGAATTAGAATGGTTCGTGCGAAGGAATTAGAATGGATCATACGAATGAATTAGAATGGATACATTCGTGCGAATGAATTAGAATGGATCGTACGAATGAGTAAGAATGGATCATACAAATGAATTAGAATGGATCGTGCGAAGGAATAGAATGGATCGTGCGAAGGAATTAGAATGGATCGTATGAACGAATTAGAATGGACAAATTCGTCCTAATGAATTAGAATGGATCGTATGAATCAATCAGAATGGATCGTATTAGAATGGATTGTATGAAAGAATTAGAATGGATCATATGAATGAATTAGAATGGATCGTGCGAATGAATTAGAATGGATCGTACAAATGAATTAGAATGGATCATATGAATGAATTAGAATGGATCGTGCGAATGAATTAGAATGGATACATTCGTGGGAATGAATTAGAATGGATCGTACGAATAAGTAAGAATGGATCGTACGAAAGAAATAGAATGGATCGTTCGAATGAATTAGAATAGATCGTGTGAATGAATTAGATTGGAACGTGCGAATGAATTAGAATGGATCGTACGAATGAATTAGAATGGATATATTCATGCGAATGAATTAGAATGGATCGTATGAATGAATTATAATGGATCGTCTGAATAAATGGATCTAGAGTATCCATCCATGAAAGATAGGAGCTCGTGGCCGGTGGTGGTATCGACGAGCATATCTATCCTTGGCATGGGGAATGGATCTTTGGGACAAGCTTTGTTGAGGTTTGTGAAGTCGATGCACACTCTGACCTTCCCATTCTTCTTTGGGACAACAACTATGTTGGAGATCCAAGTAGGATACTCTACTTCACGAATGAAGCCTGCTGCGAGTAACTTACTGATCTCCTCTTGAACTGCAACTTGTAGCTCTGGTCGAATTGTGTGTGGCTTTTGCTTGACAGGCTTCACTTCTTCTTTGATTGCTAGTCGATGGCACGCGTCGTCTGGATTGATCCCAGGCATGTCTTCGAAGCACCATGCGAAGACGTCGATGTTGGACTGAAAGAAGGATACCATGTCTCGTGCTTCTGCGTTGCTGAGACCGGTACCGATGAATGTTTCTCGTGGGAGATTTTTGTTGCCGATATTGATTGGAATAATTTCTTCGATTGAAGGTGAAGTCTCCCACTCGATCGGTGGAGGTTCGGACAACGAGATCTCCTTTGATTGCTATTTCGAAGAGGGACCAGCTTCGTCTCATGGCCACTTTGGAGGAGCAATATTGATCTTGCGATCTGTTTTTGCAGCAGCAGCTTCACAAGATCGCCCGGCTTGTTGGTCTCCTCGAATGCAGATGATGCCTTCTCCCGTTGCGAATTTGAGTAGTTGATGGTAAGAAGAGGAAATAGCATTGATCTGGTGGAGGAATGGTCGCTCGAGAATGGCGTTGTAGCTGGATGTTCCTTCAACGATCGCAAATCTCACCGATACTTGAGTCTCTTGGCTGAGGTCAAGGGTGAATCTTGATTTACCCACTGTTATACTTTGCTCACCATTGAAGCCAGTAATCACCGTGGGGACGACTTCGAGACTTGTATACTTATGTCCCAGACGTTTGAAATAGTCTGAGAACATAATGTCGATGGAGCGTCTAGTATCGATGAGGATGCGGTTGACGGTGCTCCCGTCGATGACGAGCTTTAGGACCAGAGGGTCTCGATGTGGAGTATGAACTCCTTAAAGGTCTGAGTCATTGAAGACAATGGAGGGCCAGGCTAAGCCCTTAATAGGCTTCTCGATCCAGGTATCCTCCTTGTTTGCTGCAGAGCGAACATGGAAGATGCGTCGAATTTGTCTATCGACTTCTTTCCTGGTCAAAGCTTGATTATGCAATGAACCATGAATGCCAAAGAGGTTGGCATTCACAGTAATAGGTGATCGGTTAGAAGAGATCTGGTGGACCCAGTAAGCCTCTTTCCCCTTTGCAGAGGTTCGGCGTTGATCTTGTCCGCCTCTAACGAACTCTTGAATATGGCCTTCGCGCAATAGATCTTCAAGATGAAATCTCAGTCGATAGCACCGATCGGTAGAATGGCCATGACTTTGGTGGAAGTCGCAATAAACTATTTTGTCTGCAGTGACTTTGGTGTCAGGCTGCAGAGGATTAGGCCTACGGAGAAACTCCTCGTAATTAATGCGATCGAGGATTTGCTCGATCGGTAGATTCCACTCGGTGAAAATGACCTTCGGGGGAGATCGGCATCCATCGTTTCTTAAACGTTTGTTGGCAGGTGGAGCTGCTGCCTCAACGTTGTGAGCTTTGGCAGTATACTTTGGAGCTTCCCTCTCGGCAGGCCTTCGCTTTGTCTCCCGTCCCTTTCGGGCTACTTGATCATCCTCAACCTCAATTTCCCTTTTGATTCGATCAAACATTGAACCCAGGGAAGGAGGAGGATTGCGAATGAAGTCATTGTAGATATGCAGGTCAAAGCGGAGTGTATTCTGGAAAGCTAACATGATAGCTTCATTATCCAGATGCCTCCCAGAGAGGGCGACGTGCTCATTGTGGAATCTCCTTATGAAGCTGCGGAGACTCTCGTCGGCACCCATCCTTAGCCGATAGAGAGAGTCGAGCTTCTTCTCAGGCTTCAAGTTCAGCTAATAATATTGCACGAAGAGCTTGGCCAAAACACTGAACTGGGTGATGGACCCAGCTCGGAGATTATAGTACCAATCGAGTGATGGCTCGTCGAGGCTCCCAGCGAAGGTGCGACAAAGTACGTGGTTCTCTTCTTCGTGCGGCGTCAGAGCTTGCATAAAGGCTAGTATATAGAGAGTTGGATCTCCTTTGACACAATTGAATTTGGGGAGAGTGGGAGTTCTCCATCCCCTTGGAAATATCGACTCAAAGAGACTTCGATGGAGAGGTTCGGCAGAGGAGTATCCGTCCCTACGACCATGCCCTCGACTTGGATGTAGATCAAGAGGCAAGATCAAGAGGTCTTGTTCAGGCCTCTGAATATCAGTAGGTTGGAGTCGGTGACGAAGGTCTGATCCAAACCCACGCTGAAGCGGAATAGATGGAGAAACTCTATTCTTTGAGGGAGCCCCTTTCATCTGATGTCTCCTTGAGATGTCGGGCTTTGAAGGTGCCTTCCTGTTGCAGTTGCAATCAGAAGAGGATTGGGAGGACTCATCGTCGAGGCGATCCCAAACACTCTGGTTCCATGGGGCAGCAGAAGGAGTTGAGTCGCGATGAATCCTCTCAAGGGCAGTAGTGCCCATTGATCTCCGTTGCTCGGAGTGGATTGATTGTCGTGGCAGATTGACCTTCTCATTAGTCGAGGGGATAGGAAGAGCAATTCCAGCCTCGGAGGCTACCTTATTGAGTGCATCCCTTTCAGTAGTGAGGGCGGCATTCTGCTTTGCTAATTGAAGCAATTAGAAGTCGACTGCCGAGATTTGATAGGTCGATAGAGGGTTCTCAGCAGGAGTAGGGGCAGTTTGCCCAATTGATTGATGAGGAGGAGGGGCGATCGGTCGATCGACTGATCTCTCGCTTCCTGAGTGAACCCCCACATCGGGGACATCAAGGGGCTATCCGAAATTGAGCCTTTGACTCATTGAACGAGTCTCAGAACGAGGTTGATGAGTGTTACTTCCTTCAGGTTGACCCTGATGCTTCGTCCTCGCCATTTAGAGAGCGAAGGGTGCAACGAGAGTGCCGATGTCCTAACGGTTGTCTGCTTAACCGAAGGGGCGAGGAAGTTTGGCTATCTGGATCGGTTGTCTGCTCAACCGATCTAATAGTCATTGTAGAGAGGACTTGGCTTTTTGTTCGGATCCCATAGACGGTTCCAAACTGTGGGCGAAAATCTTCGTGCTGACCCGAAGACTTCGCCGCACCAGTCAATCGAGGTTCGAGTTGAAGATCGTTGTTCGATGTATTGATTGAAGTTGAAGCTTCCGATATGCAAGCAGAGAGAGATGCAATCAGAGAGTTGACACGAGAGATGTGATCTCGGAGTTCAGCCAAAGCCTACGTCTCCGTGCTATAGGGAGCAACCCGAATTCACTAACACTTGTATCGAAGTGATCTCGACAGGCCGAGTATCACTGAAACCACTCTGATCTCTTCAAAGGCAAGAAGAAGATCGAAGAGAGGAGGAGGGATGGAGAGATAGAAATTCCAGAGCTCTGGTTCCTGAAAATCAAATCTCAGAACTGGAAATCGAATCTCGGATCTCATTTACATTTGAAGGGTCTGCTATTTATAGAGTTTTCTGGTGGCAAATGGTGATTTCTACCGTCGTATCTGGGGATCCTCCAGGAGGGGCTGGTGGGTCCCCCTGTAGTCTTCATGGGCCGATCAGGCAGGGCCGGTGGGTCCCTTGGTAGTCTTCGTGGGCCCACCAGGCATACCGGTGGGTCCCGCGGTAGTCTTCGTGGGCCCACCAGGCAGGGCCGGAGGATCCCGCGGTAGTTTTCGTGGGTCCACCAGGCAGGGCCGGTGGGTCCTGCTGTTTGCAGACTTCTTGCCAAAATTTGCACCCAGACGAATAAATTAGAATGGATCGTACGAATGAGTAAGAATGGATCGTACGAATGAAATAGAATGGATCGTACGAATGAATTAGAATGGATCATGCTAATGAATTAGAATTGATCGTATGAATGAATTAGAATAGATTGTGCGAATGAATTAGAATGGATCGTACGAATGAATTAGAATGGATCATATGAATGAATTAGAATGGATCGTGCGAATGAATTCGAATGGATCGTACGAATGAATTAGAATGGATTGTACGAATGAATTAGAATGGATAGTACGAATGTATTAGAATGGATCCATTCGTGCGAATGAATTAGAATGGATCCTATGAATTAGAATGGATCGTACGAATGAAATAGAATGGATCGTACGAATGAATGAAATAGAATGGATCGTACGAATGAATTAGAATAGATTGTGCGAATGATGAATGAGAATGGATCGTGTGAATGAATTAGATTGGATCGAACGAATGAATTAGAATGGATCGTACAAATGAATTAGAATAGATTGTGTGAATGAATTAGATTGGATCGTACGAATAAATTAGAATGGATCGTACGAATGAATTTGAATAGATTGTGCGAATGAATTAGAATGGATCGTACGAATTGGATCATATGAATGGAATAGAATGGATTGCACGAATGAATTAGAATTAGAATGGATCGTACGAATGAGTAAGAATGGATCGTATGAACGAGTACGAATGGATCATTCATTCCCATGGATCGTATTAATAAATTAGATTGGATCGTACGAATGAATTAGAATGGATCATACTGGATACATTCGTGCACGAATGTATCCATTCTAATTCATTCGTACGATCCATTCTAATTCATTCGCACGATCCATTCTAATTTATTCATACGATTCATTCTAATTCATTCGTACGATCCATTCTAATTCATTCGTACGAATGTATCTATTCTAATTCATCCGTACAATCCATTCTAATTCATTCACACGAATATATCTATTCTAATTCATTCGTATGATCCATTCGAATTCATTCATACGATCCATTCTAATTTATTCGCACGAATGTATCCATTCTAATTCATTCGTACGATCCATTCTAATTCATTTGTATGATCCATTCTAATTCATTCATACAATCCATTCTAATTCTTTTGCACGAATGTATCCATTCTAATTCATTGTACGATCCATTCTAATTCCTTTGTACGATCCATTCTAATTCTTTCGTATGATCCATTCTAATTCATTCGCACGAATGTATCCATTCTAATTCATTCGTACGATCCATTCTAATTCATTCGCACAATCTATTCTATTTTATTCGTACGATCCATTCTAATTCATTGACACGATCCATTCTAATTCATTTGCATGATCCATTCTAATTCATTCATACAATCCATTCTAATTAGAATGGATCGTACGAATGAATTAGACTGGATTGTATGAATGAATTAGAATGGATCGTGCTAATGAATTAGAATGGATCGCACGAATGAATTAGAATAGATTGTGCGAATGAATTAGAATGGATCATACGAATGAATTAGAATGGATCGTATGAATGAATTAGAATGGATCGTGCGAATTAATTAGAATGGATCGTATGAATGAATTAGAATGGATATATTCGTACGAATGAATTAGAATGGATTATACGAATGAGTAAGAATGGATCGTACGAATGAAATAGAATGGATCGTACGAATGAATTAGAATGGATCGTGCGAATGAATTAGATTGGATCGTGCGAATGAATTAGAATGGATCGTATGAATGAATTAGAATGGATACGTTCATGCGAATGAATTAGAATGGATTGTATGAACGAATTAGAATGGATCGTAATATGTATGAATTAGAATGGATCGTATAAATGCATTAGAATGGATCGTATGAATGAATTAGAATGGATCGTACGAATGAATTAGAATGGATACATTCGTGTGAAAGAATTAGAATGGATTGTATGAATTAATTAGAATGGATCGTACGAATGAATTAGAATGGATCGTATGAATGAATTAGAATGGATCGTGCGATTGAATTAGAATGGATCGTACGAAAGAATTAAAATGGATACATTCGTGTGAATGAATTAGAATGGATCGTACGAATGAGTAAGAATAGATCGTACGAATGAAATAGAATGGATCATACGAATGAATTAGAATGGATCGTGCGAATGAATTAGATTGGATCATGCGAATAAAATAGAATGGATCGTACGAATGAGTAAGAATGGATCGTGCGAATGAATTAGAATGGATTGTACGAATGAATTAGAATGGATACATACGAAAGAATGGATCTTACGAATGAATTAGAATGAATCGTACAAAGGAATTAGAATTGATCGTACGAATAAATTAGAATGGATCGTAAGAATGGATCATACGAATGAATTAGAATGGTTCATACGAAAGAATTAGAATGGATCATGCTAATGAATTAGAATGGATCGTATGAATGAATTAGAATGGATACATTCGTGCGAATGAATTAGAATGGATCGTATGAATGAATTAGAATGGATCGTATGAATGAATTAGAATGGATCGTGCAAATAAATTAGAATGAATGAGAATGGATACATTCGTGCGAATGAATTAGAATGGATCATACGAAGTAATTAGGGTGGATCGTACGAATGAACTAGAATTAGAATAGATCGTGCGAATGAATTAGAATGGATACATTCGTGCGAATGAATTAGAATGGATCGTACGAATGAGTAAGAATGGATCGTACGAATGAAATAGAATGGATACATTTGTACGATCCATTCTATTTCATTCGTACGATCCATTCTTACTCATTCGTACGATTCATTCTAATTCATTCGCACGAATATATCCCTTATAATTCATTCATACGATGAATTCTAATTCATTCGCATGATACATTCTAATTCATTCATACGATCCATTCTAATTCATTCGTACGATCCATTCTTATTCATTCGCACGATCCATTCTAATTCATTAATACGATCTATTCGAATTCATTCATACGATCCATTCTAATTCATTCATACAATCGATTCTAATTCATTCGCACGATCTATTTTAATTCATTCGTACGATCCATTCTAATTCATTCGCACGATCCATTCTAATTCATTTGCATGATCCATTCTAATTCATTCGTACGATCCACCCTAATTCCTTCGTATGATCCATTCTAATTAATTCGTACGATCCACCCTAATTCCTTTGTATGATTCATTCTAATTCCTTCGTATGATCCATTCTATTTCATTCGTTTGATCCAATCTAATTCCTTCGTACGATCCATTCTAATTCATTCCCATGAAAGTATCCATTCTAATTCATATGTACGATCCATTCTAATTCATTCGTACGATCCATTCTAATTCATTAGCACAATCCATTCTAATTTATTCGTACGATCCATTCTATTCATTCGTACGATCCATTCTAATTCATTCTAATTCATACGTACATTCTAATTTCTTCATGGATACATTCGTGCACGAATGTATCCATTCTAATTCATTCGTACGATCCATTCGAATTCATTCATACGATCCATTCTAATTCATTCATACGATCCATTCTAACTTAGTCGTACGATCCATTCGAATTCATTCATACGATCCATTCTAATTCATTCGTACGATCCATTCTAATTCATTCACACGAATGTATCCATTCTAATTCATACAATCCATTCTAATTCATTTGCATGAATATATCCATTCTAATTCATTCGCACGAATGTATCCATTCTAATTCATTCATACGATCCATTCTAATTCATTCGCACAAATGTATCCATTTTAATTCCTTCATACGATCCATTCTAATTCATTCGCACGAATGTATCCATTCTAATTCATTCGTACGATCCATTCTAATTCATTCGCACGATCCATTCTAATTCATTCATACGATCCAATCTAATTCATTCATACAATCATTTCTAATTCATTCGCACGAATGTATCCATTCTAATTCATTCATTCGATCCATTCTAATTCATTCACATGATCCAATCTAGATCATTCATATGATCCATTCTAATTCATTCGTATGATCCATTCTAATTCATTCGCACGAATGTATCCATTCTAATTCATTCGCACGATCTATTCTAATTCATTCGCACGATCCATTCTAATTCATTCATATGATCCATGCTTACTCATTCGTACGATCCATTCTAATTCGTTTATTCGATCCATTCTAATTCATTCATACGATCGATTCTAATTCATTTGCACAATCTATTCTAATCCATTCGTAAGATCCATTCTAATTCATTTGCACGATCTATTCTAATTCATTTGCACGATCCATTCTAATTCATTCATATAATCCATTCTAATTCGTTTGCACGAATGTATCCATTCTAATTCATTCGTACGATACATTCTAATTCCTTCGTACGATCCATTCTAATTCCTTCGTACGATCCATTCTAATTCATTCGTTTGATCCATTCTAATTCCTTCGTACGATCCATTCTAATTCATTCCCATGAATATATCCGTTCTAATTCATACGTACGATCTATTCTAATTCATTCATACGATCCAATCTAATTCATTAATACGATCCATTCTAATTCATTCGCACAAATGTATCCATTCTAATTCATTCGTACGATCCATTCTAATTCATTCGCACAATCTATTCTAATTCATTCGTACGATCCATTCTAATTCATTAGCACGATCCATTCTAATTCATTCGTACGATCCATTCTATTTCATTCGTACGATCCATTCTTACTCATTCGTACGATCCATTCTAATTCATTCGCACGAGTGTATCCATTCTAATTCATTCATACGATCCATTCTAATTCATTCGCACGATCCATTCTAATTCATTCATACGATCCATTCTAATTCATTCGTACGATCCATTGTAATTCATTCGCACGATCCATTCTAATTCATTCTTACGATCCATTCTAATTCATTTATACAATCCATTCTAATTCTTTCACACGAATGTATCCATTCTAATTCATTCGTACGATCCACCCTAATTCCTTCGTATGATCCATTCTAATTGTTTCGCACGAATGTATCCATTCTGATTCATTCATACGATCCATTCAAATTTATTCAGACGATCCATTATAATTCATTCGTACGATCCATTCTAATTCATTCGCACGAATATATCCATTCTAATTCATTCGTACGATCCATTCTAATTCGTTCACACGTTCCAATCTAATTCATTCACACGATCTATTCTAATTCATTCGAACGATCCATTCTATTTCATTCGTATAATCCATTCTTACTCATTCGTACGATCCATTCTAATTCATTCCCATGAATGTATCCATTCTAATTCATTCGCACGATCCATTCTAATTCATTCATACGATCCATTCTAATTCATTTGTACGATCCATTCTAATTCATTCGCACGATCTATTCTAATTCATTCATATGATCCATTCTAATTCTTTCATACAATCCATTCTAATACGATCCATTCTGATTGATTCATACGATCCATTCTAATTCATTAGGACGAATTTGTCCATTCTAATTCATTCATACGATCCATTCTAATTCCTTCGCACGATCCATTCTAATTCCTTCGCACGATCCATTCTAATTTATTTGTATGATCCATTCTTACTCATTCGTACGATCCATTCTAATTCATTCACACGAATGTATCCATTCTAATTCATTCGTATGATCCATTCTAATTCCTTCACACGAACCATTCTAATTCTTTCTTACGATCCATTCTAATTCATTCATACGATCCATTCTAATTCATTCGCACGAATGTATCCATTCTAATTCATTCGTACGATCCATTCTAATTCATTCGCACAATCTATTCTAATTCATTCGTACGATCCATTCTAATTCATTCGCACGATCCATTCTAATTCATTCGCACGATCTATTCTAATTCATTCATACAATCTATCTAATTCTTTTGCACTTATGTATCCATTCTAATTCATTCGTACGATCCATTCTAGTTCCTTCGTACGATCCATTCTAATTCCTTCGTACGATCCATTCTATTTCATTCGTATGATCCATTCTAATTCCTTCGTACGATCAATTCTAATTCATTCCCATGAATGTATCCATTCTAATTCATACATACGATCCATTCTTACTCATTCGTACGATCCATTCTAATTCATACGTACGATCCATTCTTACTTATTCGTACGATCCATCCTAATTCATTGATACGATCCATTCTAATTCCTTCGTACGATCCATTCTAATTCATTCGCACAATCTATTCTAATTCATTCCTCCGATCCATTCTAATTCATTTGCACGATCCATTCTAATTCATTTATACGATCCATTCTAATTCATTTGTACGATCCATTCTAATTCATTCGTACGATCCATTCTAATTCATTCGCACAATCTATTCTAATTCACTCGTACAATCCATTCTAATTCATTAGCACGATCCATTCTAATTCATTCGTACGATCCATTCTATTTCATTCGTACGATCCATTCTTACTCATTCGTACGATCCATTCTAATTCATTCGCACGATCCATTCTAATTCATTCATACGATCCATTCTATTTCATTCGTACGATCCATTCTTACTCATTCGTACGATCCTATCTAATTCATTCGCACGAATATATCCATTCTAATTCATTCGTACGATCCATTATAATTGATCGTATGAATGAATTCGAATAGATCGTACGAATGAATTAGAATGGATACATTCGTGCGAATGAATTAGAATAGATCATATGAAGCAATTAGGATGGATCGTACGAATGAATTATAATGGATACATTCATGCGAATTAATAAGAATGGATTGCATGAATGAATTAGAATGGATCGTATCAATGAATTAGAATGGATCGTGCGAATGAATTAGAATGGATCGTACGAATGAATTAGAATGGATACATTCGTGCGAATGAATTAGAATGGATCGTACGAATGAGTACGAATGGATCATACAAATGAATTAGAACTGATCGTACGACTGAATTAGAATGAATCGTACAAATGAATTAGAATAGATCGTACGAATGAATTAGAATAGATTGTGCGAATGAATTAGAACGGATCGTACGAATGAATTAGAATGGATACATTTGTGCAAATGAATTAGAATGGATCATATGAATGAATAAGATTGGATCGTATGAATGAATTAGAATGGATCGTACGTATGAATTAGAATGGATAAATTCATGGGAATGAATTAGAATGGATCATACGAAGGAATTAGAATGGATCATACGAATGAAATAGAAGGGATCATACGAAGGAATTAGAATGGATCGTACGAAGGAATTAGAATGGATCATACGAATGAATTAGAATAGATTGTGCGAATGAATTAGAATGGATCGTACGAATGAATAAGAATGGATACATTCGTGCGAAAGAATTAGAATGGATTGTATGAATGAATTAGAATGGATACATTCGTGCGAAAGAATTAGAATGGATTGTATGAATGAATTAGAATGGATCGTATGAATGATTTAGAATGGATCGTGCGAATGAATTAGAATGGATCGTACGAATGAATTAAAATGGATCATATGAATGAATTAGAATGGATCATGCGAATGAATTAGAATGGATCGTACGAATGAATTAGAATGGATACATTCATGCAAATGAATTAGAATAGATCGTACGAATGAGTAAGAATGGATCGTACGAATGAAATAGAATGGATCGTACGAATGAATTTGAATAGACCGTGCTAATGAATTAGAATGGATCATACGAATGAATTAGAATAAATGATGAGAATGAATTCGAATGGATCGTACGAATGAATTAGAATGGCTCGTATGAATGAATTAGAATGGATCGTGCGAATGAATTATAATGGATCGTATGAATGAATTAGAATGGATACATTCGTGCGAATGAATTAGAAAGGATCGTACGAATGAGTAAGAATGGATCGTACGAATGAAATAGAATGGATCGTGCGAATGAATTAGAATGGATCGTACGAATGAATTAGAATGGATACATTCGTGCGAATGAATTAGAAAGGATCGTACGAATGAGTATGAATGGATCGTACGAATGAATTAGAATGGATACGTTCGTGCGAATGAATTAGAATGGATCGTATGAATGAATTAGAATGGATCGTAATACGTATGAATTAGAATGGATCGTATGAATGAATTAGAATGGATCGTATGAATGAATTAGAATGGATCGTACGAATGAATTAGAATGGATACATTCGTGTGAAAGAATTAGAATGGATTGTATGAATGAATTAGAATGGATCGTACGATTGAATTAGAATGGATCGTATGAATGAATTAGAATGGATCGTGCGAATGAATTAGAATGGATCGTACGACAGAATTCAAATGGATACATTCGTGTGAATGAATTAGAATGGATCGTACGAATGAGTAAGAATGGATCGTACGAATGAAATAGAATGGATCGTACGAATGAATTAGAATGGATCGTGCGAATGAATTAGATTGGATCGTGCGAATAAATTAGAATGGATCGTACGAATGAGTAAGAATGGATCGTGCAAATGAATTAGAATGGATTGTACGAATGAATTAGAATTGATACATACGAAAGAATGGATCGTACGAATGAATTAAAATGAATCGTACAAAGGAATTAGAATGGATCATACGTATAAATTAGAATGGATCGTAAGAATGGATCGTACGAATGAATTAGAATGGATCGTACAAAAGAATTAGAATGGATCGTGCTAATGAATTAGAATGGATCGTATGAATGAATTAGAATGGATACTTTCGTGCGAATGAACTAGAATGGATCCTATGAATGAATTAGAATGGATCGTATGAATGAATTAGAATGGATCATGCAAATGAATTAGAATGAATTAGAATGGATACATTTGTGCGAATGAATTAGAATGGATCATACGAAGGAATTAGGGTGGATCGTACGAATGAACTAGAATGGATCGTACGAATGAATTAGAATGGATCGTACGAACAAATTAGAATGGATTGTACGAATGAATTAGAATAGATCGTGCGAATGAATTAGAATGGATACATTCGTGCGAATGAATTATAATGGATTATACGAATGAGTAAGAATGGATCGTACGAATGAAATAGAATGGATACATTTGTACGATCCATTCTATTTCATTTGTATGATCCATTCTTACTCATTCGTACGATTCATTCTAAATCATTCGCACGAATATATCCCTTGTAATTCATTCGTACGATCCATTCTAATTCATTCGCATAATCCATTCTAATTCATTCATGCGATCCATTCTAATTCATTCGTACGATCCATTCTTATTCATTCGCACGATCCATTCTAATTCAATAATATGATCTATTCGAATTCATTCATACGATCCATTCTAATTCATTCATACAATCGATTCTAATTCATTCGCACAATCTATTCTAATTCATTCGTACGATCCATTCTAATTCATTCGCACGATCCATTCTAATTCATTTGCATGATCCATTCTAATTCATTCGTACGATCCACCCTAATTCCTTCGTATGATCCATTCTAATTCATTCGTACGATCCACCCTAATGCCTTCGTATGATCCATTCTAATTCCTTCGTACGATCCATTCTATTTCATTCGTTTGATCCAATCTAATTCCTTCGTACGATCCATTCTAATTCATTCCCATGAAAGTATCCATTCTAATTCATACGTATGATCCATTCTAATTCATTCGTACGATCCATTCTAATTCATTAGCACGATCCATTCTAATTTATTCGTACGATCCATTCTATTCATTCGTACGATCCATTCTAATTCATTCTAATTCATTCATATGATCCATTCTAACTTATTCATATGATCCATTCTAATTCATTCATACGATCCATTCTAATTCATTCGCACGAATGTATCCATTCTAATTCATACAATCCATTCTAATTTATTCGCACGAATGTATCTATTCTAATTCCTTCATATGATCCATTCTAATTCATTCGCACGAATCTATCCATTCTAATTCATTCGTACGATCCATTCTAATTTATTCATACGATCCATTCTAATTCATTCACATGATCCATTCTAATTCATTCATACGATCCAATCTAATTCATTCATACAATCCATTCTTATTCATTCGCACAAATGTATCCATTCTAATTCATTCATTCGATCCATTCTAATTCATTCACACGATCCAATCTAATTCATTTATATGATCCATTCTAATTCATTCGTATGATCCATTCTAATTCATTCGCACGAATGCATCCATTCTAATTCATTCGCACGATCTATTCTAATTCATTCGCACGATCCATTCTAATTCAGTCATACGATCCATTCTTACTCATTCGTACGATCCATTCTAATTCATTTATACGATCCATTCTAATTCATTCATACGATCGATTCTAATTCATTCGCACAATCTATTCTAATTCATTCATACGATCTATTCTAATTCATTCGCACGATCCATTCTAATTCATTTGCATGATCCATTCTAATTAATTCATATAATCTATTCTAATTCTTTTGCACGAATGTATCCATTCTAATTCATTCGTACGATCCATTCTAATTCCTTCGTACGATCCATTCTAATTCATTCGTATGATCCATTCTAATTCCTTCATACGATCCATTCTAATTCATTCCCATGAATATATCCGTTCTAATTTATACGTACGATCTATTCTAATTCATTCATACGATCCAATCTAATTCATTAATACGATCCATTCTAATTCATTCGCACGAATGTATCCATTCTAATTCATTCGTACGATCCATTCTAATTCATTCGCACAATCTATTCTAATTCATTCGTACGATCCATTCTAATTCATTAGCACGATCAATTCTAATTCATTCGTACGATCCATTCTATTTCATTCGTACGATCCATTCTTACTCATTCGCACGATCCATTCTAATTCATTCGCACGAATGTATCCATTCTAATTCATTCGTACGATCCATTCAAAATCATTCGCACGATCCATTCTAATTCATTCAGACGATCCATTCTAATTCATTCGTACGATCCATTGTAATTCATTCGCACGATCTTTTCTAATTCATTCTTACAATCCATTCTAATTCATTTATACATTCTAGTCTAATTCTTTCACACGAATATATCCATTCTAATTCATTCGTACGATCCACCCTAATTCCTTCGTATGATCTATTCTAATTGTTTCGCACGAATATATCCATTCTGATTCATTCGTACGATCCATTCAAATTCATTCAGACGATCCATTATAATTCATTCATACGATCCATTCTAATTCATTCGCACGAATGTATCCATTCTAATTCATTCGTTCAATCCATTCTAATTCATTCGCACGTTCCAATCTAATTCATTCGCACGATCTATTCTAATTCATTCGTACGATCCATTCTATTTCATTCCTACGATCCATTCTTACTCATTCGTACGATCCATTCTAATTCATTCCCACGAATGTATCCATTCTAATTCATTCGTACGATCCATTCTAATTCATTCGCAAGATCCATTCTAATTCATTCGTACGATCCATTCTAATTCATTCGTACGATCCATTCTAATTCATTCGCACGATACATTCTAATTCATTCATACGATCCATTCTAATTCATTCATACAATCCATTCTAATACGATCCATTATGATTGATTCATACGATCCATTCTAATTCATTCGCACGAATGTGTCCATTCTAATTCATTCGTACGATCCATTCTAATTCATTCGCACGATCCATTCTAATTTCGTCGCACGATCCATTCTAATTCCTTCGCATGATCCATTCTAATTCCTTCGCACGATCCATTCTAATTCATTTGTATGATCCATTCTTACTCATTCGTACGATCCATTCTAATTCATTCGTACGAATGTATCCATTCTAATTCATTCGTACGATCCATTCTAATTCCTTCGCACGAACCATTCTAATTCCTTCATAAAATCCATTCTAATTCATTCATACGATCCATTCTAATTCATTCGCACGAATGTATCCATTCTAATTCATTTGTACGATCCATTCTAATTCATTCGCACAATCTATTCTAATTCATCCGTACGATCCATTCTAATTCATTCGCACGATCCATTCTAATTTATTCGCACGATCCATTCTAATTCATTCATACAATCTATCTAATTCTTTTGCACGAAAGTATCCATTCTAATTCATTCCTACGATCCATTATAATTCCTTCGTATTATCAATTCTAATTCCTTCGTACGATCCATTCTATTTCATTCGTATGATCCATTCTAATTCCTTCGTACGATCCATTCTAATTCATTCCCATGAATGTATCCATTCTAATTCATACGTGCGATCTATTTTTACTCATTCGTACGATCCATTCTAATTCATACATACGATCCATTCTTACTTATTCGTACGATCCATCCTAATTCATTCACACGATCCATTCTAATTCATTCGTACGATCCATTCTAATTCATTCGCACAATCTATTCTAATTCACTCGTACGATCCATTCTAATTCATTCGCACGATCCATTCTAATTCATTCATACGATCCATTTTAATTCATTTGTACGATCCATTCTAATTCATTCGTACGATCCATTCTAATTCATTCGGACAATCTATTCTAATTCACTCGTTCAATCCATTCTAATTCATTAGCACGATCCATTCTAATTCATTCGTACGATCCATTCTATTTCATTCGTACGATCCATTCTTACTCATTCGTACGATCCATTCTAATTCATTCGCACGATCCATTCTAATTCATTCATACGTTCCATTCTATTTCATTCGTACGATCCATTCTTACTCATTCGTACGATCCTATCTAATTCATTCGTACGAATGTATCCATTCTAATTCATTCGTACGATCCATTCTAATTGATCGTATGAATGAATTCGAATAGATCGTACGAATGAATTAGAATGGATACATTCGTGCGAATGAATTAGAATAGATCATATAAAGCAATTAGGGTGGATCGTACGAATGAATTATAATGGATACATTCATGCGAAAGAATTAGAATGGATTGTATGAATGAATTAGAATGGATCGTATGAATGAATTAGAATGGATCGTGCGAATGAATTAGAATGCATCGTACGAATTAATTAGAATGGATAAATTCGTGCGAATGAATTAGAATGGATTGTATGAATGAGTAAGAATGGATCATACAAATGAATTAGAATGGATCGTGCGAAGGAATTAGAATGGATCGCGCGAAGGAATTAGAATGGATCGTGCGAATGAATTAGAATGGATCGTACGAATGAATTAGAATCGATCGTACGAATTAATTAGAATAGATTTTGTGAATGAATTAGAATGGATCGTACGAATGAATTAGAATGGATACATTTGTGCAAATGAATTAGAATGGATCGTATGAATGAATTAGAATGGATAGTACGTATGAATTAGAATGGATACATTCATGGGAATGAATTAGAATGGATCGTATGAAGGAATTAGAATGGATCATACGAATGAAATAGAAGGGATCGTACGAAGGAATTAGAATGGATCGTACGAAGGAATTAGAATGGATCATACGAATGAATTAGAATAGATTGCGCGAATGAATTAGAATGGATCGTACGAATGAATTAGAATGGATACATTCGTGCGAAAGAATTAGAATGGATTGTATGAATGAAAAAGAATGGATACATTCGTGCGAAAGAATTAGAATGGATTGTATGAATGAATTAGAATGGATCGTATGAATGAATTAGAATGGATCGTGCGAATGAATTAGAATGGATCGTATGAATGAATTAGAATGGATCATATGAATGAATTAGAATGGATCGTGCGAATGAATTAGAATGGATCGTACGAAAGAATTAGAATGGATACATTCGTGCAAATGAATTACAATGGATCGTACGAATGAGTAAGAATGGATCGTACGAATGAAATAGAATTGATCGTACGAATGAATTAGAATGGATTGTGCTAATGAATTAGAATGGATTATACGAATGAATTAGAATAAATGATGCGAATGAATTCGAATGGATCATACGAATGAATTAGAATGGCTTGTATGAATGAATTAGAATGGATCGTGAGAATGAATTAGAATGGATTGTAATAATGAATTAGAATGGATACATTCGTGCGAATGAATTAGAAAGGATCGTACGAATGAGTAAGAATGGATCGTACGAATGAAATAGAATGGATCGTACGAATGAATTAGAATGGATCGTGCTAATGATTTAGAATGGATCGCTCGGATGAATTAGAATAGATTGTGCGAATGAATATATTCATGCGAATGAATTAGAATGGATCATATGAATGAATTAGAATGGATCGTATGAATGAATTCGAATGGATCGTACGGATGAATTAGAATAGATCGTGCGAATGAATTAGAATGGATCGTACGAATGAATTAGAATAGATACATTCGTGCAAATGAATTAGAATTGATCGTGCGAATGAATTAGAATGGATCGTACGAATGAATTAGAATAGATTGTGCGAATGAATTAGAATGGATCATACGAATGAACTAGAATGGATACATTCGTGCGAAAGAATTAGAATGGATTGTATGAATGAATTAGAATGGATCATATGAATGAATTAGAATGGATCGTGCGAATGAATTAGAATGGATCGTATGAATGAATTAGAATGGATCGTATAAATAAATTAGAATGGATCGTTTGAATGAATTAGAATGGATCGTACGAATGAATTAGAATGGATACATTCGTGCGAATGAATTAGAATGGATCGTACGAATGAGTAAGAAGGATCATACTAATAAAATAGAATGGATCGTACGAATGAATTAGAATAGATCATGCGAATGAATTAGAATGGATCGTACGAATGAATTTGAATAGATTGTGCGAATGAATTAGAATGGATCGTAAGAATGAATTAGAATGGATACATTCGTGTGAATGAATTAGAATGGATCATATGAATGAATTAGAATGGATCGTATGAATGAATTAGATTGGATCGTGCGAATGAATTAGAATGGATCGTACGAATGAATTAGAATGGATACATTCGTGTGAATGAATTAGAATGGATCGTACGAATGAATTAGAATGGATCATATGAATAAATTAGAATGGATCGTGCGAATGAATTAGAATGGATCGTACGAATGAGTAAGAATGGATCGTTCGAATGAAATAGAATGGATCGTACGAATGAATTAGAATGGATCGTGCGAATGAATTAGATTGGATCGTATGAATGAATTAGAGTGGATACATTCGTGTGAATGAATTAGAATGGATCGTACGAATGAATTAGAATGGATCGTATGAATAAATTAGAATGGATCGTGCGAATGAATTAGAATGGATCGTACGAATGAGTAAGAATGGATCGTACGAATGAAATAGAATGGATCGTACGAATGAATTAGAATGGATCGTGCGAATGAATTTGATTGGATCGTATGAATGAATTAGAATGGATCAGACGAATGAATTAGAATGGATCGTATGAATGAATTCGAATGGATCGTACGTATGAATTAGAATGGATCGTATGAATGAAATAGAATGGATCGTATGAATGAATTAGAATGGATCGTGCGAATGAATTAGAATGGATCGTATGAATGAATTAGAATGGATACATTCGTGCGAAAGAATTAGAATGGATTGTATGAATGAATTACAATGGATCGTACGAATGAATTAGAATGGATAGTATGAATGAATTAGAATGGATCGTGCGAATGAATTAGAATGGATCGTACGAATGAATTAGAATGGATACATTCGTGCGAATGAATTAGAATGGATCGTATGAATGAGTAAGAATGGATCGTACGAATGAAATAGAATGGATCGTACGAATGAATTAGAATGGATCGTGCGAATGAATTAGATTGGATCGTGCAAATGAATTAGAATGGATCGTACGAATGAGTAAGAATGGATCGCACGAATGAAATAGAATGGATCGTATGAATGAATTAGAATGGATCATACGAATGAAATAGAATAGATTATATGAATGAATTAGAATGGATCGTACAAATTAGAATGGATCGTATGAATGAAGTAGAAGAGATTGTGCTAATAAAATAGAATGGATCGTACGAATGAACTTGAATGGATTGTACGAATGAATTAGGATGGATCGTATGAATGAATTAGAATGGATCGTGCGAATGAATTAGAATGGATCGTATGAATGAATTAGAATGGATACATTCGTGCGAATGAATTAGAATGGATCATACGAATGAGTAGGAAAGGATCGCACGAATGAAATAGAATGGATCGTACGAATTAGAATGGATCGTATGAATGAGTTAGAATGGATCGTATGAATGAATTAGAATGGATACATTCGTGCGAATGAATTAGAATTGATCATGCAAATGAATCAGAATGGATCGTGCAAATGAATTAGAATGGATCGTTTGAATGAATTAGAATAGATTGTACGAATGAATTAGAATGGATCGTACGAATTTATTAGAATGGATACATTCGTGCAAATGAATTAGAATGGATCGTACGAATGAATAGAATAGATCGTACGAATGAATTAGAATGGATCGTATGAATTAATTCCTTCGTATGAATTAGAATGGATTGTATGAATGAATTAGAATGGATCGTGCTAATGAATTAGAATGAAATAGAATTCATATATACGATCCATTCTAATTCCTTCGTACAATCCATTCTAATTCATTCGTACGATCCATTCTAATTCATTCCCATGAATGTATCCATTCTAATTCATACGTACGATCCATTCTAATTTATTCATATGATCCAATCTAATTCATTCATACGATCCATTCTAACTCATTCGCACGAATATATCCATTCTAATTAATTCTAATTCCTTCGTATGATCCTTTCTAATTCATTCGCTTGAATGTATCCATTCTAATTCATTCATACGATCCATTGTAATTCATTCGCATATTCTATTTTAATTCATTCGTACGATCCATTCTAATTCATTCGCACGATCCATTCTAATTCATTCGTACGATCCATTCTATTTCTTTCGTACGATCCATTATTACTCAATCGTACGATCCATTCTAATTCATTCGTACGATCCATTCTAATTCATACGTACGATCCATTCGAATTCATTCATACGATCCATTCTAATTCATTCATATGATCCATTCTAATTCATTCGCACGAATGTATCCATTCTAATTCATTCGTACGATCCATTCTAATTCATTCGTATGATCCATTCTAATTCATTCGTACGATCCATTCTAATTCATTCGCACAAATGTATCCATTCTAATTCATTCGTACGATCCATTCTAATTCATTCGCACATTCTACTTTAATTCGTTCGTACGATCCATTCTAATTCATTCGCACGACCCATTCTAATTCATTCTTACAATCCATTCTAATTCTTTTGCATGAATGTATCTATTCTAATTCATTCGTACGATCCATTCAAATTCCTTCGTACGATCCATTCAAATTCCTTCGTACGATCCACGCTAATTCCTTCGTACGATCCATTCTATTTCATTCGTATGATCCATTCTAATTCCTTCGTACACTAATTCATTCCCATGAATGTATCCATTCTAATTAATATGTATGATCCATTCTAATTCATTCATACGATCCAATCTAATTCATTCATACGATCCATTCTAATTCATTCGCACGAATGTATCCATTTTAATTCATTCGTACGATCCATTCTAATTCATTCGCACAATCTATTCTAATTCATTCGTACGATCCATTCTAATACATTAGCACGATCCATTCTAATTCATTCGTACGATCCATTCTATTTCATTCGTACGACCCATTCTTACTTATTCGTACGATCCATTCTAATTCATATGCACGAATGTATCCATTCTAATTCATTCGTACGATCCATTCTAATTCATTCGCACAATCTATTCTATTTCATTCATTCGATCCATTCTAATTCATTCATACGATCCATTCTAATTCATTCTCACGAATGTATCTATTCTAATTCATTCGTACGATCCATTCTAATTCATTCGCACAATCAATTCTAATTCATTCGTAAGATCCATTCTAATTCATTAGCATAATCTGTTCTAGTTCATCCGTCCCATCCATTCTAATTCATTCGACGATCCATTCTAATTCATATATACAATCCATTCTAATTCTTTCGCACGAATATATCCATTCTAATTCATTCTTATGATCCACCCTAATTCCTTCATATGATACATTCTAATTCATTCGCACGAATGTATCCATTCTAATTCATTCATACGATCCATTCGAATTCATTCAAACGAACCATTCGAATTCATTCATACGATCAATTCTAATTCATTCGCACGAATGTATCCATTCTAATTCATTCGTACGATCCATTCTAATTCATTCGCACAATCTAATCTAATTCATTCGTACGATCCATTCTAATTTATTCGCACGATCCATTCAAATTCATTTGCACGATCCATTCTAATTCATTCATACAATCCATTCTAATTCTTTTGCACGAATGTATCCATTCTAATTCATTCGTACGATCCATTCTAATTCCTTCGTACGATCCATTATAATTCCTTCGTACGATCCATTCTAATTCCTTCGTATGATCCATTCTATTTCATTCGTATGATTCATTCTAATTTCTTCGTACAATCCATTCTAATTCATTCCCATGAATGTATCCATTCTAATTCATACGTACGATCCATTCTAATTCATTCATATGATCAGACCTAATTCATTCATACGATCCATTCTAATTCATTCGCACGAATGTATCCATTCTAATTCATTCGTACGATCCATTCTAATTCATTCGCACAATCTATTCTAATTCATTTGTATGATCCATTCTTATTCATTGGCACGATCCATTCTAATTCATTCGTACGATCCATTCTATTTCATTCGTACGATCCATTCTTACTCATTCATACGATCCATTCAAATTCATTCGCACGAATGTATCCATTCTAATTCATTCGTACGATCCATTCTAACTCATTCGCACGATCCATTCTAATTCATTCGTACGATCCATTCTAATTCATTCGTACGATCCATTCTACTTCATTTGCACGATCCTTTCTAATTCATTCATACGATCCATTCTAACTCATTCATACAATCCATTCTAATTCTTTCGCACGAATATATCCATTCTAATTCATTTGTACGATCCACCCTAATTCCTTCATACGATCCATTCTAATTCATTCAGACGAATATATCCATTCTAATTCATTCGTACGATCCACTCGAATACATTCATACGATCCATTCTAATTCATTCCCATGAATGTATCCATTCAAATTCATACGTTCAATCCATTCTAATTCATTCATACGATCCAATCTAATTCATTCATACTATCCATTCTAATTCATTCGCACGAATGTATTCATTCTAATTCATTCGTACGATACATTCTAATTAATTTGCACAATCTATTCTAATTCATTCGTACGATCCATTCTAATTCATTAGCATGATCCATTCTAATTCATTCGTACGATCCATTCTATTTCATTCGTACGATCTATTCTTACTCATTCGTACGATCCATTCTAATTCATTCGCACGATCCATTCTTATTCATTCATACGATCCATTCTAATTCATTAGCACGATCCATTCTAATTCATTCGTATTGTATCCAATCTAATTCATTCGTACGATCTATTCTAATTCATTCGCACGATCCATTCTAATTCATTCATACGATCCATTCAACTCATTAGCACAATCCATTCTAATTCATTCGTACGATCCTTTCTAATTCATTCGCACGATCGTTTCTTATTCATTCATACGATCCATTCTAATTCATTCGTACGATCCATTATAATTCATTCGTACGATCCACCCTAATTCCATCGTATAATCCATTCTAATTCATTCGCACGAATGTATCCATTCTAATTCATTCATACGATCCATTCCAATTCATTCATATGATCCATTCTAATTCATTCATATGATCCATTCAAATTTATTCATACGATCCATTCTAATTCATTCGTGCGATCCATTCTAATTCATTCATACGATCCATTCTAATTCATTCGCACGATCCATTCTAATTCATTCACACAATACATTCTAATTAATTCATACGATCCAATCTAATTCATTCATACGATCCATTCTAAATTCATTCGTACGATCCATTCTAATTCATTCGCACGATCCATTCTAATTCATTCATATGATTCATACAAATTCATTCCCATGAATGTATCCATTCTAATTCATTCATACGATCCATTCTAATTCATTCATACGATCCATTCTAATTTATTCATACGATCCAATCTAATTCATTCATACGATTCATTCTAATTCATTCGCACGATCCATTCTAATTCATTCATACGGTACATTCTAATTCATTCATACGATCCAATCTAATTCATTCATACGATCCATTCTAATTTCCTTCGTACAATCCATTCTAATTCATTCGCACGATACATTCTAATTCATTCCTATGAATATATCCAATCTAATTCATTCGTACGATCAATTTTTACTCATTTGTACGATCCATTCTAATTCATTCGCACGAATGTATCCTCATTCACACGATCCATTCTAATGCCTTCGTACGATCCATTCTAATTCCTTCGTACGATCCATTCAAATTCATTCGTACGATCCATTCTAATTCATTCGCACGATCCATTCTAATTCATTCAAACGATCCATTCTAATTCATTCGTACGATCCATTCTAATTCATTCATACAATCCGTTATAATTCTTTCGCACGAATGTATCCATTCTAATTCATTCGTGCGATCCATTCTAATTCATTCACACGATCCATTCTAATTCATTCATACGATCCATTCTAATTCATTCGTATAATCCATTCTAATTCATTCATACGATCCATTCTAATTCATTATCACGAATTTTCCATTCTAATTCATTAGTACGATCCATTCTAATTCATTTGTACGATCCATTATAATTCATTCATACAATCCATTCTAATTCTTTTGCACGAATGTATCCATTCTAATTCCTTCGTACGATCCATTCTAATTCATTCGCACGAATTAGAATAGATTGTGCGAATGAATTAGAATGGATACATTCGTGCGAAAGAATTACAATGGATCGTATGAATGAGTAAGAATGGATCGTACGTATGAATTAGAATGGATACATTCATGGGAATGAATTAGAATGGATCGTACGAAGGAACTAGAATGGATCATACGAATGAAATAGAATGGATCGTACGAAGGAATTAAAATGGATCGTATGAATGAATTAGAATGGATCATGCGAATGAATTAGAATGGATCATACGAATGAATTAGAATGGATCGAACGATAGAATTATAATAGATTGTGAGAATGAATGAGAATGGATCGTACAAATGAATTAGAATGGATACATTCGTGCGAATGAATTAGAATGGATCGTATGAATGAATTAGAATGGATCGTATGAATGAATTAGAATGGATCGTGCAAATGAATTAGAATGAATTAGAATGGATACATTCGTGCAAATGAATTTGAATGGATCATACAAAGAAATTAGGGTGGATCGTACGAATGAATTAGAATGGATCGTATGAATGAATTAGAATGGATCGTGCGAATGAATTAGAATGGATTCATTCGTGCGAATGAATTAGAATGGATCGTATGAATGAATTAGAATGGATCGTATGAATGAAATAGAATGGATCGTACGAATGAATTAGAATGGATACATTCGTGCGAATGAATTAGAATGGATCGTACGAATGAGTACGAATGTATCGTACGAATGAAATAGAATGGATCGTATGAATGAATTAGAATGGATCGTGCTAATGAATTAGAATGGATCGTACGAACGAATTAGAATAGATTGTGCGAATGAATTAGAATAGATCGTACGAATAAATTCAAATGGATCGTACGAATGAGTAAGAATGGATCATACGAATGAAATAGAATAGATCGTATGAATGAACTAGAATGGATCGTATGAATGAATTAGAAATGATCGTACGAAAATATCCATTCTAATTAATACGATCTATTCTAATTCATTCGTACGAATGTATCCATTCTAATTCACTCGTACGATCCACCCTAATTCCTTCGTATGATCCATTCTATTTCATTTGCACGAATGTACCTATTCTAACTCATTCGTACGATCCATTCGAATTCATTCATACGATCCATTCTAATTCATTCGCACGAATATATCCATTCTAATTCATTCGCACGATCCATTCTAATTCATTCGCACAATCTATTCTAATTCATTCGTACGATCCATTCAAATTCATTAGCACGATCCATTCTAATTCATTCGTACGATCCATTCTATTTCATTCGTACGTTCCATTCTTACTCATTAGCACAATCCATTCTACTTCATTCGCACGATCCATTCTAATTCATTCATACGATCCATTCTAATTCATTCATACAATCCATTCTAATTCTTTCACACGAATGTATCCATTCTAATTCATTCATACGATCCACCCTAATTCAAATGAAATAGAATGGATTGTATGGATGAATTAGAATGGATCGTACGAATAAATTAGAATGGATCGTACGAATGAATTAGAATGGATCGTACGAATGAATAAGACTAGATTATAATGGATCGTGCGAATGAATTAGAATGGATCGTACGAGTGAATTAGAATGGATCGTACGAATGAATTCGAATGGATCGTACGAATGAATTAGGATGGATCGTACGAATTAAAATGGATCGTACGAATGAATTAGAATGGATCGTACGAAGGAATTAGAATGGATCGTACGAAGGAATTAGAATGGATCGTACAAAGGAATTAGAATAGATATATTCGTGCTAAAGAATTAGAATGGATTGTATGAATGAATTAGAATGGATCGTGCAAATGAATTAAAATGGATCATGCTAATGAATTCGAATGGATCGTATGAATGAGTAAGATCCATTCGTGCGAATGATTAGAATGGATCGTACGAATGAATTAGAATGGATCATGCTAATGAATTAGAATGGATCGCACAAAGGAATGAATTAGAATGGATACATTCGTACAATCCATTCTAATTCATTCGTACGATCCATTCTAATTCATTCGTATGATCCATTCTAATTCATTCATATGATCCATTCTAATTCATATTCATTCGTACGATCCATTATAATTCATTCGTACGATCCATTCTAATTCATTCGTACGATCCATTCTAATTCATTCGCATGATCCATTCTAATTCATTCGTACGATCCATTCTAATTCATTCGCAAGATCCATTCTAGAATGGATCATACGAATGAGTAAGAATGGATCGTACGAATAAAATAGAATGGATCATACGAATGAATAAGAATGGATCGTGCTAATGAATTAGAATGGATCGTACGAATGAATTAGAATAGATTGTACGTATGAATTTGAATGGATCGTACGAATGAATTAGAATGGATCATGCGAATGAATTAGAATGGATCGTACGAATGAATTAGAATGGATACATTCGTGTGAATGAATTAGAATGGATCGTACGAATGAGTAAGAATGGATCGTACGAATAAAACAGAATGGATCGTACGAATGAATTAGAATGGATCGTATGAATGAATTAGAATGAATCGTATGAATGAATTAGAATGGATCGTATGAATGAATTCGAATGGATCGTACGAATGAATTAGAATGGATACATTCGTGCAAATTAATTAGAATGGATCATACGAAGGAATTAGGGTGGATCGTACGAATGAATTAGAATGGATACATTCGTGCAAAAAGAATTAGAATTGATTGTATGAATGAATTAGAATGGATCGTACGAATGAATTAGAATGGATCGTATGAATGAATTAGAATGGATTGTGCGATTGAATTAGAATGGATCGTACGAATAAATTAGAATGGATATATTCGTGCGAATGAATTAAAATAGATCGTACGAATGAGTAAGAATGGATCGTACGAATGAAATAGAATGGATCGTACGAATGAATTAGAATGGATCGTGCGAATGAATTAGATTGGATCGTGCGAATGAATTAAAATGGATCGTACGAATGAGTAAGAAAGGATCATACGAATGAAATAGAATGGGTCATATGAATGAATTAGAATGGATCGTACGAATGAATTAGAATGGATCGTGCGAATGAATTAGAATGGATCATGCGAACGAATTAGAATGGATCGTATGAATAAATTAGAATGGATCGTATGAATGAATTAGAATGGATCGTGCGAATGAATTAGAATGGATCGTATGATTGAATTCGAATGGATCGTACGAATGAATTAGAATGGATACATTCGTCCGAATGAATTATAATGGATCATATAAAGGAATTAGGGCGGATCGTACGAATGAATTAGAATAGATACATTCGTGCGAAAGATTTAGAATGGATTGTATGAATGAATTAGAATGGATCGTATGGATGAATTAGAATGAATCGTACGAATGAATTAGAATGGATCGTACGAAGGAATTAGAATGGATACATTCATGCGAAATGAATTAGAATGGATCGTATGAATGAATTAGATTGGATCGTATGAATGAATTAGAATGGATCGTACGTATGAATTAGAATGGATACATTCATGAGAATGAATTAGAATGGATCGTACGAAGGAATTAGAATGGATTGTACGAAGGAATTAGAATGGATCGTACGAAGGGATCGTACATATGAATTAGAATGGATACATTCATGGGAATGAATTAGAATGGATCATATGAAGAAATTAAAATGGGTCAAACGAATGAATTAGAATGGATCGTTTGAATGAATTAGAATGGATCATACGGATGAATTAGAATGGATCGTATGAATGAATTAGAATGGATCGTACGAATGAATTAGAATGGATATTTTCGTGCGAAGGAATTAGAATGGATCGTACGAAGGAATTAGAATGAATTAGAATGGATACATTCTTGCGAATGAATTAGAATGGATCGTATGAGTGAATTAGAATCGTACGAATGAATTAGAATGGATCGTGCGAATGAATTAGATTGGATCGTGCGAATGAATTAGAATAGATCGTACAAATGAATTAGAATGGATACATTCGTGCGAATGAATTAGAATGGATCGTATGAAAGAATTAGAATGGATCGTATGAATGAATTCAAATGGATCGTACGAATGAATTTGAATGGATACATTCGATCGAATGAATTAGAATGGATTGTATGAATAAATTAGAATGGATTGTACGAATGAATTACAATGGATCGTATGAATGAATTAGAAGGGATCGTACGAATGAATTAGAATGGATCCTACAAATGAATTAGAATGGATACATTCGTGCAAAAGAATTAGAATGGATTGTATGAATGTATTAAAATGGATCGTACAAATGAATTAGAATGGATCGTGCGAATGAATTCGAATGAATCATACGAATGAATTAGAATAGATTGTGCGAATGAATTAGAATGGATCGTTCGAATGAATTAGAATGAATACATTCGTGCGAATGAATTAGAATGGATCGTACGAGTGGATCGTACGAAGGAATTAGAATGAATTAGAATGGATACATTCGTGCGAATGAATTAGAGTGAATCGTACATGATCCAATCTAATTCATTCGCACGATCCATTCTAATTCATTCGTACGATTCATTCTATTTCATTCGTATGATCCATTCTTACTCATTCGTACGATCCATTCTAATTCATTCGTACGATCCATTCTATTTCATTAGCACGATCCATTCTAGTTCATTCGTACGATCCATTCTAATTCATTCGTATGATCCATTCTAATTCATTCGTACGATCCATTCTAATTCATTTGTACGATCCATTCTAATTCATTCATACAATCCATTCTAATTCTTTTGCACGAATGTATCCATTCTAATTCATTCGTACGATCCATTCTAATTCCTTCGTACGATCCATTCTATTTCATTCGTATGATCCATTCTAATTCCTTCGTATGATCCATTCTAATTCATTCCCATGAATGTATCCTTTCTAATTCATAGGTGCGATCCATTCTAATTCATTCATACGATCTAATCTAATTCATTCATACGATCAATTCTAATTCATTCGCACGAATGTATCCATTCTAATTCATTCGTACGATCCATTCTAATTCATTCACACAATCTATTCTAATTCATTCCTACGATCCATTCTAATTCATTAGCACGATCCATTCTAATTCATTCGTACGATCCGTTCTATTTCATTTGTACGATCCATTCTTACTAATTCATATGATCCATTCTAATTCATTTGCACGAATGTATCCATTCTTATTCATTCGTACGATCATTCTAACTCATTCGCACGATCCATTCTTATTCATTCATACGATCCATTCTAATTCATTCATACAATCCATTCTAATTCTTTCGCACGAATGTATCCATTCTAATTCATTCGTACGATCCACCCTAATTCCTTCGTATGATCCATTCTAATTCATTCACACGAATGTATCCATTCTAATTCATTCGTATGAACCATTCGAATTCATTCATACGATCCATTCTAATTCATTCATACGATCCATTCTAATTCATTCGTACGATCCATTCAAATTCATTAGCACGAATGTATCCATTCTAATTCATTCGCACGATCCATTCTAATTCATTCGCACAATCTATTCTAAGTCGTTCGTACAATCCATTCTAATTCATTAGCAAGATTCATTCTAATTCATTTGTACGATCCATTCTATTTCATTCTTACGATCCATTCTTACTCAGTAGCACAATCCATTCTAATTCATTTGTACGATCCATTCTAATTCATTCGTATGATATATTATAATTCATTTGTACGATCCATTCTATTTCATTCGTATGATCCATTCTAATTCCTTCGTACGATCCATTCTAATTCATTCCCAAGAATGTATCCATTCTAATTCATACGTACTATCCATTCTAATTCATTCGCACTATTCTAATTCATTCGTACGATCCATTCAAATTCATTTGCATGATCCATTCGAATTCATCGTACGATCCAATGTGCGAATGAATTAGAATGGATCGTGCGAATGAATTAGAATAGATACATTCGTGCGAATTAATTAGAATGGATCGTATGAATGGATTAGAATGGATCGTATGAATGAATTCGAATAGATACATTCGTGTGAATGAATTAGAATGGATCATACAAAGGAATTAGGGTGGATCGTACGAATGAATTAGAATGGATACATTCATGCGAAAGAATTAGAATGTATTGTATGAATGAATTAGAATGGATCGTATGAATGAATTAGAATGAATCGTGCAAATGAATTAGAATGGATCTTATGAATGAATTAGAATGGATCGTGCGAATGAATTAGAATGGATCGTACGAATGAATTAGAATGGATACATTCGTGCGAATGAATTAGAATGGATCGTACGAATGAGTAAGAATGGATCGTACGAATGAAATAGAATGGATCGTACGAATGAATTAGAATGGATCGTGCTAATGAATTAGAATGGATCCTACGAATGAATTAGAATAGATTGTGCGAATGAATTGGAATGGATCGTACGAATGAATTAGAATGGATACATTCGTGCGAATGAATTAGAATGGATTGTATGAATGAATTAGATTGGATCGTATGAATGAATTAGAATGGATCGTGCGAATGAATTAGAATGGATCGTACGAATGAATTAGAATGGATACATTCGTCCGAATGAATTAGAATGGATCGTACGAATCAGTAAGAATGGATCGTACGAATGAAATAGAATGGATCGTACGAATGAATTAGAATGGATCGTGCTAATGAATTAGAATGGATCGTACGAATGAATTAGAATAGATTGTGCGAATGAATTAGAACGGATCGTACGAATGAATTAGAATGGATACATTCGTGCGAAGGAATTAGAATGGATCGTACGAATGGATTGTACGAAGGATTTAGAATGGATATATTCGTGCGAATGAATTAGAATGGATCGTATGAATGAATTAGAATGGATCGTTTGTACGATCAATTCTATTTCATTCGTACAATCCATTCTTACTCATTCGTACGATCCATTCTAATTCATTCGCACGATCCATTCTAAATCATTCATACGATCCATTCTATTTCATTCATACGATCCATTCTTACTCATTCGTACGATCCAGTCTAATTCATACGTACGATCGTGCGAATGATCTAGAATGGATCGTTTGAATTAATTAGAATGGATCGTACGAATGAATTAGAATGGATACATTCGTGCGAATGAATAAGAATGAACCGTGCGAAGGAATTAGAATGGATCGTATGAATGGATCGTACGAAGGCATATGATCCATTCTAATTCATTCGCACGAATGTATCCATTCTAATTCATTTGTATGATCCATTCGAATTCATTCATACGATCCGTTCTAATTCATTCATACGATCCATTCTAATTCATTCGTACGATCCATTCTAATTCAATCGTACGATCCATTCTAATTCTTTTGCACGAATGTATCCATTCTAATTCATTCGTACGATCCATTCTAATTCATTCATATGATCCATTCTAATTCCTTCATACGATCCATTCTAATTTCTTCGTACGATCCATTCTAATTCCTTCGTACGATCCATTCTAATTCATTTGCATGATCCATTCTAATTCATTCATACAATCCATTCTAATTCATTAGTACGATCCATTCTAATTCATTTGTACGATCTACTTTAATTCTTTCGTATGATCCATTTTAATTCATTAGCACGATCCATTCTAATTCATTCGTACGATCCATTCTATTTCATTGGTACGATCCATTCTTACTCATTCGTACGATCCATTCTAATTCATTCGCACGAATGTATCCATTCTAATTCATTCGTACGATCCATTCTAATTCATTCGCACGATCCATTCTGATTCATTCGCACGAATGTATCCATTCTAATTCATTCGCACGATCAACCCTAATTCATTCGTACGATCCATTCTAATTCATTCCCATGTATGTATCCATTCTAATTCATACGTACGATCCATTCTAATCCATTCTAATGGATCGTTTGAATGAATTAGAATAGATCGTATGAATGAATTCGAATGGATCGTACGAATGAATTAGATTGGATACATTCGTGCGATTGAACTAGAATGGATCATATGAAGGAATTAGGGTGGATCGTACGAATGAATTAGAATGGATACATTCATGCGATAGAATTAGAATGAATCGTACGAATGAGTAAGAATGGATCGCACGAATGAATTAGTATGGATCGTGCGAATGAATTAGAATGGATCGTACGAATGAATTTGAATGGAAACATTTGTGCGAATGAATTAGAATGGATCGTACGAATGAATTAGAATGGAAAGTATGAATGAATTAGAATGGATCTACGAATGAATTAGAATGGATACATTCGTGCGAATGAATTAGAATAGATCGTATGAATGAATTAGAATGGATTGTATGAATGAATTAGAATGGATTGTACGAATGAATTAGAATGGATACGTATGAATGAATTAGAATGGATCGTGCGAATGAATTAGAATGGATCGTACGAATGAATTAGAATGGATCGTATGAATGAATTAGAATGGATCGTGCGAATGAATTAGATTGGATCGTGCGAATGAATTAGAATTGATCGTACGAATGAATTAGAAAGGATACATTTGTGCGAATGAATTAGAATGGATCGTATGAATGAAATAGAATAGATCGTATGAATGAATTTGAATAGATCGTACGTATGAATTAGAATGGATCGTACGAATGAATTAGAATGGATCGTACGTTATGAATGAATTAGAATGGATCGTACGTATGAATTAGAATGGATACATTCATGGAAATAAATTCGAATGGATCGTACGAAGGAATTAGAATGGATCAATTCTAATTCATTCTAATTCATTCGTACGATCCATTCTTATTCATTCATACGATCCAATCTAATTCATTCATACGATCCATTCTAATTCATTCGCACGAATGTATGCATTCTAATTCATTCATACGATCCATTCTAAGTCATTCGTACGATCCATTCTAATTCATTTGCACGATCCATTCTATTTCATTCTAATTCATTCGCACGATCCATTCTAATTCATTCATACGATCCATTCTAATTTATTCGTACGATCCATTCTAATTCATTCGCACGATCCATTCTAATTCATTCACACGATCCATTCTAATTCATTCATACAATCCATTCTAATTCTTTCGCATGTATGTATCCATTCTAACTCATTCGTACGATCCACTCCAATTCATTCACACGAATGTATCCATTCTAATACATTCGTACGATCCATTCTAATTCATTCGCACAATCTATTCTAATTCCTTCATACGATCCATTCTAATTTATTAGCATGATCCTTTCTAATTCATTCGTATGATCCATTCTATTTCATTCGTATGATCCATTCTTACACATTCGTACGATCCATTCTAATTCATTTGCACGAATGTATCCATTCTAATTCATTCGTACGATCCATTCTAATTCAGTCTCACGATATATTCTAATTCATTCATACGATCCATTTTAATTAATTCGTACGATCAATTCTAATTCATTCACACAATCTATTCTAATTCATTCGTACGATCCATTCTAATTCATTAGCACGATCCATTCTATTTCATTTGTACGATCCATTCTATTTCATTCGTACGATCCGTTCTAATTCATTCGCACGAATGTATCCATTCTAATTCATTCGTACGATCCATTCTAATTCATTCGCACGATCCATTCTAATTCATTCATACAATCGATTCTAATTCATTCGTACGATCCTTTCTAATTCATTCGCACGATCCATTCTAATTTATTCATACGATCCATTCTAATTCATTCATACAATCCATTCTAATTCTTTTGCACGAATGTATCCATTCTAATTCATTCGTACGATCCACCCTAATTCCTTCGTATGATCCATTCTAATTCATTCGCACGAATGTATCCATTCTAATTCATTTGTACGATCCATTCGAATTCATTCATACGATCTATTCTAATTCATTCATACGATCTATTCTAATTCATTCACACGAATGTATCTATTCTAATTCATTCACACGAATGTATCCATTCTAATTCAATCGCAGAATCTATTCTAATTCATTCGTACGATCCATTCTAATTCATTCGCACGATCCATTCTAATTCATTTGCACGATCCATTCTAATTCATTCATACAATCTATTCTAATTTTTTTGCATGAATGTATCCATTCTAATTCATTCGTACGATCCATTCTAATTCCTACATACGATCCATTCTATTTCATTCGATTGTGCGAATCAATTAGAATGGATCGTATGAATGAATTAGAATGGATACATTCGTGCGAATGAATTAAAATGCATCGTGCGAATGAAATAGAATGGATCGTACGAATGAAGTAGAATAGATTGTGCGAATGAATTAGAATGGATCGTACGAATAAATTAGAATGGATCGTATGAATGAATTAGAATGGATCGTGCGAATGAATTAGAATGGATCGTACGAATGTATTAGAATGGATACATTCGTGCGAATGAATTAGAATGGATCGTACGAATGAGTAAGAATGGATCGTACGAATGAAATAGAATGAATTGTACAAATGAATTAGAATGGATCGTATAAATGAATTAGAATGAATTAGAATGGATACATTCGTGCGAATGAATTAGAATGGATCGTACGAATGGATCGTATGAAGGAATTAGAATGAATTAGAATGGATACATTCGTGCGATTGAATTAGAATGGATCGTATGAATGAATTAGATTGGATCGTATAAATGAATTAGAATGGATCGTACGTATGAAATAGAATGGATACATTCATGGGAATGAATTAGAATGGATCGTATGAAGGAATTAGAATGGATCGTACGAAGGAATTAGAATGGATCGTATGAATGAATTGGAATGGATCGTACGTATGAATTAGAATGGATACATTCCTGGGAATGAATTATAATGGATCGTACGAAGGAATTAGAATGGATCATACGAATGAAATAGAATGGATCGTACGAAGGAATTAGAATGGATCGTACGAAGGAATTAGAATGGATCGTACGAATGAATTAGAATGGATCGTACAAATGAATTAGAATAGATACATTCGTGCATAAGAATTAGAATGGATGGTAAGAATGAATTAGAATGGATCGTGCAAATGAATTAGAATGGATCATGCGAATGAATTAGAATGGATCGTACGAATGAATTAGAATAGATTGTGCGAATGAATTAGAATGGATCGTACGAATGAATTAGAATGGATACATTCGTGGGAATGAATTAGAATGGATCGTATGAATGAATTAGAATGGATTGTATGAACGAATTCAAATGGATCGTACGAATGAATTAGAATGGATACATTCGTGCGAAAGAATTAGAATGGATCGTATGAATGAATTAGAATGGATCGTACGAATGAAATAGAATGGATAGTACGAATGAATTAGAATGGATCGAACGAATGAATTAGATTGGATCGTGCAAATGAATTAGAATGGATCGTACGAATGAATTAGAATAGATACATTCGTGCGAATGAATTAGAATGTATCGTATGAATGAATTAGAATGGATCATATGAATGAATTCGAATGGATCGTACGTATGAATTAGAATAGATTGTACGAATGCATTAGAATGGATACATTCGTGCGAATGAATTAGAATGGATCGTATGAATGAATTAGAATGGATCGTATGAATGAATTCGAATGGATCGTATGTATGAATTAGAATGGATCGTACGAATGAATTAGAATGGATCGTATGAAAGAATTAGAATGGATCGTACGAAGGAATTAGAATGGATCGTAGGAAGGAATTAGAATGGATCGTACGAATGAATTAGAATGGATACATTCGTGAAAAGAATTAGAATGGATTGTATGAATGAATTAGAATGGATCGTACAAATGAATTAGAACAGATCGTGCGAATGAATTAGAATGAATCGTACGAATGAATTAGAATAGATTGTGCAAGTGAATTAGAATGGATTGTACGAATGAATTAGAATGGATACATTCGTGGGAATGGATTACAATGGATCGTATGAATGAATTAGAATGGATCGTATGAATGAATTAGAATAGATCGTATGAATGAATTAGAATGGATCGTACGAAAGAATTAGAATGGATCGTGCGAATGAATTAGAATGGATCGTGCGAATGATTGGAATGGATCGTGCGAATGAATTAGAATGGATCGTGCGAATGAATTAGAATGGATCGTACGAATGAATTAGAATGGATACATTCGTGCAAATGAATTAGAATGGATCGTACGAATGAGTAAGAATGGATCGTACGAATGAAAAAGAATGGATCGTACGAATGAATTAGAATGGATCGTGCTAATGAATTCGAATGGATCATACGAAGGAATTAGGGTGGATCGTACGAATGAATTAGAATGGATCATATGAAGGAATTAAAATGAATCGTACAAATGAATTAGAATGGATCGTATGAATGAATTTGAATGGATCGTGCGAATGAATTAGAATAGATTGTACAAATGAATTAGAATGGATGTATGAATGAATTAGATTGGATCGTGCGAATGAATTAGAATGGATCGTATGAATGAATTCGAATGGATCATACGAATGAATATATTCGTGTGAAAGAATTAGAATAGATTGTATGAATGAATTAGAATGGATCGTACGGATGAATTAGAATGGATTGTACGAATGAATTAGAATGGATTATTCTAATTCATTCGTACGATCCATTTTAATTCATTTGCACGATCCATTCTAATTCATTCGTACGATCCATTCAAATTCATTCGTACGATCCATTCTTACTGATTCGTACGATCCATTCTAATTCATTCGCACGAATGTATCCATTCTAATTCATTCGTACGATCCATTCTACTTCATTCGCACGTTCCATTCTAATTCATTCATTCGATCCATTCTAATTCATTCTTACGATCCATTCTAATTCATTCGCACGATCCATTCTAATTCATTCGTACAATCCATTCTAATTCATTCATACAATCCATTCTAATTCTTTTGCACGAATGTATCCATTCAAATTCATTCGTACGATCCATTCTAATTGATTCGCACAATCTATTCTAATTCATTCGTACGATCTATTCTAATTCATTAGCACGACCCATTCTAATTCATTCGTACGATCCATTCTATTTCATTCGTACGATCCATTCTTACTCATTCGTACGATCCAATCTAATTCATTCGCACGAATGTATCCATTCTAATTCATTCGTACGATCCATTCTAATTCATTCGTACGATCCATTCTAATTCATTCGCACAATCCATTCTAATTCATTCGTACGATCCATTCTAATTCATTCATACGATCCATTCTAATTCATTCGCATGATCCATTCTATTTCATTCATACGATCCATTCTTACTCATTTGTACGATCCATTCTAATTCATTTGCACGATCCATTCTAATTCATTCATAGGATCCATTCTAATTCATTCGTACGATCCATTCTAATTCATTCACACAATCTATTCTATTTCATTCGTACAATCCATTTTAATTCATTAGCACGATCCATTCTAATTCATTCGTACAATCCATTCTATTTTATTCGTACGATCCACCCTAATTCCTTCGTATGATCCATTCGAATTCATTCGCACGAATGTATCCATTCTAGTTTATTCATACGATCCATTCTAATTCATTCGCACGATCCATTCTAATTCATTCATACGATCCATTCTAACTCATTCGCACGATCCATTCTATTTTATTTGTACGATCCATTCTTACTCATTCGTATGATCCATTCTAATTCATTCGCACGAATGTATCTATTCTAATTCATTCGTACGATCCATTCTACTTCATTCGCATGATCCATTCTAATTCATTCATACGATCCATTGTAATTCATTCGTACGATCCATTCTAATTCATTCACACAATCCATTCTAATTCATTCTATTTCATTCGCACAATCCATTCTAATTCATTCGCACAATCCATTCTAATTCATTCTAATTCATTCGCACAATCCATTCTAATTCATTCGCACAATCAATTCTAATTCATTCGCATGATCCATTCTAATTCATTCTAATTCATTCTTACGATCCATTCTAATTCATTCGTAGGATCTATTCTAATTCATTCGTACGATCCATTCTTACTCATTCGTATGATCCATTCTAATTCATTCGCACGAATATATCTATTCTAATTCATTATTACGATCGATTCTAATTCCTTCGTACGATCCACTCTATTTCATTCATATGATCCATTCTAACTCATTCATACAATCCATTCTAATTCTTTCGCATGAATGTATCCATTCTAATACATTCGTACGTATGATCCATTCTAATTCATTCATTCGTATGATTCATTCTAATTCCTTCGTGCGAATGAATTAGAATGGATCGTATGAATTAATTCAAATGGATTGTACAAATGAATTAGAATGGATACATTCGTGCGAATGAATTAGAATGGATCAAACGAAGGAATTAGGGTGGATCGTACGAATGAATTAGAATGGATACATTCGTGCGAAAGAATTAGAATTGATTGTATGAATAAATTAGAATGGATTGTATGAATGAAATAGAATGGATCGTACGAAGGAATTAGAATGGATCGTACGAATGAATTAGAATAGATACATTCGTGCGAATGAATTAGAATGGATCGTACGAATAAGTAAGAATGGGTCGTACGAATGAATTAGAATGGATCGTATGAATAAGTAAGAATGGGTCGTGCGAATAAATTAGAATGGATCGTATGAATGAATTAGAATGGATCATACGAATGAATTAGAATGGATCGTACGTATGAATTAGAATGAATCGTATGAATGAATTAGAATGGATCGTGCGAATGAATTAGAATGGATCATACGAATGAATTATAATGGATACATTCATGCGAATGAATTAGATAGGATTGTACGAATGAGTAAGAATGGATCGTACGAATGAGTAAGAATGGGTCGTGCGAATAAATTAGAATGGATCGTATGAATGAATTAGAATGGATCATACGAATGAATTAGAATGGATCGTACGTATGAATTAGAATGAATCGTATGAATGAATTAGAATGGATCGTGCGAATGAATTAGAATGGATCATACGAATGAATTATAATGGATACATTCATGCGAATGAATTAGATTGGATTGTACGAATGAGTAAGAATGGATCGTACGAATGAAATAGAATGGATCGTACGAATGAATTAGAATAGATCGTGCTAATGAATTAGAATGGATCGTACGAATGAATTAGAATAGATTGTGCGAATGATGAATTCGAATGGATCGTGCGAATGAATTAGATTGGATCGTGCGAATGAATTAGAATGGATCGTATAAAAGAATTAGAATGGATACAGTCGTGCGAATGAATAAGAATGGATCGTATGAATGAATTAGAATGGATCGTATGAATGAATTCGAATGGATCGTACGAAGGAATTAGAATAGATCGTACGAATGAATTAGAATGGATACATTCGTGCGAAAGAATTAGAATGGATTGTATGAATAAATTAGAATGGATCGTATGAATGAATTAGAATGGATCGTGCGAATGAATTAGAATGGATCGTACGAATGAATTAGAATGGATCGTGCTAATGAATTAGAATGGATCGTACGAATGAATTAGAATAAATTGTGCAAATGAATTAGAATGGATCGTGCGAATGAATTAGAATGGATACATTCGTGCGAATGAATTAGAATGGATCATCCGAATGAATTAGAATGGATCGTATGAATGAATTCGACTGGATCGTACGAATGAATTAGAATCGATACATTCCTGCGAATGAATTAGAATGGATCATACGAAGGAATTATGGTGGATCGTACGAATGAATTAGAATGGATACATTCATGCGAAAGAATTAGAATGGATTTTATGAATGAATTAGAATGGATCGTATGAATGAATTAGAATGGATCGTGCGAATGAATTAGAATAGAACGTACGAATAAATTAGAATGGATACATTCGTGCGAATGAATTAGAATGGATCGTACGAACACGTAAGAATGGATCGTATGAATGAAATAGAATGGATCATACGAATGAATTAGAATGGATCGTGCTAATGAATTAGAATGGATCATACGAATGAATTAGAATAGATGGTGCGAATGATGAATTAGAATGGATCGTGCGAATGAATTAGATTGGATCGTGCGAATGAATTAGAATGGATCGTACGAATGAGTTAGAATGGATACATTCATGCGAATGAATTAGAATGGATCGTATGATGAATTAGAATAGATACATTCGTGCGAATGAATTAGAATAGATCGTATGAATGAATTAGATTGGATCGTATGAATGAATTAGAATGGATCGTGCGAATGAATTAGAATGGATCGTACGAATGAATTAGAATGGATCGTACGAATGAATTAGAATGGATACATTCGTGTGAATGAATTAGAATGGATCATACGAAGGAATTAGGGTGGATAGTACGAATGAATTAGAATGGATACATTCGTGCGAAAGAATTAGAATGGATCGTATGAATGAATTAGAATGGATCGTATGAATAAATTAGAATGGATCGTGCGAATGAATTAGAATGGATCGTATGAATTAGAATGGATCGTATGAAGAAATTCGAATGGATCATACGAATGAAATCGAGTGGATCGTATGAAGGAATTAGAATGGATCGTACGAAGGAATTAGAATGGATCGTACGAATGAATTAGAATGGATCGTACGAATGAATTAGAATGGATACATTCGTGCAAAAGAATTAGAATGGATTGTATGAATGAATTAGAATAGATCATGCAAATGAATTAGAATGGATCGTGCGAATGAATTAGAATGGATCATATGAATGAATTAGAATAGATTGTGCGAATGAATTGGATTGGATCGTACGAATGAATTAGAATGGATACATTCGTGCGAATGAATTAGAATGGATCGTATGAATAAATTAGATTGGATCTTATGAATGAATTAGAATAGATCGTGCGAATGAATTAGAATGATCGTACGAATGAATAAGAATGGATCGTATGAATGAATTAGAATGGATCGTGCGAATGAATTAGAATGGATCGTACGAATGAATTTGAATGGATCGTATGAATGAATTAGATTGGATCGTATGAATGAATTAGAATGGATCGTACGTATGAATTAGAATAGATACATTGATGGGAATGAATTAGAATGGATCGTACGAAGGAATTAGAATGGTTCATACGAATGAAATAGAATGGATCGTACGAAGGAATTAGAATGGATCGTACGAAGGGATTAGAATGGATCGTACGAATGAATTAGAATAGATTGTTCTAATGAATTAGAATGGATCGTATGATTGAATTAGAATGGATATATTCGTGCAAAAGAATTAGAATGGATTGTATGAATGAATTAGAATAGATACATTCGTGCGAAAGAATTAGAATAGATTGTACGAATGAATTAGAATGGATCGTATGAATGAATTAGAATGGATCATGCGAATGAATTAGAATGGATCGTACAAATGAATTAGAATGGATCGTATGAATGAATTAGAATGGATCGTGTGAATGAATTTGAATGGATCGTACGAATGATTTAGAATGGATACATTCGTGCGAATGAATTAGAATGGATCCTACGAATGAGTAAGAATGGATCGTACAAATAAAATAGAATGGATAATACGAATTAGAATGGATCGTGCGAATGAATTAGAATAGATCGTACGAATGAGTAAGAATGGGTCGTACGAATGAATTTGAATGGATCGTACGAATGATTTAGAATGGATCGTGCTAATGAATTAGAATGGATCGTACGAATGAATTAGAATAGATTGTGCGAATGAATTAGAATGGATCATACGAATGAATTAGATTGGATCGTATGAATGAATTAGAATGGATCGTGCGAATGAATTAGAATGGATCGTACGAATGAATTAGAACGGATCGTATGAATGAATTAGAATGGATCGTGCGAATAAATTAGAATGGATCGTACGAATGAATTAGAATGGATACATACGACAGAATGGATCGTACGAATGAATTAGAATGAATCGTACAAAGGAATTAGAATGGATACATTTATGGGAATGAATTAGAATGGATCGTACGAAGGAATTAGAATAGATCATACGACTGATGTAAAATGGATCGTATGAAGAATTAGAATGGATCGTACGAATTAATTAGAATGGATACATTCGTGCAAAAGAATTAGAATGGATTGTATGAATGAATTAGAATGGATCGTGCAAATGAATTAGAATGGATCGTGCGAATGTATTAGAATGGATCGTACGAATGAATTATAATAGATTGTGCGAATGAATTAGAATGGATCGTACGAATGAATTAGAATGGATACATTCGTGCGAATGAATTAGATTGGATCCTATGAATGAATTAGAATGGATCGTGCGAATGAATTAGAATGGATCGTACGAATGAATTAGAATGGATACATGCATGCGAATGAATTAGAATGGATCGTACGAATGAGTAAGAATGGATCGTACGAATGAAATAGAATGGATACATTCATACGATCCATTCTATTTCATTCGTACGATCCATTCTTACTCATTCGTACGATCCATTCTAATTCATTCGCACGAATGGATCCATTCTAATTCATTCGTACGATCCATGCTAATTCATTCGCACGATCCATTCTAATTCATTCATACGATCCATTCTAATTCATTCGTACGATCCATTCTAATTCATTCGCACGATCCATTCTAATTCATTCGTACGATCCATTCGAATTCATTCATACGATCCATTCTAATTCATTCACACGATCCATTCTAATTCATTCGCACGAATGTATCCATTCTTATTCATTCGTACGATCCATTTTAATTCATTCGCACGATCCAATCTAATTCATTCGCACGATCCTTTCTAATTCATTTGTACGATCCATTCTATTTCATTCGTACGATCCATTCTTACTCATTCGTACGATCCAATATAATTCATTCGCATGAATGTATCCATTCTAATTCATTCGTACGATCCATTCTAATACATTCGTACGATCCATTCTAATTCCTTCGTACGATCCATTCTATGAATGAATTAGAATTAGAATGGATACATTCTATTTCATTCGTACGATCCATTCTAATTCATTCGCACGAATGTATTCATTCTAATTCATTCGTACGATCCATTCGAATTCATTCATACGATCCATTCTAATTCATTCATAAGATCCATTCTAATTCATTCGCACGAATATATTCATTCTCACAATCTATTCTAATTCATTCGTACGATCCATTCTAATTCATTAGCACGATCCATTCTAATTCATTCGTACGATCCATTCTATTTCATTCGTACGATCCATTCTTACTAATTCGTAAGATCCATTCTAATTCATTCGCACAAATGTATCCATTCTAATTCATTCGTACGATCCAGTCTAATTCATTCGCACGATCCATTTTATTTGATTCATACGATCCATTCTAATTCATTCGTACGATCCATTCTAATTCATTCGCACAATCTATTCTAATTCATTTGTATGATCCATTCTATTTCATTCGTACGGTCTATTCTTACTCAATGAATTAGAATTGATCGTGCGAATGAATTAGAATGGATCGTACGAAGGAATTAGAATGGATACATTCATGCGAATGAATTAGAATGGATCATACGAATGAGTAAGAATGGATCGTACGAATGAAATAGAATGGATCGTGCTAATGAATTAGAATGGATCGTGCTAATGAATTAGAATGGATCGTACGAATGAATTAGAATGGATTGTGCGAATGAATAAGAATGGATCGTACGAAAGAATTAGAATGGATCGTGCGAATGAATTAGAATGAATCGTACGAATGAATTAGAATGGATACATTCGTGCGAATGAATTAGAATGGATCGTACGAATGAGTAAGAATGGATCTTACGAATGAAATAGAATGGATCATACGAATGAATTAGAATGGATCGTGCTAATGAATTAGAATGGACCGTACGAATGAATTAGAATGGATCATACGAAGGAATTAGGGTGGATCGTACGAATGAATTAGAATGAATCGTACGAAGGAATTAGAATGGATCGTACGAATGAATTAGAATGGATACATTCGTGCAAAAGAATTAGAATGGATTGTATAAATGAATTAGCATGGATCGTACAAATGAATTAGATTGGATCGTGCGAATGAATTAGAATGGATCGTACGAATGAATTAGAATAGATTGTGTGAATGAATTAGAATGGATCATACGAATGAATTAGAATGGATACATTCGTGCGAATGAATTAGAATGGATTGTATGAATGAATTAGAATGGATCGTATGAATGAATTCGAATGGATCGTACAAATGAATTAGAATGGATATATTCGTGCGAATTAATTAGAATGGATCATACGAAGGAATTAGGGTGGATCGTACGAATGAATTAGAATGGTTACATTCGTGCGAATGAATTAGAATGGATCGTACGAATGAGTAAGAATGGATCGTACGTATGAATTAGAATGGATACATTCATGGGAATGAATTAGAATGGATCGTACGAAGCAAATAGAATGGATCATGCGAATGAAATAGAATGGATCGTACGAAGGAATTAGAATGGATCATGCGAATTAATTAGAATGGATCGTGCGAATGAATTAGAATGGATCGTATGAATGAATTAGAATGGATCATGCGAATGAATTACAATGGATCGTATGAATGAATTCGAATGGATCGTACGAATGAATTAGAATGGATACATTCTCGCGAATGAATTAGAATGGATCATACGAAGGAATTAGGGTGGATCGTACGATTGAATTAGAATGGATACATTCGTGCGAAAGAATTAGAATGGATTGTATGAATGAATTAGAATGGATCGTATGAATGAATTAGAATGGATAGTGCGAATGAATTAGAATGGATCGTACGAATGAATTAGAATGGATCGTGTGAATGAATTAGAATGGATCGTGTGAATGAATTAGAATGGATCGTACAAATGTATTAGAATGGATACATTAATGTCATTGAATTAGAATGGATCGTACGAATGAGTAAGAATGGATCGTACGAATGAAATAGAATGGATCGTACGAATGAATTAGAATGGATCGTGCTAATGAACTAGAATGGATCGTACGAATGAAATAGAATAGATTGTGCGATTGAATTAAAATGGATCGTACGAATGAATTAGAATGGTTCTCATTAATGAATTAGAATGGATTGTGTGAATGAATTAGAATGGATCGTACGAATCAATTAGAATGGATACATTCGTGGGAGTGAATTAGAATAGATTGTATGAATGAGTAAGAATGGATCGTAAGAATGAAATCGAATGGATCGTACGAATGAATTAGAATGGATCGTGCTAATGAATTAGAATGGATCGTATGAATGAATTAGAATAGATTGTGCGAATGAATACATTCGTGCGATTGAATTAGAATGGATCGTATGAATGAATTAGAATCGATCGTATGAAAGAATTAGAATGGATCGTATGAATGAATTCGAATGGATCGTATGAATGAATTAGAATGGATACATTCGAGCGAATGAATTAGAATGGATCATACGAAGGAATTAGGGTGGATCGTACGAATAAATTAGAATGGATTGTATGAATGAATTAGAATGGATCGTATGAATGAGTTAGAATGGATCGTGCGAATGAATTGTAATGGATCATACGAATGAATTAGAATAAATCGTATGAATGAATTTGAATGGATTGTGCGAATGATTTAGAATGGATCATACGAATGAATTAGAATAGAATGGATACATTCATGCGAATGAATTAGAATGGATCGAACGAATGAGTAAGAATGGATCGTACGAATGAAATCGAATGGATTGTTCGATTGAATTAGAATGGATCATGCTAATGAATTAGAATGGATCGCATGAATGAATAAGAATAGATTGTGCGAATGAATTAGAATGGATCGTACGAATGAATTAGAATGGATACATTCGTGCGAATGAATTAGAATGGATCATATTAAAGAATTAGATTGGATCGTATGAATGAATTAGAATGGATCGTGCGAATGAATAAGAATGGATCGTACGAATGAATTAGAATGGATACATTCGTGCGAATGAATTAGAATTGATTTTGCGAATGAATTAGAATGGATACATTGGAGCGAATGGATCGTACGAATAAAATAGAATGGATCTTACGAATGAATTAGAATGGATCTTACAAATGAATTAGAATGGATCGTGCTAATAAATTAGAATGGATCATATGAATGAATTAGAATAGATTGTGCGAATTAATTAAAATGGATCATACAAATGAATTAGAATGGATACATTTATGCGAATGAATTAGAATGGATCGTATGAATGAATTAGGTTGGATCGTATGAATGAATTAGAATGGATCGTACGTATGAATTAGAATGGATACATTCATGGGAATGAATTAGAATGGATCGTACGAAGGAATTGGAATGGATCATACGAATGAAATAGAATGGATCGTACGAAGGAATTAGAATGGATCGTATGAAGGAATTAGAATGGATCGTACGAAGGAATTATAATGGATAGTACGAATGAATTAGAATGGATACATTCATGCAAAAGAATTAGAATAGATTGTATGAATGAATTAGAATGGATCGTGCAAATGAATTAGAATGGATCGTGCGAATGAATTAGAATGGATCGTACGAATGAATTAGAATAGATTGTGCGAATGAAATAGAATGGATCGTACGAATGAATTAGAATGGATACATTCGTGCGAATGAATTAGAATGGATCGTATGAATGAATTAGAATGGATCGTATGAATGAATTCGAATGGATCGTGCGAATGAGTTAGAATGGATCGTACGAATGAATTAGAATGGATCGTATGAATGAATTAGAATGGATCGTGCGAATGAATTAGAATGGATCATATGAATGAGTTCGAATGGATCGTACGAATAAATTAGAATGGATACATTCGTGCGAATGAATTAGAATGGTTCATACGAAGGAATTAGGGTGGATCGTACGAATCAATTAGCTAGGATACATTCGTGCGAAAGAATTAGAATAGATTGTATGAATGAATTAGAATGGATCATATGAATGAATTAGAATGGATCGTGCGAATGAATTAGAATGGATCGTACGAATGAATTAGAATGGATCATGCGAATGAATTAGAATGGATCGTACGAATGAATTAGAATGGATCGTATGAATGAATTCGAATTTAAATGAATTAGAATGGATTGTACGAATGAATTAGAATGGATCGTGCTAATGAATTAGAATGGATCGTACGAATGAATTAGAATAGATTGTGCGAATGAATTAGAATGGACCGTACGAATGAATTAGAATGGATACATTCGTGCGAATGAATTAGAATGGATTGTATGAATTAATTAGATTGGATCGTATAAATGAATTAGAATGGATCGTATGTATGAATTAGAATGAATATATTCATGGGAATGAATTAGAATGGATCGTACGAATGAATTAGAATGGATCTTACGAATGAAATAGAATGGATCGTACGAAGGAATTTGAATGTACGAAGGAATTAGATTGGATCGTGCGAATGAATTAGAATGGGTCGTGCGAATGAATTAGAATGGATCATATGAATGAATTCGAATTTGAATGAATTAGAATGGATTGTACGAATGAATTAGAATGGATCGTGCTAATGAATTAGAATGGATCGTACGAATGAATTAGAATAGATTGTGCGAATGAATTAGAATGGATCGTATGTATGAATTAGAATGGATACATTCGTGCGAATGAATTAGAATGGATTGTATGAATGAATTAGAATGGATCGTATGAATGAATTCGAATTTGAATGAATTAGAATGGATTGTACGAATGAATTAGAATGGATCGTGCTAATGAATTAGAATGAATCGTACGAATGAATTAGAATAGATTGTGCGAATGAATTAGAATGGATCGTATGTATGAATTAGAATGGATACATTCGTGCGAATGAATTAGAATGGATCGTATGAATAAATTATATTGGATCATATTAATGAATTAGAATGGATCGTATGTATAAATTAGAATGGATACATTCATGGGAATGAATTAGAATGGATCGTACGAAGGAATTAGAATGGATCGTACGAAAAAAATAGAATGGATCGTACGAATGAATTAGAATGGATCGTGCTAATGAATTATAATGGATCGTACAAATGATTTAGAATAGATTGTGCGAATGAATTAGAATGGATCGTATGAATGAATTAGAATGGATACATTCGTGCGAATGAATTAGAATGGATCGTATGAATGAATTAGATTGGATCGTATGAACGAATTAGAATGGATCGTACGTATGAATTAGAATAGATACATTCATGGGAATGAATTAGAATGGATCGTACGAAGGAATTAGAATGGATCGTACGAAGGAATTAGAATAGATCGTACGAATGAATTAGAATGGATACATTCGTGCAAAAGAATTAGAATGGATTGTATGAATGAATTAGAATAGATTGTACAAATGAATTAGAATGGATCGTGCGAATGAATTAGAATGGATCGTACGAATGGATTAGAATAGATTGTGCGAATGAGTTAGAATGGATCGTACGAATGAATTAGAATGGATACATTCGTGCGAATGAATTAGAATTGATCGTATGAATGAATTAGAATGGATTGTACATACGATCCATTCTATTTCATGTGTACGATCCATTCTTACTCATTCGTACGATCCATTCTAATTCATTTGCACGATCCATTCTAATTCATTCATACGATCCATTATATTTTATTCGTGCGATCCATTCTTACTCATTCGTACGATCCATTCTATTCAATTCATACGAATGTATCCATTATAATTCATTCGAACGATCCATTCTAATTCATTCGCACGATCCATTCTAATTCATTCATACGATCCATTCTAATTCATTCGTATGATCCATTCTAAATCATTCACACAATCTATTCTAATTCATTCGTACGATCCATTTTAATTCATTAGCACGATCCATTGTAATTCATTCGTACTATCCATTCTATTTCATTCGTACGATCGATTCTTACTCATTCGTACGATACATTCTAATTCATTCGCACGAATGTATCCATTCTAATTCATTCATACGATCCATTCTAATTCTTTCGCACGATCCAATCTAATTCATTTATACGATCTATTCTAATTCATTTATATGATCCATTCTAATTCATTCGCACGAATGTATCTATTCTAATTCATTCGTACGATCCATTCTAATTCATTTGCACAATCTATTCTAATTCATTCGTATGATCCATTCAAATTCATTCGCACGATCCATTCTAATTCATTCATACAATCCCTCCTAATTCTTTTGCACGAATGTATCCATTCTAATTCATTCGTACGATCCATTCTAATTCCTTCGTACGATCCATTCTAATTCCTTCGTAGGATCCATTCTATTTCATTCGTATGATCCATTCTAATTCCTTCGTACGATCCATTCTAATTCATTCCCATGAATGTATCCATTCTAATTCCTTCGTACGATTCATTCTAATTCTTTCGTACGATCCATTCTTTCGTATGTATCCATTCTAATTCATTCGTACGATCCATTCTAATTCATTCGCACGATCCATTCTAATTCATTCATACGATCCATTCTAATTCATTCATACGATCTATTCTAATTCAGTCGCACGATCCATTCTAATTCATTCATGCAATCCATTCTAATTCATTCGTACGATCCATTCTAATACATTCGCACAATCAATTCTAATTTATTTGTACGATCCATTCTAATTCATTAGCACGATCTATTCTAATTCATTCATATGATCCATTCTATATCATTCGTACGATCCATTCTTACTCATTCGTACGATCCATTCTAATTCATTCGCACGATCCATTATAATTCATTCATACGATCTATTCTATTTCATTCGTACGATCCATTCTTACTCATTCGTACGATCCATTCTAATTCATTCGCACGAATGTATCCATTCTAATTCATTCGTACGATCCATTCTAATTCATATGCACGATCCATTCTAATTCGTTTGTACGATCCATTCTAATTCATTCGTACGATCCATTCTAATTCATTCGTACCATCCATTCTAATACATTCGCACGAATATATCATTTTAATTCATTTCTACGATCCATTTTTTCACACAATCATACGTACGATCCATTCTAATTCATTCGTACGATCCATTTTGATTCTAATTCGTACGATCCATTCTAATTCTTTCGCACGAATGTATCTATTCTAATTCATTCGTACGATCCATTCTAATTCATTCGTACGATCCATTCTAATTCATTCGTACGATCCATTCTAATTTATTCATACAATCCACTCTAATTCTTTTGCACGAATGTATCCATTCTAATTCATTCGTACGATCCATTCTAATTCCTTCGTACGAACCATTCTAATTCCTTCGTACGATCCATTCTAACTCCTTCGTATGATCCATTCTATTTCATTCGTATGATCCATTCTAATTCCTTCGTACGATCCATTCTAATTAATTCCCATGAATGTATCCATTCTAATTCATACATACGATCCATTCAAATTCATTTATACTATCCAATCTAATTCATTCATACGATCCATTTTAATTCATTCGCACGAATATATCAATTTTAATTCATTCGTACGATCCATTATAATTCATTCGCACAATCTATTCTAATTCATTCGTACGATCCATTCTAATTCATTAGCACGATCCATTCTAATTCATTCGTACGATCCATTCTATTTCATTCGTATGATCCATTCTTACTCATTCGTATGATCCATTCTAATTCATTCGCACGAATGTATCCATTCTAATTCTTTCGTACGATCCATTCTAATTCATTCGCACGATCCATTCTAATTCATTCATACGATCCATTCTAATTCATTTGTACGATCCAATCTAATTCATTCGCACGATCCATTCTAATTCATTCATACGATCTATTCTAATTCATTCATACAATCCATTCTAATTCTTTCGGACGAATGTATCTATTCTAATTCATTCGTACGATCCATTCTAATTCCTTCGTGCGATCCATTCTAATTCCTTCGTATGATCCATTCTATTTCATTCGTATGATCCATTCTAATTCCTTCGTTCGATCCATTCTAATTCATTCCCTTGAATGTATCCATTCTAATTCATACGTATGATCCATTCTAATTCATTCATACGGTCCAATCTAATTCATTCTTACGATCCATTCTAATTCATTCGCACGAATGTATCCATTCTAATTCATTCATACGATCCATTCTAATTCATTCGCACAATCTATTCTAATTCATTCGTACGATCCATTCTAATTCATTAGCACGATCCATTCTTATTTATTCGTACGATCCATTCTAATTCATTCGCACGATCCATTCTAATTCATTCGTACGATCCATTCTAATTAATTCATATGATCCATTCTAATTCATTCATGGAATCCATTCTAATTCATTCTAATTCATTCGCTTGATCTATTCTTATCCATTCGTATGATCCATTCAATCTAATTCATTCGCACGATCCAATCTAATTCATTCACACGATCCATTCTAATTCATTCGTACGATCCATTCTATTTCATTCGTACGATCCATTCTTACTCATTCGTACGATCCATTCTAATTCATTCGCACGAATGTATCCTCATTCGCACGATCCATTCTAATTCATTTGCACGATCTATTCTAATTCATTCATACAATTCATTTTAATTCTTTTGCACGAATGTATCCATTCTAATTCATTCGTACGATCCATTCTAATTCATTCCACGATCCATTCTAATTCATTCATACAATCCATTCTAATTCTTTCGCACGAATGTATCCATTCTAATTCATTCTTACGATCCACCCTAATTCCTTCATATGATCCATTCTAATTCATTCGCACGAATGTATCCATTTTAATTCATTCGTACGATCCATTCGAATTCATTCATACGATCCATTCTAATTCATTCTTACGATCCATTCTAATTTATTCGCACGAATGTATCCATTCTAATTCATTCGTACGATCCATTCTTATTCATTCGCACAATCTATTCTAATTCATTCGTACGATCCATTCTAATTCATTTGCACGCGTATGAAAGAATTAGAATAGATTGTGTGAATGAATTAGAATGGATACATTCGTGCGAATGAATTAGAATGGATCGTATGAATGAATTAGAATTGATCGTATGAATGAATTAGAATGGATCGTGCGAATGAATTAGAATGGATCGTACGAATGAATTAGAATGGACCGTGCGAATGAGTAAGAATGGATCGTACGAATGAAATAGAATGGGTCGTATGAATGAATTAGAATGGATCGTGCTAATAAATTAGAATGGATCGTACGAATGAATTAGAATAGATTGTGCGAATGAATTAGAATAGATCGTACGAATGAATTAGAATGGATACATTCGTGCAAATGAATTAGAATGGATCATATGAATGAATTAGATTGGATCATATGAATGAATTGGAATGGATCGTACGTATGAATTAGAATGGATACATTCATGGGAATGAATTAGAAGGGATCGTACGAAGGAATTAGAATGGATCGTACGAAGGAATTAGAATGGATCGTATGAATGAATTAGAATGGATACATTCGTGCAAAAGAATTAGAATGAATTGTATAAATGAATTAGAATGGATCGTACAAATTAATTAGAATGGATCGTGCGAATGAATTAGAATGGATCGTACGAATGAATTAGAATAGATTATGCGAATGAATTAGAATGGATCATACGAATGAATTAGATTGGATATATTCGTGCGAATGAATTAGAATGGATCGTATGAATAAATTAGAATGGATCGTATTAATGAATACGAATGGATCGTACGAATGAATTAGAATAGATACATTCGTGCGAATGAATTAGAATGCATCATACGAAGGAATTAGGGTGGATCGTACGAATGAATTAGAATGGATACATTCGTGCGAAAGAATTAGAATGGATTGTATGAATGAATTAGAATGGATCGTATGAATGAATTAGAATGGATCGTGCGAATAAATTAGAATGGATCGTACGAATGAATTAGAATGGATCGTATGAATGAATTAGAATAGATCGTGCGAATGAATTAGAATGGATCGTACGAATGAAATCGAATGGATCGTACGAATGAATTAGAATGGATGGTGCTAATGAATTAGAATGGATCGTAAGAATGAATTAGAATAGATTGTGCGAATGAATTAGAATGGATCGTACGAATGAATTAGAATGGATACATTCGTGCGAATGAATTAGAATGGATCGTATGAATGAATTAGATTGGATCGTATGAATGAATTAGAATGGATCGTACAAATGAATTAGAATGGATACATTCATGGGAATGAATTAGAATGGATCGTACGAAGGAATTAGAATGGATCATACGAATAAAATAGAATGGATCGTACGAAGGAATTAGAATGGATCGTATGAAGAAATTAGAATGGATCGTACGAAGGAATTAGAATGGATCGTACGAATGAATTAGAATGGATACATTCGTGCAAAAGAATTAGAATGGATTGTATGAATGAATTAGAATGGATCGTGCAAATGAATTAGAATGGATCGTGCAAATGAATTAGTATAGATTGTGCGAATGAATTAGAATGGATTGTACGAATGAATTAGAATGGATACATTCGTGCGAATGAATTAGAATAGATCGTATGAATGAATTAGATTGGATCGTATGAATGAATTAGAATGGATCATACGTATGAATTAGAATGGATACATTCATGGGAATGAATAAGAATGGATCGTACGTATGAATTAGAATGGATACATTCATGGGAATGAATTAGAATGGATCGTACGAAGAAATTAGAATGGATCGTACGATTGAATTAGAATGGATCGTACGAAGGAATTAGAATGGATCGTACGAATGAATTAGAATGGATACATTCGTGCAAAAGAATTAGAATGGATTGTATGAATGAATTAGACTGGATCGTACAAATGAATTGCAATGGATCGTGTGAATGAATTAGAATGGATCATACGAATGAATTAGAATCGTTTGTGCGAATAAATTAGAATGGATCGTACGAATCAATTAGAATGGATACATTCGTGCGAATGAATTAGAATGGATCGTATGAATGAATTAGAATAGATCGTATGAATGAATTCGAATGGATCGTACGAATGAATTAGAATGGATACATTCGTGCGAATGAATTAGAATGGATCATACGAAGGAATTAGGGTGGATCGTACGAATGAATTAGAATGGATACATTCGTGTAAAAGAATTATAATGGATCGTATTAATGAATTAGAATGGATCGTATGAATTATTTAGAATGGATCGTGCGAATGAATTAGAATGGATCGTATGAACGAATTAGAATGGATCGTATGAACGAATTAGAGTGGATCGTACGAATGAATTACAATGGATACATTCGTGCGAATGAATTAGAATGGATCGTACGAATGAGTAAGAATGGATCGTACGAATGAAATAGAATGGATCATACGAATGAATTAGAATGGATCGTGCTAATCAATTAGAATGCATCGTACGAATAAATTAGAATAGATTATGCGAATAAATTAGATTGGATCGTACGAATGAATTAGAATGGATCGTATGAATGAATTAGAATGGATCGTGCGAATGAATTAGAATGGATCGTACGAATGAATTAGAATGGATCGTATGAATGAATTAGAATGGATCGTGCGAATGAATTTGAATGGATCGTACGAATGAATTAGAATGGATACATTCGTGCAAATAAATTAGAATGGATCGTACGAATGAGTAAGAATGGATCGTACGATTGAAATAGAATGGATCGTACGAATGAAGTAGAATGGATCGTGCTAATGAATTAGAATGGATCGGACGAATGAATTTGAATAGATTGTGCGAATAAATTAGAATGGATCGTACGAATGAATTAGAATGGATATATTCGTGTGAATGATTTAGAATGGATCGTATGAATGAATTAGAATGGATCGTATGAATGAATTAGAATGGATCGTGCGAATGAATTAGATTGGATCGTACGAATGAATTTGAATGGATCGCATGAATGAATTAGAATGGATCTTGCGAATGAATTAGAATGGATCTTACGAATGAATTAGAATAGATTGTGCGAATGAATTAGAATGGATCGTGCGAATGAATTAGAATGGATCGTACGAATGAATTAGAATGGATCGTATGATTGAATTAGAATGGATCGTGCGAATGAATTAGAATGGATCGTACGAATGAATTAGAATGGATACATTCGTGCAAATAAATTAGAATGGATCGTACGAATGAGTAAGAATGGATCGTACGATTGAAATAGAATGGATCATACGAATGAAGTAGAATAGATCGTGCTAATGAATTAGAATGGATAGGACGAATGAATTAGAATAGATTGTGCGAATAAATTAGAATGGATCGTACGAATGAATTAGAATAGATACTTTCGTGTGAATGAATTAGAATGGATCGTATGAATGAATTAGAATGAATCGTGCGAATGAATTAGAATGGATCGTAAGAATGAATTAGAATGGATCACATGAATGAATTAGAATGGATCTTGCGAATGAATTAGAATAGATTGTGCGAATGAATTAGAATGGATCGTACGAATGAATTAGAATGGATACATTCGTGCGAATGAATTAGAATAGATCTTATGAATGAATTAGGTTGGATCGTATGAATGAATTAGAATGGATCGTACGTATGAATTAGAATGGATACATTCATGGGAATGAATTAGAATGGATCGTACGAAGGAATTAGAATGGATCATACGAATGAAATAGAATAGATCATACGAAGGAATTAGAATGGATTGTACGAAGGAATTATAATGGATCATACGAAGGAATTAGAATGGATACATTCGTGCAAATGAATTAGAATGGATCATATGAATGAATTAGATTGGATCATATGAATGAATTGGAATGGATCGTACGTATGAATTAGAATGGATACATTCATGGGAATGAATTAGAAGGGATCGTACGAAGGAATTAGAATGGATCGTACGAAGGAATTAGAATGGATCGTATGAATGAATTAGAATGGATACATTCGTGCAAAAGAATTAGAATGAATTGTATGAATGAATTAGAATGGATCGTACAAATTAATTAGAATGGATCGTGCGAATGAATTAGAATGGATCGTACGAATGAATTAGAATAGATTATGCGAATGAATTAGAATGGATCATACGAATGAATTAGATTGGATACATTCGTGCGAATGAATTAGAATGGATCGTATGAATAAATTAGAATGGATCGTATGAATGAATTCGAATGGATCGTACGAATGAATTAGAATAGATACATTCGTGCGAATGAATTAGAATGCATCATACGAAGGAATTAGGGTGGATCGTACGAATGAATTAGAATGGATACATTCGTGCGAAAGAATTAGAATGGATTGTATGAATGAATTAGAATGGATCGTATGAATGAATTAGAATGGATCGTGCGAATAAATTAGAATGGATCGTACGAATGAATTAGAATGGATCGTATGAATGAATTAGAATGGATCGTGCGAATGAATTAGAATGGATCGTACGAATGAAATAGAATGGATCGTACGAATGAATTAGAATGGATGGTGCTAATGAATTAGAATGGATCGTACGAATGAATTAGAATAGATTGTGCGAATGAATTAGAATGGATCGTACGAATGAATTAGAATGGATACATTCGTGCGAATGAATTAGAATGGATCGTATGAATGAATTAGATTGGATCGTATGAATGAATTAGAATGGATCGTACAAATGAATTAGAATGGATACATTCATGGGAATGAATTAGAATGGATCGTACGAAGGAATTAGAATGGATCATACGAATAAAATAGAATGGATCGTACGAAGGAATTAGAATGGATCGTATGAAGAAATTAGAATGGATCGTACGAAGGAATTAGAATGGATCGTACGAATGAATTAGAATGGATACATTCGTGCAAAAGAATTAGAATGGATTGTATAAATGAATTAGAATGGATCGTGCAAATGAATTAGAATGGATCGTGCAAATGAATTAGAATGGATCGTACGAATGAATTAGTATAGATTGTGCGAATGAATTAGAATGGATCGTACGAATGAATTAGAATGGATACATTCGTGCGAATGAATTAGAATAGATCGTATGAATGAATTAGATTGGATCGTATGAATGAATTAGAATGGATCATACGTATGAATTAGAATGGATACATTCATGGGAATGAATAAGAATGGATCGTACGTATGAATTAGAATGGATACATTCATGGGAATGAATTAGAATGGATCGTACGAAGAAATTAGAATGGATCGTACGATTGAATTAGAATGGATCGTACGAAGGAATTAGAATGGATCGTACGAATGAATTAGAATGGATATATTCGTGCAAAAGAATTAGAATGGATTGTATGAATGAATTAGACTGGATCGTACAAATGAATTACAATGGATCGTGTGAATGAATTAGAATGGATCATACGAATGAATTAGAATCGTTTGTGCGAATAAATTAGAATAGATCGTACGAATCAATTAGAATGGATACATTCGTGCGAATGAATTAGAATGGATCGTATGAATGAATTAGAATAGATCGTATGAATGAATTCGAATGGATCGTACGAATAAATTAGAATGGATACATTCGTGCGAATGAATTAGAATGGATCATACGAAGGAATTAGGGTGGATCGTACGAATGAATTAGAATGGATACATTCGTGTGAAAGAATTATAATGGATCGTATTAATGAATTAGAATGGATCGTATGAATTATTTAGAATGGATCGTGCGAATGAATTAGAATGGATCGTATGAACGAATTAGAATGGATCGTATGAACGAATTAGAGTGGATCGTACGAATGAATTACAATGGATACATTCGTGCGAATGAATTAGAATGGATCGTACGAATGAGTAAGAATGGATCGTACGAATGAAATAGAATGGATCATACGAATGAATTAGAATGGATCGTGCTAATCAATTAGAATGGATCGTACGAATAAATTAGAATAGATTATGCGAATAAATTAGATTGGATCGTACGAATGAATTAGAATGGATCGTATGAATGAATTAGAATGGATCGTGCGAATGAATTAGAATGGACTGTACGAATGAATTAGAATGGATCGTATGAATGAATTAGAATGGATCGTGCGAATGAATTTGAATGGATCGTACGAATGAATTAGAATGGATACATTCGTGCAAATAAATTAGAATGGATCGTACGAATGAGTAAGAATGGATCGTACGATTGAAATAGAATGGATCGTACGAATGAAGTAGAATGGATCGTGCTAATGAATTAGAATGGATCGGACGAATGAATTTGAATAGATTGTGCGAATAAATTAGAATGGATCCTACGAATGAATTAGAATGGATATATTCGTGTGAATGATTTAGAATGGATCGTATGAATGAATTAGAATGGATCGTATGAATGAATTAGAATGGATCGTGCGAATGAATTAGAATGGATCGTACGAATGAATTTGAATGGATCGCATGAATGAATTAGAATGGATCTTGCGAATGAATTAGAATGGATCTTACGAATGAATTAGAATAGATTGTGCGAATGAATTAGAATGGATCGTGCGAATGAATTAGAATGGATCGTACGAATGAATTAGAATGGATCGTATGATTGAATTAGAATGGATCGTGCGAATGAATTAGAATGGATCGTACGAATGAATTAGAATGGATACATTCGTGCAAATAAATTAGAATGGATCGTACGAATGAGTAAGAATGGATCGTACGATTGAAATAGAATGGATCATACGAATGAAGTAGAATAGATCGTGCTAATGAATTAGAATGGATCGGACGAATGAATTAGAATAGATTGTGCGAATAAATTAGAATGGATCGTACGAATGAATTAGAATGGATACTTTCGTGTGAATTAATTAGAATGGATCGTATGAATGAATTAGAATGAATCGTGCGAATGAATTAGAATGGATCGTAAGAATGAATTAGAATGGATCGCATGAATGAATTAGAATGGATCTTGCGAATGAATTAGAATAGATTGTGCGAATGAAATAGAATGGATCGTACGAATGAATTAGAATGGATACATTCGTGCGAATGAATTAGAATAGATCTTATGAATGAATTAGGTTGGATCGTATGAATGAATTAGAATGGATCGTACGTATGAATTAGAATGGATACATTCATGGGAATGAATTAGAATGGATCGTACGAAGGAATTAGAATGGATCATACGAATGAAATACAATAGATCATACGAAGGAATTAGAATGGATTGTACGAAGGAATTATAATGGATCATACGAAGGAATTAGAATGGATCGTACGAATGAATTAGAATGGATACATTTGTGCAAAAGAATGAGAATGGATTGTATGAATGAATTAGAATGAATCGTGCAAATGAATTAGAATGGATCATGCGAATGAATTAGAATGGATCGTACGAATGACTTAGAATAGATTGTGCGAATGAATTAGAATGGATCGTACGAATGAATTAGAATGGATACATTCGTGAGAATGAATTAGAATGGATCGTATGAATGAATTAGAATGGATCGTATGAATGAACTCGAATGGATCGTACGAATGAATTAGAATGGATACATTCATTCGAATGAATTAGAATGGATCATACGAAGGAATTGGGGTGGATCGTACGAATGAATTAGAATGGAAACATTCGTGCGAAAGAATTAGAATGAATTGTACAAATAAATTAGAATGGATCATATGAATGAATTAGAATGGATCGTGCGAATGAATTAGAATGGATCGTATGAATGAATTAGAATGGATCGTAGAATGGATCGTGCGAATGAATTAGAATGGATCGTACGAATGAGTCAGAATGGATCGTACGATTGAAATAGTATGGATCGTACGAATTAATTAGAATGGATCGTGCTAATGAATTAGAATGGATCGTACGAATGAATCAGAATAGATTGTGCGAATAAATTAGAATGGATCGTACGAATAAATTAGAATGGATACATTCGTGTGAATGAATTAGAATGGATCGTATGAATGAATTACAATGGATCGTATGAATGAATTAGAATGGATCGTGCGAATGAATTAGAATGGATCGTACGAATGAATTAGAATGGATCGTATGAATGAATTAGAATGAATCGTGCGAATGAATTAGAATAGATTGTGCGAATGAATTAGAATGGATCGTACGAATGAATTAGAATGGATACATTCGTGCGAATGAATTAGAATTTATCTTATGAATGAATTAGATTGTATCGTATGAATGAATTAGAATGGATCGTATGTATGAATTAAAATGGATACATTCATGGGAATGAATTAGAATGGATCGTACGAAGGAATTAGAATGGATCATACGAATGAATTAGATTAGATCGTATGATCCATTCTAATTCCTTTGTACGATCCATTCTATTTCATTCGTATGATCCATTCTAATTTCTTCGTACGATCAATTCTAATTCATTTGAACGCGTACGAAAGAATTAAAATAGATTGTGTGAATGAATTAGAATGGATACATTCGTGCGAATGAATTAGAATGGATCGTATGAATGAATTAGAATGGATCGTGTGAATGAATTAGAATGGATTGTACGAATGAATTAGAATGGATCATGCGAATGAATTAGAATGGATCGTACAAATGAATTAGAATGGATACATTCGTGCGAATGAATTAGAATAGATCGTACGAATGAGTAAGAATGGATCGTACGAATGAAATAGAATGGGTCATACGAATGACTTAGAATGGATCGTGCTAATGAATTAGAATGGATCGTACGAATGAATTAGAATAGATTGTGCGAATGAATTAGAATGGATCGCACGAATTAATTAGAATGGATACATTCGTGCGAATAAATTAGAATGGATCGTATGAATGAATTAGATTGGATCGTATGAATGAATTAGAATGGATCGTACGTATGAATTTCAATGGATACATTCATGGGTATGAATTAGAATGGATCGTACGAAGGAATTAGAATGGATCGTACGAAGGAATTAGAATGGATCGTATGAATGAATTAGAATGGATACATTCGTGCAAAAGAATTAGAATGAATTGTATGAATGAATTAGAATGGATTGTACAAATTAATTAGAATGGATCGTACGAATGAATTAGAATGTATCGTACTAATGAATTTGAATAGATTGTGCGAATGAATTAGAATGGATCATACGAATGAATTAGAATAGATACATTCGTGCGAATGAATTAGAATGGATCGTATGAATGAATTAGAATGGATCGTATGAATGAATTCGAATGGATCGTACGAATGAATTAGAATAGATACATTCGTGCGAATGAATTAGAATGGATCATATGAAGGAATTAGGGTGGATCGTACGAATGAATTCGAATGGATACATTCGTGCGAAAGAATTAGAATGGATTGTATGAATGAATTAGAATGGATCGTATGAATGAATTAGAATGGATCGTGCGAATGAATTAGAATGGATCATACGAATGAATTTGAATGGATCGTATGAATGAATTAGAATGGATCGTGCGAATGAATTAGAATGGATCGTACGAATGAATTAGAATGGATAAATTCGTGCGAATGAATTAGAATGGATCGTACGAATAAATAAGAATGGATCGTATGAATGAAATAGAATGGATCGTACGAATGAATTAGAATGGATCGTGCTAATGAATTAAAATGGATCGTACGAATTAATTAGAATAGATTGTGCGAATGAATTAGAATGGATCGTACGAATGAATTAGAATGGATACATTCGTGCGAATGAATTAGAATGGATCGTATGAATGAATTAGATTGGATCGTATGAATGAATTAGAATGGATCGTACGTATGAATTAGAATGGATACACTCATGGGAATGTATTAGAATGGATCATACGAAGGAATTAGAATGGATCATACGAATAAAATAGAATGGATCGTACGAAGGAATTAGAATGGATCGTATGAAGGAATTAGAATGGATCGTACGAAGGAATTAGAATGGATACATTCGTGCAAAAGAATTAGAATGGATTGTATGAATGAATTAGAATGGATCGTGCAAATGAATTAGAATGGATCGTGCAAATGAATTAGACTGGATCGTACGAATGAATTAGAATAGATTGTGCGAATGAATTAGAATGGATCGTACGAATGAATTAGAATGGATACATTCGTGCGAATGAATTAGAATAGATCGTATGAATGAATTAGAATGGATCGTACGTATGAATTAGAATGGATACATTCATGGGAATGAATTAGAATGGATCGTACGAAGAAATTAGAATGGATCGTACGAAAGAATTAGAATGGATTGTACGAAGGAATTAGAATGGATCGTACGAATGAATTAGAATGGATACATTCGTGTAAAAGAATTAGAATAGATCGTACGAATGAATTAGAATGGATACATTCGTGTAAAAGAATTAGAATAGATCGTACGAATGAATTAGAATGGATACATTCGTGTAAAACAATTAGAATGGATTGTATGAATGAATTAGAATGGATCGTACAAATGAATTAGAATGGATCGTGCGAATGAATTAGAATGGATCATACGAATGAATTAGAATCGATTGTGCAAATAAATTAGAATGGATCGTACGAATGAATTTGAATGGATACATTCGTGCGAATCAATTAGAATGGATCGTATGAATGAATTAGAATAGATCGTATGAGTGAATTCGAATGGATCGTATGAATGAATTAGAATGGATATATTCGTGCGAATGAATTAGAATGGATCATACGAAGGAATTAGGGTGTATCATACGAATGAATTAGAATGGGTACATTCGTGCGAAAGAATTAGAATGGATTGTATGAATAAATTAGAATGGATCGTATGAATGAATTAGAATGGTTCGTGCGAATGAATTAGAATGGATCGTACGAATGAATTAGAATGGATCGTATGAATGAATTAGAATAGATCGTGCGAATGAATTAGAATGAATCGTACGAATGAAATAGAATGGATCGTGCTAATGAAGAAGAATGGATCGTACGAATAAATTAGAATAGATTGTGCGAATGAATTAGAACGGATCGTACGAATGAATTAGAATGGATCGTATGAATGAATTAGAATGGATCGTGCGAATGAATTAGAATGGATCGTACAAATGAATTAGAATAGATACATTCGTGCGAATGAATTAGAATGGATCGTACGAATGAGTAAGAATGGATCGTACGATTGAAATAGAATGGATCGTACGAATGAATTAGAATGGTTCTTAGTAATGAATTAGAATGGATCGTACGAATGAATTAGAATAGATTGTGCGAATGAATTAGAATGGATCGTACGAATGAATTTTAATGGATACATTCGTGTGAATGAATTTGAATGGATCGTATGAATGAATTAGAATGGATCGTATGAATAAATTAGAATGGATCGTGCGAATGAATTAGAATTGATCGTACGAATAAATTAGAATGGATCGTATGAATGAATTAGAATGGATCGTGCGATTGAATTAGAATAGATTGTGCGAATGAATTAGAATGGATCGTACGAATAAATTAGAATGGATACATTCGTGCGAATGAATTAGAATGGATCTTATGAATGAATTAGATTGGATCGTATAAATGAATTAGAATGGATTGTATGTATGAATTGGAATGGATACATTCATGGGAATGAATTAGAATGGATCGTACGAAGGAATTAGAATGGATCATACGAATGAAATAGAATGGATCGTATGAAGGAATTAGAATGGATCGTACGATATAATTATAATGGATCATACGAAGGAATTATAATGGATCGTACGAATGAATTAGAATGGATACATTTGTGCAAAAGAATTAGAATGGATTGTATGAATGAATTAGAATGGATCGTGCAAATGAATTAGAATGGATCGTGCGAAAGAATTAGTATGGATCGTATGATTGAATTAGAATAGATTGTGCGAATGAATTAGAATGGATCGTACGAATGAATTAGAATGGATACATTCGGGCGAATGAATTAGAATGGATCGTATGAATGAATTAGAATGGATTGTATGAATGAATTTGAATGGACCGTACGAATGAATTAGAATGGATACATTCGTTCGAATGAATTAGAATGGATCATACGAAGGAATTAAGGTGGATCGTACGAATGAATTAGAATGGAAACATTCGTGCGAAAGAATTAGAATCAATTGTATGAATGAATTAGAATGGATCATATGAATGAATTAGAATGGATCGTGCGAATGAATTAGAATGGATCGTACAAATGAATTAGAATGGATTGTATGAATGAATTAGAATCGATCGTGCAAATGAATTAGAATGGATCATACGAATGAATTAGAATGGATACATTCGTACGAATGAATTAGAATGGATCTTACGAATGAGTAAGAATGGATCGTACGAATGAAATAGAATAGATCGTACGAATGAATTAGAATGGATCGTACTAATGAATTAGAATGGATCGTACGAAATAATTAGAATAGATTGTGCGAATGAATTAGAATGGATCGTACGAATGAATTAGAGTGGATCGTATGAATGAATTAGAATGGATCGTGCGAATGAATTAGAATGGATCGTACGAATGAATTAGAATGGATACATTCGTGCGAATGAATTACAATGGATCGTATGAATAAGTAAGAATGGATCGTACGAATGAAATAGAATGGATCGTACGAATGAATTAGAATGGATCGTGCTAATAAATTAGAATGGATCGTACGAATGAATTAGCAAAGATAGTGCGAATGAATTAGAATGGATCGTACGAATGAATTAGAATGGATACATTCGTGCGAATGAATTAGAATGGATCGTATGAATGAATTAGATTGGATCGTATGAATGAATTAGAATGGATCGTACGTATGAATTAGAATGGATAAATTCATAGGAATGAATTAGAATGGATCGTACGAAGGAATTAGATTGGATCATACGAATGAAATAGAATGGATCGTACGAATGAATTAGAATGGATTGTGCAAATGAATTAGAATGGATCGTGCGAATGAATTAGAATGGATCGTACGAATGAATTAGAATAGATTATGCGAATGAATTAAAATGGATCATACGAATGAATTAGAATGGATACATTCGTGCGAATGAATTAGAATGGATCGTATGAATGAATTAGAATAGATTGTATGAATGAATTCGAATGGATCGTACGAATGAATTAGAATGGATACATTCGTGTGAATGTATTAGAATGGATCATACAAAGGAATTAGGGTGGATCGTACGAATGAATTAGAATGGATACCTTCGTGCGAAAGAATTGGAATGGATTGTATGAATGAATTAGAATGGATCGTATGAATGAATTAGAATGGATCGTACGAATGAATTAGAATAGATCGTATAAATGAATTAGAATGGATCGTACGAATGAATTAGAATGGATCGTGCGAATGAATTAGAATGGATCGTACGAATGAATTAGAATGGATACATTCGTGCGAATGTATTAGAATGTATCGTACGAATGAGTAAGAATGGATCGTATGAATGAAATAGAATGGATCATACGAATGAATTAGAATGGATCGTGCTAAAGAATTAGAATGGATCGTACGAATGAATTAGAATAGATTGTGCGAATGAATTAGAATGGATCTTACGAATGAATTAAAATGGATTGTATGAATGAATTAGAATGGATCGTGCAAATTAATTAGAATGGATCATACGAATGAATTAGAATGGATACATTCGTGTGAATGAATTAGAATGGATCGTACGAATGAGTAAGAATGGACCGTACGAATGAAATAGGATGGATCGTACGAATGAATTAGAATGGATCGTGCTAATGAATTAGAATTGATCGTACAAATGAATTAGAATAGATTGTGCGATGTATTAGAATGGATCATACGAATGAATTAGAATGGATCGTATAAATGAATTAGAATGGATCGTATGAATGAATTAGAATGGATCGTGCGAATGAATTAGAATGGATCGTACGAATGAATTAGAATGGATCGTGCGAATGAATAAGAATGGAACGTACGAATGAATTAGAATGGATACATTCGTGCGAATGAGTTAGAATGGATCGTACGAATGAGTAAGAATGGATCGTACGAATGAAATAGAATCGATCGTACGAATGAATTAGAATGGCTCGTGCTAATGAATTAGAATGGATCGTACGAATGAATTAGAATAGATTGTTCGAATGAATTAGAATGGATCGTACGAATGAATTAGAATGCATACATTCGTGCGAATGAATTAGAATAGATCGTATGAATGAATTAGAATAGACCGTACGAATGAATTAGAATGGATACATTCGTGCGAAAGAATTAGAATGGATTATATGAATGAATTAGAATGGATCGTATGAATGAATTAGAATGGATCGTGCGAATGAATTAGAATGGATCGTACGAATGAATTAGAATGGATCGTATAAATGAATTAGAATGGATCGTGCGAATGAATTATAATGGATCGTATGAATGAATTAGAATGGATACATTCGTGCGAATGAATTAGAATGGATCGTACGAATGAGTAAGAATGGATCGTACCAATGAAATAGAATGGATCGTACGAATGAATTAGAATGGATCGTGCTAATGAATTAGAATGGATCGTACGAATGAATTAGAATAGATTGTGCAAATGAATTAGAATGGATTGTACAAATGAATTAAAATGGAAACATTCGTGCGAATGAATTAGAATGGATCGTACGAATGAATTAGAACGGATCGTATGAATGAATTAGAATGGATCGTGTGAATGAATTAGAATGGATCGTACGAATGAATTAGAATGGATCGTACGAATGAATTAGAATGGATCATGCGAATGAATTAGAATGGATCGTACGAATGAATTAGAATTGATACATTCGTGCGAATGAAGTAGAATGGATCGTATGAATGAGTAAGAATGAATCGTACGAATGAAATAGAATGGATCGTACGAATAAATTAGAATAGATCGTGCTAATGAATTAGAATGGATCATACGAATGAATTAGAATAGATTGTGCGAATGAATTAGAATGGATCATACGAATGAATTAGAATGGATCGTATGAATGAATTAGAATGGATCGTGCGAAAGTATTAGAATAGATCGTAAGAATGAATTAGAATGGATACATTCGTGCCAATGAATTAGAATGGATCATACGAATGAGTAAGAATGGATCGTACGAATGAAATAGAATGGATCGTATGAATGAATTAGAATGGATCGTGCTAATGAATTAGAATAGATCGTACGAATGAATTAGAATAGATTATGCGAATGAATTAGAATGGATCGTACGAATGAATTAGAATGGATACATTCGTGCGAATGAATTAGAATGGATCGTATGAATGAATTAGAATGGATCGTACGTATGAATTAGAATGGATAAATTCATGGGAATGAATTAGAATGGATCGTACGAACGAATAAGAATGGATCATACGAATGAAATAGAATGGATTGTACGAAGGAATTAGAATGGATCGTACAAAGGAATTAGAATGGATCGTACGAAGGAATTAGAATGGATACATTCGTGCAAAAGAGTTAGAATGGATTGTATGAATGAATTAGAATGGATCGTGCAAATGAATTACAATGGATCGTGCGAATGAATTAGAATGGATCGTTCAAATGATTTAGAATAGATTGTGCGAATGAATTAGAATGGATCATACGAATGAATTAGAATGGATACATTCTTGCGAATGAATTAGAATGGATCGTATGAATGAATTAGAATGGATCGTCTGAATTAATTCGAATGGATTGTACGAATGGATTAGAATGGATCATACGAAGGAATTAGGGTGGATCGTACGAATGAATTAGAATGGATACATTCGTGCAAAAGAATTAGAAAGGATTGTATGAATGAATTAGAATGGATCGTATGAATGAATTAGAATGGATCGTGCGAATAAATTAGAATGGATCGTATGAATGAATTAGAATGGATCGTATGAATGAATTAGAATGGATCGTGCGAATGAATTAGAATGGATCGTATGAATGAATTAGAATGGATACATTCGTGTCAAATAAACTAGAATGGATCATACGAATGAGTAAGAATGGATCGTACGAATGAAATAGAATGGATCGTACGAATGAATTAGAATGGATCGTACTTTTGAATTAGAATGGATCGTACGAATGAATTAGAATAGATTGTGCGAATGAATTAGAATGGATCGTACTTTTGAATTAGAATGGATCATATGAATGAATTAGAATTGATCGTGCAAATGAATTAGAATGGATCGTACGAATGAATTAGAATGGATACATTCGTGCGAATGAATTAGAATGGATCGTACGAATTAGTAGGAATGGATTGTTCCAATGAAATAGAATGGATCGTACGAATGAATTAGAATGGATCGTGCTAACGAATTAGAATGGATCGTACGAATGAATTAGAATTGATTGTGTGAATGAATTAGAATGGATTGTACGAATGAATTATAATGGATACATTCGTGCGAATGAATTAGAATGGATCGTACGAATGAATTAGAATGGATCGTACGAATGAATTAGATTAGATCGTATGAATGAATTAGAATGGATCGTGCGAATGAATTAGAATGGATCGTACGATTGAATTAGAATGGATACATTCGTGCGAATGAATTAGAATGGATCGTACGAATGAGTAAGAACGGATCGTACGAATGAAATAGAATGGATCATACTAATGAATTAGAATCGATCATGCTAATGAATTAGAATGGATCGTACAAATGAATTAGAATAGATTGTGCGAATGAATTAGAATGAATCGTACGAATGAATTAGAATAGATACATTCGTGCGATGGAATTAGAATGGATCATACGAATGGATCGTACGAAGGAATTAGAATGAATTAGAATGGATACATTCGTGCAAATGAAATAGAATGGATCGTATGAATGAATTAGATTGGATCGTATGAATGAATTAGAATGGATCGTACGTATGAATTAGAATGGATACATTCCTGAGAATGAATTCGAATGGATCGAACGAAGGAATTAGAAAGGATCGTACGAAGGAATTAGAATGGATCGTATGAAGGAATTAGAATGGATCGTACGAATGAATTAGAATGGATACATTCGTGCAAAAGAATTAGAATGGATTGTATGAATTAGAATAGATCGTATGAATGAATTAGAATGGATCGTATGAAAGAATTCGAATGGATCTTACGAATGAATGAGAATGGATACATTCATGCGAATGAATTAGAATGGATCATACGAAGGAATTAGGGTGGATCGTATGAATGAATTAGAATGGATAAATTCGTGCGAATGAATTAGAATAGATTGTATGAATGAATTAGAATGGATCGTATGAATGAATTAGAATGGATCGTGCGAATGAATTAGAATGGATCGTACGAATGAATTAGAATGGATCGTATGAATGAATTAGAATAGATCGTGCGCATGAATTAGAATGGATCGTACGAATGAATTAGAATGGTACATTCGTGCGAATGAATTAGAATGGATCGTACGAATGAGTAAGAATAGATCGTACAAATGAAATAGAATGGATCGTATGAATGAATTAGAATGGATTGTGCGAATGAATTAGATTGGATCGTGCGAATGAATTAGAATGGATCGTACGAATGAATTAGAATGGATATATTCATATGAATAAATTAGAATGGATACATTCATACGAATGAATTAGAATGGATCGTATGAATGAATTAGAATGGATCGTATGAATGAATTCGAATGGATCGTACGAATGAATTAGAATGGATACATTCGTGCGAATGAATTAGAATGGATCATATGAAGGAATTAGGGTCGATCATACAAATGAATTTGAATGGATACATTCATGCGAAAGAATTAGAATGGATTGTATGAATGAATTAGAATGGATCGTATGAATGAATTAGAAAGGATCATGCGAATGAATTAGAAAGGATCATACGAATGAATTAGAATGGATCGTACGAATGAATTAGAATGGATCGTATGAATGAATTAGAATGGATCGTGCGAATGAATTAGAGTGGATCGTACGAATGAATTAGAATGGATACATTCATGCGAATTAATTAGAATGGATCGTACGAATGAGTAAGAATGGATCGTACGAATGAAATAGAATGGATCGTACGAATGAATTAGAATGGACCGTGCTAATGAATTAGAGTGGATCGTACGAATGAATTAGAATAGATTGTGCGAATGAATTAGAATAGATCGTACGAATGAATTAGAATGGATACATTCGTGCGAATGAATTAGAATGGATCGTATGAATGAATTAGATTTGATCGTTTGAATGAATTAGAATGGACCGTACACATGAATTAGTATGGATACATTCATGGGAATGAATTAGAATGGATCATACGAAGGAATTAGAATAGATCATACGAATGAAATAGAATGGATCGTACGAAGGAATTACAATGGATCGTACGAAGGAATTAGAATGGATCGTACGAAGGAATTAGAATGGATACGTTAGTGCAAAAGAATTACAATGGATAGTATTAATGAATTAGAATGGATCGTGCAAATGAATTAGAATGGATTGTGCAAATGAATAAGAATGGATCGTACGAATGAATTAGAATAGATTGTGCGAATGAATTAGAATGGATCATACGAATGAATTAGAATGGATACATTCGTGCGAATGAATTAGAATGGATCGTATGAATGAATTAGAATAGATCGTATGAATGAATTCGAATGGATCGTACGAATGAATTAGAATGGATACATTCGTGCGAATGAATTAGAATGGATCATACGAAGGAATTAGGGTGGAGCGAACAAATGAATTAGAATGGATATATTCGTGCGAAAGAATTGGAATTGATTGTATGAATGAATTAGAATGGATCGTATGAATGAATTAGAATGGATCGTGCGAATGAATTAGAATGGATCGTACGAATGAATTAGAATGGATCATATGAATGAATCGGAATTGATCGTGCGAATGAATTAGAATGGATCATACGAATGAATTAGAATAGATACATTCGTGCGAATGAATTAGAATGGATCGTACGAATGAGTAAAAATGGATCGTACGAATGAAATAGAATGGACCGTACGAATGAATTAGAATGGATCGTGCTAATGAATTAGAATAGTTCGTACGAATGAATTAGAATAGATTTTGCGAATGAATTAGAATGGATCGTACGAATGAATTAGAATGGATCGTATGAATGAATTTGAATGGATCGTGCAAATGAATTAGAATGGATCGTATGAATGAATTAGAATGGATACATTCGTGTGAATGAATTAGAATGGATCGTACGAATGAGTAAGAATGGATCGTACGAATGAAATAGAATGGATCGTACGAATGAATTAGAATAGATTGTGCGAAAGTATTAGAATGGATCGTACAAATGAATTAGAATGGATACATTCGTGCGAATGAATTAGAATGGATCGTATGAATGAATTAAAATGGATAGTATGAATGAATTAGAATAGATCGTGCGAAAGAATTAGAATGGATCGTACGAATGAATTAGAATGAATCGTATGAATGAATTAGAATGGATCGTGCGAATGAATTAGAATGGAACGTATGAATGAATTAGAATGGATACATTTGTGCGAATGAATTAGAATGGATCGTACGAATGAGTAAGAATGGATCGTACGAATGAAATAGAATGGATCGTACGAATGAATTAGAATAGATCGTGCTAATAAATTAGAATGGATCGTACGAATGAATTAGAATAGATTGTGCGAATGAATTAGAATGGATCGTACGAATGAATTAGAATGGATACATTCATGCGAATGAATTGGAATAGATCGTATGAATGAATTAGATTGGATCGTATGAATGAATTAGAATGGATTGTACGTATGAATTAGAATGGATACATTCATGGGAATGAATTAGAATGGATCGTACGAATAAATTAGAATGGATCATACGAAGGAATTAGAATGGATTGTATGAATGAATTAGAATGGATACATTCGTGCAAAAGAATTAGAATAGATTGTTTGAATGAATTAGAATGGATCGTACAAATGAATTAGAATGGATCGTGCGAATGAATTAGAATGGATCGTACTAATGAATTAGAATCGATTGTGCGAATGAATAAGAATGGATCGTACGAATGAATTAGAATGGATACATTCGTGCGAATGAATTAGAATGGATCGTATGAATGAATTAGAATGGATCCTATGAATGAATTCGAATGGATCGTACGAATGAATTAGAATAGATACATTCATGCGAATGAATTAGAATGGATCATACGAAGGAATTAGGGTGGATCGAACGAATGAATTAGAACGGATACATTCGTGCGAAAGAATTAGAATGGATTGTATGAATGAATTAGAATGGGTCGTGCGAATGAATTAGAATGGATCGTATGAATGAATTAGAATGGATCGTATGAATGAATTAGAATGGATCGTGCGAATGAATTAGAATGGATCGTACGAATGAATTTGAATGGATACATTCGTGCGAATGAACTAGAATGGATCGTACGAATGAGTAAGAATGGATCGTACGATTGAAATAAAATGGATCGTACGAATGAATTAGAATGGATCGTGCTAATGAATTAGAATGGATCGTACGAATGAATTTGAATAGATTGTGCGAATGAATTAGAATGGATCGTACGAATGAATTAGAATGGATACATTCGTGTGAATGAATTAGAATGGATCGTATGAATAAATTAGAATGGATCGTATCAATGAATTAGAATGGATCATGCGAATGAATTAGAATGGATCGTACGAATGAATAAGAATGGATCGTATGAATGAATTAGAATGGATCTTGCGAATGAATTAGAATGGGTCGTACGAATGAATTAGAAAGGATACATTCGTGCGAATGAATGAGAATGGATCGTACGAATAAGTAAGAATGGATCGTATGAATGAAATAGAATGGATCGTACGAAAGAATTAGAATGGATCGTGCTAATGAATTAGAATGGATCGTACGAATGAATTAGAATAGATTGTGCGAATGAATTATAATGGATCGTACGAATGAATTAGAATGGATACATTCGTGCGAATAAATTAGAATGGATCTTATAAATGAATTAGATTGGATCGTATGAATGAATTAGAATGGATCGTACGTATGAATTAGAATGGATACATTCATGGGAATGAATTAGAATGGATCGTACGAAGGAATTAGAATGGATCATACGAATGAAATAGAATGGATCGTACGAAGGAATTAGAGTGGATCGTACGAAGGAATTATAATGGATCGTACGAAGGAATTAGAATGGATCGTACGAATGAATAAGAATGGATACATTTGTGCAAACGAATTAGAATGGATTGTATGAATGAATTAGAATGGATCGTGCAAATGAATTAGAATGGATCGTGCGAATGAATTAGAATGGATCGTACGAATGAATTAGAATAGATTATGCGAATGAATTAGAATGGATCATACGAATGAATTAGAATGGATACATTCGTGCGAATGAATTAGAATGGATCGTATGAATGAATTATAATGGATCGTACTAATGAATTAGAATGGATACATTCGTTCGAATGAATTAGAATGGATTATACGAAGGAATTAGGGTGGATCGTACGAATGAATTAGAATGGGTACATTCATGCGAAAGAATTAGAATGGATTGTACGAATGAATTAGAATGGATCATATGAATGAATTAGAATGGATCGTGCAAATAAATTAGAATGGATCGTATGAATGAATTAGAATAGATCGTGCAAATGAATTAGAATGGATCATACGAATGAATTAGAATGGATATATTCGTGCGAATGAATTAGAATGGATCGTACGAATGAGTAAGAATGGATTGTACGAATGAAATAGAATGGATCGTACGAATGAATTAGAATGGATCGTGCTAACGAATTAGAATGGATCGTACGAATGAATTAGAATAGATTGTGCGAATGAATTAGAATGGATCGTACAAATGAATTAGAATGGACCGTATGAATGAATTAGAATGGATCGTGCAAATGAATTAGAATGGATCGTACGAATGAATTAGAATGGATACATTCGAGCGAAAGAATTAGAATAGATCGCATGAATGAGTAAGAATGGATCGTACGAATGAAATAGAATGGATCATACGAATGAATTAGAATGGATCAGGCTAATGAATTAGAATGGATCGTACGATTGAATTAGAAAAGATAGTGCGAATGAATTAGAATGGATCGTACGAATGAATTAGAATGGACATATTCGTGCGAATGAATTGGAATGGATCGTATGAATGAATTAGATTGGATCGTATGAATGAATTAGAATGGATCGTACGTATAAATTAGAATGGATACATTCATGGGAATGAATTAGAATGGATCGTACGAAGGAATTTGAATGGATCGTACGAATGAATTAGAATGGATCGTACGAATGAATTAGAATGGATCGTATGAATGAATCGGAATTGATCGTGCGAATGAATTAGAATGGATCATACGAATGAATTAGAATAGATACATTCGTGCGAATGAATTAGAATGGATCGTACGAATGAGTAAAAATGGATCGTACGAATGAAATAGAATGGACCGTACGAATGAATTAGAATGGATCGTGCTAATGAATTAGAATGGTTCGTACGAATGAATTAGAATAGATTTTGCGAATGAATTAGAATGGATCGTACGAATGAATTAGAATGGATCGTATGAATGAATTTGAATGGATCGTGCAAATGAATTAGAATGGATCGTATGAATGAATTAGAATGGATACATTCGTGTGAATGAATTAGAATGGATCGTACGAATGAGTAAGAATGGATCGTACGAATGAATTAGAATAGATTGTGCGAAAGTATTAGAATGGATCGTACAAATGAATTAGAATGGATACATTCGTGCGAATGAATTAGAATGGATCGTATGAATGAATTAAAATGGATAGTATGAATGAATTAGAATGGATCGTGCGAAAGAATTAGAATGGATCGTACGAATGAATTAGAATGAATCGTATGAATGAATTAGAATGGATCGTGCGAATGAATTAGAATGGAACGTATGAATGAATTAGAATGGATACATTCGTGCGAATGAATTAGAATGGATCGTACGAATGAGTAAGAATGGATCGTACGAATGAAATAGAATGGATCGTACGAATGAATTAGAATGGATCGTGCTAATAAATTAGAATGGATCGTACGAATGAATTAGAATAGATTGTGCGAATGAATTAGAATGGATCGTACGAATGAATTAGAATGGATACATTCATGCGAATGAATTGGAATAGATCGTATGAATGAATTAGATTGGATCGTATGAATGAATTAGAATGGATTGTACGTATGAATTAGAATGGATACATTCATGGGAATGAATTAGAATGGATCGTACGAATAAATTAGAATGGATCATACGAAGGAATTAGAATGGATTGTATGAATGAATTAGAATGGATACATTCGTGCAAAAGAATTAGAATAGATTGTTTGAATGAATTAGAATGGATCGTACAAATGAATTAGAATGGATCGTGCGAATGAATTAGAATGGATCGTACTAATGAATTAGAATCGATTGTGCGAATGAATAAGAATGGATCGTACGAATGAATTAGAATGGATACATTCGTGCGAATGAATTAGAATGGATCGTATGAATGAATTAGAATGGATCCTATGAATGAATTCGAATGGATCGTACGAATGAATTAGAATAGATACATTCATGCGAATGAATTAGAATGGATCATACGAAGGAATTAGGGTGGATCGTACGAATGAATTAGAACGGATACATTCGTGCGAAAGAATTAGAATGGATTGTATGAATGAATTAGAATGGGTCGTGCGAATGAATTAGAATGGATCGTATGAATGAATTAGAATGGATCGTATGAATGAATTAGAATGGATCGTGCGAATGAATTAGAATGGATCGTACGAATGAATTTGAATGGATACATTCGTGCGAATGAACTAGAATGGATCGTACGAATGAGTAAGAATGGATCGTACGATTGAAATAAAATGGATCGTACGAATGAATTAGAATGGATCGTGCTAATGAATTAGAATGGATCGTACGAATGAATTTGAATAGATTGTGCGAATGAATTAGAATGGATCGTACGAATGAATTAGAATGGATACATTCGTGTGAATGAATTAGAATGGATCGTATGAATAAATTAGAATGGATCGTATCAATGAATTAGAATGGATCGTGCGAATGAATTAGAATAGATCGTGCAAATGAATAAGAATGGATCATACGAATGAATTAGAATGGATATATTCGTGCGAATGAATTAGAATGGATCGTACGAATGAGTAAGAATGGATTGTACGAATGAAATAGAATGGATCGTACGAATGAATTAGAATGGATCGTGCTAACGAATTAGAATGGATCGTACGAATGAATTAGAATAGATTGTGCGAATGAATTAGAATGGATCGTACAAATGAATTAGAATGGACCGTATGAATGAATTAGAATGGATCGTGCAAATGAATTAGAATGGATCGTACGAATGAATTAGAATGGATACATTCGAGCGAAAGAATTAGAATAGATCGCATGAATGAGTAAGAATGGATCGTACGAATGAAATAGAATGGATCATACGAATGAATTAGAATGGATCAGGCTAATGAATTAGAATGGATCGTACGATTGAATTAGAAAAGATAGTGCGAATGAATTAGAATGGATCGTATGAATGAATTAGAATGGACATATTCGTGCGAATGAATTGGAATGGATCGTATGAATGAATTAGATTGGATCGTATGAATGAATTAGAATGGATCGTACGTATAAATTAGAATGGATACATTCATGGGAATGAATTAGAATGGATCGTACGAAGGAATTAGAATCGATCATACGAATGAAATAGAATGGATCGTACGAAGGAATTAGAATGGATCGTACGAAGGAATTAGAATGGATCGTACGAATGAATTAGAATGGATACATTCGTGCAAAAGAATTAGAATGGACTGTATGAATGAATTAGAATGGATCGTGCGAATGAATTAGAATGGATCGTACGAATGAATTAGAATACATTGTGCGAATGAATTAGAATGGATCGTACGAATGAATTAGAATGGATACATTCGTGCGAATGAATTAGAATGGATCGTATGAATGAATTAAAAGGGATCGTATGAATGAATTCGAATGGATCATACGAATGAATTAGAATGGATACATTCATGCGAATAAATTAGAATGGATCATACGAAGGAATTAGGGTGGATCGTATGAATGAATTAGAATGGATACATTCGTTTGAAAGAATTAGAATGGATTGTATGAATGAATTAGAATGGATCGTATGAATGAATTAGAATAGATCGTGCGAATGAATTAGAATGGATCGTACGAATGAATTGAAATGGATCGTATGAATGAATTAGAATAGATCGTGCGAGTGAATTAGAATGGATCGTACGATTGAATTAGAATGGATACATTTATGTGAATGAATTAGAATAGATCGTACAAATGCGTAAGAATGGATCGTACGAATGAAATAAAATGGATCGTACGAATGAATTAGAATAGATCATGCGAATGAATTAGATTGGATCATGCGAATGAATTAGAATCGATCGTACGAATGAATTAGAATGGATACTTTCGTACGAATGAATTAGAATGGATCGTACGAATGAATTAGACTGGATCGTATGAATGAATTAGAATGGATCGTGCGAATAAAATAGAATGGATCGTACGAATGAATTAGAATGGATATATTCGTGCCAATGAATTAGAATGGATCGTATGAATGAATTAGAATGGATCGTATGAATGAATTTGAATGGATCGTGCGAATGAATTAGAATGGTTCATACGAATGAATTAGAATGGATCGTACGAATGAATTAGAATGGATCGTGCTAACGAATTAGAATGGAACATATGAATGAGTTAGATTGGATACATTCGTGCGAATGAATTAGAATGGATCATACGAATGAGTAAGAATGGATCGTACGAATGAAATAGAATGGATCGTACGAATGAATTAGAATGGATCGTGCTAATGAATTAGAATGGATCGTACGAATGAATTTGAATAGATTGTTCGAACAAATTAGAATGGATCGTACGAATGAATTAGAATGGATCGTACGTATGAATTTGAATGGATCGTACGAATGAATTAGAATGGATCGTGCGAATGAGTTAGATTGAATCGTGCGAATGAATTAGAATGGATCGTACAAATGAATTAGAATGGATACATTCGTACGAATGAATTAGAATGGATCGTACAAATGAATTAGAATGGATTGTATGAATAAATTAGAATAGGTCGTACGTATGAATTAGAATGGATACATTCATGGGAATGAATTAGAATGGATCTTGCGAATGAATTAGAATGGGTCGTACGAATGAATTAGAAAGGATACATTCGTGCGAATGAATGAGAATGGATCGTACGAATAAGTAAGAATGGATCGTATGAATGAAATAGAATGGATCGTACGAAAGAATTAGAATGGATCGTGCTAATGAATTAGAATGGATCGTACGAATGAATTAGAATAGATTGTGCGAATGAATTATAATGGATCGTACGAATGAATTAGAATGGATACATTCGTGCGAATAAATTAGAATGGATCTTATGAATGAATTAGATTGGATCGTATGAATGAATTAGAATGGATCGTACGTATGAATTAGAATGGATACATTCATGGGAATGAATTAGAATGGATCGTACGAAGGAATTAGAATGGATCATACGAATGAAATAGAATGGATCGTACGAAGGAATTAGAGTGGATCGTACGAAGGAATTATAATGGATCGTACGAAGGAATTAGAATGGATCGTACGAATGAATAAGAATGGATACATTTGTGCAAACGAATTAGAATGGATTGTATGAATGAATTAGAATGGATCGTGCAAATGAATTAGAATGGATCGTGCGAATGAATTAGAATGGATCGTACGAATGAATTAGAATAGATTATGCGAATGAATTAGAATGGATCATACGAATGAATTAGAATGGATACATTCGTGCGAATGAATTAGAATGGATCGTATGAATGAATTATAATGGATCGTACTAATGAATTAGAATGGATACATTCGTTCGAATGAATTAGAATGGATTATACGAAGGAATTAGGGTGGATCGTACGAATGAATTAGAATGGGTACATTCATGCGAAAGAATTAGAATGGATTGTACGAATGAATTAGAATGGATCATATGAATGAATTAGAATGGATCGTGCAAATAAATTAGAATGGATCGTATGAATGAATTAGAATAGATCGTGCAAATGAATTAGAATGGATCATACGAATGAATTAGAATGGATATATTCGTGCGAATGAATTAGAATGGATCGTACGAATGAGTAAGAATGGATTGTACGAATGAAATAGAATGGATCGTACGAATGAATTAGAATGGATCGTGCTAACGAATTAGAATGGATCGTACGAATGAATTAGAATAGATTGTGCGAATGAATTAGAATGGATCGTACAAATGAATTAGAATGGACCGTATGAATGAATTAGAATGGATCGTGCAAATGAATTAGAATGGATCGTACGAATGAATTAGAATGGATACATTCGAGCGAAAGAATTAGAATAGATCGCATGAATGAGTAAGAATGGATCGTACGAATGAAATAGAATGGATCATACGAATGAATTAGAATGGATCAGGCTAATGAATTAGAATGGATCGTACGATTGAATTAGAAAAGATAGTGCGAATGAATTAGAATGGATCGTACGAATGAATTAGAATGGACATATTCGTGCGAATGAATTGGAATGGATCGTATGAATGAATTAGATTGGATCGTATGAATGAATTAGAATGGATCGTACGTATAAATTAGAATGGATACATTCATGGGAATGAATTAGAATGGATCGTACGAAGGAATTTGAATGGATCGTACGAATGAATTAGAATGGATCGTACGAATGAATTAGAATGGATCGTATGAATGAATCGGAATTGATCGTGCGAATGAATTAGAATGGATCATACGAATGAATTAGAATAGATACATTCGTGCGAATGAATTAGAATGGATCGTACGAATGAGTAAAAATGGATCGTACGAATGAAATAGAATGGACCGTACGAATGAATTAGAATGGATCGTGCTAATGAATTAGAATGGTTCGTACGAATGAATTAGAATAGATTTTGCGAATGAATTAGAATGGATCGTACGAATGAATTAGAATGGATCGTATGAATGAATTTGAATGGATCGTGCAAATGAATTAGAATGGATCGTATGAATGAATTAGAATGGATACATTCGTGTGAATGAATTAGAATGGATCGTACGAATGAGTAAGAATGGATCGTACGAATGAATTAGAATAGATTGTGCGAAAGTATTAGAATGGATCGTACAAATGAATTAGAATGGATACATTCGTGCGAATGAATTAGAATGGATCGTATGAATGAATTAAAATGGATAGTATGAATGAATTAGAATGGATCGTGCGAAAGAATTAGAATGGATCGTACGAATGAATTAGAATGAATCGTATGAATGAATTAGAATGGATCGTGCGAATGAATTAGAATGGAACGTATGAATGAATTAGAATGGATACATTCGTGCGAATGAATTAGAATGGATCGTACGAATGAGTAAGAATGGATCGTACGAATGAAATAGAATGGATCGTACGAATGAATTAGAATGGATCGTGCTAATAAATTAGAATGGATCGTACGAATGAATTAGAATAGATTGTGCGAATGAATTAGAATGGATCGTACGAATGAATTAGAATGGATACATTCATGCGAATGAATTGGAATAGATCGTATGAATGAATTAGATTGGATCGTATGAATGAATTAGAATGGATTGTACGTATGAATTAGAATGGATACATTCATGGGAATGAATTAGAATGGATCGTACGAATAAATTAGAATGGATCATACGAAGGAATTAGAATGGATTGTATGAATGAATTAGAATGGATACATTCGTGCAAAAGAATTAGAATAGATTGTTTGAATGAATTAGAATGGATCGTACAAATGAATTAGAATGGATCGTGCGAATGAATTAGAATGGATCGTACTAATGAATTAGAATCGATTGTGCGAATGAATAAGAATGGATCGTACGAATGAATTAGAATGGATACATTCGTGCGAATGAATTAGAATGGATCGTATGAATGAATTAGAATGGATCCTATGAATGAATTCGAATGGATCGTACGAATGAATTAGAATAGATACATTCATGCGAATGAATTAGAATGGATCATACGAAGGAATTAGGGTGGATCGTACGAATGAATTAGAACGGATACATTCGTGCGAAAGAATTAGAATGGATTGTATGAATGAATTAGAATGGGTCGTGCGAATGAATTAGAATGGATCGTATGAATGAATTAGAATGGATCGTATGAATGAATTAGAATGGATCGTGCGAATGAATTAGAATGGATCGTACGAATGAATTTGAATGGATACATTCGTGCGAATGAACTAGAATGGATCGTACGAATGAGTAAGAATGGATCGTACGATTGAAATAAAATGGATCGTACGAATGAATTAGAATGGATCGTGCTAATGAATTAGAATGGATCGTACGAATGAATTTGAATAGATTGTGCGAATGAATTAGAATGGATCGTACGAATGAATTAGAATGGATACATTCGTGTGAATGAATTAGAATGGATCGTATGAATAAATTAGAATGGATCGTATCAATGAATTAGAATGGATCGTGCGAATGAATTAGAATAGATCGTGCAAATGAATAAGAATGGATCATACGAATGAATTAGAATGGATATATTCGTGCGAATGAATTAGAATGGATCGTACGAATGAGTAAGAATGGATTGTACGAATGAAATAGAATGGATCGTACGAATGAATTAGAATGGATCGTGCTAACGAATTAGAATGGATCGTACGAATGAATTAGAATAGATTGTGCGAATGAATTAGAATGGATCGTACAAATGAATTAGAATGGACCGTATGAATGAATTAGAATGGATCGTGCAAATGAATTAGAATGGATCGTACGAATGAATTAGAATGGATACATTCGAGCGAAAGAATTAGAATAGATCGCATGAATGAGTAAGAATGGATCGTACGAATGAAATAGAATGGATCATACGAATGAATTAGAATGGATCAGGCTAATGAATTAGAATGGATCGTACGATTGAATTAGAAAAGATAGTGCGAATGAATTAGAATGGATCGTATGAATGAATTAGAATGGACATATTCGTGCGAATGAATTGGAATGGATCGTATGAATGAATTAGATTGGATCGTATGAATGAATTAGAATGGATCGTACGTATAAATTAGAATGGATACATTCATGGGAATGAATTAGAATGGATCGTACGAAGGAATTAGAATCGATCATACGAATGAAATAGAATGGATCGTACGAAGGAATTAGAATGGATCGTACGAAGGAATTAGAATGGATCGTACGAATGAATTAGAATGGATACATTCGTGCAAAAGAATTAGAATGGACTGTATGAATGAATTAGAATGGATCGTGCGAATGAATTAGAATGGATCGTACGAATGAATTAGAATACATTGTGCGAATGAATTAGAATGGATCGTACGAATGAATTAGAATGGATACATTCGTGCGAATGAATTAGAATGGATCGTATGAATGAATTAAAAGGGATCGTATGAATGAATTCGAATGGATCATACGAATGAATTAGAATGGATACATTCATGCGAATAAATTAGAATGGATCATACGAAGGAATTAGGGTGGATCGTATGAATGAATTAGAATGGATACATTCGTTTGAAAGAATTAGAATGGATTGTATGAATGAATTAGAATGGATCGTATGAATGAATTAGAATAGATCGTGCGAATGAATTAGAATGGATCGTACGAATGAATTGAAATGGATCGTATGAATGAATTAGAATAGATCGTGCGAGTGAATTAGAATGGATCGTACGATTGAATTAGAATGGATACATTTATGTGAATGAATTAGAATAGATCGTACAAATGCGTAAGAATGGATCGTACGAATGAAATAAAATGGATCGTACGAATGAATTAGAATAGATCATGCGAATGAATTAGATTGGATCATGCGAATGAATTAGAATCGATCGTACGAATGAATTAGAATGGATACTTTCGTACGAATGAATTAGAATGGATCGTACGAATGAATTAGACTGGATCGTATGAATGAATTAGAATGGATCGTGCGAATAAAATAGAATGGATCGTACGAATGAATTAGAATGGATATATTCGTGCCAATGAATTAGAATGGATCGTATGAATGAATTAGAATGGATCGTATGAATGAATTTGAATGGATCGTGCGAATGAATTAGAATGGTTCATACGAATGAATTAGAATGGATCGTACGAATGAATTAGAATGGATCGTGCTAACGAATTAGAATGGAACATATGAATGAGTTAGATTGGATACATTCGTGCGAATGAATTAGAATGGATCATACGAATGAGTAAGAATGGATCGTACGAATGAAATAGAATGGATCGTACGAATGAATTAGAATGGATCGTGCTAATGAATTAGAATGGATCGTACGAATGAATTTGAATAGATTGTTCGAACAAATTAGAATGGATCGTACGAATGAATTAGAATGGATCGTACGTATGAATTTGAATGGATCGTACGAATGAATTAGAATGGATCGTGCGAATGAGTTAGATTGAATCGTGCGAATGAATTAGAATGGATCGTACAAATGAATTAGAATGGATACATTCGTACGAATGAATTAGAATGGATCGTACAAATGAATTAGAATGGATTGTATGAATAAATTAGAATAGGTCGTACGTATGAATTAGAATGGATACATTCATGGGAATGAATTAGAATGGATCGAACGAAGGAATTAGAATGGATCATAAGAAGGAATTTGAATGGATCGTATGAAGGAATCAGAATGGATCGTACGAATGAATTAGAATGGATACATTTGTGCAAAAGAATTAGAATGGATTGTATGAATAAATTAGAATGGATCGTACAAATGAATTAGAATTGATCCTGCGAATGAATTAGAATGGATCGTACGAATGAATTAGAATAGATTGTGCGAATAAATTAGAATGGATCGTACGAATGAATTAGAATGGATACATTCGTGTGAATGAATTAGAATGGATCGTATGAATGAATTAGAATGGATCGTATGAATGAATTAGAATGGATCGTGCGAATGAATTAGAATGGATCGTACGAATGAATTAGAATGGATCGTATGAATGAATTAGAATGCATCGTGCGAATGAATTAGAATAGATTGTGCAAATGAATTAGAATGGATCGTACGAATAAATTAGAATGGATGCATTTGTGCGAATGAATTAGAATGGATCTTATGAATGAATTAGATTGGATCGTATGAATGAATTAGAATGGATCGTACGTATGAATTAGAATGGATACATTCATGGGAATGAATTAGAATGGATCATACGAAGTAATTAGAATGGATAATACGAATGAAATAGAATGAATCGTACGAAGGAATTAGAATGGATCGTACGATGGAATTATAATGGATCATACGAAGGAATTAGAATGGATCGTACGAATGAATTAGAATGGATACATTTGTGCAAAAGAATTAGAATGAATTGTATGAATGAATTAGAATGGATCGTGCAAATGAATTAGAATGGATCATGCGAATGAATTAGAATGGATCATACGAATGAATTAGAATAGATTGTGCGAATGAATTAGAATGGATCGTACGAATGAATTAGAATGGATACATTCGTGCGAATGAATTAGAATGGATCGTATGAATGAATTAGAATGGATCGTATGAATGAATTCAAATGGATCGTACGAATGAATTGGAATGGATACATTCGTCCGAATGAATTAGAATGGATCATACGAAGGATTTAGGGTGGATCATACGAATGAATTAGAATGGAAACATTCGTGCGAAAGAATTAGAATGAATTGTATGAATGAATTAGACTGGATCATATGAATGAAATAGAATGGATCGTGCGAATGAATTAGAATGGATCGTACAAATGAATTAGAACGGATCGTATGAATGAATTAGAATAGATCGTGCGAATGAATTAGAATCGATCGTATGAATGAATTAGAAAGGATACATTCGTGCGAATGGAGTAGAATGGATCGTACGAATGACTAAGAATGGATCGTACGAATGAATTAGAATGGATCGTGCAAATGAATTAGAATGGATCGTACGAATGAATTAGAATGGATCGTACGAATGAATTAGAATATATTGTGCGAATGAATTAGAATGGATCGTACGAATGAATTAGAATGGATACATTCGTGCGAATGAATTAGAATTGATCGTATGAATGAATTAGATTGGATCGTATGAATGAATTGGAATGGATCGTACGTATGAATTAGAATGGATACATTCATGGGAATGAATTAGAATGGATCGTACGAAAAAATTAGAATGGATCGTATGAAAGAATTAGAATGGATTGTACAAAGGAATTAGAATGGATCGTACGAATGAATTACAATGGATACATTCGTGCAAAAGAATTAGAATTGATTGTATGAATGAATTAGAATGGATCGTACAAATGAATTAGAATGGATCGTGCGAATGAATTAGAATGGATCATATGAATGAAATAGAATCGATTGTGCGAATAAATTAGAGTGGATCGTACGAATGAATTAGAATGGATACATTCATGCGAATGAATTAGAATGGATCGTATGAATGAATTAGAATAGATCGTATGAATGAATTCGAATGGATCGTACGAATGAATTAGAATGGATACATTCGTGCGAATAAATTAGAATGGATTATACAAAGGAATTAGGGTGGATCGTACGAATGAATTAGAATGGATAAATTCGTGTGAAAGAATTAGAATGGATTCTATGAATGAATTAGAATGGATCGTATGAATGAATAAGAATGGATCGTGCGAATGAATTAGAATGGATCGTACGAATGAATTAGAATGGATCGTATGAATGAACTAGAATGGATCGTGCGAATGAATTAGAATGGATCGTACGAATGAATTAGAATGGATACATTCGTGCGAATGAATTAGAATGGATCGTACGAATGAGTAAGAATGGATTGTACGAATGAAATAGAATGGATCGTACGAATGAATTAGAATGGATCGTGCTAATTTACTAGAATGGATCGTACGAATAAATTAGAATAGATTGTGCGAATGAATTAGAATGGATCGTACGAATGAATTAGAATGGATCGTATGAATAAATTAGAATGGATCGTGTGAATGAATTAGAATGGATCGTATGAATAAATTAGAATCGATACATTCGTGCGAATGAATTAGAATGGATCGTACGAATGAATTAGAATGGATCGTGCTAATGGATTTGAATGGATCCTACGAATGAATTAGAATAGATTATGCGAATGAATTAGAATAGATCGTACGAATGAATTAGAATGGATACATTCGTGTAAATGAATTAGAATGGATCGTATAATTGAATAAGAATGGATCGTATGAATGAATTAGAATGGATCGTGCGAATGAATTAGAATGGATCATACGAATGAATTAGAATGGATCGTATGAATGAATTAGAATGGATCGTGCGAATGAATTAGAATAGATTGTGCGAATGAATTAGAATGGATCGTACGAATAAATTAGAATGGATACATTCCTGCGAATGAATTAAAATAGATCTTATGAATGAATTAGATTGGATCGTATGAATGAATTAGAATGGATCGTACGTATGAATAAGAATGGATACATTCATGGGAATGAATTAGAATGTATCGTACGAAGGAATTAGAATGGATCATACGAATGAAATAGAATGGATCATACGAAGGAATTAGAATGGATCGTACGATGGAATTATAATGGATAATACAAAGGAATTAGAATGGATCGTACGAATGAATTAGAATGGATACATTTGTGCAAAAGAATTAGAATGGATTGTATGAATGAATTAGATTGGATCGTGCAAATGAATTAGAATGGATCGTGCGAATGAATTAGAATGGATCGTACGAATGAATTAGAATAGATTGTGCGAATGAATTAGAATGGATAGTACGAATGAATTAGAATGGATACATTTGTGCGAATGAATTAGAATGGATCGTATGAATGAATTAAAATGGATCGTATGAATGAATTCGAATAGATCGTACGAATGAATTAGAATGGATACATTTGTTCGAGTGAATTAGAATGGATCATATGAAGGAATTAGGGTGGATCGAACAAATGAATTAGAATGGAAACATTCGTGCGAAACAATTAGAATAAATTGTATGAATGAATTAGAATGGATCATATGAATGAATTAGAATGGATCGTGCGAATGAATTAGAATGGATCGTACAAATGAATTAGAACGGATCGTATGAATGAATTAGAATAGATCGTGCAAATGAATTAGAATGGAACATACGAATGAATTAGAATAGATACATTCGTGCGAATGAATTAGAATGGATCTTACGAATGAGTAAGAATGGATCGTACGAATGAAATAGAATGGATCGTACGAATCAATTAGAATGGATCGTGCTAACGAATTAGAATGGATCGTACGAATGAATTAGAATAGATTGTGCGAATGAATTAGAATGGATCGTATGAATGAATTAGAATGGATCGTATGAATGAATTAGAATGGATCGTGCGAATGAATTAGAATGGATCGTATGAATGAATTAGAATGGATACATTCGTGCGAATGAATTAGAATGGATCATATGAATGAGTAAGAATGGATCGTACGAATGAAATAGAATGGATCGTACGAATGAATTAGAATGGATCGTGCTAATGAATTAGAATGGATCGTACGAATGAATTAGCAAAGATAGTGCGAATGAATTAGAATGGATTGTACGAATGAATTAGAATGGATACATTCGTGCGAATGAATTAGAATGGATCGTATGAATGAATTAGATTGGATCGTATGAATGAATTAGAATGGATCGTACGTATGAATTAGAATGGATCGTACGAATGAATTAGAATGGATACATTCGTGCGAATGAATTAGAATGGATCGAACAAATGAATTAGAATGGATACATTCGTGCGAATGAATTAGAATGGATCGTACGATTGAGTAAGAATGGATCGTACGAATAAAATAGAATGGATCGTACGAATGAATTAGAATGGATCGTGCTAATGAACTAGAATGGATCGTACGAATTAATTCGAATAGATTGTGCGAATGAATTAGAATGGATCGTACGAACGAATTAGAATGGATACATTCGTGTGAATGAATTAGAATGGATCGTATGAATGAATTAGAATGGATCGTATGAATGAATTAGAATGGATCATGCGAATGAATTAGAATGGATCGTACGAATGAATTAGAATGGATCGTACGAATGAATTAGAATGGATCGTGCGAATGAATTAGATTGTGCGAATGAATTAGAATGGATCGTACAAATAAATTAGAATGGATACATTTGTGCGAATGAATTAGAATGGATCTTATGAATGAATTAGATTGGATCGTAGGAATGAATTATAATGGATCATACGTATGAATTAGAATGGATACATTCATGGGAATGAATTAGAATGGATCGTACGAAGGAATTAGAATGGATCATACGGATGAAATAGAATGGATCGTACGAAGGAATTAGAATGGATCGTACGATGGAATTATAATGGATCATATGAAGGATTTAGAATGGATCGTACGAATGAATTAGAATGGATACATTTGTGCAAAAGAATTAGAATGATATGTATGAATGAATTAGAATGGATCGTGCAAATGAATTAGAATGGATCGTGCGAATGAATTAGAATGGATCGTACGAATGAATTAGAATAGATTGTACGAATGAATTAGAATGGATCGTACGAATGAATTAGAATGGATACATTCGTGCGAATGAATTAGAATGGATCGTATGAATGAATTAGAATGGATCGTATGAATGAATTCGAATGGATCGTACGAATGAATTAGAATGGATACATTCGTTCGAATGAATTAGAATGGATCATACGAAGGAATTAGGGTGGATCGTACGAATGAATTAGAATGGAAACATTCGTGCGAAAGAATTAGAATGAATTGTATGAATGAATTAGAATGGATCATATGAATGAATTAGAATGGATCGTGCGAATGAATTAGAATGGATCGTACAAATGAATTAGAACGGATCGTATGAATGAATTAGAATAGATCGTGCGAATGAATTAGAATGGATCGTACGAATGAATTAGAAAGGATACATTCGTGCGAATGAATTAGAATGGATCGTACGAATGAGTAAGATTGGATCGTACGAATGAAATAGAATGGTTCGTACGAATGAATTAGAATGGATCGTGCTAATGAATTAGAATGGATCGTGCAAATGAATTAGAATGGATCGTGCAAATGAATTAGAATGGATCGTACGAATGAATTAGAATAGATTGTGCGAATGAATTAGAATGGATCGTACAAATGAATTAGAATGGATACATTCGTGCGAGTGAATTAGAATGGATCGTATGAATGAATTAGATTGGATCGTATGAATGAATTAGAATGGATCATACGTATGAATTATAATGGATAAATTCATGGGAATGAATTAGAATGGATCGTACGAAGAAATTAGAATGGATCGTACGAAAGAATTAGAATGGATTGTACGAAGGAATTAGAATGGATCGTACGAATGAATTAGAATGGATACATTCGTGCAAAAGAATTAGAATGGATTGTATGAATGAATTAGAATGGATCGTACAAATGAATTTGAATGGATCGTGCGAATGAATTAGAATGGATTATACGAATGAATTAGAATCGATTGTGCGAATAAATTAGAATGGATCTTACGAATGAATTAGAATGGATACATTCGTGCGAATGAATTAGAATGGATCGTATGAATTAATTAGAATAGATCGTATGAATGAATTTGAATGGATCATACGAATGAATTAGAATGCATACATTCGTGCGAATGAATTAGAATGGATCATACGAAGGAATTAGGGTGAATCGTACGAATGAATTAGAATGGATAAATTCGTGCGAAAGAATTAGAATGGATTGTATGAATGAATTAGAATGGATCATATGAATGAATTAGAATGGATCGTGCGAATGAATTAGAATGGATCGTATGAATGAATTAGAATGGATCGTATGAATGAATTAGAATGGATCGTGTGAATGAATTAGAATGGATCGTACGAATGAATTAGAATGGATACATTCGTGCGAATGAATTAGAATGGATCGTACGAATGAGTAAGAATGGATCGTACGAATGAAATAGAATGGATCGTACGAATGAATTAGAATGGATCGTGCTAATGAACTAGAATGGATCGTACGAATAAATTAGAATAGATTGTGCGAATGAATTAGAATGGATCGTACGAATGAATTAGAATGGATAGTATGAATAAATTAGAATGGATCGTGCGAATGAATTAGAATGGATCGTACGAATGAATTAGAATAGATACATTCATGCGAATGAATTAGAATGTATCGTACGAATGAGTAAGAATGGATCGTACGATTGAAATAGAATGGATCGTACGAATGAATTAGAATGGATCGTGCTAATGAATTAGAATGGATCGTACGAATGAATTACAATAGATTGTGCGGATGAATTAGAATGGATCGTACGAATGAATTAAAATAGATATATTCGTGTGAATGAATTAGAATGGATCGTATGATTGAATTAGAATGGATCGTATGAATGAATTAGAATGGATCGTGCGAATGAATTAGAATGGATCGTACGAATGAATTAGAATGGATCGTATGAATGAATTAGAATGGATCGTGCGAATGAATTAGAGTAGATTGTGCGAATGAATTAGAATGGATCGTACGAATAAATTAGAATGGATACATTCCTTTGAATGAATTAGAATAGATCTTATGAATGAATTAGATTGGATCTTATGAATGAATTAGAATGGATCATACGTATGAATTAGAATGGATACATTCATGGGAATGAATTAGAATGGATCGTACGAAGGAATTAGAATGGATCATACGAATGAAATAGAATGGATCATACGAAGGAATTAGAATGGATCGTACGATGGAATTATAATGGATCATACGAAGGAATTAGAATGGATCGTACGAATGAATTAGAATGGATACATTTGTGCAAAAGAATTAGAATGGATTGTATGAATGAATTAGATTGGATCGTGCAAATGAATTAGAATGGATCGTGCGAATGAAGTTGAATGGATCGTACGAATGAATTAGAATAGATAGTGCGAATGAATTAGAATGGATCGTACGAATGAATTAGAATGGATACATTCGTGCGAATGAATTAGAATGGATCGTATGAATGAATTAGAATGGATCGTATGAATGAATTCGAATGGATCGTACGAATGAATTAGAATGGATACATTCGTTCGAATGAATTAGAATGGATCATACGAAGGAATTAGGGTGGATCGAACGAATGAATTAGAATGGAAACATTCATGCGAAAGAATTAGAATAAATTGTATGAATGAATTAGAATGGATCATATGAATGAATTAGAATGGATCGTGCGAATGAATTAGAATGGATCGTACAAATGAATTAGAACGGATCGTATGAATGAATTAGAATAGATCGTGCAAATGAATTAGAATGGATCATACGAATGAATTAGAATAGATACATTCGTGCGAATGAATTAGAATGGATCTTACGAATGAGTAAGAATGGATCGTACGAATGAAATAGAATGGATCGTACGAATAAATTAGAATGGATCGTGCTAACGAATTAGAATGGATCGTACGAATGAATTAGAATAGATTATGCGAATGAATTAGAATGGATCGTACGAATGAATTAGAATGGACCGTATGAATGAATTAGAATGGATCGTGCGAATGAATTAGAATGGATCGTATGAATGAATTAGAATGGATACATTCGTGCGAATGAATTAGAATGGATCGTATGAATGAGTAAGAATGGATCGTACGAATGAAATAGAATAGATCGTACGAATGAATTAGAATGGATCGTGCTAATGAATTAGAATGGATCGTACGAATGAATTAGCAAAGATAGTGCGAATGAATTAGAATGGATCGTAGGAATGAATCAGAATGGATACATTCGTGCAAATGAATTAGAATGGATCGTATGAATGAATTAGATTGGATCGTATGAATAAATTAAAATGGATCGTACGTATGAATTAGAATGGATAAATTCATGGGAATGAATTAGAATGGATCGTATGAAGGAATTTGAATGGATCATACGGATGAAATAGAATGGATCGTACGAAGGAATTAGAATGGATCGTACGAAGGAATTAGTATGGATACATTCGTGCAAAAGAATTAGAATGAATTGTATGAATAAATAAGAATGGATCGTGCAAATGAATTAGAATGGATTGTGCGAAGGAATTAGAATGGATCGTACGAATGAATTAGAATAGATTATGCGAATGAATTAGAATGGATCATACGAATGAATTAGAATGGATACATTCGTGCGAATGAATTAGAATGGATCGTATGAATGAATTAGAATAGATCGTATGAATGAATTCGAATGGATCATACGAATGAATTAGAATGGATACATTCATGTGAATGAATTAGAATGGATCATACGAAGGAATTAGGGTGGATCGTACGAATGAATTAGAATGGATACTTTCGTGCGAAGGAATTGGAATGGATTGTTTGAATGAATTAGAATGGATCGTATGAATGAATTAGAATGGATTGTACGAATGAATTAGAATAGATCGTCCAAATGAATTAGAATTGATCGTACGAATGAATTAGAATGGATCGTGCGAATGAATTAGAATGGATCGTACGAATGAATTAGAATGGATACATTCGTGCGAATGAATTAGAATGGATCGTACGAATGAGTAAGAATGGATCGTACTACGAATGAAATAGAATGGATCGTACGAACGAATTAGAATGGATCGCGCTAATGAATTAGAATGGATCGTACGAATGAATTAGAATAGATTGTGCGAATGAATTAGAATGGATCTTACGAATGAATTAAAATAGATCGTATGAATGAATTAGAATGGATCGTGCAAATTAATTGGAATGGATCGTACGAATGAATTAGAATGGATACATTCGTGCGAATGAATTAGAATGGATCGTACGAATGTGTAAGAATGGATCGTACGAATGAAATAGAATGGATCGTACGAATGAATAAGAATGGATCGTGCTAATGAATTAGAATGGATCGTACGAATGAATTAGAATAGATTGTGTGAATGCATTAGAATGGATCATACGAATGAATTAGAATGGATACATTCTTGCGAATGAATTAGAATGGATCGTATAAATGAATTAGAATGGATCGTATGAATGAATTAGAATGGATCGTGCGAATGAATTAGAATGGATCGTACGAATGAATTAGAATGGATCGTATGAATGAATTAGAATGGATCGTGCGAATGAATTAGAATGGAAGGTACGAATGAATTAGAATGGATACATTCGTGCGAATGAATTAGAATGGATCGTATGAATGAGTAAGAATGGATCGTACGAATGAAATAGAATGGATCGTACGAATGAATTAGAATGGATCCTGCTAACGAATTAGAATGGATCGTACGATTGAATTAGAATAGATTGTGCGAATGAATTTGAATGGATCGTACGAATGAATTAGAATGCATACATTCGTACGAATGAATTAGAATAGATCGTATGAATAAATTAGAATGGATCGTATGAATGAATTAGAATGGATACATTCGTGCGAAAGAATTAGAATGGATTGTATGAATGAATTAGAATGGATCGTATGAATTAATTAGAATGGATCGTGCGAATGAGTTAGAATGGATCGTATGAATGAATTAGAATGGATCGTATAAATGAATTAGAATCGATCGTGCGAATGAATTAGAATGGATCGTACGAATGAATTAGAATGGATACATTCGTGCGAATGAATTAGAATGGATCGTACGAATGAGTAAGAATGGATCGTACCAATGAAATAGAATGGATCATACGAATGAATTAGAATGGATCGTGCTAATGAATTAGAATGGATCGTACGAAAGAATTAGAATAGATTGTGCGAATGAATTAGAATGGATTGTACGAATGAATTAGAATGGATACATTCGTGCGAATGAATTAGAATGGATCGTACGAATGAATTAGAATGGATCGTATGAATGAATTAGAATGGATCGTACGAATGAATTAGAATGGATCGTATGAATGAATTAGAATGGATCATGCGAATGAATTAGAATGGATCGTACGAATGAATTAGAATGGATACATTCGTACGAATAAAGTAGAATGGATCATACGAATGAGTAAGAATGGATCGTACGAATGAAATAGAATGGATTGTACGAATGAATTAGAATGGATCGTGCAAATGAATTAGAATGGATCATACGAATGAATTAGAATAGATTGTGCGAATGAATTAGAATGGATCGTACGAATGAATTAGAATGGATCGTATGAATGAATTGGAATGGATCGTGCGAAAGAATTAGAATGGATCGTAAGAATGAATTAGAATGGATACATTCGTGCGAATGAATTAGAATGGATCGTACGAATGAGTAAGAATGGATCGTACGAATGAAATAGAATGGATCGTATGAATGAATTAGAATGGATCGTGCTAATAAATTAGAATAGATCGTACGAATGAATTAGAATAGATTGTGCGAATGAATTAGAATGGATCGTACGTATGAATTAGAATGGATAAATTCAAGGGAATGAATTAGAATGGATCGTACGAACGAATTAGAATGGATCATACGAATGAAATAGAATGGATCGTACGAAGGAATTAGAATGGATCGTACGAAGGAATTAGAATGGATCATATGAAGGAATTAGAATGGATACATTCGTGCAAAAGAATTAGAATGGATTGTATAAATGAATTAGAATGGATCGTATAAATGAATTAGAATGGATCGTGCAAATGAATTAGAATGGATCGTGCGAATGAATTAGAATGGATCGTTCGAATGAATTAGAATAGATTGTGCGAATGAATTAGAATGGATCATACGAATGAATTAGAATTGATACATTCTTGCGAATGAATTAGAATGGATCGTATGATTGAATTAGAGTGGATCGTCTGAATTAATTCGAATGGATCGTACGAATGAATTAGAATGGATACATTCGTTCGAATGAATTAGAATGGATCATACGAAGGAATTAGGGTGGATCGTACGAATGAATTAGAATGGATACATTCGTGCGAAAGAATTAGAAAGGATTGTATGAATGAATTAGAATAGATCGTATGAATGAATTAGAATAGATCGTGCGAATGAATTAGAATGGATCGTACGAATGAATTAGAATGGACCGTATGAATGAATTAGAATGGATCGTGCGAATGAATTAGAATGGATCGTACGAATGAATTAGAATGGATACATTCGTGCGAATAAACTAGAATGGATCGTACGAATGAGTAAGAATGGATCATACGAATGAAATAGACTGGATCGTATGAATGAATTAGAATGGATCGTACTAATGAATTAGAATGGATTGTACGAATGAATTAGAATAGATCGTACGAATAAATTAGAATAGATTGTGCGAATGATTTAGAATGGATCATACGAATGAATTAGAATGGATCGTATGAATGAATTAGAATGGATCGTGCAAATGAATTAGAATGGATCGTATGAATGAATTAGAATGGATACATTCGTGCGAATGAATTAGAATGGATCGTTCGAATGAGTAAGAATGGATCGTACGAATGAAATAGAATGGATCGTACGAATGAATTAGAATAGATTGGTCGAATGTATTAGAATAAATCGTACAAATGAATTAGAATGGATACATTCGTGCGAATGAATTAGAATGGATCGTATGAATGAATTAGAATGGATCGTATGAATGAATTAGAATGGATCGTGCGAATGAATTAGAATGGATCGTACGAATGAATTAGAATGGATCTTATGAATGAATTAGAATGGCTCGTGCGAATGAATTAGAATGGAACGTATGAATGAATTAGAATGGATACAATCATGCGAATGAATTAGAATGGATCGTACGAATGAGTAAGAATGGATCGTACGAATGAAATAGAATGGATCGTACTAATGAATTAGAATGGATCGTGCTAATAAATTAGAATGGATCGTACGAATGAATTAGTATAGATTGTGCGAATGAATTAGAATGGATCGTACGAATGAATTAGAATGGATCGTATGAATGAATTAGAATGGATTAAGCAAATGAATTAGAATGGATCGTTTGAATGAATTAGAATGGCTACATTCGTGCGAATGAATTAGAATGGATCGTGCGAATGAGTAAGAATGGATCGTACGAATGAAATAGAATGGGTCGTACGAATGAATTAGAATGGATCGTGACAATGAATTAGAATGGATCGTACGAATGAATTAGAATAGATTGTGCGAATGAATTAGAATGAATCGTACGAATGAATTAGAATGGCTACATTCGTGCGAATGAATTAGAATGAATCGTATGAATGAATTAGATTGGATCGTATGAATAAATTAGAATGGATCGTACGAATGAATTAGAATGGATACATACATGGGAATGAATTAGAATGGATCATACGAACGAATTAGAATGGATCATACGAAGGAATTAGAATGGATCGTATGAATGAATTAGAATGGATACATTCGTGCAAAAGAATTAGAATGAATTGTATAAATGAATTAGAATGGATCGTACAAATTAATTAGAATGGATTGTGCAAATGAATTAGAATGGATCGTACGAATGAATTAGAATAGATTGTGCGAATGAAATAGAATGGATCATACGAATGAATTAGAATGGATACATTCGTGCGAATGAATTAGAATGGATCGTATGAATGAATTAGAATGGATCGTATGAATGAATTCGAATGGATCGTACGAATGAATTAGAATAGATACATTCGTGCGAATGAATTAGAATGGATCATAAGAAGGAATTAGGGTGGATCGTACGAATGAATTAGAATGGATACATTCGTGCGAAAGAGTTAGAATGGATTGTATGAATGAATTAGAATGGATCGTATGGATGAATTAGAATGGATCGTGCGAATGAATTAGAATGGATCGTACGAATGAATTAAAATGGATCGTATGAATGAATTAGAATGGATCGTGCGAATGAATTAGAATGGATCGTACGAATGAATTAGAATGGATAAATTCGTGCGAATGAATTAGAATAGATCGTACGAATAAGTAAGAATGGATAGTATGAATAAAATAGAATGGGTCGTACGAATGAATTAGAATGGATCATGCTAATGAATTAGAATGGATCGTACGAATGAATTAGAATAGATTGTGCGAATGAATTAGAATAGATCGTACGAATGAATTAGAATGGATACATTCGTGCGAATGAATTAGAATGGATCGTTTGAATGAATTAGATTGGATCGTATGAATGAATTAGAATGGATCGTACGTATGAATTAGAATGGATACATTCATGGGAATGAATTAGAATGGATCGTACGAAGGAATTAGAATGGATCATATGAATAAAATAGAATGGATCGTACGAAAGAATTAGAATGGATCGTATGAAGGAATTAGAATGGATCGTACGAAGGAATTAGAATGGATCGTACGAATGAATTAGAATGGATACATTCGTGCAAAAGAATTAGAATGGATTGTATGAATGAATTAGAATGGATCGTGGAAATGAATTAGAATGGATCGTGAAAAAGCATTAGAATGGATCGTACGAATGAATTAGAATAGATTGTACGAATGTATTAGAATGGATCGTACGAATGAATTAGAATGGATCGTATGAATGAATTAGATTGGATCGTATGAATGAATTAGAATGGATCGTACGTATGAATTAGAATGGATACATTCATGGGAATGAATTAGAATGGATCGTACGAAGAAATTAGAATGGATCATACGAAAGAATTAGAATGGATTGTGCGAAGGAATTAGAATGGATCGTACGAATGAATTAGAATGGATACATTCGTGCAAAAGAATTAGAATGGATTGTATGAATGAATTAGAATGGATCGTACAAATGAATTAGAATGGATCATGCGAATGAATTAGAATGGATCATACGAATGAATTAGAATCGATTGTGCGAATAAATTAGAATGGATCGTACGAATGAGTTAGAATGGATACATTCGTGCGAATGAATTAGAATGGATCGTATGAATGAATTAGAATAGATCGTATGAATGAATTCGAATGGATCGTACGAATGAATTAGAATGGATACATTCATGCGAATGAATTAGAATGGATCATACGAAGGAATTAGGGTGGATCGTACGAATGAATTCATTAGTGCGAAAGAATTAGAATGGATTGTATGAATGAATTAGAATGGATCGTATGAATGAATTAGAATGGATCGTGCGAATGAATTAGAATGGATTGTACGAATGAATTGGAATGGATCGTATGAATGAATTAGAATGGATCGTGCGAATGAATTAGAATGGATCGTACGAATGAATTAGAATGGATACATTCGTGTGAATGAATTAGAATGGATCGTACGAATGAGTAAGAATGGATCGTACGAATGAAATAGAATAGATCATACGAATGAATTAGAATGGATCATGCTAATGAACTAGAATGGATCGTACGAATAAATTAGAATAGATTGTGCGAATGAATTAGAATGGATCGTACGAATGAATTAGAATGGATCGTATGAATAAATTAGAATGGATCCTGCGAATGAATTAGAATGGATCGTACAAATGAGTAAGAATGGATCGTACGATTGAAATAGAATGGATCGTACGAATGAATTAGAATGGATCATATGAATGAGTAAGAATGGATCGTACGAATGAAATAGAATGGATCGTACGAATGAATTAGAATGGATCGTGCTAATGAATTAGAATGGATCGTACGAATGAATTAGCAAAGATAGTGCGAATGAATTAGAATGGATTGTACGAATGAATTAGAATGGATACATTCGTGCGAATGAATTAGAATGGATCGTATGAATGAATTAGATTGGATCGTATGAATGAATTAGAATGGATCGTACGTATGAATTAGAATGGATCGTACGAATGAATTAGAATGGATACATTCGTGCGAATGAATTAGAATGGATCGAACAAATGAATTAGAATGGATACATTCGTGCGAATGAATTAGAATGGATCGTACGATTGAGTAAGAATGGATCGTACGAATAAAATAGAATGGATCGTACGAATGAATTAGAATGGATCGTGCTAATGAACTAGAATGGATCGTACGAATTAATTCGAATAGATTGTGCGAATGAATTAGAATGGATCGTACGAACGAATTAGAATGGATACATTCGTGTGAATGAATTAGAATGGATCGTATGAATGAATTAGAATGGATCGTATGAATGAATTAGAATGGATCATGCGAATGAATTAGAATGGATCGTACGAATGAATTAGAATGGATCGTACGAATGAATTAGAATGGATCGTGCGAATGAATTAGATTGTGCGAATGAATTAGAATGGATCGTACAAATAAATTAGAATGGATACATTTGTGCGAATGAATTAGAATGGATCTTATGAATGAATTAGATTGGATCGTAGGAATGAATTATAATGGATCATACGTATGAATTAGAATGGATACATTCATGGGAATGAATTAGAATGGATCGTACGAAGGAATTAGAATGGATCATACGGATGAAATAGAATGGATCGTACGAAGGAATTAGAATGGATCGTACGATGGAATTATAATGGATCATATGAAGGATTTAGAATGGATCGTACGAATGAATTAGAATGGATACATTTGTGCAAAAGAATTAGAATGATATGTATGAATGAATTAGAATGGATCGTGCAAATGAATTAAAATGGATCGTGCGAATGAATTAGAATGGATCGTACGAATGAATTAGAATAGATTGTACGAATGAATTAGAATGGATCGTACGAATGAATTAGAATGGATACATTCGTGCGAATGAATTAGAATGGATCGTATGAATGAATTAGAATGGATCGTATGAATGAATTCGAATGGATCGTACGAATGAATTAGAATGGATACATTCGTTCGAATGAATTAGAATGGATCATACGAAGGAATTAGGGTGGATCGTACGAATGAATTAGAATGGAAACATTCGTGCGAAAGAATTAGAATGAATTGTATGAATGAATTAGAATGGATCATATGAATGAATTAGAATGGATCGTGCGAATGAATTAGAATGGATCGTACAAATGAATTAGAACGGATCGTATGAATGAATTAGAATAGATCGTGCGAATGAATTAGAATGGATCGTACGAATGAATTAGAAAGGATACATTCGTGCGAATGAATTAGAATGGATCGTACGAATGAGTAAGATTGGATCGTACGAATGAAATAGAATGGTTCGTACGAATGAATTAGAATGGATCGTGCTAATGAATTAGAATGGATCGTGCAAATGAATTAGAATGGATCGTGCAAATGAATTAGAATGGATCTTACGAATGAATTAGAATAGATTGTGCGAATGAATTAGAATGGATCGTACAAATGAATTAGAATGGATACATTCGTGCGAGTGAATTAGAATGGATCGTATGAATGAATTAGATTGGATCGTATGAATGAATTAGAATGGATCATACGTATGAATTATAATGGATAAATTCATGGGAATGAATTAGAATGGATCGTACGAAGAAATTAGAATGGATCGTACGAAAGAATTAGAATGGATTGTACGAAGGAATTAGAATGGATCGTACGAATGAATTAGAATGGATACATTCGTGCAAAAGAATTAGAATGGATTGTATGAATGAATTAGAATGGATCGTACAAATGAATTAGAATGGATCGTGCGAATGAATTAGAATGGATTATACGAATGAATTAGAATCGATTGTGCGAATAAATTAGAATGGATCTTACGAATGAATTAGAATGGATACATTCGTGCGAATGAATTAGAATGGATCGTATGAATTAATTAGAATAGATCGTATGAATGAATTTGAATGGATCATACGAATGAATTAGAATGCATACATTCGTGCGAATGAATTAGAATGGATCATACGAAGGAATTAGGGTGAATCGTACGAATGAATTAGAATGGATAAATTCGTGCGAAAGAATTAGAATGGATTGTATGAATGAATTAGAATGGATCATATGAATGAATTAGAATGGATCGTGCGAATGAATTAGAATGGATCGTATGAATGAATTAGAATGGATCGTATGAATGAATTAGAATGGATCGTGTGAATGAATTAGAATGGATCGTACGAATGAATTAGAATGGATACATTCGTGCGAATGAATTAGAATGGATCGTACGAATGAGTAAGAATGGATCGTACGAATGAAATAGAATGGATCGTACGAATGAATTAGAATGGATCGTGCTAATGAACTAGAATGGATCGTACGAATAAATTAGAATAGATTGTGCGAATGAATTAGAATGGATCGTACGAATGAATTAGAATGGATAGTATGAATAAATTAGAATGGATCGTGCGAATGAATTAGAATGGATCGTACGAATGAATTAGAATAGATACATTCATGCGAATGAATTAGAATGTATCGTACGAATGAGTAAGAATGGATCGTACGATTGAAATAGAATGGATCGTACGAATGAATTAGAATGGATCGTGCTAATGAATTAGAATGGATCGTACGAATGAATTACAATAGATTGTGCGGATGAATTAGAATGGATCGTACGAATGAATTAAAATAGATATATTCGTGTGAATGAATTAGAATGGATCGTATGATTGAATTAGAATGGATCGTATGAATGAATTAGAATGGATCGTGCGAATGAATTAGAATGGATCGTACGAATGAATTAGAATGGATCGTATGAATGAATTAGAATGGATCGTGCGAATGAATTAGAGTAGATTGTGCGAATGAATTAGAATGGATCGTACGAATAAATTAGAATGGATACATTCCTTTGAATGAATTAGAATAGATCTTATGAATGAATTAGATTGGATCTTATGAATGAATTAGAATGGATCATACGTATGAATTAGAATGGATACATTCATGGGAATGAATTAGAATGGATCGTACGAAGGAATTAGAATGGATCATACGAATGAAATAGAATGGATCATACGAAGGAATTAGAATGGATCGTACGATGGAATTATAATGGATCATACGAAGGAATTAGAATGGATCGTACGAATGAATTAGAATGGATACATTTGTGCAAAAGAATTAGAATGGATTGTATGAATGAATTAGATTGGATCGTGCAAATGAATTAGAATGGATCGTGCGAATGAAGTTGAATGGATCGTACGAATGAATTAGAATAGATAGTGCGAATGAATTAGAATGGATCGTACGAATGAATTAGAATGGATACATTCGTGCGAATGAATTAGAATGGATCGTATGAATGAATTAGAATGGATCGTATGAATGAATTCGAATGGATCGTACGAATGAATTAGAATGGATACATTCGTTCGAATGAATTAGAATGGATCATACGAAGGAATTAGGGTGGATCGAACGAATGAATTAGAATGGAAACATTCATGCGAAGGAATTAGAATAAATTGTATGAATGAATTAGAATGGATCATATGAATGAATTAGAATGGATCGTGCGAATGAATTAGAATGGATCGTACAAATGAATTAGAACGGATCGTATGAATGAATTAGAATAGATCGTGCAAATGAATTAGAATGGATCATACGAATGAATTAGAATAGATACATTCGTGCGAATGAATTAGAATGGATCTTACGAATGAGTAAGAATGGATCGTACGAATGAAATAGAATGGATCGTACGAATAAATTAGAATGGATCGTGCTAACGAATTAGAATGGATCGTACGAATGAATTAGAATAGATTATGCGAATGAATTAGAATGGATCGTACGAATGAATTAGAATGGACCGTATGAATGAATTAGAATGGATCGTGCGAATGAATTAGAATGGATCGTATGAATGAATTAGAATGGATACATTCGTGCGAATGAATTAGAATGGATCGTATGAATGAGTAAGAATGGATCGTACGAATGAAATAGAATAGATCGTACGAATGAATTAGAATGGATCGTGCTAATGAATTAGAATGGATCGTACGAATGAATTAGCAAAGATAGTGCGAATGAATTAGAATGGATCGTAGGAATGAATCAGAATGGATACATTCGTGCAAATGAATTAGAATGGATCGTATGAATGAATTAGATTGGATCGTATGAATAAATTAAAATGGATCGTACGTATGAATTAGAATGGAAAAATTCATGGGAATGAATTAGAATGGATCGTATGAAGGAATTTGAATGGATCATACGGATGAAATAGAATGGATCGTACGAAGGAATTAGAATGGATCGTACGAAGGAATTAGTATGGATACATTCGTGCAAAAGAATTAGAATGAATTGTATGAATAAATAAGAATGGATCGTGCAAATGAATTAGAATGGATTGTGCGAAGGAATTAGAATGGATCATACGAATGAATTAGAATAGATTATGCGAATGAATTAGAATGGATCATACGAATGAATTAGAATGGATACATTCGTGCGAATGAATTAGAATGGATCGTATGAATGAATTAGAATAGATCGTATGAATGAATTCGAATGGATCATACGAATGAATTAGAATGGATACATTCATGTGAATGAATTAGAATGGATCATACGAAGGAATTAGGGTGGATCGTACGAATGAATTAGAATGGATACTTTCGTGCGAAGGAATTGGAATGGATTGTTTGAATGAATTAGAATGGATCGTATGAATGAATTAGAATGGATTGTACGAATGAATTAGAATAGATCGTCCAAATGAATTAGAATTGATCGTACGAATGAATTAGAATGGATCGTGCGAATGAATTAGAATGGATCGTACGAATGAATTAGAATGGATACATTCGTGCGAATGAATTAGAATGGATCGTACGAATGAGTAAGAATGGATCGTACTACGAATGAAATAGAATGGATCGTACGAACGAATTAGAATGGATCGCGCTAATGAATTAGAATGGATCGTACGAATGAATTAGAATAGATTGTGCGAATGAATTAGAATGGATCTTACGAATGAATTAAAATAGATCGTATGAATGAATTAGAATGGATCGTGCAAATTAATTGGAATGGATCGTACGAATGAATTAGAATGGATACATTCGTGCGAATGAATTAGAATGGATCGTACGAATGTGTAAGAATGGATCGTACGAATGAAATAGAATGGATCGTACGAATGAATAGGAATGGATCGTGCTAATGAATTAGAATGGATCGTACGAATGAATTAGAATAGATTGTGTGAATGCATTAGAATGGATCATACGAATGAATTAGAATGGATACATTCTTGCGAATGAATTAGAATGGATCGTATGAATGAATTAGAATGGATCGTATGAATGAATTAGAATGGATCGTGCGAATGAATTAGAATGGATCGTACGAATGAATTAGAATGGATCGTATGAATGAATTAGAATGGATCGTGCGAATGAATTAGAATGGAAGGTACGAATGAATTAGAATGGATACATTCGTGCGAATGAATTAGAATGGATCGTATGAAAGAGTAAGAATGGATCGTACGAATGAAATAGAATGGATCGTACGAATGAATTAGAATGGATCCTGCTAACGAATTAGAATGGATCGTACGATTGAATTAGAATAGATTGTGCGAATGAATTTGAATGGATCGTACGAATGAATTAGAATGCATACATTCGTACGAATGAATTAGAATAGATCGTATGAATAAATTAGAATGGATCGTACGAATGAATTAGAATGGATACATTCGTGCGAAAGAATTAGAATGGATTGTATGAATGAATTAGAATGGATCGTATGAATTAATTAGAATGGATCGTGCGAATGAGTTAGAATGGATCGTATGAATGAATTAGAATGGATCGTATAAATGAATTAGAATCGATCGTGCGAATGAATTAGAATGGATCGTACGAATGAATTAGAATGGATACATTCGTGCGAATGAATTAGAATGGATCGTACGAATGAGTAAGAATGGATCGTACCAATGAAATAGAATGGATCATACGAATGAATTAGAATGGATCGTGCTAATGAATTAGAATGGATCGTACGAAAGAATTAGAATAGATTGTGCGAATGAATTAGAATGGATTGTACGAATGAATTAGAATGGATACATTCGTGCGAATGAATTAGAATGGATCGTACGAATGAATTAGAATGGATCGTATGAATGAATTAGAATGGATCGTACGAATGAATTAGAATGGATCGTATGAATGAATTAGAATGGATCATGCGAATGAATTAGAATGGATCGTACGAATGAATTAGAATGGATACATTCGTACGAATAAAGTAGAATGGATCATACGAATGAGTAAGAATGGATCGTACGAATGAAATAGAATGGATTGTACGAATGAATTAGAATGGATCGTGCAAATGAATTAGAATGGATCATACGAATGAATTAGAATAGATTGTGCGAATGAATTAGAATGGATCGTACGAATGAATTAGAATGGATCGTATGAATGAATTGGAATGGATCGTGCGAAAGAATTAGAATGGATCGTAAGAATGAATTAGAATGGATACATTCGTGCGAATGAATTAGAATGGATCGTACGAATGAGTAAGAATGGATCGTACGAATGAAATAGAATGGATCGTATGAATGAATTAGAATGGATCGTGCTACTAAATTAGAATAGATCGTACGAATGAATTAGAATAGATTGTGCGAATGAATTAGAATGGATCGTACGTATGAATTAGAATGGATAAATTCAAGGGAATGAATTAGAATGGATCGTACGAACGAATTAGAATGGATCATACGAATGAAATAGAATGGATCGTACGAAGGAATTAGAATGGATCGTACGAAGGAATTAGAATGGATCATATGAAGGAATTAGAATGGATACATTCGTGCAAAAGAATTAGAATGGATTGTATAAATGAATTAGAATGGATCGTATAAATGAATTAGAATGGATCGTGCAAATGAATTAGAATGGATCGTGCGAATGAATTAGAATGGATCGTTCGAATGAATTAGAATAGATTGTGCGAATGAATTAGAATGGATCATACGAATGAATTAGAATTGATACATTCTTGCGAATGAATTAGAATGGATCGTATGATTGAATTAGAGTGGATCGTCTGAATTAATTCGAATGGATCGTACAAATGAATTAGAATGGATACATTCGTTCGAATGAATTAGAATGGATCATACGAAGGAATTAGGGTGGATCGTACGAATGAATTAGAATGGATACATTCGTGCGAAAGAATTAGAAAGGATTGTATGAATGAATTAGAATAGATCGTATGAATGAATTAGAATAGATCGTGCGAATGAATTAGAATGGATCGTACGAATGAATTAGAATGGACCGTATGAATGAATTAGAATGGATCGTGCGAATGAATTAGAATGGATCGTACGAATGAATTAGAATGGATACATTCGTGCGAATAAACTAGAATGGATCGTACGAATGAGTAAGAATGGATCATACGAATGAAATAGACTGGATCGTATGAATGAATTAGAATGGATCGTACTAATGAATTAGAATGGATTGTACGAATGAATTAGAATAGATCGTACGAATAAATTAGAATAGATTGTGCGAATGATTTAGAATGGATCGTACGAATGAATTAGAATGGATCGTATGAATGAATTAGAATGGATCGTGCAAATGAATTAGAATGGATCGTATGAATGAATTAGAATGGATACATTCGTGCGAATGAATTAGAATGGATCGTTCGAATGAGTAAGAATGGATCGTACGAATGAAATAGAATGGATCGTACGAATGAATTAGAATAGATTGGTCGAATGTATTAGAATAAATCGTACAAATGAATTAGAATGGATACATTCGTGCGAATGAATTAGAATGGATCGTATGAATGAATTAGAATGGATCGTATGAATGAATTAGAATGGATCGTGCGAATGAATTAGAATGGATCGTACGAATGAATTAGAATGGATCTTATGAATGAATTAGAATGGCTCGTGCGAATGAATTAGAATGGAACGTATGAATGAATTAGAATGGATACAATCATGCGAATGAATTAGAATGGATCGTACGAATGAGTAAGAATGGATCGTACGAATGAAATAGAATGGATCGTACTAATGAATTAGAATGGATCGTGCTAATAAATTAGAATGGATCGTACGAATGAATTAGTATAGATTGTGCGAATGAATTAGAATGGATCGTACGAATGAATTAGAATGGATCGTATGAATGAATTAGAATGGATTAAGCAAATGAATTAGAATGGATCGTTTGAATGAATTAGAATGGCTACATTCGTGCGAATGAATTAGAATGGATCGTGCGAATGAGTAAGAATGGATCATACGAATGAAATAGAATGGGTCGTACGAATGAATTAGAATGGATCGTGACAATGAATTAGAATGGATCGTACGAATGAATTAGAATAGATTGTGCGAATGAATTAGAATGAATCGTACGAATGAATTAGAATGGCTACATTCGTGCGAATGAATTAGAATGAATCGTATGAATGAATTAGATTGGATCGTATGAATAAATTAGAATGGATCGTACGAATGAATTAGAATGGATACATACATGGGAATGAATTAGAATGGATCATACGAACGAATTAGAATGGATCATACGAAGGAATTAGAATGGATCGTATGAATGAATTAGAATGGATACATTCGTGCAAAAGAATTAGAATGAATTGTATAAATGAATTAGAATGGATCGTACAAATTAATTAGAATGGATTGTGCAAATGAATTAGAATGGATCGTACGAATGAATTAGAATAGATTGTGCGAATGAAATAGAATGGATCATACGAATGAATTAGAATGGATACATTCGTGCGAATGAATTAGAATGGATCGTATGAATGAATTAGAATGGATCGTATGAATGAATTCGAATGGATCGTACGAATGAATTAGAATAGATACATTCGTGCGAATGAATTAGAATGGATCATAAGAAGGAATTAGGGTGGATCGTACGAATGAATTAGAATGGATACATTCGTGCGAAAGAGTTAGAATGGATTGTATGAATGAATTAGAATGGATCGTATGGATGAATTAGAATGGATCGTGCGAATGAATTAGAATGGATCGTACGAATGAATTAAAATGGATCGTATGAATGAATTAGAATGGATCGTGCGAATGAATTAGAATGGATCGTACGAATGAATTAGAATGGATAAATTCGTGCGAATGAATTAGAATAGATCGTACGAATAAGTAAGAATGGATAGTATGAATAAAATAGAATGGGTCGTACGAATGAATTAGAATGGATCATGCTAATGAATTAGAATGGATCGTACGAATGAATTAGAATAGATTGTGCGAATGAATTAGAATAGATCGTACGAATGAATTAGAATGGATACATTCGTGCGAATGAATTAGAATGGATCGTTTGAATGAATTAGATTGGATCGTATGAATGAATTAGAATGGATCGTACGTATGAATTAGAATGGATACATTCATGGGAATGAATTAGAATGGATCGTACGAAGGAATTAGAATGGATCATATGAATAAAATAGAATGGATCGTACGAAAGAATTAGAATGGATCGTATGAAGGAATTAGAATGGATCGTACGAAGGAATTAGAATGGATTGTACGAATGAATTAGAATGGATACATTCGTGCAAAAGAATTATAATGGATTGTATGAATGAATTAGAATGGATCGTGGAAATGAATTAGAATGGATCGTGAAAAAGCATTAGAATGGATCGTACGAATGAATTAGAATAGATTGTACGAATGTATTAGAATGGATCGTACGAATGAATTAGAATGGATCGTATGAATGAATTAGATTGGATCGTATGAATGAATTAGAATGGATCGTACGTATGAATTAGAATGGATACATTCATGGGAATGAATTAGAATGGATCGTACGAAGAAATTAGAATGGATCATACGAAAGAATTAGAATGGATTGTGCGAAGGAATTAGAATGGATCGTACGAATGAATTAGAATGGATACATTCGTGCAAAAGAATTAGAATGGATTGTATGAATGAATTAGAATGGATCGTACAAATGAATTAGAATGGATCATGCGAATGAATTAGAATGGATCATACGAATGAATTAGAATCGATTGTGCGAATAAATTAGAATGGATCGTACGAATGAGTTAGAATGGATACATTCGTGCGAATGAATTAGAATGGATCGTATGAATGAATTAGAATAGATCGTATGAATGAATTCGAATGGATCGTACGAATGAATTAGAATGGATACATTCATGCGAATGAATTAGAATGGATCATACGAAGGAATTAGGGTGGATCGTACGAATGAATTCATTAGTGCGAAAGAATTAGAATGGATTGTATGAATGAATTAGAATGGATCGTATGAATGAATTAGAATGGATCGTGCGAATGAATTAGAATGGATTGTACGAATGAATTGGAATGGATCGTATGAATGAATTAGAATGGATCGTGCGAATGAATTAGAATGGATCGTACGAATGAATTAGAATGGATACATTCGTGTGAATGAATTAGAATGGATCGTACGAATGAGTAAGAATGGATCGTACGAATGAAATAGAATAGATCATACGAATGAATTAGAATGGATCATGCTAATGAACTAGAATGGATCGTACGAATAAATTAGAATAGATTGTGCGAATGAATTAGAATGGATCGTACGAATGAATTAGAATGGATCGTATGAATAAATTAGAATGGATCCTGCGAATGAATTAGAATGGATCGTACAAATGAGTAAGAATGGATCGTACGATTGAAATAGAATGGATCGTACGAATGAATTAGAATGGATCGTGCTAATGAACTAGAATGGATCGTACAAATAAATTAGAATAGATTGTGTGAAGAATTAGAATGGATCGTACGAATGAATTAGAATGGATACATTCGTGTGAATAAATTAGAATGGATCGTATGAATGAATTAGAATGGATCGTATGAATGAATTAGAATGGATCGTGCGAATGAATTAGAATGGATCGTACGAATGAATTAGAATGGATCGTATGAATGAATTAGAATGCATCGTGCGAATGAATTAGAATAGATTGTGCGAATGAATTAGAATGGATCGTACGAATAAATTAGAATGGATACATTCGTGCGAATGAATTAGAATGGATCGTATGAATGAATTAGAATGGATCATATGAATGAATTCGAATGGATCATACGAATGAATTAGAATGGATACATTCGTTCGAATGAATTAGAATGGATCATACGAATGATTTAGGGTGGATCATACGAATGAATTAGAATGGAAACATTCGTGCGAAAGAATTAGAATGAATTGTATGAATGAATTAGACTGGATCATATGAATGAATTAGAATGGATCGTGCGAATGAATTAGAATGGATCGTACAAATGAATTAGAACGGATCGTATGAATGAATTAGAATAGATCGTGCGAATGAATTAGAATGGATCGTATGAATGAATTAGAAAGGATACATTCGTGCGAATGAAGTAGAATGGATCGTACGAATGAGTAAGAATGGATCGTACGAATGAAATAGAATGGTTCGTACGAATGAATTAGAATGGATCGTGCTAATGAATTAGAATGGATCGTGCAAATGAATTAGAATGGATCGTACGAATGAATTAGAATAGATTGTGCGAATGAATTAGAATGGATCGTATGAATTAATTAGAATGGATACAATCGTGCGAATGAATTAGAATTTATCGCATTATTGAATTAGATTGGATCGTATGAATGAATTAGAATGGATCGTACGTATGAATTAGAATGGATACATTCATGGGAATGAATTAGAATGGATCGTACGAAGAAATTAGAATGGATCGTACGTATGAATTAGAATGGATACATTCATGGGAATGAATTAGAATGGATCGTACGAAGAAATTAGAATGGATCGTACAAAAGAATTAGAATGGATTGTACAAAGGAATTAGAATGGATCGTACGAATGAATTACAATGGATACATTCGTGCAAAAGAATTAGAATGGATTGTATGAATGAATTAGAATGGGTCGTACAAATGAATTAGAATGGATCGTGCGAATGAATTAGAATGGATCATACGAATGAAATAGAATCGATTGTGCGAATAAATTAGAATGGATCATACGAAAGAATTAGAATGGATACATTCGTGCGAATGAATTAGAATGGATCGTATGAATGAATTAGAATAGATCGTATGATTGAATTAGAATGGATCGTATGAATGAATTAGAATGGATACATTCGTGCGAATGAATTAGAATGGATCGTGCGAATGAGTAAGAATGGATCGCACGAATGAAATAGAATGGGTCGTACGAATGAATTAGAATGGATCGTGATAATGAATTAGAATGGATCGTACGAATGAATTAGAATAGATTGTGCGAATGAATTAGAATGAATCGTACGAATGAATTAGAATGGCTACATTCGTGCGAATGAATTAGAATGAATCGTATGAATGAATTAGATTGGATCGTATGAATAAATTAGAATGGATCGTACGAATGAATTAGAATGGATACATACATGGGAATGAATTAGAATGGATCATACGAACGAATTAGAATGGATCATACGAAGGAATTAGAATGGATCGTATGAATGAATTAGAATGGATACATTCGTGCAAAAGAATTAGAATAATTGTATAAATGAATTAGAATGGATCGTACAAATTAATTAGAATGGATCGTGCAAATGAATTAGAATGGATCGTACGAATGAATTAGAATTGATTGTGCGAATGAAATAGAATGGATCATACGAATGAATTAGAATGGATACATTCGTGCGAATGAATTAGAATGGATCGTATGATTGAATTAGAGTGGATCGTCTGAATTAATTCGAATGGATCGTACGAATGAATTAGAATGGATACATTCGTGCGAATGAATTAGAATGGATCATACGAAGGAATTAGGGTGGATCGTACGAATGAATTAGAATGGATAAATTCGTGCGAAAGAATTAGAATGGATTGTATGAATGAATTAGAATGGATCGTATGAATGAATTAGAATGGATCGTACGAATGAATTAGAATAGATTGTGCGAATGATTAGAATGGATCGTACGAATGAATTAGAATGGATCGTATGAATGAATTAGAATGGATCGTGCGAATGAATTAGAATGGATCGTACGAATGAATTAGAATGCATACATTCGTGCGAATGAATTAGAATGGATCGTACGAATGAGTAAGAATGGATCGTACGAAGGAAATAGAATGGATCGTACGAATTAATTAGAATGGATCGTGCTAATTTACTAGAATGGATCGTACGAATAAATTAGAATAGATTGTGCGAATGAATTAGAATGGATCGTACGAATGAATTAGAATGGATCGTATGAATAAATTAGAATGGATCGTGCGAATGAATTAGAATGGATCGTATGAATAAATTAGAATAGATACATTCGTGCGAATGAATTAGAATGGATCGTACGAATGAATTAGAATGGATCGTGCAAATGAATTAGAATGGATCGTACGAATGAATTAGAATAGATTATGCGAATGAATTAGAATAGATCGTACGAATGAATTAGAATGGATACATTCGTGTAAATGAATCAGAATGGATCGTATGATTGAATTAGAATGGATCGTATGAATGAATTAGAATGGATCGTGCGAATGAATTAGAATGGATCGTACGAATGAATTAGAATGGATTGTATGAATGAATTAGAATGGATCGTGCGAATGAATTAGAATAGATTGTGCGAATGAATTAGAATGGATCGTACGAATAAATTAGAATGGATACATTCCAGCGAATGAATTAGAATAGATCTTATGAATGAATTAGATTGGATCGTATGAATGAATTAGAATGGATCGTACGTATGAATTAGAATGGATACATTCATGGGAATGAATTAGAATGGATCGTACGAAGGAATTAGAATGGATCATACGAATGAAATAGAATGGATCATACGAAGGAATTAGAATGGATCGTACGATGGAATTATAATGGATAATACAAAGGAATTAGAATGGATCATACGAATGAATTAGAATGGATACATTTGTGCAAAAGAATTAGAATGGATTGTATGAATGAATTAGATTGGATCGTGCAAATGAATTAGAATGGATCGTGCGAATGAATTAGAATGGATCGTACGAATGAATTAGAATAGATTGTGCGAATGAATTAGAATGGATCGTACGAATGAATTAGAATGGATCGTATGAATGAATTAGAATGGATCGTATGAATGAATTCGAATAGATCGTACGAATGAATTAGAATGGATACATTCGTTCGAGTGAATTAGAATGGATCATACGAAGGAATTAGGGTGGATCGAACGTATGAATTAGAATGGAAACATTCGTGCGAAAGAATTAGAATAAATTGTATGAATGAATTAGAATGGATCATATGAATGAATTAGAATGGATCGTGCGAATGAATTAGAATGGATAATACAAATGAATTAGAGCGGATCGTATGAATGAATTAGAATAGATCGTGCAAATGAATTAGAATGGATCATACGAATGAATTAGAATACATACATTCGTGCGAATGAATTATAATGGATCATACGAATGAGTAAGATTAATTAGAATGGATCGTGCTAACGAATTAGAATGGATCGTACGAATGAATTAGAATAGATTGTGCGAATGAATTAGAATGGATCATACGAATGAATTAGAATGGATCGTATGAATGAATTAGAATGGATCGTGCGAATGAATTAGAATGGATCGTATGAATGAATTAGAATGGATTCATTCGTGCGAATGAATTAGAATGGATCGTATGAATGAGTAAGAATGGATCGTACGAATGAAATAGAATGGATCGTACGAATGAATTAGAATGGATCGTGCTAATGAATTAGAATGGATCGTACGAATGAATTAGCAAAGATAGTGCGAATGAATTAGAATGGATCGTACGAATGAATTAGAATGGATACATTCATGCGAATGAATTAGAATGGATCATATGAATCAATTAGATTGGATCGTATGAATGAATTAGAATGGATCGTACGTATTAATTAGAATGGATCGTACGAATGAATTAGAATGGATACATTCGTGCGAATGAATTAGAATGGATCGAACAAATGAATTAGAATGGTTACATTCGTGCGAATGAATTAGAATGGATCGTACGATTGAGTAAGAATGGATCGTACGAATAAAATAGAATGGATCGTACGAATGAATTAGAATGGATCGTGCTAATGAACTAGAATGGATCGTATGAATAAATTAGAACAGCTTGTGCGAATGAATTAGAATTGATCGTACGAATGAATTAGAATGGATCGTATGAATAAATTAGAATGGATCGTGCGAATGAATTAGAATGGATCGTACGAATGAATTAGAATAGCTACATTCGTGCGAATGAATTAGAATGGATCGTACGAATGAGGAAGAATGGATCGTACGATTGAAATAGAATGGATCGTACGAATGAATTTGAATGGATCGTGCTAATGAATTAGAATGGATCGTATGAATGAATTCGAATAGATTGTGCGAATGAATTAGAATGGATCGTACGAATGAATTAGAATGGATACATTCGTGTGAATGCATTAGAATGGATCGTATGAATGAATTAGAATGGATCGTATGAATGAATTAGAATGGATCGTTCGAATGAATTAGAATGGATCGTACGAATGAATTAGAATGGACCGTACGAATGAATTAGAATGGATCGTGCGAATGAATTAGATTGTGCGAATGAATTTGAATGGATCGTACGAATAAATTAGAATGGATACATTTGTGGGAATGAATTAGAATGGATCTTATGAATGAATTAGATTGGATCGTAGGAATGAATTAGAATAGATCATACGTATGAATTAGAATGGATACATTCATGGGAATGAATTAGAATGGATCGTATGAAGGAATTAGAATGGATCATACGGATGAAATAGAATGGATCGTACGAAGGAATTAGAATGGATCGTACGATGGAATTATAATGGATCATATGAAGGAATTAGAATGGATCGTACGAATGAATTAGAATGGATACATTTGTGCAAATGAATTAGAATGATATGTATGAATGAATTTGAATGGATCGTGCAAATGAATTAGAATGGATCGTGGGAATGAATTAGAATGGATCGTATGAATGAATTAGAATAGATTGTGCGAATGAATTAGAATGGATCGTACGAATGAATTAGAATGGATACATTCGTCCGAATGAATTAGAATGGATCGTATGAATGAATTCGAATGGATCGTACGAATGAATTAGAATGGATACATTCGTTCGAATGAATTAGAATGGATCATACGAAGGAATTAGGGTGGATCGTACGAATGAATTAGAATGGAAACATTCGTGCGAAAGAATTAGAATGAATTTTATGAATGATTTAGAATGGATCATATGAATGAATTAGAATGGATCGTGCGAATGAATTAGAATGGATCGTACAAATGAATTAGAACGGATCGTATGAATGAATTAGAATAGATCGGGCGAATGAATTAGAATGGATCGTACGAATGAATTAGAAAGGATACATTCGTGCGAATGAATTAGAATGGATCGTACGAATGAGTAAGAATGGATCGTACGAATGAAATAGAATGGTTCGTACGAATGAATTAGAATGGATCGTGCTGATGAATTAGAATGGATCGTGCAAATGAATTAGAATGGATCGTGCAAATGAATTAGAATGGATCGTACAAATGAATTAGAATAGATTGTGCGAATGAATTAGAATGGATCGTACGAATGAATTAGAATGGATACATTCGTGCGAGTGAATTAGAATGGATCGTATGAATGAATTAGATTTGATCGTATGAATGAATTAGAATGGATCGTACGTATGAATTATAATGGATAAATTCATTGGAATGAATTAGAATGGATCGTACGAAAAAATTAGAATGGATCGTACGAAAGAATTAGAATGGATTGTACGAATGAATTAGAATGGATCGTACGAATGAATTAGAATGGATACATTCGTGCAAAAGAATTAGAATGGATTGTATGAATGAATTAGAATGGATCGTACAAATGGACTAGAATGGATCGTGCGAACGAATTCGAATGGATTATACGAATGAATTAGAATCGATCGCACGAATGAATTTGAATGGATCGTACGAATGAATTAGAATGGATACATTCGTGCGAATGAATTAGAATGGATCATACGAAGGAATTAGGGTGGATCGTACGAATGAATTAGAATGGATAAATTCATGCGAAAGAATTAGAATGGTCTGTATGAATGAATTAGAATGGATCGTATGAATGAATTAGAATGGATCATGCGAATGAATTAGAATGGATCGTACGAATGAATTAGAATGGATCGTATGAATGAATTAGAATGGATCATGCGAATGAATTAGAATGGATCATACGAATGAGTAAGAATGGATCGTACGAATGAAATAGAATGGATCGTACGAATGAATTAGAATGGATCGTGCTAATGAACTAGAATGGATCGTACGAATAAATTAGAATAGATTGTGCGAATGAATTAGAAAGGATCGTACGAATGAATTAGAATGGATAGTATGAATAAATTAGAATAGATCGTGCGAATGAATTAGAATGGATCGTACGAATGAATTAGAATAGATACATTCGTGCGGATGAATTAGAATGGATCGTACGAATGAGTAAGAATAGATCGTACGATTGAAATAGAATGGATCGTACGAATGAATTAGAATGGATCGTACTAATGAATTAGAATGGATCGTACGAATGAATTAGAATAGATTGTGCGAATGAATTAGAATGGATCGTACGAATGAATTAAAATGGATATATTCGTGTGAATGAATTAGAATGGATCGTATGATTGAATTAGAATGGATCGTATGAATGAAATAGAATAGATCGTGCGAATGAATTAGAATGGATCGTACGAATGAATTAGAATGGATCGTATGAATGAATTAGAATGGATCATGCGAATGAATTAGAATAGATTGTGCGAATGAATTAAAATGGATCGTACGAATAAATTAGAATGGATACATTCCTGCGAATGAATTAGAATAGATCTTATGAACGAATTAGTTTGGATCTTATGGATGAATTAGAATGGATCGTATGTATGAATTAGAATGGATACATTCATGGGAATGAATTAGAATGGATCGTACGAAGGAATTAGAATGGATCATACGAATGAAATAGAATGGATTATACGAAGGAATTAGAATGGATCGTACGATGGAATTATAATGGATCATACGAAGGTATTAGAATGGATCGTACGAATGAATTAGAATGGATAAATTTGTGCAAAAGAATTAGAATGGATTGTATGAATGAATTAGATTGGATCGTGCAAATGAATTAGAATGGATCGTGCGAATGAAGTTGAATGGATCGTACGAATGAATTAGAATAGATTGTGCGAATGAATTAGAATGGATCGTACGAATGAATTAGAATGGATACATTCGTGTGAATGAATTAGAATGGATCATATGAATGAATTAGAATGGAATGTATGAATGAATTCGAATGGATCGTACGAATGAATTAGAATGGATACATTCGTTCGAATGAATTAGAATGGATCATACGAATAAATTAGGGTGGATCGAACGAATGAATTAGAATGGAAACATTCGTGCGAAAGAATTAGAATAAATTGTATGAATGAATTAGAATGGATCATATGATTGAATTAGAATGGATCGTGCGAATGAATTAGAATGGATCGTACAAATGAATTAGAACGGATCGTATGAATGAATTAGAATAGATCGTGCAAATGAATTAGAATGGATCATACGAATGAATTAGAATAGATACATTCGTGCGAATGAATTAGAATGGATCTTACGAATGAGTAAGAATGGATCGTACGAATGAAATAGAATGGATCGTACGAATGAATTAGAATGGATCGTGCTAACGAATTAGAATGGATCGTACGAATGAATTAGAATAGATTATGCGAATGAATTAGAATGGATCGTACGAATGAATTAGAATTGACCGTATGAATGAATTAGAATGGATCGTGCGAATGAATTAGAATAGATCGTATGAATGAATTAGAATGGATACATTCGTGCGAATGAATTAGAATGGATCGTATGAATGAGTAAGAATGGATCGTACGAATGAAATAGAATAGATCGTACGAATGATTTAGAATGGATCGTGCTAATGAATTAGAATGGATCGTACGAATGAATTAGCAAAGATAGTGCGAATGAATTAGAATGGATCGTACGAATGAATTAGAATGGATACATTCGTGCGAATGAATTAGAATGGATCGTATGAATGAATTAGATTGGATCGTATGAATGAATTAGAATGGATCGTACGTATGAATTAGAATGGATAAATTCATGAGAATGAATTAGAATGGATCGTACGAAGGAATTTGAATGGATCATACGAATGAAATAGAATGGATCGTACGAAGGAATTAGAATGGATCGTACGAAGGAATTAGCATGGATCGTACGAAGGAATTAGTATGGATACATTCGTGCAAAAGAATTAGAATGAATTGTATGAATAAATAAGAATGGATCGTGCAAATGAATTAGAATGGATTGTGCGAATGAATTAGAATGGATCGTACGAATGAATTAGAATAGATTATGCGAATGAATTAGAATGGATCATATGAATGAATTAGAATGGATACATTCGTGCGAATGAATTAGAATGGATCGTATGAATGAATTAGAATAGATCGTATGAATGAATTCGAATGGATCGCACGAAAGAATTAGAATGGATATATTCATGTGAATAAATTAGAATGGATCATACGAAGGAATTAGGGTGGATCGTACGAATGAATTAGAATGGATACATTCGTGCGAAAGAATTGGAATGGATTGTATGAATGAATTAGAATGGATCGTATGAATGAATTAGAATGGATCGTACGAATGAATTAGAATAGATCGTACAAATGAATTAGAATTGGTCGTACAAATGAATTAGAATGGATCGTGCGAATGAATTAGAATGGATCGTACGAAAGAATTAGAATGGATACATTCGTGCGAATGAATTAGAATGGATCGTACGAATGAGTAAGAATGGATCGTACGAATGAAATAGAATGGATCGTACGAATGAATTAGAATGGATCGTGCTAATGAATTAGAATGGATCGTACGAATGAATTAGAATAGATTGTGCGAATGAATTAGAATGGATCTTACGAATGAATTAAAATGGATCGTATGAATGAATTAGAATGGATCGTGCAAATTAATTGGAATGGATCGTACGAATGAATTAGAATGGATACATTCGTGCGAATGAATTAGAATGGATCGTACGAATGAGTAAGAATAGATCGTACGAATGAAATAGAATGGATCGTACGAATGAATAAGAATGGATCGTGCTAATGAATTAGAATGGATCGTACGAATGAATTAGAATAGATTGTGTGAATGTATTAGAATGGATCATACGAATGAATTAGAATGGATACATTCGTGCGAATGAATTAGAATGGATCGTATGAATGAATTAGAATGGATCGTATGAATGAATTAGAATGGATCGTGCGAATGAATTAGAATGGATCGTACGAATGAATTAGAATGGATCGTATGAATGAATTAGAATGGATCGTGCGAATGAATTAGAATGGAACGTACGAATGAATTAGAATGGATACATTCGTGCGAATGAATTTGAATGGATCGTATGAATGAGTAAGAATGGATCGTACGAATGAAATATAATGGATCGTACGAATGAATTAGAATGGATCGTGCTAATGAATTAGAATGGATCGTACGATTGAATTAGAATAGATTGTGCGAATGAATTTGAATGGATCGTACGAATGAATTAAATGCATACATTCGTGCGAATGAATTAGAATAGATCGTATGAATAAATTAGAATGGATCGTACGAATGAATTAGAATGGATACATTCGTGCGAAAGAATTAGAATGGATTGTATGAATGAATTAGAATGGATCGTATGAATGAATTAGAACGGATCGTGCGAATGAGTTAGAATGGATCGTACGAATGAATTAGAATGGATTGTATAAATGAATTAGAATGGATCGTGCGAATGAATTAGAATGGATGGTACGAATGAATTAGAATGGATACATTCGTGCGAATGAATTAGAATGGATCGTACGAATGAGTAAGAATGGATCGTACCAATGAAATAGAATGGATTGTACGAATGAATTAGAATGGATCGTCCTAATGAATTAGAATGGATCGTACGAATGAATTAGAATAGATTGTGCGAATGAATTAGAATGGATTGTATGAATGAATTAGAATGGATACATTCGTGCGAATGAATTAGAATGGATCGTACGAATGAATTAGAATGGATCATATGAATGAATTAGAATGGATCGTACGAATGAATTAGAATGGATCGTATGAATGAATTAGAATGGATCATGCGAATGAATTAGAATGGATCGTACGAATGAATTAGAATGGATACATTCGTACGAATGAAGTAGAATGGATCGTACGAATGAGTAAGAATGGATTGTACGAATGAAATAGAATGGATTGTACGAATGAATTAGAATGGATCGTGCAAATGAATTAGAATGGATCGTACGAATGAATTAGAATAGATTGTGCGAATGAATTAGAATGGATCGTACGAATGAATTAGAATGGATCGTATGAATGAATTAGAATGGATCGTGCGAAAGAATTAGAATGGATCGTAAGAATGGATACATTCGTGCGAATGAATTAGAATGGATCGTACGAATGAGTAAGAATGGATCGTACGAATGAAATAGAATCGATTGTATGAATGAATTAGAATGGATCGTGCTAATGAATTAGAATAGATCGTACGAATGAATTAGAATAGATTGTGCGAATGAATTAGAATGGATCGTATGAATGAATTAGAATGGATACATTCGTGCGAATGAATTAGAATGGATCGTACGAATGAATTAGATTGGATCGTATGAATGAATTAGAATGGATCGTACGTATTAATTAGAATGGATAAATTCATGGGAATGAATTAGAATGGATCGTACGAACGAATTAGAATAGATCATACGAATGAAATAGAATGGATCGTACGAAGGAATTAGAATGGATCGTACGAAGGAATTAGAATGGATACATTCGTGCAAAAGAATTAGAATGGATTGTATGAATGAATTAGAATGGATCGTGCAAATGAATTAGAATGGATCGTGCGAATGAATTAGAATGGATCGTTCGAATGAATTAGAATAGATTGTGCGAAGGAATTAGAATGGATCGTATGAAAGAATTAGAGTGGATCGTCAGAATTAATTCGAATTGATCGTACGAATGAATTAGAATGGATACATTCGTTCGAATGAATTAGAATGGATCATACGAAGGAATTAGGGTGGATCGTACGAATGAATTAGAATGGATACATTCGTGCGAAAGAATTAGAAAGGATTGTATGAATGAATTAGAATAGATCGTATGAATGAATTAGAATGGATCGTGCGAATGAATTAGAATGGATCGTACGAATGAATTAGATTGGACCGTACGAATGAATTAGAATGGATCGTGCGAGTGAATTAGAATGGATCGTACGAATGAATTAGAATGGATACATTCGTGCGAATAAACTAGAATGGATCGTACGAATGAGTAAGAATGGATCGTACGAATGAAATAGACTGGATCGTACGAATGAATTAGAATGGATCATACTAATGAATTAGAATGGATTGTACGAATGAATTAGAATAGATCGTACGAATAAATTAGAATAGATTGTGCGAATGATTTAGAATGGATCGTACGAATGAATTAGAATGGATCGTATGAATGAATTAGAATGGATCGTGCAAATGAATTAGAATCGATCGTATGAATGAATTAGAATGGATACATTCGTGCGAATGAATTAGAATGGATCGTTCGAATGAGTAAGAATGGATCGTACGAATGAAATAGAATGGATCGTACGAATGAATTAGAATAGATTGGTCGAATGTGTTAGAATGGATCGTACAAATGAATTAGAATGGATACATTCGTGCGAATGAATTAGAATGGATCGTATGAATAAATTAGAATAGATCGTATGAATGAATTAGAATGGATCGTGCGAATGAATTAGAATGGATCGTACGAATGAATTAGAATGGATCGTATGAATGAATTAGAATGGCTCGTGCGAATGAATTAGAATGGAACGTATGAATGAATTAGAATGGATACATTCATGCGAATGAATTAGAATGGATCGTACGAATGAGTAAGAATGGATCGTACGAATGAAATAGAATGGATCATACGAATGAATTAGAATGGATCGTGCTAATAAATTAGAATGGATCGTACGAATGAATTAGAATAGATTGTGCGAATGAATTAGAATGGATCGTACGAATGAATTAGAATGGATCGTATGAATGAATTAGAATGGATTGTGCAAATGAATTAGAATGGATCGTATGAATGAATTAGAATGGATACATTCGTGCGAATGAATTAGAATGGATCGTGCGAATGAATTAGAATGGACCGTACGAATGAGTTAGAATGGATCGTGCGAATGAATTAGAATGGAACGTACGAATGAATTAGAATGGATACATTCGTGCGAATGAATTAGAATGGATCGTACGAATGAGTAAGAATGGATCGTACGAATGAAATAGAATGGATCGTACGAATGAACTAGAATGGATCGTGCTAATGAATTAGAATGGATCGTACGATTGAATTAGAATAGATTGTGTGAATGAATTTGAATGGATCGTACGAATGAATTTGAATGCATACATTCGTGCGAATGAATTAGAATAGATCGTATGAATTAATTAGAATGGATCGTACGAATGAATTAGAATGGATACATTCGTGCGAACGATTTAGAATTGATTGTATGAATGAATTAGAATGGATCGTATGAATGAATTAGAATGGATCGTGCGAATGAATTAGCATGGATCACACGAATGAATTAGAATGGACACATTCGTGTGAATGAATTAGAATGGATCGTACGAATGAGTAAGAATGGATCGTACCAATGAAATAGAATAGATCGTACGAATGAATTAGAATGGATCGTGCTAATGAATTAGAATGGATCGTACGAATGAATTAGAATAGATTGTGCGAATGAATTAGAATGGATTGTACGAATGAATTAGAATGGATAAATTCGTGCGAATGAATTAGAATGGATCGTACGAATGAATTAGAATGGATTGTATGAATGAATTATAATGGATCATGCGAATGAATTAGAATGGATCGTACGAATTAATTAGAATGGATCGTATGAATGAATTAGAATGGATCATACGAATGAATTAGAATGGATCGTACGAATGAATTAGAATGGATACATTCGTGCGAATGAAGTAGAATGATCGTACGAATGAGTAAGAATGGATCGTACGAATGAAATAGATTGGATCATACGAATGAATTAGAATGGAACGTGCTAATGAATTAGAATGGATCGTACGAATGAATTAGAATGGATACATTCGTGCGAATGAATTAGAATGGATCGTACGAATGAGTTAGAATCGATCATACGAATGAAATAAAATGGATCGTATGAATGAATTAGAATGGATCGTGCTAAAGAATTAGAATAGATCGTACGAATGAATTAGAATAGATTGTGCGAATGAATTAGAATGGATCGTACGAATGAATTAGAATGGATCGTATGAATGAATTAGATTGGATCGTATGAATGAATTAGAACTGATCGTACGTATGAATTAGAATGGATAAATTCATGGGAATGAATTAGAATGGATCGTACGAACGAATTAGAATGGATCATACGAATGAAATAGAATGGATCGTACGAAGGAATTAGAAAGGATCATACGAAGGAATTAGAATGGATCGTACGAATGGATTAGAATGGATCTTGCAAATGAATTAGAATGGATCGTGCGAATGAATTAGAATGGATCGTTCGAATGGATTAGAATAGATTGTGCGAATGAATTAGAATGGATCATACGAATGAATTAGAACGGATACATTCTTGCAAATGAATTAGAATGGATCGTATGAACGAATTAGAATGGATCGTCTGAATTAATTCGAATGGATCGTATGAATGAATTAGAATGGATACATTCGTGCGAATGAATTAGAATGGATCATACGAAGGAATTAGAATGGATTGTATGAATGAATTAGAATGGATCGTGCGAATGAATTAGAATGCATTGTACGAATGAATTAAAATGGATCGCACGAATGAATTAGAATGAATCGTGCGAATGAATTAGAATGGATCGTACGATTGAATTAGAATGGATACATTCTTGCGAATAAACTAGAATGGATCGTACGAATGAGTAAGAATGGATTGTACGAATGAAATAGAATGGATCGTACGAATGAATTAGAATGGATCGTACTAATGAATTAGAATGGATCGTACGAATAAATTAGAATAGATTGTGCGAATGAATTAGAATAGATCGTACGAATGAATTAGAATGGATCGTATGAATGAATTAGAATGGATCGTGCAAATGAATTAGAATGGATCGTATGAATGAATTAGAATGGATACATTCAAGCGAATGAATTAGAATAGGTCGTTCGAATGAGTAAGAATGGATCGTAAGAATGAAATAGAATGGATCGTACGAATGAATTAGAATAGATTGTGCGAATGTATTAGAATGGATCGTACAAATGAATTAGAATGGATACATTCGTGCGAATGAATTAGAATAGATCGTATGAATGAATTAGAATGGATCGTATGAATGAATTAGAATGGATCGTACGAATGAATTAGAATGGATCGTACGAATGAATTAGAATGGATCGTATGAATGAATTAGAATGGCTCGTGCGAATGAATTAGAATGGAATGTATGAATGAATTAGAATGGATACATTCGTGCGAATGAATTAGAATGAATCGTACGAATGAGTAAGAATGGATCATACGAATGAAATAGAATGGATCGTACGAATGAATTAGAATGGATCGTGCTAATAAATTAGAATGGATCGTACGAATGAATAAGAATAGATTGTGCGAATAAATTAGAATGGATCGTACGAATGAATTAGAATGGATCGTATGAATGAATTAGAATGGATCGTGCAAATGAATTAGAATGGATCGTATGAATGAATTAGAATGGATACGTTCGTGCGAATGAATTAGAATGGATCGTTCGAATGAGTAAGAATGGATCGTACGAATGAAATAGAATGGATCGTACGAATGAATTAGAATAGACTGTGCGAATGTATTAGAATGGATCGTACAAATGAATTAGAATGGATACATTCGTGCGAATGAATTAGAATGGATCGTATGAATGAATTAGAAAGGATCGTATGAATGAATTAGAATGGATCGTGCGAATAAATTAGAATGGATTGTACGAATGAATTAGAATGGATCGTATGAATGAATTTGAATGGCTCGTGCGAATGAATTAGAATGGAACGTATGAATGAATTAGAATGGATACATTCGTGCGAATGAATTAGAATGGATCGTACGAATGAGTAAGAATGGATTGTACGAATGAAATAGAATGGATCGTACGAAAGATTTAGAATGGATCGTGCTAATAAATTAGAAGTGATCGTACAAATGAATTAGAATAAATTGTGCGAATGAATTAGAATGGATCGTACGAGTGAATTAGAATGGATACATTCGTGCGAATGAATTGGAATAGATTGTATGAATGAATTAGATTGGATCGTATGAATGAATTAGAATGGAACATACGAATGAATTAGAATTGATACATTCATGGGAATGAATTAGATAGGATCGTACGAAGAAATTAGAATGGATCGTACGAAGGAATTAGAATGGATCGCACGAATGAATTAGAATGGATACATTCGTGCAAAAGAATTAGAATGGATTGTATGAATGAATTAGAATGGATTGTACAAATGAATTAGAATGGATCGTGCGAATGAATTAGAATGGATTGTACGAATGAATTAGAATCGATTGTGCGAATGAATTAGAATGGATCGTACTAATGAATTAGAATGGATGCATTCATGCGAATGAATAAGAATGGATCGTATGAATGAATTAGAATGGATCGTATGAATGAATTCGAATGGATCGCACGAATGAATTAGAATGGATACATTCGTGCGAATGAATTAGAATGGATCATACGAAGGAATTAGGGTGGATCGTACGAATGAATTAAAATAGATACATTCGTGCGAAAGAATTAGAATGGATTGTATGAATGAATTAGAATGGATCGTGCGAATGAATTAGAATGGATCGTACGAATGAATTAGAATGGATCGTATGAAAGAATTAGAATGGATCGTGCGAATGAATTAGAATGGATTGTACGAATGAATTAGAATGGACATATTCGTGCGAATGAATTAGAATGGATCGTACGAATAAGAAAGAATAGATCGTTCCAATGAATTAGAGTGGATCGTTCGAATGAATTAGAATGGATCATATGAATGAATAAGAATGGATCGTGCAAATGAATTAGAATGGAACGTACGAATGAATTAGAATGGATACATTCTTGCGAATGAATTAGAATGGATCGTACGAATGAGTAAGAATGGATCATACCAATAAAATAGAATGGATCGTACGAATGAATTAGAATGGATCGTGCTAATGAATTAGAATGGATCGTACGAATGAATTAGAATAGATTGTGCGAATGAATTAGAATGGATTGTACGAATTAATTATAATGGATACATTCATGCGAATGAATTAGAATGGATCGTATGAATGAATTAGAATGGATCATGTGAATGAATTAGAATGGATCGTGCGAATGAATTAAAATGGATCGTACGAATGAATTAGAATGGATCGTGCGAATAAATTAGAATGGATCGTACGAATGAATTAGAATGGATACATTCGTGTGAATGAATTAGAATATATCGTACGAATAAGTTAGAATGGATCGTACGAATGAAATAGAATGGTTCGTACGAATGAATTAGAATGGATCGTGCTAATGAATTAGAATGGATCGTACGAATGAATTAGAATAGATTGTGCGAATGAATTAGAATGGATCGTATGAATGAATTAGAATGGATACATTCATGCGAAGGAATTAGAATGTATCGTACGAATGGATCATACGAAGGAATTAGAATGAATTGGAATGGATACATTCGTGCAAATGAATTAGAATGGATCATATGAATGAATTAGATTGGATCGTATAATTGAATTAGAATGGGTCATATGTATGAATTAGAATGGATCGTACGAAGGAATTACAATGGATCGTACGAAGGAATTAGAATGGATCGTATGAAGGAATTAGAATGGATCGTATGAATGAATTATAATGGATACATTCATGCAAAAGAATTAGAATTGATTGTATGAATGAATTAGAATGGATCGTATAAATGAATTAGAATGGATCGTGCAAATGAATTAGAATGGATCGTATGAATGAATTAGAATAGATTGTGCGAATGAATTAGAATGGATCGTACGAATGAATTAGAATGGATATATTCGTGCGAAAGAATTAGAATGGATTGTATGAATGAATTAGAATGGATCGTATGAATGAATTAGAATAGATCGTGCGAATGAATTAGAATGGATCGTACGAATGAATTAGAATGGATCGTATGAATGAATTAGAATAGATCGTTCGAATGAATTAGAATGGATCGTACGAATGAATTAGAATGGATCGTATGAATGAATTAGAATGGATCGTGCGAATGAATTAGAATGGAACGTATGAATGAATTAGAATGGATACATTCGTGCGAATGAATTAGAATGGATCGTACGAATGAGTAAGAATGGATCGTACGAATGAAACAGAATGAATCATACGAAAGAATTAGAATGAATCGGGCTAATGAATTAGAATGGATCATACGAATGAATTAGAATAGATTGTGCGAACGAATTAGAATGAATGTACGAATGAATTAGAATGGATTGTACGTATGAATTTGAATGGATCGTACGAATGAGTAAGAATGGATCGTACGAATGAAATTGAATGGATCGTACGAATGAATTAGAATGGATCGATCGAACGAATTAGATTGGATCGTGCGAATGAATTAGAATGGATCGTATGAATGAATTAGAATGGATATATTCATACGAATGAATTAGAATGGATCGTATGAATGAATTAGACTGGATCGTATGAACGAATTAGAATGGATCATGCGAATGAATTAGAATGGATCGTACGAATGAATTAGAATGGATACATTCGTGCGAATGAATTAGAATGGATCGTATGGATAAATTAGAATGGATCGTATGAATGAATTAGAATGGATTGTGCGAATGAATTAGAATGGATAGTACGAATGAATTAGAATGGATCGTGCGAATGAATTAGAATGGATCGTACGAATGAATTAGAATGGATACATTGGTGCGAATGAATTACAATGGATCTTATGAATAAAATAGATTGGATCGTATGAATGAATTAGAATGGATCGTACGTAAGAATTAGAATGGATACATTCATGGGAATGAATTAGAATGGATCGTACGAAGGAATTAGAATGGATCATATGAATGAAATAGAATGGATCGTACGAAGGAATTAGAATCGATCGTACGACGGAATTATAATGGATCGTACGAAGGAATTAGAATGGATCGTACGAATGAATTAGAATGGATACATTTGTGCAAAAGAATTAGAATGGATTGTATGAATGAATTAGAATGGATCGTGCAAATGAATTAGAATGCATCGTGCGAATGAATTAGAATGGATCGTACGAATGAATTAGAATAGATTGTGCGAATGAATTAGAATGGATCATACGAATGAATTAGAATGGATACATTCGTGCGAATGAATTAGAATGGATCGTATGAATGAATTAGAATGGATGATATGAATGAATTCGAATGGATCGTACGAATGAATTAGAATGAATACAATTGTTCGAATAAATTAGAATGGATCATACGAAGGAATTAGGGTGGATCGTACGAATGAATTAGAATGGATACATTCGTGCGAAAGAATTAGAATGGATTGTACGAATGAATTAGAATGGATCATATGAATGAAGTAGAATGGATCGTGCAAATGAATTAGAATGGATCGTACGAATGAATTAGAATGGATCGTATGAATGAATTAGAATAAATCGTGCAAATGAATTAGAATGGATTATACGAATGAATTAGAATGGATATATTCGTGCGAATGAATTAGAATGGATCGTACGAATGAGTAAGAATGGATCGTACGAATGAAATAGAATGGATCGTACGAATGAATTAGAATGGATCATGCTAACGAATTAGAATGGATCGTACGAATGAATTAGAATAGATTGTGCAAATGAATTAGAATGGATCGTACAAATGAATTAGAATGGATCGTATGAATGAATTAGAATGGATCGTTCGAATGAATTAGAATGGATCGGACGAATGAATTAGAATGGATACATTTGTGTGTATGAATTAGAATGGATCGTATGAATGAGTAAGAAAGGATCGTACGAATGAAATAGAATGGATCGTACGAATGAATTAGAATGGATCGTGCTAATGAATTAGAATGGATCGTACGAATGAATTAGAAAAGATAGTGCGAATGAATTAGAATGGATCGTACGAATGAATTAGAATGGATACATTCGTGCGAATAAATTAGAATGGATCGTATGAATGAATTAGATTGGATCGTATGAATGAATTAGAATCGATCGTACGTATAAATTAGAATGGATACATTCATGGGAATGAATTAGAATGGATCGTATGAAGGAATTAGAATGGGTCATACGAATGAAATAGAATGGATCGTACGAAGGAATTAGAATGGATAGTACGAAAGAATTAGAATGGATCGTATGAAGGAATTAGAATGGAGCTTACGAATGAATTAGAATGGATACATTCGTACAAAAGAATTAGAATGTATTGTATGAATGAATTAGAATGGATCGGGCAAATGAATTAGAATGGATCGTACGAATGAATTAGAATGGATCATACGAATGAATTAGAATGGATACATTCATGAGAATGAATTAGAATGGATCGTATGAATGAATCAGAATAGATCGTATGAATGAATTCGAATGGATCGTACGAATGAATTAGAATGGATACATTCGTGCAAATGAATTAGAATGGATCATACGAAGGAATTACGGTGGATCGTACGAATGAATTAGAATGGATACATTCGTGTGAAGAAATTGGAATAGATCGTATGAATGAATTAGAATGGATCATGCGAATGAATAAGAATGGATCATACGAATGAATTAGAATGGATCGTATGAATGAATTAGAATGGATCGTGCGAATGAATTAGAATGGATCGTACGAATGAATTAATATGGGTACATTCGTGTGAATGAATTAGAATGGATCGTACGAATGAGTATGAATGGATCGTACCAATGAAATAGAATGGATCGTACGAATGAATTAGAATGGATCGTGCTAATGAATTAGAATGGATCGTGCGAATGAATTAGAATAGATTGTGCGATTGAATAAGAATGGATTGTACGAATGAATTATAATGGATACATTCGTGCGAATAAATTAGAATGGATCGTATGAATGAATTAGAATGGATCATATGAATTAATTAGAATGGATCGTGTGAATGAATTAGAATGGATCGTACGAATGAATTAGAATGGATACATTCGTGCGAATGAATTAGAATGGATCATACAAATGAGTAAGAATGGATCGTACGAATGAAATACAATGGATCGTACGAATGAATTAGAATGGATCGTGCTAATGAATTAGAATGGATCGTATGAATGAATTAGAATAGATTGTGCGAATGAATTAGAATGGATCGTGCGAATGGATTAGAATGGATACATTCGTGCGAAGGAAATAGAATGTATCGTACGAATGGATCGTACGAAAGAATTGGAATGAATTAGAATGGATACATTCGTGTGAATGAATTAGAATGGATCGTATGAATGAAATAGAATGGATCGTACGAATGAATTAGAATGGATCGTGCTAATGAATTAGAATGGATCGTACGAATGTATTAGAATAGATTGTGCGAATGAATTAGAATGGATCGTACGAATGCATTAGAATGGATACATTCGTGTGAATGAATTAGAATAGATCATATGAATGAATTAGATTGGATCGTATGAATGAATTAGAATGGATCGTACGTATGAATTAGAATGGATACATTCATGGGAATGAATTAGAATGGATCGTACGAAGAAATTAGAATGGATCGTACGAAGGAATTAGAATGGGTCGTACGAATGAATTAGAATGGATAAATTCGTTGAAAAGAATTAGAATGGATTGTATGAATGAATTAGAATGGATCGTACAAATGAATTAGAATGGATCATACGAATGAATTAGAATGGATCGTACGAATGAGTAAGAATGAATCGTACGAATGAAATAGAATGGATCGTACGAATGAATTAGAATGGATCGTGCTAATGAATTAGAATGGATCGTACGAATGTATTAGAACAGATTGTGCGAATGAATTAGAATGGATCGTACGAATGAATTAGAATGGATACATTCATGCGAATGAATTAGAACAGATCATATGAATGAATTAGATTGGATCGTATGAATGAATTAGATTGGATCGTACGTATGAATTTGAATGGATACATTCATGGGAATGAATTAGAATGGATCGTATGAAGAAATTAGAATGGATCATACGCAGGAATTAGAATGGATCGTACGAAGAAATTAGAATGGATCGTACGAATGAATTTGAATGGATTGTATGAATGAATTAGAATGGGTCGTACAAATGAATTAGAATGGATCATGCGAATGAATTAGAATGGATCGTACGAATGAATTAGAATCGATTGTGCGAATGAATTAGAATCGATCGTACGACTGAATTAGAATGGATACATTCGTGCGAATGAATTAGAATGGATCGTATGAATGAATTAGAATAGATCGTATGATTGAATTCGAATTGATCGTACGAATGAATTAGAATGGATACATTCGTGCGAATGAATTAGAATGGATCATACGAAGGAATTAGGGTTGATCGTACGAATGAATTAGAATGGATACATTCGTGCGAAAGAATTAGAATGGATTGTACGAATGAATTAGAATGGATCGTATGAATGAATTAGAATGGATCATGCGAATGAATTAGAATGGATCGTATGAATGAATTTGAATGGATCGTGCGAATGAATTAGAATGGATCGTATGAATGAATTAGAATGGATCGTGCGAATGAATTAGAATGGATCGCATGAATGAATTAGAATGGATACATTCGTGCGAATGAATTAGAATGGATCGTACGAATGAGTAAGAATGGATCGTACAAATGAAATAGAATGGATCGTACAAATGAATTAGAATGGATCATGCGAATTAATTTGATTGGATCGTGCGAATGAATTAGAATGGATTGTACGAATGAATTAGAATGGATATATTCGTGCGAATGAATTATAATTGATCGTATGAATGAATTTGAATGGATCGTATGAATGAATTCGAATGGATCGTACGAATGAATTAGAATGGATACATTCATGCGAAAGAATTAGAATAGATTGTATTAATGAATTAGAATGGATCGTACGAATGAATTAGAATGGATCGTGCGAATGAATTAGAATGCATCGTACGAATGAATTAGAATGGATCGTATGAATGAATTAGATTGGATCATGTGAATTAATTAGAATGGATCGTACGAATAAATTAGAATGGATTCATTCTTGCGAATGAATTAGAATAGATTGTACGAATGAGTAAGAATGGAACGTACGAATAAAATAGAATAGATCGTACGAATGAATTAGAATGGATCGTGCTAATGAATTAGAATGGATCGTACGAATGAATTAGAATAGATTGTGCGAATGAATTAGAATGGATCGTACGAATGAATTAGAATGGATAAATTCGTGCGAATGAATTAGAATGGATCTTATGAATGAATTAGATTTGATCGTATGAAGGAATTAGAATGAATCGTACGTATGAATTAAAATGGATACATTCACGGGAATGAATTAGAATGGATCGTACGAAGGAATTAGAATGGATCATACGAATGAAATAGAGTGGATCGTATGAAGGAATTAGAATGGATCGTACGAAGGAATTAGAACGGATCATACGAATGAATTAGAATGGATATATTCGTGCAAAAGACTTAGAATGGATTGTTTGAATGAATTAGAATGGATCGTGCAAATGAATTAGAAGAGATCATGCGAATGAAATAGAATGGATCGTACGAATGAATTAGAATAGATTGTGCGAACGAATTTGAATGGATCGTATGAATGAATTAGAATGGATACATTCATACGAATGAATTAGAATGGATCGTATGAATGAATTAGAATGGATCATTTGAATGAATTCGAATGGACCGTACGAATGAATTAGAATGGATCATACGAAGGAATTAGGGTGGATCGTACGAATGAATTAGAATGGATACATTCGTGCGAAAGAATTAGAATGGATTTTATGAATAAATTAGAATAGATCGTATGAATAAATTAGAATGGATCGTGCGAATGAATTAGAATGGATCGTACGAATGAATTAGAATAGATCGTATGAATGAATTAGAATGGATCATGCGAATGAATTAGAATGGATCGTACGAATGAGTTAGAATGGATATCTTCGTGCGAATGAATTAGAATGGATCGTACGAATGTGTAAGAATGGATCATACGAATGAAATAGAATTGATCGTACGAATAAATTAGAATGGATCGTGCTAATGAAATAGAATGGATCGTATGAATGAATTCGAATAGATTGTGCGAACGAATTAGAATGGATTGTACGAATGAATTATAATGGATCGTATGAATGAATTAGAATGGATCGTGCGAATGAATTAAAATAGATCGTACGAATGAATTAGAATGGTTCATACGAAGGAATTAGGGTTGATCGTACGAATGAATTAGAATGGATACATTCGTGCGAAAGAATTTGAATGGATTGTATGAATGAATTAGAATGGATCGTATGAATTAATTAGAATGGATCGTGTGAATGAATTAGAATGGATCGTACGAATGAATTAGAATGGTTCGCATAAATGAATTGGAATGGATCGTGCGAATAAATTAGAATGGATCGTACGAATGAATTAGAATGGATATATTCGTGCGAATGAATTAGAATGGATCGTACGAATGAGTAAGAATGGATCGTACGAATGAAATAGAATAAATCGTACGAATGAATTAGAATAGATCGTGCTAATGAATTAGAATGGATCGTACGAATGAATTAGACTAGATTGTGCGAATGAATTAGAATGGATCGTACGAATGAATTAGAATGGATCGTATGAATGAATTAGATTGGATCGTATGAATGAATTGGAATAGATCGTACGTATGAATTAGAATGGATACATTCATGGGAATGAATTAGAATGGATCTTACGAAGGAATTAGAATGGATTATACGAATGAAATAGAATGGATCGTACGAAGGAATTGGAAAGGATCGTACGAAGGAATTAGAATGGATCGTACGAAAGAATTAGAATGGATCGTACGAATGAATTAGAATGGATACATTCGTGCAAAAGAATTAAAATGGATTGTATGAATGAATTAGAATAGATCGTGCAAATGAATTAGAAAGCATCATGCGAATGAATTAGAATGGATCGTACGAATGAATTAGAATAGATTGTGCGAATGAATTAGAATGGATCGTACGAATGAATTAGAATGGATACATTCGTGCGAATGAATTAGAATGGATCGTATGAATGAATTAGAATGGGTCGTATGAATGAATTGGAATGGATCGAACGAATGAATTAGAATGGATACATTCGTGCGAATGAATTAGAATGGATCATACGAAAGAATTAGGGTGGATCATACGAATGAATTAGAATGGATACATTCGTGCGAAAGAATTCGAATGGATTGTATGAATGAATTAGAATGGATCGTGCGAATGAATTAGAATGGATCATGCGAATGAATTAGAAAGGATCGTACGAATGAATTAGAATAGATTGTGCGAATGAATTAGAATGGATCGTGCTAATGAATTAGAATGGATCGTACGAATGAATTAGAATTAGAATGGATCGTACAAATGAGTAAGAATGGATCGTATGAATGAATTAGAATGGATCGTGCTATTGAATTAGAATGGATCGTACGAATGAATTAGAATAGATTGTGCGAATGAATTAGAATGGATCGTACGAATGAATTAGAATGGATCGTATGAATGAATTAGAATGGATCGTACAAATGAATTAGAATGGATCATACGAATGAATTAGGGTGGATCATACGAATGAATTAGAATGGATCGTACGAATGAATTAGAATAGATTGTGCGAATGAATTTGAATGGATTGTACGAATGAATTAGAATGGATACATTCGTGCGAAGGAATTAGAATGGATCCATTCTTATTCTAATTCATTCGCACAATCTATTCTAATTCATTCAAATTCATTAGCACAATCCATTCTAATTCATTCGTACGATCCATTCTATTTCATTTGTACGATCCATTCTTACTCATTCTAATTCATTCGCACGAATGTATCCATTCTAATTCATTCGTAGGATCCATTCTAATTCATTTGCATGATCCATTCTAATTCATTCATATGATCCATTCTAATTCATTCGTATAGTACGATCCATTGTAATTCATTTGCACGATCCATTCTATTTCATTCATACGATCCATTCTAATTCATTCATACAATCCATTCTAATTTTTTCGCACGAATGTATCCATTCTAATTCATTCGTACGATCCACTCTAATTCCTTCGTATGATCCATTCTAATTCATTCGCACGAATGTATCCATTCTAATTCATTCGTACGATCCATTCGAATTCATTCATACGATCCATTCTAATTCATTCATATGATCCATTCTAATTAATTCGTACGATCCATTCTAATTCATTCGCACAATCTATTCCAATTCATTCGTACGATCCATTCTAATTCATTCGCACGATCCATTCTAATTCATTTGCAAGATCCTTTGTAATTAATTCATACAATCCATTCTAATTCTTTCGCACGAATGTATCCATTCTTATTCATTCGCACAATCTAGAATGTATTTTAATGGATTGTATGAATGAAAAAGAATGGATCATACGAATGAATTAGAATGGATTGTATGAATGAATTAGAATGGATCGTGCTAATGAATTAGAATGGATCGTACGAATGAATTAGAATAGATTGTGCGAATGAATTAGAATGGATCGTACGAATTAATTAGAATGGATACATTCGTGCGAATGAATTAGAATGGATCATATGAATGAATTAGAATGGATCGTGCAAATGAATTAGAATGGATCGTGCGAATGAATTAGAATGGATCGTACAAATAAATTAGAATGGATCGTGCGAATGAATTAGAATGGATTCATTCCCATGGATATATTCGTGCGAATGAATTAGAATGGATCGTACGAATGAATTAGAATAGATCGTACGTATGGATCCATTCTAATTCATTCGTACGATCCATTCTAATTCATTCCAATGATTATATCTAGTCTAATTCATACGTACGATCCATTCTAATTCATTCATACGAATGGATCGTACGAATGAATAAAAATGGATCGTATGAATGAATTAGAATGGATCGTGCGAATGAATTAGAATGGATCGTGCGAATGAATAAGAATGGATACATTCTTGCGAATGAATTAGAATGGATCATATGAATGAATTAGATTGGATCGTATGAATGAATTAGAATGGATCGTACGTATGAATTAGAATAGATTGTGCGAATGAATTAGAATGGATCGTACGAATGAATTAGAATGGATATATTCGTGCGAATGAATTAGAATAGATCGTACGAATGAATTAGAATAGATCGTATGAATGAATTCGAATGGATCGTACGAATGAATTAGAATGGATACATTCGTGCGAATGAATTAGAATGGATCATACGAAGGAATTAGGGTGGATCGTACGAATGAATTAGAATGGATACATTCGTGCGAAAGAATTAGAATGGATTGTATGAATGAATTAGAATGGATCGTATGAATGAATTAGAATGGATCGTGCGAATGAATTAGAATTGATCGTACGAATGAATTAGAATGGATCGTGCAAATGAATTACAATGGATCGTACGACTGAATTAGAATAGATACATTCGTGCGAATGAATTAGAATGGATCGTACGAATGAGTAAAAATGGATCATACGAATGAATTAGAATGGATCGTACGAATGAATTAGAATGGATCATATGAATGAATTAGAATGGATCGTGCAAATGAATTAGAATGGATCGTATGAATGAATTAATATGGATACATTCGTGCGAATGAATTAGAATGGATCGTACGAATGAGTAAGAATGGATCGTACCAATGAAATAGAATGGATTGTACGAATGAATTAGAATGGATCGTGCTAATAAATTAGAATGGATCGTACGAATGAATTAGAATAGATTGTGCGAATGAATTAGAATGGATTGTACGAATAAATTATATTGGATACATTCGTGCGAATAAATTAGAATGGATCGTATGAATGAATTAGAATGGATCATATGAATGAATTAGAATGGATCGTGCGAATGAATTAGAATGGATCGTACGAATGAATTAGAATGGATCGTGCGAATGAATTAGAATGGAACGTACGAATGAATTAGAATGGATACATTCGTGCGAATGAATTAGAATGGATCGTACGAATGAGTAAGAACGGATCGTACGAATGAAATAGAATAGATCGTACGAATGAATTAGAATGGATCGTGCTAATGAATTAGAATGGATCGTATGAATGAATTAGAATAGATTGTGCGAATGAATTAGAATCGATCGTACGAATGAATTAGAATAGATACATTCGTGCGAAGGAATTAGAATGTATCGTACGAATGGATCGTACGAAGGAATTGGAATGAATTAGAATGGATACATTCGTGCGAATGAATTAGAATGGATCGTATGAATGAAATAGAATGGATCGTACGAATAAATTAGAATGGACCGTGCTAATGAATTAGAATGGATCGTACGAATGTATTAGAATAGATTGTGCGAATGAATTAGAACGGATCGTACGAACGAATTAGAATGGATACATTCGTGCGAATGAATTAGAATAGATCATATGAATGAATTAGATTGGATCGTATGAATGAATTAAAATGGATCATACGAATGAATTAGAAAGGATACATTCGTGCGAATGAATTAGAATGGATCATACGAAGGAATTAGGGTGGATCGTACGAATGAATTAGAATGGATACATTCGTGCGAAAGAATTAGAATGGATTGTATGAATGAATTAGAATGGATCGTATGAATGAATTAGAATGGATCGTGCGAATGAATTAGAAGGGATCGTATGAATGAATTAGAATGGATCGCGCGAATGGATTAGAATGGATCATATGAATGAATTAGATTGGATCGTACGTATAAATTAGAATAGATTGTGCGAATGAATTAGAATGGATCGTACGAATGAATTAGAATGGATATATTCGTGCGAATGAATTAGAATAGATCGTACGAATGAATTAGAATAGATCGTATGAATGAATTCGAATGGATCGTACGAATGAATTAGAATGGATACATTCGTGCGAATGAATTAGAATGGATCATACGAAGGAATTTGGGTGGATCGTACGAATCAATTAGAATGGATACATTCGTGCGAAAGAATTAGAATGGATTGTATGAATGAATTAGAATGGATCGTATGAATGAATTAGAATGGATCGTGCGAATGAATTAGAATTGATCGTATGAATGAATTAGAATGGATCGTGCGAATGGATTAGAATGGATCGTACGAATGAATTAGAATGGATACATTTGTGCGAATGAATTAGAATCGATTGTACGAATGAGTACGAATGGATCGTACGAATGAAATAGAATGGATCATACGAATGAATTAGAATGGATCATGCTAATGAATAAGAATGGATCGTACGAATGAATTAGAGTAGATTGTTCGAATGAATTAGAATGGATCGTACAAATGAATTAGAATGGATCGTATGAATGAATTAGAATGGATCGTGCGAATGAATTAGAATGGATCATATGAATGAATTAGAATGGATACATTCGTGCGAATGAATTAAAATGGATAGTACGAATGAGTCAGAATGGATCGTACGAATAAAATATAATGGATCGTACGAATGAATTAGAATGGATCGTGCTAATGAATTAGAATGGATCGTACGAATGAATTAGTATAGATTGTGCGAATGAATACATTCGTGCGAATGAATTAGAATGGATTGTATGAATGAATTTGAATGGATCATTTGAATGAATTAGAATGGATCGTATGAATAAATTCGAATGGATCGTACGAATGAATTAGAATGAATACATTCGTGCGAATGAATTAGAATGGATCTTATTAATGAAATAGAATGTATCCATTCTAATTCTAATTCATTCATAGATTGGATCGTACAAAGGAATTAGAATGGATCGTACGAATGTATTAGAATGGATCGAACGGATGAATTAGAATGGATACATTCGTGCGAATGAATTAGAATGGATCGTACGAATGAGTAAGAATGGATCGTACGAATGAAATAGAATTGATCGTACGAATGAATTAGAATGGATCGTGCGAATGAATTAGATTGGATCGTGCGAATGAATTAGAATGGATCGTACGAATGAATTAGAATGGATACATTCATGCGAATGAATTAGAATGGATCGTATGAATGAATTGGAATGGATCGTATGAATGAATTCGAATGGATCGTACGAATAAATTAGAATGGATCGTGCGAATAAATTAGAATGGATCGTACGAATGAATTAGAATGGATTGTACGAATGAGTAAGAATGGATCGTACGAATGAAATAGAATGGATCGTACGAATGAATTAGAATGGATCGTGCTAACGAATTAGAATGGATCGTACGAATGAATTAGAATAGATTGTGCGAATGAATTAGAATGGATCGTACGAATGAATTAGAATGGATACATTCGTGCGAATGAATTAGAAGGGATCGTACGAATGAGTAAGAATGTATCGTACGAATAAAATAGAATGTATCGTAAGAATGTATCCATTCTATTTTATTCGTACAATCCATTTTACTCATTCGTACGATCCATTCTAATTCATTCGCACGAATGTATCAATTCTAATTTATTCGTACGACCCAATCTAATTCATTTGCATGATCCATTCTAATTCATTCATACGATCCATTCTAATTCATTCATACGATCCATTCTAATTCATTCGCACGAATGTATCCATTCTAATTCATTCGTACGATCCATTCTAATTCATTCGCACGATCCATTCTAATCCATTCGTACGATCCATTCTAATTCATTCGCATAATCTTTTCCAATTCATTCGTACGATCTATTCTAATTCATTAGCATGATACATTCTAATTTATTCATACGATCCATTCTATTTCATTCATATGATCCATTCTTACTCATTCGTACGATCCATTCGAATTCATTCGTACGATCCATTCTAATTTATTCGCACAATCTATTCTAATTCATTCATACGATCCATTCTAATTCATTAGTATGATCCATTCTGATTCATTCGTACGATCCATTCTATTTCATTCGTACGATCCATTCTTACTTATTCGTTCGATCCATTCTAATTCATTCGCACGAATGTATCCATTCTAATTCATTCGTACGATCCATTCTAATTCATTCGCACGATCCATTCTAATTCATTCATACGATCCATTCTATTTCATTAATACGATCCATTCTAATTCATTCGCACGATCCATTCTAATTCATTCATACGATCCATTCTAATTCATTCATACAATCCATTCTAATTCTTTCGCACGAATGTATCCATTCTAATACATTTGTACGATCCACCCAAATTCCTTCGTATGATCCATTCTAATTCATTCGCACGAATGTATCCATTCTAATTCATTCGTATGATCCATTCGAATTCATTCATATGATCCATTCTAATTCATTCATACGATCCATTCTAATTAATTCGCACGAATGTATCCATTCTAATTCCTGTACGATCCATTCTAATTCATTCGCACAATCTATTCTAATTCATTCGTACGATCCATTCTAATTCATTTGTACGATCCATTCTAATTCCTTCGTACAATCCATTCTATTTCATTCGTATGATCCATTCTAATTCCTTCGTATGATCCATTCTAATTCATTCCCATGAATGTTTCCATTCTAAATCATACGTACGATCCATTCTAAATCATTCATACGATCCAATCTAATTCATTCATACGATCCATTCTAATTCATTCGCATGAATGTATCCATTCTAATTCATTCACACGATCCTTTCTAATTCATTCGTATGATTCATTCTAATTCATTCGCACGATCCATTCTAATTCATTCATACGATCCATTCTAATTCATTCGTACGATCCATTCTAATTCATTCGCACAATCTTTTCTAATTCATTTGTACGATCCATTCTAATTCATTAGCACGATCCATTCTAATTTATTCGTACGATCTATTCTATTTCATTCGTACGATCCATTCTTACTCATTCATACGATCCATTATAATTCATTCGCACGAATGTATCCATTCTAATTCATTCGTACGATCCATTCTAATTCATTCGCACGATCCATTCTAATTCATTCATACGATCCAGTCTAATTCATTCGTATGATCCATTCTAATTCATTCGCCTAATTTATTCTAATTCATTCGTATGATCGATTCTAATTCATTAGAAAGATCCATTTTAATTCATTAGTACGATCCATTTTATTTCATTCGTACGATCCATTTTTACTCATTCGTACGATCCATTCTAATTCATTCGCAGGAATGTATCCATTCTAATTCATTCGTACGATCCATTCTAATTCATTCGCACGATCAATTCTAATTCATTTATACGATTCATTCTAATTCATTCGTACGATCCATTCTAATTCATTCGCACGATCCATTCTAATTCATTCATACGATCCATTCTAATTCATTCGTACGATCCATTCTAATTCATTCGTACGATCCATTCTAATTCATTCATGTGATCCATTCTAATTCATTCGCACGAATGTATCCATCCAAATTCATTCTTACGATCCATTCTAATTCATTCACATAATCTATTCTAATTCATTCGTACGATCCATTCTAATTCATTCGCACGATCCATTCTAATTCATTTGCACGATCCATTCTAATTCATTCATACAATCCATTCTAATTCTTTTGCATGAATGTAACCATTCTAATTCATTCTAATTCTTTTGCACGAATGTAACCATTCTAAGAATGGATCGTAAGAATGAAATAGAATGGATCGTACGAATGAATTAAAATGGATCGTGCTAATGAATTAGAATGGATCGTAGGAATGAATTAGAATAGATTGTGCGAATGATGAATTAGAATGGATCGTGCGAATGAATTAGATTGGATCGTGCGAATGAATTAGAATGGACCATACGAATGAATTAGAATGGATACATTCGTGCGAATGAATTAGAATGGATCGTATGAATGAATTAGAATGGATCGTATGAATGAATTCGAATGGATCGTACGAAGAAATTAGAATGGATCGTACGAATGAATTAGAATGGATCGTATGAATGAATTAGAATGGATCGTGCGAATGAATTAGAATGGATCGTACGAATGAATTATAATGGATCGTATGAATGAATTAGAATGGATCGTGCGAATGAATTAGAATGGAACGTATGAATGAATTAGAATGGATACATTCGTGCGAATGAATTAGAATGGATCGTACGAATAAGTAAGAATGGATCGTACGAATGAAATAGAATGGATCGTACGAATGAATTAGAATGAATCGTGCTAATGAATTAGAATGGATCGTACGAATGAATTAGAATAGATTGTGCGAACGAATTAGAATGGATCGTACGAATGAATTAGAATGGATAGTAAGTATGAATTTGTATGGATCATATGAATGAGTAAAAATGGATCGGACGAATGAAATTGAATTGATCGTACGATTGAATTAGAATGGATCGTTCGAACGTATTAGATTGGATCGTGCGGATGAATTAGAATGGATCGTATGAATGAATTAGAATGGATACATTCATACGAATGAATTAGAATGGATCATACGAATGAATTAGACTGGATCGTATGAACAAATTAGAATGGATCGTGCGAATGAATTAGAATGGATCGTATGAATGAATTAGAATGGATACATTCGTGCAAATGAATTAGAATGGATCGTATGAATAAATTAGAATGGATCGTATGAATGAATTAGAATGGATCGTGCGAATGAATTAGAATGGATAGTACGAATGAATTAGAATGTATCGTGCGAATGAATTAGAATGGATCGTACGAATGAATTAGAATGGATACATTCGTGCGAATGAATTAGAATGGATCTTATGAATGAATTAGATTGGATCGTATGAATGAATTAGAATGGATCGTAAGTAAGAATTAGAATGGATACATTCATGGGAATGAATTAGAATGGATCGTACGAAGGAATTAGAATGGATCATATGAATGAAATAGAATGGATCGTACGAAGGAATTAGAATGGATCGTACGAAGGAATTATAATGGTTCGTACGAAGGAATTAGAATGGATCGTACGAATGAATTAGAATGGATACATTTGTGCAAAAGAATTAGAATGGATTGTATGAATGAATTAGAATGGATCGTGCAAATGAATTAGAATGGATCGTGTGAATGAATTAGAATGGATCGTACGAATGAATTAAAATAGATTGTGAGAATGAATTAGAATGGATCGTCCGAATGAATTAGAATGGATACATTCGTGCGAATGAATTAGAATGGATCGTATGAATGAATTAGAATGGATCATATGAATGAATTCGTATGGATCGTACGAATGAATTAGAATGGATACATTCGTTCGAATGAATTAGAATGGATACATTCGTTCAAATGAATTAGAATGGATCATACGAAGCAATTAGGGTGGATCGTACGAATGAATTAGAATGGATACGTTCGTGCGAAAGAATTAGAATGGATTGTACGAATGAATTAGAATGGATCATATGAATGAATTAGAATGGATCGTGTAGTTGAATTAGAATGGATCGTACGAATGAATTAGAATGGATCGTATGAATGAATTAGAATAAATCGTGCAAATGAATTAGAATGGATCATACGAATGAATTAGAATGGATATATTCGTGCGAATGAATTAGAATGGATCGTACGAATGAGTAAGAATGGATCGTACGAATGAAATAGAATGGATCGTACGAATGAATTAGAATGGATCGTGCTAACGAATTAGAATGGATCGTACGAATGAATTAGAATAGATTGTGCGAATGAATTAGAATGGATCGTACGAATGAATTAGAATGGATCGTATGAATGAATTAGAATGGATCGAGCGAATGAATTAGAATGGATCGTACGAATGAATTAGAATGGATACATTCGTGCGAATGAATTAGAATGGATCGTATGAATGAGTAAGAATGGATCGTACGAATGAAATAGAATAGATCGTACGAATGAATTAGAATGGATCGTGCTAATGAATTAGAATGGATCGTACGAATGAATTAGAAAAGTTAGTGCGAATGAATTAGAATGGATCGTACAAATGAATTAGAATGGATACATTCGTGCGAATGAATTAGAATGGATCGTATGAATGAATTAGATTGGATCGTATGAATGAATTAGAATGGATCGTATGTATAAATTAGAATGGATACATTCATGGGAATGAATTAGAATGGATCGTACGAAGGAATTAGAATGGATCATACGAATGAAATAGAATGGATCGTACGAAGGAATTAGAATGGATCGTACGAAGGAATTAGAATGGATCGTATGAAGGAATTAGAATGGAGCTTACGAATGAAATAGAATGGATACATTCGTACAAAAGAATTAGAGTGGATTGTATGAATGAATTAGAATGGATCGGGCAAATGAATTAGAATGGATCGTGCGAATGAATTAGAATGGATCGTAGAAATTAATTAGAATAGATTGTGCGAATGAATTAGAATGGATCATACGAATGAATTAGAATGGATACATTCGTGCGAATGAATTAGAATGGATCGTATGAATGAATTAGAATAGATCGTATGAATGAATTCAAATGGATCGTACGAATAAATTAGAATGGATACATTCGTGCGAATGAATTAGAATGGATCATACGAAGGAATTAGGGTGGATCGTACGAATGAATAAGAATGGATACATTCGTGTGAAAGAATTGGAATGGATTGTATGAATGAATTAGAATGGATCGTATGAATGAATTAGAATGGATCATGCGAATGAATTAGAATGGATCGTACGAATGAATTAGAATGGATCGTATAAATGAATTAGAATGGATCGTGCGAATGAATTAGAATGGATCGTACGAATGAATTAGAATTGATACATTCGTGCGAATGAATTAGAATGGATCGTACGAATGAGTAAGAATGGATCGTACGAATGAAATAGAATGGATCATACGAATAAATTAGAATGGATCGTGCTAATGAATTAGAATGGATCGTTCGAATGAATTAGAATAGATTGTGCGAATGAATTAGAATGGATCGTACAAATGAATTAGAATGGATCGTATGAATAAATTAGAAGGGATCGTGCAAATGAATTAGAATAGATCGTACGAATGAATTAGAATGGATACATTCGTGCGAATGAATTAGAATGGATCGTACGAATGAGTAAGAAAGAATCGTACGAATGAAATAGAATGGATCGTACGAATGAATTAGAATGGATCGTGCTAATGAAATAGAATGGATCGTACGAATGAATTAGAATAGATTGTGTGAATGTATTAGAATGGATCGTACGAATGAATTAGAATGGATACATTCGCGCGAATGAATTAGAATGGATCGTATGAATGAATTAGAATGGATCGTATGAATGAATTAGAATAGATCGTGCGAATGAATTAGAATGGATCATACGAATGAATTAGAATGGATCGTATAAATGAATTAGAATGGATTGTGTGAATGAATTAGAATGGAACGTACGAATGAATTAGAATGGATACATTCGTGTGAATGAATTAGAATGGATCGTACGAATGAGGAAGAATGGATCGTATGAATGAAATAGAATGGATCGTACGAATGAATTAGAATGGATCGTGCTAATGAATTAGAATGGACCGTACGAATGAATTAGAATAGATTGTGCGAATGAATTAGAATGGATCGTACGAATGAATTAGAATGGATACATTCGTGCGAATGAATTAGAATAGACCGTATGAATGAATTAGATTGGATCGTATGAATGAATTAGAATGGATCGTACATATGAATTAGAATGGATAAATTCATGGGAATGAATTAGAATGGTTCGTACGAAGGAATTAGAATGGATCGTATGAAGGAATTAGAATGGATCGTACGAATGAATTAGAATGGATACATTCGTGCAAAAGAATTAGAATGGATTGTATAAATGAATTAGAATGGATCGTACAAATGAATTAGAATGGATCGTGCGAATAAATTAGAATGGATCATACGAATGAATTAGAATCGATTGTGCGAATGAATTAGAATGGATCGTACGAATGAATTAGAATGAATACATTCGTGCGAATGAATTAGAATGGATCGTATGAATGAATTAGAATGAATCGTATGAATGAATTCGAATGGATCGTACGAATGAATTAGAATGGATACATTCGTGCGAATGAATTAGAATGGATCATACGATGGAATTAGGGTGGATCGTACGAATGAATTAGAATGGATACATTCGTGCAAAAGAATTAGAATGGATTGCATGAATGAATTAGAATGGATCGTATGAATGAATTAGAATGGATCGTGCGAATGAATTAGAATTGATCGTACGAATGAATTAGAATGGATCGTGCGAATGAATTATAATGGATCGTACGACTGAATTAGAATAGATACATTCGTGCGAATGAATTAGAATGGATCGTACAAATGAGTAAGAATGGATCATACGAATGAATTAGAATGGATCGTACGAATGAATTAGAATGGATCGTATGAATGAATTAGAATGGATCGTGCAAATGAATTAGAATGGATCGTATGAATGAATTAATATGGATACATTCGTGCGAATGAATTAGAATGGATCGTACGAATGAGTAAGAATGGATCGTACGAATGAATTAGAATGGATCGTGCTAATGAATTAGAATGGATCGTACGAATGAATTAGAATAGATTGTGCGAATGAATTAGAATGGATTGTACGAATGAATTATAATGGATACATTCGTGCGAATAAATTAGAATGGATCGTATGAATGAATTAGAATGGATCATACGAATGAATTAGAATGGATCGTGCGAATGAATTAGAATGGATCGTACGAATGAATTAGAATGTATCGTGCGAATGAATTAGAATGGATCGTACGAATGAATTAGAATGGATACATTCGTGCGAATGAATTAGAATGGATCGTACGAATGAGTAAGAATGGATCGTACGAATGAAATTGAATGGATCGTACGAATGAATTAGAATGGATCGTGCTAATAAATTAGAATGGTTCGTATGAATGAATTAGAATAGATTGTGCGAATGAATTAGAATGGATCGTATGAACGAATTAGAATGGATCGTGCGAATGAATTAGAATGGATCGTATGAATGAATTAGAATGGATACATTCGTGCAAATGAATTAGAATGGATCGTATGAATAAATTAGAATGGATCGTATGAATGAATTAGAATGGATCGTGCGAATGAATTAGAATGGATAGTACGAATGAATTAGAATGTATCGTGCGAATGAATTAGAATGGATCGTACGAATGAATTAGAATGGATACATTCGTGCGAAGGAATTAGAATGTATCATACGAATGGATCGTACGAAGGAATTGGAATGAATTAGAATGGATACATTTATGCAAATAAATTAGAATGGATCGTATGAATGAAATAGAATGGATCGTACGAATGAATTAGAATGGACCGTGCTAATGAATTAGAATGGATAGTACGAATGTATTAGAATAGATTGTGCGAATGAATTAGAACGGATCGTACGAATGAATTAGAATGGATACATTCGTGTGAATGAATTAGAATAGATCATATGAATGAATTAGATTGGATCGTATGAATGAATTAGAATGGATCGTACGTATGAATTAGAATGGATACATTCATGGGAATGAATTAGAATGGATCGTACGAAGAAATTAGAATGGATCGTATGAAGGAATTAGAATGGGTCGTACGAAAGAATTAGAATGGATAAATTCGGGCAAAAGAATTAGAATGGATTGTATGAATGAATTAGAATGGATCGTACAAATGAATTAGAATGGATCATGCGAATGAATTAGAATGGATCGTACGAATGAGTATGAATGGATCGTACGAATGAAATAGAATGGATCGTACGAATGAATTAGAATGGATCGTGCTAATGAATTAGAATGGATCATACGAATGTATTAGAATAGATTGTGCGAATGAATTAGAATAGATCGTACGAATGAATTAGAATGGATGCATTCGTGCGAATGAATTAGAATAGATCATATGAACGAATTAGATTGGATCGTATGAATGAATTAGATTGGATCGTACGTATGAATTAGAATGGATACATTCATCGGAATGAATTAGAATGGATCGTACGAAGAAATTAGAATGGATCGTACGCAGGAATTAGAATGGATCGTACGAAGGAATTAGAATGGATCGTACGAAGGAATTAGAATGGATCGTACGAATGAATTAGAATGGATTGTATGAATTAATTAGAATGGATCGTACAAATGAATTAGAATGGATCATGCGAATGAATTAGAATGGATTGTACGAATGAATTAGAATCGATTGTGCGAATGAATTAGAATCGATCGTACGAATGAATTAGAATGGATACATTCGTGCGAATGAATTAGAATGGATCGTATGAATGAATTAGAATGGATCGTATGAATGAATTCGAATGGATCGTACGAATGAATTAGAATGGATACATTCGTTCGAATAAATTAGAATGGATCATACAAAGGAATTAGGGTGGATTGTATGAATGAATTAGAATGGATATATTCGTGCGAAAGAATTAGAATAGATTGTACAAATGAATTAGAATGGATCGTATGAATGAATTAGAATGGATCATGCGAATGAATTAGAATGGATCGTATGAATGAATTAGAATGGATCGTGCGAATAATTTAGAATGGATCGTATGAATGAATTAGAATGGATCGTGCGAATGAATTAGAATGGATCGTATGAATGAATTAGAATGGATACATTCGTGCGAATGAATTAGAATGGATCGTACGAATGAGTAAGAATGGATCGTACAAATAAAATAGAATGGATCGTACGAATGAATTAGAATGGATCGTGCGAATTAATTGGATTGGATCGTGCGAATGAATTAGAATGGATCGTACGAATGAATTAGAATGGATACATTCGTGCGAATGAATTATAATTGATCGTATAAATGAATTTGAATGGATCGTATGAATGAATTCGAATGGATCGCACGAATGAATTAGAATGGATACATTCGTGCGAAAGAATTAGAATGGATTGTATGAATGGATTATAATGGATCGTATGAATGAATTAGAATGGATCGTGCGAATGAATTAGAATGCATCGTATGAATGAATTAGAATGGATCGTATGAATGAATTAGAATGGATCGTGCGAATGAATTAGAATGGATCATACGAACAAATTAGAATGGATTCATTCGTGCGAATGAATTAGAATAGATCGTACGAATGAGTAAGAATGGATCGTACGAATGAAATAGAATAGATCATACAAATTAATTAGAATGGATCGTGCTAATCAATTTGAATGGATCGTACGAATGAATTAGAATAGATTGTGCGAATGAATTAGAATGGATCGTATGAATGAATTAGAATAGATACATTCGTGCGAATGAATTAGAATGAATCTTATGAATGAATTAGATTGGATCGTATGAATGAATTAGAATGAATCGTACGTATGAATTAAAATGGATACATTCACGGGAATGAATTAGAATGGATCGTACGAAGGAATTAGAATGGATCGTACGAAGGAATTAGAATGGATCGTATGAAGGAATTAGAATGGATCATACGAAGGAATTAGAACGGATCATACGAATGAATTAGAATGGATATATTCGTGCAAAAGACTTAATTAGAATGGATTGTATGAATGAATTATAATGGATCGTGTAAATGAATTAGAATAGATCGTGCGAATGAATTAGAATGGATTGTACGAATGAATTAGAATAGATTGTGCGAACGAATTTGAATGGATCGTATGAATGAATTAGAATGGATATATTCATACGAATGAATTAGAATAGATCGTATGAATGAATTAGAATGGATCATTTGAATGAATTCGAATGGACCGTACGAATGAATTAGAATGGATACATTCGTGTGAATGAATTAGAATGGATCATACGAAGGAATTAGGGTGGATCGTACGAATGAATTAGAATGGATACATTCGTGCGAAAGAATTAGAATGGATTGTATGAATAATTTAGAATAGATCATATGAATAAATTAGAATGGATCGTGCGAATGAATTAGAATGGATCGTACGAATGAATTAGAATGTATCGTATGAATGAATTAGAATGGATCGTGCGAATAAATTAGAATGGATCGTACGAATGAGTTAGAATGGATACATTCGTGCGAATGAATTAGAATGGATCGTACGAATGAGTAAGAATGGATCGTACGAATGAAATAGAATGGATCGTACGAATGAATTAGAATGGATCGTGTTAATGAATTAGAATGGATCGTATGAATGAATTTGAATAGATTGTGCGAACGAATTAGAATGGATTGTACGAATGAATTATAATCGATCGTATGAATGAATTAGAATTGATCGTGCGAATGAATTAAAATGGATCGTACGAACGAATTAGAATGGATCATACGAAGGAATTAGGGTGGATCGTACGAATGAATTAGAATGAATACATTCGTGCGAAAGAATTTGAATAGATTGTATGAATGAATTAGAATGGATCGTATGAATGAATTAGAATGGATCGTGTGAATGAATTAGAATGGATCGTACGAATGAATTAGAATGGTTCGTTTAAATGAATTGGAATGGATTGTGCGAATAAATTAGAATGGATCGTACGAATGAATTAGAATGGATATATTCGTTCGAATGAATTAGAATGGATCGTACGAATGAGTAAGAATGGATCGTACGAATGAAATAGAATAAATCGTACGAATGAATTAGAATACATCGTGCTAATGAATTAGAATGGATCTTACGAATGAATTAGACTAGATTGTGCGAATGAATTAGAATGGATCGTACGAATGAATTAGAATGGATCGTATGAATGAATTAGATTGGATCGTATGAATGAATAAGAATAGATCGCACGTATGAATTAGAATGGATACATTCATGGGAATGAATTAGAATGGATCGTACGAAGGAATAAGAATGGATCATACGAATGAAATAGAATGGATCGTACGAAGGAATTAGAAAGGATCGTACGAAGGAATTAGAATGGATCGTATGAAGGAATTAGAATGGATCGTACGAATGAATTAGAATGGATACATTCGTGCAAAAGAATTAGAATGGATTGTATGAATGAATTAGAATGGATCGTGCAAACGAATTAGAATCCATCATGCGAATGAATCAGAATGGATCGTACGAATGAATTAGAATAGATTGCGCGAATGAATTAGAATGGATCGTACGAATGAATTAGAATGGATACATTCGTGCGAATGAATTAGAATGGATCGTATGAATAAATTAGAATGGATCGTATGAACGAATTTAAATGGATCGTACGAATGAATTAGAATGGATACATTCGTGCGAATGAATTAGAATGGATCATACGAAGGAATTAGGGTGGATCGTACGAATGAATTAGAATGGATACATTCGTGCGAAAGAATTCGAATGGATTGTATGAATGAATTAGAATGGATCGTGCGAATGAATTAGAATGGATCATGCGAATGAATTAGAATGGATCGTATGAATGAATTAGAATAGATTGTGCGAATGAATTAGAATGGATCGTGCTAATGAATTAGAATGCATCGTACAAATGAATTAGAATTAGAATGGATCGTACGAATGAGTATGAATAGATCGTACGAATGAATTAGAATGGATCGTGCTATTGAATTAGAATGGATCGTACGAATGAATTAGAATAGATTGAGCGAATGAATTAGAATGGATCGTACGAATGAATTAGAATGGATTGTATGAATGAATTAGAATGGATCGTACAAATAAATTAGAATGGATCATATGAAAGAATTAGGGTGGATCATACAAATGAATTAGAATGGATCGTACGTATGAATTAGAATAGATTGTGCGAATGAATTTGAATGGATCGTACGAATGAATTAGAATGGATACATTCGTGCGAAGGAATTAGAATGGATCCATTCTTATTCTAATTCATTCGCACAATCTATTCTAATTCATTCAAATTCATTAGCACAATCCATTCTAATTCATTCGTAGGATCCATTCTATTTCATTCGTACGATCCATTCTTACTCAATCGTATGATCTATTCTAATTCATTCGCACGAATGTATCCATTCTAATTCATTCGTAGGATCCATTCTAATTCATTCGCATGATCCATTCTAATTCATTCATACGATCCATTCTAACTCATTCGTACGATCCATTCAGATTTATTTGCACGATCCATTCTATTTCATTCATACGATCCATTCTAATTCATTCATATAATCCATTCTAATTCTTTCGCACGAATGTATCCATTCTAATTCATTCGTACGATCCACCCTAATTCCTTCGTATGATCCATTCTAATTCATTCGCATGAATGTATCCATTCTAATTCATTCGTACGATCCATTCGAATTCATTCATACGATCCATTCTAATTCATTCATATGATCCATTCTAATTCATTCGCACGAATGTATCAATTCTAATTCATTCATACGATCCATTCTAATTCATTCGCACAATCTATTCTAATTCATTCGTACGATCCATTCTAATTCATTCGCATGATGCATTCTAATTCATTTGTAAGATCCTTTGTAATTAATTCATACAATCCATTCTAATTCTTTCGCACGAATGTATCCATTCTAATTCATTCGCACAATGTAGAATGTATTATAATGGATTGTATGAATGAAATAGAATGGATCATACGAATGAATTAGAATGGATTGTATGAATGAATTAGAATGGATCGTGCTAATGAATTAGAATGGATCGTACGAATGAATTAGAATAGATTGTGCGAATGAATTAGAATGGATCGTACAAATGAATTAGAATGGATGCATTCGTGCGAATGAATTAGAATAGATCATATGAATGAATTAGAATGGATCGTGCAAATGAATTAGAATGGATCGTGCGAATGAATTAGAATGGATCGTACGAATAAATTAGAATAGATCGTGCGAATGAATTAGAATGGATTCATTCCCATGGATATATTCGTGCGAATGAATTAGAATGGATCGTATGAATAAATTAGAATAGATCGTACGTATGGATCCATTCTAATTCATTCGTACGATCCATTCTAATTCATTCCCATGATTGTATCCAGTCTAATTCATACGTATGATCCATTCTAATTCATTCATACAAATGGATCGTACGAATGAATTAAAATGGATCGTATGAATGAATTAGAATGGATCGTGCGAATGAAATAGAATGGATCGTACGTAGGAATTAGAATGGATCGTGCGAATGAATTAGAATTGATACATTCTTGCGAATGAATTAGAATGGATCATTTGAATGAATTAGATTGGATCGTATGAATGAATTAGAATGGATCGTACGTATGAATTAGAATAGATTGTGTGAATGAATTAGAATGGATCGTACGAATGAATTAGAATGGATACATTCGTGCAAATGAATTAGAATAGATCGTACGAATGAATTAGAATAGATCGTATGAATGAATTCGAATGGATCGTACGAATGAATTAGAATGGATACATTCGTGTGAATGAATTAGAATGGATCATACGAAGGAATTAGGGTGGATCGTACGAATTAATTAGAATGGATACATTCGTGCGAAAGAATTAGAATGGATTGTATGAATGAATTAGAATGGATCGTATGAATGAATTAGAATGGATCGTGCGAATGAATTAGAATGGATCGTATGAATGAATTAGAATGATTCGTGCGAATGGATTAGAATGGATCGTACGAATGAATTAGAATGGATACATTCATGCGAATGAATTAGAATCGATTGTACGAATGAGTACGAATGGATCGTACGAATGAAATAGAATGGATCGTACGAATGAATTAGAATGGATCATGCTAATGAATTTGAATGGATCGTACGAATGAATTAGAATAGATTGTTCGAATGAATTCGAATGGATCGTACGAATGAATTAGAATGGATCGTATGAATGAATTAGAATGGATCGTGCGAATGAATTAGAATGGATCGTATGAATGAATTAGAATGGATACATTCGTGCGAACGAATTAAAAAGGATAGTACAAATGAGTTAGAATGGATCGTACAAATAAAATAGAATGGATCGTACGAATGAATTAGAATGGATCGTGCTAATGAATTAGAATGGATCGTACGAATGAATTAGCATAGATTGTGCGAATGAATTCATTCGTGCGAATGAATTAGAATGGATCGTATGAATGAATTAGAATGGATCATATGAATAAATTAGATTGGATCGTATGAATAAATTCGAATGGATCGTACGAATGAATTAGAATGAATACATTCGTGCAAATGAATTAGAATGGATCGTACGAATGAAATAGAATGTATCCATTCTAATTCTAATTCATTCATGGAATGGATCGTACGAAGGAATTAGAATGGATCGTATGAATGTATTAGAATGGATCGTACGAATGAATTAGAATGGATACATTCGTGCAAATGAATTAGAATGGATCGTACGAATCAGTAAGAATGGATCGTACGAATGAAATAGAATTAATCATACGAATGAATTAGAATGGATCGTGCGAATGAATTAGATTGGATCGTGCGAATGAATTAGAATGGATTGTACGAATGAATTAGAATGGATACATTTATGCGAATGAATTAGAATGGATCGTATGAATGAATTAGAATGGATCGTATGAATGAATTCGAATGGATCGTACGAATGAATTAGAATGGATCGTGCGAATAAATTAGAATGGATCGTACGAATGAATTAGAATGGATCGTATGAATGAATTAGAATGGATCGTGCGGATGAATTAGAATGGTTCGTACGAATGAATTAGAATGGATACATTCGTGCGAATGAATTAGAAAGGATCGTACGAATGAGTAAGAATGTATCGTATGAATAAAATAGAATGGATCGTACGAATGTATCCATTCTATTTCATTCGTACAATCCCTTTTACTCATTCGTACGATCCATTCTAATTCATTCTCACGAATGTATCCATTCTAATTTATTCGTATGATCCAATCTAATTCATTCGCATGATCCATTCTAATTCATTCATACGATCCATTCTAATTCATTCATACGATCCATTCTAATTCATTCGCACGAATGTATCCATTCTAATTCATTCGTACGATCCATTCTAATTCATTCGCACGATCCATTCTAATCTATTTGTACGATCCATTCTAATTCATTCGCACAATCTTTTCTAATTTATTCGTATGATCTATTCTAATTCATTAGCACGATACATTCAAATTTATTCATATGATCCATTCTATTTCATTCGTATCATACATTCTTACTCATTCATACGATCCATTCGAATTCATTCGTACGATCCATTCTAATTCATTTGCACAATCAATTCTAATTCATTCATACGATCCATTCTAATTTATTAGTACGATCCATTCTAATTCATTCATACGATCCATTCTATTTCATTCGTATGATCCATTCTTACTTATTCGTACGATCCATTCTAATTCATTCACAGGAATGTATCCATTCTAATTCATTCGTACGATCCATTCTAATTCATTCGCACGATCCATTCTAATTCATTCATACGATCCTTTCTATTTTATTAGTACGATCCATTCTAATTCATTCGCACGATCCATTCTAATTCATTCATACGATCAATTCTAATTCATTCATACAATCCATTCTAATTCTTTCGCACGAACGTATCCATTCTAATTCATTTGTATGATCCACCCTAATTCCTTCGTATGATCCATTCTAATTCATTCGCACGAATGTATCCATTCTAATTCATTTGTACGATCCATTCTAATTCATTCATATGATCCATTCTAATTCATTCATACGATCCATTCTAATTAATTCGCACGAATGTATGCATTCTAATTCATTCGTACGATCCATTCTAATTCATTCACACAATCTATTCTAATTCATTCGTACGATCCATTCTAATTCATTTGTACGATCCATTCTAATTCCTTCGTACGATCCATTCTATTTCATTCGTATGATCCATTCTAATTCCTTCGTACGATCCATTCTAATTCATTCCCATGAATGTATCCATTCTAATTCATACGTACGATCCATTCTAATTCATTCATACGATCCAATCTAATTCATTCATACGATCCATTCTAATTCATTCGCACGAATGTATCCATTCTAATTCGTTCATATGATCCATTCTAATTCATTCGCACAATCTATTCTAAATCATTTGTACGATCCATTATAATTCATTAGCACGATCCATTCTAATTCATTCGTACGATCCATTCTAATTCATTCATATGATCCATTCTAATTCATTCATACGATCCATTCTAATTAATTCGCACGAATGTATGCATTCTAATTCATTCAAACGATCCATTCTAATTCATTCACACAATCTATTCTAATTCATTCGTACGATCCATTCTAATTCATTTGTACGATCCATTCTAATTCCTTCGTACGATCCATTCTATTTCATTCGTATGATCCATTCTAATTCCTTCGTACGATCCATTCTAATTCATTCCCATGAATGTATCCATTCTAATTCATACATACGATCCATTCTAATTCATTCATACGATCCAATCTAATTCATTCATATGATCCATTCTAATTCATTCGCACGAATGTATCCATTCTAATTCATTCGCACGATCCTTTCTAATTCATTCGTATGATCCATTCTAATTCATTCGCACGATCCATTCTAATTCATTCATACGATCCATTCCAATTCATTTGTACGATCCATTCTAATTCATTCGCACAATCTTTTCTAACTCATTCATACGATCCATTCTAATTCATTAGCACGATCCATTCTAAATTATTCGTACGATCCATTCTATTTCATTTGTACGATCCATTCTTACTTATTCGTACGATCCATTCTAATTCATTCGCATGAATGTATCCATTCTAATTCATTCGTACGATCCATTCTAATTCATTCGCACGATCCATTCTAATTCATTCATACGATCCAGTCTAATTCATTCGTACGTTCCATTCTAATTCATTCGCTTAATTTATTCTAATTCATTCGTATGATCCATTCTAATTCATTAGAAAGATCCATTCTAATTCATTCGTACGATCCATTTTATTTCATTCGTACGATCCATTTTTACTCATTCATACGATCCATTCTAATTAATTCGCACGAATGTATCCATTCTAATTCATTCGTACGATCCATTCTAATTCATTCGCACGATCAATTCTAATTCATTCATATGATCCATTCTAATTCATTCGTACGATCCATTCTAATTCATTCATACGATCCATTCAAATTCATTCGTACGATCCGTTCTAATTCATTCGTACGATCCATTCTAATTCATTCATACGATCCATTCTAATTCATTCATACGATCCATTCTAATTCATTCGCACGAATGTATCCATCATTATTCATTCTTACGATCCATTCTAATTCATTCGCACAATCTATTCTAATTCATTCGTACGATCCATTCTAATTCATTCGCACGATCCATTCGAATTCATTTGCACGATCCATTCTAATTCATTCATACAATCCATTCTAATTCTTTTGCACGAATGTAACCATTCTAATTGATTCGTACGATCCATTCTAATTCCTTCGTACGATCCATTCTAATTCCTTCGTACGATCCATTCTAATTCATTCGTACGATCCATTTTATTTCATTCGTATGATCCATTCTAATTCCTTCGTACGATCCATTCTAATTCATTCCCATGAATGTATCCATTATATAGAATAGATCGTACGAATGAATTATAATGGATCGTATGAATGAATTAGAATGGATCGTGCGAATGAATTAGCATGGATCGTACGAATGAATTAGAATGGATACATTCGTGCGAATGAATTAGAATGGATCGTACGAATGAGTAAGAATGGATCGCACGAATGAAATAGAATGGATCGTACGAATGAATTAGAATGGATCGTGCTAATGAATTAGAATGGATCGTACGAATGAATTAGAATAGATTGTGCGAATGATGAATTAGAATGGATCGTGCGAATGAATTAGATTGGATCGTGCGAATGAATTAGAATGGACCGTACGAATGAATTAGAATGGATACATTCGTGCGAATGAATTAGAATGGATCGTATAAATGAATTAGAATGGATCATATGAATGAATTCGAATGGATCGTATGAAGAAATTAGAATGGATCGTACGAATTAATTAGAATGGATACATTCGTGCGAAAGATTTAGAATGGATTGTATGAATGAATTAGAATGGATCGTATGAATGAATTAGAATGGATCGTGCGAATGAATTAGAATGGATCGTACGAATGAATTAGAATGGATCGTGTGAATGAATTAGTATGGATCGTACGAATGAATTAGAATGGATACATTCGTGCGAAAGAATTAGAATGGATCGTACGAATGTGTAAGAATGGATCCTACGAATAAATTAGAATGGATCGGATGAATGAATTAGATTGCATCGAAATGGATCGTACGAATGAATTTGAATGGATACATTCGTGCGATTGAATTAGAATGGATCGTATGAATGAATTAGAATGGATCGTATGAATGAATTCTAATGGATCGTATAAATGAATTAGAATGGATATATTCGTGCGAATGAACTAGAATGGATCATACGCCTTCGTACGATTCATTCTAATTCTTTCGCATGAATGTATCCCCTCTAATTCATTCGTACGATCCATTCTAATTCATTCGTACAATCTATTCTAATTCATTCGTACGATCCATTCTAATTCATTAGCACGATCCATTCTAATTCATTCATATGATCCATTCTATTTCATTCGTACGATCCATTCTTACTCATTCGTACGATCCATTCTAATTCATTCGCACAAATGTATCCATTCTAATTCATTTGTATGATCCATTCTAATTCATTCGCATGATCCATTCTAATTCATTGAGTAAGAATCGATCGTACGAATGAAATAGAATTGATCGTACGAATGAATTAGAATGGATTGTGCCAATGAATTAGAATGGATCGTACGAATGAAGTAGAATTAGAATGGATCGTACGAATGAGTAAGAATGGATCGTGCAAATAGAATGGATCGTACGAATTAATTAGAATGGATCGTGCTAATGAATTAGAATGGATCGTACGAATGAATTAGAATAGATTGTGCGAATGAATAAGAATGGATCGTACAAATGAATTAGAATGATCGTTTGAATGAATTAGAATGGATCGTGCGAATGAATTAGAATGGATTGTATGAATGAATTAGAATGGATCATACGAAGGAATTAGGGTGGATCGTACGGATGAATTAGAATGGATACATTCGTGCGAAAGAATTAGAATGGATTGTATGAATGAATTAGAATGGATCGTATGAATGAATTAAAATGGATCGTGCGAATGAATTAGAATGGATCATACGAATGAATTAGAATGGATCGTATGAATGAATTAGAATTGATCGTGCGAATGAATTAGAATGGATCGTGCGAATGAATTAGAATGGATACATTCGTGCGAATGAATTAGAATAGATCGTACGAATGAGTAAGAATGGATAGTACGAATGAAATAGAATGGATCGTATGAATGAATTAGAATGGATCATGCTAATGAATTAGATTGGATCAAACTAATGAATTAGAATAAATTGTGCGAATGAATTAGAATGGATCATGCGAATGAAATAGAATGGATCGTACGAATGAATTAGAATGGATCGTGCTAATGAATTCGAATGGATCGTACAAATGAATTAGAATAGATCGTACGAATGAATGGATCGTACGAATGAATTAGAATGGATCGTATGAATGAATTAGAATGGATCATGCGAATGAATTAGAATGGATCGTATGAATGAATTAGAATTGATCGTGCGAATGAATTAGATTGGATCGTCCGAATGAATTAGAATGGATCTTACGAATAAATTAGAATAGATACATTCGTGCGAATGAATTAGAATGGATCGTATGAATGAATTAGAATGGATCGTATGAATGAATTCGAATGGATTGTACGTATGAATTAGAATGGATCGTACGAATAAATTATAATGGATCATATGAATGAATTAGAATGGATCGTGCGAATGAATTAGAATGGATCGTGCGAATGAATTAGAATGAATTCGTACGTACGATCCATTCTTATTCATTCACATGATCCATTCTAATTCGTACGATCTATTCTAATTCATTCGCACGAATATATCCATTCTAATTCATTCGTATGATCCATTCTAATTCATTCGCACGATCCATTCTAATTCATTCATACGATCCATTCTAATTCATTTGTACTCATTCGTACGATCCATTCTAATTCATTCATACGATCCATTCTAATTCCTAATACATTCATATATACGATCCATTCTAGATTGTGTGAATTAATTCTTTCGCACGAATGTCTCCATTCTAATTCATTCATACGATCCATTCTATTTCATTCATACAATCCATTCTAATTCTTTCGCACGAATGTATCTATTCTAATTCATTCGTACGATCCACCCTAATTCCTTCGTATGATCCTTTCAAATTCATTCGCACGAACGTATCCATTCTTATTCATTCGTACGATCCATTCGAATTCATTCATACGATCCATTTGAATTCATTCATACGATCCATTCTAATTCCAAATACATTCTAATTCATTCGTATGATCCATTCGAATTAATTCGTACGATGTATTCTAATTCATTTGTACGATCCATTCTTTTTAATTTGTACGATCCATTCTTACTCATTCGTACGATCCATTCTAATTCATTCGCACAAATGTATCCATTCTAATTCATTCGTACGATCCATTCTAATTCATTCGCACGATCCATTCTAATTCATTCATACGATCCATTCTAATTCATTCGTACGATCCATTCTAATTTATTCGCACGATCCATTCTAATTCATTCATACGATCCATTATAATTCATTCACACAATCCATTCTAATTCTTTCGCACGAATATATCCATTCTAATTCATTCGTACGATCCAGCCTAATTCCTTCGTATCATCCATTCTAATTCATTCGCACGAATGTATCCATTCTAATTCATTCGTACGATCCATTCGAATTCATTCATACGATCCATTCTAATTTATTCATACGATCCATTCTAATTCATTCGTACGATCCATTCGAATTCATTCATACGATCCATTCTAATTCATTCATACGATCCATTCTAATTCATTCGATCCATTCTAATTCATTCGCACAAATGTATTCATTCGCACAATCTATTTTAATTCATTCGTACGATCCATTCTAATTCATTAGCACGATCCATTCTAATTCATTCGTATGATCCATTCTAATTCATTCGCACGATCCATTCTAATTCATTCGCACAATCTATTCTAATTCATTCGTACGATCCATTCTAATTCATTCGCACGATCCATTCGAATTCATTTGCACGATCCATTCTAATTCATTCATACAATCCATTCTAATTCTTTTGCACGAATGTATCCATTCTAATTCATTCATACGATCCATTCTAATTCCTTCGTACGATCCATTCTAATTCATTCCCAGGAATGTATCCATTCTAATTCATTCGTACGATCCATTCTAATTCATTCGCACAATCTATCTAATTCATTCGTACGATCCATTCTAATTCATTAGCACGATCCATTCTAATTCATTCGTACGATCCATTCTATTTCATTCGTACGATACATTCTTACTCATTCGTACGATCCATTCTTATTCATTCACACGAATGTATCCATTCTAATTCATTTGTACGATCCATTGTAATTCATTCGCATGATCCATTCTAATTCATTCATATGATCCATTCTAATTCATTTGTACGATCCATTCTAATTCATTCACACGATCCATTATAATTCATTCATACGATCCATTCTAATTCATTTGTACGATCCATTCTAATTCATTCACACGATCCATTCTAATTCATTCATACGATCCATTCTAATTCATTCGTACGATCCACCCTAATTCCTTCGTATGATCCATTCTAAATCATTCGCTCGAATATATCCATTCTAATTCATTCGTACGATCTATTCGAATTCATTCACACGATCCATTCTAATTCATTCGCACGATCCATTCTAATTTATTCGTACGATCCATTCTAATTCATTCGCACGATCCATTCTAATTCATTCATACGACCCATTCTAATCCATTCATACAATCCATTGTAATTCTTTCGCACGAATGTATCCATTCTAATTCATTCATACGACCCATTCTAATCCATTCATACAATCCATTCTAATTCATTAAAATGAATGTATCCATTCTAATTCATTCGTACGATTCATTCGAATTCATTCATACGATCCATTCTAATTCATTCATACGATCCATTCTAATTCATTCGCACGAATGTACCTATTCTAATTCATTCGTACGAACTATTCTAATTCACTTGCATGATCCAATCTAATTCATTTGCACGATCCATTCTAATTCATTCGTACGATCCATTCTATTTCATTCGTACGATCCATTCTTACTCATTCGTACGATCCATTCTAATTCATTTGCACGAATGTATCCTCATTCGCATGATCCATTCTAATTCATTTGCACGATCCATTCTAATTCATTCATACAATCCATTCTAATTCATTCGCATGAATGTATCCATTCTAATTCATTCGTACGATTCATTCGAATTCATTCATACGATCCATTCTAATCCATTCATACAATCCATTCTAATTCATTCGCATGAATGTATCCATTCTAATTCATTCGTACGATTCATTCGAATTCATTCATACGATCCATTCTAATTCATTCATACGATCCATTCTAATTCATTCGCACGAATGTACCTATTCTAATTCATTCGTACGAACTATTCTAATTCACTTGCATGATCCAATCTAATTCATTTGCACGATCCATTCTAATTCATTCGTACGATCCATTCTATTTCATTCGTACGATCCATTCTTACTCATTCGTACGATCCATTCTAATTCATTTGCACGAATGTATCCTCATTCGCATGATCCATTCTAATTCATTTGCACGATCCATTCTAATTCATTCATACAATCCATTTTAATTCTTTTACACGAATGTATCCATTCTAATTCATTCGTACGATCCTTTCTAATTCCTTCGTACGATCCATTCTAATTCCTTCGTACGGTTCATTCTATTTCATTCGTATAATCCATTCTAATTCCTTCGTACGATCCATTCTAATTCATTCCCATGAATGTATCCATACTAATTCATACGTACGATCCATTCTAATTCATTCATATGATCCAATCTAAATCATTCATACGATCCATTCTAATTCATTCATACGATACATTCCCACGAATGTATCCATTCTAATTCATTCGTACGATCCATTCTAATTTATTCGCATAATCTATTCTAATTCATTCGTACGATCCATTCTAATTCATTCACACGATCCATTCTAATTCCTTCATACGATCCATTCTAATTCCTTCGTATGATCCATTCTAATTCATTACCATGAATGTATCCATTCTATAGAATGGATCGTGCGAATGAATTAGAATGAATTGTATGAATGAATTAGAATGGATCGTGCGAATGAATTAGAATGGATCGTACAAATGAATTAGAATGGATATATTCGTGTGAATGAATTAGAATGGATCGTATGAATGAATTAGAATGGATCGTGCGAATGAATTAGAATGGATCGTACGAATGAATTAGAATGGATATATTCGTGCGAATGAATTAGAATGGATCGTACGAATGAGTAAGAATGGATCGTATGAATGAAATAGGATGGATACATTCGTACGATCCATTCTATTTCATTCGTACGATCCATTCATACTCATTCGTACGATCCATTCTAATTCATTCGCATGAATGTATCCAATCTAATTCATTCGTACGATCCATTCTAATTCATTCGCACGATCCATTCTAATTTATTCATACGATCCATTATAATTCATTCGTACGATCCATTCTAATTCATTCGCACAATCCATTCTAATTCAGTCGTACGATCCATTCGAATTCATTCATACGATCCATTATAATTCATTCATATGATCCATTCCAATTTATTCGTACGAATGTATCCATTCTAATTCATTCGTATGATCCATTCTAATTCATTCGCACGATCCAATCCAATTCATTTACACGATCCATTCTAGATCATTCGTACGATCCATTCTATTTCATTCATACGATCCATTCATGTGGGGGAAAATCTTCGTGCCGACCCGAAGACTCTCGCAGCACCAGTCAATTGAAGGTTCGAGTTGAAGATCGTTGATCGATCTGTCAATTGGATTTGAAGTTACCTCTTTCGATATGTAAACAGAGAGGCAATCAGAGAGAGTTTGACACAAGAGATTGATCTCGGAGTTCAGCCGAAGCCTACGTCTCCGTGCTATAGGGAGCAACCCGAATTCACTAACACTTATGCTGGAGTGATCTCGACAGGCCGAGTATCACTGTAAACACTGATCTCTTCGAGAGAAAAAGAAGATCAAAGAGAGGTGGAAGATGGGAAGTTGGAAATCCCAGAGCTCTGGTTTTAGAACTGAGAATTCGATCCATTTACATTCGAAGGCTCTGCTATTTATAGGATTCCCGGGGAGGAATTCCGGGGCAAATGGCGGTTTTCTGCTGTCGTATCTGGGATTCTCCAGGTAAAGCTAGCGGGCCCCGCTACCGTCTTCTGGGGGATTCCACAGGCTCGTGGGCTTATCGGACGAGGCCGATGGGTCCCGCGGTGGTCCTCGTGGGCCCACCAGGCAGGGCTGGTGGGTCCCGTGGTAGCTGGTGGGTCCCGTGGTAGTCTTCGTGGTCCCACCAGGCAGGGCCGGTGGGTCCCGTGGTAGTCTTCGTGGTCTCACCAGGCAGGGCCGGTGGGTCCCGTGGTAGTCTTCGTGGTCCCACCAGGCAGGGCCGGTGGGTCCCGCGGTAGTCTTCGTGGTCCCACCAGGCAGGGCCGGTGGGTCCCGCGGTAGTTGGTAAACTTCTGCCAAAATTTGCACCCACAATTCTTACTCATTCGTACGATCCATTCTAACTTATTCGCACGAATGTATCTATTCTAATTCATTCGTACGATCCATTCTAATACATTCGTACGATCTATTCTAATTCCTTCGTACGATCCATTCTATGAATGAATTAGAATTAGAATGGATACATTCTACTTCATTCGTACGATCCATTCTAATTTATTCGCACGAATGTATTTATTCTAATACATTCGTACGATCCATTCGAATTCATTCATACGATCCATTCTAATTCACTCATACGATCCATTCTAATTCATTCATACTATCTGTTCGGGGGATTTTTCGCTGGTCCGTGCGGGCTGCCTGCAAGACAAAGAAAAGAGAACGTGAGAACGGCTGGCTCCCTTAGGAGCGCAGACCCTCCGACGCTCAAGTCAGTCACGGTGGCACAACGGCGAGCTGCGGTATACCAAAGTGGTAGGGAAAAGGAATTCGAACCTGTACTATGGAGCCTGGGGGTGAGCATTTATAGCAATCGGCGGCCTACCGTGGCCCGACACGTGGAGATTCTTCTGGCGCCTTCTAGACCCCCCATGTTCTGGCTCGCGTGGGTCTGACAGTCCTTGGTACTCGCGCCCTGACATTCTGTCGTCAAGCCTGCCAGGCGGTTTGAGTGGGGGAGGGAATCTTTCTTGTCGTGGCCAGGTGGCCATTCTGGAATGTTCAAGTCTGGGAGGTCTCGAACTGATTCGAGCGAGCTTCCGTGGACCACGTTTGTCCACGTAGCTTCCGTGGGGTTTTGACACCTGGCATCCTCTCATACATTGTAGGCGACCTCCGATGGGGAGCTAAGGTGAGCTCGCCCTCCATTGCTCCGCCTTCTCTTCCACATCTATCAAGAGTCGGACCTCGCGGGAGCAACCTCTTCGATAAACTGGGGAATTCTGGCGAGCTTGGGCGAGCTCCTGAGCGAGCTTGGATGAGCTCCTTTGCGAGCTTGGGGCGAGCTCCTGCGCGAGCTAGGGGCGTTTGCGATAACGGTGTCTTCGTTATGCATGACGGTCTAACTCCCGCTATCACAGCCAGCGAGTTCTCGCGCGGGCTTGGTGAGCTCCGGGGCGAGCTCCTGAGCGAGCTTAGGCGAGCTCCTGGGTGAGCTTGGCGAGCTCCTGAGCGAGCTTAGGCGAGCTCCTGGGCGAGTTTGGCGAGCTCCTGGGTGAGCTTAGCGCGCTCCTGAGCGAGCTTAGGCGAGCTCCTGGGCGATCTCAGGTGAGCTCCAGCGAGCTTAGGCGAGCTCCTAAGAGTGCTCTTGGCCTAGGCCCTTTCAGCCCAATGTGGATCTCGCTCCCTGTCAAGGTTATTTGGTGAGCACGGGGGGGGGGGGGGGGGGGGGTGCGAACTCCAGGGCAGATTTCAACTACCCCCAACACTATCCATTCTAATTCATTCATACGATCCATTCTAATTCATTCGCTTGAATGTATTCATTCGCACAATCTATTCTAATTCATTCGTACGATCCATTCTGATTCATTACCATGATCCATTCTAATTCATTCGTACGATCCATTCTATTTCATTCATACGATCCATTCTTACTCATTCATACAATCCATTCTAATTCATTCGCACGAAGGTAACCATTCTAATTCATTCGTACGATCCATTCTAATTCCTTCGCACGATCCATTCTAATTCATTCATACGATCCATTTTAATTCATTCGTACGATCCATTCTAATTCATTCGCACAATCTATTCTAATTCATTCGTACGATCCATTCTAATTCATTAGCACGATCCATTCTAATTCATTCGTACGATCCATTCTATTTCATTCGTACGAGCCATTCTTACTCATTTGTACGATCCATTCTAATTCATTCGCACGAATGTATCCATTCTAATTCAATCGTACGATCCATTCTAATTCATTCGCACGATCCATTCTAATTTTTTTATAAGATCCATTCTAATTCATTCGTACGATCCATTCTAATTCATTCGTACGATCCATTCTAATTCATTCGCATGATCCATTCTAATTCATTCATACGATTCATTCTAATTCATTCATACAATCCATTCTAATTCTTTCGCACGAATGTATCCATTCTAATTCATTCGTACGATCCACCCTAATTCCTTCGTATGATCCATTCTGATTCATTCGCACGAATGTATCTATTCTAATTCATTCGTACGATCCATTCGAATTCATTCATACGATCCATTCTAATTCATTCATACGATCCATTCTAATTCATTCGCACGAATGTATCCATTCTAATTCATTCGTACGATCCATTCTAATTCATTGGCTAAATCTATTCTAATTCATTCCCATGAATGTATCTATTCTAATTCATACATACGATCCATTCTAATTCATTCATATGATGCAATCTAATTCATTCATACGATCCATTCTAATTCATTCGCCCGAATGTATCTATTCTAATTCATTCGCATGATCCATTCTAATTCATTCGTACGATCCATTCTAATTCATTAGCATGATCCATTCTAATTCATTCATACGATCCATTCTAATTCATTTGTACGATCGATTCTAATTCATTCGCACAATCTATTTTAATTTATTCGTACTATCCATTCTAATTCATTTGCACGATCCATTCTAATTCATTCGTACGATCCATTCTTACTCATTCGTACGATCCATTCTAATTCATTCGCATGAATGTATCCATTCTAATCCATTCGTACGATCCATTCTAATTCATTCATACGATCCATTCTAATTCATTCGCACGAATATATCCATTCTAATTCATTCGCACGATCCATTCTAATTCATTCGTACGATCTATACTAATTCATTTGCAAGATCCATTCTAATTCATTCATACGATCCATTCTAATTCATTCGTACGATCCATTCTAATTCATTCGCATAATCTATTCTAATTAATTCGTACTATCCATTCTAATTCATTAGCACGATCCATTCTAATTCAATTGTACGATCTATTCTATTTCATTTGTACGATCCATTCTTACTCATTCGTACGATCCATTCTAATTCATTCACACGAATGTATCCATTCTAATTCATTCATACGTTCCATTCTAATTCATTCGCACGATCCATTATAATTCATTCATACGATCCATTCTAATTCATTCGCACGATCCATTCTAATTCATTCATACGATCCATTCTAATTCATTTATTCAATCCATTCTAATTCATTTATACGATCCACCCTAATTCCTTCGTATGATCCATTTTAATTCATTCGCACGAATGTATCTATTCTAATTCATTCGTACGATCCATTTGAATTCATTCATACAATCCAATCTAATTCATTCGGACGATCCATTCTTATTCATTAATACGATCCATTCAAATTCATTCGTACGATCCATTCTAATTCATTCGCACAATCCATTCTTATTCATTCATACGATCCATTCTAATTCATTCATACAATCCATTCTAATTCTTTCGTACGAATGTATCCATTCTAATTCATTCGTACGATCCACCCTAATTCCTTTGTATGATCCATTCTAATTCATTCGCACGAATGTATCCATTCTAATTCATTCGTACGATCCTTTCGAATTCATTCATACAATCCATTCTAATTCATTTGCACGATCCATTCTAATTCATTCATACAATTCATTCTAATTCTTTTGCACGAATGTATCTATTCTAATTCATTCGTACGATCCATTCTTACACATTCGAACGATCCATTCTATTTCATTCGTACGATCCATTCTAATTCATTAGCACGATCCATTCTAATTCATTCGTACGATCCACCCTAATTCCTTCGTATGATCCATTCTAATTCATTCGCACGAATGTATCCATTCTAATTCATTCATACGATCCATTCTAATTCGTTCATACAATCCATTCTAATTCTTTTGCACAAATGTATCCATTCTAAGTCATTCGTACGATCCACCCTAATTCCTTCGCATGATCCATTCTAATTCATTCGCACGAATATATCCATTCTAATTCATTCGTACGATCCATTCGAATTATTTCATACGATCCATCCTAATTCATTCATCCGATCCATTCTAGTTCATTCGCAAGAATGTATCCATTCTAATTCATTCATACGATCCATTCTAATTCATTCGCACGATCCAATCTAATTCATTCGCACGATCCATTCTAATTCATTCATACGATCCATTCTAATTCGTTCGCATGAATGTATCTATTCTAATTCATTCGTACGATCCATTCTAATTCATTCGCACGATCCATTCTAATTCATTTATACGATCCATTCTAATTCATTCGTACGATCCATTCTAATTCATTCGCACAATCTATTCTAATTCATTTGTAATTCATTCGCACGATCATTCAGGTGTTTAGGTTGCGGCCTCAGACTTTGTATTTGGTTGAATACAAAGGTGCACCTTTGAACGTTAGTTGAATTAGAATGATTTAGAATGGATCGTGCGAATGAATTAGAATGGATCGTACGAATGAATTAGAATGGATTGTGCGAATGAATTAGAATGAATTAGAATGGATCGTGCGAATGAATTAGAATGGATCGTTCGAATGAATTAGAATGGATACATTCGTGCGAATGAATTAGAATGGATCGTACGAATAAGTAAGAATGGATCGTACAAATGAAATAGTATAGATTGTATGAATGAATTCGAATGGATCGTGCGAATGAATTACAATGGATCGTACGAATGAGTAAGAATGGATCGTACGAATGAAATAGAATGGATCGTACGAATGAATTAGAATGGATCGTGCTAATGAATTAGAATGGATCGTACGAATGAATTAGATAGATTGTGCGAATGAATTAGAATGGATCGTACGAATGAATTAGAATGGATACATTCCTGGGAATGAATTAGAATGGATCGTACGAAGGAATTAGAATGGATCGTACGAATGAATTAGAATGGATACATTCGTGCAAAAGAATTAGAATGGATTGTATGAATGAATTAGAATGGATCGTACAAATGAATTAGAATGGATCGTGCGAATGAATTAGAATGGATTGTGCGAATGAATTACGAATGAATTAGAATAGATTGTGCGAATGAATTAGAATGGATCGTGCGAATGAATTAGAATGGATCGTACGAATGAATTAGAATGGATCGTGCGAATGAATTAGAATGGATCGTGCAAATGAATTAGAATGGATCGTACGAATGAATTAGAATGGATATATTCGTGCGAATGAATTAGAATGGATCATACGAATGAGTAAGAATGGATCATACGAATGAAATAGAATGGATCGTACGAATAAATTAGAATGGATCGTGCTATTGTATTTGAATGGATCATACGAATGAATTAGAACAGATTGCGCGAATGAATACATTCGTGCGAATGAATTAGAATGGATCATATGAATGAATTAGAATAGGTCGTATAAATGATTTAGAATGGATCGTATGAATGAATTCGAATGGATTGTACGAATGAATTAGAATGGATACATTCGTGCGAATGAATTAGAATGGATCATACAAAGGAATTAGGGTGGATCGTACGAATGAATTAGAATGGATATATTCATGCGAAAGAATAAGAATAGATTGTATGAATGAATTAGAATGGATCATATGAATGAATTAGAATGGATCGTGCGAATGAATTAGAATGGATCGTACGAATGAATTAGAATGGATACATTCTTTCAAAAGAATTGGAATGGATTGTATGAATGAATTAGAATGGATCATACGATTGAATTAGACTGGATTGTACGAATGAATTAGAATGGATCGTGCAAATGAATTAGATTGGATCGTGCGAATGAATTAGAATGGATCGTACGAATGAGTAAGAATGGATCGTACGAATCAAATAGAATGGTTCATATGAATGAATTAGAATGGATCGTGTGAATGAATTAGAATGGATCGTGCGAATGAATTAGAATGGATCGTGCGAATGAATTAGAATGGATCGTACGAATGAATTACAATAGATCGTATGAATGAATTAGAATGGATCGTACAAATGAATTAGAATGGATCGTATGAATAAATTCGAATGGATCGTACGAATGAATTAGAATGGATACATTCGTGCGAATGAATTAGAATGGATCATAAGAAGGAATTTGGGTCGATCGCACGAATGAATTAGAATAGATACATTCGTGCGAAAGAATTAGAATGGATTGTATGAAAGAATTAGAATGGATCGTATGATTGAATTAGAATGGATCATACGAATGAATTAGAATGGATCGTACGAAGGAATTTGAATGGATACATTCGTGCGAAAGAATTAGAATGGATTGTATGAATGAATTAGAATGGATCGTATGAATGAATTAGAATGGATCGTGCGAATGAATTAGAATGGATCGTACGAATGAATTAGAATGATTCGTACGAATGAATTAGAATGGATCGTGCGAATGAATTAGAATGGATCGTACGAATGAATTAGAATGGATACATTCGTACGAATGAATTAGAATGGATCGTACGATGAATTAGAATGGATACATTCGTGCGAATGAATTAGAATGGATCGTACGAATGAGTAAGAATGGACCGTACAAATGAAATAGAATGGATCATGCTAATGAATTAGAATGGATCGTACGAATGAATTAGAATGGATACATTCGTGCGAATGAATTAGAATGGATCGTTTGAATGAATTAGATTGGATCGTATGAATGAATTAGAATGGATCGTACGTACGAATTAGAATGGATACATTCATGGAAATGAATTAGAATGGATCGTACGAAGGAATTAGAATGGATCACACGAATGAAATAGAATGGATCATACGAAGGAATTAGAATGGATCGTACGAAGGAATTAGAATGGATCGTACTAAGGAATTAGAATGGATACATTGGTGCAAAAGAATTAGAATGGATTGTATGAATGAATTAGAATGGATCATGCAAATGAATTAGAATGGATCGTGCGAATGAATTAGAATGGATCGTATGAATAAATTAGAATAGATTGTGCGAATGAATTAGAATGGATCGTACGAATGAATTAGAATGGATACATTCGTGCGAATGAATTAGAATGGATCGTACGAGTTAATTAGAATGGATACATTCGTGCGAATGAATTAGAATGGATCGTACGAATGAGTAAGATTGGATCGTACGAATGAAATAGAATGGATCGTACGAATGAATTAGAATGGATCGTGCTAATGAATTAGAATGGATCATACGAATGAATTAGAATAGATTGTGCGAATGAATTAGAATGAATCGTGCGAAGAAATTAGAATGGATCATACGAATGGATCGTACGAAGGAATTAGAATGAACTTGAATGGATACATTCGTGCGAATGAATTAGATTGGATCGTATGAATGAATTAGAATGGAATGTACGTATGAATTAGAATGGATACATTCATGGGAATGAATTAGAATGGATCGTACGAAGGAATTAGAATGGATCGTACGAAGGAATTAGAATGGATCGTACGAATGAATTAGAATGGATACATTCGTACAAAAGAATTATAATGGATTGTATGAATGAATTAGAATGGATCGTACAAATGAATTAGAATGGATCGTGCGAATGAATTAGAATGGATCGTACGAATGAATTTGAATAGATTGTGCGAATGAATTAGAATGGATCGTACGAATGAATTAGAATGGATACATTCGTGCGAATGAATTAGAATGGATCGTATGAGTGAAATTAGATTGGATCGTATGAATTAATTAGAATGGATCGTACGTATGAATTAGAATGGATACATTCATGGGAAAGAATTAGAATGGATCGTACGAAGGAACTTATACGAATGAAATAGAATGGATCGTACGAAGGAATTAGAATGGATCGTACGAAGGAATTAGGGTGGATCGTACGAATGAATTAGAATGGATACATTCGTGCGAAAGAATTAGAATGGATTGTATGAATGAATTAGAATGGATCGTATGAATAAATTAGAATGGATCTTGTGAATGAATTAGAATGGATCGTACGAATGAATTGGAATGGATCGTATGAATGAATTAGAATGGATCGTGCGAATGAATTAGAATGGATCGTACGAATAAATTAGAATGGATATATTCGTGCGAATGAATTAGAATGGATCGTACGAATGAGTAAGAATGGATAGTACGAATGAAATAGAATGGATCGTTCGAATGAATTAGAATGGATCATGCTAATTAATTAGAATGGATCGTACAAATGAATTAGAATAGATTGTGCGAATGAATTAGAATGGATCATAGATCGTACGAATGAATTAGAATGGATACATTCGTGCGAATGAATCAGAATGGACCGTATGAATGAATTAGATTGGATCGTATGAATAAATTAGAATGGATCGTACGTATGAATTAGAATGGATACATTCATGGGAATGAATTAGAATGGATCGTATGAAGGAATTAGAATGGATTATACGAATGAGATAGAATGGATCGTACGAAGGAATTAGAATGGATCGTACGAAGGAATTAGAATGGATCGTACGAATGAATTAGAATGGATACATTCGTGCAAAAGAATTAGAATGGATTATATGAATAAATTACAATGGATCGTGCAAATGAATTAGAATGGATCGTGCGAATGAATGAGAATGGATCGTACGAATGAAATTAGAATAGATTGTGCGAATGAATTAGAATGGAGCGTACGAATGAATTAGAATGGATACATTCGTGCGAATGAATTAGAATGGATCGTATGAATGAATTAGAATAGATCATATGAATGAATTAGAATAGTTGGTGCGAATGAATTAGAATGGATCGTACGAATGAATTAGAATGGATACATTCATGGGAATGAATTAGAATGGATCGTACGAATGAGTAAGAATGGATCGTATGAATGAAATAGAAAGGATCGTACGAATGAATTAGAATTGATCGTGATAATGAATTAGAATGGATCGTACGAATGAATTAGAATAGATTGTGCGAATGAATTAGAATGGATCGTACGAATGAATTAGAATGGATCGTATGAATGAATTAGAATGGATCGTGCGAATGAATTAGAATGGATCGTACGAATGAGTAAGAATGGATCATATGAATGAAATAGAATGGATCGTACGTACGATACGTACGATCCATTCTAATTCATTCATACGATCATTCATACGATCCATTCTAATTCATTCGTACGATCCATTCTAATTCATTCATACGATCCATTCTAATTCATTCGTACGATCCATTCTAATTCATTCGCACGAATGTATCCATTCTAATTCATTCGTACGATCCATTCTAATTCATTTGCACGAATGTATCCATTCTAATTCATTTGTACGATCAATTCTAATTCACTCGCACGTTCCATTCTAATTCATTCGCAGAATCTATTCTAGTTCATTCGTAATTCATTCGCACGATCATTCAGGTGTTTAGGTTGCGGCCTCAGACTTTGTATTTGGTTGAATAGAAAGGTGCACCTTTGAACATTAGTTGATCGTGGGGAGACCCTGTGTGATTCTACGAATGAATTAGAATGGATCGTACGAATGAATAAGAATGGATCGTACGAATGAAATAGAATGGATCATATGAATAAATTAGAATGGATCGTATGAATGAATTTGAATGGATCGTACGAATGAATTAGAATGGATACATTCGTGTGAATGAATTAGAATGGATCGTAAGAAAGAATTAGGATGGATCATACGAATGAATTAGAATGGATACATTCGTGCCAAAGAATTAGAATGGATTTTATGAATGAATTAGAATGGATCGTGGATCGTACGTATGAATTAGAATGGATACATTCATGGGAATGAATTAGAATGGATCGTGCGAATGAATTAGAATGGATCGTACGAATGAATTAGAATAGATTGTGTGAATGTATTAGAATGGATCGTACGAATGAATTAGAATGGAAACATTCGTGCGAATGAATTAGAATGGATCGTATGAATGAATTAGAATGGATCGTATGAATGAATTTGAATGGATCGTACGAATGAATTAGAATAGATACATTCGTGCGAATGAATTAGAATGGATCATACCAAGGACTTAGAGTGGATCGTACGAATGAATTAGAATGGATACATTCATGTGAATGAATTAGAATGGATCGTACGAAGGAATTAGAATGGATCATGCGAATAAAATAGAATGGATCGTACGAAGGAATTAGAATGGATCGTGCGAATGAATTCGAATGGATCGTGCGAATAAATTCGAATGGATCGTACGAATGAATTAGAATGGATCGTATGAATGAATTGGAATGGATCATATGAATGAATTAGAATGGATCATACGAAGGAATTAGGGTGGATCGTACGAATGAATTAGAATGGATACATTCGTGCGAAAGAATTAGAATAGATTGTATGAATGAATTAGACTGGATCGTATGAATGAATTAGAGTGGATCGTGAGAATGAATTAGAATGGATCGTACGAATGAATTAGAATGGATTGTATGAATGAATTAGAATGGATCGTGCCAATGAATTAGAACGGATCGTACGAATAAATTAGAATGGATTCATTCGTGCGAATGAATTATAATGGATCGTACGAATGAGTAAGAATGGATCGTACGAATGAAATAAAATGGGTCGTATGAATGAATTAGAATGGATCGTGCTAATGAATTAGATTGGATCGTACGACGAATGAATTAGAATGGATACATTCGTGCGAATGAATTAGAATGGATCGTACGAATGAATTAGAATGGATCGTATGAATGAATTAGAATGGATCGTATGAATGAATTCGAATGGATCGTACGAATGAATTAGAAAGGATACATTCGTGCGAATGAATTAGAATGGATCATATGAAGGAATTAGGCTGGATCGTACGAATGAATTAGAATGGATACATTCGTGCGAAAGAATTAAAATGGATTGTAAGAATGAATTAGAATGGATCGTATGAATGAATTAGAATGGATCGTGCGAATGAATTAGAATGGATCGTATGAATAAATTAGAATGGGTCGAGTGAATGAATTAGAATAGATCGTATGAATCAGAATGGATTGTATGAATGAATTAGAATGGATCGTATGAATGAATTAGAATGGATCGTGCGAATGAATTTAAATAGATTGTACGAATGAATTAGAATGGATCGTGCGAATGAATTAGAATGGATCGTACGAATGAATTAGAATGGATCGTATGAATGAATTAGAATGAATCGTGCTAATGAATTAGAATTGATCGTACGAATGAATTAGAATGGATCATACGAAGGAATTAGGGTGGATCGTACGAATGATTTAGAATCGATACATTCGTGCGAAAGAGTTAGAATGAATTGTATGAATGAATTAGAATGGATCGTGCAAATGAATTAGAATGGATCATGCGAATGAATTAGAATGGATTGTACGAATGAATTAGAATAGATTGTGCTAATGAATTAGAATGGATCGTACGAATGAATTAGAATGGATCGTATGAATTAATTAGCACGATCCATTCTAATTCATTCGCATGATCCATTCTAATTCATTCATACGATCCATTCTAATTCATTCAAACGATCTATTCTAATTCATTCATAAGTACGATCTATTCAAATTCATTCGCACGATCCATTCTAATTAGAATGGATCGTACGAATGAGTAAGAATGGATCTTACTCATTAGCACAGTCCATTCTAATTCATTCGCATGATCCATTCTAATACATTCATACGATCCAATCTAATTCATTCATACAATCCATTCTAATTCTTTCGCACGAATGTATCCATTCTAATTCATTCGTACGATCCACCCTAATTCCTTCGTATTATCCATTCTAATTTATTCGCACGAATGTATCCATTCTAATTCATTCGTACGATCCATTCGAATTCATTCATACGATCCATTCTAATTCATTCATACGATCCATTCTAATTCATTCGCACGAATGTATCAATTCTAATTCATTCGTACAATCCATTCTAATTTATTCGCATGATCCAATCTATTTTATTTGCACGATCCATTCTAATTCATTCGTACGATCTATTCTATTTCATTCGTACGATCCATTCTTACTCATTCGTACGATCCATTCTAATTCATTCGCACGAATATATCCCCATTCGCACGATCCTTTCTAATTCATTTGCACGATCAATTCTAATTCATTCATACAATCTGTTCGGGGGATTTTTCGCTGGTCCGTGCGGGCTGCCTGCAAGACAAAGAAAAGAGAACGTGAGAACGGCTGGCTCCCTTAGGAGTGAAGACCCTCCGACCCTCAAGTCAGTCACGGTGGCACAACGGCGAGCTGCGGTATACCAAAGTGGTAGGGAAAAGGAATTCGAACCTGTACTATGGAGCCTGGGGGTGAGCATTTATAGCAATCGGCGGCCTACCGTACCCCGACACGTGGAGATTCTTCCAGGGCCTTCTAGACCCCCACGATCTGGCTCGCGTGGGTCTGACAGTCCTTGGTACTCGCGCCCTGACATTCTGTCATCAAGCCTGCCAGACGGTTTGAGTGGGGGAGGGAATCTTTCTTGTCGTGGCCAGGTGGCCATTCTGGAATGCTCGAGTCCGGGCGGTCTCAGGGAGGAAGCAAAGGCAAGCTCGCCCTACACTGCTCCGCCCCCTTGTCCGTATTTATCAAGAGTCGGACCTTGCGGGAGCAACCTCATCGATAAACAGGGGTCTGGGCGAGCTCCTGAGCGAGCTAGACGAGCTCCTGAGCGAACATGGGCGAGCTCCTGTGCAAGCATCATGAGCGAGCTAGGCGAGCTCCTGAGCGAGCTCTTGGCCTTCGGTCCCTTCAGCCCAATGTGGATCTCGCTCCACTGTCAATATGATTTGATGAGCACGGGGGTGCGAACTCCTGCGGGGTCTAGGAGGGCGAGCTGTACTCAGATACAAGGTGTCCATCCAGCTCCCTGTGGGGGCGAGCTGCACTCAGATACAAGGTGTCCATCCAGCTCCCTGTGGGGGCGAGCTGTACTCAGATACAAGGTGTCCATCCAGCTCCCTGTGGGGGCGAGCTCCTGATGGGCTGGGAGGGGCGAACTGCACTCAGATACAAGGTGTCCATCCAGCTCCTTGTGGGGGCGAGCTGCACTCAGATACAAGGTGTCCATCCAGCTCCCTGTGGGGGCGAGCTCCTGATGGGCTGGGAGGGGCGAGCTCCTTACGAGCTTAAAAGGGGCACGCTCGGCTTCCGAGGGTTCCAGCTCCTGAGCGGGCTCCCTCGAGAACTATATCTCAGGCGTGTTTTGCAAAGCTATCCAAGATATGTGGTTTCTGACTACCCCCAACATTACCCCCTCCTGAGGGAGCGATCGAGGAAACTCGACGCTTGCTCAGGAGTCTTAGCGAGCTCATATCCCCGGTAATGTGCCTGATATCAATGTCTGCTGCAACAGTTTCCTGGCTGGGCGGAGATAGTAGCGATGGCGGCCTGCGCCGAGAACTTTGACTGCCAGCATTTCACAAACGCCGGGCGGGCCACGAGCATCAGCCACGAGCGATCTCCTTTCGATGCGAGCTCCTCACATGCGGTCAGGGTCTGATTCGGGCGAGCTTGGTCGCCTGCCGTGGGCGGTCTGCGTTGAGAGTTTTGACTCTCAGTACTTTTCAAACATTGGGTGGGCCACGAGCATCAGCCACGAGCGATCTCCTTCCGGTGCGAACTTGTCACACGCGGTCGGGGTCTGCTTCGGGCGAGCTTGGGCGCCTGCCGCGGGCAGTCTGCGCCGAGAGCTTTGACTGCCAGTACTCCACAAACGCCGGGCGGGCCGCGAGCGTCAGCCTCGAGCGATCTCCTTCCGATGCGAGCTTGTCACATGCGGCCAGGGTCTGCCTCGGGCGAGCTGGGGGAACCTGCCGTGAGCGATCTTGTGACTTGGGTATCGCACCAAATCTCCATCAGTCGCTTCACCTTAAATGCGGCGCGAGGCTCAACGCTGATACGACGAATCTCATCATGAGATCCCGATCGGCGTGAGACATGTATCTCCTCCTTATTCGCTCTTCTTTTGTCAGTAAATGATAGTGTCGGCGCCGGCGCAGCTTTTTCCACGCGTGGCCCACGTGGCACTGCCTGATTGGCGAAGGGCGAGCTATCGCTTCGATCGCCGTCACGTCGCCTCGCCGCGCGCACTTGGGCATTAACTGCGGATCGATTCACCTGTCTCTCACTTGCCTATAAATAGGGGACGGGGGGCGATTTTTACCGCTGCGTGAAAATAGCTCTCCCTTCTCCCTTTGCTTCTAGCGCATTCAGCTCGCTTTAGCCCTTCTGCCCTTATGGCTTCCGCTGCTGACGTTGCTGCTGCTGTTGCTGCCGCTGCTGCTGCTGTTGCTGCCGCTGCTGCCGCCGCCCAGGCCGCTGAGCCCGCCACCGAAAGGGTGGTGGTCTGGCTGCAAAACCCCGTCGGGGTGCCTGTCGGGGACAGTATCCGGGCGGCGATCGATCTCCCTCGGGAGATCCTCGTCACCGAGATGCCACTCTCGGGGAGGCCGCCCCAGGGCACAGTAGCTTCTGTCGGGCTGCTGTGGTTCGGGCTGCGGTTCCCCCTGAGTCATCTCGCCGGGGAGCTCCTGGAGTTGACGGGGCTTTGCCCCGCCCAACTCTCAGGAAACTCCTGGGGGATACTCTACGGGCTGTCCCAGCTAGAGACCGCTCTGAAGGCGAGGATCCCACTGAGCTACTTGCTCAAAAAGTGGCTCCTCAAGCCCTCACCGGTCTTCAGCACCGCGGGCTGCGGCTACTTCTACCTCGCCGGGCGGCCTGGCGAGGTGCTCCCCTTCTCCACCATCGAGAGCAAGGACCGCCACTGGAAGGAATATCCTTTCGTGGCGGTCGGCGACTGGCGCGGGCGGCACAGCGGAGTCCCGGCTCACCCCGGGGTTCCCCCGACGGCGGTCTTCCGGGAGATCTCCTTCTACAAGGCGGGGAAGAAGAAGTGCATCGCTCCCGACCGGGAGCGATCTCTGGACGAGGCGATCCTCCACTACCTCGGTGGGCGGACTCCGGAGAAGATCACCGCTCCCGACTTCGCCTTCCAGCTGAAGGACGGGAAGACCGGCGCTATTCTGCTGAAGCAGAAGATCGTCCGGAAGTAGAAAGAGGAGGAGGTCGGTGCTATTCCGCCGATGCAGAACGCCCCTCCCTCCAAAGGGGCCAGCAAGGGGGCCGGGAGCTCGGGAGGCAACCCCCGTAAGAAGACGGTCCGGAGGCGCGCTTCGCCCATCCGCCTCAACGACCCCGACACCATGGAGATGCTCCGCCAGGGCGAAGCTTCCGCTCCTCCGCAACCTCCTCGCCCGGATGCCGGCCCAGGTCAGCCTCCCGCCCCAACTCCAATTGTCCGCCGCAAGATCCAAATGGTTGAGCCCGACGACCCGAACATCGACCTCCCGCTCACCATGGCGGAAGTCGAATCCGGGATGGCTCAAATTCTAATGGGCTACTTCCCGGGCGATCTGACCGTCCCGCTTCGTGTAGCAGTGCTGACGCCGGAGATGGAGGCCCGCGGGAAGAAGAAGGCCAAGCGCGCGGGGCCCACGCCTTCTAACGTCCAGGCGGAGCAATGACGGAAAGCGCTGGAGGAGGCGGGCTTGGACTCGGAGCCCAGTTGGACGGACTCTGCGGAGGAGGCAACAGGCTCCGAGGAGGAAGAGCCCGCCCCTCAAGCTCTTCAGGCAGAGCCTGTCGCTCCCGCCCAAGTGGAGAAGCCCGCAGCTCCATCAGTTCCCGCACCAGGGGTGGGAACGAGCGGGCAGGAGCTTCCACCTCCCGCCGACGGGGCAGGGGTCCAGCAGGGCGAATCCGTTGCCGTCGCTGCGACCTCCTTACCGGCGTCGGCTCCAACTCCCGCGGCCTCTACACCTGCGGCCGCTCCAGCTCCCGCCCCTCCGGCCTCACCTCCTGCAGAAGGCCAGGAGGGAGCGGGCTCTCAGCAGTGCTTAGGGGACCTGGTCTACAGGTCCCCTAGCTTTGTAGGCATTGGCTCCGACTCCGAGTCCTTCAGCTCGGAGTCGGAGGCAAAGGGGGCCACGGCGGACCCTCCGAGCCCGCCAAGTGCCAGAGCTCGCCCGGGGGAGGTGATAGCCCCCACTCCTCCTGGCGTGCCCCCTCCTTCCGGAGCTCCCGGGGGTCCCAGCGCGGGCTCCTCTGCGGAGGAGGGGAGGGCGCCCCACTACGTGCGGCAGCTGTTGGGCCGCAACGTTTTCGCACGTGCTCCCTTCGCTTCCATAAGCGAACGCCTTGCCGAGGTACTCACCGTACCTGTCTCCGTACAAATTTTAGTCTCAATTCTCGCTAACCCTTTCACCTTCCTCATGCAGGCGGAGAAGCAGAGCCAGGTGCTGGCCGCGGAGGTCGCTGGGGCCGGGAAGGCACTGGCCGCCTTGTTCGATGATTCCCTTCGAGGGTCCGAGCGCAAGGTGGACGAGCACATCCATGAGCTCCAGCGAGCCAAGGGCTCCGAGGAGCTGAGGGCGGAGTCAGAGGTACTGCACCGCAGGGTCAAAGCCCTGGCGTCAGGCCTCGCCATGGCCGAGGTGGCCAAAGGCCTGTCTGCTACCGCCCTCCTCAAGGCTAAGGCGGAGCGAGATGAGGCTGTGTCCGCCCGGGAGGTCGCGCAGCGGGAGGCGGCTCAACTTCAAGGCGAGGTCGCTGCTCTGAAGACGGAGATCGCGGCCTTGAAGGAGACACACGCCAATGGCCTTCGGGCTCAGCAAGGTCGCCTCCAAGCCCAACAGGACGATCTCCTCAAGAAAGGCGCCCTGGCCGCTGTGGAGAAGTACAAAACCGAAAGGTCGAAGAAGCGGCGCCGAGGGGACGACAGTGGGGCGGAGACAAGCAAGCCTTGAGCTCGCAGCCTTGTAACTGCTTTTGTAATTTCGTCAATCAATAAAATAAAATCTTTCTGAGTCCGTATATGCGTTTCTTTCTTTCTCTGTGCCACTTATGAGTCCGCTCTAGGAGTTCACAGCGATCTCGAGAGTGATACCCCGGGCGAGGCAGCTAATTCGATTCAACCTTTTATTTTAAAGTGTATGCAAACGAAAAACTCGGCATGCTCGCAAAAACTTGATAGTCTCTGAGCCCGGAAAACGTTTAAGCGAACCAAAAGACTTCAAAAACTTCCCTACACTCAGAGATTTAAATCATTTTTATTTTTAAAGAAAACTAATAAGTGCTAGCTGCCCCCTGCCCGGTTAATTTCTCTCGATGATCCTGTTTGGTGGGCTCGCCCTTTGAGGGGTTTGACAACGCCAGGATGCTTCCGTTCATGACAGGTGAAGGCGAAGGATCCTGGTTAGGTTTAGAGTCCACTAGGCAGCGGACTTCCCCGGGATGCTCAAGGTCGCCCACTGGCCGCCTCTGAGGATCCCGGTCTTGCTTTAAGTCCGCACAGCGGCGGACTGCCCCGGGAAGCTCAAGGTCGCCCACTGGCTGCCTCTGAGGATCCCGGTCTTGCTTTAAGTCCGCACAACGGCGGACTGTCCCGGGAAACTCAAGGTCGCCCACTGGCTGCCTCTGAGGATCCCGGTTTTGCTTTAAGTCCGCGCAACGGCAGACTGCACACTATAGATCATGCGGGCTCTGTCTGCGCCGAGCTTCCTAGTTAAATTGTTGAAAACCTCCATCATTCATTCATAACTTCTTCAGAATTTACAAAAATTCCCTTAGGCATAGAACTTGCGAAGGTGCAGAGCGTTCCAAGGTCGCTCTAACAGGTCGCCTCCAGCGGTCATCAACCGGTAAGCCCCCGAGCTTCCTGCTTCGTGTATTATGTATGGGCCTTCCAAGTTCGCCGCGAGCTTTCCTGTATTAGGCTCTTGCGTGTTTGCAAACACCTTTCTCATCACCAGATAGCCGGCCTTAAATGCCCGATGGCGGACTCTTTTGTCATAGGCGCGCTTCATCTCTTGTCTGTATCCGGCGAGGTGTAGATTGGCGCGCTCTCGTCTTTCTTCGAGCTGATCAAGGGAGTCGACGAGCAGTTTGTCGTTGTCGACCTCCGCCGACGCAAGCCTTCTTTCAGTGGGCAGCTCGACCTCTATGGGTAGCACGGCTTCGCAACCAAAAGCGAGACTGAAAGGGGATTCGTTAGTTGAGCGACGTGGAGTAGTGCGATAGGCCCACAAGACTCCATCGAGCTCCTGCTCCCACAATCCTTTTTTCCCTTCCAGCCTCTTCTTGAGGTTGTCCAAGATCACGCGAATCGTTGCTTCGGCCTGCCCGTTGCTTTGAGGGTACCTTGGGGAAGAGAATCTCAGGTCGACTCCATATTCAACACAAAAGCTTCTGATTAAGCGATTGTCGAACTGACGACCATTGTCGGTGATAAGTACCCGAGGCAGACCGAACCGACAGAAAATATTCTTCCAAAGGAAGTCTTTTACCTACTTCTCGCCAATCTTAGCTAGCGGGACCGCTTCCACCCATTTGGTGAAGTAGTTCGTAGCTACTAGGATGAATTTCTTTTGCCGGGCTGACACAGGGAAAGGTCCCACAATGTCCAACCCCCATTGCTGGAAAGGCAGGGGCTCGCCAGGGGATGCAGTTCTTCTGCGGGCATATGGTTCGTGGTGGCATGCTTCTGGCATTGGATGCACCTCTGGGCGACCTTCAAAGCGTCTTGCTCCAGAGTGGGCCACCAGTATCCTTGCCTTCGTACTTTCGCAACAAGAGACCGCCCACCAGCGTGGTTTCCCAGCTTACCAGAGTGAATGCACTTTAAAACTTCTTCAGTTTCCGGGCTCTCGACGCAACGGAGATTTGGCCCGCCAAAGGATCTTCGAAAAAGGCGATCCCAGTGAATGAGATAGCGCCCAGTGCATTTCTCCACTCGCCGGGCTTCCTCTCTATCCTCTGGTAGCTCACCCTTCTGGAGAAAGCAAAAAATGGGGGCGGTCCACCCGCTGGGTGGCACGTCGGCGGAGACTTGGTTAACAGCGGGCTCTATCAGTTGAAGCCGAGACTGATTTTGGACCTCGATGAGAATCTGGCGAGCCTCTGATGTTCCCAGCAAAGAGGCAGCGTTTTCCAAAGCATCAGCTCGCTTATTATCGGCTCGTGGAATTTGCTCGAAGGAGATCTTTTCGAACTCCGCGGCCTTGTGCTTCACCAGATCCACATAGCCCGCCATTCGCGCATCCCGAGAGGCGTACTCCCCATTGATTTGGCAAATAATTAGCTGGGAATCGCTAAAGACCTTCAAGCGTTTGGTGCCTACCTCTTGAGCGAGCTCCAGGCCAGCCAGCAGCGCCTCATATTCCGCCTCATTGTTGGTAGCTGCGAAATCCAGTCGGACTGACTTCTCCAGAAGTACCGACTGGGCGATCAGTGTGACCCCGATCCCAGCCCCCAAAGCATTGGAGGATCCATCGACGAATAATTCCCAGCCTGCCTCCGCTGAACGCTTAGTTGGAGGAAGCTCGCCTTGGTTGTCCAAGAACCTCGCCTTCCCAGGGTGTGCCTCAGTTGGCTCATCCTCCCGGTACTGGACCGGTTCTTCTATGGGGAAGTCCACCAAGAAATCGGCGAGCGCTTGTCCTTTGACAGCAACTCGAGGGACATACTCCAAACCATAGGCGGCGAGCTCGGCGGACCAACGGTAGAGCCTGCCGGCTACTGAGGGTCTGGAGAGCGCGCTCTTTAGAGGGTGCTCTGTGATGACCCTGACAGGGTGCGCCGAGAAGTAGGGGTGGAGCTTTCTCACGGTAAGGACCAAGGCCAATGCGACCTTCTCGATTGGTCGATACCGGAGCTCGGCGGGAAGCATCGTGTGGCTTACGAAGTAGACAGGCTGCTCCACCTTTGCTTCTTCCACAACCAGGACCCCGCTTACCGCATTCTCAGTGACCGCAAGGTACACGCCGAGTTCGGCGCCCTCTTTGGGTGCCTCTAAGATTGGTGGGATCGCCAGGTAGTCCTTGATCTTTTGGAAGGCGTGCTCGCACTTCTCATCCCAATAAATGCTCGCTCCTTTTCGTAGCAGCTCGAAAAGAGGTCGGCAGTTGTCTGAGGATTTGGAGATGAACCGATTGAGCGCGGCGATTCGCCCACTCAGTCTCTGGACTTCCTACCGGGTCCTCGGCGCAGGCATTTCGACAAGTGCTCGGATTTGCCCAGGGTCGGCCTCGATCCCCCTGTGGGTGACCAGGTACCCGAGGAATTTCCCCGAAGTCACCCCGAATGCGCACTTCGCCGGGTTTAGCCTCATTTGGTACTTTCTCAGTACCTCAAAGGTTTCACGGAGATCGGCAACATGCCCTTCTCGCTCCCGACTCTTCACCAGGAGGTCGTCTACATAAACTTTGATGTTTCTGCCGATCTGATCTTTGAACATCTGAGTGACTAACCTTTGGTAGGTCGCTCCAGCGTTCTTAAGTCCGAACGGCATCACTCGATAGCAGTACAACTTCTGGTAGCCCGCTCCAGAGTAGAAGGCGGTCTTCTCCTGATCGTCGGCGTGGAGAGGTATCTGGTTATACCCAGAATATCCATCCATGAAGGACAGGGCCTGGAACCCGACAGCTGCGTCGACCAGTGCGCCTATTCTCGGAAGAGGAAATCCGTCCTTCGGGCATGCCTTGTTGAGGTCGGAGAAGTCAATGCACACCCTGACCGCTCCGCTCTTCTTAGGCACAGCCACGATATTGGAGATCCACTCGGGGAAGTGCGCCTCGCGGATGAAACCGGCTCGCTCCAGCTTGTCTATCTCCGCCGCCACTGCAACGGACTTCGCAGCAGGTATGTGCCGAGCTTTCTGCTTGACCGGCGGGAACTCCTTCATGGTGTGCAGACGATGACAGGCGACCTCCGGGTCAATCCCTGGCATGTCCGCGAAGCTCCAGGCGAATACGTCACGGTATTCCCTGAGTAAGTTGGTTATGGCCAGGACCTCGCCCTTGGTTAGCGAGGTCCCGAGGCTAACAACTCTTGGCCCTTCTTTGCCGCCAATGTCGACCTCTTGAAGTGGTTCGGCAATCGGAAAACTTCCTCTCTTGGGGGTTGTCGGGCGACCTCCCTCCTCCAACTTAAGGTCCACACCGCTCCCATCCGGGGGTGGAGTAGGGGACTTAAGCGAGGAGGCCTCCAGCGGGCTCCCCAATAGCTCGCTCGTAGCGGGCGGCAATTGCTAGGAGGGTGCGGGCCTCTTGGCCTCGGCGACCTCCATGTCCATGAGATGAAGGACATCCTGCTCGCATCGGGTAGCGGCTACCTGATCACCCCGAATTACTATGACCCCGCTCGCGGTCAGGAATTTGAGGGCCTGATGGTTGGGTGAAGCTACCGCATTCATTTGCCTTAGCCAAGGCCGCCCAAGGATGGCGTTAAATGCGGAACTTCCATCCACTACCGCGAAGCGGACTTGGCGAGCCTCCGGGCCAGCGGTCACAGTGAGGGTTATCTCCCCTGCCACTTTGGCGACCTCACCGGTGAATCCACTGAGGGAGCTCGTCGAGGGAGACAGGTCGGCGAGTCTCAACCCCATTCGCAGGTAGGCCGACAGAAAAAGGATGTCCACGGCGCTCCCCGAATCAACCAGGGCTCGCCTCACCTCGATGTTAGCCATCATCAGGCGTATGACGAGGGGGTCATTGTGGGGTGTAACGACCCCAGTCATGTCATCTTCCGAAAACCAGAGAAAATCGCGGGCTTCCACCCTTGGTGTTTGAAGCAAAGTAGGAGTTAGCGAGACGGAAAATACCTTCTGTGCCCGCTCCATCTTCCTGACTCGTCGGCGGGCTTCATTACTGGATCTCGGGCCGCTCAGCCACCCGCTAATGGTATGGCAGATCGCCGGTCCTCCCGGGGGAGGCGGAGGCAGGGCGGGTTCAGCGGGCCCCGGGCGATCTCCCTCCCGTGGAGTCCGTGCCGGCACCACCTCGAACCTCCTTGGAGGCGAAATAAACTGATTCAAGTGGCCCTGGGTGACCAAATCCTCGAGGTGGTTCTTGAGAGCCCGGCATCTATTAGTGTGATGCCCAGGGCTTCGATGAAAAGCGCACCGCCGCGAGTTGTCGGTAGAGCTAGGCTCTCCGACCTGCAGGGGTGGCGGGTACTGGAAGAAAGGTTCATTCCGAATCTGATGGAAGATTTGTCCTGGCGAGTGGATTAGCACGGTGAAGCCCCGCTCCCCGGGTCCTGGAGGCAGGCACCAGTTCGCCGGCCTTCCAGCGACAGCCGCGGGGGCTTCAGCGGGCTGTTCAGCAGGAGCAGCGACATTCCGAATCCCACAGACGGCGCCAAATGTTCGGGGGATTTTTCGCTGGTCCGTGTGGGCTGCCTGCAAGACAAAGAAAAGAGAACGTGAGAACGGCTGGCTCCCTTAGGAGCGCAGACCCTCCGACGCTCAAGTCAGTCACGGTGGCACAACGGCGAGCTGCGGTATACCAAAGTGGTAGGGAAAAGGAATTCGAACCTGTACTATGGAGCCTGGGGGTGAGCATTTATAGCAATCGGCGGCTTACCGTACCCCGACACGTGGAGATTCTTCCAGGGCCTTCTAGACCCCCACGATCTGGCTCGCATGGGTCTGACAGTCCTTGGTACTCGCGCCCTGACATTCTGTCGTCAAGCCTGCCAGACGGTTTGAGTGGGGGAGGGAATCTTTCTTATCGTGGCCAGGTGGCCATTCTGGAATGCTCGAGTCCGGGCGGTCTCAGGGAGGAAGCAAAGGCAAGCTCGCCCTACACTGCTCCGCCCCCTTGTCCGTATTTATCAAGAGTCGGACCTTGCGGGAGCAACCTCTTCGATAAACAGGGGTCTGGGCGAGCTCCTGAGCGAGCTAGACGAGCTCCTGAGCGAACATGGGCGAGCTCCTGTGCAAGCATTATGAGCGAGCTAGGCGAGCTCCTGAGCGAGCTAGGCGAGCTCATGCGCGAGCTAGGCGAGCTCCTGAGTGAACTTGGGCGAGCTCCTGAGCGAGCTTTTGGCCTTCGGTCCCTTCAGCCCAATGTGGATCTCGCTCCACTGTCAATATGATTTGATGAGCACGGGGGTGCGAACTCCTGCGGGGTCTAGGAGGGCGAGCTGTACTCAGATACAAGGTGTCCATCCAGCTCCCTGTGGGGGCGAGCTGCACTCAGATACAAGGTGTCCATCCAGCTCCCTGTGGGGGCAAGCTGCACTCAGATACAAGGTGTCCATCCAGCTCCCTGTGGGGGCGAGCTCCTGATGGGCTGGGAGGGGCGAACTGCACTCAGATACAAGGTGTCCATCCAGCTCCCTGTGGGGGCGAGCTGCACTCAGATACAAGGTGTCCATCCAGCTCCCTATGGGGGCGAGCTCCTGATGGGCTGGGAGGGGCGAGCTCCTTACGAGCTTAAAAGGGGCACGCTCGGCTTCCGAGGGTTCCAGCTCCTGAGCGGGCTCCCTCGAGAACTATATCTCAGGCGTGTTTTGCAAAGCTATCCAAGATATGTGGTTTCTGACTACCCCCAACACAATCCATTCTAATTCATTTGCACGATCAATTCTAATTCATTCATACAATCCATTCTAATTCATACGTACGATCCATTCTAATTCATTCATACGATCCAATCTAATTCATTCATACGATCCATTCTAATTCATTCGCACGAATGTGTCCATTCTAATTCATTCGTAAGATCCATTCTAATTCATTCGCACAATGGATTCTAATTCATTCGTACGATCCATTCTAATTCATTAGCATGATCCATTCTAATTCATTCGTACGATCTATTCTATTTCATTCGTACGATCTATTCATACTCATTCGTATGATCCATTCTAATTCATTCGCACGAATGTATCTATTCTTATTCATTCGTCCGATCCATTCTAATTCATTCGCACAATCTAATCTTATTCATTCGCACGATCCATTCTAATTCATTCGTACGATCTATTCTATTTCATTTGTACGATCCATCCTTACTCATTCGTACGAACCATTCTAATTCATTCGCACGAATGTATCCTCATTCGCACGATCCATTCTAATTCATTTGCATGATCCATTCTAATTCATTCATACAATCCATTCTAATTCTTTCGCACGAATGTATCCATTCTAATTCATTCGTACAATCCATCCTAATTTCTTCGTATGATCCATTTTAATTCATTCGCACGAATGTATCCATTCTAATTTATTCGTACGATCAATTCGAATTCATCCATACGATCCATTCTAATTCATTCATACGATCCATTCTAATTCATTCGCACGAATGTATCCATTCTAATTCATTCGTACGATCCAATCTAATTCATTCGCACAATCTATTCTAATTCATTCGTACGATCCATTCTAATTGATTCGCACGATCCATTCTAATTCATTTGCACGATCCATTCCAATTCATTCATACAATCCATTCTAATTCTTTTGCACGAATGTATCCATTCTAATTCATTCGTACGATCCACTCTAATTCCTTCGTACGATCCATTCTAATTCCTTCGTACGATCCATTCTAATTCCTTCGTACGATCCATTCTATTTCATTCGTATGATCCATTCTAATTCCTTCGTACGATACATTCTAACTCATTCCCATGAATGTATCCATTCTATAGAATTGTTCGTACGAATGAATTAGAATGGATCGTATGAATGAATTTGAATGGATCGTGCGAATGAATTAGAATGGATTGGCCGAATGAATTAGAATGGATATATTCGTGCGAATGAATTAGAATGGATCGTACGAAAGAGTAAGAATGGATCGTACGAATGAAATAGAATGGATCATATGAATGAATTAGAATGGATCGTGCTAATGAATTAGAATGGATCGTATGAATGAATTAGAATAGATTGTGCGAATGATGAATTTGAATGGATCGTGCGAATGAATTAGATTGGATCGTGCGAATGAATTAGAATGGATCGTACGAATGAATTAGAATGGATATATTTGTGCGAATGAATTAGAATGGATCGTATGAATGAATTAGAATGGATCGTTTGAATGAATTAGAATGGATCGTACGAAGGAATTAGAATGGATCGTACGAATGAATTAGAATGGATTCATTCGTGCGAAAGAATTAGAATGGATTGTATGAATGAATTAGAATGGATCGTGCGAATGAATTAGAATGGATCATACGAATGAATTAGAATGGATCGTATGAATGAGTTAGAATGGATCATGCGAATAAATTAGAATGGATCGTACGAATGAGTAAGAATGGATCGTACGAATAAATTAGAATGGATCGTATGAATGAATTAGAATGGATCGTATGAATGAATTCGAATGGATCATACGAGTGAATTTGAATAGATACATCCGTGCGAATGAATTAGAATGGATCATACACCTTCGTACGATCCATTCGTACGATCCATTCTAATTCCTTCGCACGAATGTATCAATTCTAATTCATTCGTACGATACATTCTAATTCATTCGCACAATCTATTCTAATTCATTCGTACGATCCATTCTAATTCATTAGCACGAATCATTCTAAGTACGATCCATTCTATTTCATTCGTATAATCCATTCTTACTCATTCGTACGATCCATTCTAATTCATTTGCACGAATGTATCCATTCTAATTCATTCGTACAATCCATTCTAATTCATTCGCACGATCCATTCTAATTCATTGAGTAAAAATGGATCGTACGAATAAAATAGAATGGATCGTACGAATGAATTAGAGTGGATCGTGCTAATGAATTAGAATGGATCGTACGAATGATTTAGAATTAGAATGGATCGTACGAATGAGTAAGAATGGATCATATGAATGAAATAGAATGGATCGTACTAATGAATTAGAATGGATCGTGCTAATGAATTAGAATGGATCGTATGAATGAATTAGAATAGATTGTGCGAATGAATTAGAATGGATCGTACGAATGAATTAGAATGGATCGTATGAATGAATTAGAATGGATCGTGCGAATGAATTAGAATGGATCGTACGAATGAATTAATATGGATAACACGAAGGAATTAGGGTGGATCGTACGAATGAATTAGAATGGATACATTCGTGCGAAAGAATTAGAATGGATTGTATGAATGAATTAGAATGGATCATATGAATGAATTAGAATGGATCTTGCGATTGAATTAGAATAGATCGTACGAATGAATTAGAATGGATCGTATGAATGGATCGTACGAAGGAATTAGAATGAATTAGAATGGATACATTCGTGCGAATGAATTAGAATGGATCGTATAAATGAATTAGAATGGATCATACGAATGAATTAGAATGGATCGTGCAAATGAATTAGATTGGATCGTGCGAATGAATTAGAATGGATCGTACGAATGAATTAGAATGGATACAGTCGTGCGAATGAATTAGAATGGATCGTACGAATGAGTAAGAATGGATCGTACGAATGAAATAAAATGGATCGTACGAATGAATTAGAATGGATCGTGCTAATGAATTAGAATGGATCGTACAAATGAAATAGAATAGATTGTGCGAATGAATTAGAATGGATCGTATGAATGAATTAGAATGGATACATTCGTGCGAATGAATTAGAATGGATCGTATGAATGAATTAGATTGGATCATATGAATGAATTAGAATGGATCGTACGTATGAATTAGAATGGATACATTCATAGGAATGAATTAGAATGGATACATTCGTCCAAAAGAATTAGAATGGATTGTATGAATGAATTACAATGGATCATGCAAATGAATTAGAATGGATCGTGCGAATGAATTAGAATGGATCGTACGAATGAATTAGAATAGATTATACGAATAAATTAGAATGGATCGTATGAATGAATTAGAATGGATACATTCGTGCGAATGAATTTGAATGGATCGTATGAATGAATTAGAATGGATCGTATGAATGAATTCGAATGGATCGTATGAATAAATTAGAATAGATACATTCGTGCGAATGAATTAGAATGGATCATACGAAGGATTTTGGGTGGATCGTATGAATGAATTAGAATGAATACATTCGTGCGAAAGAATTAGAATGGATTGTATGAATGGATTAGAATGGATCGTGCAAATGAATTAGAATGGATCGTGCGAATGAGGATACATTCGTGCGAATGAATTAGAATGGATCATACGAATGAGTAAGAATGGATCGTACGAATGAAATAGAATAGATCGTACGAATGAATAAGAATCGATCGTGCGAGTAAATTATATTGGATCGGGTGAATGAATTAGAATGGATCGTACGAATGAATTAGAATGGATACATTCGTGCGAATGAAATAGAATGGATCGTATGAATGAATTAGAATGGATCGTATGAATGAATTCGAATGGATCATACGAATGAATTAGAAAGGATACATTCGTGCGAATGAATTAGAATGGATCATACGAAGGAATTAGGGTGGATCGTACGAATGAATTTGAATGGATACATTCGTGTGAAAGAATTAGAATGGATTGTATAAATTAATTAGAATGGATCGTATGAATGAATTAGAATGGATCGTGCGAATGAATTAGAATGGATTGTGCTAATGAGTAAGAATGGATCATACGAATGAAATAGAATAGATCGTACGAATGAATTAGAATGGATCGTGCTAATGAATTAGAATGGATCGTACGAATGAATTAGAATAGATTGTGCGAATGAATTAGAATGGATCGTGCGAATGAATTAGAATGGATACATTCGTGCGAATGAATTAGAATTGATCGTACGAATGAATTAGAATGGATCGTATGAATGAATTAAAATAGGTCGTATGAATGAATTCGAATGGATCGTACGAATGAATTAGAATGGATATATTTGTGCGAATGAATTAGAATGGATCATACGAAGGAATTAGGATGGATTGAACGAATGAATTAGAATGGATACATTCGTGCGAAAGAATTAGAATGGATTATATGAATGAATTAGAATGGATCGTATGGATGAATTAGAATGGATCGTGCGAATGAATTAGAATGGATCGTACGAATAAATTAGAATGGATACATTCGTGCGAATGAATTAGAATGGATCGTGCTAATGAATTAGAATGGATCGTACGAATGAATTAGAATGGATCGTGCTAATGAGATAGAATGGATCGTACGAATAAATCTGAATGGATCGTACGAATGAATTAGAATGGATCGTGCTAGTGAATTAGAATGGATCGAACGAATGAATTAGAATAGATTGTGCGAATGAATTAGAATGGATCGTACGAATGAATTAAAATGGATCGTATGAATGAATTAGAATGGATCATACGTATGAATTACAATAGATACATTCATGGGAATGAATTAGAATGGATCATACGAAGGAATTAGAATGGATCATACGAATGAAATAGAATGGATCGTACGAAGAAATTTGAATAGATCGTACGAAGGAATTAGAATGGATTGTGCGAATGAACTAGAATGGATCATACGAATAAATTAGAATGGATCGTATGAATGAATTTGAATGGATCATGCGAATGAATTAGAATGGATCATACGAATGAATTAGAATGGATACATTCGTGCTAAAGAGTTAGAATTGATTGTATGAATGAATTAGAATGGATTGTACGAATGAATTAGAATGGATCGTGCAAATAAATTAGAATGGATTGTACGAATGAATTAGAATGGATACATTCGTGCGAATGAATTAGAATGGATCGTATGAATGAGTAAGAATGGATCGTACGAATGAAATAGAATGGATCGTACGAATGAATTAAAATTGATCGTGCTAATGAATTAGAATGGATTGTATGAATGAATTAGAATGGATCGTGCGAATGAATTAGAATGGATCGTACGAATGAGTAAGAATGGATCGTACGAATGAAATAGAATGGATCGTACGAATGAATTATAATGGATCGTGCTAATGAATTAGAATGTATCGTACGAATGAATTAGAATAGATTGTGCGAATGAATTAGAATAGATCGTATGAATGAATTAGAATGGATACATTCGCGCGAATGAATTAGAATGGATCGTATGAATGAATTAGATTGGAATGTATGAATGAATTAGAATGGATCGTACGTATGAATTAGAATGGATACATTCATGAGAATTAATTAGAATGGATCGTACGAAGGAATTAGAATGGATCATACGAATGAAATAGAATGGATCGTACGAAGGAATTAGAATGGATCGTACGTTATGAATGAATTAGAATGGATCATACGTATGAATTAGAATGGATACATTCATGGGAATGAATTAGAATGGATCGTACGACGGAATTAGAATGGATCCATTCTAATTCATTCTAATTCATTCGTACGATCCATTCTAATTCATTCATACGATCCATTCTAATTCATTCATACGATCCAATCTAATTCATTCATACGATCCATTCTAATTCATTCGCACAACTGTATCCATTCTAATTCATTCGTACGATCCATTCTAATTCATTCGCACGATCAAATCTAATTTATTCGCACGATCTATTCTAATTCATCATTCGCACAATATATTCTAATTCATTCGTACGATCCATTCTAATTCATTAGCACGATCCATTCCAATTAATTCGTACGATCCAGTCTATTTCATTCGTACAATCCATTCTTACCCATTCGTACGATCCATTCTAATTCTTTCGCACAAATGTATCTATTCTAATTAATTCGTACGATCCATTCTAATTCATTCGCACTATCCATTCTAATTCATTCATACGATCCATTCTAATTCATTCGTTCGATCCATTCTATAAAATGGATACATTCATGGGAATGAATTTGAATGGATCGTACGAAGGAATTAGAATAGATCATACGATTGAATTAGAATGGATCGTATGAATGAATTCGAAAGGATCGTACGAATGAATTAGAATAAATTGTGCGAATGAATTAGAATGGATCGTACGAATGAATTAGAATGGATACATTCGTGCAAAAGAATTAGAATGGATTGTATGAATCAATTAGAATGGATCGTGCAAATGAATTAGAATGGATCGTGCGAATGAATTAGAATGGATCGTACGAATAAATTAGAATAGATTATGCGAATGAATTAGAATGGATCGTACGAATGAATTAGAATGGATACATTTGTGCGAATGAATTAGAATGGATCGTATGAATGAATTAGAATGGATCGTATGAATGAATTAGAAAGGATCGTGCGAATGAATTAGAATGGATCGTATGAATGAATTAGAATGGATACATTCGTGCGAATGAATTAGAATGGATCTTACGAATGAGTAAGAATGGATCATATGAATGAAATAGAATGGATTGTATGAATGAATTAGAATGGATCGTGCTAATGAATTAGAATGGATCGTACGAATGAATTAGAATAGATTGTGCAAATGATGAATTAGAATGGATCGTGCGAATGAATTAGATTGGATCGTGCGAAAGAATTAGAATGGATCGTACGAATGAATTAGAATAGATTATGCGAATGAATTACAATGGATCGTACGAATGAATTAGAATGGATTCAATCGTGCGAATGAATTAGAATGGATCATATGAATGAATTAGAATGGATCGTACGTATGATCCATTCTATTTCATTCGTACGATCCATTCTTACTTATTTGTACGATCCATTCTAATTCATTCGCACGATCCATTCTAATTCATTCATACGATCCATTCTAATTCATTCGTACGATCCATTCTAATTCATTCGTACGATCCATTCTAATTTATTAGCACGATCCATTCTAATTCATTCGTACGATCCGTTCTATTTCATTCGTACGATCCATTCTTACTCATTCGTACGATCCATTCTAATTCAGTCGCATGAATGTATCCATTCTAATTCATTCGTACGATCCATTCTAATTCATTCGCACGATCCATTCTAATTCAATCATACGATCCATTCTAATTTATTCGTACGATCAATTCTAATTCATTCGCACGATACATTCTAATTCATTCATACGATCCATTCTAATTCATTCATACAATCCATTCTACTTCATTCGCACGAATGTATCCATTCTAATTCATTCGTACGATCCATTCTAATTCATTTGCACGATCCATTCTAATTCATTCATACGATCCATTCTAATTCATTCGTACGATCCATTCAAATTCATTCGCACAATCTATTCTAATTCATTCGTACGATCCATTCTAATTCACTAGCACGATCCATTCTAATTCATTCGTACAATCCATTCTATTTCATTCGTACGATCCATTCTTACACATTCGTACGATCCATTCTTACTCATTCGTACAATCCATTCTAATTTATTTGTACGATCCATTCTAATTCTTTCGCACGAATGTATCCATTCTAATACATTCGTACGTATGATCCATTCCAATTCATTTATTCGTACGATCCAATTTAATTCCTTCGTGCGAATGAATTAGAATAGATCATATGAATGAATTTGAATGGATCATACGAATGAATTAGAATGGATACATTTGTGCGAATGAATTAGAATGGATCATATGAAGGAATTAGGGTGGATCGTACGAATGAATTAGAATGGATACATTCGTGCAAAAGAATTAGAATGGATTATATGAATGAATTAGAATGGATCTTATGAATGAAATAGAATGGATCGTACGAAGGAATTAGAATGGATCGTACGAATGAATTAGAATGGATACATTCGTGCGAATGAATTAGAATCGATCGTACGAATGAGTAAGAATGGATCGTACGAATGAAATAGAATGGATCGTACGAATGAATTAGAATGGATCGTGCTAATGAATTAGAAAGTATTCATTCGTGCGATCCATTCTTATTCATTCGCACGATCCATTCTAATTCATTCGTACGATCCATTCTAATTCATTCGCACAATTTATTCTAATTCATTCGTACGGTCCATTCTAATTCATTGGCACGATCAATTCTAATTCATTCGTACGATCCATTCTATTTTATTCATACGATCCATTCTAATTCATTCATGCGATCCATTCTAGTTCATTCACACGATCTATTCTAATTCATTCATACGATCCATTCTAATTCATTCGCATGAATGTATCCATTCTAATTTATTCATACGATCCATTCTATTTCATTCGTACGATCCATTCTATTTCATTCGTACGATCCATTCTAATTCATTCGTGTGAATGAATTAGAATGGATTGTATGAATGAATTAGAATGGATCGTGCAAATGAATTAGAATGGATCGTGCGAATGAGGATACATTCGTGCGAATGAATTAGATTAGATCGTACAAATGAATTAGATTGGATCGTGCGAATGAATTTGATTGAATGGATCGTACGAATGAATATGAATAGATCGTGCGAATGAATAAGAATGAATTAGAATGGATTGTATGAATGAATTAGAATGGATCGTACGAATGAATTATAATGGATCGTGCGAATGAATTAGAATGGATCGTACGAATGAATTAGAATAGATTGTGCGAATGAATTAGAATGGATCGTATGAATGAATTAGAATGGATACATTCGTGCGAATGAATTAGAATGGATCGTATGAATGAATTAGATTGGATCATATGAATGAATTAGAATGGATCGTATGTATGAATGAGAATGGTTACATTCATGGGAATGAATTAGAATGGATCGTACGAAGGAATTAGAATGGATCATACGAATGAAATAGAATGGATCGTACGAAGGAATTAGAATGGATCGTATGAATTAGAATGGATCGTACGACGGAATTAAAAGGGATTGTACGAAGGAATTAGAATGGATTGTGCGAATAAACTAGAACGGATCGTACAAATGAATTAGAATGGATCGTATGAATGAATTAGAATGGATCGTTCGAATGAATTAGAATGGATTGTACGAATGAATTAGAATGGATACATTCGTGCGAAAGAATTAGAATGGATTGTATGAATGAATTAAAATGGATCGTATGAATGAATTAGAATGGATCGTGCGAATGAATTAGAATGGATCGTATGAATGAATTAGAATGGATACATTCGTGCGAATGAATTAGAATGGATCGTAAGAACGAGTAAGAACAGATCGTACGAATGAAATAGAATGGATCATACGAATGAATTAGAATGGATCGTGCTAATGAATTAGAATGGATCGTATGAATGAATTAGAATAGATCGTGCGAATGAATTAGAATGGATCGTATGAATGAATTAGAATGGATCATACGAATTAATTAGAATGGATCGTACGAATGAATGAGAATGGATCAATTCTATTCTAATTCATTCGCACGATCCATTCTAATTCATGCATACGATCCATTCTAGTTCATTCATACAATCCATTCTAATTCTTTCGCATGAATATATCCATTCTAATTCATTCGTACGATCCACCCTAATTCCTTCGTATGATCCATTCTAATTCATTCGCACGAATGTATCCATTCTAATTCATACGTACGATCCATTCTAATTCAATCATACGATCAAATCTAACTCAGTCATATGATCCATTCTAATTCATTTCCACGAATGTATCCATGGGAACGAATCCATTCTAATTCATTTGTACGATCCATTCTAATTCATTCGTACGATCCATTCTAATTCATTTGCACGATTCATTCATACGATTCATTCTAATTCATTCACACAATCCATTCTAATTCATTCGCACGATTCATTCGTATGATCCATTCTAATTCATTCGCACGAATGGAATGAAATAGAATGGATACATTCGTGCAAATGAATTAGAATGGATCGTATGAACGAATTAGATTGGATCGGAATGGATCGTACGAATGAATTAGAATGGATATATTTGTGCGAATGATTTAGAATGGATCGTATGAATGAATTGGAATGGATCGTATGAATGAATTCGAATGGATCGTACGAATGAATTAGAATGGATACATTCGTGCAAATGAATTAGAATGGATCGTACGAAGGAATTAGGGTGGATCGCACGAATGAATTAGAATGGATACATTCGTGCGAAAGAACTAGAATGGATTGTATGAATGAATTAGAATGGATCGTATGAATGAATTAGAATGGATCATGCGAATGAATTAGAATGGATCGTACGAATGAATTAGAATGGATCATAGGAATGAATTAGAATGGATCGTGCGAATGAATTAAAATGGATCGTACGAATGAATTAGAATGGATACATTCGTGTGAATGAATTAGAGTGGATCGTACGAATGAGTAAGAATGGATTGTACGAATGAAATAGAATGGATCATACGAATGAATTAGAATGGATCGTGCTAATGAATTAGAATGGATCGTACTAATGAATTAGAATAGATTATACGAATGAATTTGAATGGATCGTACGAATGAATTAGAATGGATACATTCATGCGAATGAATTAGAATGGATCGTATAAATGAATTAGATTGGATCGTATGAATGAATTAGAATTTATCATACGTATGAATTAGAATGGATACATTCATGGGAATGAATTAGAATGGATCGTACGAACGAATTAGAATGGTTTATACGAATGAAATAGAATTGATCGTATGAAGCAATTAGAATGGATCGTACAAAGGAATTAGAATAGATCGTACGAAGGAATTAGAATGGATCGTACGAATGAATTAGAATGGATACATTCATGCAAACGAATTAGAATGGATTGTATGAATTAATTAGAATGGTTCGTGCAAATGAATTAGAATGGATCGTGCGAATGAATTAGAATGGATCGTACGAATGAATTAGAATAGATTGTGCGAATGAATTAGAATGGATCGTACGAATGAATTAGAATGGATACAATCGTGCGAATGAATTAGAATGGATCATATGAACGAATTAGAATGGATCGTATGAATGAATTAGAATGGATCGTATGAATGAATTCGAATGGATCGTACGAATAAATTAGAATGGATACATTCGTGCAAATGAATTAGAAAGGATCATACGAACGAATTAGGGTGGATCGTACGAATGAATTAGAATGGATACATTCATGCGAAAGAATTAGAATGGATTGTTTGAATGAATTAGAATTGATCGTATATATGAATTAGAACGGATCGTGCGAATGAATTTGAATGGATCGTACGAATGAATTAGAATGGATCGTATGAATGATTTAGAATGGATCGTGCGATTGAATTAGAATGGATCGTACGAATAAGTAAGAATGGATCGTACGAATGAAATAGAGTGGATCGTACGAATGAGTAAGAATGGATCGTACGAATGAAATAGAATGGATCGTACTAATGAATTAGAATGGATACATTCGTGGAAATGAATTAGAATGGATCGTATTAATGAATTAGAATGGATCGTATGAATGAATTAGAAAGGATCGTGCGAATTAATTAGAATAGATCATATGAATGAATTAGAATAAATCGTATGAATGAATTAGAATGGATCGTGCGAATGAATTAGAATGGATCGTACGAATGAATTATAATGGATACATTCGTGCGAATGAATTAGAATGGATCGTATGAATGAGTAAGAATGGATTGTACGAATGAAATTGAATGGATCGTACGAATGAATTAGAATGGATGGTAGGAAGGAATTAGAATGGATTGTGCGAATGAATTAGAAAGGATCGTACGAATGAATTAGAATGGATACATTCGTGCGAAAGAATTAGAATGGATTGTATGAATGAATTAGAATGGATCATATGAATGAATTAGAATGGATCGTGCGATTGAATTAGAATAGATCGTACGAATGAATTAGAATGGATCGTATGAATGGATCGTACGAAGGAATTAGTATGAATTAGAATGGATACATTCGTGCGAATGAATTAGAATGGATCGTACGAATGAATTAGAATGGATCGTACAAATGAGTAAGAAAGGATCGTACGAATGAAATAGATTGGATCGTACGAATGAATTAGAATGGATCGTGCTAATGAATTAGAATAGATCATACGAATGAATTAGAATAGATTGTGTGAATGAATTAAAATGGATTGTTTGAATAAATTAGAAATAATCGTATGAATGAATTAGAATGGATCGTGCGAATGAATTAGAATGGATCTTACGAATGAATTAGAATGGATCGTACGATTGAATTAGAATGGATCGTACGAATGAATTAGAATGGATACATTCGTGCGAATAAATTAGAATGGATCGTACGAATGAAATAGAGTGGATCGTACGAATGAGTAAGAATGGATCGTATGAATAAAATAGAATGGATCGTACGAATGAATTAGAATGGATCGTGCTAATGAATTAGAATTGATCGTATGAATGAATTAGAATGGATCGTATGAATGAGTAAGAAAGGATCGTACGAATGAAATAGAATGGATCGTACGAATGAATTAGAATGGATCGTGCTAATGAATTAGAATAGATCATACGAATGAATTAGAATAGATTGTCTGAATGAATTAAAATGGATTGTTTGAATAAATTAGAATATATCGTATGAATGAATTAGAATGGATCGTGCGAATGAATTAGAATGGATCTTACGAATGAATTAGAATGGATCGTACGATTGAATTAGAATGGATCGTACGAATGAATTAGAATGGATACATTCGTGCGAATGAATTAGAATGGATCGTACGAATGAAATAGAGTGGATCGTACGAATGAGTAAGAATGGATCGTATGAATGAAATAGAATGGATCGTACGAATGAATTAGAATGGATACATTCATGCGAATGAATTAGAATGGATCGTATGAATGAATTAGAATGGATCGTATGAATAAATTAGAATGGATCGTGTGAATGAATTAGAATGGATCGTATGAATGAATTAGAATTGATCGTATGAATGAATTATAATGGATCGTGCGAATGAATTAGAATGGATCGTACGAATGAATTAGAATGCATACATTCGTGCGAATGAATTAGAATGGATCGTACGAATGAGTTAGAATAGATCATACGAATGAAATAGAATAGATGGTACAAATGAATTAGAATAGATCGTACGAAGGAATTAGAATGGAGTGTGCGAATGAATTAGAATGGATCGTACGAATGAATTAGAATGGATCGTATGAATGAATTAGAATGGATCGTGCGAATGAATTAGAATGGATTGTACGAATGAAATAGAATGGATACATTCGTGCGAAAAAATTAGAATGGATTGTATGAATGAATTAGAATAGATCGTACAAATTAATTAGAATGGATCGTGCGAATGAATTAGAATGGATCATACGAATGAATTAGAATGGATACATTCGTGCGAATGAATAAGAATGGATCGTACGAATGAGTAAGAATGGATCGTACGAATGAAATAGAATGGATCGTACGAATGAATTAGAATGGATCGTGCTAATGAATTAGAATGGATCGTATGAATGAATTAGAATGGATCGTACGAATGAGTAAGAATGGATCGTACGAATGAAATAGAATGGATCGTCCGAAGGAATTAGAATGGATCGTGCTAATGAATTAGAATAGATCGTATGAAAGAATTAGAATAGATTGTGCGAATGAATTAGAATGGATCGTACGAAGGAATTAGAATGGATCGTTTGTTATGAATGAATTAGAATGGATCGTATGTATGAATTAGAATGGATACATTCATGGGAATGAATTAGCATGGATCATACGAAAGAATTAGAATGGATCCATTCTAATTCATTCGTACGATCCATTCTAATTCATTCAAACGATCAATTCTAATTCATTCATACGATCCATTCTAATTCATTCGCACGATCCATTCTATTTCATTATAATTCATTCGCACGATCCATTCTAATTCATTCATACGATTTATTCTAATTCATTCGTACGATCCATTCTAATTCATTCGCATGAACCATTCTAATTCATTAATACCATCCATTCTAATTCTTTCGTACAAATGTATCCAATCTAATTTATTCGTATGATCCACCCTAATTCCTTCGTATGATCCATTCTAATTCATTCGCATGAATGTATCCATTCTAATTCATTCGTACGAAAAATTCATTCATACGATCCATTCTAATTCATACGTACGATCCATTCTAATTCATTCATACGATCCAATCTAATTCTTCATATGATCCATTCTAATTCATTCGCATGAATGTATCCATTCTAATTCATTCGTACGATCCATTCTAATTCATTCACACAATCTATTCTAATTCATTCGTACGATCCATTCTAATTCATTCGCACGATCCATTCTAATTCATTTGCACGATCCATTCTAATTCATTCAAACAATCCTTTCTAATTCTTTTGCACGAATGTATCCATTCTAATTCATTTGTACGATCCATTCAAATTCTTTCGTACGATCCATTCTAATTCATTCGCACGAATGTATCCATTCTAATTCCTTCGTATGATCCATTCTAATTCATTCGCACGAATGTATCCATTCTAATTCATTCGTACGATCCATTCTACTTCATTCGTACAATCAATTCTAATTCATTCGCACGAATGTATCCATTCTAATTCATTCGTACGATCCATTCTACTTCATTCGTACAATCAATTCTAATTCATTCGTACGATCCATTCTAATTCTTTCGCACAAATGTATCCATTCTAATTCATTTGTACGATCCACCCTAATTCCTTCGTATGATCTATTCTAATTCATTCGCACGAATGTATCCAATCTAATTCATTCGTACGAAAAATTCATTCATACGATCCATTCTAATTCATTCGTACGATCCATTATAATTCATACGTACGATCCATTCTAATTCATTCATACGATCCAATCTAATTCATTCATACGATCCTTTCTAATTCACTCGCACAAATGTATCCATTCTAATTCATTCGTACGATCCATTCTAATTCATTCGCACAATTTATTATAATTCATTCGTACGATCCATTCTAATTCATTCCTACGATCCGTTCTAATTCATTCGTACGATACATTCTAATCCATTCTAATTCATTCATACGATCCACCCTAATTCCTTCATATGATCCATTCTAATACATTCGTACGATCCATTCTAATTCATTCATTCATACGATCCAATTCATACGTGCGAATGAATTAGAATGGATCGTATGAATGAATTCAAATGGATCGTACGAAGGAATTAGAGTGGATCGTACGAATGAATTAGAATGGATACATTCGTGCGAAAGAATTAGACTGGATTGTATAAATGAATTAGAATAGATCGTATGAATGAATTAGAATGGATCGTGCGAATGAATTAGAATGGATCATACAAATGATCTAGAATGGATCGTATAAATGAATTAGAATGGATCGTGCGAATGAATTAGAATGGATCATACGAATGAATTAGAATGGATACATTCGTGCGAATGGATTAGAATGGATCATACGAATGAGTAAGAATGTATCGTACGAATGAATTAGAATGGATCGTATGAATGAATTAGATTTGATCGGAATGGATCGTACGAATGAATTAGAATGGATACATTCATGCGAATGAATTAGAATGGATCGTATGAATGAATTATATTGGATCGTATGAATGAATTAGAATGGATCGTACGTATGAATTAGAATGGATTCATTCATGGGAATGAATTAGAATGGATCGTACATAGAATGGATCGTGCGAATGAATTAGAATGGATCGTACGAATGAATTAGAATGGATCGTATGAATGAATTCGAATGGATCGTATGAATGAATTAGAATGGATCGTGCGAATGAATTAGAATGGATCTTCCGAATGAATAAGAATAGATTGTGCGAATGAATTAGAATGGATCGTACGAATGAATTAGAATGGATACAGTCGGGCGAATGAATTGGAATAGATCGTATGAGTAAACTAGAATGGATCGCATGAATGAATTAGAATGAATCGTACGAATGAATTAGAATGGATCGTATGAATGAATTAGAATGGATCATACGAAGAAAATAGGGTGGATCGTACGAATGAATTAGAATGGATACATTCGTGCGAAAGAATTAGAATGGATCGTACGAATGAATTAGAATGGATTGTACGAATGTATCCATTCTAATTCATTCGTTTGTGCGATCCATTCTAATTCATTCGTACGATCCATTCTTACTCATTTGTACGATCCTTTCTAATTCATACGTATGATCCATTCTAATTCTCGTACGATACATTCGTGCGAATGAATTAGAATGGATCACATGAAGGAATTAGGGTGGATCGTATGAATGAATTAGAATGGATACATTCGTGCGAAAGAATTAGAATAGATTGTATGAATGAATTAGAATGGATCGTATGAATGAATTAGAATGGATCGTGCGAATGAATTAGAATGGATCATATGAATGAATTAGAATGGATCGTATGAATGAATTAGAATGGATCGTGCGAATAAATTAGAATGGATCGTACGAGTGAATTAGAATGGATATATTCATGCGAATGAATTAGAATAGATCGTACGAATGAATTAGAATGGATCGTGTGAATGAATTAGAATGGATCGTACGAATGAATTAGAATGGATATATTTGTGCGAATGAATTTGAATGGATCATACGAATGAGTAAGAATGGATCGTACGAATGAAATAGAATGGATTGTACGAATGAATTAGAATGGTTCGTGCTAATGAATTAGATTGGATCGTACGAATGAATTAGAATAGATTGTGCGAATAAATTAGAATAGATCATACGAATGAATTAGAATGGATCGTATGAATGAATTAGAATGGATCATGCGAATGAATTAGAATGGATCACATGAATTAATTAGAATGGATACATTCGTGCGAATGAATTAGAATGGATCGTACGAATGAGTAAGAATGGAACGTACGAATGAATTAGAATGGATCGTAAGCATGAAATGGAATGGATACATTCGTGCAAAAGAATTAGAAAGGATTGTACGAATGAGTTAGAATGAATCCATTCTAATTCATTCGCACGATACATTCTAATTCATTCACACGTATGTATCCATTCTAATTCATTCGTACGATCCATTCTAATTCATTCATACAATCCATTCTAATTCATTCGTACGATCCATTCTAATTTATTTGCACGATCCATTCTAATTTATTCGCACGAATGTATCCATTCTAATTCATTCGTATGATCCATTCTAATTCATTCGCACGATCCAATCTAAATCATTCACACGATCCATTCTAATTCATTCGTACGATCCATTCTATTTCATTCGTACGATCCATTCTTACTCATTCGTACGGATCGTACGAATGAGTAAGAATGGATCATACGAATGAAATAGAAGGGATCGTACGAATGAATTAGAATGGATACATTCGTGCGAATGAATTAGAATGGATCGTATGAATGAATTAGAATGGATCGTGCAAATGAATTAGAATGGATCGTACGAATGAATTAGAATGGATCGTATGAATAAATTCGAATGGATCGTGCAAATGAATTAGAATGGATCGTACGAATGAATTAGAATGGATACATTCGTGCGAATGAATTTGAATGGATCGTACGAATAAGTAAGAATGGATCGTACGAATGAAATAGAATGGATCGTATGAATGAATTATAATAGATTGTGCCAATGAATTAGAATGGATAGTACGAATGAATTAGAATAGATTGTGCGAATGAATTAGAATGGATCGTACGAATGAATTAGAATGGATACATTCGTGAGAAGGAATTAGAATGGTTCGTATGAATGGATCGTACGAAGGAATTAGAATGAATTAGAATGGATACATTCATGCGAATGAATTTGAATGGATCGTACGAATGGATTAGAATGGATCGTGCAAATGAATTAGAATGGATACATTCGTGCGAATGAATTAGAATGGATCATATGAATAAATTAGATTGGATCGTATGAATGAATTAGAATGTATCGTACGAATGAATTAGAATGAATTAGAATGGATCCATTCTAATTCCTTCGTACGATCTATTCTAATTCATTCCCATGAATGTATCCATTCTAATTCATATGTACGATCCATTCTAATTCATTCATAAGGTACGATCCATTCTAATTCCTTCGTATGATCCATTCTATTTCATTCGTATGATCCATTCTAATTCCTTCGTACGATCCAATCTAATTCATTCCCATGAATGTATCCATTCTAATTCATACATACGATCCATTCAAATTCATTCATACGATCCAATCTAATTCATTCATACGATCTATTCTAATTCATTCGCATGAATGTATCCATTCGAATTCATTCGTACGATCCATTCTAATTCATTCACACAATCAATTCTAATTCATTCGTGCGATCCATTCTAATACTTTCCAATTCATTCGCACGATTGTATGAATGAATTAGAATCGATCGTACGAATGAATTAGAGTAGATTGTGCAAATTAATTAGAATGGATCGTACGAACGAATAAGAATGAAGGAATTCGAATGGTTCGTACGAATGAATTAGAATAAATTGTGCGAATGAATTAGAATGGATCCTACGAATGAATGGATCATATGAATGAATTAGAATGGATACATTCGTGCGAATGAATTAGAATGGATCGCACGAATGAGTAAGAATGGATCGTACGAATGAAATAGAATGGATCGTACGAATGAATTAGAATGGATCGTGCTAATGAATTAGAATGGATCGTACGAATGAATTAGAATAGATTGTGCGAATGAATTAGAATGGACCGTGCAAATGAATTAGAATGGATCGTACGAAGGAATTAGAATGGATCGTACGAATGAATTAGAATGCATACATTCATGTGAATGAATTAGAATGGATGGTATGAATGAATTAGAATGGACCGTATGAATGAATTCGAATGGATCGTACGAATTATTTAGAATGGATACATTCGTGCGAATGAATTAGAATGGATCGTACGAATGAATTTGAATGGATCGTGCAAATGAATTAGAATAGATCCATTCTAATTAATAGAATTCATACGTACGATCCATTCTAATTCATTCATTCGTGCATACGATCCGTTCTAATTCATTCGCATGATCCAATCTAATTCATTCCCACGATCCATTCTAATTCATTTGTACGATCCATTCTATTTCATTCGTACGATCCATTCTAATTCATTTGCACAATCCATTCTAATTGATTCATACAATCCATTCTAATTCTTTTGCATAAATTATCCATTCTAATTCCTTCGTACAATCCATTCGAATTCCTTCGTACGATCCATTCTAATTCATTCGCACGAATGTATCCATTCTAATTCATTCGTACGATCCATTTGAATTCATTCATACGATCCATTCTAATTCATTCATACGATCCATTCTAATTCATTGGCACTAATGTATCCATTCTAATTTATTCGTACGATCCATTCTAATTCCTTCGTACGATCTATTCTAATTCATTCGTACGATCCATTTTAATTCCTTCGTATAATCCATTCTAATTCCTTCGTATGATCCATTCTAATTCATTCGCACGAATATATCTATTCTAATTCATTCGTACGATCCATTCGAATTAATTCATACGATCCATTCTAATTCATTTATACGATCCATTCTAATTCATTCGCACGAATGTATCCATTCTAATTCATTCGTACGATCCATTCTAGTTCCTTCGTACGATCCATTCTAATTCCTTCGTACGATCCTTTCTAATTTATTTGCGTGATCCATTCTAATTCATTCATACAATCCATTCTAATTCTTTTGCATGAATGTATCCATTCTAATTCATTCGTATGATCTATTATAATTCCTTCGTACGATCTATTCTAATTCATTCCGATGAATGTATCCATTCTAATTCATTCATACGATCCAATATAATTCATTCATACGATCCATTCTAATTTATTCGCATGAATGTATCCATTCTAATTCATTCGTACGATCCATTCGAATTCATTCGCACAATCTATTCTAATTCATTCGTACGATCCTTTCTAATTCATTACCACGATCCATTCTAATTCATTCGTACGATCGATTCTATTTCATTCGTACGATCCATTCTTTCTCATTCGTACGATCCATTCTAATTCATTCGCACGAATGTATCCATTCTAATTCATTCGTACGATCCATTCATTCGTACGATCCATTATAATTCATACGCACAATCTATTCTAATTCATTCGTACGATCCATTCTAATTCCTTCATTCTTATTCATTCGTACGATCCATTCTAATTCATTCGCACAATCTATTATAATTCATTCGTACGATCCATTCTAATTCATTGATACAATCGTACAAATGAATTAGAATGTATTAGAATAGATCGTACGAATGAATTAAAATAGATTGTGCGAATGAATTAGAATGGATCGTACGAATGAATTAGAATGGATACATTCGTGCGAATGAATTAGAATGGATCGTATAAATGAATTAGATTGGATCGTATGAATGAATTAGAATGGATCGTACGTATGAATTAGAATGGATACATTCATGGGAATAAATAAGAATGGATCATACGAATGAATTAGAATGGATCATACGATTGAAATAGAATAGATCGTACGAAGGAATTGGAATGGGTCGTATGTTATGAATGAATTAGAATGGATCGTACGTATGAATTAGAATGGAAACATTCATGGGAATGAATTAGAATGGATCATACGAAGGAATTAGAATGGATCCATTCTAATTCATTCTAATTCATTCGTATGATCCATTCTAATTCATTCAAACGATCCATTCTAATTCATTCATACGATCCAATCTAATTCATTTATACGATCCATTCTAATTCATTCGCACGAATGTATCCATTCTAATTCATTAGCACGATCCATTCTAATTCATTCATACGATCCATTCTAATTCATTCGCACGAATGTATCCATTCTAATTCATTCTAATTCCTTCGTATGATCTATTCGTACGATCCATTCTAATTCCTTCGAAAGAATGTATCCATTTTAATTCATTCGTACGATCCATTCTAATTCATTCGCACAATCTATTCTAATTCATTCGTACGATCCATTCTAATTCATTAGCACGATCCATTCTAATCCTTTCGTACGATCCATTCTATTTCATTCGTACGATCCATTCTTACTCATTCGTACGATCCATTCTAATTCATTCGCACGAATATATCCATTCTAATTCATTCGTACGATCCATTCTAATTCATTCGCATGATCCATTCTAATTCATTCATACGATCCAATCTAACTCATTCGTATGATCCATTCTAATTCATTCGCACGATCCATTTTAATTCATTCATACGATCCATTCTAATTCATTCATATAATCCATTATAATTCTTTCGGACGAATGTATCCATTCTAATTCATTCGTACGATCCACCCTAATTCCTTCTTATGATCCATTCTAATTCATTCGCACAAATGTATCCATTCTTATTCATTCATACGATCCATTCGAATTCATTCATACGATCCATTCTAATTCATTCATACGATCCATTCTAATTCATTCATACGATACATTCTAATTCATTCGGACAAATGAAATAGAATGGATCGTACGAATGAAATAGAATGGATCGTACGAATGAATTAGAATGGTTCGTATGAATGAATTAGATTGGATCGTGCGAATGAATTAGAATGGATCGTACGAATGAATTAGAATGCATACATTCGTGCAAATGAATTAGAATTGATACATTTGTGCGAATGAATTAGAATGGATCGTACGAATAAATTAGAATGGATCGTATGAATGAATTAGAATGGATCGTATGAATGAATTAGAATGGATACATACGTGCGAATGAATTAGAATGGATCGTGCGAATGAATTAGAATTGATCCATTCTAACTCATTCGTACAATCCTTTCTTATTCTTTTGCACGAATGTATCCATTCTAATTAATTCGTACGATCCATTCTAATTCATACGATCCATTCTAATTCATTCGCACGATCCATTCTAATTCATTCATACGATCCATTCTAATTCATTCGTACGATCCATTCTAATTCATTCGTACGATCGAATCTAATTCATTTGCACGATCCATTCTAATTCATTCATACGATCCATTCTAATTCATTCGTACGATCCATTCTAATTCATTCGTACGATCTAATCTAATTCATTTGCACGATCCATTCTAATTCATTCATACGATCCATTCTAATTCATTCGTACGATGCATTCTAATTCATTCGTACGATCTAATCTAATTCATTTGCACGATCCATTCTAATTCATTCATACGATCCATTCTAATTCATTCGTACGATCCATTCTAATTCATTCGTACGATCCATTCTTACTCATTCGTACGATCCATTCTAATTCATTCGCACGAAAGTATCCATTCTAATTCATTCGTACGATCCATTCTAATTCGTTCGCACGATCCATTCTAATTCATTCATACGATCCATTCTAATTCATTCATACAATCTATTCTAATTAATTCGTACGATCCATTCTAATTCCTTTGTACGATCCATTCTAATTTATTTGTACAATCCATTTTAATTCATTCGTACGATCCATTCTAATTCATTCGCACGATCCATTCTAATTCATTCGTACGATCCGTTCTAATTCATTCGTACGATCCAGTCTTACTCATTCGTACGATCCGTTCTAATTCATTCGTACGATCCGTTCTAATTCATTTGTACGATCCAGTCTTACTCATTCGTACGATCCATTCTAATTCATTCGCACGAATGTATCCATTCTTACTCATTCGTTTGATCCATTCTAATTCATTCGCTTGAATGTATCCATTCTAATTCATTCGTATGATCCATTCTAATTCATTCGCACGATGCATTGTAATTCATTCATACGATCAATTCTAATTCATTCGTACGATCCATTCTAATTCATTCGCCCGATCCATTCTAATTTATTCATTTGATCCATTCTAATTCATTCATACAATCCATTCTAATTCTTTCGCACGAATGTATCCATTCTAATTCATTCGTACGATCCACCCTAATTCCTTCGTATGATGTATTCTAATTCATTCGAACGAATGTATCCATTCTAATTCATTCGTACGATCCATTCGAATTCATTCATACGATCCATTCTAATTCATTCATACGATCCATTCTAATTCATTCGCACGAATGTATCCATTCTAATTTATTCGTATGATCCATTCTAATTCATTCGCACAATCTATTGCAATTCATTCGTACGATCCATTCTAATTCATTCGCACGATCCATTCTAATTCATTTGCACGATCCATTCTAATTCATTCATACAATCCATTCTAATTCTTTTGCACGAATGTATCCATTCTAATTTATTCGTACGATCCATTCTAATTCCTTCGTATGATCCATTCTATTTCATTCGTACGATCCATTCTAATTCCTTCGTACGATCCATTCTAATTCATTCCCATGAATGAATCCATTCTAATTCATACATACTATTCATTCTAATTCATTCATTCGATCCAATCTAATTCATTCATACGATCCATTCTAATTCATTCGCACGAATGTATCTATTCTAATTCAATCGTACGATCCATTCTAATTCATTCGCACAACCTATTCTAATTCATTCGTACGATCCATTCTAATTCATTAGCACGATCCATTCTAATTCATTCGTACGATCCATTCTATTTCATTCGTACGATCCATTCTTACTCATTCGTACGATCCATTCTTTTTCATTCGTACGATCCATTGTTACTCATTCGTACGATACAATCTAATTCATTCATACGATCCATTCTAATTCATTCATACGATCAATTCTAATTCATTCATACAATCCATTCTAATTCTTTCGCACGAATGTATCCATAATAATTCATTCGTACGATCCACCCTAATTCCTTCTTATGATCCATTCTAATTCATTCGCACGAATGTATCCATTCTAATTCATTCGTACGATCCATTCGAATTCATTCATACGATCCATTCTAATTCATTTATACGATCCATTCTAATTCATTTGCACGAATGTATCCATTCTAATTCATCCGTACGATCCATTCTAATTCCTTCGTATGATCCATTCTAATTTCTTCGTACGATCCATTCTAATTCATTTGCATGATCCATTCTAATTCATTCATACTATCCATTCTATTTCTTTTGCACGAATATATCCATTCTAATTCATTCGTATGATCTATTATAATTCCTTCGTATGATCCATTCTAATTCATTCCCATGAATGTATCCATTCTAATTCATACGTACGATCCATTCTAATTCATTCATACGATCCAATCTAATTCATTCATATGATCCATTCTAATTTATTCGCACGAATGTATCCATTCTAATTCATTCGTACGATCCATTCTAATTCATTCGCACAATCTATTCTAATTCATTCGTACGATCCATTCAAATTCATTACCACGATCCATTCTAATTCATTCATACGATCCATTCTATTTCATTCGTATGATCCATTCTTTCTCATTCGTACGATCCATTCTAATTCATTCGCACGAATGTATCCATTCTAATTCATTCGTATGATCCATTCATTCGTACGATCCATTATAATTTATACACACAATCTATTCTAATTCATTCGTATGATCCATTCTAATTACTTCATTCTTATTCATTCATACGATCCATTCTAATTCATTCGCACAATCTATTCTAATTTATTAGTACGATCCATTCTAATTCATTCATAAAATCGTACAAATGAATTAGAATGTATTAGAATGGATCGTACGAATGAATTAGAATAGATTGTGCGAATGAATTAGAATGGATCGTACGAATGAATTAGAATGGATACATTCGTGCGAATGAATTAGAATGGATCGTACGAATGAATTAGATTGGATCGTATGAATGAATTAGAATGGATCGTACGTATGAATTAGAATGGATACATTCATGGGAATGAATTAGAATGGATCGTACGAAGGAATTACAATGGATCATACGGATGAAATAGAATGAATTGTACGAAGGAATTAGAATGGATCGTACGTTATGAATGAATTAGAATGGATCTTACGTATGAATTAGAATGGAAACATTCATGGGAATGAATTAGAATGGATCGTACGGAGGAAGTAGAATGGATCCATTCTAATTCATTCTAATTCATTCGTACGATCCATTCTAATTCATCCATACGATCCATTCTAATTCATTCATACGATCCAATCTAATTCATTTATATGATCCATTCTAATTTATTCGCATGAATGTATCCATTCTAATTCATTAGCATGATCCATTCTAATTCATTCATACGATCTATTCTAATTCATTCGCACGAATGTATCCATTCTAATTCATTCTAATTCCTTCGTACGATCCATTCGTACGATCCATTCTAATTCCTTCGCAAGAATGTATCCATTTTAATTCATTCGTACGATCCATTCTAATTCATTCGCACAATCTTATCTAATTCATTCATACGATCCATTCTAATTCATTAGCACGATCCATTCTAATTTATTCGTACGATCCATTCTATTTCATTCGTACGATCCATTCTTACTCATTCGTACGATCCATTCTAATTCATTCGCACGAATGTATCCATTCTAATTCATTCGTACTATCCTTTTTAATTCATTTGCACGATCCATTCTAATTCATTCATACAATACATTCTAATTCATTCATACGATCCATTCTAATTCATTCGCACGATCCATTTTAATTCATTCATACGATCCATTCTAATTTATTCATATAATCCATTCAAATTCTTTCGCACGAATGTATCCATTCTAATTCATTCGTACGATCCACCCTAATTCCTTCTTATGATCCATTCTAATTCATTCGCACGAATGTATCCATTCTAATTCATTCGTACAATCCATTCGAATTCATTCATGCGATACATTCTAATTCATTCGCACAAATGAAATAGAATGGATCATACGAATGAAATATAATGGATCGTACGAATGAATTAGAATGGATCGTGCGAATGAATTAGATTGGATCGTGCGAATGAATTAGAATGGATCGTACGAATGAATTAGAATAGATACATTCGTGCGAAAGAATTAAAATGGATCGTGCAAATGAATTAGAATGGATCGTATGAATGAATAAGAATGGATACATACGTGCGAATGAATTAGAATGGATACATACGTGCGAATGAGTTAGAATGGATCGTGCGAATGAATTAGAATGGATCCATTCTAACTCATTTGTACAATCAATTCTATTTCTTTTGCACGAATGTATCCATTCTAATTAATTCGTACAATCCATTCTAATTCATTCGTACGATCCATTCTTACTCATTCGCACGATCTATTCTAATTCATTCATACGATCCATTCTAATTCATTCGTACAATCCATTATAATTCATTCGCACAATCTATTCTAATTCATTCGTACGATCCAATCTAATTCATTAGCACGATCCATTCTAATTCATTCATACGATCCATTCTAATACATTCGTACGATCCATTCTAATTCATTCGTACGATCCATTCTTACTCATTCGTACGATCCATTCTAATTCATTTGCACGAATGTATCCATTCTAATTCATTCGTACGGTCCATTCTAATTCATTCGCACGATCCTTTCTAATTCATTCATACGATCCATTCTAATTCATTATTATAATCTATTCTAATTAATTCGTACGATCCATTATAATTCCTTCGTATGATATATTCTAATTCATTCGTACGATCCCTTCTAATTCATTCGCACGATCTATTCTAATTCATTCGTACGGTCCATTCTAATTCATTCATACGATCCATTCTTACACATTCGTACGATCCATTCTTACTCATTCGTACGATCCATTCTAATTCATTCGCACGAATGTATCCATTCTTACTCATTCGTATGATCCATTCTAATTCATTCGCTTGAATGTATCCATTCTAATTCATTCGTATGATCCATTCTAATTCATTCGCACGATCCATTCTAATTCATTCATACGATCCATTCTAATTCATTCATACAATCCATTCTAATTTTTTCGTACAAATGTATCCATTCTAATTCATTCATAAGATCCACCCTAATTCCTTCGTATGATCTATTCTAATTCATTCACACGAACGTATCCATTCTAATTCATTCGTACGATCCATTCGAATTCATTCATACGATCCATTCTAATTCATTCATACGATCCATTCTAATTCATCCACACGAATGTATCCATTCTAATTCATGCGTACGATCCATTCTAATTCATTCGCACAATCTATTCTAATTCATTCGCACGATCCATTCTAATACATTCGCACGATCCATTCTAATTCATTTGCACAATCCATTTTAATTCATTCATACAATCCATTCTAATTCTTCTGCATGAATGTATCCATTCTAATTCATTCGTACGATCCATTCTAATTCCTTCGTACGATCCATTCTATTTCATTCGTACGATCTATTCTATTTCCTTCGTACGATCCATTCTAATTCATTCCCATTAATGTATCCATTCTAATTCATACGTACGATCCATTCTTATTCATTCATACGATCCAATCTACTTCATTCATACGATCCATTCTAATTTATTCGCACGAATGTATCTATTCTAATTCATTCGTACGATCCATTCTAATTCATTCGCACAACCTATTCTAATTCATTCGTACAATCCATTCTAATTCATTAGCACGATCCATTGTAATTCATTCGTACGATCCATTCTATTATATTCGTACGATCCATTCTTACTCATTCGTACGATCCATTCTATTTCATTCGTACAATCCATTCTTACTCATTCGTACGATCCAATCTAATTCATTCATACGATCCATTCTAATCCATTCATACGATCCATTCTAATTCATTCATACAATCCATTCTAATTCTTTCGCACGAATGTATCCATTCTAATTCATTCGTACGATCCACCCTAATTCCTTCGTATGATCCATTCTAATTCATTCGCACGAATATATCCATTCTAATTCATTCGTACGATCCATTCGAATTCATTCATACGATCCATTCTAATTCCTAATACATTCTAATTCATTCATACGATCCATACGAATTCATTCGTATGATGCATTCTAATTCATTCGTACGATCCATTTTATTTCATTCGTACGATCCATTCTTACTCATTCATACGATCCATTCTAATTCATTCGCACGAATGTATCCATTCTAATTCATTCAAACGATCTATTCTAATTTATTCGCACGATCCATTCTAATTCATTCATACGATCCATTCTAATTCATTCGTACGATCCATTCTTACTCATTCGTACGATCCATTCTAATTCATTCGCACGAATGTATCCATTCTAATTCATTCGTACGATCCATTCGAATTCATTCATACGATCCATTCTAATTCATTCATACGATCCATTCTAATTCATTCGCACGAATGTATCCATTCTAATTCGATCGTACGATCCATTCTAATTTATTTGCACAATCTATTCTAATTCATTCGTACGATCTATTCTAATTCATTCGCACGATCCATTCTAATTCATTTGTACGATCCATTCTAATTCATTCATACAATCCATTCTAATTCTTTTGCACGAATGTATCCATTCTAATTCATTCGTACGATCCATTCTAAATCCTTCGTACGATCCATTCTAATTCCTTCGTACGATCTATTCTAATTCATTCCCAAGAATGTATCCATTTTAATTCATACGTACGATCCATTCTAATTCATTCATACGATCCAATCTAATTCATTCTTACGATTCATTCTAATTCATTAGCACGAATGTATCCATTCTAATTCATTTTTACGATCCATTCTAATTCATTCGCACAATCCATTCTAATTCCTTCATATGAATGAATTAGAATGGATCGTATGAATGAATTAGAATGGATCGTGCGAATGAATTAGAATGAATTCGCACGAATGCGTAAGAATGGATCGTATGAATGAAATAAAATGATCGTATGAATGAATTAGAATGGATCGTGCGAATGAATTAGAATGGATCGTACGAATGAGTAAGAATGGATCGTACGAATGAAATAGAATGGATCGTATGAATGAATTAGAATGGATCCATTCGTGTGAAAGAATTAGAATGGATTGTATGAATGAATTAGAATGGATCGTATGAATGAATTAGAATGGATCGTGCGAATGAATTAGAATGGATCATACGAATGAATTAGAATGGATCGTACAAATGAATTAGAATAGCTCGTACGAATGAATTAGAATAGATCGTGCGAATGAATTAGGGTGGATCGTACGAATGAATAAGAATAGATTGTGCGAATGAATTAGAATGGATCGTGCAAAAGAATTAGAATGGATTGTATGAATGAATTAGAATGGATCGTATGAAGGAATTAGAATGGATCGTATGAAGGAATTAGAATGGATCGTGCGAATGAATTAGAATGGATAGTACGAATGAATTAGAATTGATACATTTGTGCGAATGATTTAGAATGGATCGTACGAATGAGTAAGAATGGATCATACGAATGAAATAGAATGGATACATTCGTGCGAATGAATTAGAATGGATCGTGCTAATTCATTCATACGATCCATTCTAATTCATTCGTACGATCCATTCTAATTCATTCGCACAATCTGTTCTAATTCATTCGTACGATCCATTCTAATTCATTCGCACGATCCATTCTAATTCATTTGCACGATCATTTCTAATTCATTCATACAATCCATTCTAATTCTTTCGCATGAATATATCCATTCTAATTCATTCGTACGATCCACCCTAATTCTTTCTTATGATCCATTCTAATTCATTCGTACGATCCATTCTAATTCATTAGCACGATCCATTCTAATTCATTCATACGATCAATTCTAATTCATTCGTACGATCCATTCTAATTCATTCGCACGATCCATTCTAATTCATTCGCACAATCTATTCTAATTCATTCGCATGATCCATTCTAATTCATTCATACGATCCATTCTAAATCATCCATACAATCCATTCTAATTCATACGATCCATACTAATTCATTCGCACGATTCATTCTAATTCATTCATACGATCCATTCTAATTCATTCGTACGATCCATTCTAATTCATTCGCACGATCCATTCTAATTCATTCATACGATCCATTCTAATTCATTCATACAATCCATTCTAATTCTTTCGCACGAATGTATCCATTCTAATTCATTCGTACGATCCACCCTAATTCCTTCCTATGTTCCATTCTAATTCATTCGCAGGAATGTATCCATCATAATTGATTCATACGATCTATTTGAATTCATTCATACGATCTATTCTAGTTCATTCATACGATTCATTCTAATTCTTTCGTACGATCCATTCTAATTCATTCGCACGAATGAATCCATTCTAATTCATTCGCACGATCCATTCTAATTCATTCATACCATCCATTCTAATTCATTCGTACGATCTAATCTAATTCATTCGCACGATCCATTCTAATTCATTCGTACGAGCCATTCTATTTCATTCGTACGATCCATTCTTACTCATTCGTATGATCCATTCTAATTCATTCGCACGAATGTATCCATTCTAATTCATTCGTACGATCCATTCTAATTCATTCGCATGATCCATTCTAATTCATTCATACGATCCATTCTAATTCATTCGTACGATCCATTCTAATTCATTCATACAATCCATTCTAATTCTTTCGCACGAATGTATCCATTCTAATTCATTCATACGATCTATTCTAATTCATTCGCACGATCCATTCTAATTCATTCATACGATTTATTCTAATTCATTCGTACGATCCATTCTAATTCATTCGTACGATCCATTCTAATTCATTCATACGATCCATTCTAATTCATTCGCACGAATGTATCCATTCTAATTCATTCGTACGATCCATTCAAATTCATTCGCATGATCCAATCTAATTCATTCGCACGATCAATTTTAATTCATTCGTACGATCCATTCTATTTCATTCGTACGATCCATTCTTACTCATTTGTACGATCCATTCTAATTCATTCGCACGAATGTATCCATTCTAATTCATTCGTACGATACATTCTAATTCATTCACACGATCCATTCTAATTCATTCATACAATCCATTCTAATTCATTCATACAATCCATTCTAATTCTTTTGCATAAATGTATCCATTCTAATTCATTCGTACGATCCATTCTAATTCCATCGTACAATCTATTCTAATTCCTTCGTACGATCAATTTAATTTCATTCGTATGATCTATTCTAACTACTTCGTACGATCCATTCTAATTCATTCGCAAGAATGTATCCATTCTAATTCATTCGTACGATCTATTCTAATTCATTCGCATGATCCATTCTAATTTATTCGTACGATCCATTCTAATTCATTCGTACGATCCATTCTAATTCATTCGCATGATCCATTCTAATTCATTCGTACGATCCATTCTAATTCATTCATACAATCCATTCTAATTCATTCGCACGAATGTATCCATTCTAATTCATTCGTACGATCCATTCTAATTCATTCGCACGATCCATTCTAATTCATTCATACGATCCATTCTAATTCATTCGTACGATCCATTGTAATTTATTCGCACAATCCATACTAATTCATTCGTACGATCCATTTTAATTCATTAGTACGATCCATTCTAATTCATTCGTACGATCCATTCTATTTTATTCGTAAGATCCATTCTTACTCATTCATACGATCCATTCTAATTTTATTTGCACGAATGTATCCATTCTAATTCATTCGTACGATCCATTCTAATTCATTCGACGATCCATTCTAATTCATTCATACGATCCATTCTAATTCGTTCATACGATCCATTCAAATTCATTCGTACAATCTATTCTAATTCATTAGCATGATCCATTCTAATTCATTCGTACGATCCATTCTATTTCATTCGTACGATCCATTTTTACTCATTCGTACGATCCATTCTAATTCATTCACACGAATGTATCCATTGTAATTCATTCGTACGATCCATTCTAATTCATTCGTACGATCTATTCTAATTCATTCATACGATCCATTCTAATACATGCTTACGATCCATTCAAATTCATTCGCACGATCCATTCTAATTCATTCATACGATCCATTCTGATTCATTCATACAATCCATTCTAATTCTTTCGCACGAATGTATCCATTCTAATTCATTCGTACAATCCACCCTAATTCCTTCGTATGATCCATTATAATTCATTCGCACGAATATATCCATTCTAATTCATTCATACGATCCATTCGAATTCATTCATACGATCCATTCTAATTCATTCATACGATCCATTCTAATTCATTCGCGCGAATGTATCCATTCTAATTCATTCGTACAATCCATTCTAATTCATTCGCACAATCTCTTCTAATCCATTTGTACGATCCATTCTAATTCATTCGCACGATCCATTCTAATTCATTTGCACGATCCATTCTAATTCATTCATACAATCCATTCTGATTCTTTTGCACGAATGTATCCATTCAAATTCCTTCGTACGATCCATTCTAATTCCTTCGTACGATCCATTCTTATTCCTTCATACGATCCATTCTATTTCATTCGTATGATCCATTCTAATTCCTTCGTACGATCCAATCTAATTCATTCCCATGAATATATACATTCTAATTCATAGGTACGTTCCATTCTAATTCATTCATACGACCCAATCTAATTCATTCATACGATCCATTCTATTTCCTTCGCACGAATGTATCCATTCTAATTCATTCGTACGATCCATTCTAATTCATTCTCAAAATCTATTCTAATTCATTCGTACGATCCATTCCAATTCATTAGCACGATCCATTCTAATTCATTCGTACGATCCATTCTATTTCATTCGTACGATCCATTCGTACTCATTCGTACGATCCATTCTATTTCATTCGTACGATCCATTCTTACTCATTCATACGATCCATTCTAATTCATTCATACGATCCATTCTAATCCATTCATACGATCCATTCTAATTCATTCATACGATTCATTCTAATTCATTCATATAATCCATTCTAATTCATTCGCACGAACGTATCCATTCTAATTCATTCGTACGATCCACCCTATTTCCTTTGTATGATCCATTCTAATTCATTCGCACGAATGTAACCATTCTAATTCATTCGTACGATCCATTCGAATTCATTCATCCGATCCATTCTAATTCCTAATACATTCTAATTCATTCGTACGATCTATTCGAATTCATTCGTACGATTCATTCTAATTCATTCGTACGATCCATTCTATTTCATTCGTACGATCCATTCTTACTCAATCGTACGATCCATTCTAATTCATTCGCACGAATGTATCCATTCTAATTCATTCGTACGATCCATTCTAATTCATTCACATGATCCATTCTAATTCATTCATACGATCCATTCTAATTCATTCGTACGATCCATTCTTACTCATTCGTGCGATCCATTCTAATTCATTCGCACGAATGTATCCATTCTAATTCATTCATACGATCCATTCGAATTCATTCATACGATCCATTCTAATTCATTCATACGATCCATTCTAATTCATTCGCACGATCCATTCTAATTCATTTGTACGATCCATTCTAATTCATTCATACAATCCATTCTAATTCTTTTGCACGAATGTATCCATTCTAATTCATTCGTACAATCCATTCTAATTCCTTCGTACGATCCATTCTAATTCCTTCGTACAATCTATTCTAATTCATTCCCATGAATGTATCCATTCTAATTCATACGTACGATCCATTCTAAATCATTCATACGATCCAATCTAATTCATTCATATGATCCATTCTAATTCATTCGCACGAATGTATCCATTCTAATTCATTCGTACGATCCATTCTAATTCATTCGCACAATCCATTCTAATTCCTTCGTACGAATGAATTAGAATAGATCGTATGAATGAATTAGAATAGATCGTTCGAATGAATTAGAATGAATTCACACGAATGAGTAAGAATGGATCGTACAAATGAAATAGAATGGATCATATGAATGAATTAGAATGGATCGTGCGAATGAATTAGAATGGATCGTAATGGATCCATTTGTGCGAAAGAATTAGAATGGATTGTATGAATAAATTAGAATGGATCGTATGAATGAATTAGAATGGATCGTGCGAATGAATTATAATGGATCGTACGAATGAATTAGAATGGATCGTACGAATGAATTAGAATAGATCGTGCGAATGAATTAGAGTGGATCGTACGAATGAATAAGAATAGAACGTGCGAATGAATTAGAATGGATCGTACGAATGACTTAGAATGGATCGTGCGAAAGAGAATGGATCGTACTAAGGAATTAGAATGGATCGTACGAAGGAATTAGAATGGATACATTCGTGCGAAATAGAATGGATCGTACAAAATAGAATGGTTCGTACAAAGGAATTAGAATAGATCGTGCGAAATAGAATTGATCGTACGAATGACTTAGAATGGATCGTGCGAAATAGAATGGATCGTACGAAGGAATTAGAATGGATCGTACGAAGGAATTAGAATGGATCGTACGAATGAATTAGAATGGAGACATTCGTGCAAAAGAATTAGAATGGATCGTTTGAATGAATTAGAATGGATCGTGCGATTGAATTAGAATTGATCGTACTAATGAATTAGAATGGATACATTTGTGCGAATGAATTTGAATGGCTCGTACGAATGAGTAAGAATGGATCGTACGAATCAAATAGAATGGATACATTCGTGTGAATGAATTAGAATGGAACATGCTAATTCATTCATACGATCCAATCTAATTCATTCGTACGATCCATTCTAATTCATTCGCACAATCTATTCTAATTCATTCGTACGATCCATTCTAATTCATTAGCATAATCCATTCTAATTCATTCGTACGATCCATTCTATTTCATTCGTACGATCCATTCTTACTCATTCGTACGATCCATTCTAATTCATTCATACGATCCATTCTAATTCATTCGTACGATCCATTCTAATTCATTCATATGATCCATTCTAATTCATTTGTACGATCCATTCAAATTCATTCGCACGATCCATTCTAATTCATTCATTCGATCCATTCTAATTCATTCATACAATCCATTCTAATTCTTTCGCACGAATGTATCCATTCTAATTCACTCGTACGATCCACCCTAATTCCTTCGTACGATCCATTCTAATTCATTCGCACGAATGTATCCATTCTAATTCATTCGTACGATCCATTCAAATTCATTCATACGATCCATTCTAATTCATTCATACGATCCATTCTAATTCATTCGCACGAATATATCCATTCTAATTCATTCGTACAATCCATTCTAATTCATTCGCACAATCTATTCTAATTCATTCATACGATCCATTCTAATTCATTCGCACGATCCATTCTTATTCATTTGGACGATCCATTCTAATTCATTCTTACAATCCAGTCTAATTCTTTTGCACGAATGTATCCATTCTAATTCCTTCGTACGATCCATTCTAATTCCTTCGTATGATCCATTCTATTTCATTCGTATGATCCATTCAAATTCCTTCGTACGATCCATTCTAATTCATTCCCATGAATGTAACCATTCTAATTCATAGGTACGATCCATTCTAATTCATTCATACAATCCAATCTAATTCATTCATACGATCCATTCTAATTCATTCGCACGAATGTATCCAGTCTAATTCATTCGTACGATCCATTCTAATTCATTCACACAATCTATTCTAATTCATACGTACGATCCATTCCAATTCATTAGCACGATCCATTCTAATTCATTCGTACAATCCATTCTATTTCATTCGTACGATCCATTCTTACTCATTCGTACGATCCATTCTATTTCATTCGTATGATCGATTCTTACTCATTCCTACGATCCATTCTAATCCATTCATACGATCCATTCTAATCCATTCATACGATCCATTCTAATCCATTCATACGATCAATTCTAATTCATTCATACAATCCATTCTAATTCTTTCGCACGAACGTATCCATTCTAATGCATTCGTAAAATCTACCCTAATTCCTTCGTATGATCCATTCTAATTCATTCGCACGAATGTATCCATTCTTATTCATTCATACGATCCATTCGAATTCATTCATATGATCCATTCTAATTCCTAATACATTCTAATTCATTCGTACGATCCATTCGAATTCATTCGTACGATACATTCTAATTCATTCGTACGATCCATTCTATTTCATTCGTACGATCCATTCTTACTCATTCGTACGATCCATTCTAATTCATTCGCACGAATGTATCCATTCTAATTCATTCGTACGATCCATTCTAATTCATTCGCATGATCCATTCTAATTTATTCATACGATCCATTCTAATTCATTCGTACGATCCATTCTTACTCATTCGTACGATCCATTCTAATTCATTCGCACGAATGTATCCATTCTAATTCATTCATACAATCTATTCGAATTCATTCATACGATCCATTCGAATTCATTCATACGATCCATTCTAATTCATTCGCACGATCCATTCTAATTCATTTGTACTATCCATTCTAATTCATTCATACAATCCATTCTAATTCTTTTGCACGAATATATCCATTCTAATTCATTCGTACGATCCATTCTAATTCCTTCGTACGATCCATTCTAATTCCTTCGTACGATCCATTCTAATTCATTCCCATGAATGTATCCATTCAAATTCATACGTACGATCCATTCTAAATCATTCATACGATCCAATCTAATTCATTCATACGATCCATTCTAATTCATTCGCACGAATGTATCGATTCTAATTCATATGTACGATCCATTCTAATTAATTCGCACAATCCATTCTAATTCCTTCGTACGAATGAATTAGAATGGATCGTATGAATGAATTAGAATAGATCGTGCGAATGAATTAGAATGGATCGTGCGAATGAATTAGAATGAATTCGCACGAATGAGTAAGAATGGATCGTACGAATGAAATAGAATGGAACATATGAATGAATTAGAATGGATCGTGCGAATTAATTAGAATGTATCGTACGAATGAGTAAGAATGGATCGTACGAATGAAATAGAATTGATCGTACGAATGAATTAGAATGGATCCATTTGTGCGAAAGAATTAGAATGGATTGTATGAATGAATTAGAATGGATCGTATGAATGAATTAGAATGGATCGTGCGAATGAATTAGAAAGGATCGTACGAATGAATTAGAATGGATCGTACGAATGAATTAGAATAGCTCGTATGAATGAATTAGAATAGATCGTGCGAATGAATTAGAGTGGATCGTACGAATGAATAAGAATAGATCGTGCGAATGAATTAGAATGGATCGTATGAATGACTTAGAATGGATCGTACGGAAGAGAATGGATCATACGAAGGAATTAGAATAGATCGTACGAAGGAATTAGAATGGATGCATTCGTGCAATATAGAATGGGTCGTACTAAATAGAATGGATCGTACAAAGGAATTAGAATGGATCGTACGAATGAATTAGAATGGATCGTACGAAGGAATTAGAATGGATCGTACGAATGAATTAGAATGGATACATTTGTGCAAAAGAATAAGAATGGATCGTTTGAATGAATTAGAATGGATTGTGCGAATGAATTAGAATGGATCGTACGAATGAGTAAGAATGCATCGTATGAATGAAATAGAATGGATACATTCGTGCGAATGAATTAGATTGGATCGTGCTAATTCATTCATACGATCCATTCTAATTCATTCGTACGATCCATTCTAATTCATTCGCACAATCTATTCTAATTCATTCGTATGATCCATTCTAATTCATTCGCACGATCCATTCTAATTCATTTGCACTTTCCATTCTAATTCATTCATACAATCCATTCAAATTCTTTCGCACGAATGCATCCATTCTAATTCATTTGTACGATCCTCCCTAATTCCTTCGTATGATCCATTCTAATTCATTCATACGATCCATTCTAATTCATTACCACGATCCATTCTAATTCATTCGTACGATCCATTCTAATTCATTCGTACGACCCATTCTATTTCATTCGTACGATCCATTCTAATTCATTCGAACAATCTATTCTAATTCATTCGTACGATCCATTCTAATTCATTCGTACGATCCATTCTAATTCATTCGCACGATCCATTCTAATTCATTCATACGATCCATTCTAATTCATTCGCACGAATGTATCCATTCTAGTTCATTTGTATGATCTACCCTAATTCCTTCGTATGATCCATTCTAATTCATTCGCACGAATGTATCCATTCTAATTCATTCGTATGATCCATTCGAATTCATTCATACGATCCATTCTAATTCATTCATATGATCCATTCTAATTCATTCGTACGATCCATTCTAATTCATTCGCACGAATGTATCCATTCTAATTCATTCGCACGATCCATTCTAATTCATTCGCACGATCCATTCTAATTCATTCGTACGATCCATTCTAATTCATTCATACAATCCATTCTAATTAATTCGTACTATCCATTCTAATTCATTCGCACAATCTCTTCTAATCCATTTGTACGATCCATTCTAATTCATTCGCACGATCCATTCTAATTCATTTGCACGATCCATTCTAATCATTCATACAATCCATTCTAATTCTTTTGCACGAATGTATCCATTCTAATTCCTTCGTATGATCCATTCTAATTCCTTTGTACGATCTATTCTAATTCCTTCATACGATCCATTCTATTTCATTTATATGATCCATTCTAATTCCTTCGTACGATCCAATCTAATTCATTCCCATGAATGTATCCATTCTAATTCATAGGTACGTTCCATTCTAATTCATTCATACGACCCAATCTAATTCATTCATACGATCCATTCTATTTCATTCGCACGAATGTATCCATTCTAATTCATTCGTACGATCCATTCTAATTCATTCACAAAATTTATTCTAATTCATTCGTACGATCCATTCCAATACATTAGCACGATCCATTCTAATTCATTCGTACGATCCATTCTATTTCATTCGTACGATCCATTCTTACTCATTCGTACGATCCATTCTATTTGATTCGTACGATCCATTCTTACTCATTCATACGATCCATTCTAATCCATTCATACGATCCATTCTAATCCATTCATACGATCCATTCTAATTCATTCATATAATCCATTCTATTTCATTCGCACGAACGTATCCATTCTAATTCATTCGTACGACCTACCCTAATTCCTTCGTATGATCCATTCTAATTCATTCGCACGAATGTATCCATTCTAATTCATTCCTACGATCCATTCGAATTCATTCATACGATCCATTCTAATTCCTAATACATTCTAATTCATTCGTACGATCCATTCGAATTCATTCGTACGATGCATTCTAATTCATTCGTACGATCCATTTTTTTCATTCATACGATCCATTCTTACTCAATCGTACGATCCATTCTAATTCATTCGCATGAATGTATCCATTCTAATTCATTCGTACGATCCATTCTAATTCATTCACATGATCCATTCTAATTCATTCATACGATCCATTCTAATTCATTCGTACGATCCATTCTTACTCATTCGTGCGATCCATTCTAATTCATTCGCACGAATGTATCCATTCTAATTCATTCATACGATCCATTCGAATTCATTCATACGATCCATTCTAATTCATTCATACGATCCATTCTAATTCATTCGCACGATCCATTCTAATTCATTTGCACGATCCATTCTAATTCATTCATACAATCCATTCTAATTCTTTTGCACGAATGTATCCATTCTAATTCATTCGTACAATCCATTCTAATTCCTTCGTACGACCCATTCTAATTCCTTCGTACAATCTATTTTAATTCATTCCCATGAATGTATCCATTCTAATTCATACGTACGATCCATTCTAAATCATTCATACGAACCAATCTAATTAATTCATACGATCCATTCTAATTCATTCGCACGAATGTATCCATTCTAATTCATTCGTACGAGCCATTCTAATTCATTCGCACAATCCATTCTAATTCCTTCGTACGAATGAATTAGAATGGATCGTATGAATGAATTAGAATGGATCGTTCGAATGAATTAGAATGAATTCACACGAATAAGTAAGAATGGATCGTACAAATGAAATAGAATGGATCATATGAATGAATTAGAATGGATCGTGCGAATGAATTAGAATGGATCGTACGAATGAGTAAGAATGGATCGTACGAATGAATTAGAATGGATCCATTTGTGCGAAAGAATTAGAATGGATTGTATGAATGAATTAGAATGGATCGTATGAATGAATTAGAATGGATCGTGCGAATGAATTATAATAGATCGTACGAATGATTTAGAATGGATCGTACGAATGAATTAGAATAGATCGTGCGAATGAATTAGAGTGGATCGTACGAATGAATAAGAATAGATCGTGCGAATGAATTAGAATGGATCGTACGAATGACTTAGAATGGATCGTGCGAAAGAGAATGGATCGTACTAAGGAATTAGAATGGATCGTACGAAGGAATTAGAATGGATACATTCGTGCGAAATAAAATGGATCGTACAAAATAGAATGGATCGTACAAAGGAATTAGAATGGATCGTGCGAAATAGAATGGATCGTACGAATGACTTAGAATGGATCGTGCGAAATAGAATGGATCATACGAAGGAATTAGAATGGATCGTACGAAGGAATTAGAATGGATCGTACGAATGAATTAGAATGGAGACATTCGTGCAAAAGAATTAGAATGGATCATTTGAATGAATTAGAATGGATCGTGCGATTGAATTAGAATGGATCGTACGAATGAATTAGAATGGATACATTCGTGCGAATGAATTTGAATGGATCGTACGAATGAGTAAGAATGGATCGTACGAATGAAATAGAATGGATACATTCGTGTGAATGAATTAGAATGGAACATGCTAATTCATTCATACGATCCAATCTAATTCATTCGTACGATCCATTCTAATTCATTCGCACAATCTATTCTAATTCATTCGTACGATCCGTTCTAATTCATTAGCACAATCCATTCTAATTCAATCGTACAATCCATTCTATTTCATTCGTACGATCCATTCTTACTCATTCGTACGATCCATTCTAAATCATTCGTACGATCCATTCTAACTCATTCGTACGATCCATTCTAATTCATTCATACGATCCATTCTAATTCATTTGTACGATCCATTCAAATTCATTCGCACGATCCATTCTAATTCATTCATTCGATCCATTCTAATTCATTCATACAATCCATTCTAATTCTTTCGCACGAATGTATCCATTCTAATTCATTCGTACGATCCACCCTAATTCCTTCGTACGATCCATTTTAATTCATTCGCACGAATGTATCCATTCTAATTCATTTGTACGATCCATTCGAATTCATTCATACGATCCATTCTAATTCATTCATACGATCCATTCTAATTTATTCGCACAAATGTATCCATTCTAATTCATTCGTACAATCCATTCTAATTCATTCGCACAATCTATTCTAATTCATTCGTACGATCCATTCTAATTCATTCGCACGATCCATTCTAATTCATTTGCACGATCCATTCTAATTCATTCTTACAATCCAGTCTAATTCTTTTGCACGAATGTATCCATTCTAATTCCTTTGTACGATCCATTCTAATTCTTTCGTACGAATGAAATAGAATGTATCGTACGAATGAGTAAGAATGGATCGTACGAATGAAATAGACTAGTTGGATCGATCCATTCTAATTCATTCGTATGATCCATTCTAATTCATTCATACGATCCATTCTAATTCATTCGTAATAATGTATCCATTCTAATTCATTGTGCGAATGAATTAGAATGGATCGTATGACTGAATTAGATTGGATCTTATGAATGAATTAGAATGGATCGTGCGAATGAATTACAATGGATCATACGAATGAATTAGAATCGTTACATTCGTGCGAATGAATTAGAATGGATCGTACGAATGAGTAAGAATGGATCGTACGAATGAAATAGAATGGATTGTACGAATGAATTAGAATGGATCGTGCTAATGAATTAGAATGGATCGTACAAATGTATTAGAATAGATTGTGTAAATGAATTAGATTGGATCCTACGAATGAATTAGAATGGATACATTCATGCGAATGAATTAGAATAGATCGTATGAAAGAATTAGATTAGATCGTATGAATGAATTCGAATGGATCGCACGAATTAATTAGAATGGATACATTGCAAAAGAATTAGAATGGATTGTATGAATGAATTAGAATGGATCGTGCAAATGAATTAGAATGGATCGTGTGAATGAATTAGAATGGATCGTACGAATGAATTAGAATGGATCGTACGAATGAATTAGAATCGATACATTCGTGCGAATGAATTAGAATGGATCGTATGAATGAATTAGAATGGATCATATGAATGAATTCGAGTGGATCGTGCGAATGAATTAGAATGGATCGTACGAATGAATTAGAATGGATCATATGAATGAATTAGAATGGATCGTGCGAATGAATTAGAATGGATCGCATGAATGAATTCGAATGGATCGTACGAATGAATTAGAATGGATACATTCGTGCAAATGAATTAGAATGGATCATACGAAGGAATTAGGATAGATTGTTCGAATGAATTAGAATGGATACATTCGTGCGAAAGAATTAGAATAGATTGTACGAATGAATTAGAATGGATCGTATGAATGAATTAGAATGGATCGTGCGAATAAATTAGAGTGGATCGTACGAATGAATTTGAATGGATCGTATGAATAAATTAGAATGGATCGTGCGAATGAATTAGAAGGGATGGTATGAATGAATTCGAATTAGAATGAATTAGAATGGATTGTATGAATGAGTAAGAATGAATCGTACGAATGAATTAGAATGGATCGTACGAATGAATTATAATGGATCATACGAATAAGTAAGAATGGATCATACGAATGAAATAGAATGGATCGTACGAATGAATTAGAATAGATCGTGCGAATGAAATAGATTGGATCATGCAAATTAATTAGAATGGATCATACGAATGAATTAGAATGGATACATTCGTGCGAATGAATTAGAATGGATCGTACGAATGAATTAGAATGGATCGTGCGAATGAATTAGAATGGATCGTACGAATGAGTAAGAATGGATCGTACGTATGAATTAGAATGGATACATTAATGGGAATGAATTAGAATGGATCGTACGAATGAATTAGAATGGATCGTGTGAATGAATTAGAATGGATCATACGAATGAATTAGAATAGATTGTGCGAATGAATTAGAATGGATCGTACGAATGAATTAGAATGGATACATTCATGCTAATGAATTAGAATGGATCGTATGAATGAATTAGAATGGATCGTACGTACGATCCATTCTATTTCATTCATACGATCCATTCTTACTCATTTGTACGATCCATTCTAATTCATTCGCACGATCCATTCTAATTCTTTCATACGATCCATTCTATTTCATTCGTACGATCCATTCTTACTCATTCGTACGATCCATTCTAATTCATTCGCACGAATGTATCCATTCTAATTCATTCGTACGATCCATTCTAATTCATTCGCATGATCCATTCTAATTCATTCATACGATCCATTCTAATTCATTCGTACGATCCAATCTAATTCATTCGCACAATCTATTCTAATTCATTAGTACGATCCATTCTAATTCATTAGCACGATCCATTCTAATTTATTCGTACGATCCATTCAGTTTTATTCGTACGATCCATTCTTACTCATTCGTACGATCCGTTCTAATTCATTCGCACGAACGTATCCATTATAATTCATTCGTACGATCCATTCTAATTCATTCGCACGATCCATTCTAATTCATTTATACGATCCATTCTAATTCACTCATACGATCCATTCTAATTCATTCGCACGAATATCTCCATTCTAATTCATTCGTACGATCCATTCTTATTCATTCGCACAATCTATTCTAATTCATTCGTACGATCCATTCTAATTCATTCGCACGATCCATTCTAATTCATTTGCACGATCCATTCTAATTCATTCATACAATTCATTCTAATTCTTTTGCACGAATGTATCCATTCTAATTCATTCGTACGATCCATTCTAATTCCTTCGTAGGATCCATTCTAATTTCTTCGTACGATCCATTCTATTTCATTCATATGATCCATTCTAATTCCTTCGTACTATGATCCATTCTAATTTATTCGTATGATCCATTCTAATTCATTAGCACGATCCATTCTAATTCATTCGTACGATCCATTCTAATTCATTAGCACGATCCATTCTAATTCATTCGTACGATCCATTCTATTTCATTCGTACGATCCATTCTTACTCATTCGTATGATTTATTCTAATTCATTCACACGAATGTATCCATTCTAATTCATTCGTACGATCCATTCTAATTCATTCACACGATCCATTCTAATTCATTCATACGATCCATTCTAATTCATTCATACGATCCATTCTAATTCATTCGTACAATCCATTCTAATTCATTCGTACGATCCATTGTAATTCAATCGTACGATCCATTCTAATTCATTCGTACGATCCATTCTAATTCACTCACAATCTATTCTAATTCATTCGTACGATCCATTCTTATTCATTAGCACGATCCATTCTAATTCATTCGTACAATCCATTCTATTTCATTCGTACGATCCATTCTTACTCATTCGTACGATCTATTCTAATTCATTCGCATGGTCAATTCTAATTCATTCATACGATCCATTCTATTTCATTCTTATGATCCATTCTTACTCATTCGTACGATCCATTCTAATTCATTTACACGATCCATTGTAATTCATTCGTACGATCTATTCTAGTTCATTCTTACGATCCATTCTAATTTATTCGCACGATTCATTCTAATTCATTCATACGATCCAATCTAATTCATTCATACGATCCATTCTAATTCATATGCACGAATGTATCCATTCTAATTCATTCGTACGATCTATTCTAATTCATTCGCACAATCTATTCTAATTCATTTGTACGATCCATTCTAATTCATTCGCACGATCCATTCTAATTCATTTGCACGATCCATTCTAATTCATTCATATAATCCATTCTAATTCTTTTGCACGAATGTATCCATTCTAATTCATTCATACGATCCATTCTAATTCCTTCGTACGATCCATTCTAATTCCTTCGTACGATCCATTCTAATTCATTCGCACGATCCATTCTAATTCATTCGTACAAACCATTCTAATTCTTTTGCACGAATGTATCCATTCTTATTCATTCGTACGATCCATTCTAATTCCTTCGTACGATCTATTCTAATTCCTTCGTACGATCCATTCTATTTCATTCGTATGATCCATTTTAATTCCTTCGTACGATCCATTCTAATTCATACGATCCATTCTATTTCATTCATACGATCCAGTCTAATTCATTCGCACGATCCATTCTAATTCATTCACACGAGCCATTCTAATACATTCGTATGATCCATTCTAATTCATTCGAACGATCCATTCGAATTCATTCATACGATCCATTCTAATTCATGCATACGATCCATTCTAACTCATTCGCATGAATGTATCCATTCTATTTCATTCGTACGATCCATTCTAATTTATTCACATAATCTATTCTAATTCATTCGTACGATCCATTCTAATTTATTCGCACGATCCATTCTAATTCATTCATACAATCCATTCTAAATCTTTTGCACGAATGTATCCATTCTAATTCCTTTGTACGATCCATTCTAATTCCTTCGTACGATCCATTCTATTTCATTCGTATGATCCATTCTAATTCCGTCGTACGATTCATTCTAATTCATTCCCATGAATGTATCCATTCTAATTCATACGTACGATCCATTCTAATTCATTCATACGATCCAATCTAATTCATTCATATAATCCATTCTAATTCATTCGTACGAATGTATCCATTCTAATTCATTCGTATGATCTATTCTAATTCATTCGAACAATCTATTCTAATTCATTCGTACGATCCATTCTAATTCATTAGCATGATCCATTCTAATTCATTTGTACGATCCATTCTATTTCATTTATACGATCCATTCTTACTCATTCGTACGATCCATTCTAATTCATTCGTACGAATGTATACATTCTAATTCATTCGTACGATCCATTCTAAGTCATTCGAACGATCCATTCTAAATCATTCATACGATCCAATCTAATTCATTCATACGATCCACTCCAATTCATTCGCACGAATGTATCCATTCTAATTCATTCGTATCATCCATTCTAATTCATTCGCATAATCTATTCTAATTCATTCGTACGATCCATTCTAATTCATTAGCACGATCCATTCTAATTCATTCGTATGATCCATTCTATTTCATTCGTATGATCCATTCTTACTCATTTGTACGATCCATTCTAATTCATTCGCACGAATGTATCCATTCTAATTCTTTCGTACGATCCATTCTAATTTATTCGCACGATCCATTCTAATTCATTCATACGATCCATTCTAATTCATTTGTACGATCCATTCTAATTCATTTGCACGATGCATTCTAATTCATTCATACGATCCATTCTAATTCATTCATACAATCCATTCTAATTCTTTCGCACGAATGTATCCATTCTAATTCATTCGTATGAACCACCCTAATTCCTTCGTATGATCCATTCTAATTCATTCGCACAAATGTATCCATTCTAATTCATTTGTACGATCCATTCGAATTCATTCATACGATCCATTCTAATTCATTCCTACGATCCATTCTAATTCATTCCTACGATCCATTCTAATTCATTCGCACGATCCATTCTATTTCATTCGTACGATCCATTCGAATTCATTCATACGATCCATTCTAATTCATTCGTACGATCCATTCTAATTCATTTGCACGATCCATTCTAATTCATTCGTACGATCCATTCAAATTCATTCATACGATCCATTCTAATTCATTCATACGATCCATTCTAATTCATTCGCACGAATATATCCACTCTAATTTATTCGTACGATACATTCTAATTCATTCGCACGATCCAATCTAATTCATTCACACGATCCATTCTAATTCATTCGTACGATCCATTCTAATTCATTCGTACGGTCCATTCTAATTCCTTCGTACGATCCATTCTATGAATGAATTAGAATTAGAATGGATACATTCTATTTCATTCGTACGATCCATTCTAATTCATTCGCACGAATGTATCCATTCTAATTCATTCGTACGATCCATTCGAATTCATTCATACGATCCATTCTAATTCATTCATAGTATCCATTCTAATTCATTGATACGATCCATTCTAATTCATTCGCACGAATGTATTCATTCGCACGAATGTATTCGGTCGCACAATCTATTCTAATTCATTCGTACGATCCATTCTAATTCATTAGCACGATCCATTCTAATTCATTCGTACGATCCATTCTATTTCATTCATACGATCGATTCTTACTTATTCGTACGATCCATTCTAATTCATTCGCACGAAGGTATCCATTCTAATTCATTCGTACGATCTATTCTAATTCATTTGCACGATCCATTCTAATTCATTCATACGATCCATTCTAATTCATTCGTACGATCCATTCTAATTTATTCGCACAATCTATTCTAATTCATTCGTACGATCCATTCTAATTCATTAGCACGATCCATTCTAATTCATTCGTACGATCTATTCTATTTCATTCGTACGATCCATTCTTACTCATTCGTACGATCCATTCTAATTAATTCGCACGAATGTATCCATTCAAATTCATTCGTACGATCCATTCTAATTCATTCACATGATCCATTCTAATTCATTCATACGATCCTTTCTAATTCATTCGTACGATCCATTCTAATTCATTCGCACGATCCATTCTAATTCATTCATACGATCCATTCTAATTAATTCATACAATCCATTCTAATTCTTTCGCATGAATGTATCCATTCTAATTTATTCGTACGATCCACCCTAATTCCTTCGTATGATCCATTCTAATTCATTCGCACGAATGTATCCATTCTAATTCATTCGCACGATCCATTCGAATTCATTCATACGATCCATTCTAATTCATTCATACGATCCATTCTAATTCATTCGCACGAATGTATCCATTCTAATTCATTCGTACGATCCATTCTAATTCATTCGCACAATCTATTCTAAGTCATTCGTATGATCCATTATAATTCATTCATACGATCCATTCTATAGAATGGATACATTCATGGGAATGAATTAGAATGGATCGTGTGAAGAAATTAGAATGGATCATACGAATGGATCATACGAAGGAATTAGAATGAATTAGAATGGATACATTCGTGCGAATGAATTAGAATGGATCGTGTGAACGAATTAGAATGGATCGTATGAATGAATTAGAATGAATTAGAACGGATTCATTCGTACGATCCATTCTTACTCATTCATACGAATGAATTAGAATGGACCCATATGAATGAATTAGAATGGATCATATGAATGAATTAGAATAGATCGTACGAATGAAATAGAATGGATCGTAAGTATGAATTAGAATGGATACATTCATGGGAATGAATTAGAATGGATCGTACGAAGGAATTAGAATGGATCATACGAATGAAATAAAATAGATCATATGAAGGAATTAGAAAGGATCGTACGAAGGAATTAGAATGGATCGTACGAAGGAATTAGAATGGATCGTACGAATAAATTAGAATGGATACATTCATGTAAAAGAATTAGAATGGATTGTATGAATGAATTAGAATAGATCGTGCGAATGAATTAAAATGTATCGTACGAATGAATTAGAATAGATTGTGCGAATGAATTAGAATGGATCGTACGAATGAATTAGAATGGATACATTCGTGCGAATGAATTATAATGGATTGTATGAATGAATTAGAATGGATCGTATGAATGAATTCGAATGGATCGTACGAATGAATTAGAATGGATACATTCGTGCGAATGAATTAGAATGGATCATATGAAGGAATTAGGGTGGATCGTACGAATGAATTAGAATGGATACATTTGTGCGAAAGAATTAGAATAGATTGTGCGGATGAATTAGAATGGATCGTGCGAATGAATTAGAATGGATCATATGAAGGAATTAAGGTGGATCGTATGAATGAATTAGAATGGATACATTCGTACGAAAGAATTAGAATGGATTGTGCGAATGAATTACAATGGATCGTGCGAATGAATTAGAATGGATCGTATGATTGAATTAGAATGGATCGTACGAATGAATTAGAATGGATACATTCGTGCGAATGAATTAGAATGGATCGTATGAATAAATTAGAATAGATTGTGCGAATGAATTAGAATGGATATTAGAATGAATTAGAACGGATCGTATGAATGAATTAGAATGGATCGTGCGAATGAATTAGAATGGATCGTACGAATGAATTAGAATGGATCGTATGAATGAATTCAAATGGATCATACGAATGAATAAGAATGGATACATTCGTGCGAATGAATTAGAATGGATCATACGAAGGAATTAGGGTGGATCGTACGAATGAATAAGAATGGATCGTACGAATGAATTAGAATGGATACATTCGTGCAAATGAAATAGAATGTATCGTACGAATGAGTAAGAATGGATCGTACGAATGAAATAGACTAGTTGGATCGATCCATTCTAATTCATTCGTACGATCCATTCTAATTCATTCATACGATCCATTCTAATTCATTCGTAATAATGTATCCATTCTAATTCATTGTGCGAATGAATTAGATCGGATCGTATGACTGAATTAGATTGGATCTTATTAATGAATTAGAATGGATCGTGCGAATGAATTAGAATGGATCATACGAATGAATTAGAATCGATACATTCGTGTGAACGAATTAGAATGGATCGTACGAATGAGTAAGAATGGATCGTACGAATGAAATAGAATGGATCGTACGAATGAATTAGAATGGATCGTGCTAATGAATTAGAATAGATCGTACGAATGAATTAGAATAGATTGTGTAAATGAATTAGATTGGATCGTACGAATGAATTAGAATGGATAAATTCGTGCGAATGAATTAGAATAGATCGTTTGAATGAATTAGATTGGATCGTATGAATGAATTCGAATGGATCGTACGTATGAATTAGAATGGATACATTCATGGGAATGAATTAGAATGGATCGTACGAAGGAATTAGAATGGATCATACGAATGAAATAGAATGGATCGTACGAAAGAATTAGAATAGATCGTACGAAGGAATTAGAATGGATCGTACGAAGGAATTAGAATGGATCGCACGAATTATTTAGAATGGATACATTGCAAAAGAATTAGAATGGATTGTATGAATGAATTAGAATGGATCGTGCAAATGAATTAGAATGGATTGTGCGAATGAATTAGAATGGATCGTACGAATGAATTAGAATGGATCGTACGAATGAATTAGAATAGATACATTCGTGCGAATGAATTAGAATGGATCGTATGAATTAATTAGAATGGATCGTATGAATGAATTCGAGTGGATCGTGCGAATGAATTAGAATGGATCGTACGAATGAATTAGAGTGGATCGTATGAATGAATTAGAATTGATCGTGCCAATGAATTAGAATAGATCGCATGAATGAATTCAAATGGATCGTACGAATGAATTAGAATGGATACATTTGTGCGAATGAATTAGAATGGATCATACGAAGGAATTAGGGTGGATTGTACGAATGAATTAGAATGGATACATTCGTGCGAAAGAATTAGAATAGATTGTATAAATGAATTAGAATGGATCGTATGAATGAATTAGAATGGATCGTGCGAATGAATTAGAGTGGATCGTACGAATGAATTAGAATGGATCGTATGAATAAATTAGAATGGATCGTGCGAATGAATTAGAATGGATGGTATAAATGAATTCAAATTAGAATGAATTAGAATGGATCGTATGAATGAGTAAGAATGAATCGTACGAATGAATTAGAATGGATCGTACGAATGAATTAGAATGGATCGTACGAATAAGTAAGAATTGATCATACGAATGAAATAGAATGGATCGTACGAATGAATTAGAATAGATCGTGCGAATGAATTAGATTGGATCATGCGAATGAATTAGAATGGATCGTACGAATGAATTAGAATGGATACATTCGTGCGAAAGAATTAGAATATATCATACGAATGAATTAGAATGGATCGTGCGAATAAATTAGAATGGATCGTACGAATGAGTAAGAATGGATCGTACGTATGAATTAGAATGGATACATTCATGGGAATGAATTAGAATGGATCATACAAATGAATTAGAATGGATCGTGGGAATGAATTAGAATGGATCATACGAATGAATTAGAATAGATTGTGCGAATGAATTAGAATGGATCGTACGAATGAATTAGAATGGATAAATTCATACGAATGAATTAGAATGGATCGTATGAATGAATTAGAATGGATCGTACGTACGATCCATCCTATTTCATTCGTGCGATCCATTCTTACTCATTTGTACGATCCATTCAAATTCATTCGCACGATCCATTCTAATTCATTCATACGATCCATTCTATTTCATTCGTACGATCCATTCTTACTCATTCGTACGATCCATTCTAATTCATTCGCACGAATGTATCCATTCTAATTCATTCGTACGATCCATTCTAATTCATTCGCATGATCCATTCTAATTCATTCATACGATCCATTCTAATTCATTCGTACGATCCAATCTAATTCATTCGCACAATCTATTCTAATTCATTAATACGATCCATTCTAATTCATTAGCACGATCCATTCTAATTCATTCGTACGATCCATTCAATTTTATTCGTATGATCCATTCTTACTCATTCGTACGATCCGTTCTAATTCATTTGCATGAACGTATCCATTCTAATTCATTCGTTCGATCCATTCTAATTCATTCGCACGATCCATTCAAATTCATTCATACGATCCATTCTAATTTATTCATACGATCCATTCTAATTCATTCGCACGAATATATCCATTCTAATTCATTCGTACGATCCATTCTAATTCATTCGCACAATCTATTCTAATTCATTCGTACGATCCATTCTAAATCATTCGCACGATCCATTCTAATTCATTTGCACGATCCATTCTAATTCATTCATACAATCCATTCTAATTCTTTTGCACGAATGTATCCATTCTAATTCATTCGTACGATCCATTCTCATTCCTTCGTAGGATCCATTCTAATTCCTTCGTACGATCCATTCTAATTTCTTCGTACGATCCATTCTATTTCATTCATATAATCCATTCTAATTCCTTCGTACTACGATCCATTCTAATTCATTCGTACGATCCATTCTAATTCATTAGCACGATCCATTCTAATTCATTCCTATGATCCATTCTAATTCATTAGCACGATCCATTCTAATTCATTCGTACGATCCATTCTATTTCATTCGTACGATCCATTCTTACTCATTCGTACGATTCATTCTAATTCATTCACACGAATGTATCCATTCTAATTCATTCGTACGATCCATTCTAATTCATTCGCACGATCCATTCTAATTCATTCATACAATCCATTCTAATTCATTCATACGATCCATTCTAATTCATTCGTACGATCCATTCTAATTCACTCACAATCTATTCTAATTCATTCGTAAGATCCATTCTAATTCATTAGCACAATCCATTCTAATTCATTCGTACAATCCATTCTATTTCATTCGTACGATCCATTCTTACTCATTCGTACGATCCATTCTAATTCATTCGCACGATCAATTCTAATTCATTCATACGATCCATTCTATTTCATTCATACGATCCATTCTTACTCATTCGTACGATCCATTCTAATTCATTCACACGATCCATTGTAATTCATTCGTACGATCTATTCTAATTCATTCGTACGGTCCATTCTAATTCATTCGCACGATCCATTCTAATTCATTCATATGATCCAATCTAATTCATTCATACGATCCATTCTAATTCATTCGCACGAATATATCCATTCTAATTCATTCATACGATCCATTCTAATTCATTCGCACAATCTATTCTAATTCATTTGTACGATCCATTCTAATTCATTCGCACGATCCATTCTAATTCATTTGCACGATCCATTCTAATTCATTCATATAATCCATTCTAATTCTTTTGCACGAATGTATCCATTCTAATTCATTCATACGATCCATTCTAATCCCTTCGTACGATCCATTCTAATTCATTCGCACGATCCATTCTAATTCATTCATACAATCCATTCTAATTCTTTTGCACAAATGTATCCATTCTAATTCATTCGTATGATCCATTCTAATTCCTTCGTACGATCCATTCTAATTCCTTCGTATGATCCATTCTATTTCATTCGTATGATCCATTTTAATTGCTTCGTATGATCCATTCTAATTCATACGATCCATTCTATTTCATTCATACGATCCAGTCTAATTCATTCGCATGATCCATTCTAATTCATTCACACGAGCCATTCTAATACATTCGTACGATCCATTCTAATTCATTCGAACGATCCATTCGAATTCATTCATACGATCCATTCCAATTCATTCATACGATGCATTCTAATTCATTCGCACGAATGTATCCATTCTATTTCATTCGTACGATCCATTCTAATTTATTCGCATAATCTATTCTAATTCATTCGTACGATCCATTCTAATTAATTCGCACGATCCATTCTAATTCATTTGCACGATCCATTCTAATTCATTCATACAATCCATTCTAATTCTTTTGTACGAATGTATCCATTCTAATTCCTTCGTACGATCCATTCTAATTCCTTCGTACGATACATTCTATTTCATTCGTATGATCCATTCTAATTCCTTCCTACGATCCATTCTAATTCATTCCCATGAATGTATCCATTCTAATTCATACGTACGATCCATTCTAATTCATTCATACGATCCAATCTAATTCATTCATATGATCCATTCTAATTCATTCGTACGAATATATCCATTCTAATTCATTCGTATGATCTATTCTAATTCATTCGCACAATCTATTCTATTTCATTCGTACGATCCATTCTAATTCATTAGCACGATCCATTCTAATTCATTTGTACGATCCATTATATTTCATTCGTACGATCCATTCTTACTCATTCGTACGATCCATTCTAATTCATTCGTACGAATGTATGCATTCTAATTCATTCGTACGATCCATTCTAAGTCATTTGAACGATCCATTCTAAATCATTCATACGATCCAATCTAATTCATTCATACGATCCATTCCAATTCATTCGCACGAATGTATCCATTCTAATTCATTCGTATGATCCATTCTAATTAATTCGCATAATCAATTCTAATTCATTCGTACGATCCATTCTAATTCATTAGCACGATCCATTCTAATTCATTCGTACGATCCATTCTATTTCATTCGTACGATCCATTCTTACTCATTTGTACGATCCATTCTAATTCATCCGCACGAATGTATCCATTCTAATTCTTTCGTACAATCCATTCTAATTCATTCGCACGATCCATTCTAATTCATTCATACGATCCATTCTAATTCATTTGTACGATCCGTTCTAATTCATTCGCACGATCCATTCTAATTCATTCATTCGATCCATTCTAATTCATTCATACAATCCATTCTAATTCTTTCGCACGAATGTATCTATTCTAATTCATTCGTCTGAACCACCCTAATTCCTTCGTATGATCCATTCTAATTCATTCGCACAAATGTATCCATTCTAATTCATTCGTACGATCCATTCGAATTCATTCATACGATCCATTCTAATTCATTCCTACGATCCATTCTAATTCATTCGCACGATCCATTCTAATTCATTCGTACGATCCATTCAAATTCATTCATACGATCCATTCTAATTCATTCGTACGATCCATTATAATTTATTCGCACGATCCATTCTAATTCATTCATACGATCCATTCTAATTCATTCATACGATCCATTCTAATTCATTCGCACGAATGTATCCATTATAATTTATTCGTACGATACATTCTAATTCATTCGCACGATCCAATCTAATTCATTCACACGATCCATTCTAATTCATTCGTACGGTCCATATTAATTCATTCGTACGGTCCATTCTAATTCCTTCATACGATCCATTCTATGAATGAATTAGAATTAGAATGGATACATTCTATTTCATTCGTACGATCCATTCTAATTCATTCGCACGAATGTATCCATTCTAATTCATTCGTACGATCTATTCGAATTCATTCATACGATCCATTCTAATTCATTCATAGTATCCATTCTAATTCATTCATACAATCCATTCTAATTCATTCGCACGAATGTATTCATTCACACGAATGTATTCATTCGCACAATCTATTCTAATTCATTCGCACGATCCATTCTAATTCATTAGCACGATCCATTCTAATTCATTCGTACGATCAATTCTATTTCATTCGTACGATCCATTCTTACTTATTCGTACGATCCATTCTAATTCATTCGCACGAATGTATCCATTCTAATTCATTCGTACGATCCATTCTAATTCATTCGCACGATCCATTCTAATTCATTCATACGATCCATTCTAATTCATTCGTACGATCCATTCTAATTTATTCGCACAATCTATTCTAATTCATTCGTACGATCCATTCTAATTCATTAGCACGATCCATTCTAATTCATTCGTACGATCTATTCTATTTCATTCGTACGATCCATTCTTACTCATTCGTACGATCCATTCTAATTAATTCGCATGAATGTATCCATTCTAATTCATTCGTACGATCCATTCAAATTCATTCACACGATCCATTCTAATTCATTCATATGATCCTTTCTAATTCATTCGTACGATCCATTCTAATTCATTCGCACGATCCATTCTAATTCATTCATACGATCCATTCTAATTAATTCATACAATCCATTCTAATTCTTTCGCATGAATGTATCCATTCTAATTTATTCGTACGATCCACCCTAATTCCTTAGTATGATCCATTCTAATTCATTCGCACGAATGTATCCATTCTAATTCATTCGCACGATCCATTCGAATTCATTCATACGATCCATTCTAATTCATTCATACGATCCATTCTAATTCATTCGCACGAATGTATCCATTCTAATTCATTCGTACGATCCATTCTAATTCATTCGCACAATCTATTCTAAGTCATTCGTACGATCCATTCTAATTCATTCGGACGATCCATTCTAATTAATTTGCACGATCCATTCTAATTCATTCATACATCCATTCTAATTCTTTCGCATGAATGTATCCATTCTAATTCATTCGTACGATCCATTCTAATTCATTCGAACAATCTATTCCAATTCATCTGTACGATCCATTCGAATTCATTCATACGATCCATTCTAATTCATTCGTATGATCCATTCTAATTCCTTCGCACGATCGATTCTAATTCATTCCCAAGAATGTATCCATTCTATAGAATGGATCGTACGAATGAATTAGAATAGATAGTATGAATGGATTATAATGGATCGTGCGAATGAATTAGAATGGATCGTACGAATGAATTAGAATGGATACATTCGTGTGAATGGATTAGAATGGATCGTACGTATGAGTAAGAACAGATCGTACGAAAGAAATAGAACGGATCATACGAATGAATTAGAATGGATCGTGCTAATGAATTAGAATGGATCGTACGAATGAATTAGAATGGATTGTGCGAATGATGAATTAGAATGGATCATGCGAATGAATTAGATTGGATCTTGCGAATGAATTAGAATTGATTGTACGAATGAATTAGAATGGATACATTCGTGAGAATGAATTAGAATGGATCGTATGAATGAATTAGATTGGATCGTATGAATGAATTAGAATAGATCATATGAATGAATTAGAATGGATTAGAATAGATCCCTTCTAATTCCTTGGTACGATCCATTCTAATTCATTCCCATGAATGTATCCATTCTAATTCATACGTACGATCCATTCTAATTCATTCATAACGTACGATCCATTCTAATTCCTTCGTACGATCCATTCTATTTTGTTCGTATGATCCAATCTAATTCCTTCGTACGATCCGTTCTAATTCCTTCGTACGATCCATTCTATTTCATTCGTATGATCCATTCTAATTCCTTCGTACGATCCATTCTAATTCATTCCCATGAACGTATCCATTCTAATTCATACGTATGATCCATTCTAATTCATTCATACGATCCAATCTAATTCATTCATACGATCCATTCTAATTTATTCGTACGAATGTATCCATTCTAATTCATTCGTATGATCTATTCTAATTCATTCGCACAATCTATTCTAATTTATTCGTACGATCCATTCTAACTCAGTAGCACGATCCATTCTAATTCATTCGTATGATCCATTCTATTTCATTCGTATGATCCATTCTTACTCATTCGTACAATCCATTCTAATTCATTCGCACGAATGTATGCATTCTAATTCATTCGTACGATCCATTCTAAGTCATTCGAACAATCCATTCTAATTCATTCATACGATCCAATCTAATTCATTCATACGATCCATTCCAATTCATTCGCACGAATGTATCCATTTTAATTCATTGTTATGATCCATTCTAATTCATTCGCATAATCTATTCTAATTCATTCGTACGATCCATTCTAATTCATTAGCACGATCCATTCTAATTCATTCGTACGATCCATTCTATTTCATTCGTACGATCCATTCTTACTCATTCGTACGATACATTCTAATTCATTCGCACGAATGTATCTATTCTAATTCTTTCGTACGATCCATTCTAATTCATTCGCACGATCCATTCTAATTCATTCATACGATCTATTCTAATTCATTTGTACGATCCATTCTAATTCATTCGCACGATCCATTCTAATTCATTCATACGATCCATTCTAATTCATTCATACAATCCATTATAATTCTTTCGCACGAATGTATCGATTCTAATTCATTCGTATGAACCACCCTAATTGCTTCGTATGATCCATTCTAATTCATTCGCACAAATGTATCCATTCTAATTCATTCGTACAATCCATTCGAATTCATTCATACGATCCATTCTAATTCATTCCTACGATCCATTCTAATTCATTCCTACGATCCATTCTAATTCATTCGCATGATCCATTCTAATTCATTCGTACGATCCATTCGAATCCATTCATACGATCCATTCTAATTCATTCGTACGATCCATTCTAATTCATTCGCACGATCCATTCTAATTCATTCGTACGATCCATTCGAATTTATTCATACGATCCATTCTAATTCATTCATACAATCCATTCTAATTCATTCGCACGAATGTATCCAATCTAATTTATTCGTACGATCCATTCTAATTCATTCGCACTATCCAATCTTATTCATTCACACGATCCATTCTAATTCATTCGTACGAACCATTCTAATTCATTCGTACGGTCCATTCTAATTCCTTCGTACGATCCATTCTATGAATGAATTAGAATTAGAATGGATACATTCTATTTCATTCGTACGATCCATTCTAATTCATTCGCACAAATGTATCCATTCTAATTCATTCGTACGATCCATTCGAATTCATTCATACGATCCATTCTAATTCATTAATACTACCCATTCTAATTCATTCATACGATCCATTCTAATTCATTCGCACAAATATATTCATTCGCACGAATATATTCATTCGCACAATCTATTCAAATTTATTCGTACGATCCATTCTAATTCATTAGCACGATCCATTCTAATTCATTCGTACGATCCATTCTATTTCATTCGTACGATCCATTCTTACTTATTCGTACGATCCATTCTAATTCATTCGCACGAACGTATCCATTCTAATTCATTCGTACGATCCATTCTAATTCATTCGCACGATCCATTCTAATTCATTCGTACGATCCATTCTAATTCATTCGCACAATCTATTCTAATTCATTCGTACGATCCATTCTAATTCATTAGCACGATCCATTCTAATTCATTCGCACGATCCATTCTAATTCATTCATACGATCCATTCTAATTAATTCATACAATCCATTCTAATTCTTTCGCACGAATGTATCCATTCTAATTCATTCGTACGATCCAACCTAATTCCTTCGTATGATCCATTCTAATTCATTCGTATGAATGTATCCATTCTAATTAATTCGCACGATCCATTCGAATTCATTCATACGATCCATTCTAATTCATTCATACGATCCATTCTAATTCATTCGCACGAATGTATCCATTCTAATTCATTCGTACGATCCATTCTAATTCATTCGCACAATCTATTCTAAGTCATTCGAACGATCCATTCTAATTCATTTGCACGATCCATTCTAATTCATTTGCCCGATCCATTCTAATTCATTCATACAATCCATTCTAATTCTTTCGCTCGAATGTATCCATTCTAATTCATTCGTACGATCCATTCTAATTCATTCGAACAATCTATTCTAATTCATTCGTACAATCCATTCGAATTCATTCATATGATCCATTCTAATTCATTTGTATGATCCATTCTAATTCCTTCGCACGATCGATTCTAATTCATTCCCATGAATGTATCCATTCTATAGAATGGATCGTACGAATGAATTAGAATAGATAGTATGAATGGATTATAATGGATCGTGCGAATGAATTAGAATGGATCGTACGAATGAATTAGAATGGATACATTCGTGCGAATGGATTAGAATGGATCGTACGAATGAGTAAGAATGGATCGTACGAAAGAAATAGAATGGATCATACGAATGAATTAGAATGGATCGTGCTAATGAATTAGAATGGATTGTACGAATGAATTAGAATGGATTGTGCGAATGATGAATTACAATGGATCGTGCGAATGAATTAGATTGGATCATGCGAATGAATTAGAATCGATTATACGAATGAATTAGAATGGATACATTTGTGCGAATGAATTAGAATGGATCGTATGAATGAATTTGACTGGATCGTATGATCGAATTAGAATGGATCGTATGAATGAATTAGAACGGATCATACGAATGAATTAGAATGAATTAGAATGGATCCCTTCTAAATCCTTCATACGATCCATTCTAATTCATTCCCATCAATGTATCCATTCAAATTCATACGTACGATCCATTCTAATTCATTCATAACGTACGATCCATTCTAATTCCTTCGTACGATCCATTCTAATTCCTTCGTACGATCCATTCTATTTTGTTCGTATGATCCATTCTAATTCCTTCGTACGATCCATTCTAGATCATTCCCATAAATGTATCCGTTCTAATTCATACGTACAATCCATTCTAATTCATTCATAAGAGCCAATCTAATTCATTCATACGATCCATTCTAATTCATTCGCACGAATGTATCCATTCTAATTCATTTGTAAGATCCATTCTAATTCATTCGCACAATCTATTTTAATTCATTCGTACGAGCCACTCTAATTCATTAGCATGATCCATTCTAATTCATTCGTACGATCCATTCTATTTCATTCGTACGATCCATTCTTACTCATTCGTACGATCCATTCTAATTCTTTCGCACGAATGTATCCATTCTAATTCATTCTTACGATCCATTCTAATTCATTCGTACGATCCATTCTAATTCATTCGTACGATCCATTCTAATTCATTCATACGATCCATTCTAATTCATTCGCACGATCCATTCTATTTCATTCGTATGACCCATTCTAATTCCTTCATACGATCCATTCTAGTTCATTCCCATGAATGTATCCATTCTAATTCATACGTACGATCCATTCTAATTCCTTCATACGATCCATTCTAATTCATTCATATGATCCATTCTAATTCATTCGCACGAATGTATCCATTCTAATTCATTCGTACGATCCATTTCGATCCAATCTAATTCATTCATACGATCCATTCTAATTCATTCGCACGATTGTATCCATTCTAATGCATTCCATTCGTGCGAATGAATTAGAAAGGATCATAAGAATGAATCGTGCGAATGAATTAGAATGGATTGTGCGAATGAATTAGAATGAATCGTATGAATAAATCGTGCAAATGAATTAGAATGGATCGTACGAATGAATTAGAATGGATTCATTCCCATGGATACATTCGTGCGAATGAATTAGAATGGATCGTATGAATGAATTAGATTGGATCGTATGAATAAATTAGAATGAATCGTACGTATGAATTAGAATGGATTCATTCGTGCGAATGAATTAGAATGGAACATACGACGGAATTAGGGTGGATCGTACGAATGAATTAGAATGGATACATTCGTGCAAAAGAATTAGAATGGATTGTATGAATGAATTAGAATGGATCGTATGGATGAATTAGAATGGATCGTGCGAATAAACTAGAATGGATCGTGCAAATAAATTAGAATGGATCGTACGAATGAATTAGAATGGATTATATGAATGAATTAGAATGGATCGTATGAATGAATTAGAATGGATTATATGAATGAATTAGAATGGATCGTATGAATGAATTAGAATGGATCGTGCAAATAAATTAGAATAGATCGTACGAATGAATTAGAATGGATCGTACGATTGAATTAGAATGGATCGTGCGAATAAATTAGAATGGATCGTACGAATGAATTAGAATGGATACATTCGTGCGAATGAATTAGAATGGATCGTACGAATGAGTAAGAATGGATCGTACGAATGAATTAGAATGGATCGAATGAATGAATTAGAATGGATCGTACAAATGAATTAGAATGGATCGTACGAATGAATTAGAATAGATAGTGCGAATGAATTAGAATGGATCATACGAATGAATTAGAATGTATACATTCGTGCGAATGAATTAGAATGGATCGTATGAATGAATTAGATTGGATCGTATGAATGAATTAGAATGGATCGTACGTATGAATTAGAATGGATTCATTCATGGGAATGAATTAGAATGGATCGTACGAAGGAATTAGGATGGATCTTCGAACGAAATAGAATGGATCGTTTAAAGGAATTAGAATGGATCGTTCGAAGGAATTAGAATGGATCATACGACTGAATTAGAAAGGATACATTCGTGCAAAAGAATTAGAATGGATTGTATGAATGAATTAGAATGGATCGTGCAAATGAATTAGAATGGATCGTGCGAATGAATTAGAATGGATCGTACGAATGAATTAGAATAGATTGTGCGAAAGAATTAGAATGGATCGTACGAATGAATTAGAATGGATACATTCGTGCGAATGAATTAGAATGGATCGTATGAATGAATTAGAATAGATCGTATGAATGAATTCGAATGGATCATACGAATGAATTAGAATGGATACATTCGTGCGAATGAATTAGAATGGATCATACGAAGGAATAAGGGTGGATCGTACGAATGAATTAGAATGGATACATTCGTGCGAAAGAATTAGAAAGGATTGTATGAATTAATTAGAATGGATCGTATGAATGAATTAGAATGGATCGTGCGAATGAATTAGAATGGATCGTACATATAAATTAGAATGGATTGATTCTAATTCATTCGTACGATCCATTCTAATTCCTTCATGCGATCCATTCTAATTCCTTCGTACGATCCATTCTAAATCCTTCGTACGATCCATTCTAATTCATTTGCATGATCCATTCTAATTCATTCATACAATCCATTATTATTCTTTTGCACGAATGTATCTATTCTAATTCATTCGTATGATCCATTCTAATTCCTTCGTACGATCCATTCTAATTCATTCCCATGAATGTATCCATTCTAATTCATAGGTACGATCCATTCTAATTCATTCATACGATCCAATCTAATTCATTCATACGATCCATTCTAATTCATTCGCACGAATGTATCCATTCTAATTCATTCGTACGATCCATTCTAATTCAATCGCACAATCTATTCTAATTCATTTGTACGAACCATTCTAATTCATTAGCACGATCCATTCTAATTCATTCGTATGATCCATTCTATTTCATTCGTACGATCCATTCTTACTTATTTGTACGATCCATTCTAATTCATTCGCACGAATGTATCCATTCTGATTCATTCGTACGATCCATTCTTACTCATTCGTTCGATCCATTCTAATTCATTCGCACGAATGTATCCATTCTAATTCATTCGTACGATCCATTCTAATTCATTCGCACGATATATTTTAATTCATTCATACGATCCATTCTAATTCATTCGTCCGATCCATTCTAATTCATTAGCATGATCCAGTCTAATTCATTCGCATGATCCATTCTTACTCATTCATACGATCCATTCTAATTCATACGATCCATTCTAATCCATTCTAATTCCTTTGTATGAATGAATTAGAATGGATCATACGAAGGAATTAGGGTGGATCGTACGAATAAATTAGAATGGATACATTCGTGCGAAAGAATTAGAAAGGATTGTGTGAATGAATTAGAATGGATCGTGTGATGAATTAGAATGGATCGTACGAATGAATTAGAATGGATCGTATGAATGAATTCGAATGGATCGTACGAATGAATTAGAATGGATCGTGCTAATGAATTAGAATGGATCGTACGAATGAAATAGAATGGATCGTACGAATAAATTAGACTGGATCGTGCTAATGAATTAGAATGGATCGTACGATTAAATTAGAATGGATCATATGAAGGAATTAGGGTGGATCGTACGAATGATTTAAAATGGATACATTCGTGCGAAAGAATTAGAATAGATTGTATGAATGAATTAGAATGGATCATACAAATGAATTAGAATGGATTGTGCGAATGAATTTGAATGGATCTTACGAATGAAATAGAATGGATCGTATGAATGAATTAGAATGGATCGTGCGAATGAATTTGAATGGATACATTCGTGCGAATGAATTAGAATGGATCGTACGAATGAGTAAGAATGGATCGTACGAATGAAATAGAATGGATCGTACGAATTAATTAGAATGGATCGTGCTAATGAATTAGAATGGATCGTACGAAGAATAAGAATAGATTGTGCGAATGAATTAGAATGGATCGTACGAATGAAATAGAATGGATACATTCGTGCGAATGAATTAGAATGGATTGTATGAATGAATTAGATTGGATCGTATGAATGAATTAGAATAGATCGTACGTATGAATTAGAATGGATACATTCATGGAAATGAATTAGAATGGATCGTACGAAGGAATTAGAATTGATCATACGAATGAAATAGAATGGATCGTACGAAGGAATTAGAATAGATCATATGAAAGAATTAGAATGGATCGTACGAAGGAATTAGAGCGAATGAATTAGAATGGATCGTACGAATGAGTAAGAATGGATCATACGAATGAAATAGAATGGATCGTATGAATGAATTAGAATGGATCGTATGAATGAATTAGAATGGATCGTATGAATGAATTCGAACGGATCGTACGAATGAGTTAGAATGGATACAGTCGTGCAAATGAATTAGAATGGATCATATCAAAGAATTAGGGTGGATCGTACGAATGAATTAGAATGGATACATTCGTGCGAAAGAATTAGAATGGATTGTATGAATGAATTAGAATTGATCGTATGAATGAATTAGAATGGATCGTGCGAATGAATTAGAATGGTTCGTACGAATGAATTAGAATGGATCGTATGAATGAATTAGAATGGATCGTGCGAATGAATTAGAATGGATCGTACGAATGAATTAGAATGGATACATTCGTGCGAATGAATTAGAATGGATCGTACGAATGAGTAAGAATGGATCATACGAATGAAATAGAATGGATCATACGAATGAGTAAGAATGGATCGTACGAATGAAATAGAATAGATCGTACGAATGAATTTGAATGGATCGTGCTAATGAATTAGAATGGATCGTGTGAATGAATTGTAATAGATTGTGCGAATGAATTAGAATGGATCGTACGAATGAATTAGAATGGATACATTCGTGCAAATGAATTAGAATGGATCGTATGACTGAATTAGATTGGATCGTATGAATGAATTAGAATGGATCGTACGTATGAATTAGAATGGATACATTCATGGGAATGAATTAGAATGGATTGTACGAAGGAATTAGAATGGATCATATGAATGAAATAGAATAGATCATACGAAGGAATTAGAATGGATCGTACGAAGGAATTAAAATGGATACTTCGTGCGAATGAATTAGAATGGATCATACGAGGGAATTAGGCTGGATCGTACTCTAATTCCTTCATACGATCCATTCGTACGATCCATTCTAATTCCTTCGTACGATCCATTCGAATTCATTCATATGATCCATTCTAATTCATTCATACGATCCATTCTAATTAATTCGTAGCATCCATTCTAATTTATTCGCACGATCCAATCTAATTTATTCGCACGATCCATTCTAATTCATTATTCGCACAATCTATTGTAATTCATTCGTATACTCTATTCTAATTCATTAGCACGATCCATTCTAATTCATTCGTACGATCCCTTCTATTTCATTCGTACGATCCATTCTTACTCATTCGTACGATCTATTCTAATTCATTCACACGAATGTATCCATTCTAATTCATTCGTACGATCCATTCTAATTCATTCGCACTATCCATTCTAATTCATTCACACAATTCATATGATCCATTCTAATTTATTCATACGATCAATTCTAATTCATTCGCACGATCCATTCTAATCCATTCGTACGATCCATTCTTACTCATTCGTACTATCCATTTTAATTCATTCGCACAAATGTATCCATTCTAATTCATTCGTACGATCCTTTCTAATTCATTCGCACAATCTATTCAAATTCATTCGTACGATCCATTCTAATTCATTCACACGATCCATTCTAATTCATTTGCACGATCCATTCTAATTAATTTATACAATCTATTCTAATTCTTTTGCACGAATGTATCCATTCTAATTCATTCGTACGGTCCATTCTAATTCCTTCGTACGATCCATTCTAATTCATTCGCACGATCCATTCTAATTCATTTATACGATCCATTCTAATTCATTCATACAATCCATTCTAATTCTTTCGCACTAATGTATCCATTCTAATTCATTCGTACGATCCACTCTAATTTCTTTGTACAATCCATTCTAATTCATTCGTACGATCCATTCTAATTCATTCACACGATCCATTCTAATTCTTTCGCACGAATGTATCCATTCTAATTCATTCGTACGATCCACCCTAATTTCTTCGTATGATCCATTCTAATTCATTCGTATGATCCATTCTAATTCATTCGTACGACCTATTCTAATTCATTCATACGATCCATTCTAATTCATTCGCACGAATGTATCCATTCGAATTCATTCATACGATCCATTCTAATTCATTCATACGATCCATTCTAATTCATTCGCACGAATGTATCCATTCTAATTCATTCATACGATCCATTCGAATTCATTCATACGATCCATTCTAATTCATTCGTACGATCCATTCTAATTCTTTCGTATGAATGTATCCATTCTAATTCATTCGTACGATCTATTCTAATTGATTCGCACGAATGTATCCATTCTAATTCATTCGTACGATCCATTCGAATTCATTCATACGATCCATTCTAATTCATTCATACGATCCATTCTAATTTATTCGCACGAATGTATCCATTCTAATTCATTCATACGATCCATTCTAATTCATTTGTACGATCCATTCTAATTCATTCATACAATCTATTCTAATTCTTTTGCACGAATGTATCCATTCTAATTCATTCGTACGATCCATTCTAATTTCTTCGTACAATCCATTCTAATTCCTTCGTACGATCCATTTGAATTCCTTCGTACGATCCATTCTAATTCATTCCCATGAATGTATCCATTCTAATTCATACGTACGATCCATTCTAATTCATTCATACGATCCAATTCATACGTACGAATAAATTAGATTGTGCGAGTGAATTAGAATGGATCGTACGAATGAATTAGAATGGATTAGATTGGATCGTACGAAGGAATTAGAATGGATCATACAAATGAAATAGAATAGATCGTACGATCCATTCTAATTCATTCGTACAATCCATTCTAATTCAATCATATGATCCATTCTAATTTATTCATACGATCCAATCTAATTCATTCGTACGATCCATTCTATTTCATTGGTACGATCCATTCTAATTCATTCGTGCGATCCATTCTAATTCATTCGTACGATCCATTCTAATTCCTTCGTAAGATCCATTCTGTTTCATTCGTATGATCCATTCTAATTCCTTTGTACGATCCATTCTAATTCATTCCCATGAATGTATCCATTCTAATTCCTTCGTACGATCCATTCTAATTCCTTCGTACGATCCATTCTAATTCATTCGCACGATCCATTCTAATTCATTCATACAATCCATTGTAATTCCTTCATACGATCCATTCTAATTCATTCGTACGATCCATTCTAATTCATTCGTACGATCCATTCTAATTCATTCATACGATCCATTCTAATTCATTCGCACGAATGTATCCATTCTAATTAATTCGTACGATCCATTCTAATTCATTTGCACAATCTATTCTAATTCATTTATACGATCCATTCTAATTCATTCGCACGATCCATTCTAATTCATTTGCACGATCCATTCTAATTCATTTATATAATCCATTCTAATTCTTTTGCACGAATGTATCCATTCTAATTCATTTGCACGATCCGTTCTAATTCCTTCGTACAATCCATTCTAATTCATTCGCACGATCCATTCTAATTCATTCATACAATCCATTCTTATTCTTTTGCACGAATGTATCCATTCTAATTCATTCGTACGATCCATTCTAATTCCTTCGTATGATTCATTCTAATTCCTTCATACGATCCATTCAATTTCATTCATACGATCCAGTCTAATTCGTTCACACGATACATTCTAATTCATTCACACGAGCCATTCTAATACATTCATACGATCCATTCTAATTCATTCGAACGATCCATTCGAATTCATTCATATGATCCATTCTAATTCATTCATACGATCCATTCTAATTCATTCACACGAATGTATCAATTCTAATTTATTTGTACGATCCATTCTAATTTATTCGTACGATCCATTCTAATTCCTTCGTAGGATCCATTCTAATTCATTCGTACGATCCATTCTAATTCATTTGCACAATCCATTCTAATTCATTCATACAATCCATTCTAATTCTTTTGCACTAATGTATCCATTCTAATTCCTTCGTACGATCCACCCTAATCCCTTCGTATGATCCATTCTAATTCATTCGCACAAATGTATCCATTCTAATTCATTCGCACGATCCATTCGAATTCATTCATACGATCCATTCTAATTCATTCATACGATCCATTCTAATTCATTCGTACGATCCATTCTAATTCATTCGCACAATCTATTCTAAGTCACTCGTACGATCCATTCTAATTCATTCGCACGATCAATTCTAATTCATTCGAACAATCTATTCTAATTCATTCATACACTCCATTCGAATTCATTCATACGATCCATTCTAATTCATTCGTATGATCCATTCTAATTCCTTCGCACGGTCGATTCTAATTCATTCCCATGAATGTATCCATTCTAAAGAATGGATCGTATGAATGAATTAGAATCGATAGTATGAATGGATTATAATGGATCGTGCCAATGAATTAGAATGGATCGTGCGAATGAATTAGAATGGATCGTACGAATGAATTAGAATGGATACATTCGTGCGAATGGATTAGAATGAATCGTACGAATGAGTAAGAATGGATCGTACGAAAGAAATAGAATGGATCATACGAATGAATTAGAATGGATCGTGCTAATGAATTAGAATGGATCGTACGAATGAATTAGAATGGATTGTGCGAATGATGAATGGATCGTGCGAATGAATTAGATTGGATCATGCGAATGAATTAGAATCGATTGCACGAATGAATTAGAATGGATACATTCGTGCGAATGAATTAGAATGGATCGTATGACTGAATTAGATTGGATCGTATGAATAAATTAGAATGGATCGTATGAATGAATTTGAATGGATCGTACGAATGAATTAGAATGAATTAGAATGGATCCCTTCTAATTCCTTCGTATGATCCATTCTAATTAATTCCCATGAATGTATCCATTCTAATTTATACGTACGATCCATTCTAATTCATTCATAACGTACGATCCATTCTAATTCCTTCGTACGATCCATTCTATTTTGTTTGTATGATCTATTCTAATTCCTTCGTACGATCCATTCCAGATCATTCCTATGAATGTATGCATTCTAATTCATACGTACGATCCATTCTAATTCATTCATACGATTCAATCTAATTCATTCATACGATCCATTCTAATTCATTCGCACGAATGTATCCATTCTAATTCATTTGTAAGATCCATTCTAATTCATTCTCACAATCTATTCTAATTCATTCGTACGAGCCACTCTAATTCATTAGCACGATCCATTCTAATTCATTCGTACGATCCATTCTATTTCATTCGTACGATCCATCCTTACTCATTCATACGATCCATTCTAATTCATTCGCACGAATGTATCCATTCTAATTCATTCTTACGATCCATTCTAATTCATTCGTACGATCCATTCTAATTCATTCATACAATCCATTCTAATACGTTCGTACGATCCATTCTAATTCATTCGCACGATCCATTCTATTTTATTCGTATGACCCATTCTAATTCCTTCATACGATCCATTCTAGTTCATTCCCATGAATGTATCCATTCTAATTCATACGTACGATCCATTCTAATTCCTTCATACGATCCATTCTATTTCATTCATACGATCCATTCTAATTCATTCGCACGAATGTATCCATTCTAATTCATTCGTACGATCCATTCCGATCCAATCTAATTCATTCATACGATCCATTCTAATTCATTCGCACGAATGTATCCATTCTAATTCATTCCATTCGTGTGAAAGAATTAGAATGGATCATACGAATGAATCGTGCGAATGAATTAGAATGGATTGTGCGAATGAATTAGAATGAATCGTATGAATAAATCGTGCAAATGAATTAGAATGGATCGTACGAATGAATTAGAATGGATCGTACTAATGAATTAGAATGGATTCATTCCCATGGATACATTCGTGCTAATGAATTAGAATGGATCGTATGAATGAATTAGATTGGATCGTATGAATGAATTAGAATGGATCGTACGTATGAATTAGAATGGATACATTCGTGCGAATGAATTAGAATGGATCATACGAAGGAATTAGGGTGGATCGTACGAATGAATTAGAATGGATACATTCGTGCAAAAGAATTAGAATGTATTGTATGAATGAATTAGAATGGATCGTATGAATGAATTAGAATGGATCGTGCGAATGAATTAGAATAGAATGGATCCATTATAATTCATTCGTACTATCCATTCTAATTCCTTCGTATGATCCATTCTAATTCATTCGCATGAATGTATCCATTCTAATTCATTCGTACGATCCATTCGAATTCATTCATACGATCCATTCTAATTCATCGTACGATCCATTCTAATTCATTCGCACGATCCATTCTTATTCATTCATACGATCCATTCTAATTCATTCATACAATCCATTCTAATTCTTTTGCACGAATGTATCCATTCTAATTCATTCGTACGATCCACCCTAATTCCTTCGTATGATCCATTCTAATTCATTCGCACGAATGTATCCATTCAAATTCATTCGTACGATCCATTCGAATTCATTCATACGATCCATTCTAATTCATTCATACGATCCATTCTAATTCATTCGCACGAATGTATCCATTCTAATTCATTCGTACGATCCAATCTAATTCATTCGCACGATCCAATCTAATTCATTCGCACGATCCATTCTAATTCATTCGTACGATCCATTCTATTTCATTTGTACGATCCATTCTTACTCATTCATACGATCTATTCTAATTGTTTCGCACGAATGTATCCTTATTCGCACGATCCATTTCTAAATCATTTCATACGATCCATTCTATTTCTTTCGTACGATCCATTCTTACTTATTCGTACAATCCATTCTAATTCATTCGCATGATCCAATCTAATTCATTCGCACGATCCATTCTAATTCATTCGTATGATCCATTCTGTTGCAGTCGTACGATCCATTCTTACTCATTTGTACGATCCATTCTAATTCATTCACACGAATGTATCCATTCTAATTCATTCGTACGATCCATTCATTCGTACGATCCATTCTAATTCATTCGTATGATCCATTCTAATTCATTCGCACGATCCATTCTAATTCATTCATACGATCCATTCTAATTCATTCGCACGATCCATTCTAATTCACTCGTAATTCGTTCGCATGATCATTCAGGAGTTTACGTTGTGGCCTCAGACTTTGTATTTGGTTAAATACAAAGGTGCACCTTTGAATGAATTAGAATGGATCACACAGGGTCTCCCCACGATCAACTAACGTTCAAAGGTGCACGTTTGTATTCAACCAAATACAAAGTCTGAGGCCGCAACCTAAACACCTGAATGATCGTGCGAATGAATTACGAATGAATTAGAATAGATTGTGCGAATGAATTAGAATGTATCGTGCGAATGAATTAGAATGGATCGTACGAATGAATTAGAATGGATCGTGCGAATGAATTAGAATGGATCGTATGAATGAATTAGAATGGATATTTTCGTGCGAATGAATTATAATGGATCGTACCAATGAGTAAGAATGGATCGTACGAATGAAATAGAATGGATCGTACGAATGAATTAGAATGGATCATGCTAAAGAAATTAGAATGGATCGTACGAATGAATTAGAATAGATCATGCGAATGAATTAGAATGGATCGTACGAATGAATTAGAATGGATACATTCGTGCGAATGAATTAGAATGGATCGTATGAATGAATTAGAATGGATCGTATGAATGAATTTGAATGGATCGTACGAATGAATTAGAATGGATCATACGAAGGAATTAGGGTGGATCGTACGAATGAATTAGAATGGATACATTCGTGCGAAAGAATTAGAATGGATTGTATGAATAAATTAGAATGGATCGTATGAATGAATTAGAATGGATCGTGTGAATGAATTAGAATGGATTATGCTAATGAGTAAGAATGGATCGTACGAATGAAATAGAATGGATCGTATGAATGAATTAGAATGGATCGTGGTAATGAATTAGAATGGATCGTACGAATCAATTAGAATAGATTGTGCGAATGAATTAGAATGGATCGTGCGAATAAATTAGAATGGATACATTTGTGCGAATGAATTAGAATGGTTCGTATGAATGAATTAGAATGGATTGTATGAATGAATTCGAATGGATCGTACGAATGAATTAGAATGGATACATTCGTGCGAATGAATTAGAATGGATCATGTTGGGGGTAGCTGAAATCTGCCCTGGAGTTCGCACCCCCCCCCCGTGCTCACCAAATCACCTTGACAGGGAGCGAGATCCACATTGGGCTGAAGGGGCCTAGGCCAAGAGCACTCTTAGGAGCTCGCCTAAGCTCGCTGGAGCTCGCCTGAGATCGCCCAGGAGCTCGCCTAAGCTCGCTCAGGAGCGCGCTAAGCTCACCCAGGAGCTCGCCAAGCTCGCCTAGGAGCTCGCCTAAGCTCGCTCAGGAGCTCGCCAAGCCCGCGCGAGAACTCGCTTGCAGTGACAGCGGGAGTTAAACCGTCATGCATAACGAAGACACCGGCATCGCAAACGCCCCTAGCTCGCGCAGGAGCTCGCCCCTAGCTCGCGCAGGAGCTCGCCCAAGCTCGCGAAGGAGCTCGTCCAAGCTCGCTCAGGAGCTCGCCCAAGCTCGCCAGAATTCCCCAGTTTATCGAAGAGGTTGCTCCCGCGAGGTCCGACTCTTGATAGATGTGGAAGAGAAGGCGGAGCAATGGAGGGCGGGCTCACCTTAGCTCCCCATCGGAGGTCGCCCACAATGTATGAGAGGATGCCAGGTGTCAAAACCCCACGGAAGCTACGCGGACAAACGTGGTCCATGGAAGCTCGCTCGAATCAGTTCGAGACCTCCCAGACTTGAACATTCCAGAATGGCCACCTGGCCACGACAAGAAAGATTCCCTCCCCCACTCAAACCGCCTGGCAGGCTTGACGACAGAATGTCAGGGCGCGAGTACCAAGGACTGTCAGACCCACGCGAGCCAGAACGTGGGGGGTCTAGAAGGCGCCAGAAGAATCTCCACGTGTCGGGCCACGGTAGGCCGCCGATTGCTATAAATGCACACCCCCAGGCTCCATAGTAGAGGTTCGAATTCCTTTTCCTACCACTTTGGTATACCGCAGCTCGCCGTTGTGCCACCGTGACTGACTTGAGCGTCGGAGGGTCTGCGCTCCTAAGGGAGCCAGCCGTTCTAACGTTCTCTTTTCTTTGTCTTGCAGGCAGCCCGCACGGACCAGCGAAAAATCCCTCGAACATTTGGCGCCGTCTGTGGGATCTATCGACTGGTTCCTGCGAGAACACCCACGACCACGCGATTGAAAGCCGTGCTTCTCCAGACACCCGGATGGCTCCGTTCACGCGAAGGCAGACACGGGTGAAAGCCCACGCCAAGTCTGCACAAAGCGAGCTGCTCGCTGAAGCATCACAACCCCCTGTCCCGCTCAACGGCCATCTCCTTTTGAAGGTGTTGGCCACTCAGCGGGCCATGGTGGGCGAGATAGTGCGACTGCGCCAGGTTCCGACGACGAGACGGATCACTGATCTCTCCCCCGGGCTCACCCCGCGGAGGGAAGAGTCAGTGATCCCGTCCCAGCGTCCAGGAGTGTCGGCGGGGGTTGCTTCCCCTGTGCGACCTCCCCTTGTCCCAGCATCGCATCAGCCCACTATGGCGCCCACATGGCGGGCATCCCAGCAGGAGCCCCCTGCGGAGGATGCAGTGGCGTGCCGGACGAGAGGGACCGCGCTCGAGCGGCTGCAGCGACTCGGCACCCAGCGCTCCAGCAACAAGTCAACCCTGCCGATGGCCCCTCATCGCCGACGAAGCACCGGTGCGGACTCGGGCGAGTCAGAGGACGTCGCCCCCGAGCACAACCGTAGCAAGGCTGCGAACCGATTTCGAGAAAGCGCGCAGGATTGCTTGGTACCTGCGCAGCTGTCTTTGGGAAATCACCCCGAGCGCTGGCAGCTACTTAGCACGCCCGTCGACCTCTTAGAAGAGCTCGCCGTCCGGGGAGGAAGCTCGCCCTTCACCAACGAGGTTCACCAGGGAGGTTTCCCTCAGCACTGGACCCCACCAAAGTTTGTTTTGTTCAACGGGTCGTAAGACCCCGTGGACCACCTCTTGGCCTACCGAAAGTTGTTATTCTTTCGGGATCAGGACCACGTTCTGTGCCGCGCCTTCCCGAGCAGCTTGGCGGGTTCGGCCCTCGACTGGTTTCATAAGTTACCTCCGGGCTCGGTCCATAATTTCACTGCTCTATCCAGGCTGTTCATGGAACAGTACCGGTACAATCGGCGACCTCCGAAGCAGATCGAATCACTGTTCGGTCTTACCATGGGTGCAAGAGAGACCCTCCGGTGCTTCTCAATGCGATTCCGGAATGCCTATCTCGCTCTTGAGGACTCAGCAGGGCGAGACCGGACGGCCGTGAGTGCCTTTCGGAGCGCGCTCCCCGCAGGAGGTAAGCTTCATGACGCGATAGTCATTTCTGATCCCCGTACCATGATCGAGCTCTTTGCCTTGGTCCAACAACACATTAAGCTCGAAGATGTGGTACTGGATCGACGAGGGAAGATGGCCGAGCAGCAGCAACCCCCTACCTTGTGCGTAGGCGCCCTCTTGTAAACCATTTTGTGCGATAGTGTGTTTGGACTAGTTCAAATCTGTGCTCGATATAAATTTACAGTGAACAGCTCGCACGCGATCAGCTCACGTGCAGCGTCCTCAAAGAACAGTCCACCGTTGCGCGGACTTAAAGCAAGACCGGGATCCTCAGAGGCAGCCAGTGGGCGACCTTGAGCTTCCCGGGGCAGTCCGCCGTTGTGCGGACTTAAAACAAGACCGAGATCCTCAGAGGCAGCCAGTGGGCAACCTTGAGCTTCCCGGGGTAGTCCGCCGTTGTGCGGACTTAAAGCAAGACCGGGATCCTCAGAGGCAGCCAGTGGGCAACCTTGAGCTTCTCGGGGTAGTCCGCCGTTGTGCAGACTTAAAGCAAGACCGGGATCCTCAGAGGCAGCCAGTGGGCAACCTTGAGCTTCCCGGGGTAGTCCACCGTTGTGCGGATTTAAAACAAGACCGGGATCCTCAGAGGCAGCCAGTGGGCGACCTTGAGCTTCCCGGGGCAGTCTTAAACCGAGGTTCTGAGGATCCTTAACCGGTCAGGGGGTAGCTAGCTTTTTGATTCTTTCATCGCTCGTTGGATTTCCACCCTTTGGCCCTTACGCTCTGTTTTGGTTCGATTTCTGTCGTTTTGTATTTTTGTCGAGCTATAGGGCCCCACTATTTCGCACATAGCGAATTTTTATGCATATCGATCTTTTTGCGATGTCGTTTATTTTTTATCGATTTAGCTACCTCATCCGGGGTATGGTCCTCGGATCGTCGGGGAGAACACATACGCGGCCTGATGCCACGCAGCTTAGCTCGTTGAGCGACCTGGTGACATCACGGGCAGACGCGGCCGACACCTTCCGCGGCTTGATGCCACGCAGCTTAGCTCATTGAGCGACCTGGTGACATCACGGGCAGACGCGGCAGAGACACCTTCCGTGGCCTGATGCCACGCAGCTTAGCTCATTGAGCGATCTGGTGACATCACGGGCAGACGCGGCAGAGACACCTTACGCGGCCTGATGCCACGCAGCTTAGCTCGTTGAGCGATCTGGTGACATCACGGGCAGACGCGGCGGAGACACCTTACGCGGCCTGATGCCGCGCAGCTTAGCACGTTGAGCAATCTGGTGACATCACGGGCAAACGCGGCACAACTTTCGGCACAAGGCCACACCAGTTTGTTGTCCACGTGGCAGTAGCGGGAGGCAGTTTGGGCAGAACACAGAGAGAAGAAGCACCAGTGGCCATGGCTCACAGCCCGCCCGGGACCAACCCGGGGCTGTGGCTCGTAACCCGCCCGGAGACCCTACGCGAGGTTGCTTGCGGCAGGTATCTGCAGCCCGCCCGGTGTGGACCCCGACTGTGCGCGGCTAGTTCGCACCGAAAGGAGGCCGCCCGTGGAAGGTGCTCCCGGCCCGCCCGACGCTTGCAGTAGCGAAGAGCTGCGTTCCTTGGGCATAGCAGCCTCGTCCTCGAGGTCTCACCCATGAGATGCCGAGCCAAAGCCCACGCCGGAAGGAGATCGCTCGTGGCTGACGCTCGCGGCCCGCCCAGCGTTATAAAGTACTGAGAGTCAAAGCTCTCGGCACAGACCGCCCACGGCTGGTGCCCAAGCTCGCCCGAAGCAGACCCTGTCCGCGTGTGGCAAGCTCACGCCGGAAGGAGATCGCTCGTGGCTGATGCTCGCGGCCCGCCCAGCGTTATAAAGTACTAAGAGTCAAAGCTCTCGGCGCAGACCGCCCACGGCTGGTGCCCGCAGCTCGCCCGAGGCAGACCCTGACCGCAAGTGATGAGCTCACGCCGGAAGGAGATCGCTCGTGGCTGACGCTCCCGGCCCGCCCAGTGTTTGTGAAATACTGGGAGTCAAAACTCTCGGCACAGATCGCCCGTGGCTGGTGCCCAAGCTCGCCCGAAGCAGACCCTGTCCGCGTGTGGCAAGCCCACGTCGGAAGGAGATCGCTCGTGGCTGACGCTCGCGGCCCGCCCAGCGTTATAAAGTACTGAGAGTCAAAGCTCTCGGCGCAGACCGCCCACGGCTGGTGCCCGCAGCTCGCCCGAGGCAGACCCTGACCGCGAGTGATGAGCTCACGCCGGAAGGAGATCGCTCGTGGCTGACGCTCCCGGCCCGCCCAGCGTTTGTGAAATACTGGAAGTCAAAACTCTCGGCGCAGATCGCCCGTGGCTGGTGCCCAACCTCGCCCGAAGCAGACCCTGTCCGCGTGTGGCAAGCCCACGCCGGAAGGAGATCGCTCGTGGCTGACGCTCGCGGCCCACCAAGCGTTATAAAGTACTGAGAGTCAAAGCTCTCGGCGCAGACCGACCACGGCTGGTGCCCAAGCTCGCCCGAAGCAGACCCTGTCCGCGTGTGGCAAGCTCACGCCGGAAGGAGATCGCTCGTGGCTGATGCTCGCGGCCCGCCCAGTGTTATAAAGTACTGAGAGTCAAAGCTCTCGGCGCAGACCGCCCACGGCTGGTGCCCAAGCTCGCCCGAAGCAGACCCTGTCCGCGTGTGGCAAGCTCACGCCGGAAGGAGATCGCTCGTGGCTGATGCTCGCGGCCCGCCCAGCGTTATAAAGTACTAAGAGTCAAAGCTCTCGGCGCAGACCGCCCACGGCTGGTGCCCACAGCTCGCCCGAGGCAGACCCTGACCGCAAGTGATGAGCTCACGCCGGAAGGAGATCGCTCGTGGCTGACGCTCCCGGCCCGCCCAGTGTTTGTGAAATACTGGGAGTCAAAACTCTCGGCACAGATCGCCCGTGGCTGGTGCCCAAGCTCGCCCGAAGCAGACCCTGTCCGCGTGTGGCAAGCCCACGTCGGAAGGAGATCGCTCGTGGCTGACGCTCGCGGCCCGCCCAGCGTTATAAAGTACTGAGAGTCAAAGCTCTCGGCGCAGACCGCCCACGGCTGGTGCCCGTAGCTCGCCCGAGGCAGACCCTGACCGCGAGTGATGAGCTCACGCCGGAAGGAGATCGCTCGTGGCTGACGCTCCCGGCCCGCCCAGCGTTTGTGAAATACTGACAGTCAAAACTCTCGGCGCAGACCGCCCACGGCAGGTGCCCGCAGCCCATAAGGTGGAAGCCGCCGATGACTGGTACTCCCAGTCCGACCGTCGTGAGCAATAAGACTCCTGAGCAAGCGCCAAAGTCTCCTTGGTTGCTCCCTCATGAGGGGGTAATGTTGGGGGTAGCTGAAATCTGCCCTAGAGTTTGCACCCCCCCCCCCCCGTGCTCACCAAATCACCTTGACAGGGAGCGAGATCCACATTGGGCTGAAGGGGCCTAGGCCAAGAGAACTCTTAGGAGCTCGCCTAAGCTCACTGGAGCTCGCCTGAGATCGCCCAGGAGCTTGCCTAAGCTCGCTCAGGAGCGCGCTAAGCTCACCCAGGAGCTCGCCAAGCTCGCCCAGGAGCTCGCCTAAGCTCGCTCAGGAGCTCGCCAAGCCCGCGCGAGAACTCGCTTGCAGTGACAGCGGGAGTTAGACCGTCATGCATAACGAAGAAACCTGCATCGCAAACGCCCCTAGCTCGCGCAGGAGCTCGCCCCTAGCTCACGCAGGAGCTCGCCCAAGCTCGCAAAGGAGCTCGTCCAAGCTCACTCAGGAGCTCGCCCAAGCTCGCCAGAATTCCCCAGTTTATCGAAGAGGTTGCTCCCGCGAGGTCCGACTCTTGATAGATGTGGAAGAGAAGGCGGAGCAATGGAGGGCGGGCTCACCTTAGCTCCCCATCGGAGGTCGCCCACAATGTATGAGAGGATGCCAGGTGTCAAAACCCCACGGAAGCTACGCGGACAAACGTGGTCCATGGAAGCTCGCTCGAATCAGTTCGAGACCTCCCAGACTTGAACATTCCAGAATGGCCACCTGGCCACGACAAGAAAGATTCCCTCCCCCACTCAAACCGCCTGGCAGGCTTGACGACAGAATGTCAGGGCGCGAGTACCAAGGACTGTCAGACCCACACGAGCCAGAACGTGGGGGGTCTAGAAGGCGCCAGAAGAATCTCCACGTGTCGGGCCACGGTAGGCCGCCGATTGCTATAAATGCACACCCCCAGGCTCCATAGTAGAGGTTCGAATTCCTTTTCCTACCACTTTGGTATACCGCAGCTCGCCGTTGTGCCACCGTGACTGACTTGAGTGTCGGAGGGTCTGCGCTCCTAAGGGAGCCAGTCGTTCTCACGTTCTCTTTTCTTTGTCTTGCAGGCAGCCCGCACGGACCAGCGAAAAATCCCCCGAACAGATCATACGAAGGAATTAGGGTGGATCGTACGAATGAATTAGAATGGATACATTAGTGCGAAAGAATTAGAATGGATTGTATGAATGAATTAGAATGGATCGTATGAATGAATTAGAATGGATCGTGCGAATAAATTAGAATGGATCGTACGAATGAAATAGAATGGATCCTATGAATGAATTAGAATGGATCGTGCGAATGAATGAAAATGGATCGTACGAATGAAATAGAATGGATACATTCGTGCGAATGAATTAGAATGGATCATACGAATGAGTAAGAATGGATCGTACGAATGAAAAAGAATGGATTGTACGAATGAATTATAATGGATCCTGCTAATGAATTAGAATGGATCGTACGAATGAATTAGAATAGATTGTGCGAATGAATTAGAATGGATCGTAGGAATGAATTAGAATGGATACATTCGTGCGAATGAATTAGAATGGATCGTAGGAATGAATTAGAATGGATACATTCGTGCGAATGAATTAGAATGGATCGTATGAATGAATTAGAATGGATCGTGTGAATGAATTAAAACGGATCGTATGAATGAATTAGAATGGATACATTCGTGTGAATGAATTAGAATGGATCGTACGAATGAGTAAGAATGAAATAGAATGGATCGTACGAATGAATTAGAATGGATCGTGCTGATCAATTAGAATGGATCGTACGAATGAATTAGAATAGATTGTGCGAATGAATTAGAATGGATCGTATGAATGAATTAGAATGGATACATTCATGCGAATGAATTAGAATGGATCGTTTGAATGAATTAGATTGGATCGTATGAATGAATTAGAATGGATCGTACATATAAATTAGAATGGATAAATTCATGGAAATCAATTAGAATGGATCGAAAAAAGGAATTAGAATGGATCATAAGAATGAAATAGAATGGATCGTATGAATGAAATAGAATGGATCGTACGAAGGAATTAGAAAGGATCGTACGCAGGACTTAGAATGGATCGTACGAATGAATTAGAATGGATACATTCGTGCAATCCATTCTAATTCTTTTGCACGAATGAATTAGTATGGATCGTGCGAATGAATTAGAATGGATCGTGCTAATGAATTAGAATGGATCATACGAATGAATTAGAATGGATCATATGAATGAATTAGAATAGATTGTGCGAATGAATTAGAATGGATCGTACGAATGAATTAGAATGGATCGTATGAATGAATTAGAATGGATCGTGCGAATGAATTAGAATGGATCGTACGAATGAATTAGAATGGATACATTCGTGCGAATGAATTAGAATGGATCGTATAAATGAAATAGAATGGATTGTATGAATGAATTCGAATGGATCGTACGTATGAATTAGAATGGATCGTACGAATGAATTAAAATGGATCGTATGAATGAATTAGAATGGATCGTGCGAATGAATTAGAATGGATCGTACGAATGAATCAGAATGGATACATTCGTGCAAAAGAATTAGAATGGATTGTATGAATGAATTAGAATGGATCGTACGAATGAATTAGAATGGATCGTATGAATGAATTAGAATGGATCGTGCGAATGAATTAGAATGGATCGTACGAATGAATTAGGATAAATACCTTCGGGCAAATGAATTAGAATGGATCGTACGAATGAGCAAGAATGGATCGTACAAATGAAATGGAATGGATCGTACGAATGAATTAGAATGGATCGTGCGAATGAATTAGATTGGATCGTGCGAATGAATTAGAATGGATCGTTCGAATGAGTAAGAATGGATCGTACGAATGAAATAGAATGGATTGTATGAATTAATTAGAATGGATCATACGAATGAAATAGAATGGAACGTATGAATGAATTAGAATGGATCGTATGAATTAGAATGGATCGTATGAATGAATTAGAATGGATCGTGCTAATAAATTAGAATGGATCGTACAAATGAATTAGAATGGATCGTATGAATGAATTAGAATGGATCGTATGAATGAATTAGAATGGATCGTACGAATGAATTAGAATGGATACATTCGTGCGAATGAATTAGAATGGATCGTACGAATGAGTAAGAATGGATCGTATGAATGAAATAGAATGGATCGTACGAATGAACTTGAATGGATCGTACGAATGAATTAGAATGGATACATTCGTGCGTATGAATTAGAATGGATCATACGAAGGAATTAGGGTGGATCGTACGAATGAATTAGAATGGATACATTCGTGCGAAAGAATAAGAATGGATTATATGAATAAATTAGAATGGATTGTATGAATGAATTAGAATGGATCGTGCGAATGAATTAGAATGGATCGTACGAATGAATTAAAATGGATACATTCATACGAATGAATTAGAATGGATCTACGAATGAGTAAGAATGGATTGTACGAATGAAATATAATGGATCGTACGAATGAATTAGAATGGATCGTGCTAATAAATTAGAATGGATCGTACGAATGAATTAGAATAGATTGTGCGAATGAATTAGAATGGATCGTACGAATGAATTAGAATGGATCGTATGAATGAATTAGAATGGATCGTGCGAATGAATTAGAATGGATCGTACGAATGAGTAAAAATGGATCGTACGAATGAAATAGAATGGATCGTACGAATGAATTAGAATGGATTGTGCTAATGAATTAGAATGGATCGTACGAATGAATTAGAATAGATTGTGCGAATGAATTAGAATGGATCGTACGAATGAATTAGAATGGATCATATGAATGAATTAGAATGGATCGTGCGAATGAATTAGAATGGATCATACAAATGAATTAGAATGGATACATTCGTGCGAATGAATTAGAATGGATTGTATGAAAGAATTAGAATGGATCGTATGAATGATTAGAATGGATCGTGCGAATGTATTATAATGGATCGTACGAATGAATTAGAATGGATCGTATGAATGAATTAGAATGGATCATGCGAATGAATTAGAATGGATCGTACGAATGAATTAGAATGGATACATTTGTGCGAATGAATTAGAATGTATCGTACGAATAAGTAAGAATGGATCGTATGAATGAAATAGAATGGATCGTACAAATGAATTAGAATGGATCGTGCTAATGAGTTAGAATGGATCGTACGAATGAATTAGAATAGATTGTGCGAATGAATTAGAATGGATCGTACGAATGAATTAGAATGGATACATTCATGCAAAAGAATTAGAATGGATTGTATGAATGAATTAGAAAGGATCGTATGAATGAATTAGAATGGATCGTGCGAATGAATTTGAATGGATCGTACGAATGAATTAGAATGGATCGTACGATTGAATTAGAATGGATCGTGCGAATGAATTAGAATGGATCGTACGAATGAATTAGAATGGATACATTCGTGCGAATGAATTATAATGGATCGTACGAATGAGTAAGAATGGATCGTACGAATGAATTAGAATGGATCGAATGAATGAATTAGAATGGATCGTACAAATGAATTAGAATGGATCGTACAAATGAATTAGAATAGATAGTGCGAATGAATTAGAATGGATCATACGAATGAATTAGAATGTATACATTCGTGCAAATGAATTAGAATGGATCATATGAATGAATTAGATTGGATCGTATGAATGAATTAGAATGGATCATACGTATGAGTTAGAATGGATACATTCATGGGAATAAATTAGAATGGATCGTACGAAGGAATTAGAATGGATCGTACGAATGAAATAGAATGGATCATTTGAAGGAATTAGAATGGATCGTTCGAAGGAATTAGAATGAATCGTATGACTGAATTAGAAAGGATACATTCGTGCAAAACAATTAGAATGGATTGTATGAATGAATTAGAATGGATCGTGCAAATAAATTAGAATGGATCGTGCGAATGAATTAGAATGGTTCGTACGAATGAATTAGAATGGATCGTACGAATGAATTTGAATGGATACATTCGTGCGAATGAATTAGAATGGATCATATGAATGAATTAGAATAGATTGTGCGAATGAATTAGAATGGATATTAGAATGAATTAGAATGGATTGATTCTAATTCATTCGTACGATCCATTCTAATTCCTTCATACGATCCATTCTAAATCCTCCGTACGATCCATTCTAATTCATTTGCACGATCCATTGTAATTCATTCATACAATGCATTCTAATTCTTTTGCACGAATGTATCTATTCTAATTCATTCGTATGATCCATTCTAATTCCTTCGTACGATCCATTCTAATTCATTCCCATGAATGTATCCATTCTAATTCATAGGTACAATCCATTCTAATTCATTCATACGATCCAATCTAATTCATTCATACGATCCATTGTAATTCATTCGCACGAATGTATCCATTCTAATTCATGCGTACGATCCATTCTAATTCAATCGCACAATCTATTCTAATTTATTTGTACGATCCATTCTAATTCAGTAGCACGATCCATTCTAATTCATTCGTACGATCCATTCTATTTCATTCGTACGATTCATTCTTACTCATTCGTACGATCCATTCTAATTCATTCGTACGAATGTATCCATTCTAATTCATTCGTACGATCCATTAGTTCGTACGATCCATTCTTACTCATTCGTGCGATCCATTCAAATTCATTCGCATGAATGTATCCATTCTAATTCATTCGTACGATCCATTCTAATTCATTCGCACGATCTATTTTAATTCATTCATACGATCCATTCTAATTCATTTGTACGATCCATTCTAATTCATTAGCATGATCCACTCTAATTCATTCGCATGATCCATTCTTACTCATTCATACGATCCATTCTAATTCATATGATCCATTCTAATCCATTCTAATTCCTTTGTACAAATGAATTAGAATAGATCATACGAAGGAATTAGGGTGGATCGTAAGAATGAATTAGAATGGATACATTCGTGCGAAAGAATTAGAATGGATTGTGCGAATGAATTAGAATGGATCGTGTGATGAATTAGAATGGATCGTACGAATGAATTAGAATGGATCGTATGAATGAATTCGAATGGATCGTACGAATGAATTAGAATGGATCGTGCTAATGAATTAGAATGGATCATAAGAATGAAATAGAATGGATCGTACGAATAAATTAGAATGGATCGTGCTAATGAATTAGAATGGATCGTACGAATAAATTAGAATGGATCATATGAAGGAATTAGGGTGGATCGTACGAATGATTTAGAATGGATACATTCATGCGAAAGAATTAGAATGGATTGTATGAATGAATTAGAATGGATCATACAAATGAATTAAAATGGATCGTGCGAATGAATTAGAATGGATCATACGAATGAATTAGAATGGATCGTATGAATGAATTAGAATGGATCGTGCGAATGAATTAGAATAGATACATTCGTGCGAATATTTAGAATGGATCGTACGAATGAGTAAGAATGGATCGTACGAATAAAATAGAATGGATCGTACGAATTAATTAGAATGGATCGTGCTAATGAATTAGAATGGATCGTACGAATGAATAAGAATGGATTGTGGGAATGAATTAGAATGAATCGTACGAATGAATTAGAATGGATACATTCGTGCGAATGAATTAGAATAGATTGTATGAATGAATTAGATTGGATCATATGAATGAATTAGAATGGATACATTAATGCAAATGAATTAGAATGGATCGTACGAATGAGTAAGAATGAAATAGAATGGATCGTACGAATGAATTAGAATGGATCATGCTGATGAATTAGAATGGATCGTACGAATGAATTAGAATAGATTGTGCGAATCAATAAGAATGGATCGTACGAATGAATTAGAATGGATACATTCGTGCGAATGAATTAGAATGGATCGTTTGAATGAATTAGATACGATCGTATGAATGAATTAGAATGGATCGTACATATGAATTAGAATGGATACATTCATGGGAATGAATTAGAATGGATCGAACGAAGGAATTAGAATGGATCATACGAATGAAATAGAATGGATCGTACGAATGAAATAGAATGGATCGTACGAAGGAATTAGAAAGGATCGTACACAGGACTTAGAATGGATCGTACGAATGAATTGGAATGGATACATTCGTGCAATCCATTCTAATTCTTTTGCACGAATGAATTAGAATGGATCGTGCGAATGAATTAGAATGGATCGTGCTAATGAATTAGAATGGATCATACGAATGAATTCGAATAGATTGTGCGAATGAATTAGAATGGATCGTACGAATGAATTAGAATGGATCGTATGAATGAATTAGAATGGATCGTGCGAATAAATTAGAATGGATCGTACGAATGAATTAGAATGGATACATTCATGCGAATGAATTAGAATGGATCGTACGAATGAGTAAGAATGGATCTTATGAATGAAATAGAATGGATCGTACGAATGAATTTGAATGGATCGTGCGAAAAAATTAGATTGGATCGTGCGAATGAATTAGAATGGATCGTACGAATGAATTAGAATGGATACATTCGTGCGAATAAATTAGAATGGATCGTATGAATGAATTAGAATGGATCGTATGAATGAATTCGAATGGATCGTACGTATGAACTAGAATGGATCGTACGAATGAATTAGAATGGATCGTATGAATGAATTAGAATGGATCGTGCGAACGAATTAGAATGGATCGTACGAATGAATTTGAATGGATACATTCGTGCGAAAGAATTAGAATGGATTGTATGAATGAATTAGAATGGATCGTATGAATAAATTAGAATGGATCGTGCGAATGAATTAGAATGGATCGTACGAATGATTTAGGATAGATACCTTCGGGCAAATGAATTAGAATGGATCGTACGAATGAGTAAGAATGGATCGTACGAATGAAATGGAATGGATCGTACGAATGAATTAGAATGGATCGTGCGAATGAATTAGAATGGATCATACGAATGAGTAAGAATGGATCGTAGGAATGAAATAGAATGGATCGTATGAATTAATTAGAATGGATCATACGACTGAAATAGAATGGATTGTATGAATGAATTAGAATGGATCGTACGAATTAGAATGGATCGTATGAATGAATTCGAATGGATCGTGCTAATAAATTAGAATGGATCGTACGAATGAATTAGAATGGATCGTATGAATGAATTAGAATGGATCGTATGAATGAATTAGAATGGATCATGCGAATGAATTAGAATGGATCATACGAATGAATTAGAATGGATACATTCGTGCGAATGAATTACAATGGATTGTATGAATGAATTAGAATGGATTGTGCGAATGAATTAGAATGGATCGTACGAATGAATTAGAATGGATCGTATGAATGAATTAGAATGGATCATGCGAATGAATTAGAATGGATCCTACGAATGAATTAGAATGGATACATTTGTGCGAATGAATTAGAATGTATCGTACGAATGAGTTAGAATGGATCGTATGAATGAAATAGAATGGATCGTACAAATGAATTAGAATGGATCGTGCTAACGAATTAGAATGGATCGTACGAATGAATTAGAATAGAGTGTGCGAATGAATTAGAATGGATCGTACGAATGAATTAGAATGGATTCATTCATGCAAAAGAATTAGAATGGATTGTATGAATGAATTAGAATGGATCGTATGAATGAATTAGAATGGATCGTGCGAATGAATTAGAATGGATCGTACGAATGAATTAGAATAGATCGTACGATTGAATTAGAATGGATCGTGCGAATGAATAAGAATGGATCGTACGAATGAATTAGAATGGATACATTCATGCGAATGAATTAGAATGGATCGTACGAATGAGTAAGAATGGATCGTATGAATGAATTAGAATGGATTGAATGAATGAATTAGAATGGATCGTACAAATGAATTAGAATGGATCGTACAAATGAATTAGAATAGATAGTGCGAATGAATTATAATGGATCATACGAATGAATTAGAATGTATACATTCGTGCGAATGGATTAGAATGGATCATATGAATTAATTAGATTGGATCGTATGAATGAATTAGAATGGATCGTACGTATGAGTTAGAATGGATACATTCATGGGAATGAATTAGAATGGATCGTACGAAGGAATTAGAATGGATCATACGAATGAAATAGAATGGATCATTTGAAGGAATTAGAATGGATCGTTCGAAGGAATTAGAATGGATCGAATGACTGAATTAGAAAGGATACATTCGTGCAAAACAATTAGAATGGATTGTATGAATGAATTAGAATGGATCGTGCAAATGAATTAGAATGGATCGTGCGAATGAATTAGAAAGGATCGTACGAATGAATTAGAATAGATTGCGCGAATGAATTAGAATGGATCGTACGAATGAATTAGAATGGATACATTCGTGCGAATGAATTAGAATGGATCGTATGAATGAATTTGAATGGATCGTACGAATGAATTAGAATGGATACATTTGTGCGAATGAATTAAAATGGATCATACGAAGGAATTAGGGTGGATCGTACGAATGAATTAGAATGGATACATTCGTGCGAAAGAATTAGAATGGATTGTATGAATGAATTAGAATGGATCGTATGAATGAATTAGAATGGATCGTACGAATGAATTAGAATGGATCGTGCAAATGAATTAGAATGGATCGTACGAATGAATTAGAATGGATATATTTGTGCGAATGAATTAGAATGGATCGTATGAATGAATTTGAATGGATCGTATGAATGAATTCGAATGGATCGTACGAATGAATTAGAATGCATACATTCGTGCGAAAGAATTAGAATGGATTGTATGAATGAATTAGAATGGATCGTATGAATGAATTAGAATGGATCGTGCGAATGAATTAGAATGGATCGTACGAATGAATTAGAATGGATCGTACGAATGAATTTGAATGGATACATTCGTGCGAATGAATTCGAATGGATCGTATGAATGAATTAGAATAGATTGTGCGAATGAATTAGAATGGATATTAGAATGAATTAGAATGGATCGTACGTATAAATTAGAATGGATTGATTCTAATTCATTCGTATGATCCATTCTAATTCCTTCGTACGATCCATTCTAAATCCTTCCATTCTAAATCCTTCGTACGATCCATTCTAATTCATTTGCACGATCCATTGTAATTCATTCATACAATCCATTCTAATTCTTTTGCAGGAATCTATCTATTCTAATTCATTCGTAAGATCCATTCTAATTCCTTTGTACGATCCATTCTAATTCATTCCCATGAATGTATCCATTCTAATTCATAGGTACGAGCCACTCTAATTCATTCATACGATCCAATCTAATTCATTCATACAATCCATTCTAATTCATTCGCACGAATGTATCCATTCTAATTCATTCGTACGATCCTTTCTAATTTAATCGCACAATCTATTCTAATTCATTTGTATGATCCATTCTAATTCATTAGCATGATCCATTCTAATTCATTCGTACGATCCATTCTATTTCATTCGTACGATTCATTCTTACTCATTCGTTCGATCCATTCTAATTCATTCGTACGAATGTATCCATTCTAATTCATTCGTACGATCCATTAGTTCATACGATCCATTCTTACACATTCGTGCGATCTATTCTAATTCATTCGCACGAATGTATCCATTCTAATTCATTCGTACGATCCATTCTAATTCATTTGCACGATCTATTCTAATTCATTCATACGATCCATTCTAATTCATTTGTACGATCCATTCTAATTCATTAGCATGATCCATTCTAATTCATTCGCACGATCCATTCTTACTCATTCATACAATCCATTCTAATTCATATGATCCATTCTAATCCATTCTAATTCCTTTGTACAAATAAATTAGAATAGATCATACGAAGGAATTAGGGTGGATCGTACGAATGAATTAGAATGGATACATTCGTGCGAAAGAATTAGAATGGATTGTGCGAATGAATTAGAATGGATCGTGTGATGAATTAGAATGGATCATACGAATGAATTAGAATGGATCGTATGAATGAATTCGAACGGATCGTATGAATGAATTAGAATGGATCGTGCTAATGAATTAGAATGGATCATAAGAATGAAATAGAATGGATCGTACGAATAAATTAGAATGGATCGTGCTAATGAATTAGAATGGATCGTACGAATAAATTAGAATGGATCATAAGAAGGAATTAGGGTGGATCGTACGAATGATTTAGAATGGATACATTCGTGCGAAAGAATTATAATGGATTGTATGAATGAATTAGAATGGATCATACAAATGAATTAGAATGGATCGTGCGAATGAATTAGAATGGATCGTACGAATGAATTAAAATGGATCGTATGAATGAATTAGAATGGATCGTGCGAATGAATAAGAATGGATATATTCGTGCGAATGAATTAGAATGGATCGTACGAATGAGTAAGAATAGATCGTACTAATGAAATAGAATGGATCGTACGAATTAATTAGAATGGATCGTGCTAATGAATTAGAATGGATCGTACGAATGAATAAGAATGAATTGTGCGAATGAATTAGAATGAATCGTACGAATGAATTAGAATGGATACATTCGTGCGAATGAATTAGAATAGATTGTATGAATGAATTAGATTGGATCGTATGAATGAATTAGAATGGATCGTACGTATGAATTAGAATGGATACATTCATGGGAATGAATTAGAATGGATCGTACGAAGGAATTAGAATGGATCATATGAAGTTATTAGAGTGAATAAATTAGAATGGATCGTACAAATGAGTAAGAATGGATCGTACAAATGAAATAGAATGGATCGTATGAATGAATTAGAATGGATCGTAAGAATGAATTAGAATGGATCGTATGAATGAATTAGAATGGATCGTATGAATGAATTCGAACGGATCGTACGAATGAGTTAGAATGGATACAGTCGTGCGAATGAATTAGAAAGGATCATATGAAAGAATTAGGGTGGATCGTACGAATGAATTAGACTGAATACATTCGTGCGAAAGAATTAGAATGGATTGTATGAATGAATTAGAATGGATTGTATGAATGAATTAGAATGGATCGTGCGAATTAATTAGAATGGATCATACGAATGAATTAGAATGGATCGTATGAATGAATTAGAATGGATCGTGCGAATGAATTAGAATGGATTGTACGAATGAATTAGAATGGATATATATGTGCGAATCAATTAGCATGGATCGTACGAATGAGTAAGAATGGATCGTACGAATGAAATAGAATGGATCATACGAATGAGTAAGAATGGATCGTACGAATGAAATAGAATGGATCGTACGAATGAATTAGAATGGATCGTGCTAATGAATTAGAATGGACCGTGCGTATGAATTAGAATAGATTGTGCGAATGAATTAGAATAGATCGTACGAATGAATTAGAATGGATACATTCGTGCGAATGAATTAGAATGGATCGTATGAATGATTTAGATTGGATCGTATGAATGAATTAGAATGGATCGTACGTATGAATTAGAATAGATATATTCATGAAAATGAATTAGAATGGATCGTACGAAGGAATTAGAATGGATCATATGAAGAAATAGAATGGATCATACGAAGGAATTAGAATGGATCGTACGAAGGAATTAGAATGGATCGTACAAAGGAATTAGAATGGACCATACGAATGAATTAGAATGGATACATTAGTGTAAAAGAATTAGAATAGATTGTATAAATGAATTAGAATGGATCGTGCAAATGAATTTGAATGGATCGTGTGAATGAATTAGAATGGATCATACGAATGAACTAGAATAGATTGTGCGAATGAATTAGAAAGAATCGTAAGAATGAATTAGAATGGATAAATTCGTGCGAATAAATTAGAATGGATCGTATGAATGAATTAGAATGGATCGTATGAATGAATTTGAATGGATCGTACGAATGAATTAGAATGGATACTTCATGCGAATGAATTAGATTAGATCATACGAAGGAATTAGGGTGGATCGTACTCTAATTCCTTCATACGATCCATTCGTACGATCCATTCTAATTCCTTCGTACGATCCATTCGAATTCATTTATACGATCCATTCTAATTCATTCATACGATCCATTCTAATTCATTCGCACGAATGTATCCATTCTAATTCATTCTTACGATCCATTATAATTCATTCGCACGATCCAATCTAATTCATTCGCACGATCCATTCTAATTCATCATTCGCACAATCTATTCTAATTCATTCTTACGCCCTATTCTAATTCATTAGCACGATCCATTCTAATTCATTCGTACGATCCATTCTATTTCATTCGTATGATCCTTTCTTACTCATTCGTACGATCTATTCTAATTCATTCGCACAAATGTATCCATTCTAATTCATTCGTACGATCCATTCTAATTCATTCGCACGATCCATTCTAATTCATTCACACATTTCATTTTAATTCATACGTACGATCCATTCTAATTCATTCATATGATCCATTCTAATTCATTCATTCGATCAATTCTAATTCATTCGCACGATCCATTCTAATCTATTCGTACGATCCATTCTTACTCATTCGTACGATCCATTCTAATTCATTCGCACGAATGTATCCATTCTAATTTATTCGTACGATCCATTCTAAATCCTTCGTACGATCCATTCTATTTCATTCATACGATCCATTCTAATTCATTCATAAAATCTATTCTAATTCTTTCGCATGAATGTATCCATTCTAATTCATTCGTACAATCCACCCTAATTCCTTCATATGATCCATTCTAATTCATTCACACGAATATATCCATTCTAATTCATTCGTACGATCCTTTCAAATTCATTCATATGATCCATTCTAATTCATTCGCACGAAGGAATTAGAATGGATCGTACAAATGAATGAATTAGAATGGATCATACGTACGAATGTATTAGAATGGATAGATTCATATGAAAGAATTAGAATTGATTGTATGAATGAATTAGAATGGATCGTATGAATGAAATAGAATGGATTGTACGAAGGAATTAGAATGGATCGTACGAATGAATTAGAATGGATACATTCGTCCGAATGAATTACAATGGATCGTAAGAATGAGTAAGAATGGATCATACGAATGAAATAGAATGGATCATACGAATGAATTAGAATGGATCATGCTAATGAATTAGAAAGGATCGTACGAAAGAATTAGAATAGATTGTGCGAATGAATTAGAATGGATCGTACGAATGAATTAGAATAGATCGTATGAATGATTTAGAATGGATCGTGCGAATGAATTAGAATGGATCGTACGAATGAATTAGAATGGATACATTTGTGCTAATGAATTAGAATGGATCGTACGAATGAGTAAGAATGGATCGTACGAATGAAATAGAATGGATCGTGCGAATGAATTAGAATGGATCGTATGAATGAAATAGAATATATCGTATGAATGAATTAGAATGGATCGTGCGAATGAATTAGAATGGATCATACGAATGAATTAGAATAGATACATTCGTGCGAATGAATTAGAATGGATCATACGAAGGAATTAGGATGGATCGTACGAATGAATTAGAATGGATACATTCTTGCGAAAGAATTAGAATGGATTGTATGAATGAATCAGAATGGATCGTATGAATGAATTAGAATGGATTGTACGAATGAATTAGAATGGATTATTCTAATTCATTCGTATGATCCATTCTAATTCATTTGTACGATCCATTCTAATTCATTCGTATGATCCATTCTAATTCATTCGTACGAACCATTCTTACTCATTCGTACGATCCATTCTAATTCATTCGTACGATCCATTCGAAGTCATCCATACGATCCATTCTAATCCATTCTATCGTGCTAATGAATTAGATTGATACATTCGTGCGAATGAATTAGAATGGATCGTATGAATGAATTAGAATGGATCGTACGAATGAATTAGAATGGATTGTACGAATGAAGTAGAATGGATACATTTGTGCGAATGAATTAGAATGGATCGTATGAATAAATTAGATTGCATCGTATGAATGAATTAGAATGGGAATGAATTAGAATGGATCGTACGAATGAAATAGAATGGATCGTACGAAGGAATTAGAATGGATACATTTGTATGATCTATTCTAATTCATTCATACAATCCATTCTAATTTTTTCGCACGAATGTATCCATTCTAATTCATTCGTACGATCCACCCTAATTCCTTCGTATGATCCATTCTAATTCATACGCATGAATGTATCCATTCTAATCAATTCGTACGATCCATTCGAATTCATTCATACGATCCATTCTAATTCATTCGCACGATCCAATCTAATTCATTCATACGATCCTTTCTAATTCATTCATACGATCGTGTGAATTAATTAGAATGGATCGTACGAATGAATTAGAATGGATACATTCGTGCGAAAGAATTAGAATGGATCATACGAAGCAATTAGGGTGGATCGTACGAATGAATTAGAATGGATACATTCGTGCGAAAGAATTAGAATGGATTGTATGAATGAATTAGATAGGATCGTACGAATGTATCCATTCTAATTCCTTCGTACGATCCATTCTAATTCATTCGTACTATCCATACTAATTCATTCATACGATCCATTATAATCCATTCATACGATCCAATCTAATTCATTCATACGATCCATTCTAATTCATTCGCACGAATGTATTCATTCTAATTCATTCGTACGATCCATTCTAATTCCTTCGTACGATCCATTCTAATCCATTCTAATTCATTCATACGATCCATTCTAATCCATTCTAATTCATTCATACGATCGATTCTAATTTATTCTAATTCATTCATACGATCCATTCTAATTACATTTGCACGATACATTCTAATTCATTCTAATTCATTTGTCGTATGATCCATTCTAATTCCTTCGTACGATCCATTCTATTTCATTCGTATGATCCATTCTAATTCCTTCGTACGATCCATTCTAATTCATACGTACGATCCATTCTAATTAGACTTGATTGTATGAATGAGTAAGAATGGATTGTACGAATGAAATAGAATGGATCGTACGAATGAATTAGAATGGATCGTGCTAATGAATTAGAATGGATCGTACGAATGAATTTGAATAGATTGTGCGAATGAATTAGAATGAATCGTACGAATGAATTAGAATGGATCGTATGAATGAATTAGATTGGATCGTATGAATGAATTAGAATGAATCGTATGTATGAATTAGAATGTATACATTCATGGGAATGAATTAGAATGGATCGTACGAAGGAATTAGAATGGATCATTCGAATGAAATAGAATTGATCGTATGAAGGAATTAGAATGGATCGTACGAAGGAATGCGAATGGATCATACGAAGGAATTAGAGTGGATCATACGAATGAATTAGAATGGATTAGAATTAGAATGGATACATTCGTGCTAATGAATTAGAATGGATCGTACGAATAAATTAGAATAGATTGTGCGAATGAATTAGAATGGATCATATGAATGTATTAGAAAGGATCGTATGAATGAATTAGAATGGATCTTGCGAATGAATTAGAATATATTGTACGAAGGAATTAGAATGGATCGTACGAATGAATTAGAATGGATACATTCGTGCATGGATACATTCGTGCGAAGGAATTAGAATGGATCGTACGAATGGATCGTACGAAGGAATTAGAATGAATTAGAATGGATACATTCGTGCGAATGAATTAGAATGGATCGTATGAATGAACTAGATTGGATCGTATGAATGAATTAGAATGGATCGTACGTATGAATTAGAATGGATCGTACGAATGAATTAGAATGGATTAGAGTGATCCATTCTTATTCATTCACGCGAATGTATCCATTCTAATTCATTCGTACGATCCATTCTAATTCATTCGCACGATCCATTCTAATTCCTTTGTACGATCCATTCTAATTCATTCATACGATCCATTCTAATTCATTCGGACAAATGTATCCACTCTAATTCATTCGTACGATCCATTCTAATTCATTCGCACGATCCATTCTAATCCATTCTAATTCATCATTCGCACAATCTATTCTAATTCATTCGCACGATCTATTCTAATTCATTCGTACGATCCATTCTAATTCATTCGTATGATCCATTCTAATTCATTCGCACGATCGATTCTAATTCATTCATACGATCCATTCTAATTCATTCATACGATCCATTCTAATTCATTCGCACGATCTATTCTAATTCATTCGTACGATCCATTCTAATTCATTAGCACGATCCATTCTAATTCATTTCAACGATCCATTCTATTTTATTCGTACGATCCATTCTTATTCATTCGTACGATCGTATGAATGAATTAGAATGAATTAGAATGGATCGTGCGAATGAATTAGAATGGATCGTATGAATGAATTAGAATGGATCGTGTGAATGAATTAGAATGAATTAGAATCGATCGTACGAATGAATTAGAATGGATACATTCGTGCGAATGAATTAGAATGGATCGTACGAATGAATTTGAATGGATCGTATGAATGAATTAGAATGGATCTACGAATGAATTAGAATGGATACATTCGTGCGAATGAATTAGAATGGATCGTATGAATTAATTAGAATGGATCGCATGAATGAATTAGAATGGATCGTGCGAATGAATTAGAAAGGATACATTCATGCGAATGAATTAGAATGGATCTTACAAATGAATTAGAATGGATCGTACGGTCCATTCTTATTCATTCATACGATCCACCCTAATTCCTTCGTATGATCCATTCTAATTCATTCGCACGAATGTATCTATTCTAATTCATTCGCACGATCCATTCTAATTCATTCATACAATCCATTCTAAGTCTTTCGCACGAATGTATCCATTCTAATTCATTGGTACGATCCACCCTAATTCCTTCGTACGATCCATTCTAATTCATTCGTACGATTCATCATTCGCTAATGAATTATAATGGATCGTGCGAATGAATTTGAATTGATCGTACGAATGAATTAGAATAGATTGTGCGAATAAATTAGAATGGATCGTATGAATGAATTAGAATGGATCGTATGAATGAATTTGAATGGATCGTACGAATGAATTAGAATGGATCATGCGAATGAATTAGAATGGATCATACGAATGAATTAGAATGGATCGTATGAATGAATTAGAATGGATCGTGCGAATGAATTAGAATGGATCGTACGAATGAATTAGAATGGATCCATTCTAATTAGAATGGATTCATTCGTACGATCCATTCTAATTCATTCGCACGAATGTATCCATTCTAATTCATTCGCATGATCCATTCTAATTCATTCGCACAATCTATTCTAATTCATTGGTACGATCCATTCTAATTTATTAGCACGATCCATTCTAATTAATTCGTATGATCCATTCTAATTCTTTCTAATCCATTCTAATCCTATCTAATCCATTCTAATTCTTTTGCACGAATGTATCTATTCTAATCCATTCTAATTCATTCATACAATCCATTCTAATTCATTCGCACGAATGTATACATTCTAATTCATTCGTACGATCCATTCTAATGAATTAGAATGAATTAGAATTAGAATGGATCGTACGAATGAATTAGAATGGATCGTGTGAATGAATTAGAATGGATCGTACGAATGAATTAGAATGAATACATTCGTGCGAATGAATTAGAATGGATCGTATGAATGAATTAGAATGGATCGTATGAATAAATTAGAATGAATTGTACGAATGAATTAGAATGAATTAGAATGGATCATATGAATGAATTAGATTGGATTGTATGAATTAGATTGGATCGTACGATCCATTCTAATTCATTCATACGATCCATTCTAATTCATTCATACGATCCAATCTAATTCATTCATACGATCCATTCTAATTCGTTCGCACGATCCATTCTAATTCATTTATATGATCCATTCTAATTCATTCATACGATCCAATCTAATTCATTCATACGATCCATTCTAAATTCCTTCGTACGATCCATTCTAATTCATTCGCACGATCCATTCTAATTCCTTCGTACGATCCATTCTAATTCATTCCCATGAATGTATCCATTCTAATTCATTCATACGATCCATTCTAATTCATTCGTACGATCCATTCTAATTAATTCGCACAATCTATTCTAATTCATTCATACGATCCTTCTAATTCATTAGCACGATCCATTCTAATTCATTCGTACGATCCATTCTAATTCATTCGCACAATCTATTCTGATTTTTTCGTACGATCCATTCTAATTCATTAGCACGATCCATTCTAATTCATTCATACGATCCATTCTAATTCCTTTGTATGATCGTACGAATGAGTAAGAATGGATCATACGAATGATATAGAATGGATCGTACGAATGAATTAGAATGGATCGTGCGAATGAATTAGATTGGATCGTGCGAATGAATTAGATTGAATGGATTGAACGAATGAATAGGAATAGATTATGCGAATGAATAAAAATGAATTAGAATAGATTGTATGAATGAATTAGAATGGATCGTATGAATGAATTAGAATGGATTGTACGAATGAATTAGAATGGATCATACAAATGAATTAGAATGGATCGTACGAATGAATTAGAATAGACTGTGCGAATGAATTAGAATGGATCGTACGAATAAATTAGAATGGATACATTCGTGCGAATGAATTAGAATGGATCGTATGAATGAATTAGATTGGATCGTATGAATGAATTAGAATGGATCGTACGTATGAATTAGAATGGATACATTCATGGGAATGAATTAAAATGGATCATACGAAGGAATTAGAATGGATCATACTAATGAAACAGAATGGATCGTACGAAGGAATTAGAATGGATCGTACGAAAGAATTAGAATGGATCGTATGAAGGAATTAAAGCGAATGAATTAGAATGGATCGTACGAATGAGTAAGAATGGATCGTACGAATGAAATAGAATGGATCATATGAATGAATTAGAATGGATCGTGCGAATGAATTAGATCGTACGAATGAATTAGAATGGATCGTATGAAGGAATTAGAATGGATCGTGCAAATGAATTAGAATAGATCATACGAATAGATTAGAATAGATTGTACGATCCATTCTAATTCATTCATACGAATGAAATAGAATGGATCGTATGAAGGAATTAGAATGGATCGTACAAATGAATTAGAAAGGATCGTACGAATGAATTAGAATAGATTGTGCGAATGAATTAGAATGGATCCTACGAATGAATTAGAATGGATCCATTCTATTCTTATTCATTCGCACGATCCGTTCTATTTCCTTCGTACGACCCATTCTATTTCATTCGTATGATCCATTCTAATTCCTTGTTACGATCCATTCTAATTCATTCGCATGAATGTATCCATTCTAATTCATATGTACGATCCATTCTAATTCCTTCATACGATCCATTCTAATTCAGTCATACGATCCATTCTAATTCATTCGCACGAATGTATCCATTCTAATTTATTCGTACGATCCATTCCGATCCAATCTAATTCATTCATATGATCCATTCTAATTCATTTGCACGAATGTATCTATTCTAATTCATTCCATTCTTGCGAATGAATTAGAATGGATCATACGAATGAATCGTGCGAATGAATTAGAATGGATTGTGCAAATGAATTAGAATGAATCTTATGAATGAATCATGCAAATGAATTAGAGTGGATCGTACGAATGAATTAGAATGGATCGTACAAATGAATTAGAATGGATTCATTCCCATGGATACATTCGTGCGAATGAATTAGAATGGATCGTATGAATGAATTAGATTGGATCGTATGAATGAATTTGAATGGATCGCACGTATGAATTAGAATGGATACATTCGTGCGAATGAATTAGAATGGATCATACAAAGGAATTATGGTGGATCGTATGAATGAATTAGAATGGATACATTCGTGCGAAAGAATTAGAATGGATTGTATGAATGAATTAGAATGGATCGTATGAATGAATTAGAATGCATCGTGGGAATGAATTAGAATAGAAGGGATCCATTCTAATTCATTCGTACGATCCATTCTAATTCCTTCGTATAAACCATTCTAATTCATTCGCACGAATGTATACATTCTAATTCATTCGTACGATCCATTCGAATTCATTCATACGATCCATTCTAATTCATTCGTACGATCAATTCTAATTCATTCGCACGATCCATTCTAATTCATTCAGACGATCCATTCTAATTCATTCATACAATCCATTCTAATTCTTTCGCACGAATGTATCAATTCTAATTCATTCGTACGATCCACTCTAATTCCTTTGTACAATCCATTCTAATTCATTCGTACGATCCATTCTAATTCATTCGCACGATCCATTCTAATTCTTTCGCACGAATGTATCCACTCTAATTCATTCGTACGATCCACCCTAATTCCTTCGTATGATCCATTCTAATTTATTCGTACGATCCATTCTAATTCATTCGTACGATCCATTCGAATTCATTCGTACGATCCATTATAATTCATTCATACGATCCATTCTAATTCATTCGCACGAATGTATCCATTCGAATTCATTCATACGATCCATTCTAATTCATTCATACGATCCATTATAATTCATTTGCACGAATGTATCCATTCTAAATCATTCGTACGATTCATTCTAATTCATTCGCACAATCTATTCTAATTCATTCGTATGATCCATTCTAATTCATTCGCACGATCCATTCTAATTCATTCATACGATCCCTTCGAATTTATTCATACGATCCATTCTAATTCATTCGTACGATCCATTCTAATTCTTTCGTACGAATGTATCCATTCTAATTCATTCGTACGATCCATTCTAATAGATTCGCACGAATGTATCCATTATCATTCATTCATACGATCCATTCGAATTCATTCATACGATCCATTCTAATTCATTCATATGATCCATTCTAATTTATTCGCACGAATGTATCCATTCTAATTCATTCGTACGATCCATTCTAATTCATTTGTACGATCCATTCTAATTCATTCATACAATCCATTCTAATTCTTTTGCACGAATGTATCCATTCTAATTCATTCGTACGATCAATTCTAATTCCTTCGTACGATCCATTCTAATTCCTGCGTACGATCCATTCGAATTCCTTCGTACGATCCATTCTAATTCATTCCCATGAATGTATCCATTCTAATTCATACGTACGATCCATTCTAATTCATTCATACGATCCAATTCATATGTACGAATAAATTAGATTGTGCGAATGAATTAGAATGGATCGTACGAATGAATCGTACGATCCATTCTAATTCAATCGTATGATCCATTCTAATTCATTCATACGATCAAATCTAATTCATTCATACGATCCATTCTATTTCATTGGTACGATCCATTCTAATTCATTCGTGCGATCCATTATAATTCATTCGTACGATCCATTCTAATTCCTTCATAAGATTCATTCTATTTCATTCATATGATCCATTCTAATTCCTTTGTACGATCCATTCTAATTCATTCCCATGAATGTATCCATTCTAATTCCTTCGTACGATCCATTCTAATTCCTTCGTACGATCAATTTTAATTCATTCACACGATCCATTCTAATTCATTCATACAATCCATTCTAATTCCTTCATACGATCCATTCTAATTCATTCGTACGATCCATTCTAATTCATTCGCACGATCCATTCTAATTCATTCATACGATCCATTATAATTCATTCGCACGAATGTATCCATTCTAATTCATTCGTACGATCCATTCTAATTCATTCGCACAATCTATTCTAATTCATTCGTACGATCCATTCTAATTCATTAGCACGATCCATTCTAATTCATTGGTACGATCCATTCTATTTCATTCATACGATCCATTCTTACTCATTCGAACGATCCATTATAATACATTCGCACAAATGTATCCATTCTAATTCATTCGTACGATCCATTCTAATTCATTCGCACGATCCATTCTAATTCATTCTTACGATCCATTCTAATTCATTCGTACGATCCATTCTAATTCATTCGCACAATCTATTCTAATTCATTCGTATGATCCATTCTAATTCATTAGCATGATCCATTCTAATTCATTTGTACAATCCATTCTTATTCATTCGCACGATCCATTCTAATTCATTCATACGATCCATTCTAATTCATTCATACAATCCATTCTAATTCTTTCGCACGAATGTATCCATTCTAATTTATTCGTACGATCCATTCTAATTCATTCGCACAATCTATTATAATTCATTTGTACGTACGAATTTATTCATACGATCCATTCTAATTCATTCGTACGATCCATTCTAATTCATTAGCATGATCCATTCTAATTCATTCGTATGATCTATTGTATTTCATTCGTACGATCCATTCTTACTCATTCGCATGATCCATTCTAATTTATTCGCACGAATGTATCCATTCTAATTCATTCGTATGGATCATATGAATGAATTAGAATAGATCGTGCGAATGAATTAGAATGGATCGTATGAATGAATTAGAATGTATCGTGCTAATGAATTAGAATGGATCGTACGAATGAATTAGAATAGATTGTGCGAATGAATTAGAATGGATCGTACGAATGAATTAGAATGGATACATTCGTGCGAATAAATTAGAATGGTTCGTACAAATGAATTAGAATGGATAAATTCATGGGATTGAATTAGAATGGATCAGACGAAGGAATTAGAATGGATCGTACGAATGAGTAAGAATGGATCGTGCGAATGAATTAGAATGGATCGTACGAATGAAATAGAATGGATCGTACGAATGGATCGTACGAATGAAATAGAATGGATCGTACGAATGAAATAGAATGGATCGCATGAATGAATTAGAATGGATCGTGGGAATGAATTAGAATGGATCGTACGAATGAGTAAGAATGGATCGTACGAATGAAATAGAATGGATCATACGTACAATCCATTCTAATTAAGTCATGCGATCCATTCTAATTCATTCGCACGAATGTATCCATTCTAATTCCTTCGTACGATCCAATCTAATTTATTCGCACGATCCATTCTAATTCATTCGTATGATCCATTCTAATTCATTCGTACGATCCATTCTTACTCATTCGTACGATCCATTCTAATTCATTCGCACGAATGTATCCATTCTAATTCATTCGTACGATCCATTCTAATTCATTCGTACGATCCATTCTAATTGATTCGCACGAATGTATCCATTCTAATTCATTCGTACGATCCATTCTTACTCATTCGTACGATCCATTCTATTTCATTCGTACGATCCATTCTTACTCATTCGTATGATCAAATGAATTCGAATGGATCGTATGAATGAATTAGATTGGATCGTATGAATGAATTAGAATGGATCGTATGTATGAATTAGAATGGATCGTACGAATGAATAAGAATAAAGGAATTAGAATGGATCATACGAATGAATTAGAATAGACTGTGCGAATGAATTAGAATGGATCAAACGAATGAATAAGAATGAAGGAATTAGAATGGATCGTACGAATGAATTAGAATAGATTGTGCGAATGAATTAGAATGGATCGTACGAATGAGTAAGAATGGATCGTACAAATGAAATAGAATGGATCGTATGAATGAATTAGAATAGATTGTGCTAATGAATTAGAATGGATCGTATAAATGAATTAGAATAGATTGTGCGAATGAATTAGAATGGATCGTATGAATGAATGGATCGTACGAATGAATTAGAATGGATACATTCGTGCGAATGAATTAGAATGGATCGTACGAATGAGTACGAATGGATCATACGAATGAAATAGAATGGATCGTACGAATGAATTAGAATGGATCGTGCTAATGAATTAGAATGGATCGTACGAATGAATTAGAATAGATTGTGCGAATGAATTAGAGTGGATCGTATGAATGAATTCGAATGGATCGTACGAATTAATTAGAATGGATCATACAAATGAAATATAATGGATCGTATGAATGAATTCGAATGGTTCGTATGAATTAGAATGGACGTATGAATGAATTAGAATAGATCGTGCTAATCAATTAGAGTAGATCGTATGAATGAATTAGAATGGATCGTACAATGAATTAGAATAGATTGTGCGAATGAATTAGAATGGATCGTACAAATGAATGGATCATACGAAGGAATTAGAATGGATACATTCGTGCGAATGAATTAGAATGGATATATTCGTGCGAATGAGTAAGAATGGATCGCACGAATGAAATAGAATGGATCGTACGAATTAGAATGGATCGTATGAATGAATTAGAATGGATTGTGCTAATAAATTAGAATGGATCGTACGAATGAATTTGAATGGATCGTACGAATGAATTAGAATAGATTGTGCGAATGAATTAGAATGGATCGTATGAATGAATGGATCGTACGAAGGAATTAGAATGGATCATACGAATGAAATACAATGGATCGTACGAAGGAATTAGAATGGATCGTATGAAGGAATTAGAATGGATCGTACGAATGAATTAGAATGGATACATTTGTGCAAATGAATTAGAATGGATTGTATGAATGAATTAGAATGGATCGTGCAAATGAATTAGAATGGATCGTGCGAATGAATTAGAATGGATCGTACGAATGAATTAGAATAGATTGTGTGAATGACTTAGAATGGATCGTACGAATGAATTAGAATGGATACATTCGTGCGAATGAATTAGAATGGATCGTATGAATGAATTAGATTGGATCGTATGAATGAATTAGAATGGATCGTTCGAATGAATTAGAATGGATTGTACGAATGTATTAGAATGGATCATATGAACGAATTAGAATGGATCGTGCGAATGAATTAGAATAGATCGTACGAATGAATTAGAATGGATCGTATGAATGAATTAGATTTGATCGTATGAATGAACTAGAATGGATCGCACGTATGAATTAGAATGGATACATTCATGGGAATGAATTAGAATGGATCGTACGAATGAATTATAATGGATCCTACAAATAAATTAGAATGGATTGTTCTAATGAATTAGAATGGATCGTACAAAGGAATTAGAATAGATTGTGCGAATGATATAGAATGGATCATACAAATGAATTAGAATGGATACATTCGTGCGAATGAATTAGAATGGATCGTATGAATGAATTAGATTGGATCGTACGAATGAGTAAGAATGGATCGTACGAATGAAATAGAATGAATCGTACGAATGAATTAGAATGGATCGTGCTAATGAATTAGAATGGATCGTACGAATGAATCCATTCTAATTCATACGATCCATTCTAATTCATTCTAATTCATTCATATGATCGTACGAATGAATAAGAATGGATCGTACGAATGAAATAGAATGGATTGTACGAATGAATTAGAATAGATCGTGCTAATGAATTAGAATGGATCGTATGAATGAATTAGAATAGATCGTGCGAATGAATTAGAATGGATCGTACGAATGAATTAGAATGGATCGTATGAATGAATTAGAATGGATCGTACGAATGAATTAGAATGGATTGTGCTAATGAATTAGAATGGATCGCACAAAGAAATGAATTAGAATGGATACATTCGTACAATCCATTCTAATTCATTCGTACGATCCATTCTAATTCATTCGTACGATCCATCCTAATTCATTCATACGATCCATTCTAATTCATATTCATTCGTACGATCCATTCTAATTCATTCGTACGATCCATTCTAAATGATTCGTAAGATCCATTCTAATATATTCGCACGATCCATTCTAATTCATTCGTACGATCCATTCTAATTCATACGTACAATCTATTCTAATTCATTCGTACGATCCATTCTAATTCATTAGCACGATCCATTCTAATTCATTCGTACGATCCATTCTATTTCATTCGTATGATCTATTCTTACTTATTCGTACGATCCATTCTAGAATAGATCGTGCGAATGATTTAGAATGGATCGTACGAATGAATTAGAATGGATCGTACGAATGAATTAGAATGGATCGTACGAATAAATTAGAATGGATCGTACGAATGAATATGAATTAGAATTGATCGTATGAATAAATTATAATGGATCGTACAAATGAATTAGAATGGACCGTACGAATGAATTAGAATGGATTGTATGAATGTATCCATTCTAATTCATTCCTTTGTGCGATCCATTCTAAATCATTAGCACGATCCATTCTAATTCATTCGTACGATCCATTCTAATCATTCGCACGAATGGATCTTACTCATTCATAAATTATATTGGATCGTACGAATGAATTAGAATGGATCATATGAAAGAATTAGTTTGGATTATGTGAATGAATTAGAATGGATCGTACGAATGAATTAGAATGGATACATTCATGCAAATGAATTAGAATGGATCGTATGAATGACTTAGAATGGATCGTATGAATGAATTCGAAAGGATCGTACGTATGAATTAGAATGGATCGTACAAATGAATTAGAATGGATCGTAGGAATGAATTAGAATGGATCGTACGAAGGAATTAGAATGGATTGTACGAAGGAATTAGAATGGATCGTACGAATGAATTAGAATGGATACATTCGTGCAAAAGAATTAGAATGGATTGTATGAATGAATTAGAATGGATCGTACAAATGAATTAGAATGGATCGTTCGAATGAATTAGAATGGATCGTACGAATGAATTAGAATAGATTGTGCGAATTAATTAGAATGGATCGTACGAATGAATTAGAATGGATACATTCATGCGAATGAATTAGAATGGATCGTATGAATGAATTAGAATGGATCGTACGTACGATCCATTCTATTTCATTCGTACGATCCATTCTTACTCATTCGTACGATCCATTCTATTTCATTCACACGATCCATTCTAATTCATTCATACGATCCATTCTAATTCATTCGTACGATCCATTCTAATTAATTCATACGATCCAATGTAATTCATTCATACAATCCCTTCTAATTCTTTCGCACAAATGTATCCATTCTAATTCATTCGTACAATCCACCCTAATTCCTTCGTTTGATCCATTCTAATTCATTCGCACGAATGTATCCTTTTTAATTCATTCGTACGATCCATTCTAATTCATTCGTACGATCCATTCTAATTCATTCGCACGATCCATTCTAATTCATTCATACGATCCAATCTAATTTTTTCATACGATCCATTCTAATTCATTCGCACGAATGTATCCATTCTAATTCATTCATACGATCCATTCTAATTCATTCGCATGATCCAATCTAATTCATTCATACGATCAATTCTAATTCATTCGTACGATCCATTCTAATTCATTCTCATGATCTATTCTAATTCATTCGCACGATCCATTCTAATTCATTCATACGATCCATTCTTACTCATTCGTACGATCCATTCTAATTCATTCAATCTAGTTCATTCATACGATCCATTCTAATTCATTCGCACGAATGTGTCCATTCTAATTCATTCGTACGATCAATTCTAATTCATTCGCACGATCCATTCTGATTCATTCATACGATCCATTATAATTCATTCGTACGATCCATTCTAATTCATTCGCACGATCATTAGAATGGATCGTGCGAATGAATTAGAATGGATCGTATGAATAAATTAGAATGGATACATTCGTGCGAATGAATTAGAATGGTTCGTACGAATGAGTAAGAATGGATCGTACGAATGAAATATAATGGATCGTACGAATGAATTAGAATGGATCATGCGAATGAATTAGATTGGATCGTGCGAATAAATTAGAATGGATCGTACGAATGAATTAGAATGGATACATTCCTGCGAGTGAATTAGAATGGATCGTACGAATGAAATAGAATGGATCGTATGAATGAATTCGAATGAATCATACGAATGAATTAGAATGGATACATTCGTGCGAATGAATTAGAATGGATCATACGAAGGAATTAGAATGGATCGTATGAATGAATTAGAATGGATCGTACGAATGAATTAGAATGGATCGTATGAATAAATTAGAATGGATCATACGAATGAATTAGAATGGATATTTTTGTGCGAAGGAATTAGAATGGATGAATTAGAATGAATTAGAATGGATATATTTGTGCGAATGAATTAGAAAGGATCATATGAATGAATTAGAATGGATCGTACGAATGAATTAAAATGGATCGTGCGAATGAATTAGATTGGATCGTGCAAATGAATTAGAATGGATCGTACGAATGAATTAGAATGGATACATTTGTGCGAATGAATTAGAATGGATCGTATGAATGAATTTGAATGGATCGTATGAATGAATTTGAATGGATCGTACGAATGAATTAGAATGGATACATTCATGCGAATGAATTAGAATGGATCATACGAAGGAATTAGGGTGGATCGTACGAATGAATTACAATGGATACATTCGTGCGAAAGAATTAGAATGGATTGTATGAATGAATTAGAATGGATCGTATGAATGAATTAGAATGGATCCTATGAATGAATAAGAATGGATCGTGCAAATGAATTAGAATGGATTGTGCTAATGAGTAAGAATGGATCGTACGAATGAAATAGAATGGATCTTACGAATGAATTAGAATGGATCGTGCTAATGAATTAGAATGGATCGTACGAATCAATTAGAAGAGATTGTGCGAATGAATTAGAATAGATCGTGCGATTGAATTAGAATGGATACATTCGTGCGAATGTATTAGATTGGATCGTACGAATGAATTAGAATGGATTGTATGAATGAATTAGAATGGATCGTATGAATGAATTCGAATGGATCGTACGAATCAATTAGAATAGATACATTCGTGCGAATGAATTAGAATGGATCATACAAAGGAATTAGGGTGGATCGTACTAAAGAATTAGAATGGATACATTCGTGCGAAAGAATTAGAATAGATTGTATGAATGAATTAGATTGGATCATATGAATGAATTAGAATGGATCGTGCAAATGAATTAGAATGGATCGTACGAATGAATTAGAATGGATACATTCATGCGAATGAATTAGAATGGATCGTACAAATGAGTAAGAATGGATCGTACGAATGAAATATAATGGATCGTACGAATGAATTAGAATGGATCGTGCTAATGAATTAGAATGGATCGTACGAATGAATTAGAATAGATTGTGCGAATGAATTAGAATGGATCGTACGAATGAATTAGAATGGATACATTCGTGCAAATGAATTAGAATGGATCGTACGAAGGAATTAGAATGGATCATACGAATGAAATAGAATGGATCGTACGAAGGAATTAGAATGGATCGTACAAAGGAATTAGAATGGATTGTTCGAATGAATTAGAATGGATCGTACAAATGAATTAGAATGGATCGTATGAATGAATTAGAATGGATCGTGCGAATGAATTAGAATGGATCGTATGAATGAATTAGAATGGATACATTCGTGTGAAAGAATTAGAAGGGATTGTATGAATGAATTAGAATAGATCAAATGAATGAATTAGAATGGATCGTGCGAATGAATTAGATTGGATCGTATGTATTTATTAGAATGAATTAGAATGTATTAGGAATTAAAATGGATCATACGAATGAATTAGGATGGATCGTAAGAATGAATTAGAACGGATCGTACGAATGGATTAGAATGTATTCTAATTAGAATGGATCATGCGAATGAATGAATTGGAATAGATTGTGCGAATGAATTAGAATGAATTCCTTCGCACGAGTGTATCCATACGAATGAATTAGAATGGATCGTACGAATGAATTTGAATGGATCGTATGAATGAATTAGAATGGATCATGCGAATGAATTAGAATGGATACATTCGTGCGAATGAATTAGAATGGATCGTATGAATGAATTAGAATGGATACATTCATGGGAATGAATTAGAATAGATTGGATCATACGAATGAATTAGAATGGATCGTATGAATGAATTAGAATGGATCGTGCGAATGAATTAGAATGGATCATACGAATGAATTAGAATGGATACATTCATGCGAATGAATTAGAATGGATCGTATGAAAGGATTAGAATGGATCGTATGAATGAATTAGAATGGATCGTACGAATGAATTAGAATGGATCTTATGAATGATCGTATGAATGATCGTATGAATGAATTAGAATGGATCGCACGTATGAATTAGAATGGATACATTCATGGGAAAGAATTAGAATGGATCGTACGAAGGAATTAGAATGGATCGTACGAAGGAATTAGAATGCATACATTCGTGCAAAAGAGTTAGAATAGATTGTATGAATGAATTAGAATTGATCATACAAATGAATTAGAATGGATCGTACGAATGAATTAGAATTGATAATACGAATGAATTAGAATGGATCGTACGAATGAATTAGAATGGATCGTGCTAATGAAATAGAATGGATCGTACGAATGAATTAGAATGGATCGTACGAATGAGTAAGAATGGATCGTACGAATGAAATAGAATGGATCGTACGAATGAATTAGAATGGATCGTGCGAAAGAATTAGATTGGATCATGCGAATGAATTAGAATGGATCGTACGAATGAATTAGAATGAATACATTCGTGTGAATGAATTAGAATGGATCATATGAATGAATTAGAATGGATCGTATGAATGAATTCGAATGGATCGTACGTATGAATTAGAATGGATCGTACGAATGAATTAGAATGGATCGTATGAATGAATTAGAATGGATCGTACGAAATAATTAGAATGGATCGTACGAAGGAATTAGAATGGATCGTACGAATGAATTAGAATGGATACATTCGTGCAAAAGAATTAGAATGGATTGTATGAATGAATTAGAATGGATCATACAAATGAATTAGAATGGATCATGCGAATGAATTAGAATGGATCGTACGAATGAATTAGAAAAGATTGTGCGATTGAATTAGAATGGATCGTATGAATGAATTAGAATGGATCGTATGAATGAATTAGAATGGATCGTACGTTCGATCCATTCTATTTCATTCGTACGATCCATTCTTACTCATTCGTTCGATCCATTCTTATTCATTCGTATGATCCATTCTAATTCATTCGTACGATCCATTCTAATCCATTCGTACGATCCATTGTAATTCATTAGCACGATCCATTCTAATTCATTCGTACGATCCATTCTATTTTATTCATACGATCCATTATTACTCATTCGTACGATCTATTCTAATTCATTCGCACGAATGTATCCATTCTAACTCATTCGTACGATCCATTCTAATTCATTCGCACGATCCATTCTAATTCATTCATGCGATCCATTCTAATTCATTCGTACGATCAATTCTAATTCATTCGCATGATCCATTCTAATTCATTCATACGATCCATTCTAATTCATTCCTACAATGCATTCTAATTCATTCGCACGAATGTATCCATTCTAATTCATTCGTAAGATCCATTCTAATTCATTCGCACGATCCATTCTAATTCATTCATACAATCCATTCTAATTAATTCGAACGATCCATTCTAATTCATTAGCACGATCCATTCTATTTCATTCGTACGATCCATTCTTACTCATTCGTACGATTCATTCGAATTCATTGGCACGAATGTATCCATTCTAATTCATTCGTATGATCCATTCTAATTCATTCGTACGATCCATTCTAATTCATTCATACGATCCATTCTAATTCATTCGTACGATCCATTCTAATTCATTCGCACATTCTATTCTAATTCATTCGTACGATCCATTCTAATTCATTAGCACGATCCATTCTAATTCATTCGTACGATCCATTCTATTTCATTTGTACGATCCATTCTTACTCATTCGTACGATCCAATCTAATTCATTCGCACGAATGTATCCATTCTAATTCATTCGTACGATCCATTCTAATTCATTCATACGATCCATTCTAATTCATTCGCACAATCTATTCTAATTCATTCGTACGATCCATTCTAATTCATTTGCACGATCCATTCTAATTTATTCGTACGATCCATTCTATTTCATTCATACGATCCATTCTTACTAATTCGTACGATCCATTCTAATTCATTTGCATGAAGTACGAACGAATTACGAATGATCGTGCGAATGAATTAGAATGGATCGTACGAATGAATTAGAATGATCGTGCGAACGAATTACGAATGAATTAGAATGGATCGTGCGAATGAATTAGAATGGATCGTACGAATGAATTAGAATGGATCGTATGAATGAATTAGAATGGATGGTGCGAATGAATTAGAATGGATCGTACGAATGAATTAGAATAGAATGGATACATTCGTACGAATGAATTAGAATGGATCATACGAATGAATTAGAATGGATCGTATGAATGAATTAGAATAGAATGGATACATTTGTGCGAATGAATTAGAATGGATCGTGCGAATGAATTAGATTGGATCGTGCGAATGAATTAGAATGGATCGTACGAATGAATTAGAATGGATACATTCGTGCGAAAGAATTAGAATGGATTGTATGAATGAATTAGAATGGATCGTATGAATGAATTAGAATGGATCGTGCGAATGAATTAGAATGGATCGTATGAATGAATTAGAATGGATGGTGCGAATGAATTAGAATGGATCGTACGAATGAATTAGAATAGAATGGATATATTCATACGAATGAATTAGAATGGATCATACGAATGAATAAGAATGGATCGTACGAATGAATTAGAATAGAATGGATACATTTGTGCGAATGAATTAGAATGGATCGTGCGAGTGAATTAGATTGGATCGTGCGAATGAATTAGAATGGATCGTACGAATGAATTAGAATGGATACATTCGTGCGAAAGAATTAGATTGGATTGTATGAATGAATTTGAATGGATCGTACGAAAGTATTAGAATGGATCGTATGAATGAATTAGAATGGATCGTGCGAATGAATTAGAATGGATCGTATGAATGAATTAGAATGGATACATTCATGCGAATGAATTAGAATGGATCGTACGAATGAGTAAGAATGGATCGTACGAATGAAATAGAATGGATCGTGCGAATGAATTAGAATGGATCTTGCGAATAAATTAGAATGGATCGTGCGAATGAATTAGAATTGATCGTACGAATGAGTAAGAATGGATCATACGAATGAAATAGAATGGATCGTATGAATGAAATAGAATGGATCGTACGAATGAATTAGAATGGATCATGCGAATGAATTATAATGGATCGTGCGAATGAATTATAATGGATCGTACGAATGAATTAGAATGGATCGTATGAATGAATTAGAATGGATCGTATTAATGAATTTGAATGGATCGTACGAATGAATTAGAATGGATATATTCGTGCGAATGAATTAGAATGGATCATACGAAGGAATTAGGGTGGATCGCACAAATTAATTAGAATACATACATTCGTGTGAAAGAAATAGAATGGATTGTATGAATGAATTGGAATGGATCGTATGAATGAATTAGAATGGATCGTTCGAAGGAATTAGAATGGATACATTCGTGCGAAAGAATTAGAAAGGATTGTATGAATGAATTAGAATGGATCGTATGAATGAATTAGAATAGATCATGCGAATGAATTAGAATGGATCGTACGAATGAATTTGAATGGATCGTATGAATGAATTAGAATGGATCGTGCGAATGAATTAGAATGGATCGAGCGAATGAATTAGAATGGATACATTCGTGCGAATGAATTAGAATGGATCGTACGATGAATTAGAATGGATACATTCGTGCGAATGAATTAGAATGGATCGTGCTAATGAATTAGAATGGATTGTACGAATGAATTAGAATGGATCATAAGAAAGAATTAGGGTGGATCGTACAAATGAATTAGAATGGAAATATTCGTCCGAAAGAATTAGAATGGATTATATGAATGAATTAGAATGGATCGTGCAAATGAATTAGAATGGATCGTGCGAATGAATTAGAATGGATCGTACGAATGAATTCGAATAGATTGTGCGAATGAATTAGAATGGATCGTACGAATGAATTAGAATGGATCGTATGAATGAATTAGCATGATCCATTCTAATTCTTTCTCACGATTGTATCCATTCAAATTCATTCATTCGATCCATTCTAATTCATTCATACGATCCATTCTAATTCATTCGTACAATCCATTCTAATTCATTTGCACAATCCATTCTAATTCATTCGCATGAATGTTTCCATTCTAATTCTTTCGTACAATCCATTTTAATTCATTCGTACGATCCATTCTATTTCATTCGTACGATCCATTCTTACTCATTCGTACGATCCAGACTAATTCATTTGCACGAATGTACCCATTCTAATTCATTCGTACGATCCCTTCTAATTCACTTGCACGATCCATTCTAATTCATTCATACGATCCATTCTAATTCATTCGTACGATCCATTCTAATTCATTCTCATGATCTATTCTAATTCATTCGTACGATCCATTCTAATTCATACGATCCATTCTAATTCATTCATACGATCCATTCTATTTTATTCGTATGATCCATTCTATTTCATTCATACGATCCATTCTATTTCGTTCGTACGATCCATTCTTACTCATTCGTACGATCCAATCTAATTTATTCGCACGATCCAATCATAATCATTCGTACGATCCATTCTAATTCATTCGAACGATCCATTCTATTTTATTCGTACGATCCATTCTTACTCATTCGTACGATCAATTCTAATTCATTCGCACGAATGTATCCATTCTAATTCATTCGTACGATCCATTCTAATTCATTCGCACGATCCATTCTAATTCATTCATACGATCCATTCTAATTCATTCGTACGATCCATTCTAATTCATTCATACAATCCATTCTAATTCTTTTGCACGAATGTATCCATTCTGATTCATTCGTACAATCCATTCTAATTCATTCGCACGATCCATTCTAATTCATTCATATGATCCATTCTAATTCATTTGTACGATCCATTCTAATTCATACGTACGATTCATTCGAATTCATTCATACGATCCATTCTAATTCATTCATACGATCCATTCTAATTCATTCGCACGAATGTATCCATTCTAATTCATTCGTACGATCCATTCTAATTCATTCGCACGATCCAATCTAATTTATTCGCACGATCCAGTCTAATTCATTCGTACGATCCATTCTATTTCATTCGTACGATCCATTCTTACTCATTCGTACAATCCATTCTAATTCATTCGCACGAATGTATCCATTCTAATTCATTCGTACGATCCATTCTAATCCATTCGCACTATCCATTCTAATTCATTCATACGATCCATTCTAATTCATTCGTACGATCCATTCTAATTCATTCATACGATCCATTCTATTTCATTCATACGATCTATTCTTACTCATTCGTACGATCCATTCTAATTCATTCGCACGAATGTATCCATTCTAATTCATTCGTACGATCCATTCTAATTCATTCACACGATCCATTCTAATTCATCGCACGATCCATTCATATTCATTCGTACGATCCATTTTAATTCATTAGCATGATCCATTCTAATTCATTCGTACGATCCATTGTATTTTATTCGTACGATCCATTTTTACTCATTCGTATGATCCATTCGAATTCATTCGCACGAATGTATCCATTCTAATTCATTCGTATGGATCGTACGAATGAATTAGAATAGATTGTGCGAATGAATTAGAATGGATTGTATGAATGAATTAGAATGGATCGTGCTAATGAATTAGAATGGATCGTACGAATGAATTAGAATAGATTGTGCGAATGAATTAGAATGGATCATACGAATGAATTAGAATGGATACATTCGTGCGAATGAATTTGAATGGATCGTACGAATGAATTAGAATGGATGCATTCATGGGAATGAATTATAATGGATCATACGAAGGAATTAGAATGGATCATACGAATGAAATAGAATGGATCGTATGAATGAATTAGAATGGATCGTGCGAATAAATTAGAATGGATCATACGAATGAGTAAGAATGGATCGTATGAATGAAATAGAATGGATCGTACGTACAATCCATTCTAATTCATTCATACGATCCATTCTAATTCATTCGCACGAATGTATCCATTCTAATTCCTTCGTACGGTCCAATCTAATTCATTCGCACGATCCATTCTAATTCATTCGTATGATCCATTCTATTTCATTCTTACGATCCATTCTTACTCATTCGTACGATCCATTCTAATTCATTCGCACGAACGTATCCAATATAATTCATTCGTACGATCCATTCTAATTCATTCGCACGATCCATTCTAATTCATTCGTACGATCCATTCTAATTCATTCGCACGATCCATTCTAATTCATTCATACGATCCATTCTAATTCATTCGCACGAATGTATCCATTCTAATTCATTCGTACGATCCATTCTTACTCATTCGTATGACCGAATGAATTAGAATGGATCGTATGAATGAATTAGATTGGATCGTATGAATGAATTAGAATGGATCGTACGTATGAATTAGAATAGATCGTACGAATGAATAAGAATGAAGGAATTAGAATGGATCGTACGAATGAATTAGAATAGATTGTTCGAATGAATTAGAATGGATCGTACGAATTAATAAGAATAAAGGAATTAGAATGGATCGTACGAATGAATTAGAATAGATTGTGCGAATGAATTAGAATGGATCGTACGAATGAGTAAGAATGGATCGTACGAATGAAATAGTGAATGAATTAGAATAGATCGTGCTAATGAATTAGAATGGATCGTACGAATGAATTAGATTGTGTGAATGAATTAGAATGGATCGTACGAATGAATTAGAATGGATACATTCCTGCGAATGAATTAGAATAGATCGTACGAATAAGTAAGAATAGATCATACGAATGAAATAGAATGGATCGTACGAATGAATTAGAGTCAATCGTGCTAATGAATTAGAATAGATCGTACGAATGAATTAAAATAGATTGTGCGAATGAATTAGAATGGATCGTATGAATGAATTCGAATGGATCGTACGAATGAATTAGAATGGATCATACGAATGAAATATAATGGATCGTATGAATAAATTAGAATGGATCGTATGAATTAGAATGGATCGTATGAATGAATTAGAATGGATCGTGCTAATGAATTAGAATAGATCGTATGAATGAATTAGAATGGATCGTACGAATGAATTTGAATAGATTGTGCAAAAGAATTAGAATGGATCATACGAATGAATGGATCGTACGAATGAATTTGAATGGATACATTCGTGCGAATGAATTAGAATGGATCGTACGAATGAGTAAGAATGGAACGTATGAATGAAATAGAATAGATCGTACGAATTAGAATGGATCGTATGAATGAATTAGAATGGATTGTGCTAATGAATTAGAATGGATCGTACGAATGAATTAGAATGGATCGCACGAATGAATTAGAATAGTTTGTGCGAAGGAATTAGAATGGATCGTACGAATGAATGGATCGTACGAAGGAATTAGAATGGATCATACGAATGAAATGCATTGGATCGTACGAAGGAATTAGAATGGATCGTACGAAGGAATTAGAATGGATCGTACGAATGAAGTAGAATGGATACATTCGTGCAAAAGGATTAGAATGGATTGTATGAATGAATTAGAATGGATCGTGCAAATAAATTAGAATGGATCGTGCGAATGAATTAGAATGGATCGTACGAAGGAATTAGAATGGATCATACGAATGAATTAGATTAGATCGTATGAATGAATTAGAATGTATCGTGCAAATGAATTACATTGGATCGTACGAATGGATTAGAATGGATCGTATGAATGAATTAGAATGGATCGTGCGAATGAATTAGAATGGATCTTACGAATTAATTAGAATGGATCGTATGAATGAATTAGATTGGATCGTATGAATGAATTAGAATGGATCGTACGTACGAATTAGAATAGATACATTCATGGAAATGAATTAGAATGGATCGTACAAATGAATTAGAATGGATCGTACGAATAAATTAGAATGAATCGTGCTAATGAATTAGAATGGATCGTATAAATGAATTAGAATAGATTGTGCGAATGAATTAGAATGGATCGTACGAATGAATTAGACTGGATACATTCGTGCGAATGAATGAGAATGGATCGTATGAATGAATTAGATTGGATCGTACGAATGAGTAAGAATGGATCGTACGAATGAAATAGAATGGATCGTACGAATAAATTAGAATGGATCGTGCTAATGAATTAGAATGGATCGTACGAATGAATCCATTCTAATTCATATGATCCATTCTAATTCATTCTAATTCATTCATATGATCGTACGAATGAATAAGAATGGATCGTACGAATGAAATAGAATGGATGGTACGAATCAATTAGAATGAATCGTGCTAATGAATTAGAATGGATCGTACGAATAAATTAGAATAGATTGTGCGAATGAATTAGAATGGATCGTAGGAATGAATTAGAATGGATCGTATGAATGAATTAGAATGGATCGTACGAATGAATTAGAATGGACCGCACAAAGAAATGAATTAGAATGGATACATTCGTACAATCCATTCTAATTCATTCGTACGATCCATTCTAATTCATTTGTACGATCCATTCTAATTCATTCATACGATCCATTCTAATTCATATTCATTCGTACGATCCATTCTAATTCATTCGTACGATCCATTCTAATTCATTCGTAAGATCCACTCTAATTCATTCGCAAGATCCAATCTAATTCATTCGTACGATCCATTCTAATTCATACGTACAATCTATTCTAATTCATTCGTACGATCCATTCTAATTCATTAGCACGATCCATTCTAATTCATTCGTACGATCAATTCTATTTCATTCGTACGATCCATTCTTACTCATTCGTACGATCCATTCAAGAATGGATCGTGTGAATGATTTAGAATGGATCGAACGAATGAATTAGAATTGATCGTACGAATGAATTAGAATGGATCGTACGAATGAATATGAATTAGAATGGATCTTATGAATAAATTAGAATGGATCGTACGAATGAATTAGAATGGATCGTACGAATGAATTAGAATGGTTTGTACGAATGTATCCATTCTAATTCATTCCTTTGTGCGATCCATTCTAATTCATTAGCACGATCCATTCTAATTCATTCGTGATCCATTCTAATCATTCGCACGAATGGATCTTACTCATTCATAAATTAGAATGGATCATACGAATGAATTAGAATGGATCATATGAAAGAATTAGTTTGGATCATGCGAATGAATTAGAATGGATCGTACGAATGAATTAGAATGGATACATTCGTGCGAATGAATTAGAATGGATCGTATGAATGAATTAAAATGGATCGTATGAATGAATTCGAATGGATCGTATGTATGAATTAGAATGGATCGTACGAATGAATTAGAATGGATCGTATGAATGATTTAGAATAGATCGTACGAAAAAATTAGAATGGATTGTACAAAGGAATTAGAATAGATCGTACGAATGAATTAGAATGGATACATTCGTGCAAAAGAATTAGAATGGATTGTATGAATGAATTAGAATGGATTGTTCAAATGAATTAGAATGGATCGTGGGAATGAATTAGAATGGATCATACGAATGAATTAGAATAGATTGTGCGAATGAATTAGAATGGATCGTACGAATGAATTAGAATGGATACATTCGTGCGAATGAATTAGAATGGATCGTATGAATGAATTAGAATGGATCGTATGTACGATCCATTCTATTTCATTTGTACGATCCATTCTTACTCATTCGTACGATCCATTCTAATTCATTCACATGGTCCATTCTAATTCATTCATATGATCCATTCTAATTCATTCGTATGATCCATTCTAATTCATTCATATGATCGATTCTAATTCTTTCGCACGAATGTATCCATTCTAATTCATTCGTACAATCCACCCTAATTCCTTCATATGATCCATTCTAATTCATTCGCACGAATGTATCCATTTTAATTCATTCGTACGATACATTCTAATTTATTCGTACGATCCATTCTAATTCATTCACACGATCCATTCTAATTCATTCATACGATCCAATCTAATTCATTCATACGATCCATTCTAATTCATTCGCACAAATGTATCCATTCTAATTCATTCGTACGATCCATTCTAATTCATTCGCACAATCCATTCTGATTCATTCATACGATCCATTCTAATTCATTCGTACGGTCCATTCTAATTCATTCGCATGATCATTAGAATGGATCGTGCGAATGAATTAGAATGGATCGTACGAATGAATTAGAATGGATACATTCGTGCGAATGAATTAGAATGGATCGTACGAATGAAATAGAATGGATCGTATGAATGAATTCGAATGGATCGTACGAATGAATTAGAATGGATACATTCGTGCAAATGAACTAGAATGGATCATACGAAGGAATTAGAATGGATCGTATGAATGAATTAGAATGGATCGTGCGAATGAATTAGAATGTATCGTATGAATGAATTAGAATGTATCGTGCGAATGAATTAGAATGGATCGTACGAATGAATTAGAATAGATCGTATGAATGAATTAGAATGGATCGTATGAATGAATTCGATTGGATCGTGCAAATGAATTAGAATGGATCGTACGAATGAATTAGAATGGATACATTCGTGCGAATGAATTAGAATGGATCGTACGAATGAAATAGAATGGATCGTATAAATGAATTCGAATGGATCGTACGAATGAATTAGAATGGATACATTCGTGCGAATGAATTAGAATGGATCATACGAAGGAATTAGAATGGATCGTATGAATGAATTAGAATAGATCGTACGAATGAATTAGAATGTATCGTATGAATGAATTAGAATGTATCGTGCGAATGAATTAGAATGGATCGTACGAATGAATTAGAATAGATCGTATGAATGAATTAGAATGGATCGTATGAATGAATTCGAATGGATCATACGAATGAATTAGAATGGATACATTCGTGCGAATGAATTAGAATGGATCATACAAAGGAATTAGGGTGGATCGTACGGAAGAATTAGAATGGATACATTCGTGCGAAAGAATTAGAATGGATTGTATGAATGAATTAGATTGGATCATATGAATGAATTAGAATGGATCATGCGAATGAATTAGAATGGATCGTACGAATGAATTAGAATGGATACATTCGTGCGAATGAATTAGAATGGATCGTACGAATGAGTAAGAATGGATCGTACGAATGAAATAGAATGGATCGTACGAATGAATTAGAATGGATCATGCTAATGAATTAGAATGGATCGTACGAATGAATTAGAATAGATTGTGCGAAAGAATTAGAATGGATCGTACGAATGAATTAGAATGGATACATTCGTGCGAATGAATTAGAATGGATCGTATGAATGAATTAGATTGAATCGTATGAATGAATTAGAATGGATCGTACGTATGAATTAGAATGGATACATTCATGGGAATGAATTATAATAGATCGTACGAAGGAATTAGAATGGATCATACGAATGAAATACAATGGATCATATGAATGAATTTGAATGGATCGTATGTATGAATTAGAATGGATCGTATGAATGAATTAGAAAGGATCGTGCGAATGAATTAAAATGGATCGTACGAATGAATTAGAATGGATACATTCGTGCGAAAGAATTAGAATGGATTGTATGAATGAATTAGAATGGATCGAATGAATGAATTAGAATGGATCGTGCAAATGAATTAGATTGGATCGTATGTATGAATTAGAATGAATTAGAATGTATTAGGAATTAGAATGGATCATACAAATAAATTAGAATGGACCATATGAATGAATTAGAATGGATGGTACGAATGGATTAGAATGTATTCTAATTAGAATGGATCGTGCGAATGAATGAATTAGAATAGATTGTGCGAATGAATTAGAATGAATTTCTTCGCATGAATGTATCCATACGAATGAATTAGAATGGATCGTATAAATGAATTAGAATGGATCGTATAAATGAATTAGAATGGATCATACGAATGAATTAGAATGGATACATTCGTGCGAATGAATTAGAATGGATCGTATGAATGAATTAGAATGGATCTTATGAATGAATTTGAATGGATACATTCATGGGAATGAATTAGAATAGATTGGATAGTACGAATGAATTAGAATGGATCGTATGAATGAATTAGAATGGATCGTGCGAATGAATTAGAATGGATCGTACGAATGAATTTGAATGGATACATTCGTGCGAATGAATTAGAATGGATCGTACGAATGAATTAGAATGGATCTTATGAATGAATTAGAATGTATTGTACGAATGAATTAGAATGGATCGTATGAATAATCGTATGAATGAATTAGAATGGATCGTACGTATGAATTAGAATGGATACATTCATGGGAATGAATTAGAATAGATCGTACGAAGGAATTAGAATTGATCGTACGAAAGAATTAGAATGGATCATACAAAGGAATTAGAATAGATCATACGAATGAATTAGAATGCATACATTCATGCAAAAGAATTAGAATGGATCGTACAAATGAATTAGAATGGATCGTACAAATGACTTAGAATGGATCGTACGAATGAATTAGAATGGATCGTACGAATAAATTAGAATGGATCGTGCTAATGAAATAGAATGGATCGTACGAATGAATTAGAATAGATCGTACGAATGAGTAAGAATGGATTGTACGAATGAAATAGAATGGATCGTACGAATGAATTAGAATGGATCGTGCGAAAGAATTAGAATGGATACATTCGTGTGAATGAATTAGAATGGATCGTATGAATGAATTAGAATGGATCGTATGAATAAATTCAAATGGATCGTACGTATGAATTAGAATGAATCGTACGAATGAATTAGAATGGATCGTATGAATGAATTAGAATGGATCGTACGAAGGAATTAGAATGGATCGTAGGAATGAATTAAAATGGATCGTACAAAAGAATTAGAATGAATTATATGAATGAATTAGAATGGATCGTACAAAAGAATTAGAAAGGATCGTGCAAATAAATTAGAATGGATAGTACGAATGAATTAGAATAGATTGTGCGAATGAATTAGATTTGATCGTACGATTAAATTAGAATGGATACATTCGTGCGAATGAATTAAAATGGATCGAATGAATGAATTAGAATGGATCGTACGTTCGATCCATTCTATTTCATTCGTACGATCCATTATTACTCATTCGTTCGATCCATTCTAATTCATTCATTCGAACTATTCTAATTCATTCATACGATCTATTCTAATCTATTCGTACGATCCATTCTAATTCTTTAGCACGATCCATTCTAATTCATTCGTACGATCCATTCTAATTCATTCGTACAATCCATTCTAATTCATTCGCACGAATTTATCCATTCTAATTCATTCGTATGATCCATTCTAATTCATTCATACGATCCATTCTAATTCATTCGCACGATCCATTCTAATTCATTCCTACAATCCATTCTAATTCATTCGTACGATCCATTCTAATTCATTCGCACAATCTATTCTAATTTATTCGTACGATCCATTCTAATTCATTAGCATGATCCATTCTATTTCATTCGTACGATCCATTCTTACTCATTCGTACGATCCATTTTAATTCATTCGCATGAATGTATCAATTCTAATTCATTCGTATGATCCATTCTAATTCATTCACATAATCCATTCTAATTCATTCATATGATCCATTCTAATTCATTGGTACGATCCATTCTAATTCATTCGCACAATCTATTCTAATTCATTCGTATGATCCATTCTAATTCATTAGCATGATCCATTCTAATTCATTCGTACGATCTATTCTATTTCATTCATACGATCCATTCTTACTCATTCGTACGATCCATTCTAATTCATTCGCACGAATGTATCCATTCTAATTCATTCGTACGATCCATTCTAATTCATTCATACGATCCATTCTAATTTATTCGCACAATCTAGTCTAATTCATTCGTACGATCCATTCTAATTCATTAGCATGATCCATTCTAATTCATTCATGCGATCCATTCTATTTCATTCGTATGATCCATTCTTACTCATTCGTACGATCCATTCTAATTCATTCGCACGATCCATTCTAATTAATTCATACGATCTATTCTAATTCATTCGCACGAATGTATCCATTCTAATTCATTCGCACGATCCAACCTAATTCATTGGTACGATCCATTCTAATTCCTTCGTCCGATCCATTCTAATTCATTCCCATGAATGTATCCATTCTAATTCATACGTACGATCCATTCTAATTCATTCAAACGATCCAATCTAATTCATTCGCACGAATGTATCCATTCTAATTCATTCGTACGATCCATTCTAATTCATTCGCACAATCTATTCTAATTCATTCGTACGATCCATTCTAATTCATTTGTACGATCCATTCTATTTCATTCTAATTCATTCGTATGATCCATTCGTACGATCCATTCTAATTCCTTCGCACGAATGTATCCATTCTAATTCATTCATACAATCCATTCTAATTCTTTCGCACGAATGTATCTTTTCTAATTCATTCGTACCATCCATTCTAATTCATTCGCACAATCTATTCTAATTCATTCTTACGATCCATTCTAATTCCTTCGTACGATCCATTGTAATTCCTTCGTACGATCCATTCTATTTCATTCGTATGATCCATTCTAATTCCTTCTTACGATCCATTCTAATTCATTCCCATGAATGTATCCACTCTAATTCCTTCGCACAATCTATTCTAATTCATTCATACGATCCATTCTATTTCATTCGCACGATTGTAGGAATTAGAATGGATCGTACGAATGAGTAAGAATGGATCGTATGTACGAATTAGAATGGATACATTCATGGGAATGAATTAGAATGGATCGTACGAATGAATTAGAATGGATCATACGAATGAAATAGAATGGATCATACGAATGAATTAGAATGGAATGTGCGAATGAATTAGAATGGATCGTGTGAATGAATTAGAATGGATCGTACGAATGAATTAGAATGGATCGTATGAATGAATTATAATGGATCGTGCAAATGAATTAGAATGGATCGTATGAATGAATTAGAATGGATGGATGAATGAATTAGAATGGATACATTCGTGCGAATGAATTAGAATGGATCATACGAAGAAATTAGGGTGGATCGTACGAATGAATTAGAATGGATACATTCGTGTAAAAGAATTAGAATGGATTGTATGAATGAATTTGAATGGATCGTATGAATGAATTAGAATGGATCGTGCGAATGAATTACAATGGATCGTACGAATAAATAAGAATGGATCGTATGAATGAATTAGAATGGATCGTGCGAATGAATTAGAATGGATCGTACGAATAAATTAGAATGGATACATTCGTGCGAATGAATTAGAATGGATCGTACGAATGAGTAAGAATGGATCGTACGAATGAAATAGAATGGATCGTAAGAATAAATTAGAATGGATCGTGCTAATGAATTAGAATGGATCGTACGATTAAATTAGAATGGATCGTGCTAATGAATTAGAATGGATCGTACGAATGAATTAGAATAGATTGTGCGAATGAATTAGAATGGATCGTACGAATGAAATAGAATGGATCGTATGAATGAATTAGAATGGATCGTACGAATGAAATAGAATGGATACATTCGTGCGAATGAATTAGAATGGATTGTAGGAATGAGTAAGAATGGATCGTACGAATGAAATAGAATGGACCGTACGAATGAATTAGAATGGATCGTGCTAATGAATTCGAATGGATCGTACGAATGAATTAGAATAGATTGTGCAAATGAATACATTCGTGCGAATGAATTAGAATGGATCGTATGAATGAATTAGAATGGATCATATGAATGAATTAGAATGGATAGTATGAATGAATTCGAATAGATCGTACGAATGAATTCGAATGGATACATTCGTGCGAATGAATTAGATTGGATCATACGAAGGAATTAGGGTGGATCGTACGAATGAATTAGAATGGATACATTCGTGCAAAAGAATTAGAATGGATCGTATGAATGAATTAGAATGGATCGTATGAATGAATTAGAATGGATAGTGCGAATGAATTAGAATGGATCGTACGAATGAATTAGAATGGATCGTGCAAATGAATTAGAATGGATCGTGCGAATGAATTAGAATGGATCGTACGAATGAATTAGAATAGAATGGATACATTCGTACGAATGAATTAGAATGGATCGTACGAATGAATTAGAATAGATCGTACGAATGAATTAGAATAGACTGGATACATTCGTGCGAATAAATTTGAATGGATCGTGCGAATGAATTAGAATGGATTGTACGAATGAATTAGAATGGATACATTCGTGTGAAAGAATCAGAATGGATTGTATGAATGAATTAGAATGGATCGTATGAATGAATTAGAGTGGATCGTGCGAATGAATTAGAATGGTTCGTACTAATGAATTAGAATGGATACATTCGTGCGAAAGAATTAGAATGGATTGTATGAATGAATTTGAATGGATCGTACGAATGAATTAGAGTGGATCGTATGAATAAATTAGAATGGGTCGTGCGAATGAATTAGAATGGATCGTACGAATGAATTAGAACGGATTCATTCATGCGAATGAATTAGAATGGATCGTACGAATGAGTAAGAATGGATCGTACGAATGAAATAGAATGGATGGTACGAATGAATTAGAATGGATCGTGCGAATGAATTAGAATGGATCGTATGAATGAATTAGAATGGATCGTGCGAATGAATTAGAATGGATCGTATGAATGAATTTGAATGGATCGTACGAATGAATTAGAATGGATACATTCGTGCGAATGAATTAGAATGGATCATACGAAGGAATTAGGGTGGATCGTACAAATGAATTAGAATAGATACATTCGTGCGAAAGAAATAGAATAGATTGTATGAATGAATTAGAATGGATCGTATGAATAAATTAGAATAGAGTGTATGAATGAATTAGAATGGATCGTACGAAGGAATTAGAATGGATATATTCGTGCAAAAGAATTAGAAAGGATTGTATGAATGAATTAGAATGGATCATATGAATGAATTAGAATGGATCATGCGAATGAATTAGAATGGATCGTACAGATGAATTTGAATGGAGCGTATGAATAAATTAGAAAGAATCGTGCGAATGAATTAGAATGGATCATACGAATGAATTAGAATGGATACATTCGTGCGAATGAATTAGAATGGATTGTACGATAAATTAGAATGGATACGTTCGTGCGAATGAACTAGAATGGATCGTGCTAATGAATTAGAATGGATCGTACGAATGAATTAGAATGGATCATACGAAGGAATTAGGGTGGATCGTACAAATGAATTAGAATGGAAACATTCGTGCGAATGAATTAGAATGGATTGTATTAATGAATTAGAATGGATCGTGCAAATGAATTAGAATGGATCGTGCGAATGAATTAGAATGGATCATACGAATGAATTAGAATAGATTGTGCGAATGAATTAGAATGGATCGTACGAATGAATTAGAATGGATCGTATGAATGAATTACCATGATCTATTCTAATTCTTTCGCACGAATGTATCCATTCTAATTCATTCGTACGATCCATTCTAATTCATTCAAACGATCCATTCTAATTCATTCCTATGATCCATTCTAATTTATTTGCACGATCCATTCTAATTCATTCGCATGAATGTTTCCATTCTAATTCATTCGCACGAATGTATCCATTCTAATTCATTTGTACGATCCCTTCTAATTCATTCGCACGATCCAATTTAATTCATTCGCACAATCTATTCTAATTCCTTCGTACGATCCATTCTATTTCATTCGTACGATCCATTCTTACTCATTCGTACGATCCATTCAAATTCATTTGGACGAATGTACCCATTCTAATTCATTCGTACGATCCCTTCTAATTCATTCGCACGATCCATTCTAATTCATTCTTACGATCCATTCTAATTCATTCGTATGATCCATTCTAATTCATTCGTATGATCCATTCTAATTTATTAGCACGATCCATTCTAATTCATTCATACGATCCATTCTATTTTATTCGTATGATCCATTATAATTCATTCATACGATCCATTCTAGTTTTTTCGTACGATCCATTCTTACTCATTCGTACGACCCAATCTAATTCATTCGCACGATCCAATCATATTCATTCGTACGATCCATTCTAATTCATTCGTACGATCCATTCAATTTCATTCGTACGATCCATTCTTACTCATTCGTACGATCCATTCTAATTCTTTTGCACGAATCTATCCATTCTAATTCATTCGTACGATCCATTCTAATTCATTCGCACGATCCATTCTAATTCATTCATACGATCCATTATAATTCATTCGTATGATCCATTCTAATTCATTCATACAATCCATTCTAATTCTTTCGCACGAATGTATCCATTATAATTTATTCATACGATCCATTCTAATTCATTCGCACGATCCATTCTAATTCATTCATATGATCCATTCTAATTCATTTATACGATCCATTCTAATTCATACGTACGATTCATTCGAATTCATTCATACGATCCATTCTAATTCATTCATACGATCCATTCTAATTCATTCACACGAATGTATCCATTCTAATTCATTCGTACGATCCATTCTAATTCATTCGGACGATCCAATCTAATTCATTCGCACGATCCATTCTAATTCATTCGTACGATCCATTCTATTTCATTCGTACGATCCATTCTTACTCATTCGTATGATCCATTCTAATTCATTCCCACGAATGTATCCATTCTAATTCATTCGTACGATCTATTCTAATTCATTCGCACGATCCTTTCTAATTCATTCATACGATCCATTCTAATTCATTCGTACGATCCATTCCAATTCATTCATACGATCCACTATATTTTATTCTACGATCCATTCTTACTCATTCGTACGATCCATTCTAATTCATTCGCACGAATGTATCCATTCTAATTCATTCGTACGATCCATTCTAATTCATTCGCACGAACCATTCTAATTCATTCATACGATCCATTCTAATTCGTTCGTACGATCCATTCTATTTCATTCGCACAATCTATTCTAATTCATTCGTACGATCCATTCTAATTCATTAGCACGATCCATTCTAATTCATTCGTACGATCCATTCTATTTCTTTCGTACGATCCATTCTTACTGATTCGTACTATCCATTCTAATTCATTCGCACGAATGTATCCATTCTAATTCATTCGTACGATCCATTCTAATTCATTCGCACGATCCATTCTAATTCATTCATACGATCCATTCTAATTCATTCGCACGAATGTATCCATTATAATTCATTCGTACGATCCATTCTAATTCATTCGCACAATCTATTCTAATTCATTCGTACAATCCATTCTAATTCATTAGCACGATCCTTTCTAATTCATTCGTACGATCCATTCTATTTCATTCGTACGATCCATTCTTACTTATTCGTACGATCCATTCTAATTCATTCGCACGAATGTATCCATTCAATTCTAATTCATTTGTACGATCCATTCTAATTCATTCGCACGATCCATTCTAATTCATTCATACAATCTATTCTAATTCATTCGTACGATCCAATCTAATTCATTCGCACAATCCATTCTAATTCTTTCATACGATTCATTCTAGTTCATTCATACAATCCATTCTAATTCTTTCGCACAAATGTATCCATTCTAATTCATTTGTACGATCCACCCTACTTCCTTCGTATGATCCATTCTAATTCATTCGCACGAATGTATCCATTCTAATTCATTCGTACGATCCATTCGAATTCATTCATACGATCCATTCTAATTCATTCGTACGATCCATTCTAATTCATTCATACGATCCATTCTAATTCCTTCGTATGAATGTATCCATTCTAATTCATTCATACAATCCATTCTAATTGTTTCACACGAATGTATCCATTCTAATTCATTCGCACAAACTATTCTAATTCATTCGTACGATCCATTCTAATTCCTTCGTACGATCCATTCTAATTCCTTCGTACGATCCATTCTATTTCATTCGTATGATCCATTCTGATTCCTTCGTACGATCCATTCTAATTCATTCCCATGAATGTATCCACTCTAATTCATTCACACAATCTATTCTAATTCATTCATACGATCCATTCTATTTTATTCGCACGATCGTAGGAATTAGAATGGATCGTACGAATGAGTAAGAATGGATCGTATGTATCAATTAGAATGGATACATTCATGGGAATGAATTAGAATGGATCGTACGAAGGAATTAGAATGGATCATACGAACGAAATAGAATGGATCGTACGAAGGAATTAGGATGGAACGTGCGAATGAATTAGAATAGATCGTGCGAATGAATTAGAATGTATCGTACGAATGAATTAGAATGGATCATACGAATGAATTAGAATGGATCGTTCAAATGAATTAGAATGGATCGTATGAATGAATTAGAATGGATGTACGAATGAATTAGAATGGATACATTCGTGCGAATGAATTAGAATGGATCATACAAAAAAAATAGGGTGGATCATACGAATGAATTCGAATGGATACATTCGTGTGAAAGAATTAGAATGGATTGTATGAATGAATAAGAATGGATCGTATGAATGAATTAGAAAGGATCGTGCGAATGGATTACAACGAATCGTACGAATGAATAAGAATGGATCGTATGAATGAATTTGAATGGATCGTGCGAATGAATTAGAATGGATCGTACGAATGAATTAGAATGGATACATTCGTGCAAATGCATTAGAATGGATCGTACGAATGAGTAAGAATGGATCGTACGAATGAAATAGAATGGATCGTATGAATGAATTAGAATGGATCGTGCTAATGAATTAGAATGGATCGTACGAATAAATTAGAATAGATTGTGCGAATGAATTAGAATGGATCGTACGAATGAATTAGAATGGATCGTCCGAATGAATTAGAATAGATTGTGCGAATGAATACATTCGTGCAAATGAATTAGAATGGATCGTATGAATGAATTAGAATGGATCGTATGAATGAAGTCGAATGGATCGTACGAATAAATTAGAATGGAAACATTCATGCGAATGAATTAGAATGGATCATACAAAGGAATTAGGGTGGATCGTATGAATGAATTAGAATGGATACATTCATGCAAAAGAATTAGAATTGATTGTATGAATGAATTGGAATGGATCGTATGAATGAATTAGAATGGATCGTGCGAATGAATTAGAATGGATCGTACGAATAAATTAGAATGGATCGTGCGAATGAATTAGAATGGATCATACGAATGAATTAGAATAGAATGGATACATTCATACGAATGAATTAGAACGGATCGTATGAATGAATTAGAATGGATCGTACAAATGAATTAGAATAGACTGGATACATTCGTGCGAATGAATTAGAATGGATCATGCGAATGAATTAGATTGGATCGTGCGAATGAATTAGAATGGATCGTACGAATGAATTAGAATGGATACATTCGTACGAAAGAATTATAATGGATTGTATGAATGAATTAGAATGGATCGTATGAATGAATTAGAATGGATCGTGCGAATGAATTAGAATGGATCGTACGAATGAATTAGAATAGATACATTCGTGCGAAAGAATTAGAATGGATTGTATAAATGAATTTGAATGGATCGTACGAATGAATTAGAATGGATCGTATGAATGAAGTAGAATGGATCGTGCGAATGAATTAGAATGGATTGTACGAATGAATTAGAACGGATACATTAATGCGAATGAATTAGAATGGATCGTACGAATGAGTAAGAATGGATCGTACGAATGAAATAGAATGGATCGTACGAATGAATTAGAATGGATCGTGCGAATGAATTAGAATGGATCGTGCGAATGAATTATAATGGATCGTACGAATGAGTAAGAATGGATCATACGAATGAAATAGAATGGATCGTATGAATGAATTAGAATGGATCGTACGAATGAATTAGAACGGATCGTGCGAATGAATTAGAATGGATCGTGCAAATGAATTATAATAGATCGTATGAATGAATTAGAATGGATCGTATGAATGAATTAGAATGGATCGTGCGAATGAATTAGAATGGATCGTATGAATGAATTTTAATGCATCATACGAATGAATTAGAATAGATACATTCGTGCGAATGAATTAGAATGGATCATACGAAGGAATTAGGGTGAATAGTACAAATGAATTAGAATAGATACATTCGTGCGAAAGAAATAGAATGGATTGTATGAATGAATTAGAATGGATCATATGAATAAATTAGAATGGATCGTATGAATGAATTAGAATGGATGGTACGAAGGAATTAGAATAGATCATACGAATGAATTAGAATGGATCGTACGAATGAATTAGAATGGATCGTACGAATGAATTAGAATGGATCGTATGAATGAATTAGAATGGATCATGCGAATGAATTAGAATGGATCATACGAATGAATTTGAATGGATCGTATGAATGAATTAGAATGGATCGTGCGAATGAATTAGAATGGATAGTACGAATGAATTAGAATGGATACATTCGTGCGAATGAATTAGAATTGATCGTACGAACGAATTAGAATGGATCATCCGAAGGAATTAGGGTGGATCGTACGAATAAATTAGAATGGAAACATTCGTGCGAAAGAATTAGAATGGATTGTATGAATGAATTAGAATGGATCGTGCAAATGAATTAGAATGGATCGTGCGAATGAATTAGAATGGATCGTACGAATGAATTAGAATAGATTGTGTGAATGAATTAGAATGGATCGTACGAATGAATTAGAATGGATCGTATGAATGAATTAGCACAATCCATTCTAATTCTTTCGCACGAATGTATCCATTCTAATTCATTCGTACGATCCATTCTAATACATTCATACGATCCATTCTAATTCATTCCTACGATCCATTCTAATTCATTTGCACGATCCATTCTAATTCATTCGCATGAATGTTTCTATTCTAATTCATTCGCACGAATGTATCCATTCTAATTCATTCGTACGATCCATTCTAATTCATTCGCACGATCCAATCTAATTCATTCGCACAATCCATTCTAATTCATTCGTACGATCCATTCTATTTCATTCGTACGATCCATTCTTACTCATTCGTACGATCCATTCTAATTCATTCGCACGAATGTACCCCTTCTAATTCATTCGTACAATCTCATCTAATTCATTCACACGATCCATTCTAATTCATTCATACGATCCATTCTAATTCATTTGTATGATCCATTCTAATTCATTCGTACGTTCCATTCTAATTCATTAGCATGATCCATTCTAATTCATTCATATGATCCATTCTAATTCATACGATCCATTCTAATTCATTCATACGATCCATTCTAGTTTATTCGTATGATCCATTCTAATTCATTCATACGATCCGTTCTATTTCATTCGTACGATCCATTCTTACTCATTCGTATGATCCAATCTAATTCATTCGCACAATCCGATCATATTCATTCGTACGATCCATTCTAATTCATTCGTGTGATCCATTCTATTTCATTCGTACAATCCATTCTTACTCATTCGTACGATCCATTCCAATTCATTCGCACGAATGTATCTATTCTAATTCATTCGTACGATCCATTATAATTCATTCGCATGATCCATTCTAATTCATTCATACGATCTATTCTAATTCATTCGTACGATCCATTCTAATTCATTCATACAATCCATTCTAATTCTTTCGCACGAATGTATCCATTCTAATTCATTCGTACGATCCATTATAATTCATTCGCACGATACATTCTAATTCATTCATACGATCCATTCTATTTCATTCGTACAATCCATTCTTACTCATTCATACGATCCATTCTAATTCATTCGCATGAATGTATCCATTCTAATTCATTCGAACAATCCATTCTAATTCATTCGCAAGATCCATTCTAATTCATTCATACGATCCATTTTAATTCATTCGTACGATCTATTCTAATTCATTCATACGATCCATTCTATTTCATTCGTACGATCCATTCTTACTCATTTGTACGATCCATTCTAATTCATTCGCACGAATGTATCCATTATAATTCATTCGTACGATCCATTCTGATTCATTCGCACGATCCATTCTAATTCATTCATACGATCCATTCTAATTCATTCATACGATCCATTCTAATTCATTCGCACAATCTATTCTAATTCATTCGTATGATCCTTTCTAATTCATTCAAACGATCCATTCTAATTCATTCGCACGAATGTATCCATTCTAATTCATTTATACGATCCATTCTAATTCATTCGCACGATCCAATCTAATTCATTCACACGATCCATTCTAATTCATTCGTACGATCCATTCTATTTCATTGGTACAATCCATTCTTACACATTTATATGATCCATTCTAATTCATTTGCACGAATGTATCCATTCTATTTCATTCGTACAATCCATTCTAATTCATTCGCACGATCCATTCTAATTCATTCATAGGATCCATTCTAATTCATTCGTACGATCCATTCTAATTCATTCATACGATCCATTCTATTTCATTCGTACGATCAATTCTTACTCATTCGTACGATCCATTCTAATTCATTCGCACGAATGTATCCATTATAATTCATTCATAAGATCCATTCTAATTCATTCGCACGATCCATTCTAATTCATTAATACGATCCATTCTAATTCATTCGTACGATCCATTATAATTCATTCACACAATCTATTCTAATTCATTCGTATGATCCATTCTAATTTATTAGCACGATCCATTCTTATTCATTCGTACGATCCATTCTATTTCTTTCGTACGATCTATTCTTACTGATTCGTTCGATCCATTCTAATTCATTCGCACGAATGTATCCATTCTAATTCATTCGTACGATCCATTCTAATTCATTCGCACGATCCATTCTAATTCATTCATACGATCCATTCTAATTCATTCATACGATCCATTCTAATTCATTCGCACGAATGTATCCATTCTAATTCATTGGTACGATCCATTCTAATTCATTCGCACAATCTATTCTTATTCATTCGTACGATCCATTCTAATTCATTAGCACGATCCGTTCTAATTCATTCGTACGATCCCTTCTTTTTCATTCGTACGATCCATTCTTACCTATTCGAACGATCCATTCTAATTCATTCGTACGAATGTATCCATTCTATTCTAATTCATTTGTACGATCCATTCTAATTTACTCGCACGATCCATTCTAATTCATTCATATAATCCATTCTAATTCATTCGTACGATCCATTCTAATTCATTCGCATGATCCATTCTAATTCATTCATACGATCCATTCTAATTCATTCATACAATCCATTCTAATTCTTTCGCACGATTGTATCCATTCTAATTCATTTGTACGATCCACCCTAATTCCTTCGTATGATCCATTCTAATTCATTTGCACGAATATATCCATTCTAATTCATGCGTACGATCCATTCGAATTCTTTCTTACGTTCCATTCTAATTCATTCATACGATCCATTCTAATTCATTCATACGATCCATTCTAATTCATTCGCACGAATGTATTCATTCGCACAATCTATTCTAATTCATTCGTACGATCCATTCTAATTCATTAGCACGATCCATTCTAATTCATTCGTACGATCCATTCTATTTTATTCGTATGATCTATTCTAACTCATTCATACGATCCATTCTAATACATTCGCACGAATGAATCCATTCTAATTCATTCGTACGATCCATTCTAGTTCATTCGCACAAACCATTCTAATTTATTCATACGATCCATTCTAATTCATTCGTACGATCCATTCTAATTCATTCGCACAATCTATTCTAATTCAATCGTACGATCCATGCTAATTCATTAGCACGATCTATTCTAATTCCTTCGTACGATACATTCTATTTCATTCGTACGATCCATTCTTACTTATTCGTACGATCCATTCTAATTCATTCGCACGAATGTATCTATTCTAATTCATTCGTACGATCCATTCTAATTCATTCGTACGATCCATTCTAATTCATTCGCACGATCCATTCTAATTCATTCATACGATCAATTCTAATGCATTTGTACGATCCATTCTAATTCATTCGTTCGATCCATTCTAATTCATTAGTACTATCCATTCTAATTCATTCATACGATCTATTCAAATTTATACGATCCATTCTAATTCATTCATTCGATCCATTCTATTTCATTCGTATAATCCATTCTAATTCATTCAAACGATCCATTTTATTTCATTCGTACGATCCATTCTTACTCATTCGTACGATCCAATCTAATTCATTCGCACGATCCAATCATATTCTTTCGTACGATCCATTCTAATTCATTCGTACGATCCATTCTATTTCATTCATACGTTCCATTCTTACTCATTCGTACGATCCATTCTAATTCATTCGCACGAATGTATCCATTCTAATTCATTCGTACGATCCAATCTAATTCCTTCTCAAGATCCTTTCTAATTCATTCATATGATCCATTCTAATTCATTCGTACGATCCATTCTAATTCATTCATACAATCCATTCTAATTCTTTTGCACGAATGTATCCATTCTAATTCATTCGTATGATCCATTCTAATTCATTCGTACGATCCATTCTAATTCTTTCATACGATCCATTCTAATTCATTCGTACGATCCATTCTAATTCATACGTATGATCTATTTGAATTCATTCATAAGATCCAGTCTAATTCATTCATACGATCCATACTAATTCATTCGTACGAATGTATCCATTCTAATTCATTCGTACGATCCATTCTAATTCATTCACACGATCCATTCTAATTCATTCGCACGATCCATTCTAATTCATTCGTACGATCCATTCTATTTCATTCGTACGATCCATTCTTACTCATTCGTACGATCCATTCTATTTCATTCGTACGATCCATTCTATTTCATTCGTACGATCCATTCTTACTGATTCGTACGATCCATTCTAATTCGTTCGCACGAATGTATCCATTCTAATTCATTCGTACGATCCATTCTAATTCATTCGCACGATCCATTCTAATTCATTCATACGATCCATTCTAATTCATTCGCACGAATGTATCAATTCTAATTCATTCATACGATCCATTCTAATTCATTCGCACAACTTATTCTAATTCATTCGTACGATCCAGTCTAATTCATTTGCACGAACCATTCTAATTCATTCATATGATCCATTCTATTTCATTCGTACGATCCATTCTTACTCATTCGTACGATCCATTCTAATTCATTCGCACGAATGTATCCATTCTATTCTAAATCATTCGTACGATCCATTCTAATTCATTCGCACGATCCATTCTAATTCATTCATACGATCCATTCTAATTCATTCGTACGATCCATTCTAATTCATTGGCACGATCCATTCTAATTCATTCATACAATCCATTCTAATTCATTCATACAATTCATTCTAATTCTTTCGCACAAATGTATCCATTCTAATTCATTCGTACGATCCACCCTAATTCCTTCGTATGATCCATTCTAATTCATTCGGACGAATGTATCCATTCTAATTCATTCGTAAGATCCATTCGAATTCATTCATACGATCCATTCTAATTCATTCATATGATCCATTCTAATTCATTCGCACGAAATGTATTCATTCGGACAATCTATTCTAACTCATTCGTACGATCCATTCTAACTCATTAGCACGATCCATTCTAATTCATTCGTACGATCCATTCTATTTCATTCGTACGGTCCATTCTTACTCATTCGTACGATCCATTCTAATTCATTCGCACGAATGTATCCATTCTAATTAAGTCATACGATCCATTCTAATTCATTCGCACGATCCATTCTAATTCATTCGTACGATCCATTCTAATTCATTCGCACAATCTATTCTAATTCATTCGTATGATCCATTCTAATTCATTAGCACGATCCTTTCTAATTCATTCGAACGATCCATTCTATTTCATTCGTACGATCCATTCTTAGTCATTTGTACGATCCATTCTAATTCATTCGCATGAATGTATCCATTCTAATTCATTCGTACGATCCATTCTAATTCATTCGCACGATCCATTCTAATTTATTCGTACGATCCATTCTAATTCATTCGTAGGATCCATTCTAATTCATTCGCACGATCCATTCTAATTCATTCATAAGATCCATTCTAATTCATTCGTACAATCCATCCTAATTCCTTCGTATGATCCATTCTAATTCATTCGCACGAATGTTTCTATTCTAATTCATTCGTACGATCAATTCGAATTCATTTATACGATCCATTCTAAATCTTTTGCATGATCCATTCTAATTCATTCATACGAACCATTCTAATTCATTCGTACGATTCATTCTAATTCATTCGCACGATCCATTCTAATTCATTCGCATGATCCATTCTTATTCCTTCGTACGATCCATTCTATTTCATTTGTATGATCCATTCTAATTCCTTCGTACGATTCATTCTAATTCATTCCCATGAATGTATCCATTCTAATTCATACGTACGATCCATTCTTACTCATTCGTACTATCCATTCTAATTCATTTGCACGATCCATTCTAATTCATTTGCACGATCATTTCTAATTCATTCATACAATCCATTCTAATTCTTTTGCACGAATGTATCCATTCTAATTCATTCGTACGATCCATTCTAAGTCCTTCGTACGATCCATTATAATTCCTTCGTACGATCCATTCTAATTCCTTTGTACGATCCATTCTATTTCATTCGTATGATCCATTCTAATTCCTTCTTACGATCCATTCTAATTCATTCCCCTTAATGTATCCATTCTAATTACTTTGTACGATTCATTCTAATTCATTCGTACGATCCATTCTTTGGTATGTATCCATTCTAATTTAATCGTACGATCCATTCTAATTCATTCGCACGAACCATTCTAATTCATTCATACGATCCATTCTAATTCATTCGTACGATCCATTCTAATTCATTCGCACGATCCATTCTAATTCATTCTTACGATCCATTCTAATTCTTTCGTACGATCAATTCTAATTCATTCGCACAATCTATTCTAATTCATTCGTACGATCCATTCTAATTCTTTAGCACGATCGATTTTAATTTATTCATACGATCCATTCTATTTTATTCGTACGATCCATTCTTACTCATTCGTACGATCCATTCTAATTCATTCACACGATCCATTCTAATTCATTCATACGATCCATTCTATTTCATTCGTACGATCCATTCTTTCTCATTCGTATGATCCATTCATGGGAATGAATTAGAATGGATCATACGAAAGAATTAGAAAGGATCGTACGAATGAATTAGAATAGATTGTGCGAATGAATTAGAATGGATCATATGAATGAATTAGAATGGATTGTGCTAATGAGTAAGATCAATTCTTACTTATTCGTACGATCCATTCTAATTAAAATGGATCGTACGAATGAATTAGAATGGATTGTATGAATGAATTAGAATGGATCGTGCGAATGAATTAGAATGGATCGTACGAATGAATTAGAATGGATACATTCGTGTGAAAAAATTAGAATGGATTGTATGAATGAATTAGAATGGATCGTATGAATGAATTAGAATGGATCGTGCGAATGAATTGAACGGATCGTATGAATAAAATGGAATGGATCGTACGAATGAATTAGAATGGATCGTGCGAATGAATTAGATTGGATCGTGCAAATGGATCGTACGAATGAATTAGAATGGATTGTACGAATGAATTAGAATGTATTGTACGAATGAATTAGAATAGATTGTGGGAATGATTTAGAATGTATCGTACGGATGAATTAGAATGGATCGTACGAATGAATTAGAATGGATCGTATGAATGAATTAGAATGGATCGTACGAATGAATTAGAATGGATACATTCGTGCGAAAGAATTAGAATGGATCGTGCTAATTCATTCAAATGATCCATTCTAAGTCATTCATACGATCTATTCTAAATCATTCGAACAATCTATTCTAATTCATTCGTATGATCCATTCTAATTCATTCGCACGATCGATTCTAATTCATTTGAACGATCCATTCTTATTCATTCATACAATCCATTCTAATTCTTTCGCAAGATTGTATCCATTCTAATTCATTCGTACGATCCACACTAATTCCTTCGTATGATCCATTCTAATTTATTCGTACGATCCATTCTAATTCATTCATACGATCCATTCTAATTCATTCATACAATCTATTCGAATTCTTTCGCACGAATGTATCCATTCTAATTCATTCGTACGATCAACCCTAATTCCTTCGTATGATCCATTCTAATTCATTCGCTCGAATGTATCCATTCTAATTCATTCGTATGATCCATTCTAATTCATTCGTACTATCAACCCTAATTCCTTCGTATGATCCATTCTAATTCATTCGCACGAATGTATCGATTCTAATTCATTCGTACGATCCATTCGAATTCATTCATACGATCCACTCTAATTCATTCGCACGAATGTATCCATTCTAATTCATTCGTACGATCCATTCTAATTAATTTGCACGATCCAATTTAATTCATTTGCATGATCCATTCTAATTCATTCGTACGATCTATTTTATTTCATTCGTACGATCCATTCTTACTCATTCGTACGATCCATTCTGATTCATTCACACGAATATATCCTCATTCGCACGATCCATTCTAATTCATTTGCACGATCCATTCTAATTCATTCATACAATCCATTCTAATTCTTTCGCACCAATGTATCCATTCTAATTCATTCGTACGATCCACCCTAATTCTTTCGTATGATCCATTCTAATTCATTCGCACGAATGCATCCATTCTAATTCATTCGTACGATCCATTCGAATTCATTCATATGATCCATTCTAATTCATTCATAAAATCCATTCTAATTTATTCGCACGAATGTATCCATTCTAATTCATTCATACGATCCATTCTAATTCATTCACACAATCTATTCTAATTCATTCGTAGGATCCATTCTAATTCATTCGCACGATCCATTCTAATTCATTCGCACAATCCATTCTAATTCATTCATACAATCCATTCTAATTCTTTTGCACGAATGTATCCATTCAAATTCATTCGTACGATCCATTCTAATTCCTTCATATGATCCATTCTAATTCATTCGTACAATCCGTTCTATTTCATTCGTATGATCCATTCTAATTCCTTCGTACGATCCATTCTAATTCATTACCATGAATGTATCCATTCTAATTCGTACGTACGATCCATTCTAATTCATTCATACGATCTATTCTAATTCATTCGCACGAATATATCCATTCTAATTCATTCCTATGATCCATTCTAATTCATTCGCACGATCCATTCTAATTCATTCGTACGATCCATTCTGATTTATTCATACGATCCATACTAATTCATTCACACGAATGTATCCATTCTAATTCATTCGTGCGATCCTTTCTAATTCATTCTAATCCATTCTAATTCATTCGTACGATCCATTCTAATTTCATACGTACGATCCATTCTAATTCATTCATACGATCCATTCTAATTCATTCGCACGAATATATCCATTCTAATTCATTCGTACGATCCATTCTAATTCATTCGCACGAATGTATCCATTCTAATTCATTCTAATTCCTTTGTATGATTCATTCGTACGATCCATTCTAATTCCTTCGCACGAAAATATCCATTCTAATTCATTCGTACGTACGATACATTCTAATTCATTCGCACGATTTATTCTAATTCATTCATACGATCCATTCTAATTAATTCATACAATCCATTCTAATTCTTTCGCACGATCCATTCTAATTCCTTCGTACGATCTATTCTAATTCATTCGTATAATCCATTCTAATTCATTCGCACCATCCATTCTAATTCATTCATACGATCCATTCTAATTCATTTATACAATCCATTCTAATTCTTTCATACGAATGTATCCATTCGAATTCATTCGTACGATCCACCCTAATTCCTTCGTATGATCCATTCTAATTCATTCGAACGAATGTATCCATTCTAATTCATTCGTACGATCCATTCGAATTCATTCATACGATCCATTCTAATTCATTCATATGTTCCATTCTAATTTTTTTATACGATCTATTCTAATTCATTTATACGAATAAAATAGAATGGATCATTCGAATGAATTAGAATGGATCGTGCGAATGAATTAGAATGGATCGTGCGAATGAATTAGAATGGATCGTACGAATGAGTAAGAATGGATCATACGAATGAAATAGAATGGATCGTATGAATGAATTAGAATGGATCGTACGAATGAATTAGAATGGATCGTGCGAATGAATTAGAATGGATCGTGCGAATGAATTATAATGGATCGTACGAATGAATTAGAATGGATCGTATGAATGAATTAGAATGGATCATGCGAATGAATTAGAATGGATCGTATGAATGAATTTGAATAGATCATATGAAGGAATTAGGGTGAATCGTACAAATGAATTAGAATAGATACATTCGTGCGAAAGAAATAGAATAGACTGTATAAATGAATTAGAATGGATCGTATGAATAAATTATAATGGATCGTATGAATGAATTAGAATGGATCATACAAAGGAATTAGAATGGATACATTCGTGCGAAAGAATTAGAAAGGATTGTATGAATGAATTAGAATGGATCGTATGAATGAATTAGAATGGATCATGCGAATGAATTAGAATGGATCGTACGAATGAATTTAATGGATCGTATGAATGAATTAGAATGGATCGTGCGAATGAAATAGAATGGATCGTACGAATGAATTAGAATGGATCATGCTAATGAATTAGAATGGATCGTACGAATGAATTAGAAGGGATCATACGAAGGAATTAGGGTTGATCGTACGAATGAATTAGAATGGAAACATTCGTGCGAAAGAATTAGAATAGATTGTATGAATGAATTAGAATGGATCGTGCAAATGAATTAGAATGGATCGTGCGAATGAATTCGAATGGATCGTACGAATGAATTAGAATAGATTGTGCGAATGAATTAGAATGGATCGTACGAATGAATTAGAATGGATCGTATGAATGAATTAGCACGATCTATTCTAATTCTTTCGCACGAATGTATCCATTTTAATTTATTCATGCGATCAATTCTAATTCATTCATACGATCCATTCTAATTCATTCCTACGATCCATTCTAATTCATTTGCATGATCTATTCTAATTCATTCGCATGAATGTTTCCATTCTAATTCATTCGCACGAATGTAACCATTCTAATTCATTCATACGATCCATTCTAATTCATTCGCACGATCCAATCTAATTCATTCGCACAATCCATTCTAATTCATTCGCACGAATGTATCCATTCTAATTCATTCGTACGATCCATTCTAATTCATTCGCACGATCCAATCTAATTCATTCGCACAATCCATTCTAATTCATTCGTACGATCCATTCTATTTCATTTGTACGATCCATTCTTACTCATTCGTACGATCCATTCTAATTCATTCGCACGAATGTACCCATTCTAATTCATTCGTACAATCCCATCTAATTCATTCACACCATCCATTCTAATTCATTCATACGATCCATTCTAATTCATTTGTACGATCCATTCTAATTCATTCGTACGTTCCATTCTAATTCATTAGCATGATCCATTCTAATTCATTCATACGATCCATTCTAATTCATACGATCCATTCTAATTCATTCATACGATCCATTCTAGTTTATTCGTATGATCCATTCTAATTCATTCATACGATCCGTTCTATTTCATTCGTACGATCCATTCTTACTCATTCGTATGATCCAATCTAATTCATTCGCACAATCCAATCATATTCATTCGTACGATCCATTCTAATTCATTCGTGCGATCCATTCTATTTCATTCGTACAATCAATTCTTACTCATTCGTACGATCCATTCTAATTCATTCGCACGAATGTATCTATTCTAATTCATTCGTACGATCCATTATAATTCATTCGCATGATCCATTCTAATTCATTCATACGATCTATTCTAATTCATTCGTACGATCCATTCAAATTCATTCATACAATCCATTCTAATTCTTTCGCACAAATGTATCCATTCTAATTCATTCGTACGATCCATTATAATTCATTTGCACGATACATTCTAATTCATTCATACAATCCATTCTATTTCATTCGTACAATCCATTCTTACTCATTCATACGATCCATTCTAATTCATTCGCATGAATGTATCCATTCTAATTCATTCGTACAATCCATTCTAATTCATTCGCAAGATCCATTCTAATTCATTCATACGATCCATTTTAATTCATTCGTACGATCCATTCTAATTCATTCATACGATCCATTCTATTTCATTCGTACGATCCATTCTTACTCATTTGTACGATCCATTCTAATTCATTCGCACGAATGTATCCATTATAATTCATTCGTACGATCCATTCTAATTCATTCGCACGATCCATTCTAATTCATTCATACGATCCATTCTAATTCATTCATACGATCCATTCTAATTCATTCGCACAATCTATTCTAATTCATTCGTACGATCCTTTCTAATTCATTCAAACGATCCATTCTAATTCATTCGCACGAATGTATCCATTCTAATTCATTTATACGATCCATTCTAATTCATTCGCACGATCCAATCTAATTCATTCACACGATCCATTCTAATTCATTCGTACGATCCATTCTATTTCATTGGTACAATCCATTCTTACTCATTTATACGATCCATTCTAATTCATTTGCACGAATGTATCCATTCTAATTCATTCGTACAATCCATTCTAATTCATTCGCATGATCCATTCTAATTCATTCATAGGATCCATTCTAATTCATTCGTACAATCCATTCTAATTCATTCATACGATCCATTCTATTTCATTCGTACGATCAATTCTTACTCATTCGTACGATCCATTCTAATTCATTCGCACGAATGTATCCATTATAATTCATTCGTAGGATCCATTCTAATTCATTCACACGATCCATTCTAATTCATTCATACGATCCATTCTAATTCATTCGTACGATCCATTCTAATTCATTCGCACAATCTATTCTAATTCATTCGTACGATCCATTCTAATTCATTAGCACGATCCATTCTTATTCATTCGTACGATCCATTCTATTTCTTTCGTACGATCTATTCTTACTGATTCGTTCGATCCATTCTAATTCATTCGCACGAATGTATCCATTCTAATTCATTTGTACGATCCATTCTAATTCATTCGCACGATCCAATCTAATTCATTCATACTATCCATTCTAATTCATTCATACGATCCATTCTAATTCATTCGCACGAATGTATCCATTCTAATTCATTGGTACGATCCATTCTAATTCATTCGCACAATCTATTCTAATTCATTCGTACGATCCATTCTAATTCATTAGCACGATCCGTTCTAATTCATTCGTACGATCCATTCTTTTTCATTCGTACGATCCATTCTTACCTATTCGAACGATCCATTCTAATTCATTCGTACGAATGTATCCATTCTATTCTAATTCATTCGTACGATCCATTCTAATTTATTCGCACGATCCATTCTAATTCATTCATATAATCCATTCTAATTCATTCGTACGATCCATTCTAATTCATTCGCACGATCCATTCTAATTCATTCATACGATCCATTCTAATTCATTCATACAATCCATTCTAATTCTTTCGCACGAATGTATCCATTCTAATTCATTTGTACGATCCACCCTAATTCCTTCGTATGATCCATTCTAATTCATTTGCACGAATGTATCTATTCTAATTCATGCGTATGATCCATTCGAATTCATTCATACGTTCCATTCTAATTCATTCATACGATCCATTCTAATTCATTCATACGATCCATTCTAATTCATTCGCACGAATGTATTCATTCGCACAATCTATTCTAATTCATTCGTACGATCCATTCTAATTCATTAGCACGATCCATTCTAATTCATTCGTACGATCCATTCTATTTCATTCGTATGATCTATTCTAACTCATTCATACGATCCATTCTAATACATTCGCACGAATAAATCCATTCTAATTCATTCGTACGATCCATTCTAGTTCATTCGCACAAACCTTTCTAATTTATTCATACGATCCATTCTAATTCATTCGTACGATCCATTCTAATTCATTCGCACAATCTATTCTAATTCAATCGTACGATCCATTCTAATTCATTAGCACGATCTATTCTAATTCCTTCGTACGATACATTCTATTTCATTCGTACGATCCATTCTTACTTATTCGTACGATCCATTCTATTTCATTCGCACGAATGTATCTATTCTAATTCATTCGTACGATCCATTCTAATTCATTCGTACGATCCATTCTAATTCATTCGCACGATCCATTCTAATGCATTCATACGATCCATTCTAATTCATTCGTTCGATCCATTCTAATTCATTAGTACTATCCATTCTAATTCATTCATACGATCTATTCTAATTTATACGATCCATTCTAATTCATTCATACGATCCATTCTATTTCATTCGTATAATCCATTCTAATTCATTCAAACGATCCATTCTATTTCATTCGTACGATCCATTCTTACTCATTCGTACGATCCAATCTAATTCATTCGCACGATCCAATCATATTCATTCGTACGATCCATTCTAATTCATTCGTACGATCCATTCTATTTCATTCATACGTTCCATTCTTACTCATTCGTACGATCCATTCTAATTCATTCGCACGAATGTATCCATTCTAATTCATTCGTACGATCCAATCTAATTCCTTCGCAAGATCCTTTCTAATTCATTCATATGATCCATTCTAATTCATTCGTACGATCCATTCTAATTCATTCATACAATCCATTCTAATTCTTTTGCAAGAATGTATCCATTCTAATTCATTCGTATGATCCATTCTAATTCATTCGTACGATCCATTCTAATTCATTCATACGATCCATTCTAATTCATTCGTACGATCCATTCTAATTCATACGTATGATCTATTTGAATTCATTCATAAGATCCAGTCTAATTCATTCATACGATCCATACTAATTCATTCGCACGAATGTATCTATTCTAATTCATTCGTACGATCCATTCTAATTCATTCACACGATCCAATCTAATTCATTCGCACGATCCATTCTAATTCATTCGTACGATCCATTCTATTTCATTCGTACGATCCATTCTAATTCATTCGCACGATCCATTCTGATTCATTCATACGATCCATTCTAATTCATTCGCACGAATGTATCAATTCTAATTCATTCGTACGATCCATTCTAATTCATTCGCACAACTTATTCTAATTCATTCGTACGATCCATTCTAATTCATTAGCACGAACCATTCTAATTCATTCATACGATCCATTCTATTTCATTCGTACGATCCATTCTTACTCATTCGTACGATCCATTCTATTTCATTCGCACGAATGTATCCATTCTATTCTAATTCATTCGAACGATCCATTCTAATTCATTCGCACGATCCATTCTAATTCATTCATACGATCCATTCTAATTCATTCGTACGATCCATTCTAATTCATTGGCACGATCCATTCTAATTCATTCATACAATCCATTCTAATTCATTCATACAATTCATTCTAATTCTTTCGCACAAATGTATCCATTCTAATTCATTCGTACGATCCACCCTAATTCCTTCGTATGATCCATTCTAATTCATTCGTATGATCCATTCGAATTCATTCATACGATCCATTCTAATTCATTCATATGATCCATTCTAATTCATTCGCACGAAATGTATTCATTCGGACAATCTATTCTAACTCATTCGTACGATCCATTCTAACTCATTAGCACGATCCATTCTAATTCATTCGTACGATCCATTCTATTTCATTCGTACGATCCATTCTTACTTATTCGTACGATCCATTCTAATTCATTCGCACGAATGTATCCATTCTAGTTAAGTCATACGATCCATTCTAATTTATTCGCACGATCCATTCTAGTTCATTCGTATGATCCATTCTAATTCATTCGCACAATCTATTCTAATTCATTCGTATGATCCATTCTAATTCATTAGCACGATCCTTTCTAATTCATTCGAAAGATCCATTCTATTTCATTCGTACGATCCATTCTTAGTCATTCGTACGATCCATTCTAATTCATTCGCATGAATGTATCCATTCTAATTCATTCGTACGATCCATTCTAATTCATTCGCACGATCCATTCTAATTTATTCGTACGATCCATTCTAATTCATTCGTAGGATCCCTTCTAATTCATTCACACGATCCATTCTAATTCATTCATACGATCCATTCTAATTCATTCGTACAATCCACCCTAATTCCTTCGTATGATCCATTCTAATTCATTCGCACGAATGTTTCTATTCTAATTCATTCGTACGATCATTTCGAATTCATTTATACGATCCATTCTAAATCTTTTGCATGATCCATTCTAATTCATTCATACGAACCATTCTAATTCATTCGTACGATTCATTCTAATTCATTCGCACGATCCATTCTAATTCATTCACATGATCCATTCTAATTCCTTCGTACGATCCATTCTATTTCATTTGTATGATCCATTCTAATTCCTTCGTACGATCCATTCTAATTCATTCCCATGAATGTATCCATTCTAATTCATACGTACGATCCATTCTTACTCATTCGTACTATCCATTCTAATTCATTCGCACGATCCATTCTAATTCATTTGCACGATCATTTCTAATTCATTCATACAATCCATTCTAATTCTTTTGCACGAATGTATCCATTCTAATTCATTCGTACGATCCATTCTAATTCCTTCGTACGATCCATTATAATTCCTTCGTACGATCCATTCTAATTCCTTTGTATGATCCATTCTATTTCATTCGTATGATCCATTCTAATTCCTTCTTACGATCCATTCTAATTCATTCCCATGAATGTATCCATTCTAATTACTTTGTACGATTCATTCTAATTCATTCGTACGATCCATTCTTTGGTATGTATCCATTCTAATTTAATCGTACGATCCATTCTAATTCATTCGCACGAACCATTCTAATTCATTCATACGATCCATTCTAATTCATTCATACGATCCATTCTAATTCATTCGCACGATCCATTCTAATTCATTCGCACGATCCATTCTAATTCTTTCGTACGATCAATTCTAACTCATTCGCACAATCTATTCTAATTCATTCGTACGATCCATTCTAATTCATTAGCACGATCGATTTTAATTTATTCATACGATCCATTCTATTTTATTCGTACGATCCATTCTTACTCATTCGTACGATCCATTCTAATTCATTCGCACGATCCATTCTAATTCATTCATACGATCCATTCTATTTCATTCGTACGATCCATTCTTACTCATTCGTATGATCCATTCATGGGAATGAATTAGAATGGATCATACGAAAGAATTAGAAAGGATCGTACGAATGAATTAGAATAGATTGTGCGAATGAATTAGAATGGATCATATGAATGAATTAGAATGGATTGTGCTAATGAGTAAGATCAATTCTTACTTATTCGTACGATCCATTCTAATTAGAATGGATCGTACGAATGAATTAGAATGAATTGTATGAATGAATTAGAATGGATCGTGCGAATGAATTAGAATGGATCGTACGAATGAATTAGAATGGATACATTCGTGTGAAAGAATTAGAATGGATTGTATGAATGAATTAGAATGGATCGTATGAATGAATTAGAATGGATCGTGCGAATGAATTAGAATGGATCGTATGAATAAAATGGAATGGAACGTACGAATGAATTAGAATGGATCATGCGAATGAATTAGATTGGATCGTGCAAATGGATCGTACGAATGAATTAGAATGGATTGTATGAATGAATTAGAATGTATTGTAGGAATGAATTAGAATAGATTGTGGGAATGATTTAGAATGTATCGTACGAATGAATTAGAATGGATCGTACGAATGAATTAGAATGGATCGTATGAATGAATTAGAATGGATCGTACGAATGAATTAGAATGGATACATTCGTGCGAAAGAATTAGAATGGATCGTGCTAATTCATTCAAATGATCCATTCTAATTCATTCATACGATCTATTCTAATTCATTCGAACAATCTATTCTAATTCATTCGTATGATCTATTCTAATTCATTCGCACGATCGATTCTAATTCATTTGAACGATCCATTCTAATTCATTCATACAATCCATTCTAATTCTTTCGCAAGATTGTATCCATTCTAATTCATTCGTACGATCCACACTAATTCCTTCGTATGATCCATTCTAATTTATTCGTACGATCCATTCTAATTCATTCATACGATCCATTCTAATTCATTCATACAATCTATTCGAATTCTTTCGCACGAATGTATCCATTCTAATTCATTCGTACGATCAACCCTAATTCCTTCGTATGATCCATTCTAATTCATTCGCTCGAATGTATCCATTCTAATTCATTCGTACGATCCATTCTAATTCATTCGTACTATCCACCCTAATTCCTTCGTATGATGCATTCTAATTCATTCGCACGAATGTATCCATTCTAATTCATTCGTACGATCCATTCGAATTCATTCATACGATCCACTCTAATTCATTCGCACGAATGTATCCATTCTAATTCATTCGTACGATCCATTCTAATTAATTCGCACGATCCAATTTAATTCATTTGCATGATCCATTCTAATTCATTTGTACGATCTATTTTATTTCATTCGTACGATCCATTCTTACTCATTCATACGATCCATTCTGATTCATTCACACGAATATATCCTCATTCGCACAATCCATTCTAATTCATTTGCACGATCCATTCTAATTCATTCATACAATCCATTCTAATTCTTTCGCACCAATGTATCCATTCTAATTCATTCGTACGATCCACCCTAATTCCTTCTTATGATCCATTCTAATTCATTCGCACGAATGTATCCATTCTAATTCATTCGTACGATCCATTCGAATTCATTCATATGATCCATTCTAATTCATTCATAAAATCCATTCTAATTTATTCGCACGAATGTATCCATTCTAATTCATTCATACGATCCATTCTAATTCATTCGCACAATCTATTCTAATTCATTCGTACGATCCATTCTAATTCATTCGCACGATCCATTCTAATTCATTCGCACAATCCATTCTAATTCATTCATACAATCCATTCTAATTCTTTTGCACGAATGTATCCATTCAAATTCATTCGTACGATCCATTCTAATTCCTTCATATGATCCATTCTAATTCCTTCGTACGATCCCTTCTATTTCATTCGTATGATACATTCTAATTCCTTCGTACGATCCATTCTAATTCATTACCATGAATGTATCCATTCTAATTCGTACGTACGATCCATTCTAATTCATTCATACGATCTATTCTAATTCATTCGCACGAATATATCCATTCTAATTCATTCGTATGATCCATTCTAATTCATTCGCACGATCCATTCTAATTCATTCGTACGATCCATTCTGATTCATTCATACGATCCATACTAATTCATTCGCACGAATGTATCCATTCTAATTCATTCGTGCGATCCTTTCTAATTCATTCTAATCCATTCTAAATCATTCGTACGATCCATTCTAATTTCATACGTACGATCCATTCTAATTCATTCATACGATCCATTCTAATTCATTCGCACGAATATATCCATTCTAATTCATTCGTACGATCCATTCTAATTCATTCGCACGAATGTATCCATTCTAATTCATTCTAATTCCTTCGTATGATTCATTCGTACGATCCATTCTAATTCTTTCGCACGAAAATATCCATTCTAATTCATTCGTACGTACGATACATTCTAATTCATTCGCACGATCTATTCAAATTCATTCATACGATCCATTCTAATTAATTCATACAATCCATTCTAATTCTTTCGCACGATCCATTCTAATTCCTTCGTACGATCTATTCTATTTCATTCGTATAATCCATTCTAATTCATTCGCACCATCCATTCTAATTCATTCATACGATCCATTCTAATTCATTTATACAATCCATTCTAATTCTTTCACACGAATGTATCCATTCTAATTCATTCGTACGATCCACCCTAATTCCTTCGTATGATCCATTCTAATTCATTCGAACGAATGTATCCATTCTAATTCATTCGTACGATCCATTCGAATTCATTCATACGATCCATTCTAATTCATTCATACGTTCCATTCTAATTCATTTATATGATCCATTCTAATTCATTTATACGAATGAAATAGAATGGATCGTACGAATGAATTAGAATGGATCGTGCGAATGAATTAGAATGGATCGTGCGAATGAATTAGAATGGATCGTACGAATGAGTAAGAATGGATCATACGAATGAAATAGAATGGATCGTATGAATGAATTAGAATGGATCGTACGAATGAATTAGAATGGATCGTGCGAATGAATTAGAATGGATTGTGCGAATGAATTATAATGGATCGTACGAATGAATTAGAATGGATCGTATGAATGCATTAGAATGGATCATGCGAATGAATTAGAATGGATCGTATGAATGAATTTGAATGGATCGTACGAATGAATTAGAATGGATACATTCGTGCGAATGAATTAGAATGATCATACGAAGGAATTAGGGTGAATCGTACAAATGAATTAGAATAGATACATTCGTGCGAAAGAAATAGAATGGACTGTATGAATGAATTAGAATGGATCGTATGAATAAATTAGAATGGATCGTATGAATGAATTAGAATGGATCATACAAAGGAATTAGAATGAATACATTCGTGCGAAAGAATTAGAAAGGATTGTATGAATGATTAGAATGGATCGTATGAATGAATTAGAATGGATCATGCGAATGAATTAGAATGGATCGTACGAATGAATTTAATGGATCGTATGAATGAATTAGAATGGATCGTGCGAATGAAATAGAATGGATCGTACGAATGAATTAGAATGGATCGTGCTAATGAATTAGAATGGATCATACGAATGAATTAGAAGGGATCATACGAAGGAATTAGGGTTGATCGTACGAATGAATTAGAATGGAAACATTCGTGCGAAAAAATTAGAATAGATTGTATGAATGAATTAGAATGGATCGTGCAAATGAATTAGAATGGATCGTGCGAATGAATTAGAATGGATCGTACGAATGAATTAGAATAGATTGTGCGAATGAATTAGAATGGATCGTACGAATGAATTAGAATGGATCGTATGAATGAATTAGCACGATCTATTCTAATTCTTTCGCACGAATGTATCCATTTTAATTCATTCATGCGATCAATTCTAATTCATTCATACGATCCATTCTAATTCATTCCTACGATCCATTCTAATTCATTTGCATGATCTATTCTAATTCATTCGCATGAATGTTTCCATTCTAATTCATTCGCACGAATGTAACCATTCTAATTCATTCGTACGATCCAGTCTAATTCATTCGCACGATCCAATCTAATTCATTCGCACAATCAATTCTAATTCATTCGTACGATCCATTCTATTTCATTCGTACGATCCATTCTTACTCATTCGTACGATCCATTCTAATTCTTTTGCACGAATGTACCCATTCTAATTCATTTGTACGATCACTTCTAATTGATTCGCACGATCCATTCTAATTCATTCATACGATCCATTCTAATTCATTTGTATGATCCATTCTAATTCATTCGTACGATCCATTCTAATTCATTAGCACGATCCATTCTAATTCATTCATACGATCCATTCTATTTCATACGATCCATTCTAATTCATTCATACAATCCATTCTATTTTATTCGTATGATCCATTCTAATTCATTCATACGATCCATTCTATTTCATTCGTACGATCCATTCTTACTCATTCGTACGATCATATCTAATTCATTCGCACGATCCAATCATATTCATTCGTACGATCCATTCTAATTCATTCGTACGATCCATTCTATTTCATTCGTACGATCCATTCTTACTCATTCGTACGATCCATTCTAATTCATTCGCACGAATGTATCCATTCTAATTCATTCTTACGATCCATTCTAATTCATTCGCACGATCCATTCTAATTCATTCATACGATCAATTCTAATTCAATCGTACGATCCATTCTAATTCATTCATACAAACCATTCTAAATCTTTCGCATGAATGTATCCATTCTAATTCATTCGTACGATCCATTCTAATTCATTCGCACGATCCATTCTAATTCATTTGTACGATCCATTCTAATTCATACGTACGATTCATTCGAATTCATTCATACGATCCATTCTAATTCATTCATACGATCCATTCTAATTCATTCGCACGAATGTATCCATTCTAAATCACTCGTATGATCCAATCTAATTCATTCGCACGATCCAATCTAATTCAATCGCACGATCCATTCTAATTCATTCGTATGATCCACTGTATTTCATTCGCACAATCCATTCTTACTCACCATTCTAATTCATTCACACGAATGTATCCATTATAATTCATTTGTACGATCCATTCTAATTCATTCGCACGATTCATTCTAATTCATTCATACGATCCATTCTAATTCATTCGTACGATCCATTCTAATTCATTCATACAAACCATTCTATTTCATTTGTACGAACCATTCTTACTCATTCATACGATCCATTCTAATTCATTCGCACGAATGTATCCATTCTAATTCATTCATACGATCCATTCTAATTCATTCGCACGATCCATTCTAATTAAATCATACGATCCATTCTAATTCATTCGTACGATCCATTCTAATTCATTCGCACAATCTATTCTAATTCATTCGTACGATCCATTTTAATTCATTAGCACGATCCATTCTAATTCATTCGTACGATCCATTCTATTTCTTTCGTACGATCCATTCTTACTGATTCGTACGATCTATTCTAATTCATTTGCACGAATGTATCCATTCTAATTCGTTCGTACGATCCAGTCTAATTCATTCGCACGATCCATTCGAATTCATTCATACGATCCATTCTAATTCATTCATACGATCCATTCTAATTCATTCGCACGAATGTATCCATTCTAATTCATTCGTAGGACCCATTCTAATTCATTCACACAATCTATTCTAATTCATTCGTACGATCCATTCTAATTCATTAGCATGATCCATTCTAATTCATTCGTACGATCCATTCTATTTCATTCGTACGATCCATTCTTACCTATTCGTACGATCCATTCTAATTCATTCGCACGAATGTATCCATTCTATTCTAATTCATTCGTACGATCCATTCTAATTCATTCACACGATCTATTCTAATTCATTCATACAATCCATTCTAATTCATTCATACGATCCATTCTAATTCATTCGCACGATCCATTCTAATTCATTCATACGATCCATTCTAATTCATTCATACAATCCATTCTAATTCTTTCGCACGAATGTATCCATTCTAATTCATTTGTACGATCCACCCTAATTCCTTCGTATTATCCATTCTAATTCATTCGCACGAATGTATCCATTCTAATTCATTCGTACGGTCCATTCGAATTCATTCCTACGATCCATTCAAATTCATTCATACAATCCATTCTAATTCATTCATACGATCTATTCTAATTCATTCGCACGAATGTATTCATTCGCACAATCTATTCTAATTCATTCGTACGATCCATTCTAATTCATTAGCACGATCCATTCTAATTCATTCGTACGATCCATTCTATTTCATTCGTATGATCTATTCTAACTCATTCGTACGATCAATTCAAATTCATTCACACGAATGAATCCATTCTAATTCATTCGTACGATCCATTCTAATTCATTCGCACAATCTATTCTAATTCATTTGTACGATCCATTCTAATTCATTAGCACGATCCATTCTAATTTATTCGTATGATCTGTTCTATTTCATTCGTACGATCCATTCTCACTCATTCGTACGATCCATTCTAATTCATTCACACGAATGTATCCATTCTAATTCATTCGTACGATCCATTCTAATTCATTCATACGATCCATTCTAATTCATTCGCACGATCCATTCAAATTCATTCACACGATCCATTCTAATTCATTCGTACGATCCATTCTAATTCATTCGTACAATCCATTCTAATTCATTAGCACTATCCATTCTAATTCATTCATACGATCTATTCTAATTTATACGATCCATTCTAGTTCATTCATACGATCCATTCTATTTCATTCGTATGATCCATTCTAATTCATTCATATGATCCATTCTATTTCATTTGTACGATCCATTCTTACTTATTCGTACGATCCAATCTAATTCATTCGCACGATCCAATCATATTCATTCATACAATCCATTCTAATTCATTCGTACGATCCATTCTTACTCATTCGTACGATCCATTCTAATTCATTCGCACGAATGTATCCATTCTAATTCATTCGTACGATCCATTCTAATTCATTCGCACGATCCATTATAATTCATTCATACGATCCATTCTAATTCATTCATACGATCCATTCTAATTCGTTCATACAAACCATTCAAATTCATTCATACGATCCATTCTAATTCATTCGTACGATCCATTCTAATTCATTCATACGATCCATTCTATTTCATTCGTACGAACCATTCTTACTCATTCATACGATCCATTCTAATTCATTCGCACGATCCATTCTAATTAAATCATACGATCCATTCTAATTCATTCGTACGATCCATTCTAATTCATTCGCACAATCTATTCTAATTCATTCGTACGATCCATTCTAATTCATTCGCACAGTCTATTCTAATTCATTCGTACGATCTATTCTAATTCATTAGCACGATCCATTCTAATTCATTCGTATGATCCGTTCTATTTCATTCGTACGATCCATTCTTACTCACTCGTACGATCCATTCTAATTCATTCGCACGAATGTATCCATTCTAATTCATTCGTACGATCCATTCTAATTCATTCGTACGATCCATTCTAATTCATTCGCACGATCCATTCTAATTCATTCGCACGATCCATTCTAATTCATTTGTACGATCCATTCTAATTCATTCGAACAATCCATTCTAATTCATTAGCACTATCCATTCTAATTCATTCATACGATCTATTCTAATTTATACGATCCATTCTAATTCCTTCATACGATCCATTTTATTTCATTCGTATGATCTATTCTAATTCATTCATATGATCCATTCTATTTCATTCGTACGATCTATTCTTACTTATTCGTACGATCCAATCTAATTCATTCGCACGATCCAATCATATTCATTCGTATAATCCATTCTAATTCATTCGTACGATCCATTCTATTTCATTCATACGATCCATTCTTACTCATTCGTACGATCTATTCTAATTCATTCGCACGAATGTATCCATTCTAATTCATTCGTACGATCCATTCTAATTCATTCGCACGATCCATTCTAATTCATTCATACGATCCATTCTAATTCATTCGTACGATCCATTCTAATTCATTCATACAAACCATTCTAAATCTTTCGCACGAATGTATCCATTCTAATTCATTCGTACGATCCATTCTAATTTATTCGCACGATCCATTCTAATTCATTCATACGATCCATTCTAATTCATTTGTACGATCCATTCTAATTCATACGTACGATTCATTCGAATTCATTCATACGATCTATTCTAATTCATTCATACGATCCATTCTAATTCATTCGCACGAATGTATCCATTCTAAATCATTCGTATGATCCATTCTAATTCATTCACATGATCCAATCTAATTCATTCGCACGATCCATTCTAATTCATTCGTATGATCCATTCTATTTCATTCGTACAATCCATTCTTACTCACCATTCTAATTCATTCGCACGAATCTATCCATTCTAATTCATTCGTACGATCCATTCTAATTCATTCGCACGATCCATTCTAATTCATTCATACGATCCATTCTAATTCATTCGTACGATCCATTCTAATTCATTCATACGATCCATTCTATTTCATTCGTACGATCCATTCTTACTCATTCATACGATCCATTCTAATTCATTCGCACGAATGTGTCCATTCTAATTCATTCGTACGATCCATTCTAATTCATTCGCACGATCCATTCTAATTAAATCATACGATCCATTCTAATTCATTCGTACGATCCATTCTAATTCATTCGCACAATTTATTCTAATTCATTCGTACGATCCATTCTAATTCATTAGCACGATCCATTCTAATTCATTCGTACGATCCATTCTATTTCTTTCGTACGATCCATTCTTACTGATTCGTACGATCCATTCTAATTCAATCGCACGAATGTATCCATTCTAATTCGTTCGTACGATCCATTCTAATTCATTCGCACGATCCATTCGAATTCATTCATACGATCCATTTTAATTCATTCATACGATCCATTCTAATTCATTCGCACGAATGTATCCATTCTAATTCATTCGTACGATCCATTCTAATTCATTCACATAATCTATTCTAATTAATTTGTACGATCCATTCTAATTCATTAGCACGATCCATTCTAATTCATTCGTACGATCCATTCTATTTCATTCGTACGATCCATTCTTACCTATTCGTACGATCCATTCTAATTCATTCGCACGAATGTATCCATTATATTCTAATTCATTCGTACGATCTATTCTAATTCATTCGCACGATCCATTCTAATTCATTCCTACAATCCATTCTAATTCATTCATATGATCCATTCTAATTCATTCGCACGATCCATTCTAATTCATTCATACGATCCATTCTAATTCATTCATACAATCCATTCTAATTCTTTCGCACGAATGTATCCATTCTAATTCATTTGTACGATCCACCCTAATTCCTTCGTAGGATCCATTCTAATTCATTTCAAGAATGTATCCATTCTAATTCATTCATACGGTCCATTCGAATACATTCCTACGATCCATTCTAATTCATTCATACGATCCATTCTAATTCATTCATACGATCAATTCTAATTCATTCGCACGAATGTATTCATTCGCACAATCTATTCTAATTCATTCGTACGATCCATTCTAATTCATTAGCACGATCCATTCTAATTCATTCGTATGATCCATTCTATTTCATTCGTATGATCTATTCTAACTCATTCGTACGATCCATTCAAATTCATTCACACGAATGAATCCATTCTAATTCATTCGTACGATCCATTCTAATTCATTCGCACGAACCATTCTAATTCATTCGTACGATCCATTCTAATTCATTCGTACGATCCATTCTAATTCATTCGCACAATCTATTCAAATTCATTCGTACGATCCATTCTAATTCATTAGCACGATCCATTCTAATTCATTCGTATGATCCGTTCTATTTCATTCGTCCGATCCATTCTTACTCATTCGTACGATCCATTCTAATTCATTTGCACGAATGTATCCATTCTAATTCATTCGTACGATCCATTCTAATTCATTCGTACGATCCATTCTAATTCATTCGCACGATCTATTCTAATTTATTTGTACGATCCATTCTAATTCTTTCGTACGATCCATTCTAATTCATTCGTACAATCCATTCTAATTCATTAGCACTATCCATTCTAATTCATTCATACGATCTATTCTAATTTATACGATCCATTCTAATTCATTCATACGATCCATTCTATTTCATTCATATGATCCATTCTAATTCATTCATATGATCCATTCTATTTCATTCGTACGATCCATTCTTACTCATTCGTACGTTCCAATCTAGTTCATTCGCACGATCCAATCATATTCATTCGTACGATCCATTCTAATTCATTCGTACGATCCATTCTATTTCATTCATACGATCCATTCTTACTCATTCGTACGATCCATTCTAATTCATTCGCACGAATGTATCCATTCTAATTCATTCGTACGATCCAATCTAATTCCTTCGCACGATCCTTTCTAAATCATTCATACGATCCATTCTAATTCATTCGTACGATCCATTCTAATTCATTCATACAATCAATTCTAATTCTTTTGCACGAATGTATCCATTCTAATTCATTCATACGATCCATTCTAATTCATTCGCACGATCCATTCTAATTCATTCATCCGATCCATTCTAATTCATTCATACGATCCATTCTAATTCATACGTATGATCCATTCGAATTCATTCATACGATCCTGTCTAATTCTTTCATACGATCGATATTAATTCATTCGCACGAATGTATCCATTCTAATTCGTTCGTACGATCCATTCTAATTTATTCGCACTATCCAATCTAATTCATTCGCACGATCCATTCTAATTCGTTCATACAATCCATTCTATTTCATTCGTACGATCCATTCTTACTCATTCGTACGATCCATTCTATTTCATTCGTACGATCCATTCTTACTGATTCGTACGATCCATTCTAATTCATTCGCAGGAATGTATCTATTCTAATTCATTCGTACGATCCATTCTAATTCATTCGCACGATCCATTCTAATTCATTCATACAATCCATTCTAATTCGGTCATATGATACATTCTAATTCATTCGCACGAATGTATCAATTCTAATTCATTCGTACGATCCATTCTAATTCAATCGCACAACCTATTATAATTCACTCGTACGATCCATTATAATTCATTAGCATGATCCATTCTAATTCATTAGTACGATCCATTCTATTTCATTCGTACGATCCATTCTTACTCATTCGTACAATCCATTCTAATTCATTCGCACGAATGTATCCATTTTATTCTAATTCATTCGTACGATCCATTCTAATTCATTCGCACGATCCATTCTAATTCATTCATACGATCCATTCTAATTAATTTGTACGATCCAGTTTAATTCATTCGCACGATCCATTCTACATTCATACTATCCATTCTAATTCATTCATACAATCCATTCTAATTCTTTCGCACGAATGTATCCATTCTAATTCATTCGTACGATCCACCCTAATTCCTTTGTACGATCCATTCTAATTCATTCGGATGAATGTATCTATTCTAATTCATTCGTACGATCCATTCGAATTCATGCATACGATCCATTCTAATTCATTCATGTGATCCATTCTAATTCATTCGCACGAATGTATTCATTCGAACAATCTATTCTAATTCATTCGTACGATCCATTCTAATTCATTAGCACGATCCATTCTAATTCATTCGTACGATCCATTGTATTTCATTCGTACGATCCATTCTTACTCATTCGTACGATCCATTCTAATTCATTCGCACGAATGTATCCATTCTAATTCAGTCATACGATCCATTCTTATTCATTCGCACGATCCATTCTAATTCAGTCATACGATCCATTCTAATTCATTCGTACGATCCATTCTAATTCATTCGCACAATCTATTCTAAGTCATTCGTACGATCCATTCTAATTCATTAGCACAATCCATTCTAATTCATTCGTACGATCCATTCTATTTCATTCGTACGATCCATTCTTACTCATTCGTACGATCCATTCTAATTCATTCGCATGAATGTATCCATTCTAATTCATTCGCATGAATGTGTCTATTCTAATTCATTTGTACGATCCATTCTAATTCATTCGCACGATCCATTCTAATTCATTCGTACGATCCATTCTAATTCATTCGTACGATCCATTCTAATTCATTCATACGATCCATTCTAATTCATTCATACGATTCTTTCTAATTCCTTCGTACGATCCATTCTAATTCATTCCCATGAATGTATCGATTCTAATTCATACGTATGATCCATTCTCACTCATTCGTACTATCCATTCTAATTCATTCGCACGATCGATTCTAATTCATTTGCATGATCCATTCTAATTCATTCATACAATCCATTCTAATTCTTTTGCACGAATGTATCCATTCTAATTTATTCGTACGATCCATTCTAATTCCTTCGTTCGATCCATTATAATTCCTTCGTACGATCCATTCTAATTCCTTCGTATGATCCATTCTATTTCATTCGTATGATCCATTCTAATTCCTTCGTACGATCCATTCTAATTCATTCCCATGAATGTATCCATTCTAATTCCTTCGTACGATTCATTCTAATTCATTTGTACGATCCATTCTTTCGTATGTATCCATTCTAATTTATTCGTACGATCAATTCTAATTCATTCGCCCGATCCATTCTAATTCATTCGTACGATCCATTCTAATTCATTCATACGATCCATTCTAATTCATTCGCACGATCCATTCTAATTCATTCTTACGATCCATTCTAATTCTTTCGTACGATCAATTTTAATTCATTCGCACAATCTATTCTAATTCATTCGTACGATCCATTCTAATTCATTAGCATGATCCATTCTAATTTATTCATACGATCCATTCTATTTCATTTGTACGATCCATTCTTACTCGTTCGTACGATCCATTCTAAGTCATTCGCACGATCCATTCTAATTCATTCATACGATCCATTCTGTTACATTCGTACGATCCATTCTTACTCATTCGTAGGATCCATTCATGGGAATGAATAAGAATAGATCATACAAAAGAATTAGAAAGGATCGTACGAATGAATTAGAATAGATTGTGCGAATATATTAGAATGGATCATATGAATGAATTAGAATGGATTGTGCAAATGAGTAAGATCAATTCTTACTCATTCGTACGATCCATTCTAATTAGAATGGATCATACGAATGAATTAGAATGGATCGTATGAATGAATTAGAATGGATCGTGCGAATGAATTATAATGGATCGTACGAATAAATTAGAATGGATACATTCGTGCGAAAGAATTAGAATGGATTGTATGAATGAATTAGAATGGATCGTACGAATGAATTAGAATGGATCGTATGAATGAATTAGAATGGATCGTGCGAATGAATTAGAATGGATCGTATGAATGAAATAGAATGGATCATACGAATGAATTAGAATGGATCGTGCGAATGAATTAGATTGGATCGTGCGAATAGATCGTACGAATGAATTAGAATGGAACGTACGAATGAATTAGAATGTATTGTACGAATGAATTAGAATAGATTGTGCGAATGATTTAGAATGGATCGTACGAATGAATTAGAATGGATCGTACGAATGAATTAGAATGGATCGTATGAATGAATTAGAATGGATCGTACGAATGAATTAGAATGGATACATTCGTGCGAAAGAATTAGAATGCATCGTGCTAATTCATTCATACGATCCTTTCTAATTCATTCGTACGATCTATTCTAATTCATTCGCACAATCTATTCTAATTCACTCGTACGATCCATTCTAATTCATTCGCACGATCCATTCTAATTCATTTGCATGATCCATTCTAATTCACTCATACAATCCATTCTAATCCTTTCGCAAGAATGTATCCATTCTAATTCATTCGTACGATCCACCCTAATTCCTTCGTATGATCCATTCTAATTCATTCGCACGATCCATTCTAATTCATTCATACGATCAATTCTAATTCATTCATACAATCCATTCTAATTCTTTCGCACGAATGTATCCATTCTAATTCATTCGTACGATCAACCCTAATTCCTACGTATGAACCATTCTAATTCATTTCCATGAATGTATCCATTCTAATTCATTCGTACGATCCATTCTAATTCATTCGTACTATCCACCCTAATTCCTTCGCATGATCCATTCTAATTCATTCGCACGAATGTATCCATTCTAATTCATTCGTACGATCCATTCGAATTCATTCAAACGATCCATTCTAATTCATTCATACGATCCACTCTAATTCATTCACACGAATGTATCCATTCTAATTCATTCGTACGATCCATTCTAATTAATTCGCACGATCAAATCTAATTCATTTGCATGATCCATTCAAATTTATTCGTACGATCCATTTGAATGTATCCTCATTCGCACGATCCATTCTAATTCATTTGCACGATCCATTCTAATTCATTCATATAATCCATTCTAATTCTTTAGCACCAATGTATCCATTCTAATTCATTCGTACGAACCACCCTAATTCCTTCGTATGATCGATTCTAATTCATTCGCACGAATGTATCCATTCTAATTCATTCGTACGATCCATTCGAATTCATTCATACGATCCATTCTAATTCATTCATACGATCCATTCTAATTTATTCGCACGAATGTATCCATTCTAATTTATTTGTACGATCCATTCTAATTCATTCGCACAATCTATTCTAATTCATTCGTACTATCCATTCTAATTCATTCGCATGATCCATTCTAATTCATTTGCACGATCCATTCTAATTCATTCATACAATCCATTCTAATTCTTTTGCACGAATGTATCAATTCAAATTCATTCGTATGATCCATTCTATTTCCTACATATGATCCATTCTAATTCCTTCGTACGATCCATTCTATTTCTTTCGTATGATCCATTCTAAATCCTTCGTACGATCCATTCTAATTCATTACCATGAATGTATCCATTCTAATTCATACGTACGATCCATTCTAATTCATTCATACGATCCATTCTAATTCATTCGCACGAATGTATCCATTCTAATTCATTCGTACGATCCATTCTAATTCATTCGCACGATCTATTCTAATTCATTCGTACGTTCCATTCTTATTCATTCATACGATCCATTCTAATTCATTCGGCACGAATGTATCCATTCTAATTCATTCGTGCGATCCATTCTAATTCATTCTAATCCATTCTAATTTATTCGTACGATCCATTCTAATTTTATACGTACGATCCATTCTAATTCATTCTAATTCATTCATACGATCCATTCTAATTCATTCGCACGAATGTATCCATTCTAATTCATTCGTACGATCCATTCTAATTCATTCGCACGAATGTATCCATTCTAATTCATTCTAATTCCTTCGTATGATCCATTCGTACGATCCATTCTAATTCATTCGTATGTACGATCCATTCTAATTCATTCGCACGATCCATTCTAATTCATTAATACGATCCATTCTAATTCATTCATACAATCCATTCTAATTCTTTCGCACGAATGTATCCATTCTAATTCATTCATACAAACCATTCTAATTCTTTCGCACGATCCATTCTAATTCCTTCGTACGATCCATTCTAATTCATTCGTACAATCCATTCTAATTCATTCGCACCATCCATTCTAATTCTTTCATACGATCCATTCTAATTCATTTATACAATCCATTCTAATTCTTTCGCACGAATGTATGCATTCTAATTCATTCGTACGATCCACCCTAATTCCTTCGTATGATCCATTCTAATTCATTCGCACGAATATATCCATTCTAATTCATTCATACGATCCATTCGAATTCATTCATACAATCCATTCCAATTCATTCATACGATCCATTCTAATTCATTCTCACGAATGTACGATCCAGTCTAATTCATTAGCACGATCCATTCTAATTCATTCGTACGATCCATTCTATTTAATTCGTACGATCCATTCTTACTCATTCGTACGATCCATTCTAATTTATTAGCACGAATGTATCTATTCTAATTCATTCGTACGATCCATTCTAATTCATTCGCCCGATTCATTCTAATTCATTCATACAATCCATTCTAATTCATTAGTACGATCCATTCTAATTCATTCATACGATCGTACGTAGGAATGGATCGTACGATCCATTCCATTTCATTCGTACTATCCATTCAAATTCATAAAATCCATTCTAATTTCATTCATACGATCCATTTTAATTCATTCTTACTCATTCTAATTCATTCGTAAAATCCATTCATATGATCTAATTCATTCGTACAATGAATTAGAAACGATACATTTGTGCGAATGAATTAGAATGGATCGTATGAATGAATTAGAATGGATCGTATGAATGAATTAGAATGGATCGAATGAATGAATTCGAATGGATCGTACGAATGAATTAGAATGGATACATTCGTGCGAATGAATTAGAATGGATCATACAAGGGAATTAGGGTGGATCGTACGAATGAATTAGAATGGATCGTACTAATGAATTAGAATGGATCGTACGAATGAATTAGAATAGATTGTGCGAATGAATTAGAATGGATCGTACGAATGAACTAGAATGGATCGTATGAATGAATTAGAATGGATCCTGAGAATGAATTAGAATGGATCGTACGAATGAATTAGAATGGATACATTCGTGCGAATGAATTAGAATGGATCGTACGAATGAGTAAGAATTAGAATGGATTGTATGAATGAATTAGAATGGATCGTATGAATGAATTAGAATGGATCGTGCGAATGAATTAGAATGGATTGTGCTAATGAGTAAGAATGGATGGTACGAATGAAATAGAATAGATCGTCCGAATGAATTAGAATAGATCGTGCTAATAAATTAGAATGGATCGTACGAATGAATTAGAATAGATTGTGCGAATGAATTAGAATAGATCGTGCGAATGAATTAGAATGGATACATTCGTGCAAATGAATTAGAATGGATCGTATGAATGAATTAGAATGGATCGTATGAATGAATTCTACTGGATCGTACAAATGAATTAGAATGGATACATTCGTGCGAATGAATTAGTATGGATCATACGAAGGAATTAGGGTGGATCGTACGAATGAATTAGAATGGATACATTCGTACGAAAGAATTAGAATGGATCATATGAATTAGAATGGATACATTCGTACGATCCATTCTAATTCATTCATACGATCCATTCTATTTCATTCGTGCGATCCATTCATACTCATTCATACGATCCATTGGAATTCATTCGTACTATCCATTCTAATTCATTCGCACAATCTATTCTAATTCATTCGTACGATCCATTCTAATTCATTAGCACGATCCATTCTAATTCATTAATACGATCCATTCTATTTCATTCGTATGATCCATTCTTACTCATTTATACGATCCATTCTAATTCATTCGCATGAATGTATCCATTCCAATTCATTCGTACGATCCATTCTATTTCATTCATACGATCCATTCTAATTCATTCCTACGATCCATTCTAATTCATTCGAACGAAAGTATGCATTCTAATTCATTCGCACGATCTATTCTAATTCATTCGTACAATCCATTCCAATTCATTCGTATGACCTATTCTAATTCATTCATACGATCCACCCTAATTCCTTCGTATGATCCATTCTAATTCGTTCGCACGAATGTATCTATTCTAATTCATTCGCACGATCCATTCTAATTCATTCATACGATCCATTCTAATTCATTCACACGATCCATTCTAATTCATTCGCACGAATGTATCCATTCTAATTCATTCATACGATCCATTCTAATTCATTCGCACAATCTATTCTAATTCATTCATACGATCCATTCTAATTCATTCGTACGATCCATTCTAATTCATTCGCATGATCCATTCTAATTCATTCATACGATCGATCATGCTAATGAATTAGAATGGATCGTATGAATGAATTAGAATTGGTCGTACGAATGAAATAGAATGGATCGTACGAACGAATTAGAATGGATCGTATGAATGAATTAGAATGGATCGTGCGAATGAATTAGAATGGATCGTACGAATGAATTAGAATGGATACATTCGTGCGAACGAATTAGAATGGATCGTACGAAGGAGTAAGAATGGATCGTACGAATGAAAGAAAATGGATCGTACGAATGAATTAGAATGGATCGTGCGAATGAATTAGATTGGATCGTGCGAATGAATTAGAATGGATCGTACGAATGAATTAGAATGGTTACATTCGTGCGAATGAATTAGAATGGATCGTGTGAATGAATTAGAATGGATCGTATGAATGAATTAGAATGGATCGTGCGAATGAATTAGAATAGATACATTCGTGCGAACGAATTAGAATGGATCATACGAAGGAATTAGGGTGGATCGTATGAATGAATTAGAATGGGTCGTACGAATGAATTGGAATGGATTGTACGAATGAATTAGAATAGATCGTGCGAATGAATTAGAATGCATACTTTCGTTCGAATGAATTAGAATGGATCGTAGGAATGAATTAGAATGGATCGTATGAATGAAATAGAATGGATCGTACGAATGAATTGGAATGGATACATTCATGCGAATGAATTAGAATGGATCGTATAAATGAGTAAGAATGGATCATACGAATGAAATAGAATGGATCGTATGAATGAATTAGAATGGATCGTGCTAATGAATTAGAATGGATCGTACGAATGAATTAGAATAGATTGTGCGAATGAATTAGAATGGATCGTACGAATGAATTCCAATGGATCGTACGAATGAGTATGAATGGATCGCACGAATGAAATAGAATGGATCGTATGAATGAATTAGAATGGATCGTACGAATGTATCCATTCTAATTCATATGATCCATTCTAATTCTTTCGTACGAATGTATCCATTCTAATTCATTCGTACGATCCACCCTAATTCCTTCGTATGATCCATACTAATTCATTCGCACGAATGTATCCATTCTAATTCATTCGTACGATCCAGTAGAATTCATTCATACGATCCATTCTAATTCATTCATACGATCCATTCTAATTCATTTGCACGAATGTATCCATTCTAATTCATTCGCACGATCTATTCTAATTCATTCGCACAATCTATTCTAATTCATTCGTACGATCCATTCTAATTTATTAGCACGATCTATTCTAATTCATTCGGACGATCTATTCTATTTCATTCGTACCATCCATTCTTACTCATTAGCACAATCAATTCTAATTCATTCGCACGATCCATTCTAATTCATTCATACGATCCATTTTAATTCATTCATACAATCCATTCTAATTCTTACTCATTCGTACGATCCATTCTAATTCATTCGCACGAATGTATCCATTCTAATTCATTCGTACGATCCATTCTAATTCATTCTCAGGATCCATTCTAATTCATTCATACGATCCATGCGAATGAATTATAATGGATCGTACGAATGAATTAGAATAGATCATATGAATGAGTTAGAATGGATCATACGAATGAATTAGAATGGATACATTCGTATGAAAGAATTAGAATGGATCGTGCTAATTCATTCATACGATCCATTCTAATTCATTCGTACGATCCATTCTAATTCATTCACACAATCTATTCTAATTCATTCGTACGATCCATTCTAATTCATTTGCACGATCCATTCTAATTCAAGGATCGTATGAATGAATTAGAGTGGATACATTCGTGCGAATGAATTAGAATGGATACATTCGTGCGAATGAATTAGAATGGATTGTACGAATGAATTAGAATGGATGCATTCGTGCGAAAGAAATAGAATGGATCGTACGAATGAATTAGAATGGATCATACGAAGGAATTAGGGTGGATCGTACGAATGAATTAGAATGGATCGTACGAAGGAATTAGAATGGATCGTACGAAGGAATAGATCGTATGAATGTATTCGAATGGATCGTACGAATGAATTAGAATGGATACATTTGTGCGAATGAATTAGAATGGATCATACGAAGGAATTTGGGTGGATCGTACGAATGAATTAGAAAAGATACATTCGTGCGAAAGAATTAGAATGAATTAGAATGGATCGTACGAAGGAAATAGATTGGATACATTCGTGCGAATGAATTAGAATGGATCGTATGAATGAATTAGAATGGATCGTATGAATGAATTAGAATGGATTGTACGAAAGAATTAGAATGGATCGTGCTAATGAATTAGAATGGATCGTACGAATGAATTAGAATAGATTGTGCGAATAAATTAGAATGGATCATACGATTGAATTAGATTGGATCGAATGAATGAATTAGAATGGATCGTGCGAATGACGTAGAATGGATCGTACGAATGAATTAGAATGGATACATTAGTGCAAATGAATTTGAATGGATCGTACGAATGAGTTAGAATGGATCGTACGAATGAAATAGAATGGATCGTACGAATGAATTAGAATGGATCGTGCAAAGGAATTAGAATGGATCATACGAATGAAATAGAATGGATCGTATGAAGGAATTAGAATGGATCGTACGAAGGAATTAGAATGGATCATACGAAGGAATTAGAATGGATCGTACGAATGAATTAGAATGGATCGTACGAATGAGTAAGAATGGATCGTACGAATGAAATCGAATAGATCGTACGGATAAATTAGAATGGATCATACGAATGAGTAAGAATGGATCGTACGAATGAAATAGAATAGATCGTACGAATGAATTAGAATGGATCGTGCTAATGAATTAGAATGGATCATACGAATGAATTAGAATAGATTGTGCGAATGATGAATTAGAATGGATCGTGCGAATGAATTAGATTGGTTCGTGCGAATGAATTAGAATGGATCGTACGAATGAATTAGAATGAATACATTCTTGAGAATGAATTAGAATGGATCGTATGAATGAATTAGAATGGATCGTATGAATGAATTCGAATAGATCGTACGAAGGACTTAGAATGGATCATATGAATGAATTAGAATGGATCGTGCGAATGAGTTAGAACGGATCGTACGAATGAATAAGAATGGATACATTCGTGCGAATGAATTAGAATGGATCGTACGAATGAGTAAGAATGGATCATACGAATGAAATAGAATGGATCGTACAAATGAATTAGAATGGATCGTGCGAAAGAATTAGATTGGATCGTGCGAATGAATTAGAATGGATCATACGAATGAATTAGAATGGATACATTCGTGCGAATAAATTAGAATGGATCATACGAATGAATTAAAATGGATACATTCGTGCAAATGAATTAGAATGGATCGTGCAAATAAATTAGAATGGATCGTACGAATGAATTAGAATTGATCGTATAAATGAATTAGAATGGATCGTACGAATGAGTAAGAATGGACCGTACAAATGAAATAGAATGGATCGTACGAATGAATTAGATCATACAATCCATGGGAATGAATAAGAATCGATCGTACGAATGAATTCTTTAGCACGAATGAATTAGAATGGATCATACGAATGGATTGTACGAAGTAATTAGAATGAATTAGAATGGATCGTACGAATGAATTAGAATGGATCGTATGAATAAATTAGATTGGATCGTGCGAATAAATTAGAATGGATCGTACGAATGAATTAGAATGGATACATTCGTCCGAATGAATTAGAATGGATCGTATGAATGAATTAGAATGGATCGTATGAATAAATTCGAGTGGATCATACGTATGAATTATAATGGATCGTACGAATGAATTAGAATGGATCGTATGAATGAATTAGAATGGATCGTATGAAGGAATTAGAATGGATCGTACGAAGGATTTAGAATGGATCGTACGAAGGAATTAGAATGGATCGTACGAATGAATTAGAATGGATACATTCGTGCAAAAGAATTAGAATGGATTGTATGAATGAATTAGAATGGATCGTACAAATGAATTCGAATAGATCGTGCGAATGAATTAGAATGGATCGTACGAATGAATTAGAATAGATTGTGCGAATGAATTAGAATGGATCATACGAATGAATTAGAATGGATACATTCGTGCGAATGAATTAGAATGGATCGTATGAATGAATTAGAATGGATCGTACGTACGATCCATTCTTACTCATTCATACGATCCATTCTAATTCATTCGCCAGATCCATTCTAATTCATTCATACAATCCATTCTAATTCATTCGTACGATCCATTCTAATTCATTCATACGATCCATTCTAATTCACTCATACAATCAATTCTAATTCTTTCGCACGAATTTATCCATTCCAATTCATTCGTACGATCCACCCTAATTCCTTCGTATGATCCATTCTAATTCTTTCGCACGAATGTATTCTAATTCATTTGTACGATCCATTCTAATTCATTTGTATGATCCATTCTAATTCATTCATATGATCCAATCTAATTCATTCATACGATCCATTCTAATTTATTCGCACGAATATATCCATTCTAATTCATTCATACGATCCATTCTAATTCATTCGCACGATCCAATCTAATTCATTCATACGATCCATTCTAATTCATTCGTACGATCCATTCTAATTCGTTCGCACGAATATATCCATTCTAATTCATTCGCACGATCTATTCTAATTCATTCGCATGATCCATTCTAATTCATTCATACGATCTATTCTTACTCATTCGTACGATCCATTCTAATTCATTCGCACGAATGTATCCATTCAAATTCATTCATACGATCCATTCTAATTCATTTGTACGATCCATTCTAATTCATTTATACAATCCATTCTAATTAGAATGGATCGTAAGAATGAATTAGAATGGATCGTACGAATGAACTAGAATGGATCGTGCGAATTAATGAGAATGGATCGTACTAATGAATTAGAATGGATACATTTGTGCGAATGAATTAGAATGGATCGTACGAATGAGTAAGAATGGATCGTACGAATGAGTAAGAATGGATCTTACGAATGAAATAGAATGGATCGTACGAATGAATTAGAATGGATCGTGCGAATGAATTAGATTGGATCGTGCGAATGAATTAGAATGGATCGTACAAATGAATTAGAATGGATACATTTGTGCGAATGAATTAGAATGGATCGTACGAATGAATTAGAATGGATACATTCGTGCAAATGAATTAGAATGAATCGTGCGAATGAATTAGAATGGATCGTACGAATGAATTAGAATGGATCATATGAATAAATTAGAATGGATCGTATGAATGAGTAAGAATGGATCGTACGAATGAGTAAGAATGGATCGTACGAATGAAATAGAATGGATCGAACGAATGAATTAGAATGGATCGTGCGAATCAATTAGATTGGATCATGCGAATGAATTAGTTTGAATGGGCCGTACGAATGAATAAGAATAGATCGTGCGAATGAATAAGAATGAATTAGAATGGATTATATGGAATGAATTCGAATGGATCGTACGAATGAATTAGAATGGATACATTCGTGCGAATGAATTAGAATGGATCCTACGAAGGAATTAGGGTGGATCGTATGAATGAATTAGAATGGATACATTCGTGCGAAATAATTAGAATGAATTAGAATGAATCGTACGAAAGAATTAGAATAGATACATTCGTGCGAATGAATTAGAGTGGATCGTATGAATGAATTAGAATGGATCGTACGAATGAATTAGAATGGATCGTATGAAAGAATTTGAATGGATCGTACTAATTAATTAGAATGGATCATACGAATGAATTAGAATAGATTGTGCGAATGAATTAGAATGGATCGTACAATTGAATTAGATTGGATCGTATAAATGAATTAGAATGGATCGTGCGAATGGATTAGAATGGATCGTACAAATGAATTAGAATAGATACATTCGTGCGAATGAATTAGAATGGATCGTACGAATGAGTAAGAATGGATCGTACGAATGAAATAGAATTGATCGTACGAATGAATTAAAATGGATCGTGCTAATGAATTAGAATGGAACGTACGAATGAATTAGAAAAGATTGTGCGAATGAATTAGAACGGATCGTATGAATGAATTAGAATGGATACATTCGTGCGAATGAGTCAGAATGGATAGTATGAATGAATTAGATTGGATTGTATGAATGAATTAGAATGGATCGTACGTATGAATTAGAATGGATACATTCATGGGAATGAATAGAATGGCCCATTCAATAGAATTAGAATGGATCATATAAAAGAAATAGAATGGATCGTATGAAGGAATTAGAATGGATCGCGCGAAGGAATTGGAATGGATCATACGAAGGAATTAGAATGGATCGTCCGAATGAATTAGAATAGATCGTACAAATGAGTAAGAATGGATCATACGAATGAAATAGAATGGATCATACGAATGAATTAGAATGGATTGTGCTAATGAATTAGAATGGATCGTACGAATGAATTAGAATAGATCGTATGAATGAATTAGAATGGATCGTGCAAATGAATTAGATTGGATCGTGCAAATGAATTAGAATGGGTCGTACAAATGAATTAGAATGGATACATTCGTCCGAATGAATTAGAATGGATCGTATGAATGAATTAGAATGGATCGTATGAATGAATTCGAATGGATCATACAAAGGAATTAGAAAGGATCGTATGAATGAATTAGAATGGATCGTGCGAATGAATTAGAATGGATCGTACGAATGAATTAGAATGGATACATTCGTGCGAATGAATTAGAATGGATGGTACGAATGTGTAAGAATGGATCGTACGAATGAAATAGAATGGATCGTACGAATGAATTAGAATGGATCGTGCGAATGAATTAGATTGGATCGTGCGAAAGAATTAGAATGGATCGTACGAATGAATTAAAATGGATACATTCATGCGAATGAATTAAAATGGATCGTACAAATGAATTAGAATGGATACATTCGTGCAAATGACTTAGAATGGATCGTTCGAATGAATTAGAATGGATCGTGCGAATGAATTAGAATTGATCGTATGAATGAATTAGATTGGATCGTATGAATGAATTAGAATGGATCGTAATAATGAATTAGAATGGATCGTACGAATGAATTAGAATAGATTGTACGAATGAATTAGAATGGATCGTATGAATGAATTAGAGTGGAACGTGCGAATGAATTAGAATGGATCGTACGAATGAATTAGAATGGATACATTCGTGCGAATGAATTAGAATGGATCGTACGAATGAATTAGAATTGATACATTCGTGCGAAAGAATTAGAATGGATTGTGCGAATGAATTAGAGTGGATCGTGCGATGAATTAGAATGGATCGTACGAATGAATTAGAATGGATCATATGAATGAATTCGAATGGATCGTACGAATGAATTAGAATGGATCGTATGAATGAATTCGAATGGATCTTACGAATGAATTAGAATGGATCATGCTAATGAATTAGAATGGATCATATGAATGAATTAGAATGGATCGTACGAATGAATTAGAATGGATCATACGAATGAATTAGAATGGATTGTATGAATGAATCAGAATGGATCGTGCTAATGAATTAGAATGAATCATACGAATGAATTAGAATAGATTGTGCGAATGAATTAGAATGGATCGTTTGAATGAATTAGAATGGATACATTCGTGCGAATGAATTAGAATGGATCGTGCGAATCAATTAGATTGCATCGTTTGAATGAATTAGAATGGATCGTACGTATGAATTAGAATGGATACATTCGTGCAAAAGAATTAGAATGGATTGTATGAATGAATTAGAATGGATCGTGCGAATGAATTAGAATGGATAAATTCGTGCGAATGAATTAGAATAGATCGTGCGAATGAATTAGAATGGATTAGAATGGATCCTGCAAATGAATTAGAATGGATCGTACGAATGATTTAGAATGGATACATTCGTGCGATTGAATTAGAATGGATCGTACGAATGAGTAAGAATGCATCATACGAATGAAATAGAATGGATCGTACGAATGAATTAGAATGGATCGTGCTAATGAATTATAATGGATCGTACGAATGAATTAGAATAGATTGTGCGAATGAATTAGAATGGATCGTACGAATGAATTAGAATGGATACATTCGTACGAATGAATTAGAATGGATCGTTTGAATGAATTAGACTGGATTGTATGAATGAATTAGAATGGATTGTACGTATGAATTAGAATGGATACATTCATCGGAATGAATTAGAATGGATCGTACGAAGGATTTAGAATGGATCATACGAATGAAAAAGAATGGATCGTATGAAGGAATTAGAATGGATCGTACGAATGAAATAGAATGGATCGTACGAATGAATTAGAATGGATCGTGCTAATGAATTAGAATGGATCATACGAATGAATTAGAATGGATCATATAAATGAATTAGAATGGATCATATGAATGAATTAGAATGGATACATTCGTGCGAATGAATTAGAATGGATCGTATGAATGAATTAGATTGGATCATATGAATGTATTAGAATAGATCGTACGTATGAATTAGAATGGATACCTTCATGGGAATGAATTAGAATGGATTGTACGAAAGAATTAGAATGGATCATACGAATGAAATAGAATGGATCGTAGGAAGGAAATAGAATGGATCGTACGTTATGAATGAATTAAAATGGATCATACGTATGAATTAGAATGGATACATTCATGGGAATGAATTAGAATGGATCGTACGTAGGAATTAGAATGGATCCATTCTAATTCATTCTAATTCATTCGTACGATCCATTCTAATTCATTCATACAATCCATTCTAATTCTTTCGCACGAATGTATCGATTCTAATTCATTCGTACGATCCACCCTAATTCCTTCGTATAATCCATTCTAATTCATTCGCACGAATGTATCCATTCTAATACATTCGTACGATCTATTCGAATTCATTCAAAAGATCCATTCTAATTCATTCATACGATCCATTCTAATTCATTCGCACGAATGTATCTATTCTAATTCATTCGTACGATCCATTCTAATTCATTCACACAATCTATTCTAATTCATTCATACGATCCATTCTAATTCATTCGCACGTTCCATTCTAATTCATTTGTACGATCCATTCTAATTCATTCATACAATCCATTCTAATTCTTTTGCACGAATGTATCTATTCTAATTCCTTCATACGATCCATTCTAATTCTTTCGTACAATCCATTCTAATTCATTCGTACGATCCAATCTAATTCATTCATATGATTCATTCATATGATTCATTCGTATTCTTTTGCACGAATGTATCCATTCTAATTCATTCGTACGATCCATTCTAATTCCTTCGTACGATCCATTCTAATTCCTTCGTAAGATCCATTTTAGTTCCTTCGTACGATCCATTCAAATTCATTCCCATGAATGTATCTATTCTAATTCATACGTACGATGCATTCTAATTCATTCATACGATCCAATCTAATTCATTCATACGATCCACTCTAATTAATTCGCACGAATGTATTCAATCTAATTCATTCTAATTCCTTCGTACGATCCATTCTAATTCCTTCGTACGATCCATTCGAATTCATTCATACGATCCATTCTAATTCATTCAATGGATCATATGAATGAATTAGATTGGATCGTATGAATGAACTAGAATGGATCGTACGTATGAATTAGAATGGATACATTCATGGGAATGAATTAGAATGGATCGTACGAAGGAATTATAATGGATCATACGAATGAAATAGAATGGATCATACGAAGGAATTAGAATGGATCGTATGAAGGAATTAGAATGGATCGTACGAATGAATTAGAATGGATACATTCGTGCAAAAGAATTAGAATGGATTGTATGAATGAATTAGAATGGATCGTATGAATGAATTAGAATGGATCGTATGAATGAATTAGAATGGATACATTCGTGCGAATGAATTAGAATAGATCTTATGAATGAATTAGATTGGATCGTATGAATGAATTAGAATGGATCATACGTATGAATTAGAATGGATACATTCATGGGAATGAATTAGAATGGATCGTACGAAGGAATTATAATGGATCATACGAATTAAATAGAATGGATCGTACGAAGGAATTAGAATGGATCGTAGGTTATGAATGAATTAGAATGGATCGTACGTATGAATTAGAATGGACACATTCATGGGAATGAATTAGAATGGATCGTACGAAGGAATTAGAATGGATCCATTCTAATTCATTCTAATTCATACGTACGATCCATTCTAATTTATTCAGACAATCCATTCTAATTCTTTCGCATGAATATATCCATTCTAATTCATTCGTACGATCCACCCGAATTCCTTCGTATGATTCATTCTAATTCATTCGCACGAATGTATCCATTCTAATTCATTAGTACGATCTATTCGAATTCATTCATACGATCCATTCTAATTCATTCACACGAATGTATCCATTCTAATTCGTTCGCATAATCTATTCTAATTCATTCGTACGATCCATTCTAATTCATTCGCACGATCCATTGTAATTCATTTGTACGATCCATTCTAATTCATTCATACAATCCATTCTAGTTCTTTTGCATGAATGTATCCATTCTAATTCATTCGTACGATCCATTCTAATTCCTTTGTACGATCCATTCTAATTCCTTCGTACTATCCATTCTAATTTATTCGTACGATCCAATCTAATTCATTCATATGATCCATTCTAATTCTTTTGCACGAATGTATCCATTCTAATTCATTCTTACGATCCATTCTAATTCCTTCGTACGATCCATTCTAATTCATTCGTACGATCCATTCTAATTCCTTCGTACAATCCATTCTAATTCATTCCCATGAATGTATCCATTCTAATTCATATGTACGATCCATTCAAATTCATTCATACGATCCTATCTAATTCATTCGTACGATCCATTCTAATTCATACGATCCATTCTAATTCATGTGATCCATTCTAATTCATTTATACGATCCATTATAATTCATTCGTACGATCCATTCTAATTCCTTCGTACGATCCATTCTAATTCATTCCCATGAATGTATCCATTCTAATTCATTCATACGATCCAATCTAATTCCTTCGTACAATCCATTCAAATTCATTCATACGATCCATTCTAATTCATTCATATGATCCATTCTAATTTATTCGCACGAATGTATCCATTCTAATTCATTCGTATGATCCATTCTAATTCATTCGCACGATCCAATCTAATTCATTCGCACGATCCATTCTAATTCATCATTCGCACAATCTATTCTAATTCATTCATACGATCCATTCTAATTCATTCGTACGATCCATTCTTACTCATTCGTACGATCAATTCTAATTCATTTGCACGAATGTATCCATTCTAATTCATTCATACGATCCATTCTAATTCATTCGCATGATCCATCATATTCATTCATACGATTCATTCTAATTCATACGTATGATCCATTCTAATTCAATCGTATGATCCATTCTAATTCATTAATACGATCCATTCTAATTCATTCGCACGATCCATTCTAATTTATTCGTACGATCCATTCTTACTCATTCGTACGATTCATTCTAATTCATTCACACGAATGTATCTATTCTAACTCATTCGTACGATCCATTCTAATTCCTTCGTACGATCCATTCTAATTCCTTCATAAGATCCATTTTAATTCCTTTGTACGATCCATTCAAATTCATTCCCATTAATGTATCTATTCTAATTCATACGTACGATCCATTCTAATTCATTCATACGATCCAATCTAATTCATTCATACGATCCACTCTAATTAATTCGCACGAATGTATTCAATCTAATTCATTCTAATTCCTTCGTATGATCCATTCTAATTCCTTCGTACGATCCATTCGAATTCATTCATACGATCCATTCTAATTCATTCAATGGATCATATGAATGAATTAGATTGGATCGTATGAATGAACTAGAATGGATAGTACGTATGAATTAGAATGGATACATTGATGGGAATGAATTAGAATGGATCGTACGAAGGAATTAAAATGGATCATACGAATGAAATAGAATGGATCATACGAAGGAATTAGAATGGATCGTATGAAGGAATTAGAATGGATCGTACGAATGAATTAGAATGGATACATTCGTGCAAAAGAATTAGAATGGATTGTACGAATGAATTAGAATGGATCGTATGAATGAATTAGAATGGATCGTATGAATGAATTAGAATGGATACATTCGTGCGAATGAATTAGAATAGATCTTATGAATGAATTAGATTGGATCGTATGAATGAATTAGAATAGATCATACGTATGAATTAGAATGGATACATTCATGGGAATGAATTAGAATGGATCGTACGAAGGAATTATAATGGATCATACGAATTAAATAGAATGGATCGTACGAAGGAATTAGAATGGATCGTAGGTTATGAATGAATTAGAATAGATCGTACGTATGAATTAGAATGGACACATTCATGGGAATGAATTAGAATGGATCGTACGAAGGAATTAGAATGGATCCATTCTAATTCATTCTAATTCATACGTACGATCCATTCTAATTTATTCAGACAATCCATTCTAATTCTTTCGCATGAATATATCCATTCTAATTCATTCGTACGATCCACCCGAATTCCTTCGTATGATTCATTCTAATTCATTTGCACGAATGTATCCATTCTAATTCATTAGTACGATCTATTCGAATTCATTCATACGATCTATTCTAATTCATTCATACGATCCATTCTAATTCATTCACACGAATGTATCCATTCTAATTCGTTCGCACAATCTATTCTAATTCATTCGTACGATCCATTCTAATTCATTCGCACGATCCATTGTAATTCATTTGTACGATCCATTCTAATTCATTCATACAATCCATTCTAGTTCTTTTGCATGAATGTATCCATTCTAATTCATTCGTACGATCCATTCTAATTCCTTTGTACGATCCATTCTAATTCCTTCGTACTATCCATTCTAATTTATTCGTACGATCCAATCTAATTCATTCATATGATCCATTCTAATTCTTTTGCACGAATGTATCCATTCTAATTCATTCTTACGATCCATTCTAATTCCTTCGTACGATCCATTCTAATTCATTCGTACGATCCATTCTAATTCCTTCGTACTATCCATTCTAATTCATTCCCATGAATGTATCTATTCTAATTCATATGTACGATCCATTCAAATTCATTCATACGATCCTATCTAATTCATTCGTACGATCCATTCTAATTCATACGATCCATTCTAATTCATACGATCCATTCTAATTCATTAATACGATCCATTCTAATTCATTCGTACGATCCATTCTAATTCCTTCGTACGATCCATTCTAATTCAGTCCTATGAATGTATCCATTCCAATTCATACGTACGATCCATTCAAATTCATTCATACGATCCAATCTAATTCCTTCGTACGATCCATTCGAATTCATTCATACGATCCATTCTAATTCATTCATATGATCCATTCTAATTCATTCGCACGAATGTATCCATTCTAATTCATTCGTATGATCCATTCTAATTCATTCGCACGATCCAATCTAATTCATTCGCACGATCCATTCTAATTCATCATTCGCACAATCTATTCTAATTCATTCGTACGATCCATTCTAATTCATTAGTACGATCCATTCTTACTCATTCATACGATCAATTCTAATTCATTTGCACGAATGTATCCATTCTAATTCATTCATACGATCCATTCTAATTCATTCGCACGATCCATCATATTCATTCATACGATTCATTCTAATTCATACGTATGATCCATTCTAATTCAATCGTATGATCCATTCTAATTCATTAATACGATCCATTCTAATTCATTCGCATGATCCATTCTAATTCATTCATACGATCCATTCTTACTCATTCGTACGATTCATTCTAATTCATTTGCACGAATGTATCTATTCTAATTCATTCGTACGATCTATTCTAATTCCTTCGTACGATCCATTCAATTTCATTCATACGATCCATTCTAATTCATTCATACAATCCATTCTAATTCTTTCGCACGAATGTATCCATTCTAATTCATTCGTACGATCTACCCTTAGTCCTTCCTATGATCCATTCTAATTCATTCGCACGAATATATCCATTCTAATTCATTCGTACGATCCATTCGAATTCATTCATACGATCCATTCTAATTCATTAGCACGAAGGAGTTAGAATGGATCATATGAATGAATGAATTAGAATAGATCATACGTACGAATGTATAAAAATTGATACATTCGTGCGAAAGAATTAGAATGGATTGTATGAATGAATTAGAATGGATCGTATGAATGAAATAGAATAGATCGTACGAAGGAATTAGAATGGATCGTACGAATGAATTAGAATGGATACATTCGTGTGAATGAATTAGAATGGATCATACGAATGAGTAAGAATGGATCGTACGAATGATATAGAATGGATCGTACGAATGAATTAGAATGGATCGTGCTAATGAATTAGAATTGATCATGCAAATGAATTAGAATGGATCGTACGAATGAATTAGAATGGATCGTACGAATAAATTAGAATGGATCGTGCGAATGAATTAGAATGGAACGTACGAATGAATTAGAATGTATACATTCGTGCGAATGAATTAGAATGGAACGTACGAATGAGTAAGAATGAATCGTACGAATGAAATAGAATGGATCGTGCGAATGAATTAGAATGGTTCGTATGAATTAATTAGAATAGATCGTATGAATGAATTAGAATGGATCGTGCGAATGAATTAGAATGGATCGTACGAATGAATTAAATGGATACATTCGTGCGAATGAATTAGAATGGATCATACAAAGGAATTAGGGTGGATCGTACGAATGAATTAGAATGGATACATTCGTGCGAAAGAATTAGAATGGATTGTATGAATGAATTAGAATGGATCGTATGAATGAATTAGAATGGATTGTACAAATAAATTAGAATGGATTATTCTAATTCATTCGTACCATCCATTCTAATTCATTTGTACGATCCATTCTAATTCATTCGTACGATCCATTCTAATTCATTCATACGATCCATTCTTACTCATTCGTACGATCCATTCTAATTCATTCGCACGAATGTATCCATTCTAATTCATTCGTACGATCCATTCTAATTCATTCGCACGATCCATTCTAATTCATATATACGATCCATTCTAATTCATTCGTACGATCCATTCTAATTCATTCAAACGATCCATTCTAATTCATTCATACAATCCATTCGAATTCTTTCGCACGAATGTATCCATTCTAATTCATTCGTACGATCTATTCTAATTCACTCGTATGATCCATTCTAATTTATTAGCACGATCCATTCTAATTGATTCGTACGATCCATTCTATTTCATTCGTACGATCCATTCATACTCATTCGTATGATCCATTCTAATTCATTCGCACGAATGTATCCATTCTAATTCACTCGTACGATCCCTTCAAAATCATTCGTACGATCCATTCTAATTCATTCATACGATCCATTCTAATTCATTCATACGATCCATTCTAATTCATTCGTACGATCCATCCTAATTCATTCGCATGATCTATTCTAATTCATTCATACGATCCATTCTAATTCATTCACACGAATGTATCCATTCTAATTCATTCACACGATCCACCCTAATTCATTTGTACGATCCATTCTAATTCCTTCGTACGATCCATTCTAATTCATTCCCATGAATGTATCCATTCTAATTCATACGTATGATCCATTCTAATTCATTCTATTTCATTCTAATTCATACGATCCATTCTAAGGAATTCATTCGTACGATCCATTCTAATTCATTCGCACGATCCATTCTAATCCATTCTAATTTATTCCCATCCATTCTAATTCATTTGTACGATCCATTCTAATTCATTCGTACGATCCATTCTAATTCATTCGCACGAATGTATCCATTCTAATTCATTCGTATGATCCATTCTAATTCATTCCCACGATCCATTCTAATTCATTGAGTAAGAATGGATCGTACGAATGAAATACAATGAATCGTATGAATGAATTAGAATAGATTGTGCGAATAAATTAGAATGGATTGTACAAATGAATTAGAATGGATCGTATGAATGAATTTGAATGGATCGTGCGAATGAATTAAAATGGATCGTATGAATGAATTAGAATGGATACATTCGTGCGAATGAATTAGAATGGATCGTACGAATGAATAAGAATGGATCGTACGAATGAAATAGAATGGATTATACGAATGAATTAGAATGGATCGTACGAATGAATTAGAATAGATTGTACGAATGTATCCATTCTAATTCATTCCTTTGTGCGATCCATTCTAATTCATTAGCATGATCCATTCTAATTCATTCGTACGATCCATTCTAATCATTCACACGAATGGATCTTACTCATTCATACGATCCATTCTAATTCATTAGCACGATCCATTCTAATTCATTTGTACGATCCATTCTAATTCATTCATACAATCCATTCTAATTCTTTTGCACGAATGTATCCATTCTACTTCATTCGTACGATCCATTCTAATTCCTTCGTACGATCCATTCTAATTCCTTCGTACGATCCATTCTAATTCATTCGTACGATCCACCCTAATTTCTTCGTATAATCCATTCTAATTCATTAGCACGATCTATTCTAATTCATTCGTACGATCCATTCTATTTCATTCGTACGATCCATATTCTAATACATTCGTACATATGATCCATTCTAATTCATTCATTCGTACGATCCATTCTAATTCCTTCGTGCGAATAAATTAGAATGGATCGTATGAATGAATTCGAAAGGATCGTACGAATGAATTAGAATGGATACATTCAAGCGAATGAATTACAATGGATCATACGAAGGAATTAGGGTGGATCGTACGAATGAATTAGAATGGATACATTCGTGCGAAAGAATTAGAATGGATTGTATGAATGAATTAGAATGGATTGTATGAATAAAATAGAATGGATCGTACGAAGGAATTAGAATGGATCGTACGAATGAATTAGATTGGATACATTCGTGCGAATGAATTAGAATGGATCGTACGAATGCGTAAGAATGGTTTGTACAAATGAATTAGAATGAATCGTGCGAATGAATTAGAATGGATCGTTTGAATGAATTAGAATGGATCGTGCGAATGAATTAGAATGGATCATACGTATGAATTAGAATGAATCGTATGAATGAATTAGAATGGATTGTGCGAATGAATTATAATGGATCGTACGAATGAATTAGAATGGATCGTACGAATGAATTAGAATGGATCGTACGAATGAATTAGAATGGATCATGCGAATGAATTAGAATGGATCATACGAATGAATTAGAATGGATACATTCAGGCGAATGAATTACAATGGATCGTACGAATGAGTAAGAATGGATCGTATGAATGTAATAGAATGGATCGTATGAATGAATTAGAATTGATCGTGCTAATGAATTAGAATGGATCGTACAAATGAATTAGAATGGATCATACAAATGAATTAGAATGAATTAGAATGGATTGTACGAATGTATCCATTCTAATTCTACGATCCATTCTAATTCATTTGCACGATCCAATCTAATTCATTCGCACGATCCATTCTAATTCATTCGTACGATCCATTCTATTTCATTCATACGATCCATTCTTACTTATTCGTATGAACCATTCTAATTCATTCGCACGAATGTATCCTCATTCGCACGATCCATTTCTAATTCATTCATATGATCCATTCTATTTCATTTGTACGATCCATTCTTACTCATTCGTACGATCCATTCTAATTCATTCGCACGATCCAATCTAATTCATTCGCACGATCCATTCTAATTTATTCATTCGATCCATTCTATTTCATTCATACGATCTATTCTTAGTCATTCTTATGATCCATTCTAATTCATTCGCACAAATGTATCCATTCTAATTCATTCGTACGATCCATTTGAATTCATTCGCACGATCCATTCTAATTCATTCATACGATCCATTCTAATTCATTCGTACGATCCATTCTAATTCATTCGCACGATCCATTCTAATTCATTCATACGATCCATTCTAATTCATTCATACAATCCATTCTAATTCATTCATACGATCCATTCTAATTCATTCGCACGATCCATTCTAATTCATTCGTACGATCCACCCTAATTCCTTCGTATGATCAATTCTAATTCATTCACACGAATGTATCCATTCTAATTCATTCGTACGATCCATTCGAATTCATTCTTACGATCCATTCTAATTCATTCATACGATCCATTCTAATTCATTCACACGAATGTATTTATTCTAATTAATTCGTACGATCCATTCTAATTCATTCGCACGATCCAATCTAATTCATTCGCACGATCCATTCTAATTCATTCGTACGATCCATTCTATTTCATTCGTACGATCCATTCTAATTCATTCGCACGAATGTATCCATTCTAATTCATTCTTATGATCCATTCTAATTCATTCGCACGATCCATTCTAATTCATTCGTACGATCAATTCTAATTCATTCGCATGATCCATTCTAATTCATTCATATGATCCATTCTTATTCATTCATACAATCCATTCTAATTCTTTCGCACGAATGTATCCATTCTAATTCATTCGTACGATGCACCCTAATTCCTTCGTATGATCCATTCTAATTCATTCGCACGAATGTATCCATTCTAATTCATTCGTACGATCCATTCGAATTCATTCATATGATCCATTCTAATTCATTCATAAGATCCATTCTAATTCATTCGGACGAATGTATCCATTCTAATTCATTCGTACGATTCATTCTAATTCTTTCGCACAATCTATTCTAATTCATTCGTACGATCCATTCTAAGTCATTGGGACGATCCATTCTAATTCATTTGTACGATCCATTCTAATTCATTCATACAACCCATTCTAATTCTTTTGCACGAATGTATCCATTCTAATTCATTCGTACGATCCATTCTAATTCCTTCGTACGATTCATTCTAATTTCTTGGTATGATCCATTCTAATTAGAATGGATCGTGCAAATGAATTAGAATGGATAGATTCGAGCGAATGAATTAGAATGGATCGTACAAATGAATTAGAATGGATCGTATGAATGAATTAGCACGATCCATTCTAATTCTTTCGCACGAATGTATCCATTCTAATTTATTCGTACGATTCATTCTAATTCTTTCACACAATCTATTCTAATTCATTCGTACGATCCATTCAAATTCATTGGCACGATCCATTCTAATTCATTTGTACGATCCATTCTAATTCATTCATACAATCCATTTTAATTCTTTTGCACGAATGTATCCATTCTAATTCATTCGTACGATCCATTCTAATTCCTTCGTACGATTCATTCTAATTTCTTGGTACGATCCATTCTAATTAGAATGGATCGTGCAAATGAATTAGAATGGATACATTCGAGCGAATGAATTAGAATGGATCGTACAAATGAATTAGAATGGATCGTATGAATGAATTAGCACGATCCATTCTAATTCTTTCGCACGAATGTATCCATTCTAATTCATTCGTACGATCCTTTCTAATTCATTCATACGATCTATTCTAATTCATTCGTACGATCCATTCTAATTCATTTGCACGATCGATTCTAATTCATTTGCACGATCCATTCTAATTCATTCATACGATCCATTCTAATTCATTCATATGATCCAATTCGCACGATCCCTTCTAATTCATTCGTACGATCCATTCTAATTCATACGTACAATCTATTCTAATTCATTCGTACGATCCATTCTAATTTATTAGCACGATCCATTCTAATTCATTCATACAATCTATTTAAATTCTTTCGCACGAATGTATCCATTCTAATTCATTCATATGATCCACCCTAATTCCTTCATATAATCCATTCTAATTCATTTGCACGAATGTATCATGCTAATGAATTAGAATGAATCGTATGAATTAGAATAGATTGTATGAATGAATTAGAATGGATTGCACGAATGAATTAGAATAGATCGTGCGAATGAATTAGAATGGATCATACGAATGAATTAGAATGGATATATTCGTGCGAATGAATTAGAATGGATCGTATGAATGAATTAGAATGGATCGTATGAATGAATTTGAATGGATCGTGCGAATGAATTAGCATGGATCGTACGAATGAATTAGAATGGATCGTATGAATGCATTAGAATGGATCATGCAAATTAATTAGAATGGATCGTATGAATGAAATAGAATGGATCGTATGAATAAGAATGGATCGTACGAAGGAATTAGAATGGATCATACGAATGAAATAGAATCGATCGTACGAAGGAATTAGAATGGATCGTACGAAGGAATTAGTATGGATCGTACGAAGGAATTAGAATGGATACATTCGTGCAAAAGAATTAGAATGGATTGTATGAATGAATTAGAATGGATCGTGCAAATGAATTAGAATGGATCGTGCGAATGAATTAGAATGGATCGTATGAATGAATTAGAATAGATTGTGCGAATGAATTAGAATGGATCGTACGAATGAATTAGAATGGATCGTATGAATGAGTAAGAATGGATCGTACGAATGAATTAGAATGGATACATTTGTGCAAAAGAATTAGAATGGATTGTACGATAGGATCCATTCTAATTCATTCGTTCGATCCATTCTAATTCATTTTCACGATCCATTCTAATTCATTCGCACGAATGTATCCATTCTAATTCATTCACACGAATGTATCCATTTTAATTCATTCGTACGATCCATTCTAATTCATTCGCACAATCCAATCTAATTCATTCTCATGATCCATTCTAAATCATTCGTACGATCCATTCTATTTCATTCGTACGATCCATTCTTACTCATTCGTACGATCCATTCTAATTCATTCGCACAAATGTATCCATTCTAATTCATTCGTACGATCCTTTTTAATTCGTTCGCACGATCCATTCTAATTCATTCATACGATCCATTCTAATTCATTCGCACGATCCATTCTAATTTATTCATACGATCCATTCTAATTCATTCATACGAATTAGAATGGATCGTACAAATGAATCGTGCGAATGAATTAGAATGGATCGTGCATATGAATTAGAATGGATTGTAGATCGCACGAATGAATTAGAATAGATCGTGCTAATGAACTAGAATGTTTTAGAATGGATTAGAATAGATTGTGCGAATGAATTAGAATGGATTGTAGATTGTACGAATGAATTAGAATAGATTGTGCGAATGAATTAGAATGGATCATATGAATGAATTAGAATGGATTGTATGAATGAATTAGAATGGATCGTACGAATGAGTAAGAATGGATCGTACGAATGAAATAGAATGGATCGTACGAATAAATTAGAATGGATCGTGCTAATGAATTAGAATGGATCGTACGAATGAATTAGAATAGATTGTGCGAATGAATTAGAATTGATCGTACGATCCTCCCTAATTCTTTCGTATGATCCATTCTAATTCATTCGCAGAATGTTTCCATTCTAATTCATTCGTATGATCCATTCTAATTCATACGATCCATTCTAATTCATTCATACGATCCATTCTAATTCATTCGTACGATCCATTCTAATTCCTTCGTACGATCCATTCTAATTCATTCCCATGAATGTATCCATTCTAATTCATACGTACGATCCATTCAAATTCATTCATACGATCCAATCTAATTCCTTCGTTGATCCATTCGAATTCATTCATACGATCCATTCTAATTCATTCATATGATCCATTCTAATTCATTCGCACGAATGTATCCATTCTAATTCATTCGTATGATCCATTCTAATTCATTCGCACGATCCAATCTAATTCATTCGCACGATCCATTCTAATTCATCATTCGCACAATCTATTCTAATTCATTCGTACGATCCATTCTAATTCATTAGCACGATCCATTCTAATTCATTCGTACGATCCATTCTATTTCATTCGTACGATCCATTCTTACTCAATCGTACGATCAATTCTAATTCATTTGCACGAATGTATCCATTCTAATTCATTCATACGATCCATTCTAATTCATTCGCACGATCCATCATATTCATTCATACGATTCATTCTAATTCATACGTACGATCCATTCTAATTCAATCGTATGATCCATTCTAATTCATTAATACGATCCATTCTAATTCATTCGCACGATCCATTCTAATTCATTCGTACGATCCATTCTTACTCATTCGTATGATCCATTCTAATTCATTCGCACGAATGTATCTATTCTAATTCATTCGTACGATCCATTCTAATTCCTTCATACGATCCATTCAATTTCATTCATACGATCCATTCTAATTCATTCATACAATCCATTCTAATTCTTTCGCACCAATGTATCCATTCTAATTCATTCGTACGATCTACCCTTAGTCCTTCCTATGATCCATTCTAATTCATTCGCACAAATATATCCATTCTAATTCATTCGTACGATCCATTCGAATTCATTCATACGATCCATTCTAATTCATTCGCACGAAGAAGTTAGAATGGATCATATGAATGAATGAATTAGAATAGATCATACGTACGAATGTATTAAAATTGATACATTCGTGCGAAAGAATTAGAATGGATTGTATGAATGAATTAGAATGGATCGTATGAATAAAATAGAATAGATCGTATGAAGGAATTAGAATGGATCGTACGAATGAATTAGAATGGATACATTCGTGCGAATGAATTAGAATGGATCATACGAATGAGTAAGAATGGATCGTACGAATGATATAGAATGGATCGTACGAATGAATTAGAATGGATCGTGCTAATGAATTAGAATTGATCATGCGAATGAATTAGAATGGATCGTACGAATGAATTAGAATGGATCGTACGAATAAATTAGAATGGATCGTGCGAATGAATTAGAATGGAACGTACGAATGAATTAGAATGTATACATTCGTGCGAATGAATTAGAATGGATCGTACGAATGAGTAAGAATGGATCGTACGAATGAAATAGAATGGATCGTGCGAATGAATTAGAATGGTTCATATGAATTAATTAGAATGGATCGTATGAATGAATTAGAATGGATCGTGCGAATGAATTAGAATGGATCGTACGAATGAATTAAAATGGATACATTCGTGCGAATGAATTAGAATGGATCATACAAAGGAGTTAGGGTGGATCGTATGAATGAATTAGAATGGATACATTCGTGCGAAAGAATTAGAATGGATTGTATGAATGAATTAGAATGGATCGTATGAATGAATTAGAATGGATTGTACAAATAAATTAGAATGGATTATTCTAATTCATTCGTACGATCCATTCTTATTCATTTGTACGATCCATTCTAATTCATTCGTACGATCCATTCTAATTCATTCATACGATCCATTCTTACTCATTCGTACGATCCATTCTAATTCATTCGCATGAATGTATCCATTCTAATTCATTCGTACGATCCATTCTAATTCATTCGCACGATCCATTCTAATTCATTCATACGATCCATTCTAATTCATTCGTACGATCCATTCTAATTCATTCAAACGATTCATTCTAATTCATTCATACAATCCATTCTAATTCTTTCGCACGAATGTATCCATTCTAATTCATTCGTACGATCTATTCTAATTCATTCGTACGATCCATTCTAATTTATTAGCACGGTCCATTCTAATTGATTCGTACGATCCATTCTATTTCATTCGTACGATCCATTCATACTCATTCGTACGATCCATTCTAATTCATTCGCACGAATGCATCCATTCTAATTCATTCGTACGATCCATTCTAATTCATTCGTACGATCCATTCTAATTCTTTCATACGATCCATTCTAATTCATTCGTACGATCCATTCTAGTTCATTCGCACGATCTATTCTAATTCATTCATACGATCCATTCTAATTCATTCGCACGAATGTATCCATTCTAATTCATTCGCACGATCCACCCTAATTCATTCGTACGATCCATTCTAATTCCTTCGTACGATCCATTCTAATTCATTCCCATGAATGTATCCATTCTAATTCATACGTATGATCCATTCTAATTAATTCTATTTCATTCTAATTCATATGATCCATTCTAAGGAATTCATTCGTACGATCCATTCTAATTCATTCGCACGATCCATTCTAATCCATTCTAATTTATTCCCATCCATTCTAATTCATTTGTATGATCCATTCTAATTCATTCGTACGATCCATTCTAATTCATTCGCAAGAATGTATCCATTCTAATTCATTCGTACGATCCATTCTAATTCATTCCCACGATCCATTCTAATTCATTGAGTAAGAATGGATCGTACGAATGAAATACAATGAATCGTATGAATGAATTAGAATAGATTGTGCGAATAAATTAGAATGGATTGTACAAATGAATTAGAATGGATCGTATGAATGAATTTGAATGGATCGTGCGAATGAATTAGAATGGATCGTATGAATGAATTAGAATGGATACATTCGTGCGAATGAATTAGAATGGATCGTACGAATGAATAAGAATTGATCTTACGAATGAAATAGAATGGATTGTACGAATGAATTAGAATGGATCGTACGAATGAATTAGAATAGATTGTACGAATGTATCCATTCTAATTCATTCCTTTGTGCGATCCATTCTAATTCATTAGCACGATCCATTCTAATTCATTCGTACGATCCATTCTAATCATTCACACGAATGGATCTTACTCATTCATACGATCCATTCTAATTCATTAGCAGGATCTATTCTAATTCATTTGTACGATCCATTCTAATTCATTCGTACAATCCATTCTAATTCTTTTGCACGAATGTATCCATTCTACTTCATTCGTACGATCCATTCTAATTCCTTCGTACGATCCATTCTAATTCCTTCGTACGATCCTTTCTAATTCATTCGTACGATCCACCCTAATTTCTCCGTATGATCCATTCTAATTCATTAGCACGATCTATTCTAATTCATTCGTACGATCCATTCTATTTCATTCGTACGATCCATATTCTAATACATTCGTACGTATGATCCATTCTAATTCATTCATTCGTACGATCCATTCTAATTCATTCGTGCGAATGAATTAGAATGGATCATATGAATGAATTCGAATGGATCGTACGAATGAATTAGAATGGATACATTCAAGCGAATGAATTAGAATGGATCATACGAAGAAATTAGGGTGGATCGTACGAATGAATTAGAATGGATACATTCGTGCGAAAGAATTAGAATGGATTGTATGAATGAATTAGAATGGATTGTATAAATAAAATAGAATGGATCGTACGAAGGAATTAGAATGGATCGTACGAATGAATTAGATTGGATACATTCGTGCGAATGAATTAGAATGGATCGTACGAATGCGTAAGAATGGATCGTACAAATGAATTAGAATGGATCGTGCGAATGAATTAGAATGGATCGTATGAATGAATTAGAATGGATCGTGCGAATGAATTAGAATGGATCATACGTATGAATTAGAATGAATCGTATGAATGAATTAGAATGGATTGTGCGAATGAATTAGAATGGATCGTACGAATGAATTAGAATGGATTGTACGAATGAATAAGTATGGATCATACGAATGAATTAGAATGGATCGTGCGAATGAATTAGAATGGATCCTATGAATGAATTAGAATGGATACATTCAGGTGAATGAATTATAATGGATCGAACGAATGAGTAAGAATGGATCGTATGAATGTAATAGAATGGATCGTATGAATGAATTAGAATTGATCGTGCTAATGAATTAGAATGGATCGTACAAATGAATTAGAATGGATCATACAAATGAATTAGAATGAATTAGAATGGATCGTACGAATGTATCCATTCTAATTCTACGATCCATTCTAATTCATTTGCACGATCCAATCTAATTCATTCGCACGATCCATTCTAATTCATTCGTACGATCCATTCTATTTCATTCATACGATCCATTCTTACTTATTCGTACGAACCATTCTAATTCATTCGCACGATCCATTCTTACTCATTCGAACGATCCATTCTAATTCATTCGCACGATCCATTCTATTTCATTCGTACGATCCATTCTTACTCATTCGAACGATCCATTCTAATTCATTCGCACGATCCAATCTAATTCATTCGCACGATCCATTCTAATTTATCCATTCGATCCATTCTATTTCATTCATACGATCCATTCTTAGTCATTCTTACGATCAATTCTAATTCATTCGCACGAATGTATCCATTCTTATTCATTCGTACGATCCATTCTAATTCATTCACACGATCCATTCTAATTCATTCATACGATCCATTCTAATTTATTTGTACGATCCATTCTAATTCATTCGCATGATCCATTCTAATTCATTCATACGATCCATTCTAATTCATTCATACAATCCATTCTAATTCTTTCTCACGAATGTATCCATTCTAATTCATTCGTACGATCCACCCTAATTCCTTCGTATAATCAATTCTAATTCATTCGCACGAATGTATCCATTCTAATTCATTCGTACGATCCATTCGAATTCATTCTTACGATCCATTCTAATTCATTCATACGATCCATTCTAATTCATTCACACAAATGTATTTATTCTAATTAATTCGTACGATCCATTCTAATTCATTCGCACGATCCAATCTAATTCATTCGTACGATCCATTCTAATTCATTCGTACGATCCATTCTATTTCATTCGTACGATCCATTCTAATTCATTCGCACGAATGTATCCATTCTAATTCATTCGTATGATCCATTCTAATTCATTTGCACGATCCATTCTAATTCATTCGTACGATCCATTCTAATTCATTCGTACGATCCATTCTAATTTATTCGCATGATCCATTCTAATTCATTCATATGATCCATTCTTATTCATTCATACAATCCATTCTAATTCTTTCGCACGAATGTATCCATTCTAATTCATTCGTACGATCCACCCTAATTCCTTCGTATGATCCATTCTAATTCATTCGCACGAATGTATCCATTCTAATTCATTCGTACGATCCATTCGAATTCGTTCATACGATCTATTCTAATTCATTCATACGATCCATTCTAATTCATTCGCACGAATGTATCCATTCTAATTCATTCGTACGATTCATTTTAATTCTTTCGCACAATCTATTCTAATTCATTCGTACGATCCATTCTAATTCATTGGCACGATCCATTCTAATTCATTTGTACGATCCATTCTAATTCATGCATACAACCCATTCTAATTCTTTTGCACGAATGTATCCATTCTAATTCATTCGTATGATCCATTCTAATACCTTCGTACGATTCATTCTAATTTCTTGGTACGATCCATTCTAATTAGAATGGATCGTGCAAATGAATTAGAATGGATACATTCGAGCGAATGAATTAGAATGGATCGTACAAATGAATTAGAATGGATCGTATGAATGAATTACCACGATCCATTCTAATTCTTTCGCACGAATGTATCCATTCTAATTCATTCGTACGATTTATTCTAATTCTTTCGCACAATCTATTCTAATTCATTTGTACGATCCATTCTAATTCATTGGCACGATCCATTCTAATTCATTTGTACGATCAATTCTAATTCATTCATACAATCCATTTTAATTCTTTTGCACGAATGTATCCATTCTAATTCATTCGTACGATCCATTCTAATTCCTTCGTACGATTCATTCTAATTTCTTGGTACGATCCATTCTAATTAGAATGGATCGTGCAAATGATTTGGAATGTATACATTCGAGCGAATGAATTAGAATGGATCGTACAAATGAATTAGAATGGATCGTATGAATGAATTAGCACGATCCATTCTAATTCTTTCGCACGAATGTATCCATTCTAATTCATTCGTACGATCCATTCTAATTCATTCATACGATCTATTCTAATTCATTCGTACGATCCATTCTAATTCATTTGCACGATCGATTCTAATTCATTTGCAGATCCATTCTAATTCATTCATACGATCCATTCTAATTCATTCATATGATCCAATTCGCACGATCCCTTCTAATTCATTCATACGATCCATTCTAATTCATACGTACAATCTATTCTAATTCATTCGTACGATCCATTCTAATTTATTAGCACGATCCATTCGAATTCATTCATACAGTCTATTTAAATTCTTTCGCACGAATGTATCCATTATAATTCATTCATATGATCCACCCTAATTCCTACATATAATCCATTCTAATTCATTTGCACGAATATATCATGCTAATGAATTAGAATGAATCGTATGAATTAGAATAGATTGTATGAATGAATTAGAATGGATCGTACGAATGAATTAGAAAAGATCGTGCGAATGAATTAGAATGGATCATACGAATGAATTAGAATGGATATATTCGTGCGAATGAATTAGAATGGATCGTATGAATGAATTAGAATGGATCGTATGAATGAATTTGAATGGATCGTGCGAATGAATTAGCATGGATCGTACGAATGAATTAGAATGGATCGTATGAATGCATTAGAATGGATTATGCAAATGAATTAGAATGGATCGTATGAATGAAATAGAATGGATCGTATGAATAAGAATGGATCGTACGAAGGAATTAGAATGGATCATACGAATGAAATAGAATTGATCGTACGAAGGAATTAGAATGGATCGTACGAAGGAATTAGAATGGATTGTACGAAGGAATTAGAATAGACTGTGCGAATGAATTAGAATGGATCGTACGAATGAATTAGAATGGATCGTACGAATGAATTAGAATGGATACATTCATGCGAATGAATTAGAATGGATCGTATGAATGAGTAAGAATGGATCGTACGAATGAATTAGAATGGATACATTTGTGCAAAAGAATTAGAATGGATTGTACGAATGAGTTCGAATGGATCCATTCTAATTCATTCGCACGATCCATTCTAGTTCATTCGCATGTATGTATCCATTATAATTCATTCATACGATCCATTCTAATTCATTCATACGATCCATTCTAATTCATTCGTTCGATCCATTCTAATTCATTTGCACGATCCATTCTAATTCATTCGCACGAATGTATCCATTCTAATTCATTCACACGAATGTATCTATTTTAATTCATTCGTACGATCCATTCTAATTCATTCGCACAATCCAATCTAATTCATTCTCATGATCCATTCTAAATCATTCATACGATCCATTCTATTTCATTCGTACGATCCATTCTTACTCATTCGTACGATCCATTCTAATTCATTCGCACAAATGTATCCATTCTAATTCATTCGTACGATCCTTTTTAATTCGTTCGCACGATCCATTCTAATTCATTCATACGATCCATTCTAAATCATTCGCACGGTCCATTCTAATTTATTCATATGATCCATTCTAATTCATTCATATGAATTAGAATGGATGGTACGAATGAATCGTGCGAATGAATTAGAATGGATCGTGCATATGAATTAGAATGGATTGTAGATCGTACGAATGAATTAGAATAGATCGTGCTAATGAATTAGAATGTTTCGTACGAATGAATTAGAATAGATTGTGCGAATGATGTATTAGAATGGATCGTGCGAATGAATTAGATTGGATCATGCGAAAGAATTAGAAGGGATCATACGAATGAATTAGAATGGATACATTCGTGCGAATGAATTAGAATGCATCGTATGAATGAATTAGATTGGATCATATGAATGAATTAGAATGGATCGTATGAATGAATTAGAATGGATCGTACGAATGAATTAGAATGAATTAGAACGGATCCATTCTAATTCCTTCGTACGATCCATTCTAATTCATTCCCATGAATGTATCCATTCTAATTCATACGTACGATCCATTCTAATTCATTCTTAACGTACGATCCATTCTAATTCCTTCGTACGATCCATTCTATTTCATTCGTATGATCCATTCTAATTCCTTCGTACGATCCATGATGATTCTTTCCCATGAATGTATCCATTTGAATTCATACGTACGATCCATTCTAATTCATTCATACGATCCAATCTTATTCATTCATACGATCCATTCAAATTCATTCGCACGAATGTATCCATTATAATTCATTCATACAATCCATTCTAATTCATTCGCCCAATCTATTCTAATTCATTTGTATGATCCATCCCAATTCATTAGCACGATCCATTCTAATTCATTCGTACGATCCATTCTATTTCATTCGTACGATCCATTCTTACTCACTCGTACGATCCATTCTAATTCATTCGCACGATATATTCTAATTCATTCATACGATCCATTCTAATTCATTAGCACGATCCATTCTAATTAATTCATACGATCCATTCTATTTTATTCGTACGATCCATTCTTAGTCATTCGTACGATCCATTCTAATTCATTCGCATGAATGTTTCCATTCCAATTCATTCTTACGATCCATTCAAATTCATTCGCACGATCCATTCTAATTCATTTGTATGATCCATTCTAATTCATTCATACAATCTATTCTAATTCTTTCGCACGAATGTATTCGTTCTAATTCATTCGTACGATACATTCTAATTCATTCGCACGATCCATTCTAATTCATTCATACGATCCATTCTAATTCATTCGTATGATCCATTCTAATTCATTCGCACAATCCATTCTAATTTCTTTGTACGATCCATTCTAATTCCTTCGTACGATCCATTCTATTTCATTTGTATGATCCATTCTAATTCCTTCGTACGATCCACTCTAATTCATTCCCATGAATGTATCCATTCTAATTCATACATACGATCAATTCTAATTCATTCATACGATCCAATCTAATTCATTCATACAATCCATTCTAATTCATTTACACGAATGTATCCATTCTATTTCATTCGTACGATCCATTCTAATTCATTCGCATAATCTATTCTAGTTCATTCGTACGATCCATTCTAATTCATTAGCACGATCCATTCTAATTCATTCATACGATCCATTCAATTTCATTCATACGATCCATTCTTATACATTCATACGATCCATTCTAATTCATTCGCACGAATATATCCATTCTAATTCATTCGTACGATCCATTCTAATTCATTCGCACGATCCATTCTTATTTATTCTTTCGATCCATTCTAATTTATTCATACAATCCATTCTAATTCTTTCGCATGAATGTATCCATTCTAATTGATTCGTACGATCCAGCCTAATTCCTTCGCATGATCCATTCTAATTCATTCGCACGAATGTATCCATTCTAATTCATTCGTACGATCCTTTCGAATTCATTCATACGATCCATTCTAATTCATTCATACGATCCATTCTAATTCATTCGTACGATCGATTCTAATTCATTCGCACGAATGTATCCATTCTAATTCATTCGCACGATCCATTCTAATTCATTCGCACAATCTATTCTAATTTATTTATAAGATCTATTCTAATTCATTAGCACGATCCATTCTAATTCATTCGTACGATCCATTCTATTTCGTTTGTACGATCCATTCTTACTCATTAGCACAATCCATTCTAATTCCTTCGTACGATCCATTCTAATTCATTCCCATGAATGTATCCATTCTAATTCATACGTACGATCCATTCTAATTCATTCGCACGATCCATTCTAATTCATTCATACGATCCATTCTAATTCATTTGCATGATCCATTCTAATTCATCGTACGATCCATTGTGCGAATGAAATAGAATGGATCATGCGAATGAATTAGAATGTATAGATTCGTGCGAATGAATTAGAATGAATCGTATGAATGAATTAGAATGGATCGTATGAATGAATTCAAATGGATCGTACGAATGAATTTGAATGGACCGTGCGAATGAATTAGAACGGATCATACGAATGAATTAGAATGGATCGTATGAATGAATTAGAATGGATCGTGCGAATGAATTTGAATAGATCGTACGAATGAATTAGAATGGATACATTCGTGCGAATGAATTAGAATGGATCGTACGAATGAATTAGAATCGATCGTACGAAGGAATTAGAATGGATCATACGAATGAATTAGAATGGATACATTCGTGCGAATGAATTAGAATGGGTCATACGAAGGAATTAGGGAGGATCGTACGAATAAAGTAGAATGGATACATTCGTGCGATTGAATTAGAATGGATCGTACGAATGAATTAGAATGGATCGTACGAAGGAATTAGAATGGATCATACGAATGAATTAGAATGGAAACATTCTGCGAATGAATTAGAATGGATCATACGAAGGAATTAGGGAGGATCGTACGATCAATTCTAATTCATTCGCACAATCTATTCTAATTCATTCGTACGATCCATTCTAATTCATTAGCACGATCCATTCTAATTTATTCGTACGATCCATTCTATTTCATCCGTACGATCCATTCTTACTCATTCGTACGATCAATTCTAATTCATTCGCACGATCCATTCTAATTCATTCATACGAACCATTCTATTTCATTCGTACGATCCATTCTTACTCATTCGTACGATCCATTCATGGGAATGAATTAGAATGGATCATACGAAGGAATTAGAAAGGATCGTACGAATGAATTAGAATAGATTGTGCGAATGAATTAGAATGGATGATATGAATGAATTAGAATGGATTGTATGAATGAATTAGAATGGATCGTACGAATGAGTAAGAATGGATCGTACGAATGAAATAGAATGGATCGTACGAATAAATTAGAATGGATCGTGCTAATGAATTAGAATGGATCGTACGAATGAATTAGAATAGATTGTGCGAATGAATTAGAATTGATCGTACGATCCTCCCTAATTCCTTCGTATGATCCATTCTAATTCATTCACAGAATGTTTCCATTCTAATTTATTCGTATGATCCATTCTAATTCCTTCGTACGATCCATTCTAATTCATTCGTACGATCCATTCTAATTCATTTGCACGAATGAATTAGAATGGATCATATGAATGAATTAGAATGGATCGTGCGAATGAATTAGAATGGATCGTACAAATGAATTAGAATGGATACATTCGTGCGAAAGAATTAGAATGGATTGTATGAATGAATTAGAATGGATCGTACGAATGAATTAGAATGGATCATATGAATGAATAAGAATGGATCGTATGAATGAATTAGAATGGATCAAGCGAATGAATTAGAATGGATCATATGAATGAAAAAGAATGGATCGTACGAATGAATTAGAATGGATCGTACGAATGAATTAGAATGTATTGTATGAATGAATTAGAATAGATTGTGCGAATAAATTAGAATGGATCGTACGAATAAATTAGAATGGATCGTATGAATGAAGTAGAATGGATCGTATGAATGAATTAGAATGGATCGTACGAATGATTTAGAATGGATACATTTGTGCGAAAGAATTAGAATGGATCGTGCTGATTCATTCATACGATCCATTCTAGTTCATTCGTACGATCTATTCTAATTCATTCGCACAATCTATTCTAATTCATTCGTATGATCCATTCTAATTCCTTCGCACGATCTATTCTAATTCATTTGCACGATCCATTCTAATTCATTCATACAATCCATTCTAATTCTTTCGCAAGAATGTATCCATTCAAATTCATTCATACGATCCACCCTAATTCCTTCGTATGATCCATTCTAATTCATTCGAACGATCCATTCTAATTCATTCATACGATCCATTCTAATTCATTCATACAATCCATTCTAATTCTTTCGCACGAATCTATCCATTCTAATTCATTCGTACGATCAACCCTAATTCCTTCGTATGATCCATTCTAATTCATTCGCATGAATGTATCCATTCTAATTCATTCGTACGATCTATTCTAATTCATTCATACTATCCACCCTAATTCTTTCGTATGATCCATTCTAATTCATTTGCATGAATGTATCCATTCTATTTCATTCGTACGATCCATTCGAATTCATTCATACGATCCATTCTAATTCATTCATACGATCCACTCTAATTCATTCGCACAAATGTATCCATTCTAATTCATTCGTACGATCCATTCTAATTCATTTGCACGATCCAATCTAATTCATCTGCACGATCCATTCTAATTCATTCGTACGATCTATTCTATTTTATTCGTACGATCCATTCTTTCTCATTCGTATGATCCATTCTAATTCATTCGCACGAATGTATCCTCATTCCCACGATCCATTCTAATTCATTTGCATGATTCATTCTAATTCATTTGCATGATCCATTCTAATTCATTCATACAATCCATTCTAATTCTTTCGCACCAATGTTTCCATTCTAATTCATTCGTATGATCCATCCTAATTCCTTCGTATGATCCATTCTAATTCATTCGCACGAATGTATCCATTCTAATTCATTCGTACGATCCATTTGAATTCATTCATACAATCCATTCTAATTCATTCGCACAACCTATTCTAATTCATTCGTACGATCCATTCTAATTCATTCGCACGATCCATTCTAATTCATTTGCACGATTCATTCTAATTCCTTTATACAATCCATTCTAATTCTTTTGCATGAATGTATCAATTATAATTCATTCGTACAATCCATTCTAATTCTTTCATATGATCCATTCTAATTCCTTCGTATGATCCATTCTATTTCATTCGTATGATCCATTCTAATTCCTTCGTATGATCCATTCTAATTCATTACCATGAATGTATCCATTCTAATTCATATGTACGATCCATTCTAATTCATTCATACGATCCATTCTAATTCATTCGCACGAATGTATCCATTCTAATTCATTCGTACGATCGATTCTAATTCATTCGCATGATCCATTCTAATTCATTAGTACGATCCATTCTGATTCATTCATACGATCCATTCTAATTCATTCGCACGAATGTATCCATTCTAACTCATTCGTACGATCCATTCTAATTCATTCGCACGAATGTATCCATTCTAATTCATTCTAATTCCTTCGTATGATCCATTCGTATGATCCATTCTAATTTCTTCGCACGAAAATATCCATTCTAATTCATTCGTACGTACGATCCATTCTAATTCATTCGCACGATCCATTCTAATTCATTCATACGATCCATTCTAATTCATTCATACAATCCATTCTAATTCTTTCGCACGAATGTATCCATTCTAATTCATTCATACAATTCATTCTAATTCTTTCGCACGATCCATTCTAATTCTTTCATACGATCCATTCTAATTCATTCGTACGATCCATTCTAATTCATTTGCACCATCCATTCTAATTCATTCATACGATCCATTCTAATTCATTTATACAATCCATTCTAATTCTTTCGCACGAATGTATCCATTCTAATTCATTCATACGATCCACCCTAATTCCTTCGTATGATCCATTCTAATTCATTCACACGAATGTATCCATTCTAATTCATTCGTACGATCCATTCGAATTCATTCATACGATCCATTCTAATTCATTCATACGATCCATTCTAATTCATTCATACGATCCATTCTAATTCATTCGCACAAATGTATTCATTCGCACAATCTATTCTAATTCATTTGTACGATCCATTCTAATTCATTAGCACGATCCATTCTAATTCATTCGTACGATCCATTCTATTTCATTCGTACAATCCATTCTTACTCATTCGTACGATCCATTCTAATTCATTAGCACGAATGTATCCATTCTAATTCATTCGTACGATCCATTCTAATTAATTCGCCCGATCTATTCTAGTTCAATCATACGATCCATTCTAATTAATTAGTACGATCCAATCTAATTCATTCATATGATTCTATGTAGGAATGGATCGTACGATCCATTCTATTTCATTCGTACGATCCATTCAAATTCATACAATCCATTCTAATTTCATTCATACAATCCATTCTAATTCATTCTTACTCATTCTAATTCATTTGTAAAATCCATTCATATGATCTAATTTATTCGTACAATTAATTTGAAAGGATACATTCGTGCGATGAATTAGAATGGATCGTATGAATGAATTAGATTGGATCATACGAATGAAATAGAATGGATCGTACGAATGAATTAGAATGGATCGTGCTAATGAATTAGAATGGATCGTACAAATGAATTAGAATAGATTGTGCAAATGAATAAATTCGTGCGAATGAATTAGAACGGATCATATGAATGAATTAGAATGGATCGTATGAATGAATTAGAATGGATCGAATGAATGAATTCGAACGGATCGTACGAATGAATTAGAATGGATACATTCGTGCGAATGAATTAGAATGGATCATACGAAGGAATTAGGGTGGATCGTACGAATGAATTAGAATGGATCGTGCTAATGAATTAGAATGGATCGTACGAATGAATTAGAATAGATTGTGCGAATGAATTAGAATGGATCGTAAGAATTAATTAGAATGGATCGTATGAATGAATTAGAATGGATCCTGCGAATGAATTAAATGGATCGTACGAATGAATTAGAATGGATACATTCGTGTGAATGAATTAGAATGGATCGTACGAAGGAGTAAGAATTAGAATGGATTGTATGAATGAATTAGAATGGATCGTATGAATGTATTAGAATGGATCGTGCGAATGAATTAGAATGGATTGTGCTAATGAGTAAGAATGGATCGTATGAATGAAATAGAATGGATCGTACGAATGAATTAGAATGGATCATGCTAATGAATTAGAATGGATCGTACGAATGAATTAGAATAGATTGTGCGAATGAATTAGAATGGATCGTGCGAATGAATAAGAATGGATACATTCGTGCAAATTAATTAGAATGGATCGTATGAATAAATTAGAATGTATTGTATGAATGAATTCTAATGGATCGTACGAATGAATTAGAATGGATACATTCGTGCGAATGAATTAGAATGGATCATACGAAGGAATTAGGGTGGATCGTACGAATGAATTAGAATGGATACATTCGTACGAATGAATTAGAATGGATCATATGAATTAGAATGGATACATTCGTACGATCCATTCTAATTCATTCATACAATCCATTCTAATTTATTCCTACGATCCATTCTAATTCATTTGCTCGAATGTATCCATTCATATTCATTCCTACGATCCGTTCGAATTCATTCATTCGATCCATTCTAATTCATTCATACGATCCATTCTAAATCATTCATTCGATCCATTCTAATTCATTCATACAATCCATTCCAATTCATTCCTACGATCTATTCTAATTCATTCATACGATCCATTCTAATTCATTCGCATGAATGTATGCATTCTAATTCATTCGCACGATCCATTCTAATTCATTCGTACAATCCATTCTAATTCATTCGTACGATCCATTCTAATTCATTCGTACGATCCACCCTAATTCTTTCGTATGATCCATTCTAATTCGTTCGCACGAATGTATCCATTCTAATTCATTCTAATTCTGTCGCACGATCCATTCTAATTCATTCATACGATCCATTCTAATTCATTCACACGATCCAGTCTAATTCATTCGCACGAATGTATCCATTCTAATTCATTCGCACAATCTATTCTAATTCATTCATACGATCCATTCTAATTCATTCGTGCGATCCATTCTAATTCATTCGCATGATCCATTCTAATTCATTCATACGATCGATCGTGCTAATGAATTAGAATGGATCGTACGAATGAATTAGAATTGATTGTACGAATGAATTATAATGGATCGTATGAATGAATTAGAATGGATCGTGCGAATGAATTAGAATGGATTGTACGAATGAATTAGAATGGATACATTCGTGTGAATGAATTAGAATGGATCGTACGAATAAGTAAGAATGGATCATACGAATGAAATAGAATGGATCGTACGAATGAATTAGAATGGATCGTGCGAATGAATTAGATTGGATCGTGCGAATGAATTAGAATGGATCGTACGAATGAATTAGAATGGATACATTCGTGCGAATGAATTAGAATGGATACATTCGTGCGAATGAATTAGAATGGATCGTGCAAATGAATTAGAATGGATCATACGAATGAATTAGAATAGATCGTATGAATGAATTAGAATGGATCGTACGAATGAATTAGAATGGATACATTCGTGTGAAAGAATTAGAATGGATCATGCTAATTCATTCATACGATCCATTCTAATTCATTTGTACGATCCATTCTAATTCATTCGCACAATCTATTCTAATTCATTCGTACGAGATTCTAATTCATTCGCACGATCCATTCTAATTCATGGATCGTATGAATGAATTAGAATGGATCATGCAAATGAATTAGAATGGATCGTACGAATGAATTAGAATGGATGTATTCGTGCGAAAGAATTAGAATGGATCGTACGAATGAATTAGAATGGATCATACGAAGGAATTAGGGTGGATCGTACGAATGAATTAGAATGGATCGTACAAAGGAATTAGAATGGATCGTACGAAGGAATTAGAATGGATCGTACGAAGGAATTAGAATGGATACATTCGTGCAAAAGAATTAGAATGGATCATACGAAGGAATTAGGGTGGATCGTACGAATGAATTAGAATGGATACATTCGTGCAAAAGAATTAGAATTGATGGTATGAATGAATTAGAATGGATCGTATGAATGAATTAGAATGGATCGTGCGAATGAATTAGAATGGATTATATAAATGAATTAGAATGGATCGTACGAATGAATTAGAATAGATCGTATGAATGTATTCGAATGGATCGTACGAATGAATTAGAATGGATACATTTGTGCGAATGAATTAGAATAGATCGTATGAATGAATTAGAATGGATCATACGAATGAATTAGAATGGATCATACGAAAGAATTAGAATGGATCATGCTAATGATTTAGAATGGATCGTACGAATGAATTAGAATAGATTGTGCGAATGAATTAGAATGGATCGTACGATTGAATTAGATTGGATCGTATGAATAAATTAGAATGGATCGTGCGAATAACTTAGAATGGATCGTACGAATGAATTAAAATAGATACATTCGTGCGAATGAATTAGAATTGATCGTACGAATGACTAAGAATGGATCGTACGAATGAAAAAGAATGGATCGTACAAATGAATTAGAATGGATCGTGTTAATGAATTAGAATGGATCAAACGAATGAATTAGAATAGATTGTGCGAAAGAAATAGAATGGATCGTACGAATGAATTAGAATGGATACATTCGTACGAATGAATAGGAATGGATCGTATGAATGAATTAGATTGGATCGTATGAATGAATTTGAATGGATCGTACGTATGAATTAGAATGGATACATTCATGGGAATGAATTAGAATGGATCATACGAATGAATTAGAATGGATCATACGAATGAAATAGAATAGATCGTACGAAGGAATTAGAATGGATCGTACGAAGGAATTAGAATGGATCGTACGAATGAATTAGAATGGATCGTACGAATAAGTAAGAATGGATCGTACGAATGAAATAGAATGGATCATATGAATGAATTAGAATGGATCATGCTAATGAATTAGAATGGATCGTATGAATGAATTAGAATAGATTGTGCGAATGATGAATTAGAATGGATCATGCGAATGAATTAGATTGGATCGTGCGAATGAATTAGAATGGATCGTACGAATGAATTAGAATGGATATATTCGTGAGAATGAATTAGAATGGATCGTACGAATGAATTAGAATGGATCGTATGAATGAATTCGAATGGATCGTACGAAGGAATTAGAATGGATCGTACGAATGAATTAGAATGAATCGTATGAATGAATTAGAATGGATCGTGCGAATGAATTAGAATGGATCATACAAATGAATTAGAATGGATACATTCATGCGAATGAATTAGAATGGATCATACGAATGAGTAAGAATGGATCGTACGAATGAAATAGAATGGATCGTACGAATGAATTAGAATGGATCGTGCGAAAGAATTAGATTGGATCGTGCGAATGAATTAGAATGGATCATACGAATGAAATAGAATGGATACATTCGTGCGAATGAATTAGAATGGATCGTACGAATGAATTAGAATGGATCGTACGAATGAATTAGAATGGATCGTATAAAAGAATTAGAATGGATCGTACGAATGAGTAAGAATGGATCGTACGAATAAAATAGAATGGATCGTACGAATGAATTAGATCATACAATCCATGGGAATGAATAAGAATGGATCGTACGAATGAATTCCTTAGCTCGAATGAATTAGAATGGATCATATGAATGGATTATACGAAGTAATTAGAATGAATTAGAATGGATCGTACAAATGAATTAGAATGGATATATTCGTGCGAATGAATTAGAATGGATCGTGCGAATAAATTAGAATGTATCGTACTAATGAATTAGAATGGATATATTCGTACGCATGAATTAGAATGGATCGTATGAATGAATTAGAATGGATCGTATGAATGAATTCGAATGGATCGTACGTATGAATTAGAATGGATCGTACGAATGAATTAGAATGGATCGTATGAATGAATTAGAATGGATCATACGAAGGAATTAGAATGGATCGTACGAAGGAATTAGAATGGATCGTACGAAGGAATTAGAATAGATCGTACGAATGAATTACAATGGATACATTCGTGCAAAAGAATTAGAATGGATTGTATGAATGAATTAGAATGGATCGTACAAATGAATTAGAATGGATCGTGCGAATGAATTAGAATGGATCGTACGAATGAATTAGAATAGATTGTGCGAATGTATTAGAATGGATCGTACGAATGAATTAGAATGGATATATTCGTGCGAATGAATTAGAATGGATCGTATGAATGAATTAGAATGGATTGTACGTACGATCCATTCTTACTCATTCATACGATCCATTCTAATTCATTTGCACGATCCAATCTAATTCATTCATACGATCCACCCTAATTCTTTCGTATGATCCATTCTAATTCATTCGCACGAATGTATCCATTCTAATTCATTCGTACGATCCATTCGAATTCATTCATACGATCCATTCTAATTCATTCATACGATCCACTCTAATTCATTCACACGAATGTATCCTTTCTAATTCATTCGTACGATCCATTCTAATTCATTCGCACGATCCAATCTAATTCATTTGCATGATCCATTCTAATTCATTCGTACGATCTATTCTATTTTATTTGTACGATCCATTCTTACTCATTCGTACGATCCATTCTAATTCATTCGCACGAATGTATCCTCATTCCCATGATCCATTCTAATTCATTTGCACGATCCATTCTAATTCATTTGCATGATCCATTCTAATTCATTCATACAATCCATTCTAATTCTTTCGCACCAATGTTTCCATTCTAATTCATTCGTATGATCCACCCTAATTCTTTCGTATAATCCATTCTAATTCATTCGCACGAATGTATCCATTCTAATTCATTCGTACGATCCATCCGAATTCATTCATACGATCCATTCTAATTCATTCACATGATCCATTCTAATTTATTCGCACGAATGTATCCATTCTAATTCATTCGTACGATCCATTCTAATTCATTCGCACAATCTATTCTAATTCATTTGCACGATTCATTCTAATTCATTCATACAATCCATTCTAATTCTTTTGCACGAATGTATCAATTATAATTCATTCGTACGATCCATTCTAATTCCTTCATATGATCCATTCTAATTCCTTCGTATGATCCATTCTATTTCATTCGTATGATCCATTCTAATTCCTTCATACGATCCATTCTAATTCATTACCATGAATGTATCCATTCTAATTCATATGTACGATCCATTTTAATTCATTCATACGATCCATTCTAATTCATTCGCACGAAGGTATCCATTCTAATTCATTCGTACGATCCATTCTAATTCATTCGCATGATCCATTCTAATTCATTCGTACGATCCATTCTGATTCATTCATACGATCCATTCTAATTCATTCGCACGAATGTATCCATTCTAACTCATTCGTACGATCCTTTCAAATTCATTCGCACGAATGTATCCATTCTAATTTATTCTAATTCCTTCGTATGATCCATTCGTACGATCCATTCTAATTCCTTCGCACGAAAATATCCATTCTAATTCATTCGTACGTACGATCCATTCTAATTCATTCGCACGATCCATTCTAATTCATTCATACGATCCATTCTAATTCATTCATACAATCCATTCTAATTCTTTCGCACGAATGTATCCATTCTAATTCATTCATACAATCCATTCTAATTCTTTCGCACGATCCATTCTAATTCGTTCGTACGATCCATTCTAATTCATTCGTACGATCCATTCTAATTCATTTGCACCATCCATTCTAATTCATTCATACGATCCATTCTAATTCATTTATACAATCCATTCTAATGCTTTCGCACGAATGCATCCATTCTAATTCATTCGTATGATCCACCCTAATTCCTTCGTATGATCCATTCTAATTCATTCACACGAATGTATCCATTCTAATTCATTCGTACGATCCATTCGAATTCATTCATACGATCCATTCTAATTCATTCACACGATCCATTCTAATTCATTCATACGATCCATTCTAATTCATTCGTACAAATGTATTCATTCGCAAAATCTATTCTAATTCATTTGTACGATCCATTCTAATTCATTAGCATGATCCATTCTAATTCATTCGTCCGATCCATTCTATTTCATTCGTACAATCCATTCTTACTCATTCGTACGATCCATTCTAATTCATTAGCACGAATGTATCGATTGTAATTCATTCATACGATCCATTCTAATTCATTCGCCCGATTCATTCTAGTTCATTCATACGATCCATTCTAATTAATTAGTACGATCCAATCTAATTCATTCATACGATCGTATGTTGGAATGTATCGTACGATCCATTCTATTTCGTTCATACGATCCATTCAAATTCATACAATCCATTCTAATTTCATTCATACAATCCATTCTAATTCATTCTTACTCATTCTAATTCATTCGTAAAATCCATTCATATGATCTAATTCATTCGTACAATTAATTAGAAAGGATACATTCGCGCGAATGAATTAGAATGGATCGTATGAATGAATTAGATTGGATCAAACGAATGAAATAGAATGGATCGTATGAATGAATTAGAATGGATCGTGCTAATGAATTAGAATGGATCGTACGAATGAATTAGAATAGATTGTGCGAATGAATAAATTTGTGCGAATGAATTAGAATGGATCGTATGAATGAATTAGAATGGATCGTATGAATGAATTAGAATGGATCGAATGATTGAATTCGAACGGATCGTACGAATGAATTAGAATGGATACATTCGTGCGAATGAATTAGAATGGATCATACAAAGGAATTAGGGTGGATCGTACAAATGAATTAGAATGGATCATGCTAATGAATTAGAATGGATCGTACGAATGAATTAGAATAGATTGTACGAATGAATTAGAATGGATCGTACGAATGAATTAGAATGGATCGTATGAATGAATTAGAATGGATCCTACGAATGAATTAGAATGGATCGTACGAATGAATTAGAATGGATACATTCGTGCGAATGAATTAGAATGGATCGTACGAATGAGTAAGAATTAGAATGGATTGTATGAATGAATTAGAATGGATCGTATGAATGAATTAGAATGGATCGTGCGAATGAATTAGAATGGATTGTGCTAATGAGTAAGAATGGATCGTACGAATGAAATAGAATGGATCGTACGAAAGAATTAGAATGGATCATGCTAATGAATTAGAATGGATCGTACGAATGAATTAGAATAGATTGTGCAAATGAATTAGAATGGATCGTGCGAATGAATAAGAATGGATACATTCGTGCAAATGAATTAGAATGGATCGTATGAATGAATTAGAATGTATCGTATGAATGAATTCTAATGGATCGTACGAATGAATTAGAATGGATACATTCGTGGGAATGAATTAGAATGGATCATACGAAGGAATTAGGGTGGATCGTACGAATGAATTAGAATAGATACATTCGTACGAATGAATTAGAATGGATCATATGAATTAGAATGGATACATTCGTACGATACATTCTAATTCATTCATACAATCCATTCTAATTTATTCCTATGATCTATTCTAATTCATTTGCTCGAATGTATCCATTCTTATTCATTCCTACGATCCGTTCGAATTCATTCATTCGATCCATTCTAATTCATTCATACGATCCATTCTAATTCATTCATTCGATGCATTCTAATTCATTCATACAATCCATTCTAATTCATTCCTACGATCCATTCTAATTCATTCATACGATCCATTCTAATTCATTCGCACAAATGTATGCATTCTAATTCATTCGCACGATCCATTCTAATTCATTCATACAATCCATTCTAAGTCATTCGTACGATCCATTCTAATTCATTCGTACGATCCACCCTAATTCTTTCGTATGATCCATTCTAATTCGTTCGCACGAATGTATCCATTCTAATTCATTCTAATTCATTCGCATGATCCATTCTAATTCATTCATACGATCCATTCTAATTCATTCACACGATCCATTCTAATTCATTCGCACGAATGTATCCATTCTAATTCATTCGTACGATCCATTCTAATTCATTTGCACAATCTATTCTAATTCATTCATACGATCCATTCTAATTCATTCGTACGATCCATTCTAATTCATTCGCATGATCCATTCTAATTCATTCATACGATCGATCGTGCTAATGAATTAGAATGGATCGTACGAATGAATTAGAATTGATTGTACGAATGAATTATAATGGATCGTATGAATGAATTAGAATGGATCGTGCGAATGAATTAGAATGGATCGTACGAATGAATTAGAATGGATACATTCGTGCGAATGAATTAGAATGGATCGTACGAATGAGTAAGAATGGATCATACGAATGAAATAGAATGGATCGTACGAATGAATTAGAATGGATCGTGCGAATGAATTAGATTGGATCGTGCGAATGAATTAGAATGGATCGTACGAATGAATTAGAATGGATACATTCGTGCGAATGAATTAGAATGGATCGTGCAAATGAATTAGAATGGATCGTACGAATGAATTAGAATAGATCGTATGAATGAATTAGAATGGATCGTACGAATGAATTAGAATGGATACATTCGTGTGAAAGAATTAGATTGGATCATGCTAATTCATTCATACTATCCATTCTAATTCATTCGTACGATCCATTCTAATTCATTCGCACAATCTATTCTAATTCATTCGTACGACCCATTCTAATTCATTCGCACGATCCATTCTAATTCATGGATCGTATGAATGAATTAGAATGGATCATGCGAATGAATTAGAATGGATCGTACGAATGAATTAGAATGGATGCATTCGTGCGAAAGATTTAGAATGGATCGTACGAATGAATTAGAATGGATCATACGAACGAATTAGGGTGGATCGTACGAATGAATTAGAATGGATCCTACGAAGGAATTAGAATGGATCGTACGAAGGAATTAGAATGGATCGTACGAATGAATTAGAATGGATACATTCGTGCAAAAGAATTAGAATGGATCATACGAAGGAATTAGGGTGGATCGTACGAATGAATTAGAATGGATACATTCGGGCGAAAGAATTAGAATTGATTGTATGAATGAATTAGAATAGATCGTATGAATGAATTAGAATGGATCGTGCGAATGAATTAGAATAGATCGTACGAATGAATTAGAATAGATCGTATGAATGTATTCGAATGGATCGTACGAATGAATTAGAATGGATACATTTGTGCGAATGAATTAGAATAGATCGTATGAATGAATTAGAATGGATCGTACGAATGAATTAGAATAGATCGTACGAAAGAATTAGAATGGATCGTGCTAATGATTTAGAATGGATCGTACGAATGAATTAGAATAGATTGTGCGAATGAATTAGAATGGATCGTACGATTGAATTAGATTGGATCGTATGAATAAATTAGAATGGATCATGCGAATAACTTAGAATGGATCGTACGAATGAATTAGAATAGATACATTCGTGCGAATGAATTAGAATGGATCGTACGAATGACTAAGAATGGATCGTACGAATGAAACAGAATGGATCGTACAAATGAATTAGAATGGATTGTGCTAATGAATTAGAATGGATCGTACGAATGAATTAGAATAGATTGTGCGAAAGAATTAGAATGGATCGTACGAATGAATTAGAATGGATACATTCGTACGAATGAATTAGAATGGATCGTATGAATGAATTAGATTGGATCGTATGAATGAATTTGAATGGATCGTACGTATGAATTAGAATGGATACATTTATGGGAATGAATTAGAATGGATCGTACGAAGGAATTAGAATGGATCGTACGAATGAAATAGAATGGATCGTACGAAGGAATTAGAATGGATCGTACGAAGGAATTAGAATGGATCGTACGAATGAATTAGAATGGATCGTACGAATAAGTAAGAATGGATCGTACGAATGAAATAGAATGGATCATACGAATGAATTAGAATGGATCGTTCTAATGAATTAGAATGGATCGTATGAATGAATTAGAATAGATTGTGAGAATGATGAATTAGAATGGATCGTGCGAAAGAATTAGATTGGATCGTGCGAATGAATTAGAATGGATCGTACGAATGAATTAGAATGGATACATTCGTGAGAATGAATTAGAATGGATCGTATGAATGAATTAGAATGGATCGTATGAATGAATTCGAATGGATCGTACGAAAGAATTAGAATGGATCGTACGAATGAATTAGAATGGATCGTATGAATGAATTAGAATGGGTCATGCGAATGAATTAGAATGGATCGTACAAATGAATTAGAATGGATACATTCGTGCGAATGAATTAGAATGGATCGTATGAATGAGTAAGAATGGATTAGAATGGATACATTCGTGCGAATGAATTTGAATGGATCATACGAATGAATTAGATTGGATTGTGCGAATGAATTTGAATGGATCATACGAATGAATTAGAATGGATACATTCGTGCGAATGAATTAGAATGGATCGTACGAATGAATTAGAATGGATACATTCGTGCAAATGAATTAGAATGGATCGTGCGAATGAATTAGAATGGATCGTACGAATGAATTAGAATGGATCGTATGAATGAATTAGAATGGATCGTACGAATGAGTAAGAATGGATCGTACGAATGAAATAGAATGGATCGTACGAATGAATTAGATCATACAATCCATGGGAATGAATAAGAATGGATCGTAAGAATGAATTCCTTAGCTCGAATGAATTAGAATGGATCATACTAATGGATTATACGAAGTAATTAGAATGAATTAGAATGGATCGTACGAATTAATTAGAATGGATCGTATGAATGAATTAGATTGGATCGTGCGAATAAATTAGAATGGATCGTACGAATGAACTAGAATGGATATATTCGTGCGAATGAATTAGAATGGATCGTATGAATGAATTAGAATGGATCGTATGAATGAATTCGAGTGGATCGTACGTATGAATTAGAATGGATCGTACGAATAAATTAGAATGGATCGTATGAATGAATTAGAATGGATCGTACGAAGAAATTAGAATGGATCGTACGAAGGAATTAGAATGGATCGTACGAAGGAATTAGAATGGATCGTACGAATGAATTACAATGGATACATTCGTGCAAAAGAATTAGAATGGATTGTATGAATGAATTAGAATGGATTGTACAAATGAATTAGAATGGATCGTCCGTATGAATTAGAATGGATCGTACGAATGAATTAGAATAGATTGTGCGAATGAATTAGAATTGATCGTACGAATGAATTAGAATGGATATATTCGTGCGAATGAATTAGAATGGATCGTATGAATGAATTAGAATGGATCGTACGTACGATCCATTCTTACTCATTCATACAATCCATTCTAATTCATTCGCACGATCCATTCTAATTCATTCATACGATCCATTCTAATTCTTTCGTACGATCCATTCTAATTCATTCATACGATCCATTCTAATTCATTCATACGATCCATTCTAATTCATTCATACAATCCATTCTAATTCTTTCGCACGAATTTATCCATTCTAATTCATTCGTACGATCCACCCTAATTCATTCATTTGATCCGTTCTAATTCTTTCGCACGAATGTATCCATTCTAATTCATTAGTACGATCCATTCTAATTCATTTGTACGATCCATTCTAATTCATTCATATGATCCATTCTAATTCAATCTTACGATCCATTCTAATTCATTCGCACGATTATATCCATTCTAATTCATTCATACGATCCATTCTAATTCATTCGCACTATCCAATCTAATTCATTCATATGATCCATTCTAATTCATTCGTACGATCCATTCTAATTCATTCGCACGAATATATCCATTCTAATTTATTCGCACGATCTATTCTAATTCATTCGCATGTTCCATTCTAATTCATTCATACGATCCATTCTTACTCATTCGTACGATCCATTCTAATTCATTCGCACGAATGTATCCATTCTAATTCATTCATACGATCCATTCTAATTCATTTATACGAACCATTCTAATTCAATCATACAATCCATTCTAATTAGAATAGATCGTACGAATGAATTAGAATGGATCGTATGAATGAATTAGAATGGATCATGCAAATTATTAAGAATGGATCGTACGAATGAATTAGAATGGATGCGTTCATGCAAATGAATAGAATGGATCGTACGAATGAGTAAGAATGGATCGTACGAATGAATTAGAATGGATCGTGCGAATGAATTAGATTGGATCGTGCGAATGAATTAGAATGGATCGTACGAATGAATTAGAATGGATACATCGTGTGAATTAATTAGAATGGATCGTACGAATGAATTAGAATGGATACATTCGTGCAAATGAATTAGAATCGATCGTGCGAATGAATTAGAATGGATCGTACGAATGAATTAGAATGGATCGTATGAATAAATTAGAATGGATCGTACGAATGAGTAAGAATGGATCGTACGAATGAAATAGAATGGATCGTACAAATGAATTAGAATGGATCGTGCGAATGAATTAGATTGGATCATGCGAATGAATTAGATTGAATGGATCGTATGAATGAATAAGAATAGATCGTGCGAATGAATAAGAATGAATTAGAATGGATTATATGGAATGAATTCGAATGGATCGTACGAATGAATTAGAATGGATCGTACGAAAGAATTTGAGTGGATCGTGCTAATGAATTAGAACGGATCATATGAATGAATAAGAATAGATTGTGCGAATGAATTAGAATGGATCGTACAATTGAATTAGATTGGATCTTATGAATGAATTAGAATGGATCGTGCGAATGGATTAGAATGGATCGTACAAATGAATTAGAATGGATATAATCGTGCGAATGAATTAGAATAGATTGTACGAATGAGTAAGAATGGATCGTACGAAAGAAATAGAATGGATTGTACAAATGAATTTGAATGGATTGTGCTAATGAATTAGAATGGATCGTACGAATGAATTAGAATGGATACATTCGTGCGAATGAGTTAGAATGGATCGTATGAATGAATTAGATTGGATCGTATGAATGAATTAGAATGGATCATACATATGAATTAGAATGGATATATTCATGGGAATGAATTAGAATGGATCATACGAAGGAATTAGAATGGATCATACGAATGAAATAGAATGGATCGTATGAAGGAATTAGAAAGGATCGTGCGAAGGAATTGGAATGGATCGTACGAAGGAATTATAATGGATCGTACGAATGAATTAGAATGGATCGTACAAATGAGTAAGAATTGATCATACGAATGAAATAGAATGGATCGTACGAATGAATTAGAACGGATCGTGCTAATTAATTAGAATGGATCGTACGAATGAATTAGAATTGATCATATGAATGAATTAGAATGGATCGTCCGAATGAATTAGATTGGATCATGCGAATGAATTAGAATGGGTCGTACAAATGAATTAGAATGGATACATTTATGCGAATGAATTAGAATGGATCGTATGAATGAATTAGAATAGATCGTATGAATGAATTCGAATGGATCGTACGAAGGAATTAGAATGGATCGTACGAATGAATTAGAATGGATCGTATGAATGAATTAGAATGGATCGTGCGAATAAATTAGAATGGATCGTACGAATGAATTAGAATGGATACATTCGTGCGAATGAATTAGAATGGATCGCACGAATGTGTAAGAATGGATCGTACGAATAAAATAGAATGGGTCGTACGAATGAATTAGAATGGATCATGCAAATGAATTAGATTGGATTGTGCGAATGAATTAGAATGATCGTACGAATGAATTAGAATGGATACATTCGTGCGAATGAATTAGAATAGATTGTACAAATGAATTAGAATGGATACAGTCGCACAAATAAATTAGAATGGATCGTGTGAATGAATTAGAATGGATCGTGCGAATGAATTAGAATTGTTCGTTTGAATGAATTAGATTGGATCCTATGAATGAATTAGAATGGATCATGATAATGAATTAGAATGGATCGTACGAATGATTTAGAATAGATTATGCGAATGAGTTAGAATGGATCGTACGAATGAATTAGAATGGATCGTGTGAATGAATTAGAATGGATCGTACGAATGAATTAGAATGGATACATTCGTGCGAATGAATTAGAATGGATAGTACGAATGAATTAGAAGGGATACATTCGTGCGAAAGAATTAGAATGGATTGTGCGAATGAATTAGAGTGGATCGTGCGATGAATTAGAATGGATCGTACGAATGAATTAGAATGGATCGTATAAATGAATTCGAATAGATCGTACGAATGAATTAGAATGAATCGTATGAATGAATTAGAATGGATCGTATGAATGAATTAGAATGGATCGTACGAATGAATTAGAATGGATCGTATGAATGAATTAGAATGGATCGTGCTAATGAATTAGAATGGATCATACGAATGAATTAGAATAGGTTGTGCGAATAAATTAGAATGGATCGTATGAATAAATTAGAATGGATCGTATGAATGAATTAGATTGTATCGTATGAATGAATTAGAATGGATCGTACGTATGAATTAGAATGGATACATTCGTGCAAAAGAATTAGAATGGATTGTATGAATGAATTAGAATGGATCGTACGAATGAATTGGAATGGATACATTCGTGCGAATGAATTAGAATGGATCGTTTGAATGAATTAGATTGGATCATATGAATGAATTAGAATGGATCGTATGTATGAATTAGAATGGATACATTCATAGGAATGAATTAGAATGGATCGTACGAAGGAATTAGAATGGATCATACAAATGAAATAGAATGGATCGTATGAAGGAATTAGAATGGATCGTATGAATGAAATAGAATGGATCGTACGAATGAATTAGAATGGATCGTGCGAATGAATTAGATTGGATCATGCGAATGAAATAGAATGGATCGTACGAATGAAATAGAGTGGATTGTACGAATGAATTAGAATGGATCGTACGAATGAATTAGAATGGATCGTATGAATGAATTAGAATGGATTGTATGAATGAATTAGAATGGATACATTCGTGCGAATGAATTAGAATGGATCGTATGAATGAATTAGATTGGGTCATATGAATGACTTAGAAAGGATCGTACATATGAATTAGAATGGATACCTTCATGGGAATGAATTAGAATGGATCGTACGAAGGAATTAGAGTAGATCAAACGAATGAAATAGAATGGATCGTACGAAGGAATTAGAATGGATCGTACGTTATGAATGAATTAGAATGGATCGTACGTATGAATTAGAATGGATACATTCTTGGGAATGAATTAGAATGGATCGTACGAAGGAATTAGAATGGATCCATTCTAATTCATTCTAATTCATTCGTACGATCCTTTCTTATTCATTCATACAATCCATTCTAATTCTTTCGCACGATGTATCCATTCTAATTCATTCGTACGATCCACCCTAATTCCTTCGTATGATCCATTCTAATTCATTCGCATGAATGTATCCATTCTAATTAATTCGTATGATCCATTCGAATTCATTCATACGGTCCATTCTAATTCATTCATATGATCCATTCTAATTCATTCGCACGAATGTATCCATTCTAATTTATTCGTACGATCCATTCTAATTCATTCGCACAATCTATTCTAATTCATTCATACGATCCATTCTAATTCATTCGTACGATCCATTCTAATTCATTTGTACGATCCATTCTAATTCATTCATACAATCCATTCTAATTCTTTTGCACGAATGTATCCATTCTAATTCATTCGTACGATCCATTCTAATTCTTTCGTACGATCCATTCTAATTCCTTCGTACGGTCCATTCTAATTCCTTCGTACGGTCCATTCTAAGCGTAAGAATCTTTCGTACGATCCATTCATTTGTATTAGAATGAATTAGAATGGATCAAATGAATGAATTAGAATGGTTACATTCATGCGAATGAATTAGAATGGATCGTACGAATGGATTAGAATGGATCGTACGAATGGATTGGAATGGATACATTCGAGCGAATGAATTAGATTGGATCGTACGAATGAATTAGAATGGATCGTACGAATGGATTAGAATGGATCCTACGAATGGATTAGAATGGATACCTTTGTGCATATGAATTAGAATGGATCGTACGAATGAATTAGAATGGATCATATTAATGAATCAGAATGGGTCGTACGAATGAATTAGAATGAATACATTCGTGCGAATGAATTAGAATGGATCGTGCGAATCAATTAGACTGGATCGTGCGAATGAATAAGAATAGATCATACGAATGAATTAGAATGGATCGTACGAATGAATTAGAATGGATATATTCGAGCGAATGAATTAGAATAGATTGTAGGAATGAATTAGAATGGATCATACGAATGAATTAGAATGGATCGTACGAACGAATTAGAATGGATCGTACGAACGAATTAGAATGGATCATATGAACGAATAAGAATGGATCGTACGAATGAATTAGAATGGATATATTCGAGCGAATGAATTAGAATGGATCGTACGAATGAATTAGAATAGATCATAGGAATGAATTAGAAAGGATCGTGCAAATGAATTAGAATGGATACATTCGTGCGAATGAATTAGAATGGATCGTGCGAATGAATTAGAATATTTGAACGAATAAATTAGAATGGATCATACGAATGAATTAGAATGGATCGTATGAATGAATTAGAATGGATAGTGCGAATGAATTAGAATCGATCGTACGAATGAATTAGAATGGATCGTACGAATGAATTAGATCATACGAATGAATTAGAATGGATCATACGAATGAATTAAAATGGATACATTCGAGCGAATGAATTAGAATAGATCGTAGGAATGAATTAGAATGGATCATACGAATGAATTAGAATGGATACATTTGTGAGAATAAATTAGAATGGATCGTACGAATGAATTAGAATGCATCGTACGAAAGAATTAGAATGGATATATTCGTGCGAATAAATTAGAATGGATCATACGAATGAATTAGACTGGATCGTACAAATGAATTTGAATGGATACAATTGTGCGAATGAATCTAAATGGATTGTATGAATGAATTACAATGGATCGTACGAATGAATTAGAATGGATCGTACGAATGAATTAAAATAGCTCATACGAATGAATTAGAATGAATCGTATGAATGAATTAGAATGGTTACATTCGTGCGAATGAATTAGAATAGATCGTACGAATAAATTAGAATGGATCGTACGAATAAATTAGAATGGATCGTGGGAATGAATTAGAATGGATCGTACGAATGAATTAGAATGGATCCACCGAATGAGTTAGAATGGATCATACGAATGAATTAGAATGGATTGTACGAATGAATTAGAATGGATTGTGCGAATGAATTAGAATGGATCGTATGAATGAATAAGAATGGATCGTACGAATGAATTAGAATGGATCGTGCGAATGAATTAGCATGAATCGTACGAATGTATTAGAATGGATCGTATGAATGAATTAGAATGAATCGTACGATCAATTCTAATTCAATCGTCCGATCCATTCTAATTCATTCGCATGAATGTATCCATTCTAATTCATTCGTACAATCCATTCTATTTCATTCGTACGATCCATTCTTACTCATTCGTATGATCCATTCTAATTCATTCGTATGATCCATTCTAATTCATTCGTATGATCCATTCTAATTCATTCGTACGATCCATTCTAATTCATTCGTACGATCCATTCTAATTCATTCGCACGATCCATTCTAATTCATTCATACGATCCATTCTAATTTATTCATACGATCCATTCTAATTCATTCCTACAATCCATTCTAATTCATTCGCCCGATCCATTCTAATTCATTCATACGATCCATTCTATTCGAATGGATCATGCGATCCATTCGAATTCATTCGCACGATCCATTCTAATTCATTCATACGATCCATTCTTACTCATTCGTATGATCCATTCTAATTCATTCGTATGATCCATTCTAATTCATTCGTACGATCCATTCTAATTCATTCGTACGATCCATTCTAATTCATTCGCACGATCCATTCTAATTCATTCATACGATCCATTCTAATTTATTCATACGATCCATTCTAATTCATTCCTACAATCCATTCTAATTCATTCGCCCGATCCATTCTAATTCATTCATACGATCCATTCTATTCGAATGGATCATGCGATCTATTCGAATTCATTCGCACGATCCATTCTAATTCATTCATACGATCCATTCTAATTCATTCATACAATGCATTCTAATTCTTTCACACGATCCATTCTAATTCATTCGTACGATCCATTCTAATTCATTCGTATAATCCATTCTATTTCATTTGTACGATCCATTCTTACTCATTCGTATGATCCATTCTAATTCATTCGTACGATCCATTCTAATTCATTTGTACGATCCATTCTAATTCATTCGTACAATCCATTCTATTTCATTCGTACGATCCATTCTTACTCATTCGTATGATCCATTCTAATTCATTCGCACGAATGTATCCATTCTAATTCATTCATACAATCCATTCTAATTCATTCCGTACGATCCATTCTAATTCATTCGTACGATCGTACTAATGAATTAGAATGGATCGTACGAATGAATTAGAATAGATTGTGCGAATGAATTAGAATGGATCGTACGAATGAATTAGAATGGATCGTACGAATGAATTAGAATGGATCATACGAATGAGTAAGAATGGATCGTACGAATGAATTAGAATGGATCGTACGAATGAATTAGAATGGATCGTACGAATAAATTAGAATGGATACATTCGTCCGAATGAATTAGAATGGATCATACAAATGAGTAAGAATGGATCATACGAATGAAATAGAATAGATTGTACGAATGAATTAGAATGGATCCTTCGAATGAATTAGAATGGATCGTACGAATGAATTAGAATGGATCATACAAATGAGTAAGAATGGATCGTATGAATGAATTAGAATGGATCGTGCGAATGAATTCGAATGGATCGTACGAATTCATTCTAATTCATTCATACAATCCATTCTAATTCTTTCACACGATCCATTCTAAATTATTCGTACGTTCCATTCTAATTCATTAGCACGATCCATGCTAATTCATTCGTTCGATCAATTCTAATTCATTAGCACAATCCATTCTAATTCATTCGTACGATCCATTCTAATTCATTCGCATGATCCATTCTAATTCATTCATAGGATCCATTCTAATTCATTCATACGATCTAGTCTAATTCTTTCGCACGAATGTATCCATTCTAATTCATTCGCACGAATGTATCCATTCTAATTCATTCGTACAATCCATTATAATTCATTCGCACGATCCATTCTAATTCATTCGTACGATCAATTTTAATTCATTCGCACGAATGTATCCATTCTAATTCATTATTACGATCCTGAATTAGAATGGATCGTACGAATGAATTAGAATGGATACCTTTGTGCATATGAATTAGAATGGATCATACGAATGAATTAGAATGGATCATATTAATGAATTAGAATGGATCGTACGAATGAATTAGAATGGATACATTCGTGCGAATGAATTAGAATGGATCGTGCGAATCCATTAGACTGGATCGTGCGAATGAATAAGAATGGATCATACGAATGAATTAGAATGGATCGTACGAATTAATTAGAATGGATACACTCGTGCGAATGAATTAGAATGGATTGTATGAATGAATTAGAATGGATCGTACGAATGAATTAGAATGGATCATACAAATTAATTAGAATGGATCATACGAATGAATTAGAATGGATCGTACGAATGAATTAGAATGGATCGTACGAATGAACTAGAATGGATCGTACGAATGAACTAGAATGGATACATTCGTGCGAATGAATTAGAATGGATCGTACGAATGAATTAGAATGGATCGTACGAATGAATTAGAATGGATCAAATGAATGAATTAGAATGGTTATATACATGCGAATGAATTAGAATGGATCGTACGAATGGATTAGAATGGATCGTACGAATGGATTAGAATGGATACATTGGTGTGAATGAATTAAAATGGATTGTTTGAATGAATTAGAATGGATCGTACGAATGAATTAGAATGGATCGTATGAGTGAATTAGAATGGATACGAAGGAATTAGAATGGATCGTACGAAGGAATTAGAATGGATCATACGAATGAAATAGAATAGATCGTACGAAGGAATTAGAATGGATCGTACGAAGGAATTAGAATGGATCGTACGAAGGAATTAGAATGGATCGTATGAATGAATTAGAATGGATATATTCGTGCAAATGAATTAGAATGGATCGTATGAATGAATTAGAATGGATCGTATGAGTTAATTAGAACGGATAGTACGAATGAAGTAGAATGGATCATATGAATGAATTAGAATGGATATATTCGTGCGAATGAATTAGAATGGATCGTATGAATGAATTAGAATAGATTGTGCGAATAAATTCGAATGGATCATACGAATGAATTAGAATGGATACATTCGTGCGAATAAATTAGAATGGATTGTATGAATGAATTAGAATGGATCGTACGAATGAATTAGAATGGATCGTACGAATGACTTAGAATAGATTGCGCGAATGAATTAGAATGGATCGTGCGAATTAAATAGAATGGATACAAATGAATTAGAATGGATCACACGAATGAATTAGAATGACGATCCATTCTTACTCATTTGTATGATCCATTCTAATTTATTCGCACGAATGAATTAGAATAGATCGTACGAATGAATTAGAATGGATCGTGTGAAAGAATTAGAATGGATTGTATGAATGAATTAGAATAGATCGTATGAATGAATTAGAATGGATCGTACGAATGAATTAGAATGGATTGTACGAATGAATTAGAATGGATCGTACGAATGAATTAGAATGGATACATTTGTGCGAATGAATTAGAATGGATACATTCGTGCGAAAGAATTAGAATAGATCGTATGAATGAATTAGAATTGATCATACGAATGAATTAGAATGGATCGTGCGAATGAATTAGAATGGATCGTACGAATGAATTAGAATGGATTGTGCAAATGAATTAGAATTGATCGAACGAATGAATTAGCATGGATCGTGCTAATGAATTAGAATGGAACGTACGAATGAATTAGAATGGATCGTGTGAAAGAATTAGAATGGATTGTATGAATGAATTAGAATGAATTCGTACGAGCCATTCGAATTCATTCGCACGATCCATTCTAATTCATTCATACGATCCATTCTAATTCATTCATACAATCCATTCTAATTCTTTCACACGATCTATTCTAATTCATTCGTAGGATCCATTCTAATTCATTCGTACAATCTATTCTATTTCATTTGTACGATCCATTCTTACTCATTCGTATGATCCATTCTAATTCTTTCGGACGAATGTATCCATTCTAATTTATTCGTACGATCCATTCTAATTCATTCGTACGATCCATTCTAATTCATTCGTACGATCCATTCTAATTCATTCGTCCGATCCATTCTAATTCATTCGCACGAATGTATCCATTCTAATTCATTCGTACGATCCATTCTAATTCATTCGTACGATCCATTCTAATTCATTCGTAAGATCCATTCTAATTCATTCGTACGATCCATTCTAATTCATTCGTACGATCCATTCTAATTCATTCGTACGATCCATTCTAATTCATTTGCATGATCCATTCTAATTCATTCGTACGATCCATTCTAATTCATTCATACGATCCATTCTAATTCATTCGTACGATCCATTCTAATTCATTCACACAAATGTATCCATTCTAATTCGTTCGTACGATCCATTCTAATTCATTCGCACGATCCATTCTAATTCATTTGTACGATCCATTCTAATTCTTTCACATGATCCATTCTAATTCATTCGTACGATCCATTCTAATTCATTCGCACGATCCATTCTAATTCATTCGTACGATCCATTCTAATTCATTCATACGATCCATTCTAATTCATTCGTATGATCCATTCTAATTCATTCGCACAAATGCATCCATTCTAATTCATTCATACGATCCATTCTAATTCATTCGCACGATCCATTCTAATTCATTCGTACGATCCATTCTAATTCATTCGCACGATCTGTTCTTATTCATTCGCACAATCCATTCTAATTCATTCGCACAAATGTATCCATTCTAATTCATTCGTACGATCCATTCTAATTCATTCGTACGATCCATTCTAATTCATTCATATGATCCATTCTAATTAACTCGTATGATCCATTCTAATTCATTCGTACGATCCATTCTAATTCATTCATACAATCCATTCTAATTCATTCGTACGATCCATTCTAATTCACTCATACGATCCATTCTAATATATTCATACGATCCATTCTAATTCATCTGCACGAATATATCCATTCTAATTCATTCGTACGATCCATTCTAATTCCTTCGTACGATCCATTCTAATTCATTCGTACGATCTATTCTAATTCATTCGTACGATCCATTCTAATTCATTCGCACGATCCATTCTAATTCATTCATAGGATCCATTCTAATTCATTCATATGATCTATTCTAATTCTTTCGCACGAATGTATCCATTCTAATTCATTCGCACGAATGTATCCATTCTAATTCATTCGTACGATCCATTCTAATTCATTCGTACGTTCCATTCTAATTCATTCGTACGATCCATTCTAATTCATTCATACGATCTATTCTAATTCATTCATACAATCTATTCTAATTCTTTCACACGATCCATTCTAATTCATTCGTACGATCCATTCTAACTCATTGGTACGATCCATTCTAATTCATTCGCACGAATGTTTCCATTCTAATTCATTCGTACGAATCCATTCTAATTGATTCGTACAATCTATTCTATTTCATTCGTACGATCCATTCTAATTCATTCGGATGAATGTATCCATTCTAATTTATTCGTACGATCCATTCTAATTCATTCGTACGATCCATTCTAATTCATTCGTACGATCCATTCTAATTCATTCATACGATCCATTCTAATTCATTCGTCCGATCCATTCTAATTCATTCGCACGAATGTATCCATTCTAATTCATTCGTACGATCCATTCTAATTCATTCGTACGATCCATTCTAATTCATTTGCACGAATGTATCAATTCTAGTTCATCCGTACGATCCATTCTAATTCATTCGTACGATCCATTCTAATTCATTCGCACGATCCATTCTAATTCATTCGTACGATCCATTCTAATTCATTCATACGATCCATTCTAATTCATTCGTACGATCCATTCTAATTCATTCGCACAAATGTATCCATTTTAATTCATTCGTATGATCTATTCTAATTCATTCACACGATCCATTCTAATTCATTCGTACGATCCATTCTAAATCTTTTACACGATCCATTCTAATTCATTCGTACGATCCATTCTAATCCATTCGTACGATCCATTCTAATTCATTCGCATGAATGTAACCATTCTAATTCATTCATTTGATCCATTCTAATTCATTCGTCCGATCCATTCTAATTCATTCGTCCGATCCATTCATATTCATTCGCACGAATGTATCCATTCTAATTCATTCGTACGATCCATTCTAATTCATTCGTACGATCCATTCTAATTCATTCGTACGATCTATTCTAATTCATTCGTACGATCCATTCTAATTCATTCGTACGATCCATTCTAATTCATTCATACGATCCATTCTCATTCATTCATACGATCCATTCTAATTCATTCGCACAAATGTATCCATTCTAATTCATTCGTACGATCCATTCTAATTCATTCGCACGATCCATTCTAATTCATTCGTACGATCCATTCTAATTCATTCGCACGATCTGTTCTTATTCATTCGCACAATCCATTCTAATTCATTCGCACGATCCATTCTAATTCATTCGTATGATCCATTCTAATTAATTTGTATAATCAATTCTAATTTACTCATACGATCCATTCTAATACATTCATACGATCCATTCTAATTCATTTGCATGAATATATCCATTCTAATTCCTTCGTACGATCCATTCTAATTCATTCGTACGATCTATTCTAATTCATTCGTACGATCCATTCTAATTCATTCGTATGATCCATTAATTCCTTCGTACGATCCATTCTAATTCATTCGTACGATCCATTCTAATTCATTCGTACGATCCATTCTAATTCATTCGTACAATCTATTCTAATTCATTCGTACAAATGGATACATTCATGTGAATGAATTAGAATGGATCGTACGAATGAGTAAGAATGGATCGTACGAATGAAATAGAATGGATTGCACGAATGAATTAGAATGGATCGTACAAATGAATTAGAATGGATCGTGTGAAGGAATTAAAATGGATTGTATGAATGAATTAGAATGGATCGTATGAATGAATTAGAATGGATCGTACTAGGATCCATTCTAATTCATTCGTACAATCTATTCTATTTCATTCGTACGATCCATTCTTACTCATTCGTATGATCCATTCTAATTCATTCGGACGAATGTATCCATTCTAATTTATTCGTACGATCCATTCTAATTCATTCGTACGATCCATTCTAATTCATTCGTACGATCCATTCTTACTCATTCGTATGATCGATTCTAATTCATTCGTACGATCCATTCTAATTCATTCGTACGATCGATTCTAATTCATTCGCACTATCCATTCTAATTCATTCGTACGATCCATTCTAATTCATTCGTATGATCCATTCTAATTTATTCGTTCAAATATATCTATTCTAATTCATTCGCACGATCCATTCTAATTCATTTGCACGATCCATTCTAATTCATTCGCACGAATGTATCCATTCTAATTCATTTGCACGATCTATTCTAATTCATTCCTATGATCTATTCTAATTCATTCGTACGATCCATTCTAATTCATTCTAATTCATTCGTACGATCCATTCTAATTCATTCGTATATTCCATTCTAATTCATTAGCACGATCCATGCTAATGAATTAGAATGGATCGTACGATCCAATCTAATTCATTCATACGATCCAATCTTACTCATTCGTATGATCCATTCTAATTCAATCGTACAATCCATTCTAATTCCTTCGTACGATCCATTCTAATTCATTCGTACGATCCATTCTAATTCCTTCGTATGATCCATTCTAATTCATTCGTACGATCCATTCTAATTCATTCGTGCAATCTATTCTAATTCATTCGTACGATCCATTCTAATTCATTCGTACGATCCATTCTAATTCATTCATACAATCCATTCTAATTTATTCGCATGAATGTATCCATTCTAATTCATTCGTATGATCCATTCTAATTCATTCGCACAATCTATTCTAATTCATTCATACGATCCATTCTAATTCATTCGCACGAATGTATCCATTCTAATTCATTCGTACAATCCATTCTAATTCCTTCGTACGATCCATTCTAATTCATTCGTACGATCCATTCTAATTCCTTCGTACGATCCATTCTAATTCATTCGTACGATCCATTCTAATTCATTCGTACGATCCATTCTAATTCATTCGTACGATCCATTCTAATTCATTCATACGATCCATTCTAATTCATTCGCACGAATGTATCCATTCTAATTCGTTCATACGATCCATTCTACTTCATTCGTACTATCCGTTCTAATTCACTCATACGATCCATTCTAATTCATTCATACGATCCATTCTAATTCATTTGCACGAATATATCCATTCTAATTCATTCGTACGATCCATTCTAATTCTTTCGTACGATCCAGTCTAATTCCTTCGTACGATCCATTCTAATTCATTCGCACGAATGTATCCATTCTAATTCATTCGTACGATCCATTCTAATTCATTTGTACGATCCATTCTAATTCATTCGTATGATCTATTCTAATTAATTCGTACGATCCATTCTAATTCATTCGCATGAATGTATCCATTCTAGTTCATTTGTACGATCTATTCTAATCCATTCGTACGATCCATTCTAATTCATTCGTACGATCTATTCTAATTCATTTGCTCGAATGTATCCATTCTAATCCATTCGTACGATCCATTCTAATTCATTCGTATGAATGTAACCATTCTAATTCATTCATTTGATCCATTCTAATTCATTCGTACGATCCATTCTAATTCATTCGTCCGTTCCATTCTAATTCATTCGCACGAATGTATCCATTATAATTCATTCGTACGATCCATTCTAATTCATTCGTACGATCCATTCTAATTCATTCGTAAGATCCATTCTAATTCATTCGTACGATCCATTCTAATTCATTCGTACGATCCATTCTAATTCATTCGCACGAATGTATCCATTCTAGTTCATTCGTACGATCCATTCTAATTCATTCGTAAGATCCATTCTAATTCATTCGTACGATCCATTCTAATTCATTAATATGATCTATTTTAATTCATTCGTACAATCCATTCTAATTCATATGCACAAAGGTATGCATTCTAATCCATTCGTAGGATCCATTCTAATCCATTCGTACGATCCATTCTAATTCATTCGTACGATCCATTCTAAAACATTCGCTCGAATGTATCCATTCTTATCCATTCGTACGATCCATTCTAATCCATTCGTACGATCCATTCTAATTCATTCGCATGAATGTAACCATTCTAATTCATTCATTTGATCCATTCTAATTCATTCGTACGATCCATTCTAATTCATTCGTCCGATCCATTCTAATTCATTCGCACGAATGTATCCATTCTAATTCATTCGTACGATCCATTCTAATTCATTCGTACGATCCATTCTAATTCATTCGTAAGATCCATTCTAATTCATTCGTACGATCCATTCTAATTCATTCGGAAGATCCATTCTAATTCATTCGCACGAATGTATACATTCTAGTTCATTCGTACGATCCATTCTAATTCATTCGTACCATCCATTCTAATTCATTCGCACGATCCATTCTAATTCATTCGTACGATCAATTCTAATTCATTCGCACGAATGTATCCATTCTAATTCATTCATACGATCCATTCTAATTCATTCGTACGATCCATTCTAATTCACTCATACGATCCATTCTAATACATTCATACGATCCATTCTAATTCATTTGCACGAATATATCCATTCTAATTCATTCGTACGATCCATTCTAATTCCTTCGTACGATCCATTCTAATTCATTCGTACGATCCATTCTAATTCATTCGCACAAATGTATCCATTTTAATTCATTCGTATGATCCATTCTAATTCATTCGCATGATCCATTCTAATTCATTCGTACGATCCATTCTAATTCTTTTACACGATCCATTCTAATTCATTCGTACGATCCATTCTAATCCATTCGTACGATCCATTCTAATTCATTCGCATGAATGTAACCATTCTAATTCATTCATTTGATCCATTCTAATTCATTCGTACGATCCATTCTAATTCATTCGTCCGATCCATTCTAGTTCATTCGCACGAATGTATCCATTCTAATTCATTCGTACGATCCATTCTAATTCATTCGTACGATCCATTCTAATTCATTCGTACGATCTATTCTAATTCATTCGTACGATCCATTCTAATTCATTCGTACGATCCATTCTAATTCATTCATACGATCCATTCTTATTCATTCATACGATCCATTTTAATTCATTCGCACAAATGTATCCATTCTAATTCATTCGTACGATCCATTCTAATTCATTCGCACGATCCATTTTAATTCATTCGTACGATCCATTCTAATTCATTCGCACGATCTGTTCTTATTCATTCGCACAATCCATTCTAATTCATTCGCACGATCCATTCTAATTCATTCGTATGATCCATTCTAATTAATTCGTATAATCAATTCTAATTCACTCATACGATCCATTCTATTACATTCGTACGATCCATTCTAATTCATTTGCACGAATATATCCATTCTAATTCCTTCGTACGATCCATTCTAATTCATTCGTACGATCTATTCTAATTCATTCGTACGATCCATTCTAATTCATTCGTACGATCCATTAATTCCTTCATACGATCCATTCTAATTCATTCGTACGATCCATTCTAATTCATTCGTACAATCTGTTCTAATTCATTCGTACGAATGGATACATTCATGTGAATGAATTAGAATGGATCGTACGAATGAGTAAGAATGGATCGTACGAATTAAATAGAATGAATTGCACGAATGAATTAGAATGGATCGTACGAATGAATTAGAATGGATCGTGTGAAAGAATTAGAATGGATTGTATGAATGAATTAGAATGGATCATACGAATGAATTAGAATGGATCGTACTAGGATCCATTCTAATTCATTCTTACAATCTATTCTATTTCATTCGTACGATCCATTCTTACTCATTCGTATGATCCATTCTAATTCATTCGGACGAATGTATCCATTCTAATTTATTCGTACGATCCATTCTAATTCATTCGTACGATCCATTCTAATTCATTCGTACGATCCATTCTTACTCATTCGTATGATCGATTCTAATTCATTCGTACGATCCATTCTAATTCATTCGTACGATCGATTTTAATTCATTCGCACTATCCATTCTAATTCATTCGTACGATCCATTCTAATTCATTCGTATGATCCATTCTAATTTATTCGTCCAAATATATCCATTCTAATTCATTCGCACGAATGTATCCATTCTAATTCATTTGCACGACCTATTCTAGTTCATTCCTATGATCTATACTAATTCATTCGTACGATCCATTCTAATTCATTCGTATATTCCATTCTAATTCATTAGCACGATCCATGCTAATGAATTAGAATGGATCGTACGATCCAATCTAATTCATTCATACGATCCATTCTTACTCATTCGTATGATCCATTCTAATTCAATCGTACGATCCATTCTAGTTCCTTCGTACGATCCATTCTAATTCATTCGTACGATCCATTCTAATTCCTTCGTACGATCCATTCTAATTCATTCGTACGATCCATTCTAATTCATTCGCGCAATCTATTCTAATTCATTTGTACGATCCATTCTAATTAATTCGTACGATCCATTCTAATTCATTCATACAATCCATTCTAATTTATTCGCATGAATGTATCCATTCTAATTCATTCGTACGATCCATTCTAATTCATTCGCACAATCTATTCTAATTCATTCATACGATCCATTCTAATTCATTCGCACGAATGTATCCATTCTAATTCATTCGTACGATCCATTCTAATTCCTTCGTACGATCCATTCTAATTCCTTCGTATGATCCATTCTAATTCATTCGTACGATCCATTCTAATTCATTCGTACGATCCATTCTAATTCATTCATACAATCCATTCTAATTTATTCGCACGAATGTATCCATTCTAATTCATTCGTACGATCCATTCTAATTCATTCGCACAATCTATTCTAATTCATTCGTACGATCCATTCTAATTCATTCGTACGATCATTCGTATGATCGATTCTAATTCATTCGTACGATCCATTCTAATTCATTCGTACGATCGATTCTAATTCATTCGCACTATCCATTCTAATTCATTCGTACGATCCATTCTAATTCATTCGTATGATCCATTCTAATTTATTCGTTCAAATATATCTATTCTAATTCATTCGCATGATCCATTCTAATTCATTTGCACGATCCATTCTAATTCATTCGCACGAATGTATCCATTCTAATTCATTTGCACGATCTATTCTAATTCATTCCTATGATCTATTCTAATTCATTCGTACGATCCATTCTAATTCATTCTAATTCATTCGTACGATCCATTCTAATTCATTCGTATATTCCATTCTAATTCATTAGCACGATCCATGCTAATGAATTAGAATGGATCGTACGATCCAATCTAATTCATTCATACGATCCAATCTTACTCATTCGTATGATCCATTCTAATTCAATCGTACAATCCATTCTAATTCCTTCGTACGATCCATTCTAATTCATTCGTATGATCCATTCTAATTCCTTCGTATGATCCATTCTAATTCATTCGTACGATCCATTCTAATTCATTCGTGCAATCTATTCTAATTCATTCGTACGATCCATTCTAATTCATTCGTACGATCCATTCTAATTCATTCATACAATCCATTCTAATTTATTCGCATGAATGTATCCATTCTAATTCATTCGTATGATCCATTCTAATTCATTCGCACAATCTATTCTAATTCATTCATACGATCCATTCTAATTCATTCGCACGAATGTATCCATTCTAATTCATTCGTACAATCCATTCTAATTCCTTCGTACGATCCATTCTAATTCATTCGTACGATCCATTCTAATTCCTTCGTACGATCCATTCTAATTCATTCGTACGATCCATTCTAATTCATTCGTACGATCCATTCTAATTCATTCGTACGATCCATTCTAATTCATTCATACGATCCATTCTAATTCATTCGCACGAATGTATCCATTCTAATTCGTTCATACGATCCATTCTACTTCATTCGTACTATCCGTTCTAATTCACTCATACGATCCATTCTAATTCATTCATACGATCCATTCTAATTCATTTGCACGAATATATCCATTCTAATTCATTCGTACGATCCATTCTAATTCTTTCGTACGATCCAGTCTAATTCCTTCGTACGATCCATTCTAATTCATTCGCACGAATGTATCCATTCTAATTCATTCGTACGATCCATTCTAATTCATTTGTACGATCCATTCTAATTCATTCGTATGATCTATTCTAATTAATTCGTACGATCCATTCTAATTCATTCGCATGAATGTATCCATTCTAGTTCATTCGTACGATCTATTCTAATCCATTCGTACGATCCATTCTAATTCATTCGTACGATCTATTCTAATTCATTTGCTCGAATGTATCCATTCTAATCCATTCGTACGATCCATTCTAATTCATTCGTATGAATGTAACCATTCTAATTCATTCATTTGATCCATTCTAATTCATTCGTCCGTTCCATTCTAATTCATTCGCCCGAATGTATCCATTATAATTCATTCGTACGATCCATTCTAATTCATTCGTACGATCCATTCTAATTCATTCGTAAGATCCATTCTAATTCATTCGTACGATCCATTCTAATTCATTCGTACGATCCATTCTAATTCATTCGCACGAATGTATCCATTCTAGTTCATTCGTACGATCCATTCTAATTCATTCGTAAGATCCATTCTAATTCATTCGTACGATCCATTCTAATTCATTAATATGATCTATTTTAATTCATTCGTACAATCCATTCTAATTCATATGCACAAAGGTATGCATTCTAATCCATTCGTAGGATCCATTCTAATCCATTCGTACGATCCATTCTAATTCATTCGTACGATCCATTCTAAAACATTCGCTCGAATGTATCCATTCTTATCCATTCGTACGATCCATTCTAATCCATTCGTACGATCCATTCTAATTCATTCGCATGAATGTAACCATTCTAATTCATTCATTTGATCCATTCTAATTCATTCGTACGATCCATTCTAATTCATTCGTCCGATCCATTCTAATTCATTCGCACGAATGTATCCATTCTAATTCATTCGTACGATCCATTCTAATTCATTCGTACGATCCATTCTAATTCATTCGTAAGATCCATTCTAATTCATTCGTACGATCCATTCTAATTCATTCGGAAGATCCATTCTAATTCATTCGCACGAATGTATACATTCTAGTTCATTCGTACGATCCATTCTAATTCATTCGTACCATCCATTCTAATTCATTCGCACGATCCATTCTAATTCATTCGTACGATCAATTCTAATTCATTCGCACGAATGTATCCATTCTAATTCATTCATACGATCCATTCTAATTCATTCGTACGATCCATTCTAATTCACTCATACGATCCATTCTAATACATTCATACGATCCATTCTAATTCATTTGCACGAATATATCCATTCTAATTCATTCGTACGATCCATTCTAATTCCTTCGTACGATCCATTCTAATTCATTCGTACGATCCATTCTAATTCATTCGCACAAATGTATCCATTTTAATTCATTCGTATGATCCATTCTAATTCATTCGCATGATCCATTCTAATTCATTCGTACGATCCATTCTAATTCTTTTACACGATCCATTCTAATTCATTCGTACGATCCATTCTAATCCATTCGTACGATCCATTCTAATTCATTCGCATGAATGTAACCATTCTAATTCATTCATTTGATCCATTCTAATTCATTCGTACGATCCATTCTAATTCATTCGTCCGATCCATTCTAGTTCATTCGCACGAATGTATCCATTCTAATTCATTCGTACGATCCATTCTAATTCATTCGTACGATCCATTCTAATTCATTCGTACGATCTATTCTAATTCATTCGTACGATCCATTCTAATTCATTCGTACGATCCATTCTAATTCATTCATACGATCCATTCTCATTCATTCATACGATCCATTTTAATTCATTCGCACAAATGTATCCATTCTAATTCATTCGTACGATCCATTCTAATTCATTCGCACGATCCATTTTAATTCATTCGTACGATCCATTCTAATTCATTCGCACGATCTGTTCTTATTCATTCGCACAATCCATTCTAATTCATTCGCACGATCCATTCTAATTCATTCGTATGATCCATTCTAATTAATTCGTATAATCAATTCTAATTCACTCATACGATCCATTCTATTACATTCGTACGATCCATTCTAATTCATTTGCACGAATATATCCATTCTAATTCCTTCGTACGATCCATTCTAATTCATTCGTACGATCTATTCTAATTCATTCGTACGATCCATTCTAATTCATTCGTACGATCCATTAATTCCTTCGTACGATCCATTCTAATTCATTCGTACGATCCATTCTAATTCATTCGTACAATCTGTTCTAATTCATTCGTACGAATGGATACATTCATGTGAATGAATTAGAATGGATCGTACGAATGAGTAAGAATGGATCGTACGAATTAAATAGAATGAATTGCACGAATGAATTAGAATGGATCGTACGAATGAATTAGAATGGATCGTGTGAAAGAATTAGAATGGATTGTATGAATGAATTAGAATGGATCATACGAATGAATTAGAATGGATCGTACTAGGATCCATTCTAATTCATTCTTACAATCTATTCTATTTCATTCGTACGATCCATTCTTACTCATTCGTATGATCCATTCTAATTCATTCGGACGAATGTATCCATTCTAATTTATTCGTACGATCCATTCTAATTCATTCGTACGATCCATTCTAATTCATTCGTACGATCCATTCTTACTCATTCGTATGATCGATTCTAATTCATTCGTACGATCCATTCTAATTCATTCGTACGATCGATTTTAATTCATTCGCACTATCCATTCTAATTCATTCGTACGATCCATTCTAATTCATTCGTATGATCCATTCTAATTTATTCGTTCAAATATATCCATTCTAATTCATTCGCACGAATGTATCCATTCTAATTCATTTGCACGATCTATTCTAGTTCATTCCTATGATCTATACTAATTCATTCGTACGATCCATTCTAATTCATTCTAATTCATTCGTACGATCCATTCTACGATCCATTCTAATTCATTCGTATATTCCATTCTAATTCATTAGCACGATCCATGCTAATGAATTAGAATGGATCGTACGATCCAATCTAATTCATTCATACGATCCATTCTTACTCATTCGTATGATCCATTCTAATTCAATCGTACGATCCATTCTAGTTCCTTCGTACGATCCATTCTAATTCATTCGTACGATCCATTCTAATTCCTTCGTACGATCCATTCTAATTCATTCGTACGATCCATTCTAATTCATTCGCGCAATCTATTCTAATTCATTTGTACGATCCATTCTAATTAATTCGTACGATCCATTCTAATTCATTCATACAATCCATTCTAATTTATTCGCATGAATGTATCCATTCTAATTCATTCGTACGATCCATTCTAATTCATTCGCACAATCTATTCTAATTCATTCATACGATCCATTCTAATTCATTCGCACGAATGTATCCATTCTAATTCATTCGTACGATCCATTCTAATTCCTTCGTACGATCCATTCTAATTCCTTCGTATGATCCATTCTAATTCATTCGTACGATCCATTCTAATTCATTCGTACGATCCATTCTAATTCATTCATACAATCCATTCTAATTTATTCGCACGAATGTATCCATTCTAATTCATTCGTACGATCCATTCTAATTCATTCGCACAATCTATTCTAATTCATTCGTACGATCCATTCTAATTCATTCGCACGAATGTATCCATTCTAATTCATTCATACGATCCATTCTACTTCATTTGTACTATCCGTTCTAATTCACTCATACGATCCATTCTAATTAATTCATACGATCCATTCTAATTCATTTGCACGAATATATCCATTCTAATTCATTCGTACGATCCATTCTAATTCTTTCGTACGATCCATTCTAATTTATTCGTACGATCCATTCTAATTCATTCGTACGATCCATTCTAATTCCTTCGTACGATCCATTCTAATTCATTCGTACGATCCATTCTAATTCATTCGTACAATCTATTCTAATTCATTCGTACGAATGGATACATTCGTGTGAATGAATTAGAATGGATACATTCATCCGAATGAATTAGAATGGATCATGCAAATGAGTAAGAATGGATCATACGAATGAAATAGAATAGATTGTACGAATGAATTAGAATGGATCCTTCGAATGAATTAGAATGGATCGTACGAATGAATTAGAATGGATCATACAAATGAGTAAGAATGGATCGTATGAATGAATTAGAATGGATCGTGCGAATGAATTCGAATGGATCGTACGAATTCATTCTAATTCATTCATACAATCCATTCTAATTCTTTCACACGATCCATTCTAAATCATTCGTACGTTCCATTCGAATTCATTAGTATGATCTATGCTAATTCATTCGTTCGATCAATTCTAATTCATTAGCACGATCCATTCTAATTCATTCGTACGATCCATTCTAATTCATTCACATGATCCATTCTAATTCATTCATAGGATCCATTCTAATTCATTCATACGATCTATTCTAATTCTTTCGCACGAATATATCCATTCTAATTCATTCGCACGAATGTATCCATTCTAATTCATTCGTACGATCCATTATAATTCATTCGCACGATCCATTCTAATTCATTCGCACGAATGTATCCATTCTAATTCATTCGTACGATCCTGAATTAGAATGGATCGTACGAATGAATTAGAATGGATACCTTTGTGCATATGAATTAGAATGGATCGTACGAATGAATTAGAATGGATCATATTAATGAATTAGAATGGATCGTACGAATGAATTAGAATGGATACATTCGTGCGAATGAATTAGAATGGATCGTGCGAATCCATTAGACAGGATCGTGCGAATGAATAAGAATGGATCATACGAATGAATTAGAATGGATCGTACGAATTAATTAGAATGGATACATTCATGCGAATGAATTAGAATGGATTGTATGAATGAATTAGAATGGATCGTACGAATGAATTAGAATGGATCATATGAATTAATTAGAATGGATCATACGAATGAATTAGAATGGATCGTACGAATGAATTAGAATGGATCGTACGAATGAACTAGAATGGATCGTACGAATGAACTAGAATGGATACATTCGTGCGAATGAATTAGAATGGATCGTACGAATGAATTAGAATGGATCGTATGAATGAATTAGAATGGATCAAATGAATGAATTAGAATGGTTACATACATGCGAATGAATTAGAATGGATCGTACGAATGGATTAGAATGGATCGTACGAATGGATTAGAATGGATACATTCGTGCGAATGAATTAGAATGGATTGTTTGAATGAATTAGAATGGATCGTACGAATGAATTAGAATGGATCGTATGAGTGAATTAGAATGGATACGAAGGAATTAGAATGGATCGTACGAAGGAATTAAAATGGATCATACGAATGAAATAAAATGGATCGTACGAAGGAATTAGAATGGATCGTACGAAGGAATTAGAATGGATCGTACGAAGGAATTAGAATGGATCGTATGAATGAATTAGAATGGATATATTCGTGCAAATGAATTAGAATGGATCGTATGAATGAATTAGAATGGATCGTATGAGTTAATTACAACGGATAGTACGAATGAAGTAGAATCGATCATATGAATGAATTAGAATGGATACATTCGTGCGAATGAATTAGAATGGATCGTATGAATGAATTAGAATAGATTGTGCGAATGAATTCGAATGGATCATACGAATGAATTAGAATGGATACATTCGTGCGAATAAATTAGACTGGATTGTATGAATGAATTAGAATGGATCGTACGAATGAATTAGAATGGATCGTACGAATGACTTAGAATAGATTGCGCGAATGAATTAGAATGGATCGTGCGAATGAAATAGAATGGATACAAATGAATTAGAATGGATCGTACGAATGAATTAGAATGGATCGTGTGAAAGAATTAGAATGGATTGTATGAATGAATTAGAATAGATCGTATGAATGAATTAGAATGGATCGTACGAATGAATTAGAATGGATCGTACGAATGAATTAGAATGGATCGTACGAATGAATTAGAATGGATACATTCGTGCGAATGAATTAGAATGGATACATTCGTGCGAAAGAATTAGAATAGATCGTATGAATAAATTAGAATTGATCATACGAATGAATTAGAATGGATCGTGCGAATGAATTAGAATGGATCGTACGAATGAATTAGAATGGATCGTGCTAATGAATTAGAATTGATCGAACGAATGAATTAGCATGGATCGTGCTAATGAATTAGAATGGAACGTATGAATGAATTAGAATGGATCGTGTGAAAGAATTAGAATGGATTGTATGAATGAATTAGAATGAATTCGTACGATCCATTCGAATTCATTCGCACGATCCATTCTAATTCATTCATACGATCCATTCTAATTCATTCATACAATCCATTCTAATTCTTTCACACGATCCATTCTAATTCATTCGTAGGATCCATTCTAATTCATTCGTACAATCTATTCTATTTCATTTGTACGATCCATTCTTACTCATTCGTATGATCCATTCTAATTCATTCGGACGAATGTATCCATTCTAATTTATTCGTACGATCCATTCTAATTCATTCGTACGATCCATTCTAATTCATTCGTACGATCCATTCTAATTCATTCGTCCGATCCATTCTAATTCATTCGCACGAATGTATCCATTTTAATTCATTCGTATGATCCATTCTAATTCATTCGTACGATCTATTCTAATTCATTCGTAAGATCCATTCTAATTCATTCGTACGATCCATTCTAATTCATTCGTACGATCCATTCTAATTCATTCGCACGAATGTATCCATTCTAGTTCATTCGTACGATCCATTCTAATTCATTCGTACGATCCATTCTAATTCATTCGCATGATCCATTCTAATTCATTCGTACGATCCATTCTAATTCATTCATACGATCCATTCTAATTCATTCGTACGATCCATTCTAATTCATTCACACAAATGTATCCATTCTAATTCGTTCGTACGATCCATTCTAATTCATTCGCACGATCCATTCTAATTCATTCGTACGATCCATTCTAATTCTTTCACATGATCCATTCTAATTCATTCGTACGATCCATTCTAATTCATTCGCACGATCCATTCTAATTCATTCGTACGATCCATTCTAATTCATTCATACGATCGATTCTAATTCATTCGTACGATCCATTCTAATTCATTCGCACAAATGTATCCATTCTAATTCATTCATACGATCCATTCTAATTCATTCGCACGATCCATTCTAATTCATTCGTACGATCCATTCTAATTCATTCGCACGATCTGTTCTTATTCATTCGCACAATCCATTCTAATTCATTCGCACGAATGTATCCATTCTAATTCATTCGTACGATCCATTCTAATTCATTCGTGCGATCCATTCTAAATCATTCGTATGATCCATTCTAATTAATTCGTATGATCCATTCTAATTCATTCGTACGATCCATTCTAATTCATTCATACAATCCATTCTAATTCATTCGTACGATCCATTCTAATTCACTCATACGATCCATTCTAATATATTCATACGATCCATTCTAATTCACCTGCACGAATATATCCATTCTAATTCATTCGTACGATCCATTCTAATTCCTTCGTACGATCCATTCTAATTCATTCGTACGATCTATTTTAATTCATTCGTACGATCCATTCTAATTCATTCGCACGATCCATTCTAATTCATTCATAGGATCCATTCTAATTCATTCATACGATCTATTCTAATTCTTTCGCACGAATGTATCCATTCTAATTCATTCGCACAAATGTATCCATTCTAATTCATTCGTACGATCCATTCTAATTCATTCGTACGATCCATTCTAATTCATTCGTACGATCCATTCTAATTCATTCATACGATCTATTCTAATTCATTCATACAATCTATTCTAATTCTTTCACACGATTCAGTCTAATTCATTCGTACGATCCATTCTAATTCATTCGCACAATCCATTCTATTTTATTCGTGCGATCCATTCTTACTCATTGGTACGATCCATTCTAATTCATTCGCACGAATGTTTCCATTCTAATTCATTCGTACGAATCCATTCTAATTCATTCGTACAATCTATTCTATTTCATTCGTACGATCCATTCTTACTCATTCTTATGATCCATTCTAATTCATTCGGACGAATGTATCCATTCTAATTTATTCGTACGATCCATTCTAATTCATTCGTACGATCCATTCTAATTTATTCGTACGATCCATTCTAATTCATTCGTCCGATCCATTCTAATTAATTTGCACGAATGTATCCATTCTAATTCATTCGTACGATCCATTCTAATTCATTCGCACAATCTATTCTTAATCATTCGTACGAATGGATACATTCGTGTGAATGAATTAGAATGGATCGTACGAATGCCATTCTAATTCATTCGTAAGATCCATTCTAATTCATTCGTACGATCCATTCTAATTCATTCGTACGATCCATTCTAATTCATTCGCACGAATGTATCCATTCTAGTTCATTCGTACTATCCATTCTAATTTATTCGTATGATCCATTCTAATTCATTCGCACGATACATTCTAATTCATTCGTACGATCGATTCTAATTCATTCATACGATCCATTCTAATTCATTCGTACGATCCATTCTAATTCATTCGCACAAATGTATCCATTTTAATTCATTCGTATGATCCATTCTAATTCATTCGCACGATCCATTCTAATTCATTCGTACGATCCATTCTAATTCTTTCACACGATCCATTCTAATTCATTCGTACGATCCATTCTAATACATTCGTACGATCCATTCTAATTCATTCGCATGAATGTAACCATTCTAATTCATTCATTTGATCCATTCTAATTCATTCATCCGATCCATTCTAATTCATTCGTCCGATCCATTCTAATTCATTCGCACGAATGTATCTATTCTAATTCATTCGTACGATCCATTCTAATTCATTCGTACGATCCATTCTAATTCGTTCGTACGATCTATTCTAATTCATTCGTACGATCCATTCTAATTCATTCGTACGATCCATTCTAATTCATTCATACGATCCATTCTCATTCATTCATACGATCCATTCTAATTCATTCGCACAAATGTATCCATTCTAATTCATTCGTACGATCCATTCTAATTCATTCGCACGATCCATTCTAATTCATTCGTACGATCCATTCTAATTCATTCGCACGATCTGTTCTTATTCATTCGCACAATCCATTCTAATTCATTCGCACGATCCATTCTAATTCATTCGTATGATCCATTCTAATTAATTCGTATAATCAATTCTAATTCACTCATACGATCCATTCTAATACATTCATACGATCCATTCTAATTCATTTGCACGAATATATCCATTCTAATTCCTTCGTACGATCCATTCTAATTCATTCGTACGATCTATTCTAATTCATTCGTACGATCCATTCTAATTCATTCGTATGATCCATTAATTCCTTCGTACGATCCATTCTAATTCATTCGTACGATCCATTCTAATTCATTCGTACGATCCATTCTAATTCATTCGTACAATCTATTCTAATTCATTCGTACAAATGGATACATTCATGTGAATGAATTAGAATGGATCGTACGAATGAGTAAGAATGGATCGTACGAATGAAATAGAATGGATTGCACGAATGAATTAGAATGGATCGTGTGAAAGAATTAGAATGGATTGTATGAATGAATTAGAATGGATCGTACGAATGAATTAGAATGGATCGTACTAGGATCCATTCTAATTCATTCGTACAATCTATTCTATTTCATTCGTACGATCCATTCTTACTCATTCGTATGATCCATTCTAATTCATTCGGACGAATGTATCCATTCTAATTTATTCGTACGATCCATTCTAATTCATTCGTACGATCCATTCTAATTCATTCGTATGATCCATTCTAATTCATTCGTACGATCCATTCTTACACATTCGTATGATCGATTCTAATTCATTCGTTCGATCCATTCTAATTCATTCGTACGATCGATTCTAATTCATTCGCACAATCCATTCTAATTCATTCGCACGATCCATTCTAATTCATTCGTATGATCCATTCTAATTAATTCGTATAATCAATTCTAATTCACTCATACGATCCATTCTAATACATTCATACGATCCATTCTAATTCATTTGCACGAATATATCCATTCTAATTCCTTCGTACGATCCATTCTAATTCATTCGTACGATCTATTCTAATTCATTCGTACGATCCCTTCTAATTCATTCGTATGATCCATTAATTCCTTCGTACGATCCATTATAATTCATTCGTAAGATCCATTCTAATTCATTCGTACAATCTATTCTAATTCATTCGTACGAATGGATACATTCATGTGAATGAATTAGAATGGATCGTACGAATGAATAAGAATGGATCGTACGAATAAAATAGAATGGATTGCACGAATGGATTAGAATGGATCGTACGAATGAATTAGAATGGATCGTGTGAAAGCATTAGAATGGATTGTATGAATGAATTAGAATGGATCGTACGAATGAATTAGAATGGATCGTACTAGGATCCATTCTAATTCATTCGTACAATCTATTCTATTTCATTCGTACGATCCATTCTTACTCATTCGTATGATCCATTCTAATTCATTCGGACGAATGCATCCATTCTAATTTATTCGTACGATCCATTCTAATTCATTCGTACGATCCATTCTAATTCATTCGTACGATCCATTCTTACTCATTCGTATGATCGATTCTAATTCATTCGTACGATCCATTCTAATTCATTCGTACGATCGATTCTAATTCATTCGCACTATCCATTCTAATTCATTCATACGATCCATTCTAATTCATTCGGATGATCCATTCTAATTTATTCGTTCAAATATATCCATTCTAATTCATTCGCACGATCCATTCTAATTCATTCGCACGATCCATTCTAATTCATTCGCACGAATGTATCCATTCTAATTCATTTGCACGATCTATTCTATGATCCATTCTAATTCATTCGTACGATCCATTCTATGATCCATTCTAATTCATTCGTATATTCCATTCTAATTCATTAGCACGATACATGCTAATGAATTAGAATGGATCGTACGATCCAATCTAATTCATTCATACGATCCAATCTTACTCATTCGTATGATCCATTCTAATTCAATCGTACAATCCATTCTAATTCCTTCGTACGATCCATTCTAATTCATTCGTACGATCCATTCTAATTCCTTCGTACGATCCATTCTAATTCATTCGTACGATCCATTCTAATTCATTCGCGCAATCTATTCTAATTCATTCGTACGATCCATTCTAATTCATTCGTACGATCCATTCTAATTCATTCATACAATCCATTCTAATTTATTCGCATGAATGTATCCATTCTAATTCATTCGTACGATCCATTCTAATTCATTCGCACAATCTATTCTAATTCATTCATACGATCCATTCTAATTCATTCGCACGAATGTATCCATTCTATTTCATTCGTACGATCCATTCTAATTCCTTCGTACGATCCATTCTAATTCATTCGTACGATCCATTCTAATTCCTTCGTACGATCCATTCTAATTCATTCGTACGATCCATTCTAATTCATTCATACGATCCATTCTAATTCATTCGTACGATCCATTCTAATTCATTCATACAATCCATTCTAATTTATTCGCACGAATGTATCCATTCTAATTCATTCGTACGATCCATTCTAATTCATTCGCACAATCTATTCTAATTCATTCATACGATCCATTCTAATTCATTCGCACGAATGTATCCATTCTAATTCATTCATACGATCCATTCTACTTCATTCGTACTATCCGTTCTAATTCACTCATACGATCCATTCTAATTCATTCATACGATCCATTCTAATTCATTTGCACGAATATATCCATTCTAATTCATTCGTACGATCCATTATAATTCTTTCGTATGATCCATTCTAATTCCTTCGTACGATCCATTCTAATTCATTCGCACGAATGTATCCATTCTAATTCATTCGTACGATCCATTCTAATTCATTCGTACGATCCATTCTAATTCATTCGTAAGATCCATTCTAATTCATTCGTACGATCCATTCTAATTCATTCATACGGTCCATTGTAATTCATTCGCACGAATGTATCCATTCTAGTTCATTCGTACGATCCATTCTAATCCATTCGTACGATCCATTCTAATTCATTCGTACGATCCATTCTAATTCATTTGCTCGAATGTATCCATTCTAATCCATTCGTACGATCCATTCTAATTTATTCGTATGAATGTAACCATTCTAATTCATTCATTTGATCCATTCTAATTCATTCGTACGATCCATTCTAATTCATTCGTCCGTTCCATTCTAATTCATTCGCACGAATGTATCCATTATAATTCATTCGTACGATATATTCTAATTCATTCGTAAGATCCATTCTAATTCATTCGTACGATCCATTCTAATTCATTCGTACGATCCATTCTAATTCATTCGCACGAATGTATCCATTCTAGTTCATTCGTACGATCCATTCTAATTCATTCGTAAGATCCATTCTAATTCATTCATACGATCCATTCTAATTTATTAATATGATCTATTCTAATTCATTCGTACAATCCATTCTAATTCATATGCACAAAGGTATGCATTCTAATCCATTCGTAGGATCCATTCTAATCCATTCGTACGATCCATTCTAATTCATTAGTACGATCCACTCTAATACATTCGCTCGAATGTATCCATTCTTATCCATTCGTACGATCCATTCTAATCCATTCGTACGATCCATTCTAATTCATTCGCATGAATGTAACCATTCTAATTCATTCATTTGATCCATTCTAATTCATTCGTTCGATCCATTCTAATTCATTCGTCCGATCCATTCTAATTCATTCGCACGAATGTATCCATTCGAATTGATTCGTATGATCCATTCTAATTCATTCGTACGATCCATTCTAATTCATTCGTACGATCCATTCTAATTCATTCGGAAGATCCATTCTAATTCATTCGCACGAATGTATACATTCTAGTTCATTCGTACGATCCATTCTAATTCATTCGTACGATCCATTCTAATTCATTCGCACGATCCATTCTAATTCATTCGTACGATCAATTCTAATTCATTCGAACGAATGTATCCATTCTAATTCATTCATACGATCCATTCTAATTCATTCGTACGATCCATTCTAATTCACTCATACGATCCATTCTAATACATTCATACGATCCAATCTAATTCATTTGCACGAATATATCCATTCTAATTCATTCGTACGATCCATTCTAATTCCTTCGTACGATCCATTCTAATTCATTCGTACGATCCATTCTAATTCATTCGCACAAATGTATCCATTTTAATTCATTCGTATGATCCATTCTAATTCATTCGCACGATCCATTCTAATTCATTCGTACGATCCATTCTAATTCTTTCACACGATCCATTCTAATCCATTCCTACGATCCATTCTAATTCATTCGCATGAATGTAACCATTCTAATTCATTCATTTGATCCATTCTAATTCATTCGTACGATCCATTCTAATTCATTCGTCCGATCCATTCTAATTCATTCGCACGAATGTATCCATTCTAATTCATTCGTACGATCCATTCTAATTCATTCGTACGATCCATTCTAATTCATTCGTACGATCTATTCTAATTCATTCGTACGATCCATTCTAATTCATTCGTACGATCCATTCTAATTCATTCATACGATCCATTCTCATTCATTCATACGATCCATTCTAATTCATTCGCACAAATGTATCCATTCTAATTCATTCGTACGATCCATTCTAATTCATTCGCATGATCCATTCTAATTCATTCGCACGATCTTTTCTTATTCATTCGCATAATCCATTCTAATTCATTCGCACGATCCATTCTAATTCATTCGTATGATCCATTCTAATTAATTCGTATAATCAATTCAAATTCACTCATACGATCCATTCTAATACATTCATACGATCCATTCTAATTCATTTGCACGAATATATCCATTCTAATTCCTTCGTACGATCCATTCTAATTCATTCGTACGATCTATTCTAATTCATTCGTACGATCCATTCTAATTCATTCGTACGATCCATTAATTCCTTCGTACGATCCATTCTAATTCATTCGTACGATCCATTCTAATTCATTCGTACAATCTATTCTAATTCATTCGTACGAATGGATACATTCATGTGAATGAATTAGAATGGATCGTACGAATGAGTAAGAATGGATCGTACGAATTAAATAGAACGAATTGCACGAATGAATTAGAATGGATCGTACGAATGAATTAGAATGGATCGTGTGAAAGAATTAGAATGGATTGTATGAATGAATTAGAATGGATCGTACGAATGAATTAGAATGGATCGTACTAGGATCCATTCTAATTCATTCGTACAATCTATTCTATTTCATTCGTACGATCCATTCTTACTCATTCGTATGATTCATTCTAATTCATTCGGACGAATGTATCCATTCTAATTTATTCGTACGATCCATTCTAATTCATTCGTACGATCCATTCTAATTCATTTGTACGATCCATTCTTACTCATTCGTATGATCGATTCTAATTCATTCGTACGATCCATTCTAATTCATTCATACGATCGATTTTAATTCATTCGCACTATCCATTCTAATTCATTCGTACGATCCATTCTAATTCATTCGTATGATCCATTCTAATTTATTCGTTCAAATATATCCATTCTAATTCATTCGTATGATCCATTCTAATTCATTCACACGATCCATTCTAATTCATTCGCACGAATGTATCCATTCCAATTCATTTGCACGATCTATTCTAATTCATTCCTATGATCTATTCTAATTCATTCGTACGATCCATTCTACGATCCATTCTAATTCATTCGTATATTCCATTCTAATTCATTAGCACGATCCATGCTAATGAATTAGAATGGATCGTACGATCCAATCTAATTCATTCATACGATCCATTCTTACTCATTCGTATGGTCCATTCTAATTCAATCATACGATCCATTCTAATTCCTTCGTACGATCCATTCTAATTCATTCGTACGATCCATTCTAATTCCTTCGTACGATCCATTCTAATTCATTCGTACGATCCATTCTAATTCATTCACGCAATCTATTCTAATTCATTCGTACGATCCATTCTAATTCATTTGTACGATCCATTCTAATTCATTCATACAATCCATTCTAATTTATTCGCATGAATGTATCCATTCTAATTCATTCGTACGATCCATTCTAATTCATTCGCACAATCTATTCTAATTCATTCATACGATCCATTCTAACTCATTCGCACGAATGTATCCATTCTAATTCATTCGTACGATCCATTCTAATTCCTTCGTACGATCCATTCTAATTCATTCGTACGATCCATTCTAATTCCTTCGTAAGATCCATTCTAATTCATTCGTACGATCCATTCTAATTCATTCATATGATCCATTCTAATTCATTCGTACGATCCATTCTAATTCATTCATACAATCCACTCTAATTTATTCGCACGAATGTATCCATTCTAATTCATTCGTACGATCCATTCTAATTCATTCGCACAATCTATTCTAATTCATTCATACGATCCATTCTAATTCATTCGCACGAATGTATCCATTCTAATTCATTCATACAATCCATTCTACTTTATTTGTACTATCTGTTCTAATTCACTCATACGATCCATTCTAATTCATTCATACGATCCATTCTAATTCATTTGCATGAATATATCCATTCTAATTCATTCGTACGATCCATTCTAATTCTTTCGTACGATCCATTCTAATTCCTTCGTACGATCCATTCTAATTCATTTGCACGAATGTATCCATTCTAATTCATTCGTACGATCCATTCTAATTTATTCGTAAGATCCATTCTAATTCATTCGTACGATCCATTCTAATTCATTCGTACGATCCATTCTAATTCATTCGCACGAATGTATCCATTCTAGTTCATTCGTACGATCCATTCTAATCCATTCGTACGATCCATTCTAATTCATTCGTACGATCCATTCTAATTCATTTGCTCGAATGTATCCATTCTAATCCATTCGTACGATCCATTCTAATTCATTCGCATGAATGTAACCATTCTAATTCATTCATTTGATCCATTATAATTCATTCGTACAATCCATTCTAATTCATTCGTCCGTTCCATTCTAATTCATTCGCACGAATGTATCCATTATAATTCATTCGTACGATCCATTCTAATTCATTCGTACGATCCATTCTAATTCATTCGTAAGATCCATTCTAATTCATTCGTACGATCCATTCTAATTCATTCGTACGATCCATTCTAATTCATTCGCACGAATGTATCCATTCTAGTTCATTCGTACGATCCATTCTAATTCATTCTTAAAATCCATTCTAATTCATTCGCACGAATGTATCCATTCTAGTTCATTCGTACGATCCATTCTAATTCATTCTTAAAATCCATTCTAATTCATTCGTACGATCCATTCTAATTCATTAATATGATCTATTCTAATTCATTCGTACAATCCATTCTAATTCATATGCACAAAGGTATGCATTCTAATCCATTCGTAGGATCCATTCTAATCCATTCGTACGATCCATTCTAATTCATTCGTACGATCCATTCTAATACATTCGCTCGAATGTATCCATTCTAATCCATTCGTACGATCCATTCTAATCCATTCGTACGATCCATTCTAATTCATTCGCATGAATGTAACCATTCTAATTCATTCATTTGATCCATTCTAATTCATTCGTACGATCCATTCTAATTCATTCGTCCGATCCATTCTAATTAATTCGCACGAATGTATCCATTCTAATTCATTCGTACGATCCATTCTAATTCATTCGTACGATCCATTCTAATTCATTCGTAAGATCCATTCTAATTCATTCGTACGATCCATTCTAATTCATTCGGAAAATCCATTCTAATTCATTCGCACGAATGTATACATTCTAGTTCATTCGTACGATCCATTCTAATTCATTCGTACGATCAATTCTAATTCATTCGCACGATCCATTCTAATTCATTCGTACGATCAATTCTAATTCATTCGCACGAATGTATCCATTCTAATTCATTCGTACGATCCATTCTAATTCATTCGTATGATCCATTCTAATTCCTTCGTACGATCCATTCTAATTCCTTCGTACGATCCATTCTAATTCATTCGTACGAATGGATACATTCGTGTGAATGAATTAGAATGGATCGTACGAATGAGTAAGAATGGATCGTACGAATGAAATAGAATGGATTGCACGAATGAATTAGAATGAATCGTACGAATGAATTAGAATGGATCGTGTGAAAGAATTAGAATGGATTGTATGAATGAATTAGAATGGATCGTACGAATGAATTAGAATGGATACATTCGTCCGAATGAATTAGAATGGATCATACGAATGAGTAAGAATGGATCGTACGAATGAAATATAATAGATTGTACGAATGAATTAGAATGGATCCTACGAATGAATTAGAATGGATCGTGTGAAAGAATTAGAATGGATTGTACGAAGGAATTAGAATGGATCCTATGAATGAATTAGAATGGATCGTGCGAATGAATTAGAATGGATCGTACGAATGAATTAGAATGGATCGTACGAATTAATTAGAATGGATACATTCGTGCGAATGAATTAGAATGGATTGTATGAATGAATTAGAATGGATCGTGCGAATGAATAAGAATAGATCATACGAATGAATTAGAATGGATTAGAATGGATCGTACGAATGAATTAGAATGGATCATACGAATGAGTAAGAATGGATCATACGAATGAATTAGAATGGATCGTACGAATGAATTCGAATGGATCGTACGAATAAATTAGAATGGATACATTCGTCCGAATGAATTAGAATGGATCATACTAATGAGTAAGAATGGATCGTACGAATGAAATAGAATAGATTGTACGAATGAATTAGAATGGATCCTACGAATGAATTAGAATGGATCGTGCGAAAGAATTAGAATGGATTGTATGAATGAATTAGAATGGATCATATGAATGAATTAGAATGGATCGTGCGAATGAATTCGAATGGATCGTACGAATTCATTCTAATTCATTCATATAATCCATTCTAATTCTTTCACACGATCCATTCTAATTCATTCGTACGTTCCATTCTAATTCATTAGCACGATCCATGCTAATTCATTCGTTCGATCAATTCTAATTCATTAGCACGATCCATTCTAATTCATTCGTACGATCCATTCTAATTCATTCGCACGATCCATTCTAATTCATTCATAGGATCCATTCTAATTCATTCATACGATCTATTCTAATTCTTTCGCACGAATATATCCATTCTAATTCATTCGCACGAATGTATCCATTCTAATTCATTTGTACGATCCATTCTAATTCATTCGTATGATCCATTCGAATTCATTCGCACGATCCATTCTAATTCATTCATATGATCCATTCTAATTCATTCATACAATCCATTCTAATTCTTTCACACGATCCATTCTAATTCATTCGTACGATCCATTCTAATTCATTCGTACAATCCATTCTATTTCATTCGTACGATCCATTCTTACTCATTTGTATGATCCATTCTAATTCATTCGTATGATCCATTCTAATTCATTCGTACGATCCATTCTAATTCATTCGCACGAATGTATCCATTCTAGTTCATTCGTACGATCCATTCTAATTCATTCGTACGATCCATTCTAATTCAGGATCGTACGAATGAATTAGAATGGATACATTCGTGCGAATGAATTAGAATTGATCGTACAAATGAATTAGAATGGATCGTGCGAATGAATTAGAATGGATCGTACGAATGAATTAGAATGGATCGTACGTATGAACTAGAATGGATACATTCGTGCGAATGAATTAGAATGGATCGCACGAATGAATTAGAATGGATCGTACGAATGAATTAGAATGGATCTTACGAATGAATTAGAATGGATCGTACGAATGGATTAGAATGGATACATTCGAGCGAATGAATTAGAATGGATCGTACGAATGAATTAGAATGGATCGTACGAATGGATTAGAATGGATCCTACGAATGGATTAGAATGGATACCTTTGTGCATATGAATTAGAATGGATCGCACGAATGAATTAGAATGGATCATATGAATGAATTAGAATGGATCGTGCGAATGAATTCGAATGGATCGTACGAATTCATTCTAATTCATTCATACAATCCATTCTAATTCTTTCACACGATCCATTCTAATTCATTCGTACGTTCCATTCTAATTCATTAGCACGATCCATGCTAATTCATTCGTTCGATCAATTCTAATTCATTAGCACGATCCATTCTAATTCATTCGTACGATCCTTTCTAATTCATTCGCACGATCCATTCTAATTCATTCATAGGATCCATTCTAATTCATTCATACGATCTATTCTAATTCTTTCGCACGAATGTATCCATTCTAATTCATTCGCACGAATGTATCCATTCTAATTCATTCGTACGATCCATTCTGATTCATTCGTACGATCCATTCTAATTCATTCGTACGATCCATTCTAATTCATTCATACGATCTATTCTAATTCATTCATACAATCCATTCTAATTCTTTCACACGATCCATTCTATTTCATTCGTACGATCCATTCTAATTCATTCGCACAATCCATTCTATTTCATTCGTACGATCCATTCTAATTCATTCGCACAATCCATTCTATTTCATTCGTACGATCCATTCTTACTCATTGGTACGATCCATTCTAATTCATTCGCACGAATGTATCCATTCTAATTCATTCGTACGAATCCATTCTAATTCATTCTTAGGATCCATTCTAATTCATTCGTACAATCTATTCAATTTCATTCGTACGATCTATTCTTACTCATTCGTATGATCTATTCTAATTCATTCGGACGAATGTATCAATTCTAATTTATTCGTACGATCCATTCTAATTCATTCGTCCGATCCATTCTAATTCATTCACACGAATGTATCCATTCTAATTCATTCGTACGGTCCATTCTAATTCATTCGCACAATCCATTCTATTTCATTCGTACGATCCATTCTTACTCATTCGTATGATCCATTATGGATACATTCGTGCGAATGAATTAGAATGGATCATACGAATGTGTAAGAATGGATCGTACGAATGAAATAGAATGGATTGTGCTAATGAATTAGAATGGATCGTACGAATGAATTAGAATGGATCGTGTGAAAGAATTAGAATGGATTGTATGAATGAATTAGAATGGATCGTACGAATGAATTAGAATGGATCGTATGAGTGAATTAGAATGGATACGAAGGAATTAGAATGGATCGTACGAAGGAATTAGAATGGATCAGACGAATGAAATAGAATGGATCGTACGAAGAAATTAGAATGGATCGTACGAAAGAATTAGAATGGATCGTACGAATGAATTAGAATGGATATATTCATGCAAATGAATTAGAATGGATCGTATGAATGAATTAGAATGGATCGTATGAGTGAATTAGAACGGATAGTACGAATGAAGTAGAATGGATCGTATGAATGAATTAGAATCGATACATTCGTGCGAATGAATTAGAATGGATCGTATGAATGAATTAGAATAGATTGTGCGAATGAATTAGAATGGATCGTACGAATGAATTAGAATGGATACATTCGTGCGAATAAATTAGAATGGATTGTATGAATGAATTAGAATGGATCGTACGAATGAATTAGAATGGATCATACGAATGAATTAGAATAGAGTGCGCGAATAAATTAGAATGGATCGTACGAATGAATTAGAATGGATCGTACGAATGAATTAGAATGTACGTACGAATGAATTAGAATGGATCGTACGAAGGAATTAGAATGGATCGTACGAATGAATTAGAATGGATCGTATGATTGAATTAGAATGGATCATACGAATGAGTAAGAATGGATTATAATGGATCGTGCGAATGAATTAGAATGGATCGTACGAATAAATTAGAATGGATACATTCGTCCGAATGAATTAGAATGGATCATACGAATGAGTAAGAATGGATCGTACGATTGAAATAGAATAGATTGTACGAATGAATTAGAATGGATCCTACGAATGAATTAGAATGGATCGTGTGAAAGAATTAGAATGGATTGTACGAATGAATTAGAATGGATCAAATGAATGAATTAGAATGGTTACATTCATGCGAATGAATTAGAATGGATCGTACGAATGGATTAGAATAGATCGTACGAATGGATTAGAATGGATACATTCGAGCGAATGAATTAGAATGGATCGTATGAATGAATTAGAATGGATAGTACGAATGGATTAGAATGGATCCTATGAATGGATTAAAATGGATACCTTTGTGCATTTGAATTAGAATGGATCGTACGAATGAATTAGAATGGATCATATTAATGAATTAGAATGGATCGTACGAATGAATTAGAATGGATCGTACGAATGAATTAGAATGGATCGTACGAATGAATTAGAATGGATCGTGCAAATGAATTAGAATGGATCGTACGAATGAACTAGAATGGATACATTCGTGCGAATGAATTAGAATGGATCGTAAGAATGAATTAGAATGGTTTGTACGAATGAATTAGAATGGATCGTACGAATGAATTAGAATGGATCGTACGAATGAACTAGAATGGATACATTCATGCGAATGAATTAGAATGGATCGTACGAATGAATTAGAATGGATCGTACGAATGAATTAGAATTGATCTTACGAATGAATTAGAATGGATCGTACGAATGAATTAGAATGGATACATTCGTGCGAATGAATTAGAATGGATCGGACGAATGAATTAGATTGGATCGTACGATTGAATTAGAATGGATCAAATGAATGAATTATTATGGTTACATTCATGCGAATGAATTAGAATGGATCGTACGATTGGATTAGAATGGATCGTACGAATGGATTAGAATGGATACATTCGAGCGAATGAATTAGAATGGATCGTACGAATGAATTAGAATGGATCGTACGAATGGATTAGAATGGATCCTACGAATGGGTTAGAATGGATACCTTTGTGCATATGAATTAGAATGGATCGTACGAATGAATTAGAATGGATCATATTAATGAATTAGAATGGATCGTACGAATGAATTAGAATGGATACATTCGTGCATGATCCATTCTAATTCATTCGCACGAATGTATCCATTCTAATAAATTCGTACGATCCATTCTAATTCATTAATATGATCCATTCTAATTCATTCGTACGATCCATTCTAATTCATATGCACAAAGGTATCCATTCTAATTCATTCGTACGATCCATTCTAATTCAGGATCGTTCGAATGAATTAGAATGGATACATTCATGCGAATGAATTAGAATTGATCGTACGAATGAATTAGAATGGATCGTGCGAATGAATTAGAATGGATCGTACGAATGAATTAGAATCGATCGTACGAATGAACTAGAATGGATACATTCGTGCGAATGAATTAGAATGGATCGTACGAATGAATTAGAATGGATCGTACGAATGAATTAGAATGGATCTTACGAATGAATTAGAATGGATCGTACGAATAAATTAGAATGGATCGTACGAATGAATTAGAATGGATACATTCATGCGAATAAATTAGAATGGATCGGACGAATGAATTAGAATGGATCGTACGAATGAATTAGAATGGATCAAATGAATGAATTAGAATGGTTACATTCATGCGAATGAATTAGAATGAATCGTACGAATGGATTAGAATGGATCGTACGAATGGATTAGAATGGATACTTTCGAGCGAATAAATTAGAATGGATCGTATGAATGAATTAGAATGTATCGTACGAATGGATTAGAATGGATCCTATGAATGGATTAGAATGGATACCTTTGTGCATATGAATTAGAATGGATCGTACAAATGAATTAGAATGGATCATATTAATGAATTAGAATGGATCGTACGAATCAATTAGAATGGATACATTCGTGCGAATGAATTAGAATGGATCGTGCGAATCAATTAGACTGGATCGTGCGAATGAATAAGAATAGATCATACGAATAAATTAGAATGAATCGTACGAATTAATTAGAATGGATACATTCGTGCGAATGAATTAGAATGAATTGTATGAATGAATTAGAATGGATCGTACGAATGAATTAGAATGGATCATACGAATTAATTAGAATGGATCGTACGAATGAATTAGAATGGATCGTACGAATGAATTAGAATGGATACATTCGTGCGAATGAATTAGAATGGATTGTGCGAATGAATAAGAACAGATCATGCAAATGAATTGGAATGGATCGTACGAATGAATTAGAATGGATCGTGCGAATGAATTAGAATGGATCGTATGAATGAATTAGAATGGATACATTTGTGCGAATGAATTAGAATGGATCGTACGAATGAATTAGAATGGATCGTATGAATGAATTAGAATGGATCGTATGAATGAATTAGAATGGATCGTGCGAATGAATTAGAATGGATCGTACGAATGAATTAGAATGGATCGTATGAACGAACTAGAATGGATACATTCGTGTGAATGAATTAGAATGGATCGTACGAATGAATTAGAATGGATCGTACAAATGAATTAGAATGGATCTTACGAATGAATTAGAATGGATCATACGAATGAATTAGAATGGATCATACTAATGAATTAGAATGGATACATTCGTGCGAATGAATTAGAATGGATCGGACGAATGAATTAGAATGGATCGTACGAATGAATTAGAATGGATCGTACGAATGAATTAGAATGGATCGTACGAATAAATTAGAATGGATACATTCGTCCGAATGAATTAGAATGGATCATACGAATGAGTAAGAATGGATCGTACGAATGAAGTAGAATAGATTGTACGAATGAATTAGAATGGATCCTACGAATGAATTAGAATGGATCGTGTGAAAGAATTAGAATGGATTGTATGAATAAATTAGAATGGATCGTATGAATGAATTAGAATGGATCGTGCGAATGAATTCAAATGGATCGTACGAATTCATTCTAATTCATTCATACAATCCATTCTAATTCATTCGTACAATCTATTCTATTTCATTCGTACGATCCATTCTTACTCATTCGTATGATCTATTCTAATTCATTCGGACGAATGTATCCATTCTAATTTATTCATACGATCCATTCTAATTCATTCGTACGATCCATTCTAATTCATTCATAAGATCCATTCTAATTCATTCGTCCGATCCATTCTAATTCATTCGCACGAATGTATCCCTTCTAATTCATTCGTACGTTCCATTCTAATTCAGTAGTACGATCCATTCTAATTCCTTCGTACGATCCATTCTAATTCATTCGTACGATCTATTCTATTTCATTCGTACGATCCATTCTTACTCATTCGTACGATCCATTCTAATTCATTCATCCGATCCATTCTAATTCATTCGCACGAATGTATCCATTCTAATTCATTCTTACGATCCATTCTAATTCATTCGTACGATCCATTCTAATTACTTCATACGATCCATTCTAATTCATTCGTACGATCTATTCTAATTCATTCGTACGATCCATTCTAATTCATTCGTAAGATCCATTCTAATTCATTCGTACGATCCATTCTAATTTATTCGTACGATCTATTCTAATTCATTCGCACGAATGTATCCATTCTAGTTCATTCGTACGATCCATTCTAATTCATTCGTACGATCCATTCTAATCCATTCGTACGATCCATACTAATTCATTCATACGATCCATTCTAATTCTTTCACACGATCCATTCTAATTCATTCGTAGGATCCATTCTAATTCATTCGCACAATCTATTCTATTTGATTCCTACGATCCATTCTTACTCATTCGTATGATCCATTCTAATTCATTCGGACGAATGTATCCATTCTAATTCATTCGGACGAATGTATCCATTCTAATTTATTCGTACGATCTATTCTAATTCATTCGTACGATCCATTCTAATTCATTCGTACGATCCATTCTAATTCATTCGCATGAATGTATCCATTCTAGTTCATTCGTACGATCCATTCTAATTCATTCGTACGATCCATTCTAATTCATTCGTACAAACCATTCTAATTCATTCTTACGATCCATTCTAATTCATTCGCACGAATGTATCCATTCTAGTTCATTCGTACGATCCATTCTAATTCATTTGCACGATCCATTCTAATTCATTCGTACGATCCATTCTAATTCATTCATACGATCCATTCTAATTCATTCGTACGATCCATTCTAATTCATTAATATGATCCATTCTAATTCATTCGTACGATCCATTCTAATTCATATGCACAAAGGTATCCATTTTAATCCATTCATAGGATCCATTCTAATCCATTCGTACTATCCATTCTAATTCATTCATACGATCCATTCTAATTCATTCGCTCGAATGTATCCATTCCAATCCATTCGTACGATCCACTCTAATCCATTCGTACGATCCATTCTAATTCATTCGCATGAATGTAACCATTCTAATTCATTCATTTGATCCATTCTAATTCATTCGTACAATCCATTCTAATTCTTTCACACGATCCATTCTAATTCATTCGTAGGATCCATTCTAATTCATTCGTACAATCTATTCTATTTCAATCGTACGATCCATTCTTACTCATTCGTATGATCCATTCTAATTCATTCGGACGAATGTATCCATTCTAATTTATTCGTACGATCCATTCTAATTCATTCGCACGATCCATTATAATCCATTCTTACTCATTCGTATGATCCATTCTAATTCAATCGTACGATCCATTCTAATTCATTCGTACGATCCATTCTAATTCCTTCGTACGATCCATTCTAATTCATTCGTATGATCCATTCTAATTCATTCGTACGATCCATTCTAATTCATTCGTACGATCCATTCTAATTTATTCGCGCACTCTATTCTAATTCATTCGTATGATCCTTTCTAATTCATTCGTACGATCCATTCTAATTCATTCATACAATCCATTCTAATTTATTCGCACGAATGTATCCATTCTAATTCATTCGTACGATCCATTCTAATTCATTCGCACAATCTATTCTAATTCATTCATACGATCCATTCTAATTCATTCGCACGAATGTATCCATTCTAATTCATTCATACGATCCATTCTACTTCATTCGTACTATCCGTTCTAATTCACTCATACGATCCATTCTAATTCATTCATACGATCCATTCTAATTCATTTGCACGAATATATCCATTCTAATTCATTCGTACGATCCATTCTAATTCTTTCGTACGATCCATTCTAATTCCTTCGTACGATCCATTCTATTTCCTTCGTACGATCCATTCTAATTCATTCGTACGAATGGATACATTCGTGTGAATGAATTAGAATGGATCGTACAAATGAGTAAGAATGGATCGTACGAATGAAATAGAATGGATTGCACGAATGAATTAGAATGGATCGTACGAATGAATTAGAATGGATCGTGTGAAAGAATTAGAATGGATTGTATGAATGAATTAGAATGGATCGTACGAATGAATTAGAATGGATACATTTGTCCGAATGAATTAGAATGGATCATACGAATGAGTAAGAATGGATCGTACGAATGAAATATAATAGATTGTACGAATGAATTAGAATGGATCCTACGAATGAATTAGAATGGATCGTGTGAAAGAATTAGAATGGATTGTACGAAGGAATTAGAATGGATCCTATGAATGAATTAGAATGGATCGTGCGAATGAATTAGAATGGATCGTACGAATGAATTAGAATGGATCGTACGAATTAATTAGAATGGATACATTCGTGCGAATGAATTAGAATGGATTGTATGAATGAATTAGAATGGATCGTGCGAATGAATAAGAATAGATCATACGAATGAATTAGAATGGATCGTACGAATGAATTAGAATGGATTATACGAATGAGTAAGAATGGATCATACGAATGAATTAGAATGGATCGTACGAATGAATTCGAATGGATCGTACGAATAAATTAGAATGGATACATTCGTCCGAATGAATTAGAATGGATCATACTAATGAGTAAGAATGGATCGTACGAATGAAATATAATAGATTGTACGAATGAATTAGAATGGATCCTACGAATGAATTAGAATGGATCGTGCGAAAAAATTAGAATGGATTGTATGAATGAATTAGAATGGATCATATGAATGAATTAGAATGGATCGTGCGAATGAATTCGAATGGATCGTACGAATTCATTCTAATTCATTCATACAATCCATTCTAATTCTTTCACACGATCCATTCTAATTCATTCGTACGTACCATTCTAATTCATTAGCACGATCCATGCTAATTCATTCGTTCGATCAATTCTAATTCATTAGCACGATCCATTCTAATTCATTCGTACGATCCATTCTAATTCATTCGCAAGATCCATTCTAATTCATTCATAGGATCCATTCTAATTCATTCATACGATCTATTCTAATTCTTTTGCACAAATATATCCATTCTAATTCATTCGCACGAATGTATCCATTCTAATTCATTTGTACGATCCATTCTAATTCATTCGTACGATCCATTCGAATTCATTCGCACGATCCATTCTAATTCATTCATATGATCCATTCTAATTCCTTCATACAATCCATTCTAATTCTTTCACACGATCCATTCTAATTCATTCGTACAATCCATTCTAATTCATTCGTACAATCCATTCTATTTCATTCGTACGATCCATTCTTACTCATTTGTATGATCCATTCTAATTCATTCGTATGATCCATTCTAATTCATTCGTATGATCCATTCTAATTCATTCGCACGAATGTATCCATTCTAGTTCATTCGTACGATCCATTCTAATTCATTCGTACGATCCATTCTAATTCAGGATCGTATGAATGAATTAGAATGGATACATTCGTGCGAATGAATTAGAATTGATCGTACAAATGAATTAGAATGGATCGTGCGAATGAATTAGAATGGATCGTACGAATGAATTAGAATGGATCGTACGTATGAACTAGAATGGATACATTCGTGCGAATGAATTAGAATGGATCGTACGAATGAATTAGAATGGATCGTACGAATGAATTAGAATGGATCTTACGAATGGATTAGACTGGATCGTGCGAATGAATAAGAATGGATCATACGAATGAATTAGAATGGATCGTACGAATTAATTAGAATGGATACACTCGTGCGAATGAATTAGAATGGATTGTATGAATGAATTAGAATGGATCGTACGAATGAATTAGAATGGATCATACAAATTAATTAGAATGGATCATACGAATGAATTAGAATGGATCGTACGAATGAATTAGAATGGATCGTACGAATGAACTAGAATGGATCGTACGAATGAACTAGAATGGATACATTCGTGCGAATGAATTAGAATGGATCGTACGAATGAATTAGAATGGATCGTACGAATGAATTAGAATGGATCAAATGAATGAATTAGAATGGTTATATACATGCGAATGAATTAGAATGGATCGTACGAATGGATTAGAATGGATCGTACGAATGGATTAGAATGGATACATTGGTGTGAATGAATTAAAATGGATTGTTTGAATGAATTAGAATGGATCGTACGAATGAATTAGAATGGATCGTATGAGTGAATTAGAATGGATACGAAGGAATTAGAATGGATCGTACGAAGGAATTAGAATGGATCATACGAATGAAATAGAATAGATCGTACGAAGGAATTAGAATGGATCGTACGAAGGAATTAGAATGGATCGTACGAAGGAATTAGAATGGATCGTATGAATGAATTAGAATGGATATATTCGTGCAAATGAATTAGAATGGATCGTATGAATGAATTAGAATGGATCGTATGAGTTAATTAGAACGGATAGTACGAATAAAGTAGAATGGATCATATGAATGAATTAGAATGGATATATTCGTGCGAATGAATTAGAATGGATCGTATGAATGAATTAGAATAGATTGTGCGAATAAATTCGAATGGATCATACGAATGAATTAGAATGGATACATTCGTGCGAATAAATTAGAATGGATTGTATGAATGAATTAGAATGGATCGTACGAATGAATTAGAATGGATCGTACGAATGACTTAGAATAGATTGCGCGAATGAATTAGAATGGATCGTGCGAATTAAATAGAATGGATACAAATGAATTAGAATGGATCACACGAATGAATTAGAATGACGATCCATTCTTACTCATTTGTATGATCCATTCTAATTTATTCGCACGAATGAATTAGAATAGATCGTACGAATGAATTAGAATGGATCGTGTGAAAGAATTAGAATGGATTGTATGAATGAATTAGAATAGATCGTATGAATGAATTAGAATGGATCGTACGAATGAATTAGAATGGATTGTACGAATGAATTAGAATGGATCGTACGAATGAATTAGAATGGATACATTTGTGCGAATGAATTAGAATGGATACATTCGTGCGAAAGAATTAGAATAGATCGTATGAATGAATTAGAATTGATCATACGAATGAATTAGAATGGATCGTGCGAATGAATTAGAATGGATCGTACGAATGAATTAGAATGGATTGTGCAAATGAATTAGAATTGATCGAACGAATGAATTAGCATGGATCGTGCTAATGAATTAGAATGGAACGTACGAATGAATTAGAATGGATCGTGTGAAAGAATTAGAATGGATTGTATGAATGAATTAGAATGAATTCGTACGATCCATTCGAATTCATTCGCACGATCCATTCTAATTCATTCATACGATCCATTCTAATTCATTCATACAATCCATTCTAATTCTTTCACACGATCCATTCTAATTCATTCGTAGGATCCATTCTAATTCATTCGTACAATCTATTCTATTTCATTTGTACGATCCATTCTTACTCATTCGTATGATCCATTCTAATTATTTCGGACGAATGTATCCATTCTAATTTATTCGTACGATCCATTCTAATTCATTCGTACGATCCATTCTAATTCATTCGTACGATCCATTCTAATTCATTCGTCCGATCCATTCTAATTCATTCGCACGAATGTATCCATTCTAATTCATTCGTACGATCCATTCTAATTCATTCGTACGATCCATTCTAATTCATTCGTAAGATCCATTCTAATTCATTCGTACGATCCATTCTAATTCATTCGTACGATCCATTCTAATTCATTCGTACGATCCATTCTAATTCATTTGCATGATCCATTCTAATTCATTCGTACGATCCATTCTAATTCATTCATACGATCCATTCTAATTCATTCGTACGATCCATTCTAATTCATTCACACAAATGTATCCATTCTAATTCGTTCGTACGATCCATTCTAATTCATTCGCACGATCCATTCTAATTCATTTGTACGATCCATTCTAATTCTTTCACATGATCCATTCTAATTCATTCGTACGATCCATTCTAATTCATTCGCACGATCCATTCTAATTCATTCGTACGATCCATTCTAATTCATTCATACGATCCATTCTAATTCATTCGTATGATCCATTCTAATTCATTCGCACAAATGCATCCATTCTAATTCATTCATACGATCCATTCTAATTCATTCGCACGATCCATTCTAATTCATTCGTACGATCCATTCTAATTCATTCGCACGATCTGTTCTTATTCATTCGCACAATCCATTCTAATTCATTCGCACGAATGTATCCATTCTAATTCATTCGTACGATCCATTCTAATTCATTCGTACGATCCATTCTAATTCATTCATATGATCCATTCTAATTAACTCGTATGATCCATTCTAATTCATTCGTACGATCCATTCTAATTCATTCATACAATCCATTCTAATTCATTCGTACGATCCATTCTAATTCACTCATACGATCCATTCTAATATATTCATACGATCCATTCTAATTCATCTGCACGAATATATCCATTCTAATTCATTCGTACGATCCATTCTAATTCCTTCGTACGATCCATTCTAATTCATTCGTACGATCTATTCTAATTCATTCGTACGATCCATTCTAATTCATTCGCACGATCCATTCTAATTCATTCATAGGATCCATTCTAATTCATTCATATGATCTATTCTAATTCTTTCGCACGAATGTATCCATTCTAATTCATTCGCACGAATGTATCCATTCTAATTCATTCGTACGATCCATTCTAATTCATTCGTACGTTCCATTCTAATTCATTCGTACGATCCATTCTAATTCATTCATACGATCTATTCTAATTCATTCATACAATCTATTCTAATTCTTTCACACGATCCATTCTAATTCATTCGTACGATCCATTCTAATTCATTCGCACAATCCATTCTATTTTATTCGTGCGATCCATTCTTACTCATTGGTACGATCCATTCTAATTCATTCGCACGAATGTTTCCATTCTAATTCATTCGCACGAATCCATTCTAATTGATTCGTACAATCTATTCTATTTCATTCGTACGATCCATTCTAATTCATTCGGATGAATGTATCCATTCTAATTTATTCGTACGATCCATTCTAATTCATTCGTACGATCCATTCTAATTCATTCGTACGATCCATTCTAATTCATTCGTATGATCCATTCTAATTCATTCGTCCGATCCATTCTAATTCATTCGCACGAATGTATCCATTCTAATTCATTCGTACGATCCATTCTAATTCATTCGTATGATCCATTCTAATTCATTCGTAGGATCCATTCTAATTCATTCGTACGATCCATTCTAATTCATTCGTACGATCCATTCTAATTCATTTGCACGAATGTATCAATTCTAGTTCATCCGTACGATCCATTCTAATTCATTCGTACGATCCATTCTAATTCATTCGCACGATCCATTCTAATTCATTCGTACGATCCATTCTAATTCATTCATACGATCCATTCTAATTCATTCGTACGATCCATTCTAATTCATTCGCACAAATGTATCCATTTTAATTCATTCGTATGATCTATTCTAATTCATTCACACGATCCATTCTAATTCATTCGTACGATCCATTCTAAATCTTTTACACGATCCATTCTAATTCATTCGTACGATCCATTCTAATCCATTCGTACGATCCATTCTAATTCATTCGCATGAATGTAACCATTCTAATTCATTCATTTGATCCATTCTAATTCATTCGTCCGATCCATTCTAATTCATTCGTCCGGTCCATTCATATTCATTCGCACGAATGTATCCATTCTAATTCATTCGTACGATCCATTCTAATTCATTCGTACGATCCATTCTAATTCATTCGTACGATCTATTCTAATTCATTCGTACGATCCATTCTAATTCATTCGTACGATCCATTCTAATTCATTCATACGATCCATTCTCATTCATTCATACGATCCATTCTAATTCATTCGCACAAATGTATCCATTCTAATTCATTCGTACGATCCATTCTAATTCATTTGCACGATCCATTCTAATTCATTCGTACGATCCATTCTAATTCATTCGCACGATCTGTTCTTATTCATTCGCACAATCCATTCTAATTCATTCGCACGATCCATTCTAATTCATTCGTATGATCCATTCTAATTAATTTGTATAATCAATTCTAATTTACTCATACGATCCATTCTAATACATTCATACGATCCATTCTAATTCATTTGCATGAATATATCCATTCTAATTCCTTCGTACGATCCATTCTAATTCATTCGTACGATCTATTCTAATTCATTCGTACGATCCATTCTAATTCATTCGTATGATCCATTAATTCCTTCGTACGATCCATTCTAATTCATTCGTACGATCCATTCTAATTCATTCGTACGATCCATTCTAATTCATTCGTACAATCTATTCTAATTCATTCGTACAAATGGATACATTCATGTGAATGAATTAGAATGGATCGTACGAATGAGTAAGAATGGATCGTACGAATGAAATAGAATGGATTGCACGAATGAATTAGAATGGATCGTACAAATGAATTAGAATGGATCGTGTGAAGGAATTAAAATGGATTGTATGAATGAATTAGAATGGATCGTATGAATGAATTAGAATGGATCGTACTAGGATCCATTCTAATTCATTCGTACAATCTATTCTATTTCATTCGTACGATCCATTCTTACTCATTCGTATGATCCATTCTAATTCATTCGGACGAATGTATCCATTCTAATTTATTCGTACGATCCATTCTAATTCATTCGTACGATCCATTCTAATTCATTCGTACGATCCATTCTTACTCATTCGTATGATCGATTCTAATTCATTCGTACGATCCATTCTAATTCATTCGTACGATCGATTCTAATTCATTCGCACTATCCATTCTAATTCATTCGTACGATCCATTCTAATTCATTCGTATGATCCATTCTAATTTATTCGTTCAAATATATCTATTCTAATTCATTCGCACGATCCATTCTAATTCATTTGCACGATCCATTCTAATTCATTCGCACGAATGTATCCATTCTAATTCATTTGCACGATCTATTCTAATTCATTCCTATGATCTATTCTAATTCATTCGTACGATCCATTCTAATTCATTCTAATTCATTCGTACGATCCATTCTAATTCATTCGTATATTCCATTCTAATTCATTAGCACGATCCATGCTAATGAATTAGAATGGATCGTACGATCCAATCTAATTCATTCATACGATCCAATCTTACTCATTCGTATGATCCATTCTAATTCAATCGTACAATCCATTCTAATTCCTTCGTACGATCCATTCTAATTCATTCGTACGATCCATTCTAATTCCTTCGTATGATCCATTCTAATTCATTCGTACGATCCATTCTAATTCATTCGTGCAATCTATTCTAATTCATTCGTACGATCCATTCTAATTCATTCGTACGATCCATTCTAATTCATTCATACAATCCATTCTAATTTATTCGCATGAATGTATCCATTCTAATTCATTCGTATGATCCATTCTAATTCATTCGCACAATCTATTCTAATTCATTCATACGATCCATTCTAAGTCATTCGCACGAATGTATCCATTCTAATTCATTCGTACAATCCATTCTAATTCCTTCGTACGATCCATTCTAATTCATTCGTACGATCCATTCTAATTCCTTCGTACGATCCATTCTAATTCATTCGTACGATCCATTCTAATTCATTCGTACGATCCATTCTAATTCATTCGTACGATCCATTCTAATTCATTCATACGATCCATTCTAATTCATTCGCACGAATGTATCCATTCGAATTCGTTCATACGATCCATTCTACTTCATTCGTACTATCCGTTCTAATTCACTCATACGATCCATTCTAATTCATTCATACGATCCATTCTAATTCATTTGCACGAATATATCCATTCTAATTCATTCGTACGATCCATTCTAATTCTTTCGTACGATCCAGTCTAATTCCTTCGTACGATCCATTCTAATTCATTCGCACGAATGTATCCATTCTAATTCATTCGTACGATCCATTCTAATTCATTTGTACGATCCATTCTAATTCATTCGTATGATCTATTCTAATTAATTCGTACGATCCATTCTAATTCATTCGCATGAATGTATCCATTCTAGTTCATTCGTACGATCTATTCTAATCCATTCGTACGATCCATTCTAATTCATTCGTACGATCTATTCTAATTCATTTACTCGAATGTATCCATTCTAATCCATTCGTACGATCCATTCTAATTCATTCGTATGAATGTAACCATTCTAATTCATTCATTTGATCCATTCTAATTCATTCGTACGATCCATTCTAATTCATTCGTCCGTTCCATTCTAATTCATTCGCACGAATGTATCCATTATAATTCATTCGTACGATCCATTCTAATTCATTCGTACGATCCATTCTAATTCATTCGTAAGATCCATTCTAATTCATTCGTACGATCCATTCTAATTCATTCGTACGATCCATTCTAATTCATTCGCACGAATGTATCCATTCTAGTTCATTCGTACGATCCATTCTAATTCATTCGTAAGATCCATTCTAATTCATTCGTACGATCCATTCTAATTCATTAATATGATCTATTTTAATTCATTCGTACAATCCATTCTAATTCATATGCACAAAGGTATGCATTCTAATCCATTCGTAGGATCCATTCTAATCCATTCGTACGATCCATTCTAATTCATTCGTACGATCCATTCTAAAACATTCGCTCGAATGTATCCATTCTTATCCATTCGTACGATCCATTCTAATCCATTCGTACGATCCATTCTAATTCATTCGCATGAATGTAACCATTCTAATTCATTCATTTGATCCATTCTAATTCATTCGTATGATCCATTCTAATTCATTCGTCCGATCCATTCTAATTCATTCGCACGAATGTATCCATTCTAATTCATTCGTACGATCCATTCTAATTCATTCGTACGATCCATTCTAATTCATTCGTAAGATCCATTCTAATTCATTCGTACGATCCATTCTAATTCATTCGGAAGATCCATTCTAATTCATTCGCACGAATGTATACATTCTAGTTCATTCGTACGATCCATTCTAATTCATTCGTACCATCCATTCTAATTCATTCGCACGATCCATTCTAATTCATTCGTACGATCAATTCTAATTCATTCGCACGAATGTATCCATTCTAATTCATTCATACGATCCATTCTAATTCATTCGTACGATCCATTCTAATTCACTCATACGATCCATTCTAATACATTCATACGATCCATTCTAATTCATTTGCACGAATATATCCATTCTAATTCATTCGTACGATCCATTCTAATTCCTTCGTACGATCCATTCTAATTCATTCGTACGATCCATTCTAATTCATTCGCACAAATGTATCCATTTTAATTCATTCGTATGATCCATTCTAATTCATTCGCATGATCCATTCTAATTCATTCGTACGATCCATTCTAATTCTTTTACACGATCCATTCTAATTCATTCGTACGATCCATTCTAATCCATTCGTACGATCCATTCTAATTCATTCGCATGAATGTAACCATTCTAATTCATTCATTTGATCCATTCTAATTCATTCGTACGATCCATTCTAATTCATTCGTCCGATCCATTCTAGTTCATTCGCACGAATGTATCCATTCTAATTCATTCGTACGATCCATTCTAATTCATTCGTACGATCCATTCTAATTCATTCGTACGATCTATTCTAATTCATTCGTACGATCCATTCTAATTCATTCGTACGATCCATTCTAATTCATTCATACGATCCATTCTCATTCATTCATACGATCCATTTTAATTCATTCGCACAAATGTATCCATTCTAATTCATTCGTACGATCCATTCTAATTCATTCGCACGATCCATTTTAATTCATTCGTACGATCCATTCTAATTCATTCGCACGATCTGTTCTTATTCATTCGCACAATCCATTCTAATTCATTCGCACGATCCATTCTAATTCATTCGTATGATCCATTCTAATTAATTCGTATAATCAATTCTAATTCACTCATACGATCCATTCTATTACATTCGTACGATCCATTCTAATTCATTTGCACGAATATATCCATTCTAATTCCTTCGTACGATCCATTCTAATTCATTCGTACGATCTATTCTAATTCATTCGTACGATCCATTCTAATTCATTCGTACGATCCATTAATTCCTTCGTACGATCCATTCTAATTCATTCGTACGATCCATTCTAATTCATTCGTACAATCTGTTCTAATTCATTCGTACGAATGGATACATTCATGTGAATGAATTAGAATGGATCGTACGAATGAGTAAGAATGGATCGTACGAATTAAATAGAATGAATTGCACGAATGAATTAGAATGGATCGTACGAATGAATTAGAATGGATCGTGTGAAAGAATTAGAATGGATTGTATGAATGAATTAGAATGGATCATACGAATGAATTAGAATGGATCGTACTAGGATCCATTCTAATTCATTCGTACAATCTATTCTATTTCATTCGTACGATCCATTCTTACTCATTCGTATGATCCATTCTAATTCATTCGGACGAATGTATCCATTCTAATTTATTCGTACGATCCATTCTAATTCATTCGTACGATCCATTCTAATTCATTCGTACGATCCATTCTTACTCATTCGTATGATCGATTCTAATTCATTCGTACGATCCATTCTAATTCATTCGTACGATCGATTTTAATTCATTCGCACTATCCATTCTAATTCATTCGTACGATCCATTCTAATTCATTCGTATGATCCATTCTAATTTATTCGTTCAAATATATCCATTCTAATTCATTCGCACGAATGTATCCATTCTAATTCATTTGCACGATCTATTCTAGTTCATTCCTATGATCTATACTAATTCATTCGTACGATCCATTCTAATTCATTCTAATTCATTCGTACGATCCATTCTACGATCCATTCTAATTCATTCGTATATTCCATTCTAATTCATTAGCACGATCCATGCTAATGAATTAGAATGGATCGTACGATCCAATCTAATTCATTCATAGGATCCATTCTTACTCATTCGTATGATCCATTCTAATTCAATCGTACGATCCATTCTAATTCCTTCGTACGATCCATTCTAATTCATTCGTACGATCCATTCTAATTCCTTCGTACGATCCATTCTAATTCATTCGTACGATCCATTCTAATTCATTCGCGCAATCTATTCTAATTCATTTGTACGATCCATTCTAATTAATTCGTACGATCCATTCTAATTCATTCATACAATCCATTCTAATTTATTCGCATGAATGTATCCATTCTAATTCATTCGTACGATCCATTCTAATTCATTCGCACAATCTATTCTAATTCATTCATACGATCCATTCTAATTCATTCGCACGAATGTATCCATTCTAATTCATTCGTACGATCCATTCTAATTCCTTCGTACGATCCATTCTAATTCCTTCGTATGATCCATTCTAATTCATTCGTACGATCCATTCTAATTCATTCGTACGATCCATTCTAATTCATTCATACAATCCATTCTAATTTATTCGCACGAATGTATCCATTCTAATTCATTCGTACGATCCATTCTAATTCATTCGCACAATCTATTCTAATTCATTCGTACGATCCTATCTAATTCATTCGCACGAATGTATCCATTCTAATTCATTCATACGATCCATTCTACTTCATTTGTACTATCCGTTCTAATTCACTCATACGATCCATTCTAATTAATTCATACGATCCATTCTAATTCATTTGCACGAATATATCCATTGTAATTCATTCGTACGATCCATTCTAATTCTTTCGTACGATCCATTCTAATTTATTCGTACGATCCATTCTAATTCATTCGTACGATCCATTCTAATTCCTTCGTACGATCCATTCTAATTCATTCGTACGATCCATTCTAATTCATTCGTACAATCTATTCTAATTCATTCGTACGAATGGATACATTCGTGTGAATGAATTAGAATGGATACATTCATCCGAATGAATTAGAATGGATCATGCAAATGAGTAAGAATGGATCATACGAATGAAATAGAATAGATTGTACGAATGAATTAGAATGGATCCTTCGAATGAATTAGAATGGATCGTACGAATGAATTAGAATGGATCATACAAATGAGTAAGAATGGATCGTATGAATGAATTAGAATGGATCGTGCGAATGAATTCGAATGGATCGTACGAATTCATTCTAATTCATTCATACAATCCATTCTAATTCTTTCACACGATCCATTCTAAATCATTCGTACGTTCCATTCGAATTCATTAGTATGATCTATGCTAATTCATTCGTTCGATCAATTCTAATTCATTAGCACGATCCATTCTAATTCATTCGTACGATCCATTCTAATTCATTCACATGATCCATTCTAATTCATTCATAGGATCCATTCTAATTCATTCATACGATCTATTCTAATTCTTTCGCACGAATATATCCATTCTAATTCATTCGCACGAATGTATCCATTCTAATTCATTCGTACGATCCATTATAATTCATTCGCACGATCCATTCTAATTCATTCGCACGAATGTATCCATTCTAATTCATTCGTACGATCCTGAATTAGAATGGATCGTACGAATGAATTAGAATGGATACCTTTGTGCATATGAATTAGAATGGATCGTACGAATGAATTAGAATGGATCATATTAATGAATTAGAATGGATCGTACGAATGAATTAGAATGGATACATTCGTGCGAATGAATTAGAATGGATCGTGCGAATCCATTAGACAGGATCGTGCGAATGAATAAGAATGGATCATACGAATGAATTAGAATGGATCGTACGAATTAATTAGAATGGATACATTCATGCGAATGAATTAGAATGGATTGTATGAATGAATTAGAATGGATCGTACGAATGAATTAGAATGGATCATATGAATTAATTAGAATGGATCATACGAATGAATTAGAATGGATCGTACGAATGAATTAGAATGGATCGTACGAATGAACTAGAATGGATCGTACGAATGAACTAGAATGGATACATTCGTGCGAATGAATTAGAATGGATCGTACGAATGAATTAGAATGGATCGTATGAATGAATTAGAATGGATCAAATGAATGAATTAGAATGGTTACATATATGCGAATGAATTAGAATGGATCGTACGAATGGATTAGAATGGATCGTACGAATGGATTAGAATGGATACATTCGTGCGAATGAATTAGAATGGATTGTTTGAATGAATTAGAATGGATCGTACGAATGAATTAGAATGGATCGTATGAGTGAATTAGAATGGATACGAAGGAATTAGAATGGATCGTACGAAGGAATTAAAATGGATCATACGAATGAAATAAAATGGATCGTACGAAGGAATTAGAATGGATCGTACGAAGGAATTAGAATGGATCGTACGAAGGAATTAGAATGGATCGTATGAATGAATTAGAATGGATATATTCGTGCAAATGAATTAGAATGGATCGTATGAATGAATTAGAATGGATCGTATGAGTTAATTACAACGGATAGTACGAATGAAGTAGAATCGATCATATGAATGAATTAGAATGGATACATTCGTGCGAATGAATTAGAATGGATCGTATGAATGAATTAGAATAGATTGTGCGAATGAATTCGAATGGATCATACGAATGAATTAGAATGGATACATTCGTGCGAATAAATTAGACTGGATTGTATGAATGAATTAGAATGGATCGTACGAATGAATTAGAATGGATCGTACGAATGACTTAGAATAGATTGCGCGAATGAATTAGAATGGATCGTGCGAATGAAATAGAATGGATACAAATGAATTAGAATGGATCGTACGAATGAATTAGAATGGATCGTGTGAAAGAATTAGAATGGATTGTATGAATGAATTAGAATAGATCGTATGAATGAATTAGAATGGATCGTACGAATGAATTAGAATGGATCGTACGAATGAATTAGAATGGATCGTACGAATGAATTAGAATGGATACATTCGTGCGAATGAATTAGAATGGATACATTCGTGCGAAAGAATTAGAATAGATCGTATGAATAAATTAGAATTGATCATACGAATGAATTAGAATGGATCGTGCGAATGAATTAGAATGGATCGTACGAATGAATTAGAATGGATCGTGCTAATGAATTAGAATTGATCGAACGAATGAATTAGCATGGATCGTGCTAATGAATTAGAATGGAACGTATGAATGAATTAGAATGGATCGTGTGAAAGAATTAGAATGGATTGTATGAATGAATTAGAATGAATTCGTACGATCCATTCGAATTCATTCGCACGATCCATTCTAATTCATTCATACGATCCATTCTAATTCATTCATACAATCCATTCTAATTCTTTCACACGATCCATTCTAATTCATTCGTAGGATCCATTCTAATTCATTCGTACAATCTATTCTATTTCATTTGTACGATCCATTCTTACTCATTCGTATGATCCATTCTAATTCATTCGGACGAATGTATCCATTCTAATTTATTCGTACGATCCATTCTAATTCATTCGTACGATCCATTCTAATTCATTCGTACGATCCATTCTAATTCATTCGTCCGATCCATTCTAATTCATTCGCACGAATGTATCCATTTTAATTCATTCGTATGATCCATTCTAATTCATTCGTACGATCTATTCTAATTCATTCGTAAGATCCATTCTAATTCATTCGTACGATCCATTCTAATTCATTCGTACGATCCATTCTAATTCATTCGCACGAATGTATCCATTCTAGTTCATTCGTACGATCCATTCTAATTCATTCGTACGATCCATTCTAATTCATTCGCATGATCCATTCTAATTCATTCGTACGATCCATTCTAATTCATTCATACGATCCATTCTAATTCATTCGTACGATCCATTCTAATTCATTCACACAAATGTATCCATTCTAATTCGTTCGTACGATCCATTCTAATTCATTCGCACGATCCATTCTAATTCATTCGTACGATCCATTCTAATTCTTTCACATGATCCATTCTAATTCATTCGTACGATCCATTCTAATTCATTCGCACGATCCATTCTAATTCATTCGTACGATCCATTCTAATTCATTCATACGATCGATTCTAATTCATTCGTACGATCCATTCTAATTCATTCGCACAAATGTATCCATTCTAATTCATTCATACGATCCATTCTAATTCATTCGCACGATCCATTCTAATTCATTCGTACGATCCATTCTAATTCATTCGCACGATCTGTTCTTATTCATTCGCACAATCCATTCTAATTCATTCGCACGAATGTATCCATTCTAATTCATTCGTACGATCCATTCTAATTCATTCGTACGATCCATTCTAAATCATTCGTATGATCCATTCTAATTAATTCGTATGATCCATTCTAATTCATTCGTACGATCCATTCTAATTCATTCATACAATCCATTCTAATTCATTCGTACGATCCATTCTAATTCACTCATACGATCCATTCTAATATATTCATACGATCCATTCTAACTCACTTGCACGAATATATCCATTCTAATTCATTCGTACGATCCATTCTAATTCCTTCGTACGATCCATTCTAATTCATTCGTACGATCTATTTTAATTCATTCGTACGATCCATTCTAATTCATTCGCACGATCCATTCTAATTCATTCATAGGATCCATTCTAATTCATTCATACGATCTATTCTAATTCTTTCGCACGAATGTATCCATTCTAATTCATTCGCACAAATGTATCCATTCTAATTCATTCGTACGATCCATTCTAATTCATTCGTACGATCCATTCTAATTCATTCGTACGATCCATTCTAATTCATTCATACGATCTATTCTAATTCATTCATACAATCTATTCTAATTCTTTCACACGATTCAGTCTAATTCATTCGTACGATCCATTCTAATTCATTCGCACAATCCATTCTATTTTATTCGTGCGATCCATTCTTACTCATTGGTACGATCCATTCTAATTCATTCGCACGAATGTTTCCATTCTAATTCATTCGTACGAATCCATTCTAATTCATTCGTACAATCTATTCTATTTCATTCGTACGATCCATTCTTACTCATTCTTATGATCCATTCTAATTCATTCGGACGAATGTATCCATTCTAATTTATTCGTACGATCCATTCTAATTCATTCGTACGATCCATTCTAATTTATTCGTACGATCCATTCTAATTCATTCGTCCGATCCATTCTAATTAATTTGCACGAATGTATCCATTCTAATTCATTCGTACGATCCATTCTAATTCATTCGCACAATCTATTCTTAATCATTCGTACGAATGGATACATTCGTGTGAATGAATTAGAATGGATCGTACGAATGCCATTCTAATTCATTCGTAAGATCCATTCTAATTCATTCGTACGATCCATTCTAATTCATTCGTACGATCCATTCTAATTCATTCGCACGAATGTATCCATTCTAGTTCATTCGTACTATCCATTCTAATTTATTCGTATGATCCATTCTAATTCATTCGCATGATACATTCTAATTCATTCGTACGATCCATTCTAATTCATTCATACGATCCATTCTAATTCATTCGTACGATCCATTCTAATTCATTCGCACAAATGTATCCATTTTAATTCATTCGTATGATCCATTCTAATTCATTCGCACGATCCATTCTAATTCATTCGTACGATCCATTCTAATTCTTTCACACGATCCATTCTAATTCATTCGTACGATCCATTCTAATACATTCGTACGATCCATTCTAATTCATTCGCATGAATGTAACCATTCTAATTCATTCATTTGATCCATTCTAATTCATTCATCCGATCCATTCTAATTCATTCGTCCGATCCATTCTAATTCATTCGCACGAATGTATCTATTCTAATTCATTCGTACGATCCATTCTAATTCATTCGTACGATCCATTCTAATTCGTTCGTACGATCTATTCTAATTCATTCGTACGATCCATTCTAATTCATTCGTACGATCCATTCTAATTCATTCATACGATCCATTCTCATTCATTCATACGATCCATTCTAATTCATTCGCACAAATGTATCCATTCTAATTCATTCGCACGATCCATTCTAATTCATTCGCACGATCCATTCTAATTCATTCGTACGATCCATTCTAATTCATTCGCACGATCTGTTCTTATTCATTCGCACAATCCATTCTAATTCATTCGCACGATCCATTCTAATTCATTCGTATGATCCATTCTAATTAATTCGTATAATCAATTCTAATTCACTCATACGATCCATTCTAATACATTCATACGATCCATTCTAATTCATTTGCACGAATATATCCATTCTAATTCCTTCGTACGATCCATTCTAATTCATTCGTACGATCTATTCTAATTCATTCGTACGATCCATTCTAATTCATTCGTATGATCCATTAATTCCTTCGTACGATCCATTCTAATTCATTCGTACGATCCATTCTAATTCATTCGTACGATCCATTCTAATTCATTCGTACAATCTATTCTAATTCATTCGTACAAATGGATACATTCATGTGAATGAATTAGAATGGATCGTACGAATGAGTAAGAATGGATCGTACGAATGAAATAGAATGGATTGCACGAATGAATTAGAATGGATCGTGTGAAAGAATTAGAATGGATTGTATGAATGAATTAGAATGGATCGTACGAATGAATTAGAATGGATCGTACTAGGATCCATTCTAATTCATTCGTACAATCTATTCTATTTCATTCGTACGATCCATTCTTACTCATTCGTATGATCCATTCTAATTCATTCGGACGAATGTATCCATTCTAATTTATTCGTACGATCCATTCTAATTCATTCGTACGATCCATTCTAATTCATTCGTATGATCCATTCTAATTCATTCGTACGATCCATTCTTACACATTCGTATGATCGATTCTAATTCATTCGTTCGATCCATTCTAATTCATTCGTACGATCGATTCTAATTCATTCGCACAATCCATTCTAATTCATTCGCACGATCCATTCTAATTCATTCGTATGATCCATTCTAATTAATTCGTATAATCAATTCTAATTCACTCATACGATCCATTCTAATACATTCATACGATCCATTCTAATTCATTTGCACGAATATATCCATTCTAATTCCTTCGTACGATCCATTCTAATTCATTCGTACGATCTATTCTAATTCATTCGTACGATCCCTTCTAATTCATTCGTATGATCCATTAATTCCTTCGTACGATCCATTATAATTCATTCGTAAGATCCATTCTAATTCATTCGTACAATCTATTCTAATTCATTCGTACGAATGGATACATTCATGTGAATGAATTAGAATGGATCGTACGAATGAATAAGAATGGATCGTACGAATAAAATAGAATGGATTGCACGAATGGATTAGAATGGATCGTACGAATGAATTAGAATGGATCGTGTGAAAGAATTAGAATGGATTGTATGAATGAATTAGAATGGATCGTACGAATGAATTAGAATGGATCGTACTAGGATCCATTCTAATTCATTCGTACAATCTATTCTATTTCATTCGTACGATCCATTCTTACTCATTCGTATGATCCATTCTAATTCATTCGGACGAATGCATCCATTCTAATTTATTCGTACGATCCATTCTAATTCATTCGTACGATCCATTCTAATTCATTCGTACGATCCATTCTTACTCATTCGTATGATCGATTCTAATTCATTCGTACGATCCATTCTAATTCATTCGTACGATCGATTCTAATTCATTCGCACTATCCATTCTAATTCATTCGTACGATCCATTCTAATTCATTCGGATGATCCATTCTAATTTATTCGTTCAAATATATCCATTCTAATTCATTCGCACGATCCATTCTAATTCATTCGCACGATCCATTCTAATTCATTCGCACGAATGTATCCATTCTAATTCATTTGCACGATCTATTCTATGATCCATTCTAATTCATTCGTACGATCCATTCTATGATCCATTCTAATTCATTCGTATATTCCATTCTAATTCATTAGCACGATACATGCTAATGAATTAGAATGGATCGTACGATCCAATCTAATTCATTCATACGATCCAATCTTACTCATTCGTATGATCCATTCTAATTCAATCGTACAATCCATTCTAATTCCTTCGTACGATCCATTCTAATTCATTCGTACGATCCATTCTAATTCCTTCGTACGATCCATTCTAATTCATTCGTACGATCCATTCTAATTCATTCGCGCAATCTATTCTAATTCATTCGTACGATCCATTCTAATTCATTCGTACGATCCATTCTAATTCATTCATACAATCCATTCTAATTTATTCGCATGAATGTATCCATTCTAATTCATTCGTACGATCCATTCTATTTCATTCGCACAATCTATTCTAATTCATTCATACGATCCATTCTAATTCATTCGCACGAATGTATCCATTCTATTTCATTCGTACGATCCATTCTAATTCCTTCGTACGATCCATTCTAATTCATTCGTACGATCCATTCTAATTCCTTCGTACGATCCATTCTAATTCATTCGTACGATCCATTCTAATTCATTCGTACGATCCATTCTAATTCATTCGTACGATCCATTCTAATTCATTCATACAATCCATTCTAATTTATTCGCACGAATGTATCCATTCTAATTCATTCGTACGATCCATTCTAATTCATTCGCACAATCTATTCTAATTGATTCATACGATCCATTCTAATTCATTCGCACGAATGTATCCATTCTAATTCATTCATACGATCCATTCTACTTCATTCGTACTATCCGTTCTAATTCACTCATACGATCCATTCTAATTCATTCATACGATCCATTCTAATTCATTTGCACGAATATATCCATTCTAATTCATTCGTACGATCCATTATAATTCTTTCGTACGATCCATTCTAATTCCTTCGTACGATCCATTCTAATTCATTCGCACGAATGTATCCATTCTAATTCATTCGTACGATCCATTCTAATTCATTCGTACGATCCATTCTAATTCATTCGTAAGATCCATTCTAATTCATTCGTACGATCCATTCTAATTCATTCATACGGTCCATTGTAATTCATTCGCACGAATGTATCCATTCTAGTTCATTCGTACGATCCATTCTAATCCATTCGTACGATCCATTCTAATTCATTCGTACGATCCATTCTAATTCATTTGCTCGAATGTATCCATTCTAATCCATTCGTACGATCCATTCTAATTTATTCGTATGAATGTAACCATTCTAATTCATTCATTTGATCCATTCTAATTCATTCGTACGATCCATTCTAATTCATTCGTCCGTTCCATTCTAATTCATTCGCACGAATGTATCCATTATAATTCATTCGTACGATCCATTCTAATTCATTCGTAAGATCCATTCTAATTCATTCGTACGATCCATTCTAATTCATTCGTACGATCCATTCTAATTCATTCGCACGAATGTATCCATTCTAGTTCATTCGTACGATCCATTCTAATTCATTCGTAAGATCCATTCTAATTCATTCGTACGATCCATTCTAATTTATTAATATGATCTATTCTAATTCATTCGTACAATCCATTCTAATTCATATGCACAAAGGTATGCATTCTAATCCATTCGTAGGATCCATTCTAATCCATTCGTACGATCCATTCTAATTCATTAGTACGATCCACTCTAATACATTCGCTCGAATGTATCCATTCTTATCCATTCGTACGATCCATTCTAATCCATTCGTACGATCCATTCTAATTCATTCGCATGAATGTAACCATTCTAATTCATTCATTTGATCCATTCTAATTCATTCGTTCGATCCATTCTAATTCATTCGTCCGATCCATTCTAATTCATTCGCACGAATGTATCCATTCGAATTGATTCGTATGATCCATTCTAATTCATTCGTACGATCCATTCTAATTCATTCGTACGATCCATTCTAATTCATTCGGAAGATCCATTCTAATTCATTCGCACGAATGTATACATTCTAGTTCATTCGTACGATCCATTCTAATTCATTCGTACGATCCATTCTAATTCATTCGCACGATCCATTCTAATTCATTCGTACGATCAATTCTAATTCATTCGAACGAATGTATCCATTCTAATTCATTCATACGATCCATTCTAATTCATTCGTACGATCCATTCTAATTCACTCATACGATCCATTCTAATACATTCATACGATCCATTCTAATTCATTTGCACGAATATATCCATTCTAATTCATTCGTACGATCCATTCTAATTCCTTCGTACGATCCATTCTAATTCATTCGTACGATCCATTCTAATTCATTCGCACAAATGTATCCATTTTAATTCATTCGTATGATCCATTCTAATTCATTCGCACGATCCATTCTAATTCATTCGTACGATCCATTCTAATTCTTTCACACGATCCATTCTAATCCATTCCTACGATCCATTCTAATTCATTCGCATGAATGTAACCATTCTAATTCATTCATTTGATCCATTCTAATTCATTCGTACGATCCATTCTAATTCATTCGTCCGATCCATTCTAATTCATTCGCACGAATGTATCCATTCTAATTCATTCGTACGATCCATTCTAATTCATTCGTACGATCCATTCTAATTCATTCGTACGATCTATTCTAATTCATTCGTACGATCCATTCTAATTCATTCGTACGATCCATTCTAATTCATTCATACGATCCATTCTCATTCATTCATACGATCCATTCTAATTCATTCGCACAAATGTATCCATTCTAATTCATTCGTACGATCCATTCTAATTCATTCGCATGATCCATTCTAATTCATTCGCACGATCTTTTCTTATTCATTCGCATAATCCATTCTAATTCATTCGCACGATCCATTCTAATTCATTCGTATGATCCATTCTAATTAATTCGTATAATCAATTCAAATTCACTCATACGATCCATTCTAATACATTCATACGATCCATTCTAATTCATTTGCACGAATATATCCATTCTAATTCCTTCGTACGATCCATTCTAATTCATTCGTACGATCTATTCTAATTCATTCGTACGATCCATTCTAATTCATTCGTACGATCCATTAATTCCTTCGTACGATCCATTCTAATTCATTCGTACGATCCATTCTAATTCATTCGTACAATCTATTCTAATTCATTCGTACGAATGGATACATTCATGTGAATGAATTAGAATGGATCGTACGAATGAGTAAGAATGGATCGTACGAATTAAATAGAACGAATTGCACGAATGAATTAGAATGGATCGTACGAATGAATTAGAATGGATCGTGTGAAAGAATTATAATGGATTGTATGAATGAATTAGAATGGATCGTACGAATGAATTAGAATGGATCGTACTAGGATCCATTCTAATTCATTCGTACAATCTATTCTATTTCATTCGTACGATCCATTCTTACTCATTCGTATGATTCATTCTAATTCATTCGGATGAATGTATCCATTCTAATTTATTCGTACGATCCATTCTAATTCATTCGTACGATCCATTCTAATTCATTCGTACGATCCATTCTTACTCATTCGTATGATCGATTCTAATTCATTCGTACGATCCATTCTAATTCATTCATACGATCGATTTTAATTCATTCGCACTATCCATTCTAATTCATTCGTACGATCCATTCTAATTCATTCGTATGATCCATTCTAATTTATTCGTTCAAATATATCCATTCTAATTCATTCGTATGATCCATTCTAATTCATTCACACGATCCATTCTAATTCATTCGCACGAATGTATCCATTCCAATTCATTTGCACGATCTATTCTAATTCATTCCTATGATCTATTCTAATTCATTCGTACGATCCATTCTACGATCCATTCTAATTCATTCGTATATTCCATTCTAATTCATTAGCACGATCCATGCTAATGAATTAGAATGGATCGTACGATCCAATCTAATTCATTCATACGATCCATTCTTACTCATTCGTATGGTCCATTCTAATTCAATCATACGATCCATTCTAATTCCTTCGTACGATCCATTCTAATTCATTCGTACGATCCATTCTAATTCCTTCGTACGATCCATTCTAATTCATTCGTACGATCCATTCTAATTCATTCACGCAATCTATTCTAATTCATTCGTACGATCCATTCTAATTCATTTGTACGATCCATTCTAATTCATTCATACAATCCATTCTAATTTATTCGCATGAATGTATCCATTCTAATTCATTCGTACGATCCATTCTAATTCATTCGCACAATCTATTCTAATTCATTCATACGATCCATTCTAACTCATTCGCACGAATGTATCCATTCTAATTCATTCGTACGATCCATTCTAATTCCTTCGTACGATCCATTCTAATTCATTCGTACGATCCATTCTAATTCCTTCGTAAGATCCATTCTAATTCATTCGTACGATCCATTCTAATTCATTCATATGATCCATTCTAATTCATTCGTACGATCCATTCTAATTCATTCATACAATCCATTCTAATTTATTCGCACGAATGTATCCATTCTAATTCATTCGTACGATCCATTCTAATTCATTCGCACAATCTATTCTAATTCATTCATACGATCCATTCTAATTCATTCGCACGAATGTATCCATTCTAATTCATTCATACAATCCATTCTACTTTATTTGTACTATCTGTTCTAATTCACTCATACGATCCATTCTAATTCATTCATACGATCCATTCTAATTCATTTGCATGAATATATCCATTCTAATTCATTCGTACGATCCATTCTAATTCTTTCGTACGATCCATTCTAATTCCTTCGTACGATCCATTCTAATTCATTTGCACGAATGTATCCATTCTAATTCATTCGTACGATCCATTCTAATTTATTCGTAAGATCCATTCTAATTCATTCGTACGATCCATTCTAATTCATTCGTACGATCCATTCTAATTCATTCGCACGAATGTATCCATTCTAGTTCATTCGTACGATCCATTCTAATCCATTCGTACGATCCATTCTAATTCATTCGTACGATCCATTCTAATTCATTTGCTCGAATGTATCCATTCTAATCCATTCGTACGATCCATTCTAATTCATTCGCATGAATGTAACCATTCTAATTCATTCATTTGATCCATTATAATTCATTCGTACAATCCATTCTAATTCATTCGTCCGTTCCATTCTAATTCATTCGCAAGAATGTATCCATTATAATTCATTCGTACGATCCATTCTAATTCATTCGTACGATCCATTCTAATTCATTCGTAAGATCCATTCTAATTCATTCGTACGATCCATTCTAATTCATTCGTACGATCCATTCTAATTCATTCGCACGAATGTATCCATTCTAGTTCATTCGTACGATCCATTCTAATTCATTCTTAAAATCCATTCTAATTCATTCGCACGAATGTATCCATTCTAGTTCATTCGTACGATCCATTCTAATTCATTCTTAAAATCCATTCTAATTCATTCGTACGATCCATTCTAATTCATTAATATGATCTATTCTAATTCATTCGTACAATCCATTCTAATTCATATGCACAAAGGTATGCATTCTAATCCATTCGTAGGATCCATTCTAATCCATTCGTACGATCCATTCTAATTCATTCGTACGATCCATTCTAATACATTCGCTCGAATGTATCCATTCTAATCCATTCGTACGATCCATTCTAATCCATTCGTACGATCCATTCTAATTCATTCGCATGAATGTAACCATTCTAATTCATTCATTTGATCCATTCTAATTCATTCGTACGATCCATTCTAATTCATTCGTCCGATCCATTCTAATTAATTCGCACGAATGTATCCATTCTAATTCATTCGTACGATCCATTCTAATTCATTCGTACGATCCATTCTAATTCATTCGTAAGATCCATTCTAATTCATTCGTACGATCCATTCTAATTCATTCGGAAGATCCATTCTAATTCATTCGCACGAATGTATACATTCTAGTTCATTCGTACGATCCATTCTAATTCATTCGTACGATCAATTCTAATTCATTCGCACGATCCATTCTAATTCATTCGTACGATCAATTCTAATTCATTCGCACGAATGTATCCATTCTAATTCATTCGTACGATCCATTCTAATTCATTCGTATGATCCATTCTAATTCCTTCGTACGATCCATTCTAATTCCTTCGTACGATCCATTCTAATTCATTCGTACGAATGGATACATTCGTGTGAATGAATTAGAATGGATCGTACGAATGAGTAAGAATGGATCGTACGAATGAAATAGAATGGATTGCACGAATGAATTAGAATGAATCGTACGAATGAATTAGAATGGATCGTGTGAAAGAATTAGAATGGATTGTATGAATGAATTAGAATGGATCGTACGAATGAATTAGAATGGATACATTCGTCCGAATGAATTAGAATGGATCATACGAATGAGTAAGAATGGATCGTACGAATGAAATATAATAGATTGTACGAATGAATTAGAATGGATCCTACGAATGAATTAGAATGGATCGTGTGAAAGAATTAGAATGGATTGTACGAAGGAATTAGAATGGATCCTATGAATGAATTAGAATGGATCGTGCGAATGAATTAGAATGGATCGTACGAATGAATTACAATGGATCGTACGAATTAATTAGAATGGATACATTCGTGCGAATGAATTAGAATGGATTGTATGAATGAATTAGAATGGATCGTGCGAATGAATAAGAATAGATCATACGAATGAATTAGAATGGATTAGAATGGATCGTACGAATGAATTAGAATGGATCATACGAATGAGTAAGAATGGATCATACGAATGAATTAGAATGGATCGTACGAATGAATTCGAATGGATCGTACGAATAAATTAGAATGGATACATTCGTCCGAATGAATTAGAATGGATCATACTAATGAGTAAGAATGGATCGTACGAATGAAATAGAATAGATTGTACGAATGAATTAGAATGGATCCTACGAATGAATTAGAATGGATCGTGCGAAAGAATTAGAATGGATTGTATGAATGAATTAGAATGGATCATATGAATGAATTAGAATGGATCGTGCGAATGAATTCGAATGGATCGTACGAATTCATTCTAATTCATTCATATAATCCATTCTAATTCTTTCACACGATCCATTCTAATTCATTCGTACGTTCCATTCTAATTCATTAGCACGATCCATGCTAATTCATTCGTTCGATCAATTCTAATTCATTCGTACGATCCATTCTAATTCATTCGCACGATCCATTCTAATTCATTCATAGGATCCATTCTAATTCATTCATACGATCTATTCTAATTCTTTCGCACGAATATATCCATTCTAATTCATTCGCACGAATGTATCCATTCTAATTCATTTGTACGATCCATTCTAATTCATTCGTATGATCCATTCGAATTCATTCGCACGATCCATTCTAATTCATTCATATGATCCATTCTAATTCATTCATACAATCCATTCTAATTCTTTCACACGATCCATTCTAATTCATTCGTACGATCCATTCTAATTCATTCGTACAATCCATTCTATTTCATTCGTACGATCCATTCTTACTCATTTGTATGATCCATTCTAATTCATTCGTATGATCCATTCTAATTCATTCGTACGATCCATTCTAATTCATTCGCACGAATGTATCCATTCTAGTTCATTCGTACGATCCATTCTAATTCATTCGTACGATCCATTCTAATTCAGGATCGTACGAATGAATTAGAATGGATACATTCGTGCGAATGAATTAGAATTGATCGTACAAATGAATTAGAATGGATCGTGCGAATGAATTAGAATGGATCGTACGAATGAATTAGAATGGATCGTACGTATGAACTAGAATGGATACATTCGTGCGAATGAATTAGAATGGATCGCACGAATGAATTAGAATGGATCGTACGAATGAATTAGAATGGATCTTACGAATGAATTAGAATGGATCGTACGAATGGATTAGAATGGATACATTCGAGCGAATGAATTAGAATGGATCGTACGAATGAATTAGAATGGATCGTACGAATGGATTAGAATGGATCCTACGAATGGATTAGAATGGATACCTTTGTGCATATGAATTAGAATGGATCGCACGAATGAATTAGAATGGATCATATGAATGAATTAGAATGGATCGTGCGAATGAATTCGAATGGATCGTACGAATTCATTCTAATTCATTCATACAATCCATTCTAATTCTTTCACACGATCCATTCTAATTCATTCGTACGTTCCATTCTAATTCATTAGCACGATCCATGCTAATTCATTCGTTCGATCAATTCTAATTCATTAGCACGATCCATTCTAATTCATTCGTACGATCCTTTCTAATTCATTCGCACGATCCATTCTAATTCATTCATAGGATCCATTCTAATTCATTCATACGATCTATTCTAATTCTTTCGCACGAATGTATCCATTCTAATTCATTCGCACGAATGTATCCATTCTAATTCATTCGTACGATCCATTCTGATTCATTCGTACGATCCATTCTAATTCATTCGTACGATCCATTCTAATTCATTCATACGATCTATTCTAATTCATTCATACAATCCATTCTAATTCTTTCACACGATCCATTCTATTTCATTCGTACGATCCATTCTAATTCATTCGCACAATCCATTCTATTTCATTCGTACGATCCATTCTAATTCATTCGCACAATCCATTCTATTTCATTCGTACGATCCATTCTTACTCATTGGTACGATCCATTCTAATTCATTCGCACGAATGTATCCATTCTAATTCATTCGTACGAATCCATTCTAATTCATTCTTAGGATCCATTCTAATTCATTCGTACAATCTATTCAATTTCATTCGTACGATCTATTCTTACTCATTCGTATGATCTATTCTAATTCATTCGGACGAATGTATCCATTCTAATTTATTCGTACGATCCATTCTAATTCATTCGTCCGATCCATTCTAATTCATTCACACGAATGTATCCATTCTAATTCATTCGTACGGTCCATTCTAATTCATTCGCACAATCCATTCTATTTCATTCGTACGATCCATTCTTACTCATTCGTATGATCCATTATGGATACATTCGTGCGAATGAATTAGAATGGATCATACGAATGTGTAAGAATGGATCGTACGAATGAAATAGAATGGATTATGCTAATGAATTAGAATGGATCGTACGAATGAATTAGAATGGATCGTGTGAAAGAATTAGAATGGATTGTATGAATGAATTAGAATGGATCGTACGAATGAATTAGAATGGATCGTATGAGTGAATTAGAATGGATACGAAGGAATTAGAATGGATCGTACGAAGGAATTAGAATGGATCAGACGAATGAAATAGAATGGATCGTACGAAGGAATTAGAATGGATCGTACGAAAGAATTAGAATGGATCGTACGAATGAATTAGAATGGATATATTCATGCAAATGAATTAGAATGGATCGCATGAATGAATTAGAATGGATCGTATGAGTGAATTAGAACGGATAGTACGAATGAAGTAGAATGGATCGTATGAATGAATTAGAATCGATACATTCGTGCGAATGAATTAGAATGGATCGTATGAATGAATTAGAATAGATTGTGCGAATGAATTAGAATGGATCGTACGAATGAATTAGAATGGATACATTCGTGCGAATAAATTAGAATGGATTGTATGAATGAATTAGAATGGATCGTACGAATGAATTAGAATGGATCATACGAATGAATTAGAATAGAGTGCGCGAATAAATTAGAATGGATCGTACGAATGAATTAGAATGGATCGTACGAATGAATTAGAATGTACGTACGAATGAATTAGAATGGATCGTACGAAGGAATTAGAATGGATCGTACGAATGAATTAGAATGGATACATTCGTCCGAATGAATTAGAATGGATCATACGAATGAGTAAGAATGGATCGTACGATTGAAATAGAATAGATTGTACGAATGAATTAGAATGGATCCTACGAATGAATTAGAATGGATCGTGTGAAAGAATTAGAATGGATTGTACGAATGAATTAGAATGGATCAAATGAATGAATTAGAATGGTTACATTCATGCGAATGAATTAGAATGGATCGTACGAATGGATTAGAATGGATCGTACGAATGGATTAGAATGGATACATTCGAGCGAATGAATTAGAATGGATCGTATGAATGAATTAGAATGGATAGTACGAATGGATTAGAATGGATCCTATGAATGGATTAAAATGGATACCTTTGTGCATTTGAATTAGAATGGATCGTACGAATGAATTAGAATGGATCATATTAATGAATTAGAATGGATCGTACGAATGAATTAGAATGGATCGTATGAATGAATTAGAATGGATCGTACGAATGAATTAGAATGGATCGTGCAAATGAATTAGAATGGATCGTACGAATGAACTAGAATGGATACATTCGTGCGAATGAATTAGAATGGATCGTAAGAATGAATTAGAATGGTTTGTACGAATGAATTAGAATGGATCATACGAATGAATTAGAATGGATCGTACGAATGAACTAGAATGGATACATTCATGCGAATGAATTAGAATGGATCGTACGAATGAATTAGAATGGATCGTACGAATGAATTAGAATTGATCTTACGAATGAATTAGAATGGATCGTACGAATGAATTAGAATGGATACATTCGTGCGAATGAATTAGAATGGATCGGACGAATGAATTAGATTGGATCGTACGAATGAATTAGAATGGATCAAATGAATGAATTATTATGGTTACATTCATGCGAATGAATTAGAATGGATCGTACGATTGGATTAGAATGGATCGTACGAATGGATTAGAATGGATACATTCGAGCGAATGAATTAGAATGGATCGTACGAATGAATTAGAATGGATCGTACGAATGGATTAGAATGGATCCTACGAATGGGTTAGAATGGATACCTTTGTGCATATGAATTAGAATGGATCGTACGAATGAATTAGAATGGATCATATTAATGAATTAGAATGGATCGTACGAATGAATTAGAATGGATACATTCGTGCATGATCCATTCTAATTCATTCGCACGAATGTATCCATTCTAATAAATTCGTACGATCCATTCTAATTCATTAATATGATCCATTCTAATTCATTCGTACGATCCATTCTAATTCATATGCACAAAGGTATCCATTCTAATTCATTCGTACGATCCATTCTAATTCAGGATCGTTCGAATGAATTAGAATGGATACATTCATGCGAATGAATTAGAATTGATCGTACGAATGAATTAGAATGGATCGTGCGAATGAATTAGACTGGATCGTACGAATGAATTAGAATCGATCGTACGAATGAACTAGAATGGATACATTCGTGCGAATGAATTAGAATGGATCGTACGAATGAATTAGAATGGATCGTACGAATGAATTAGAATGGATCTTACGAATGAATTAGAATGGATCGTACGAATAAATTAGAATGGATCGTACGAATGAATTAGAATGGATACATTCATGCGAATAAATTAGAATGGATCGGACGAATGAATTAGAATGGATCGTACGAATGAATTAGAATGGATCAAATGAATGAATTAGAATGGTTACATTCATGCGAATGAATTAGAATGAATCGTACGAATGGATTAGAATGGATCGTACGAATGGATTAGAATGGATACTTTCGAGCGAATAAATTAGAATGGATCGTATGAATGAATTAGAATGTATCGTACGAATGGATTAGAATGGATCCTATGAATGGATTAGAATGGATACCTTTGTGCATATGAATTAGAATGGATCGTACAAATGAATTAGAATGGATCATATTAATGAATTAGAATGGATCGTACGAATCAATTAGAATGGATACATTCGTGCGAATGAATTAGAATGGATCGTGCGAATCAATTAGACTGGATCGTGCGAATGAATAAGAATAGATCATACGAATAAATTAGAATGAATCGTACGAATTAATTAGAATGGATACATTCGTGCGAATGAATTAGAATGAATTGTATGAATGAATTAGAATGGATCGTACGAATGAATTAGAATGGATCATACGAATTAATTAGAATGGATCGTACGAATGAATTAGAATGGATCGTACGAATGAATTAGAATGGATACATTCGTGCGAATGAATTAGAATGGATTGTGCGAATGAATAAGAACAGATCATGCAAATGAATTGGAATGGATCGTACGAATGAATTAGAATGGATCGTGCGAATGAATTAGAATGGATCGTATGAATGAATTAGAATGGATACATTTGTGCGAATGAATTAGAATGGATCGTACGAATGAATTAGAATGGATCGTATGAATGAATTAGAATGGATCGTATGAATGAATTAGAATGGATCGTGCGAATGAATTAGAATGGATCGTACGAATGAATTAGAATGGATCGTATGAACGAACTAGAATGGATACATTCGTGTGAATGAATTAGAATGGATCGTACGAATGAATTAGAATGGATCGTACAAATGAATTAGAATGGATCTTACGAATGAATTAGAATGGATCATACGAATGAATTAGAATGGATCATACTAATGAATTAGAATGGATACATTCGTGCGAATGAATTAGAATGGATCGGACGAATGAATTAGAATGGATCGTACGAATGAATTAGAATGGATCGTACGAATGAATTAGAATGGATCGTACGAATAAATTAGAATGGATACATTCGTCCGAATGAATTAGAATGGATCATACGAATGAGTAAGAATGGATCGTACGAATGAAGTAGAATAGATTGTACGAATGAATTAGAATGGATCCTACGAATGAATTAGAATGGATCGTGTGAAAGAATTAGAATGGATTGTATGAATAAATTAGAATGGATCGTATGAATGAATTAGAATGGATCGTGCGAATGAATTCAAATGGATCCTACGAATTCATTCTAATTCATTCATACAATCCATTCTAATTCATTCGTACAATCTATTCTATTTCATTCGTACGATCCATTCTTACTCATTCGTATGATCTATTCTAATTCATTCGGACGAATGTATCCATTCTAATTTATTCATACGATCCATTCTAATTCATTCGTACGATCCATTCTAATTCATTCATAAGATCCATTCTAATTCATTCGTCCGATCCATTCTAATTCATTCGCACGAATGTATCCCTTCTAATTCATTCGTACGTTCCATTCTAATTCAGTAGTACGATCCATTCTAATTCCTTCGTACGATCCATTCTAATTCATTCGTACGATCTATTCTATTTCATTCGTACGATCCATTCTTACTCATTCGTACGATCCATTCTAATTCATTCGTCCGATCCATTCTAATTCATTCGCACGAATGTATCCATTCTAATTCATTCTTACGATCCATTCTAATTCATTCGTACGATCCATTCTAATTACTTCATACGATCCATTCTAATTCATTCGTACGATCTATTCTAATTCATTCGTACGATCCATTCTAATTCATTCGTAAGATCCATTCTAATTCATTCGTACGATCCATTCTAATTTATTCGTACGATCTATTCTAATTCATTCGCACGAATGTATCCATTCTAGTTCATTCGTACGATCCATTCTAATTCATTCGTACGATCCATTCTAATCCATTCGTACGATCCATACTAATTCATTCATACGATCCATTCTAATTCTTTCACACGATCCATTCTAATTCATTCGTAGGATCCATTCTAATTCATTCGCACAATCTATTCTATTTGATTCCTACGATCCATTCTTACTCATTCGTATGATCCATTCTAATTCATTCGGACGAATGTATCCATTCTAATTCATTCGGACGAATGTATCCATTCTAATTTATTCGTACGATCTATTCTAATTCATTCGTACGATCCATTCTAATTCATTCGTACGATCCATTCTAATTCATTCGCATGAATGTATCCATTCTAGTTCATTCGTACGATCCATTCTAATTCATTCGTACGATCCATTCTAATTCATTCGTACAAACCATTCTAATTCATTCTTACGATCCATTCTAATTCATTCGCACGAATGTATCCATTCTAGTTCATTCGTACGATCCATTCTAATTCATTTGCACGATCCATTCTAATTCATTCGTACGATCCATTCTAATTCATTCATACGATCCATTCTAATTCATTCGTACGATCCATTCTAATTCATTAATATGATCCATTCTAATTCATTCGTACGATCCATTCTAATTCATATGCACAAAGGTATCCATTTTAATCCATTCATAGGATCCATTCTAATCCATTCGTACTATCCATTCTAATTCATTCATACGATCCATTCTAATTCATTCGCTCGAATGTATCCATTCCAATCCATTCGTACGATCCATTCTAATCCATTCGTACGATCCATTCTAATTCATTCGCATGAATGTAACCATTCTAATTCATTCATTTGATCCATTCTAATTCATTCGTACAATCCATTCTAATTCTTTCACACGATCCATTCTAATTCATTCGTAGGATCCATTCTAATTCATTCGTACAATCTATTCTATTTCAATCGTACGATCCATTCTTACTCATTCGTATGATCCATTCTAATTCATTCGGACGAATGTATCCATTCTAATTTATTCGTACGATCCATTCTAATTCATTCGCACGATCCATTATAATCCATTCTTACTCATTCGTATGATCCATTCTAATTCAATCGTACGATCCATTCTAATTCATTCGTACGATCCATTCTAATTCCTTCGTACGATCCATTCTAATTCATTCGTATGATCCATTCTAATTCATTCGTACGATCCATTCTAATTCATTCGTACGATCCATTCTAATTTATTCGCGCACTCTATTCTAATTCATTCGTATGATCCATTCTAATTCATTCGTACGATCCATTCTAATTCATTCATACAATCCATTCTAATTTATTCGCACGAATGTATCCATTCTAATTCATTCGTACGATCCATTCTAATTCATTCGCACAATCTATTCTAATTCATTCATACGATCCATTCTAATTCATTCGCACGAATGTATCCATTCTAATTCATTCATACGATCCATTCTACTTCATTCGTACTATCCGTTCTAATTCACTCATACGATCCATTCTAATTCATTCATACGATCCATTCTAATTCATTTGCACGAATATATCCATTCTAATTCATTCGTACGATCCATTCTAATTCTTTCGTACGATCCATTCTAATTCCTTCGTACGATCCATTCTATTTCCTTCGTACGATCCATTCTAATTCATTCGTACGAATGGATACATTCGTGTGAATGAATTAGAATGGATCGTACGAATGTGTAAGAATGGATCGTACGAATGAAATAGAATGGATTGCACGAATGAATTAGAATGGATCGTACGAATGAATTAGAATGGATCGTGTGAAAGAATTAGAATGGATTGTATGAATGAATTAGAATGGATCGTACGAATGAATTAGAATGGATACATTTGTCCGAATGAATTAGAATGGATCATACGAATGAGTAAGAATGGATCGTACGAATGAAATATAATAGATTGTACGAATGAATTAGAATGGATCCTACGAATGAATTAGAATGGATCGTGTGAAAGAATTAGAATGGATTGTACGAAGGAATTAGAATGGATCCTATGAATGAATTAGAATGGATCGTGCGAATGAATTAGAATGGATCGTACGAATGAATTAGAATGGATCGTACGAATTAATTAGAATGGATACATTCGTGCGAATGAATTAGAATGGATTGTATGAATGAATTAGAATGGATCGTGCGAATGAATAAGAATAGATCATACGAATGAATTAGAATGGATCGTACGAATGAATTAGAATGGATTATACGAATGAGTAAGAATGGATCATACGAATGAATTAGAATGGATCGTACGAATGAATTCGAATGGATCGTACGAATAAATTAGAATGGATACATTCGTCCGAATGAATTAGAATGGATCATACTAATGAGTAAGAATGGATCGTACGAATGAAATATAATAGATTGTACGAATGAATTAGAATGGATCCTACGAATGAATTAGAATGGATCGTGCGAAAAAATTAGAATGGATTGTATGAATGAATTAGAATGGATCATATGAATGAATTAGAATGGATCGTGCGAATGAATTCGAATGGATCGTACGAATTCATTCTAATTCATTCATACAATCCATTCTAATTCTTTCACACGATCCATTCTAATTCATTCGTACGTACCATTCTAATTCATTAGCACGATCCATGCTAATTCATTCGTTCGATCAATTCTAATTCATTAGCACGATCCATTCTAATTCATTCGTACGATCCATTCTAATTCATTCGCAAGATCCATTCTAATTCATTCATAGGATCCATTCTAATTCATTCATACGATCTATTCTAATTCTTTTGCACAAATATATCCATTCTAATTCATTCGCACGAATGTATCCATTCTAATTCATTTGTACGATCCATTCTAATTCATTCGTACGATCCATTCGAATTCATTCGCACGATCCATTCTAATTCATTCATATGATCCATTCTAATTCCTTCATACAATCCATTCTAATTCTTTCACACGATCCATTCTAATTCATTCGTACGATCCATTCTAATTCATTCGTACAATCCATTCTATTTCATTCGTACGATCCATTCTTACTCATTTGTATGATCCATTCTAATTCATTCGTATGATCCATTCTAATTCATTCGTATGATCCATTCTAATTCATTCGCACGAATGTATCCATTCTAGTTCATTCGTACGATCCATTCTAATTCATTCGTACGATCCATTCTAATTCAGGATCGTATGAATGAATTAGAATGGATACATTCGTGCGAATGAATTAGAATTGATCGTACAAATGAATTAGAATGGATCGTGCGAATGAATTAGAATGGATCGTACGAATGAATTAGAATGGATCGTACGTATGAACTAGAATGGATACATTCGTGCGAATGAATTAGAATGGATCGTATGAATGAATTAGAATGGATCGTACGAATGAATTAGAATGGATCTTACGAATAAATTAGAATGGATCGTACGAATGGATTAGAATGGATACATTCGAGCGAATGAATTAGAATGGATCGTACGAATGAATTAGAATGGATCGTACGAATGGATTAGAATGGATCCTACGAATGGATTAGAATGGATACCTTTGTGCATATGAATTAGAATGGATCGCACGAATGAATTAGAATGGATCATATGAATGAATTAGAATGGATCGTGCGAATGAATTCGAATGGATCGTACGAATTCATTCTAATTCATTCATACAATCCATTCTAATTCTTTCACACGATCCATTCTAATTCATTCGTACGTTCCATTCTAATTCATTAGCACGATCCATGCTAATTCATTCGTTCGATCAATTCTAATTCATTAGCACGATCCATTCTAATTCATTCGTACGATCCATTCTAATTCATTCGCACGATCCATTCTAATTCATTCATAGGATCCATTCTAATTCATTCATACGATCTATTCTAATTCTTTCGCACGAATGTATCCATTCTAATTCATTCGCACGAATGTATCCATTCTAATTCATTCGTACTATCCATTCTGATTCATTCGTACGATCCATTCTAATTCATTCGTACGATCCATTCTAATTCATTCATACGATCTATTCTAATTCATTCATACAATCCATTCTAATTCTTTCACACGATCCATTCTATTTCATTCGTACGATCCATTCTAATTCATTCGCACAATCCATTCTATTTCATTCGTACGATCCATTCTAATATATTCGCACAATCCATTCTATTTCATTCGTACGATCCATTCTTACTCATTGGTACGATCCATTCTAATTCATTCGCAAGAATGTATCCATTCTAATTCATTCGTACGAATCCATTCTAATTCATTCTTAGGATCCATTCTAATTCATTCGTACAATCTATTCTATTTCATTCATACGATCCATTCTTACTCATTCGTATGATCTATTCTAATTCATTCGGACGAATGTATCCATTCTAATTTATTCGTACGATCCATTCTAATTCATTCGTCCGATCCATTCTAATTCATTCACACGAATGTATCCATTCTAATTCATTCGTACGGTCCATTCTAATTCATTCGCACAATCCATTCTATTTCATTCGTACGATCCATTCTTACTCATTCGTATGATCCATTATGGATACATTCGTGCGAATGAATTAGAATGGATCATACGAATGTGTAAGAATGGATCGTACGAATGAAATAGAATGGATTGTGCGAATGAATTAGAATGGATCGTACGAATGAATTAGAATGGATCGTGTGAAAGAATTAGAATGGATTGTATGAATGAATTAGAATGGATCGTACGAATGAATTAGAATGGATCGTATGAGTGAATTAGAATGGATACGAAGGAATAATAATGGATCGTACGAAGGAATTAGAATGGATCAGACGAATGAAATAGAATGGATCGTACGAAGGAATTAGAATGGATCGTACGAAAGAATTAGAATGGATCGTACGAATGAATTAGAATGGATATATTCGTGCAAATGAATTAGAATGGATCGTATGAATGAATTAGAATGGATCGGATGAGTGAATTAGAACGGATAGTACGAATGAAGTAGAATGGATCGTATGAATGAATTAGAATGGATACATTCGTGCGAATGAATTAGAATGGATCGTATGAATGAATTAGAATAGATTGTGCGAATGAATTAGAATGGATCGTACGAATGTATTAGAATGGATACATTCGTGTGAATAAATTAGAATGGATTGTATGAATGAATTAGAATGGATCGTACGAATGAATTAGAATGGATCATACGAATGAATTAGAATAGAGTGCGCGAATAAATTAGAATGGATCATACGAATGAATTAGAATGGATCGTACGAATGAATTAGAATGGATCGTACGAATGAATTAGAATGGATCGTACGAAGGAATTAGAATGGATCGTACGAATGAATTAGAATGGATCGTACGATTGAATTAGAATGGATCATACGAATGAGTAAGAATGGATTATAATGGATCGTGCGAATGAATTAGAATGGATCGTACGAATAAATTAGAATGGATACATTCGTCCGAATGAATTAGAATGGATCATACGAATGAGTAAGAATGGATCGTACGATTGAAATAGAATAGATTGTACGAATGAATTAGAATGGATCCTACGAATGAATTAGAATGGATCGTGTGAAAGAATTAGAATGGATTGTACGAATGAATTAGAATGGATCAAATGAATGAATTAGAATGGTTACATTTATGCGAATGAATTAGAATGGATCGTACGAATGGATTAGAATGGATCGTACGAATGGATTAGAATGGATACATTCGAGCGAATGAATTAGAATGGATCGTATGAATGAATTAGAATGGATAGTACGAATGGATTAGAATGGATCCTATGAATGGATTAAAATGGATACCTTTGTGCATATGAATTAGAATGGATCGTACGAATGAATTAGAATGGGTCATATTAATGAATTAGAATGGATCGTACGAATGAATTAGAATGGATCGTATGAATGAATTAGAATGGATCGTACGAATGAATTAGAATGGATCGTGCAAATAAATTAGAATGGATCGTACGAATGAACTAGAATGGATACATTCGTGCGAATGAATTAGAATGGATCGTAAGAATGAATTAGAATGGTTCGTACGAATGAATTAGAATGGATCGTACGAATGAATTAGAATGGATCATACGAATGAACTAGAATGGATACATTCATGCGAATGAATTAGAATGGATCGTACGAATGAATTAGAATGGATCGTACGAATGAATTAGAATGGATCTTACGAATGAATTAAAATGGATCGTACGAATGAATTAGAATGGATACATTCGTGCGAATGAATTAGAATGGATCGGACGAATGAATTAGAATGGATCGTACGAATGAATTAGAATGGATCAAATGAATGAATTATTATGGTTACATTCATGCGAATGAATTAGAATGGATCATACGATTGGATTAGAATGGATCGTACGAATGGATTAGAATGGATACATTCGAGCGAATGAATTAGAATGGATCGTACGAATGAATTAGAATGGATCGTACGAATGGATTAGAATGGATCCTACGAATGGGTTAGAATGGATACCTTTGTGCATATGAATTAGAATTGATCGTACGAATGAATTAGAATGGATCATATTAATGAATTAGAATGGATCGTACGAATGAATTAGAATGGATACATTCGTGCATGATCCATTCTAATTAATTCGCACGAATGTATCCATTCTAATAAATTCGTACGATCCATTCTAATTCATTAATATGATCCATTCTAATTCATTCGTACGATCCATTCTAATTCATATGCACAAAGGTATCCATTCTAATTCATTCGTACGATCCATTCTAATTCAGGATCGTTCGAATGAATTAGAATGGATACATTCATGCGAATGAATTAGAATTGATCGTACGAATGAATTAGAATGGATCGTGCGAATGAATTAGAATGGATCGTACGAATGAATTAGAATCGATCGTACGAATGAACTAGAATAGATACATTCGTGCGAATGAATTAGAATGGATCGTACGAATGAATTAGAATGGATCTTACGAATTAATTAGAATGGATCGTACGAATAAATTAGAATGGATCGTACGAATGAATTAGAATGGATACATTCATGCGAATGAATTAGAATGGATCGGACAAATGAATTAGAATGGATCGTACGAATGAATTAGAATGGATCAAATGAATGAATTAGAATGGTTACATTCATGCGAATGAATTAGAATGGATCGGACGAATGGATTAGAATGGATCGTACGAATGGATTAGAATGGATACATTCGAGCGAATAAATTAGAATGGATCGTATGAATGAATTAGAATGGATCGTACGAATGGATTAGAATGGATCCTATGAATGGATTAGAATGGATACCTTTGTGCATATGAATTAGAATGGATCATACGAATGAATTAGAATGGATCATATTAACGAATTAGAATAGATCGTACGAATCAATTAGAATGGATACATTCGTGCGAATGAATTAGAATGGATCGTGCGAATCAATTAGACTGGATCGTGCGAATGAATAAGAATAGATCATACTAATAAATTAGAATGAATCGTACGAATTAATTAGAATGGATACATTCGTGCGAATGAATTAGAATGGATTGTATGAATGAATTAGAATGGATCGTACGAATGAATTAGAATGGATCATACGAATTAATTAGAATGGATCGTACGAATGAATTAGAATGGATCGTACGAATGAATTAGAATGGATACATTCGTGCGAATGAATTAGAATGGATTGTGCGAATGAATAAGAACAGATCATGCAAATGAATTAGAATGGATCGTACGAATGAATTAGAATGGATCGTTCGAATGAATTAGAATGGATCGTATGAATGAATTAGAATGGATACATTTGTGCGAATGAATTAGAATGGATCGTACGAATGAATTAGAATGGATCGTATGAATGAATTAGAATGGATCGTATGAATGAATTAGAATGGATCGTGCGAATGAATTAGAATGGATCGTACGAATGAATTAGAATGGATCGTACGAATGAACTAGAATGGATAAATTCGTGCGAATGAATTAGAATGGATCGTACGAATGAATTAGAATGGATCGTACAAATGAATTAGAATGGATCTTACGAATGAATTAGAATGGATCGTACGAATGAATTAGAATGGATCGTACTAATGAATTAGAATGGATACATTCGTGCGAATGAATTAGAATGGATCGGACGAATGAATTAGAATGGATCGTACGAATGAATTAGAATGGATCGTACGAATGAATTAGAATAGATCGTACGAATAAATTAGAATGGATACATTCGTCCGAATGAATTAGAATGGATCATACGAATGAGTAAGAATGGATCGTACGAATGAAGTAGAATAGATTGTACGAATGAATTAGAATGGATCCTACGAATGAATTAGAATGGATCGTGTGAAAGAATTAGAATGGATTGTATGAATAAATTAGAATGGATCGTATGAATGAATTAGAATGGATCGTGCGAATGAATTCAAATGGATCGTACGAATTCATTCTAATTCCTTCATACAATCCATTCTAATTCATTCGTACAATCTATTCTATTTCATTCGTACGATCCATTCTTACTCATTCGTATGATCTATTCTAATTCATTCGGACGAATGTATCCATTCTAATTTATTCATATGATCCATTCTAATTCATTCGTACGATCCATTCTAATTCATTCATAAGATCCATTCTAATTCATTCGTCCGATCCATTCTAATTCATTCGCACGAATGTATCCATTCTAATTCATTCGTACGATCCATTCTAATTCAGTCGTACGATCCATTCTAATTCCTTCGTACGATCCATTCTAATTCATTCGTACGATCTATTCTATTTCATTCGTACGATCCATTCTTACTCATTCGTACGATCCATTCTAATTCATTCGTCCAATCCATTCTAATTCATTCGCACGAATGTATCCATTCTAATTCATTCTTACGATCCATTCTAATTCATTCGTACGATCCATTCTAATTACTTCGTACGATCCATTCTAATTCATTCGTACGATCTAGTCTAATTCATTCGTACGATCCATTCTAATTCATTCGTAAGATCCATTCTAATTCATTCGTACGATCCATTCTAATTTATTCGTACGATCCATTCTAATCCATTCGCACGAATGTATCCATTCTAGTTCATTCGTACGATCCATTCTAATTCATTCGTACAATCCATTCTAATCCATTCGTACGATCCATACTAATTCATTCATATGATCCATTCTAATTCATTCATACGATCCATTCTAATTCTTTCACACGATCCATTCTAATTCATTCGTAGGATCCATTCTAATTCATTCGCACAATCTATTCTATTTCATTCGTACGATCCATTCTTACTCATTCGTATGATCCATTCTAATTCATTCGGACGAATGTATCCATTCTAATTCATTCGGATGAATGTATCCATTCTAATTTATTCGTTCGATATATTCTAATTCATTCGTACGATCCATTCTAATTCATTCGTACGATCCATTCTTACTCATTCGTATGATCCATTCTAATTCATTCGTACGATCCATTCTAATTCATTCGTACGATCGATTCTAATTCATTCGCACTATCCATTCTAATTCATTCGTACGATCCATTCTAATTCATTCGTATGATCCATTCTAATTTATTCGTTCAAATATATCCATTCTAATTCATTCCGTACGATCCATTCTAATTCATTCGTACGATCCATTCTATATCATTCGTACGAATGTATCCATTCTAATTCATTCGTACGATCCATTCTAATTCATTCGTCATTCTAATTTATTCGTACGATCCATTCTAATTCATTCGTAAGATCCATTCTAATTCATTCGTACGATCCATTCTAATTCATTCGTACGATCCATTCTAATTCGTTCGCATGAATGTATCCATTCTAGTTCATTCGTACGATCCATTCTAATTCATTCGCACGATCCATTCTAATTCATTCGTACGATCAATTCTAATTCATTCGCACGAATGTATCCATTCTAATTCATTCGTACGATCCTGAATTAGAATGGATCGTACGAATGAATTAGAATGGATACCTTTGTGCATATGAATTAGAATGGATCATACGAATGAATTAGAATGGATCATATTAATGAATTAGAATGGATCGTACGAATGAATTAGAATAGATCGTATGAATGAATTAGAATGGATCGTACGAATGAATTAGAATGGATCGTACGAATGAATTAGAATGGATTGTATGAATGTATTAGAGTGGATACATTCGTGCGAATGAATTAGAATGGATACATTCGTGCGAAAGAATTAGAATAGATCATATGAATAAATTAGAATGGATCCTATGAATGAATTAGAATGGATCGTACCAATGAATTAGAATAGATCGTACGAATGAATTAAAATGGATCGTACGAAGGAATTAGAATGGATCGTACGAATGAATTAGAATGGATATATTCGTGCAAATGAATTAGAATGGATCGTATGAATGTGTTAGAATGGATCGTATGAGTGAATTAGAATGGATCGTACGAATGAATTAGAATGGATCTTACGAATGAATTAGAATGGATCGTACGAATGAATTAGAATGGATCGTACGAATGAATTAGAATGGATACATTCGTGTGAATGAATTAGAATGGATCGGACGAATGAATTAGAATGGATCGTATGAATGAATTAGAATGGATCGTACGAATGAATTAAAATGGTTCGTACAAATAAATTAGAATGGATACATTCGTCCGAATGAATTAGAATGGATCATACGAATGAGTAAGAATGGATCGTACGAATGAAATAGAATAGATTGTACGAATGAATTAGAATAGATTCGTACACATGAATTAGAATGGATACATTCGTGCGAATGAATTAGAATGGATCGTACCAATGAGTAAGAATGGATCGTACGAATGAAATAGAATGGATTGTGCGAATGAATTAGAATGGATCGTACGAATGAATTAGAATGGATCGTGTGAAAGAATTAGAAAGGATTGTATGAATAAATTAGAATAGATCGTATGAATGAATTAGAATGGATCGTACGAATGAATTAGAATGGATCGTACGAATGAATTAGAATGGATCGTACGAATGAATTAGAATAGATACATTCGTGCTAATGAATTAGAATGGATACATTCGTGCGAAAGAATTAGAATAGATCGTATGAATGAATTAGAATGGATCCTATGAATGAATTCGAATAGATCGTGCGAATGAATTAGAATGGATCGTACGAATGAATTAGAATGGATCGTACGAAGGAATTAGAATGGATCGTGCTAATGAATTAGAATCGATCGAACGAATGAATTAGCATGGATCGTGCTAATGAATTAGAATGGAACGTACGAATGAATTAGAATGGATCGTGTGAAAGAATTAGAATGAATTCGTACGATCCATTCGAATTCATTCGCACGATCCATTCTAATTCATTCATACGATCCATTCTAATTCATTCATACAATCCATTCTAATTCTTTTACACGATCCATTCTAATTCATTCGTAGGATCCATTCTAATTCATTCGTACAATCTATTCTATTTCATTCGTACGATCCATTCTTACTCATTCTTATGATCTATTCTAATTAATTCAGACGAATGTATCTATTCTAATTTATTCGTACGATCCATTCTAATTCATTCGTACGATCCATTCTAATTCATTCGTACGATCCATTCTTACTCATTCGTATGATCCATTCTAATTCATTCGTACGATCCATTCTAATTCATTCGTACGATCCATTCTAATTCATTCGCACAATCTATTCTAATTCATTCGTACGATCCATTCTAATTCATTCGTACGATCGTACGAATGAATTAGAATGGATCGTACGGAATGAATTAGAATGGATTGTATGAATGAATTAGAATGGATCATACAAATGAATTAGAATGGATCGTACGAATGAATTAGAATGATCGTACAAATGAATTAGAATGGATCGTACGAATGAATTAGAATGGATCGTACAAATGAATTAGAATTAGAATGATCGTGTGAAAGAATTAGAATGGATTATATGAATAAATTAGAATGAATTCGTACGATCCATTCGAATTCATTCGCATGATCCATTCTAATTCATTCATACGATCCATTCTAATTCATTCATACAATCCATTCTAATTCTTTTACACGATCCATTCTAATTCATTCGTAGGATCCATTCTAATTCATTCGTACAATCTATTCTATTTCATTCGTACGATCCATTCTTACTCATTCTTATGATCTATTCTAATTTATTCGGACGAATGTATCTATTCTAATTTATTCGTACGATCCATTCTAATACATTCGTACGATTCATGCTAATTCATTCGCACGATCCATTCTAATTCATTAGTACGATCCATTCTTATTCATTCATACGATCCATTCTAATTCATTCGCACAATCCATTCTAATTCATTCGTACAATCCATTCTAATTCATTCGTATGATCCATTCTAACTCATTCGGTGGATCCATTCTAATTCATTCGTACGATCCATTCTAATTCATTCCCACGATCCATTCTAATTTATTCGTACGATCCATTCTAATTCATTCGTACGATCTATTCTAATTCATTCGCACGAATGTAACCATTCTAATTCATTCATACGATTTATTCTAATTCATTCGTACGAGCTATTCTAATTCATTCGTACGATCCATTCTTATTCATTCCCACGAATGTATCCATTCTAATTCATTCATACGATCCATTCTAATTCATTCATACGATCCATTCTAATTCACTCATACGATCCATTCTAATACATTCATACGATCCATTCTAATTCATTTGCACGAAGATATCCATTCTAATTCATTCGTACGATCCATTCTAATTCCTTCATACGATCCATTCTAATTCATTCGTACGATCTATTCTATTTCATTCGTACAATCCATTCTTACTCATTCGTACGATCCATTCTAATTCATTCGTCCGATCCATTCTAATTCATTCGCACGAATGTATCCATTCTAATTCATTCGTTCGATCAATTCTAATTCATTAGCACGATCCATTCTAATTCATTCGTACGATCCATTCTAATTCATTCGCACGATCCATTCTAATTCATTCATAGGATCCATTCTAATAAATTCATACGATCTATTCTAATTCTTTCGTACGAATGTATCAATTCTAATTCATTCGCACGAATGTATCCATTCTAATTCATTCGTACGATCCATTCTAATTCATTAATATGATCCATTCTAATTCATTCGTGCGATCCATTCTAATTCATATGCACAAAGGTATCCATTCTAATCCATTCGTAGGATCCATTCTAATCCATTCGTACGATCCATTCTAATTCATTCGTACGATCCATTCTAATTCAATCGCTCGAATGTATCCATTCTAATCCATTCGTACGATCCATTCTAATCCATTCGTACGATCCATTCTAATTCATTCCCATGAATGTAACCATTCTAAAACATTCATTTAATCCATTCTAATTCATTCGTACGATCCATTCTAATTCATTCATCCGATCCATTCTAATTCATTCGCACGAATGTATCCATTCTAATTCATTCGTACGATCCATTCTAATTCATTCGTACGATCCATTCTAATTCATTCGTACGATCCATTCTAATTCATTCGTACGATCCATTCTAATTCATTCGCACGAATGTATCCATTCTAGTTCATTCGTATGATCCATTCTAATTCATTCGTACAATCCAATCTAATTCATTCTCACGATCCATTCTAATTCATTCGTACGATCAATTCTAATTCATTTGTGCAATCCATTCTATTTCATTCGTACGATCCATTCTTACTCATTCGTACGATCCATTCTAATTCATTCACACGAATGTATCCATTCGTACGAATGAATTAGAATAGATTGTACGAATGAATTAGAATGGATCGTACGAAGGAATTAGAATGGATCGTATGAATGAATTAGAATGGATCGTACGAATGAATTAGAATGGATCGTACGAAGGAATTAGAATGGATCGTACGAATGAATTAGAATGGATCGTACGAATGAATTAGAATGGATCGTACGAATGAACTAGAATGGATACATTCGTGCGAATGAATTAGAATGGATCGTACGAATGAATTAGAATGGATCGTACGATTCATTCTAATTCATTCGTACGATCCATTCTAATACATTCGTACGATTCATGCTAATTCATTCGCACGATCCATTCTAATTTATTCGTACGATCCATTCTTATTCATTCATACGATCCATTCTAATTCATTCGCACAATCCATTCTAATTCATTCGTACAATCCATTCTAATTCATTCGTATGATCCATTCTAACTCATAACTCATTCGGTGGATCCATTCTAATTCATTCGTACGATCCATTCTAATTCATTCCCACGATCCATTCTAATTCATTCGTACGATCCATTCTAATTCATTCGTACGATCTATTCTAATTTATTCGCACGAATGTAACCATTCTAATTCATTCATACGATTCATTCTAATTCATTCATATGAGCTATTCTAATTCATTCGTACGATCCTTTCTAATTCATTCGTATGATCCATTGTAATTCATTCATACAGTCCATTTAGATTCATTCGCACAAATGTATCCATTCAAATTCATTCGTACGATCCAGTCTAATTTATTCGTACGATCCATTCTAATTCATTTGCACGAATATATCCATTCTAATTCTTTCGTACGATGCATTCTAATTCATTCGTACAATCCATTCTAATTCATTCATTTGATCCATTCTAATTCATTCGTACGATCCATTCTAATTCATTCGTCTGATCCATTCTAATTCATTCGCACGAATGTATCCATTCTAATTCATTCATACGATCTATTCTAATTCATTCGTACGATCCATTCTAATTCATTCGTACGATCCATTCTAATTCATTCGTAAGATCCATTCTAATTCATTCGTACGATCCATTCTAATTCATTCGTACGATCCATTCTAATTCATTCGCACGAATGTATCCATTCTAGTTCATTCGTACGATCCATTCTAATTCATTCATACAATCCATTCTAATTCATTCCGTACGATCCATTCTAATTCATTCGTACGATCGTACGAATGAATTAGAATGGATCGTACGTATGAATTAGAATAGATTGTGCGAATGAATTAGAATGGATCGTACGAATAAATTAGAATGCATCGTACGAATGAATTAGAATGGATCGTATGAATGAATTAGAATGGATCGTACGAATGAATTAGAATGGATCGTACGAAGGAATTAGAATGGATCGTACGAATGAATTATAATGGATCGTACGAATAAATTAGAATGGATACATTCGTCCGAATGAATTAGAATGGATCATACGAATGAGTAAGAATGGATCGTACGAATGAAATAGAATAGATTGTACGAATGAATTAGAATGGATCCTACAAATGAATTAGAATGGATCGTGTGAAAGAATTAGAATGGATTGTATGAATGAATTAGAATGGATCGTATGAATTAATTAGAATGGATCGTGCGAATGAATTCGAATGGATCGTACGAATTCATTCTAATTTATTCATATAATCCATTCTAATTATTTCACACGATCCATTCTAATTCATTCGTACGTTCCATTCTAATTCATTAGCACGATCCATGCTAATTCATTCGTTCGATCTATTCTAATTCATTAGCACGATCCATTCTAATTCATTCGTACGATCCTTTCTAATTCATTCGCATGATCCATTGAAATTCATTCATAGGATCCATTCTAATTCATTCATACGATCTATTCTAATTCTTTCGCACGAATGTATCCATTCTAATTCATTCGCACGAATGTATCGATTCTAATTCATTCGGACGATCCATTCTAATTCATTCGTATGATCCATTCTAATTCATTCGTATGATCCATTCTAACTCATTCGGTGGATCCATTCTAATTCATTCGTACGATCCATTCTAATTCATTCCCACGATCCATTCTAATTTATTCGTACGATCCATTCTAATTCATTCGTACGATCTATTCTAATTCATTCGCACGAATGTAACCATTCTAATTCATTCATACGATTCATTCTAATTCATTCGTACGATCCATTCTTATTCATTCCCACGAATGTATCCATTCTAATTCATTCATACGATCCATTCTAATTCATTCATACGATCCATTCTAATTCACTCATACGATCCATTCTAATACATTCATACGATCCATTCTAATTCATTTGCACGAAGATATCCATTCTAATTCATTCGTACGATCCATTCTAATTCCTTCATACGATCCATTCTAATTCATTCGTACGATCTATTCTATTTCATTCGTACAATCCATTCTTACTCATTCGTACGATCCATTCTAATTCATTCGTCCGATCCATTCTAATTCATTCGCACGAATGTATCCATTCTAATTCATTCGTTCGATCAATTCTAATTCATTAGCACGATCCATTCTAATTCATTCGTACGATCCATTCTAATTCATTCGCACGATCCATTCTAGTTCATTCATAGGATCCATTCTAATAAATTCATACGATCTATTCTAATTCTTTCGTACGAATGTATCAATTCTAATTCATTCGCACGAATGTATCCATTCTAATTCATTCGTATGATCCATTCTAATTCATTAATATGATCCATTCTAATTCATTCGTGCGATCCATTCTATATTCATATGCACAAAGGTATCCACTCTAATCCATTCGTAGGATCCATTCTAATCCTTTCGTACGATCCATTCTAATTCATTCGTACGATCCATTCTAATTCAATCACTCGAATGTATCCATTCTAATCCATTCGTATGATCCATTCTAATCCATTCGTACGATCCATTCTAATTCATTCCCATGAATGTAACCATTCTAATTCATTCATTTAATCCATTCTAATTCATTCGTACGATCCATTCTAATTCATTCATCTGATCCATTCTAATTCATTCGCACGAATGTATCCATTCTAATTCATTCGTACGATCCATTCTAATTCATTCGTACGATCCATTCTAATTCATTCGTAAGATCCATTCTAATTCATTCGTACGATCCATTCTAATTCATTCGTACGATCCATTCTAATTCATTCGCACGAATGTATCCATTCTAGTTCATTCGTATGATCCATTCTAATTCATTCGTACAATCCAATCTAATTCATTCTCACGATCCATTCTAATTCATTCGTACGATCAATTCTAATTCATTCGTGCAATCCATTATATTTCATTCGTACGATCCATTCTTACTCATTCGTACGACCATTCTAATTCATTCACACGAATGTATCCATTCGTACGAATGAATTAGAATAGATTGTACGAATGAATTAGAATGGATCGTACGAAGGAATTAGAATGGATCGTATGAATGAATTAGAATGGATCGTACGAATGAATTAGAATGGATCGTACGAAGGAATTAGAATGGATCGTACGAATGAATTAGAATGGATCGTACGAATGAATTAGAATGGATCGTACGAATGAACTAGAATGGATACATTCGTGCTAAATGAATTAGAATGGATCGTACGAATGAATTAGAATGGATCGTACGATTCATTCTAATTCATTCGTACGATCCATTCTAATACATTCGTACGATTCATGCTAATTCATTCGCACGATCCATTCTAATTCATTCGTACGATCCATTCTTATTCATTCATACGATCCATTCTAATTTATTCGCACAATCCATTCTAATTCATTCGTACAATCCATTCTAATTCATTCGTATGATCCATTCTAACTCATAACTCATTCAGTGGATCCATTCTAATTCATTCGTACGATCCATTCTAATTCATTCCCACGATCCATTCTAATTCATTCGTACGATCCATTCTAATTCATTCGTACGATCTATTCTAATTCATTCGCACGAATGTAACCATTCTAATTCATTCATACGATTCATTCTAATTCATTCATATGAGCTATTCTAATTCATTCGTACGATCCTTTCTAATTCATTCGTATGATCCATTGTAATTCATTCATACAATCCATTTAGATTCATTCGCACAAATGTATCCATTCAAATTCATTCGTACGATCCAGTCTAATTTATTCGTACGATCCATTCTAATTCATTCGCACGAATATATCCATTCTAATTCTTTCGTACGATGCATTCTAATTCATTCGTACAATCCATTCTAATTCATTCATTTGATCCATTCTAATTCATTCGTACGATCCATTCTAATTCATTCGTCTGATCCATTCTAATTCATTCTCACGAATGTATCCATTCTAATTCATTCATACGATCCATTCTAATTCATTCGTACGATCCATTCTAATTCATTCGTACGATCCATTCTAATTCATTCGTAAGATCCATTCTATTTCATTCGTACGATCCATTCTAATTCATTCGTACGATCCATTCTAATTCATTCGCACGAATGTATCCATTCTAGTTCATTCGTACGATCCATTCTAATTCATTCATACAATCCATTCTAATTCATTCCGTACTATCCATTCTAATTCATTCGTACGATCGTACGAATGAATTAGAATGGATCGTACGTATGAATTAGAATAGATTGTGCGAATGAATTAGAATGGATCGTACGAATAAATTAGAATGCATCGTACGAATGAATTAGAATGGATCGTATGAATGAATTAGAATGGATCGTACGAATGAATTAGAATGGATCGTACGAAGGAATTAGAATGGATCGTACGAATGAATTAGAATGGATCGTACGAATAAATTAGAATGGATACATTCGTCCGAATGAATTAGAATGGATCATACGAATGAATAAGAATGGATCGTACGAATGAAATAGAATAGATTGTATGAATGAATTAGAATGGATCCTACAAATGAATTAGAATGGATCGTGTGAAAGAATTAGAATGGATTGTATGAATGAATTAGAATGGATCGTATGAATGAATTAGAATGGATCGTGCGAATGAATTCGAATGGATCGTACGAATTCATTCTAATTTATTCATATAATCCATTCTAATTCTTTCACACGATCCATTCTAATTCATTCGTACGTTCCATTCTAATTCATTAGCACGATCCATGCTAATTCATTCGTTCGATCTATTCTAATTCATTAGCACGATCCATTCTAATTCATTCGTACGATCCTTTCTAATTCATTCGCACGATCCATTGAAATTCATTCATAGGATCCATTCTAATTCATTCATACGATCTATTCTAATTATTTCGCACGAATGTATCCATTCTAATTCATTCGCACGAATGTATCGATTCTAATTCATTCGTACGATCCATTCTAATTTATTCGTATGATCCATTCGAATTCATTCGCACGATCCATTCTAATTCATTCATATGATCCATTCTAATTCATTCATACAATCCATTCTAATTCTTTCACACGATCCATTCTAATTCATTCGTACGATCCATTCTAATTCATTCATACAATCCATTCTATTTCATTCGTACGATCCATTCTTACTCATTCGTATGATCCATTCTTATTCATTCGTATGATCCATTCTAATTCATTCGTATGATCCAATCTAATTCATTCGTACGATCCATTCTAATTCATTCGTACGATCCATTCTAATTAATTCGCACGAATGTATCCATTCTAGTTCATTCGTACGATCCATTCTAATTCATTCGTACGATCCATTCTAATTCATTCGCACGATTCATTCTAATTCATTCATACGATCCATTCTAATTCATTCATACGATCCATTCTAATTCTTTCGTATGATCCATTCTAATTCATTCGCACAAATGTATCCATTCTAATTCATTCATACGATCCATTCTAATTCATTCGCACGATCCATTCTAATTCATTCGTACGATCCATTCTAATTCATTCGTACAATCTATTCTAATTCATTCGTATGAATGGATACATTCGTGTGAATGAATTAGAATGGATCGTACGAATGAGTTAGAATAGATCGTACGAATGGAATAGAATGGATTGCACGAATGAATTAGAATGGATCGTACGAATGAATTAGAATGGATCCTGTGAAAGAATTAGAATGGATTGTATGAATGAATTAGAATGGATTGTGCGAATGAATTAGAATGGATCGTACGAATGAATTAGAATGGATCGTACGAATGAACTAGAATGGATACATTCGTGCGAATGTATTAGAATGGATTGTACGAATGAATTAGAATGGATCGTACGAATGAATTAGAATGGATCGTACGAATGAATTAGAATGGATCTTACGAATGAATTAGAATGGATCTTACGAATGAATTAGAATGGATCATACGAATGAGTAAGAATGGATCGTACGAATGAAATAGAATGGATTGTACGAATGAATTAGAATGGATCGTACGAATGAATTAGAATGGATTGTGTGAAAGAATTAGAATGGATTGTATGAATGAATTAGAATGGATCATATGAATGAATTAGAATGGATCGTGCGAATGAATTAGAATGGATCGTACGAATGAATTAGAATGGATACATTCGTGCGAATGAATTAGAATGGATACATTCGTGCGAAAGAATTAGAATAGATCGTATGAATGAATTAGAATGGATCCTATGAATGAATTAGAATGGATCGTGCGAATGAATTAGAATGGATCGTGCTAATGAATTAGGATTGATTAAATGAATGAATTAGCATGGATCGTGCTAATGAATTAGAATGGATCATACGAATGAATTAGAATGGATCAAATGAATGAATTACAATGGTTACATTCATGCGAATGAATTAGAGTGGATCGTACGAATGGATTAGAATGGATCGTACGAATGGATTAGAATGGATACATTCGAGCGAATGAATTAGAATGGATCGTACGAATGAAATTAGAATGGATCGTACGAATGAATTAGAATAGATCGTACGAATGAATTAGAATGGATCGTACGAATGAATTAGAATGGATCGTACGAATAAATTAGAATGGATACATTCGTCCGAATGAATTAGAATAGATCATACGAATGAGTAAGAATGGATCGTACGAATGAAATAGAATAGATTGTACGAATGAATTAGAATGGATCCTACGAATGAATTAGAATGGATCGTGTGAAAGAATTAGAATGGATTGTATGAATGAATTAGAATGGATCGTATGAATGAATTAGAATGGATCGTGCGAATGAATTCGAATGGATCGTACGAATTCATTCTAATTCATTCATACAATCCATTCTAATTCTTTCACACGATCCATTCTAATTCATTCGTACGTTCCATTCTAATTCATTAGCATGATCCATGCTAATTCATTCGTTCGATCAATTCTAATTCATTAGCACGATCCATTCTAATTCATTCGTACGATCCATTCTAATTCCTTCGTACGATCCATTCTAATTCATTCGTACGATCTATTCTAATTTATTCGTACGATCCATTCTAATTCATTCGTACGATCCATTCTAATTCCTTCGTACGATCCATTCTAATTCATTCGTACGATCCATTCTAATTCATTCGTGCAATCCATTCTATTTCATTCGTACGATCCATTCTTACTCATTCATGCGATCCATTCTAATTCATTCACACGAATGTATCCATTCGTACGAATGTATCCATTCGTACGAATGAATTAGAATAGATTGTACGAATGAATTAGAATGGATCGTACGAATGAATTAGAATGGATCGTATGAAGGAATCAGAATGGATCGTACGAATGAATAAGAATGGATCGTACGAATGAATTAGAATAGATCGTACGAATGAATTAGCATGGATCATACAAAGGAATTAGAATGGATCGTACGAATGAATTAGAATAGATATATTCATGCAAATGAATTAGAATGGATCGTATGAATGTATTAGAATGGATCGTATGAGTGGAATAGAATGGATCGTACGAATGAATTAGAATGGATTGTATGAATGAATAAGAATGGATCGTACGAATGAATTAGAATGGATCATACGAATTAATTAGAATGGATCGTACGAATGAATTAGAATGGATCGTACGAATGAATTAGAATGGATACATTCGTGCGATCCATTCTAATTCATTCGCACAATCCATTCTATTTCATTCGTACGATCCATTCTTACTCATTGGTATGATCCATTCTAATTCATTCGCACGAATGTATCCATTCTAATTCATTCGTACGAATCAATTCTAATTCATTCGTACAATCTATTCTATTTCATTCGTAAGATCCATTCTAATTCATTCGTACGATCCATTCTAATTCATTCGTACGATCCATTCTAATTCATTTATAGGATCCATTCTAATTCATTCATACAATCCATTCTAATTCATTCGCACGAATGTATCAATTCTAATTCATTCGTACGATCAGTTCTAATTCATTCACAAAATCTATTCTAATTCATTCATACGATCCATTCTAATTCATTCACACGAATGTATCCATTCTAATTCATTCGTACGATTCATTCTAATTCATTCGTATGATTCATTCTAATTAATTCGTATGATCCATTCTAATTCACTCATACGATCCATTCTAATATATTCATACGATCCATTCTAATTCATTTGCACGAATATATCCATTCTAATTCATTCGTACGATCCATTCTAATTCCTTCGTACGATCCATTCTAATTCATTCGTACGATCTATTCTAATTCATTCGTACGATCCATTCTAATTCCTTCGTACGATCCATTCTAATTCATTCGTACGATCCATTCTAATTCATTCGTACAATCTATTCTAATTCATTCGTACGAATGGATACATTCGTGTGAATAAATTAGAATGGATCGTACGAATGAGTAAGAATGGATCGTACGAATGAAATAGAATGGATTGCACGAATGAATTAGAATGGATCGTACGAATGAATTAGAATGGATCGTGTGAAAGAATTAGAATGGATTGTATGAATGAATTAGAATGGATCGTACAAATGAATTAGAATGGATACATTCGTGCGAATGAATTAGAATGGATCGTGCACGAATGTATCCATTCTAATTCATTCATACGATCCATTCTAATTCATTAATATGATCCATTCTAATTCATTCGTACGATCTATTCGAATTCATTCACACAATCTATTCTAATTCATTCATACGATCCATTCTAATTCATTCGCACGAATGTATCCTTTCTAATTCATTCATACGATCCATTCTACTTCATTCGTACTATCCGTTCTAATTCACTCATACGATCCATTCTAATTCATTCATACGATCCATTCTAATTCATTTGCACGAATATATCCATTCTAATTCATTCGTACGATCCATTCTAATTCCTTCGTACGATCCATTCTAATTCCTTCGTACGATCCATTCTATTTCATTCGTATGATCCATTCTAATTCCTTCATACGATCCATTCTAATTCCTTCGTATCCATTCTAATTCACTCATATGATCCATTCTAATTCATTCATACGATCTATTCTAATTCATTCATACAATCCATTCTAATTCTTTCACACGAACCATTCTAATTCATTCGTACGATCCATTCTAATTCATTCGCACAATCCATTCTATTTCATTCGTACGATCCATTCTTACTCATTCGTATGATCCATTCTAATTCATTCGGACGAATGTATCCATTCTAATTTATTCGTACGATCCATTCTAATTCATTCGTACGATCCATTCTAATTCATTCGTCCGATCCATTCTAATTCATTCGCACGAATGTATCCATTCTAATTCATTCGTACGGTCCATTCTAATTCTTTCGCACAATCCATTCTATTTCATTCGTACGATCCATTCTTACTCATTCGTATGATCCATTATGGATACATTCGTGCGAATGAATTAGAATGGATCATATGAATGAGTAAGAATGGATCGTACGAATGAAATAGAATGGATTGTGCGAATGAATTAGAATGGATCGTACGAATGAATTAGCACGATCCATTCTAATTCACTCGCACGATCTGTTCTTATTCATTCGCACAATCCATTCTAATTCATTCGCACGAATGTATCCATTCTAATTCATTCGTACGATCCATTCTAATTCATTCGTATGATCCATTCTAATTAATTCGTATGATCCATTCTAATTCATTCGTACGATCCATTCTAATTCATTCATACAATCCATTCTAATTCATTCGTACGATCCATTCTAAATCACTCATACGATCCATTCTAATACATTCATATGATCCATTCTAATTCATTTGCACGAATATATCCATTCTAATTTATTCGTATTTCACACGATCCATTCTAATTCATTCGTAGGATCCATTCTAATTCATTCATACAATCTATTATATTTCATTCGTACGATCCATTCTTACTCATTCGTATGATCCATTCTAATTCATTCGGACAAATCTATCCATTCTAATTTATTCGTACGATCCATTCTAATTCATTCGTACGATCCATTCTAATTCATTCGTACGATCCATTCTTACTCATTCGTATGATCCATTCTAATTCATTCGTACGATCCATTCTAATTCATTCGTACGATCCATTCTAATTCATTCGCACAATCTATTCAAATTCATTCGTACGATCCATTCTAATTCATTCGTACGATCGTACGAATGAATTAGAATGGATCGTACGGAATGAATTAGAATGGATTGTATGAATGAATTAGAATGGATACATTCGTGCGAATTAATTAGAATGGATCATACGAATGAGTAAGAATGGATCGTACGAATGAAATAGAATGGATTGTACGAATGAATTAGAATGGATCGTACAAATGAATTAGAATGGATCGTACGAATGAATTAGAATGGATCATACGAATGAGTAAGAATGGATCGTACAAATGAAATAGAATGGATTGTATGAATGAATTAGAATGGATCGTACGAATGAATTAGAATGGATCGTGTGAAAGAATTAGACTGCATTGTATGAATGAATTAGAATGGATCGTATGAATGAATTAGAATGGATCGTGCGAATGAATTCGAATGGATCGCATGATCCATTCGAATAGAATGGATCGTATGAATGAATTAGAATGGATCGGGCGAATGAATTAGAATGGATTGTAGGAATGAATTAGAATGGATCGTATGAATGAATTAGAATGGATCGTATGAATAAATTAGAATGGATCGTGCGAATGATTTAGAATGGATCGTACGAATGAATTAGAATGGATCGTACGAATGAATTAGAATAGATCATACGAATGAATTAGAATGGATCATACGAATGAGTAAGAATGGATCGTACGAATGAAATAGAATGGATTGTACGAATGAATTAGAATGGATACATTCGTGTGAATGAATTAGAATGGATCGTACGAATGAATTAGAATGGATCGTACGAATGAATTAGAATGGATCGTACGAATGAATTAGAATGCATCGTACGAAAGAATTAGAATGGATATATTCGTGCGAATGAATTAGAATGGATCGTACGAATAAATTAGACTGGATCGTACGAATGAATTTTAATGGATACATTTGTGCGAATGAATCTAAATGGATTATATGAATGAATTACAATGGATCGTACGAATGAATTAGAATGGATCGTACGAATGAATTAGAATAGCTCATATGAATGAATTAGAATGAATCGTATGAATGAATTAGAATGGTTACATTTATGCGAATGAATTAGAATAGATCGTACGAATGAATTAGAATGGATCGTACGAATAAATTAGAATGGATCGTGGGAATGAATTAGAATTCTTTCGCACGAATGTATCCATTCTAATTCATTCGCACGAATGTATCCATTCTAATTCCTTCGTACGATCCATTCTAATTCATTCGTACGATCCATTCTAATTCATTCATACAATCCATTCTAATTCTTTCACACGATCCATTCTAATTCATTCGTACAATCCATTCTAATTCATTCGTGCAATCCATTCTAATTCATTCGTACGATCCATTCTAATTTATTTGTACGGTCCATTCTAATTCATTCGTACAATCCATTCTATTTCATTCGTACGATTCATTCTTACTCATTCGTATGGTCCATTCTAATTCATTCGCACGAATGTATCCATTCTAATTCATTCATACAATCCATTCTAATTCATTCCGTACGATCCATTCTAATTCATTCGCATGAATGTAACCATTCTAATTCATTCATTTGATCCATTCTAATTCATTCGTACGATCCATTCTAATTCATTCATCCGATCCATTCTAATTCATTCGCACGAATGTATCCATTCTAATTCATTCATACGATCCATTCTAATTCATTCGTACGATCCATTCAAATTCATTCGTACGATCCATTCTAATTCATTCGCACAAATGTATCCATTCTAATCCATTCGTACGATCCATTCTAATCCATTCGTACGATCCATTCTAATTCATTCGCATGAATGTAACCATTCTAATTCATTCATTTGATCCATTCTTATTCATTCGTACGATCTATTCTAATTCATTCGTACGATCCATTCTAATTCATTCGTACGATCTATTCTAATTCATTCGTCCGATCCAATCTAATTCATTCGCACGAATGTATCAATTCTAATTCATTCGTACGATCCATTCTAATCCATTCTAATTCTTTCACAAAATCTATTCTAATTCATTCATACGATCTATTCTAATTCATTCATACGAATATATTCATTCTAATTCATTCATACGATCTATTCTATTCATTCGTACGATCCATTCTTACTCTTTGGTACGATCCATTCTAATTCATTCGCACGATCCATTCTAATTCATTCGTACGATCCATTCTAATTCATTCGTACGATCCATTCTAATTCATTCGTAAGATCCATTCTAATTCATTCGTACGATCCATTCTAATTCATTCCTACGATCCATTCTTACTCATTCGTATGATCCATTCTAATTCATTCGCACGAATGTATCCATTCTAATTCATTCATACAATCCATTCTAATTCATTCCGTACGATCCATTCTAATTCATTCGCACAAATGTAACCATTCTAATTCATTCGTACGATCCATTCCAATTCATTCGTACGATCCATTCTAATTCCTTCGTACGATCCATTCTAATTCATTCGTATGATCCATTCTAATTCATTCATACAATCCATTCTAATTCTTTCACACGATCCATTCTAATTCATTCGTACGATCCATTCTAATTCATTCGTGCAATCCATTCTATTTCATTTGTACGATCCATTCAAATTCATTTGTACGATCCATTCTAATTCATTCGTACAATCCATTCTATTTCATTCGTACGATCCATTCTTACTCATTCGTAGGATCCATTCTAATTCATTAGCACGATCCATTCTAATTCATTCGTACGATCTATTCTAATTCATTCGCATGATCCATTCTAATTCATTCGCACGATCCATTCTAATTCTTTCACACGATCCATTCTAATTCATTCGTACGATCCATTCTAATTCATTCGTACGATCTATTCTAATTCATTCGTACGATCCATTCTAATTCATTCGTACGATCCATTCTAATTCCTTCGTACGATCCATTCTAATTCATTCATACAATCTATTTTAATTCTTTCACACGATCCATTCTAATTCATTCGTACGTTCCATTCTATTTCATTAGCACGATCCATGCTAATTCATTCGTTCGATCAATTCTAATTCATTAGCACGATCCATTCTAATTCATTCGCACGATCCATTCTAATTCATTCATTGGATCCATTCTAATTCATTCATACGATCTATTCTAATTCTTTCGCACGAATGTATCCATTCTAATTCATTCGCACGAATGTATCCATTCTAATTCCTTCGTACGATCCATTCTAATTCATTCGTACGATCCATTCTAATTCATTCATACAATCCATTCTAATTCTTTCACACGATCCATTCTAATTCATTCGTACGACCCATTCTAATTCATTCGTGCAATCCATTCTAATTCATTCGTATGATCCATTCTAATTCATTTGTACGATCCATTCTAATTCATTCGTACAATCCATTCTTTTTCATTCGTACGATCCATTCTTACTCATTCGTATGATCCATTCTAATTCATTCGCACGAATGTATCCATTCTAATTCATTCATACAATCCATTCTAATTCATTCCGTACGATCCATTTTAATTCATTCGCATGAATGTAACCATTCTAATTCATTCATTCGATCCATTCTAATTCATTCGTACGATCCATTCTAATTCATTCATCCGATCCATTCTAATTCATTCGCACGAATGTATCCATTCTAATTCATTCGTACGATCCATTCTAATTCATTCGTACGATCCATTCTAATTCATTCGTAAGATCCATTCTAATTCATTCGTACGATCCATTCTAATTCATTCGTACGATCCATTCTAATTCATTCGCACGAATGTATCCATTCTAGCTCATTCGTACGATCCATTCTAATTCATTCGTACGATCCATTCTAATTCATTCGCACGATCCATTCTAATTCATTCGTACGATCAATTCTAATTCATTCGCACGAATGTATCCATTCTAATTCATTCGTACGATCCTGAATTAGAATGGATCGTACGAATGAATTAGAATGGATACCTTTGTGCATATGAATTAGAATGGATCGTACGAATGAATTAGAATGGATCATATTAATGAATTAGAATGGATCGTACGAATGAATTAGAATGGATACATTCGTGCGAATGAATTAGAATGGATCGCGCACGAATGTATCTATTCTAATTCATTCGTACGATCCATTCTAATTCATTAATATGATCCATTCTAATTCATTCGTACGATCCATTCTAATTCATATGCACAAAGGTATCCATTCTAATCCATTCGTAGGATCCATTCTAATCCATTCGTACGATCCATTCTAATTCATTCGTACGATCCATTCTAATTCATTCGCTCGAATGTATCCATTCTAATCCATTCGTACGATCCATTCTAATCCATTCGTACGATCCATTCTAATTCATTCGCATGAATGTAACCATTCTAATTCATTCATTTGATCTATTCTAATTCATTCGTACGATCCATTCTAATTCATTCGTCCGATCCATTCTAATTCATTCGCACGAATGTATCCATTCTAATTCATTCGTACGATCCATTCTAATTCATTCGTACGATCCATTCTAATTCATTCGTAAGATCCATTCTAATTCATTCGTACGATCCATTCAAATTCATTCGTACGATCCATTAAAATTCATTCACATGAATGTATCAATTCTAGTTCATTCGTACGATCCATTCTAATTCATTCGTACGATCCACTCTAATTCATTCGCACGATCCATTCTAATTCATTCGTACGATCAATTCTAATTCATTCGCACGAATGTATCCATTCTAATTCATTCATACGATCCATTCTAATTCATTCGTACGATCCATTCTAATTCATTCGTCCGATCCATTCTAATTCATTCGCACGAAATTATTCATTCTAATTCATTCGTACGATCCATTCTAATTCATTCGTACGATCTATTCTAATTCATTCGCACGAATGTATCCATTCTAGTTCATTCGTACGATCCATTCTAATTCATTCGTACGATCCATTCTAATTCGTTCGCACGATCCATTCTAATTCATTCGTACGATCAATTCTAATTCATTCGTACGATCCATTCTAATTCACTCATACGATCCATTCTAATTCACTCATACGATCCATTCTAATTTATTTGCACGAATATATCCATTCTAATTCATTCGTACGATCCATTCTAATTCCTTCGTACGATCCATTCTAATTCATTCGTACGATCTATTCTTATTCATTCGTACGATCCATTCTAATTCATTCGTACGATCCATTCTAATTCCTTCGTACGATCCATTCTAATTCATTCGTACGATCCATTCTAATTCATTTATACAATCCATTCTAATTCTTTCACACGATCCATTCTAATTCATTCGTACGATCCATTCTAATTCATTCGTGCAATCCATTCTATTTCATTCGTACGATCCATTCTTACTCATTCGTACGATCCATTCAAATTCATTCACACGAATGTATCCATTCGTACGAATGAATTAGAATAGATTGTACGAATGAATTAGATTGGATCGTACGAATGAATTAGAATGGATCGTACGAAGGAATTAGAATGGATCGTACGAATGAAGTAGAATGCATCGTACCAATGAATTAGAATGGATCGTACGAATGAATTAGAATGGATCGTACGAATGAATTAGAGTGGATCGTGTGAAAGAATTAGAATGGATTGTATGAATGAATTAGAATGGATCGTACGAATGAATTAGAATGGATCGTGCGAATGAATTAGAATGGATCGTACGAATGAATTAGAATGGATCGTGCGAATGAATTAGAATGGATCGTACGAAGGAATTAGAATGGATCGTGCGAATGAATTAGAATGGATCGTACGAATGAATTAGAATGGATATATTCGTGCAAATGAATTAGAATGGATCGTATGAATGTATTAGAATGGATCGTATGAGTGAATTAGAATGGATCGTACGAATGAATTAGAATAGATCGTACGAATGAATTAGAATGGATCGTACGAAGGAATTAGAATGGATCGTACGAATGAATTAGAATGGATCGTACGAAGGAATTAGAATGGATCGTACGAATGAATTAGAATGGATCGTGTGAAAGAATTAGAATGGATTGTATGAATGAATTAGAATAGATCGTATGAATGAATTAGAATGGATCGTACGAATGAATTAGAATGGATCGTACGAATGAATTAGAATGGATCGTACGAATGAATTAGAATGATACATTCGTGCGAATGAATTAGAATGGATACATTCGTGCGAAAGAATTAGAATAGATCGTATGAATGAATTAGAATGGATCCTATGAATGAATTAGAATAGATCGTGCGAATGAATTAGAATGGATCGTACGAATGAATTAGAATGGATCGTGCTAATGAATTAGAATTGATCGAACGAATGAATTAGCATGGATCGTGCTAATGAATTAGAATGGAACGTACGAATGAATTAGAATGGATCGTGTGAAAGAAATAGAATGGATTGTATGAATGAATTAGAATGAATTCGTACGATCCATTCGAATTCATTCCCACGATCCATTCTAATTCATTCATACGATCCATTCTAATTCATTCATACGATCCATTCTAATTCATTCGCACAAATGTATCCATTCTAATTCATTCGTACGATCCATTCTAATTCATTCGCACGATCCATTCTAATTCATTCACACGATCCATTCTAATTCATTCGTACGATCCATTCTAATTCATTTGCACGATCCATTCTAATTTATTCATAGGATCCATTCTAATTCATTCATACGATCTATTCTAATTCTTTCGCACGAATGTATCCATTCTAATGGATACATTTTTGCGAATGAATTAGAATGAATCGTACGAATGAATTAGAATGGATCGTATGAATGAATTAGAATGGATCGTACGAATGAATTAGAATGGATCGTACGAATGAATTAGAATGGATCGTACAAATGAATTAGAATAGATCGTACGAATGAACTAGAATGGATACATTCGTGCGAATGAATTAGAATGGATCATACAAATGAATTAGAATGGATCGTACGAATGAATTAGAATGGATCTTACGAATGAATTAGAATGGATCGTACGAATGAATTAGAATGGATACATTCGTGCGAAGGAATTAGAATGGATCGGACGAATGAATTAGAATGGATCGTACGAATGAATTAGAATGGATCGTGCGAATGAATTAGAATGGATCGTGTGAAAGAATTAGAATGGATTGTATGAATGAATTAGAATGGATCGTACGAATGAATTAGAATGGATCTTACGAATGAATTAGAATGGATCGTACGAATGAATTAGAATTGATCGTACGAATGAATTAGAATGGATATATTCGTGCGAATGAATTAGAATGGATCGTGCACGAATGTATCCATTCTAATTCATTCGTACGATCCATTCTAATTCATTAATATGATCCATTCTAATTCATTCGTACGATCCATTCTAATTCATTAATATGATCCATTCTAATTCATTCGTACGATCCATTCTAATTCATATGCACAAAGGTATCCATTCTAATCCATTCGTAGGATCCATTTGTTGGAAATAAATCCCTGGCAGAGGCCCGCAGCGGAAGCAAAGTAAAGGTCCGAGGACCGTAGGCGGTGTGCGTTACATATCAAAATTTTCATCGAAACGATCTACATATGCGTGTATGAAACTATCAATGCAACTATGCGAACCCCTAATGACGATCTAACGCAAAAGAACAATCTAGCATGTATGCATGTTCTAATTATGTTAGATCTACTTGTTAGAGATCATACCTGCGCGCGGAATCTTTCACCGCGACAAATTTCTTCTTTGTCGATGGAGACGGGCTACGGATCTGCTCGACATAGCTTCGGTGCGATGGTCATGACTTTCTGCTCCGAACTTTGATTGGGCTGAAATTTGGACTGCAGGTAGCCAACTTTGAGACGCAACTTTTCCAACAAGATTCACGTCGTTTGGACTTCTGTAGCTCCTGGAATCGCAGAAACAACATTGATTTTCTGTGCAGATTCTGGACAGCAAAAGGTTGCGGGAGACGCCTTCTAGTTCACCCGATCTCACACGATGCACGGCACCTCGTCGATGGATCTCTGAGTGCCTCCATACGACGAGCCTTCTCCTTCTTCGAAACACCATGCGAGGAAGACGAGTCGCCATCTAATGGCGCAAGCGAGAGAGGGAGAGACGAGAGAGAAGATGCGAAGAGAGGAGAGGGGGCGGCTAGGGTTTCCCCATGCCATGGCCGGCCCTAGGGCTTGCATATGCTACTAATTTCGTGCACCCTCTCTCTCCTTCTCATATATATAGCCGGCCTATCCATATGGATAAGGACAGTATGGATAAGGATGATTGATTCAAACCTTATCCCTATATATCTCTTCTTTATCTCTATCCTTTCCTTGTTTTCGAAAACGGTCAAAACCAGTCCGTTTTCTGCGCCTCATAACCGGCCCCTTCATCGGAGGCAACAACCTCCCGAAACTAATGGGGCCGGCCTTGACCAGTCTCTCAACACTTAGGGCCGGCCCCCTTAGTGCATAGTGGCGCATGGTATGACCAAAACGCCCTTATGCCACTAGTTGACCGTTCCTCGTGTACCAGACTTTGCAAGACACACATAAGTGAAGTGCACCAGTGATTTCACTATTCTCTGAGGTTCCCGTAGGGTGCCCCTAGTGAAGTCAACTAGTCAACTCGCAACATGTCCCGGTGCATCGCACCCATGTGGCAAAGTTCACTTATGGCAAGGAATTGCTACATGCGTCTCTGCACTAACCTAGGGTTTCCCCTTAGTGCACACACGTAGCTACGCATCTACCGTGCACTAGTGCGAAGCACTCACGGAGCGTATGCTCGGACTTCTCGCTTCCTCTAACTACGTTCTGTGTTTCGAGGAGATGGTATAAGAACCGTACATAATGTCGATAAGGTGGAACCTTCAGGGACCAGGGTTCATGGCTTCCAACTCAGACTCGATTGACACACTATCCGAGTGTACCATCGATCCTCTGAGTCCGAGTTAACCTGCATAGCCACCCAGAGTGCGACGCAGGCTGCACTCCAATCCCCCCGGACTTACTATGTTCTCCCACATACCCCTGCTCTCCGCTTAGTATGGTAAACTCGCTGTCCCTCCACTGGTGCCATGACGCAACTCGAGCGGTGGAGAATACCGTCAGACTCGAGTGCTCATATGACTCGGTTCCTTTCAGGTTGACCACGTACATCGTACCTCCGATAACTCTGCCGAGTAACCGGATCCGTCACCAGTCGAACTGATGACCACCTGGCCAGGGTTTAATACGACGTAGGTCAGACCAAGGAACGGACCTCCCGTTAGGGGTGTGGATAGCCTACAGGAGTGACATGCTGATGCAACGCCAGCCGGGTAACCCAGTACACCGTGGTTTTGGATCACTGCATCCGGATCCTCACACATTGGTGCGCCAAAGCACCACACAACTGGTTAGTCCACCAGACATGGCTCCTCAGGGTTTAGGACCGTTTTACCCTAAGCAGAAACACGGTTTAGTGCACCGGTGTCTGCTCACCGATCTGTGCACCGTGTTGGTTCCGTTCGGCCACAGACACTGTGCCTGGTAATGACCGTGGTGGAGACACCCACGCTCTGTCATCCCAACAGCTTAACCTGATAGGGCGACCAACCCTAATCAGAGCTACGAACGTATTTAGGTTACATTGGACCAGTCCCTTGAGTCTCCCACTCAAGAGGATTACCATGTAGCCATGGCTCTCTGTTCTGTAATCAGAACACGTACTAAGGTACGTACCTAGATGCAATCTTATACTATCAACCATATATAGCTAAACTATAGGTTTTTACGAGCTATAGACCTCACCAATTCTAACACCATTCTAATCCATTCGTACGATCCATTCTAATTCCTTCGTACGATCCATTCTAATTCATTCGCTCGAATGTATCCATTCTAATCCATTCGTACGATCCATTCTAATCCATTCATACGATCCATTCTAATTCATTCGCATGAATGTAACCATTCTAATTCATTCATTTGATCCATTCTAATTCATTCGTACGATCCATTCTAATTCATTCGTCCGATCCATTCTAATTCATTCATACGATCTATTCTAATTCATTCTAATTGATTAGCACGATCCATGCTAATTCATTCGTCCGATCCATTCTAATTCATTCGCACGAATGTATCCATTCTAATTCATTCATACGATCCATTCTAATTCATTCGTACGATCCATTCTAATTCATTCGCACAAATGTATCCATTCTAATTCATTCGTACGATCCATTCTAATTCATTCACACGATCCATTCTAATTCATTCGTACGATCCAATCTAATTCTTTCACACGATCCATTCTAATTCATTCGTACGATCCATTCTAATTCATTCGCACGATCCATTCTAATTCCTTCATACGATCCATTCTAATTCATTCATACGATCCATTCTAATTCATTCATACAATCCATTCTAATTCTTTCACACAATCTATTCTAATTCATTCGTACGATCCATTCTAATTCATTCGTACAATCTATTCTATTTCATTCATACGATCAATTCTTACTCATTCGTATGATCCATTCTAATTCATTTGCACGAATATATCCATTCTAATTCATTCGTATGATCCATTCTAATTCCTTCGTACGATCCATTGTAATTCACTCGTACGATCTATTCTAATTCATTCGCACGATCCATTCTAATTCATTCGTACAATCCATTCTAGTTCTTTCACACGATCCATTCTAATTCATTCGTACGATCCATTCTAATTCATTCGTGCAATCCATTCTATTTCATTCGTACGATCCATTCTTACTCATTCGTACGATCCATTCTAATTCATTCACACGAATGTATCCATTCGTACGAATGAATTAGAATAGATTGTACGAATGAATTAGAATGGATCGTACAAATGAATTAGAATGGATCGTACGAAGGAATTAGAATGGATCGTATGAATGAATTAGAATGGATCGTACGAATGAATTAGAATAGATCGTACAAATGAATTAGAATGGATCGTACGAAGGAATTAGAATGGATCGTACGAATGAATTAGAATGGATATATTCGTGCAAATGAATTAGAATGGATTGTATGAACGTATTAGAATGGATCGTATGACTGAATTAGAATGGATCGTACGAATGAATTAGAATGGATTGTATGAATGAATTAGAATGGATCGTACGAATGAATTAGAATGGATCATACGAATTAATTAGAATGGATCATACGAATGAATTAGAATGGATCGTACGAATGAATTAGAATGGATACATTCGTGCGAATGAATTAGAATGGATTGTGCGAATGAATAAGAACAGATCGTGCGAATGAATTAGAACGGATCGTACGAATGAATTAGAATGGATCGTACGAATGAATTAGAATGGATACATTTGTGCGAATGAATTAGAATGGATCGTACGAATGAATTAGAATGGATCGTATGAATGAATTAGAATGGATCGTACGAATGAATTAGAATGGATCGTGCGAATGAATTAGAATGGATCGTACGAATGAATTAGAATGGATCGTGTGAAAGAATTAGAATAGATCGTACGAATGAATTAAAATGGATCGTGCGAATGAATTAGAATGGATCGTACGAATCAATTAGAATGGATACATTTGTGCGAATGAATTAGAATGGATCGTACGATTGAATTAGAATGGATCGTATGAATGAATTAGAATGGATCGTGCGAATGAATTAGAATAGATCGTACGAATGAATTAGAATGGATCGTACGAATGAACTAGAATGGATACATTCGTGCGAATGAATTAGAATGGATCGTACGAATGAATTAGAATGGATCATACGAATGAATTAGAATGGATCTTACGAATGAATTAGAATGGATCATACGAATGAATTAGAATGGATCCTACGAATGAATTAGAATGGATCCTACGAATGAATTAGAATGGATCGTACGAACGAATTAGAATGGATCGTACAAATGAATTAGAAAGGATACATTCGTGCGAATGAATTAGAATGGATCGGACGAATGAATTAGAATGTATCGTGCGAATGAATAAGAATGGATCAAATGAATGAATTAGAATGGTTACATTCATGCGAATGAATTAGAATGGATCGTACGAATGGATTAGAATGGATCGTACGAATGGATTAGAATGGATACATTCGTGCGAATGAATTAGAATGGATCATACGAATGAGTAAGAATGGATCATACGAATGAAATAGAATGGAATGTACGAATAAATTAGAATGGATCGTGCGAATGAATTTGAATGGATCGTACGAATGAATTAGAATGGATCGTGCTAATGAATTAGAATTGATCGTACGAATGAAATAGAATGGATTGTACGAATGATTTAGAATGGATCGTACGAATGAATTAGAATGGATCGTACGAATGATTTAGAATGGATACATTCATGCGAATGAATTAGAATGGATCATACGAATGAGTAAGAATGGATCGTACGAATGAAATAGAATGGATTGTACGAATGAATTAGAATGGATTCGTACGAATGAATTAGAACGGATACATTCGTGCGAATGAATTAGAATGGATCGTACCAATAAGTAAGAATGGATCGTACGAATAAATTAGAATGGATCGTACGAATGAATTAGAATGGATCATGTGAAAGAATTAGAATGGATTGTATGAATGAATTAGAATAGATCGTATGAATGAATTAGAATGGATCGTACGAATGAATTAGAATGGATCGTACGAATGAAATAGAATGGATTGTACGAATGATTTAGAATGGATCGTACGAATGAATTAGAATGGATCGTACGAATGATTTAGAATGGATACATTCGTGCGAATGAATTAGAATGGATCATACGAATGAGTAAGAATGGATCGTACGAATGAAATAGAATGGATTGTACGAATGAATTAGAATGGATTCGTACGAATGAATTAGAATGGATACATTCGTGCGAATGAATTAGAATGGATCGTACCAATGAGTAAGAATGGATCGTACGAATGAAATAGAATGGATTGTGCGAATGAATTAGAATGGATCGTACGAATGAATTAGAATGGATCATGTGTAAGAATTAGAATGGATTGTATGAATGAATTAGAATAGATCTTATGAATGAATTAGAATGGATTGTACGAATGAATTAGAATGGATCGTACGAATGAATTAGAATGGATACATTCGTGTGAATGAATTAGAATGGATACATTCGTGCGAAAGAATTAGAATGGATTGTATGAATGAATTAGAATGGATCGTATGAATGAATTAGAATGGATCGTGCGAATGAATTCGAATGGATCGTACGAATGAACTAGAATGGATACATTTTTGCGAATGAATTAGAATGGATTGTATGAATGAATTAGAATGAATCGTATAAATGAATTAGAATGGATCGTGCGAAAGAATTCGAATGGATCGTACGAATTCATTCTAATTCATTCATACAATCCATTCTAATTCTTTCACACGATCCATTCTAATTCATTCGTACGTTCCATTCTAATTCATTAGCACGATCCATGCTAATTCATTCGTTCTATCAATTCTAATTCATTAGCACGATCCATTCTAATTCATTCGTACGATCCATTCTAATTCATTCGCACGATCCATTCTAATTCATTCATAGGATCCATTGTAATTCATTCATACGATCTATTCTAATTCATTCGCACGAATGTATCCATTCTAATTCATTCGTACGATCCATTCTAATTCATTTGTACGATCCATTCTAATTCATTCGTACGATCCATTCTAATTCATTCATACGATCTATTCTAATTCATTCATACAATCCATTCTAATTCTTTTACACGATCCATTCTAATTCATTCGTACGATCCATTCTAATTCATTCGCACAATCCATTCTATTTCATTCGTACGATCCATTCTTACGCATTGGTACGATCCATTCTAATTCATTCGCACGAATGTATCCATTCTAATTCATTCGTACGAATCCATTCTAATTCATTCGTACAATCTATTCTATTTCATTCGTACGATCCATTCTTACTCATTCGTATGATCCATTCTAATTCATTCGGACGAATGTATCCATTCTAATTTTTTTGTACGATCCATTCTTATTCATTCGTACGATCCAATCTAATTCATTCGTACGATCCATTCTAATGTATTCGTCCGATCCATTCTAATTCATTCGCACGAATGTATCCATTCTAATTCATTCGTACGGTCCATTCTAATTCATTCGCACAATCCATTCTATTTCATTCGTACGATCCATTCTCACTCATTCGTATGATCCGTTATGGATACATTCGTGCGAATGAATTAGAATGGATCATACGAATGAGTAAGAATGGATCGTACGAATGAAATAGAATGGATTGTGCGAATGAATTAGAATGGATTGTACGAATGAATTAGAATGGATCGTGTGAAAGAATTAGAATGGATTGTATGAATGAATTAGAATGGATCGTACGAATGAATTAGAATAGATCGTATGAGTGAATTAGAATGGATACGAAGGAATTAGAATGGATCGTACGAAGGAATTAGAATGGATCATACGAATGAAATAGAATGGATCGTACGAAGGAATTAGAATGGATCGTACGAAGGAATTAGAATGGATCGTACGAATGAATTAGAATGGATATATTCGTGCAAATGAATTAGAATGGATCGTATGAATGAATTAGAATGGATCGTATGAGTGAATTAGAACGGATAGTACGAATGAAGTAGAATGGATTGTATGAATGAATTAGAATGGATACATTCGTGCGAATGAATTAGAATGGATCGTTTGAATGAATTAGAATAGATTGGGCGAATGAATTAGAATGGATCGTACGAATGAATTAGAATGGATACATTCGTGCGAATAAATTAGAATGGATTGTATGAATGAATTAGAATGGATCGTACGAATGAATTAGAATGGATCGTACAAATGAATTAGAATAGATTGCGCGAATGAATTAGAATGGATCATACGAATGAATTAGAATGGATCGTACGAAGGAATTAGAATGGATCGTACGAATGAATTAGAATGCATCGTACGGATGAATTAGAATGGATCGTACGAAGGAATTAGAATGGATCGTACGAATGAATTAGAATGGATCGTACGATTGAATTAGAATGGATCATACGAATGAGTAAGAATGGATCGTATGAATGAATTAGATTGGATCGTACGATCCATTCTAATTCATTAGCATGGATCGTGCTAATGAATTAGAATGGAATATACGAATGAATTAGAATGGATCGTACGAATGAATTAGAATGAATTAGAATGGATTGTACGAATGAATTAGAATAGATCATAGGAATGAATTAGAATGGATCGTGCAAAATGAATTAGAATGGATACATTCGTGCGAATGAATTAGAATGGATCGTGCGAATGAATTAGAATGGATCGTACGAATGAATTAGAATGGATATATTTGAACGAATAAATTAGAATGGATCATACGAATGAATTAGAATGGATCGTACGAATGAATTAGAATGGATAGTGCGAATGAATTAGAATGGATCGTACGAATGAATTAGAATAGATCGTACGAATGAATTAAAATGGATACATTCGAGCGAATAAATTAGAATAGATCGTAGGAATGAATTAGAATGGATCGTACGAATGAATTAGAATGGATACATTTGTGAGAATGAATTAGAATGGATCGTACGAATGAATTAGAATGTATCGTACGAAAGAATTAGAATGGATATATACGTGCGAATGAATTAGAATGGATCGTACGAATGAATTAGACTGGATCGTACGAATGAATTTGAATGGATACATTTGTGCGAGTGAATCTAAATGGATTGTATGAATGAATTACAATGGATCGTACAAATGAATTAGAATGGATCGTACGAATGAATTAGAATAGCACATACGAATGAATTAGAATGAATCGTATGAATGAATTATAATGGTTACTTTCATGCAAATGAATTAGAATAGATCGTACGAATGAATTACAATGGATCGTACGAATAAATTAGAATGGATCGTGGGAATGAATTAGAATGAATCTTACAAATGAATTAGAATGGATCGTACGAATGAATTAGAATGGATCGTACGAATGAATTAGAATGGATATATTCGTGCGAATGAATTAGAATGGATCGGACGAATGAATTAGAATGGATCGTACGAATGAATTAGAATGGATCAAATGAATGAATTAGAATGGTTACATTCATGCGAATAAATTATAATTGATCGTACGAATGGATTAGAATGGATCGTACGAATGTATTAGAATGGATACATTCGTGCGAATGAATTAGAATGGATTGTATGAATGAATTAGAATGGATCATACGAATGAATTAGAATGGATCGTATGAGTAAATTATAATGGATACGAAGGAATTAGAATGGATCGTACGAAGGAATTAGAATGGATCATACGAATGAAATAGAATGGATCGTACGAAGGAATTAGAATGGATCATACGAAGGAATTAGAATGGATCGTACGAAGGAATTAGAATGGATCGTACGAATGAATTAGAATGGATATATTCGCGCAAATGAATTAGAATGGATATATTCGTACGATCCATTCTAATTCTAATTCGCACGATCCATTCTAATTCATTCGCACGATCCATTCTAATTCATTCATACAATCCATTCTAATTTATTCGTACGATCCATTCTAATTCACTCATACGATCCATTCTAATTCATTCGTACGATCCATTCTAATTCATTCGTACGATCCATTCTAATTCATTCATACGATCCATTCTAATTCATTCGTACGATCCATTCTAATTCACTCATACGATCCATTATAATACATTCATACGATCCATTCTAATTCATTTGCACGAATATATCCATTCTAATTCATTCGTACGATCCATTCTAATTCCTTCGTACGATCTATTCTAATTCATTCGTACGATCTATTTAATTCATTCGTACGATCCATTCTAATTCATTCGTACGATCCATTCTAATTCCTTCGTACGATCCATTCTAATTCATTCGTATGATCCATTCTAATTCATTCGTACAATCTATTCTAAATCATTCGTACGAATGGATACATTCGTGTGAATGAATTAGAATGGATCGTACGAATGAGTAAGAATGGATCGTACGAATGAAATAGAAAGGATTGCACGAATGAATTAGAATGGATCGTACGAATGAATTATAATGGATCGTGTGAAAGAATTAGAATGGATTGTATGAATGAATTAGAATGGATCGTACGAAGGAATTAGAATGGATCGTACGAATGAATTAGAATGGATCGTACGAATGAATTAGAATAGATCGTACGAATGAATTAGAATGGATCGTACGAATGAATTAGAATGGATCGTGTGAAAGAATTAGAATGGATCGTACGAATGAATTAGAATGGATCGTGCGAATGATTAGAATGGATCGTACGAATGAATTAGAATGGATCGTGCTAATGAATTAGAATTGATCGAACGAATGAATTAGCATGGATCATGCATTCGTACGATCCATTCTAATTCATTCGTAAGATCCATTCTAATTCATTCGTACGATCCATTCTAATTCATTCGTACGATTCATTCTAATTCATTCGCACGAATGTATCCATTCTAGTTCATTCGTACGATCCATTCTAATTCATTCGTACGATCCATTCTAATTCATTCATACGATCTATTCTAATTCATTCATACAATCCATTCTAATTCTTTCACATGATCCATTCTAATTCATTCGTACGATCCATTCTAATTCATTCGCACAATCCATTCTATTTCATTCGTACGATCCATTCTTACTCATTTGTATGATCCATTCTAATTCATTCGCACGAATGTATCCATAATGGATTATACGAATGAGTAAGAATGGATCGTACGAATGAAATAGAATGGATTGTGCGAATGAATTAGAATGGACCGTACGAATGAATTAGAATGGTTACATTCGTGCGAATGAATTAGAATGGATCGGACGAATGAATTAGAATGGATCGTACGAATGAATTAGAATGGATCGTACGAATGAATTAGAATGGATCGTACAAATAAATTAGAATGGATACATTCGTCCGAATGAATTAGAATGGATCATACGAATGAGTAAGAATGGATCGTACGAATGAAATAGAATAGATTGTACGAATGAATTAGAATGGATCCTACGAATGAATTAGAATAGATCATGTGAAAGAATTAGAATGGATTGTATGAATTAATTAGAATGAATTCGTACGATCCATTCGAATTCATTCGCACGATCCATTCTAATTCATTCATACGTTCCATTCTAATTCATTCATACAATCCATTCTAATTCTTTCACACGATCCATTCTAATTTATTCGTTGGATCTATTCTAATTCATTCGTACAATCTATTCTATTTCATTCGTACGATCCATTCTTACTCATTCGTATGATCCATTCTAATTCATTCGGACGAATGTATCCATTCTAATTTATTTGTACGATCCTTTCTAATTCATTCGTACGATCCATTCTAATTCATTCGTACGATCCATTCTAATTCATTCGTCCGATCCAATCTAATTCATTCGCACGAATGTATCCATTCTAATTCATTCGTACGATCCATTCTAATTCATTCGTACGATCCATTCTAATTCATTCGTAAGATCCATTCTAATTCATTCGTACGATCCATTCTAATTCATTCGTACGATCCATTCTAATTCATTCGCACGAATGTATCCATTCTAGTTCAATCGTACGATCCATTCTAATTCATTCGTACAATCCATTCTAACTCATTCGCATGATCCATTATATTTCATTCGTACGATCCATTCTAATTCATTCATACGATCCATTCTAATTCATTCGTACGATCCATTCTAATTCATTCGCACAAATGTATCCATTCTAATTCATTCGTACGATCCATTCTAATTCATTCGCACGATCCATTCTAATTCATTCGTACGATCCATTCTAATTCATTCGCACGATCTGTTCTTATTCATTCGCACAATCCATTCTATTTCATTCGCACGAACGTATCCATTCTAATTCATTCGTAGGATCCATTCTAATCCATTCGTACGATCCATTCTAATTCATTCGTACGATCCATTCTAATTCATTCGCACGAATGTATCCATTCTAATTCATTCGTACGATCCATTCTAATTCATTCGTACGATCCCTTCTAATTCATTCGTACGATCCATTCTAATTCATTCATACGATCTATTCTAATTCATTCATAAAATCCATTCTAATTCTTTCACACGATCCATTCTAATTCATTCGTACGATCCATTCTAATTCATTCGCACAATCCATTCTATTTCATTCGTACGATCCATTCTTACTCATTCGTATGATCCATTCTAATTCATTCGCATGAATGTATCCATAATGGATCATACGAATGAGTAAGAATGGATCGTACGAATGAAATTGAATGGATTGTGCGAATGAATTAGAATGGACCGTACGAATGAATTAGAATGGATACATTCGTGCGAATAAATTAGAATGGATCATACGAATGAGTAAGAATGGATCGTCATTCTATTTCATTCGTATGATCCATTCTAATTCATTTGTATCCATTCTATTTCATTCGCACAATCCATTCTAATTCATTCGCGCAATCTATTCTAATTCATTCGTACGATCCATTCTAATTCATTCGTACGATCCATTCTAATTCATTCATACAATCCATTCTAATTTATTCGCACGAATGTATCCATTCTAATTCATTCGTACAATCCATTCTAATTCATTCGCACAATCTATTCTAATTCATTCATACGATCCATTCTAATTCATTCGCACGAATGTATCCATTCTAATTCATTCATACGATCCATTCTACTTCATTCGTACTATCCGTTCTAATTCACTCATAGGATCCATTCTAATTCATTAATACGATCCAATCTAATTCATTTGCACGAATATATCCATTCTAATTCATTCGTACGATCCATTCTAATTCCTTCGTACGATCCATTCTAATTCCTTCATACGATCCATTCTAATTCCTTCGTACGATCCATTCTATTTCATTCGTATGATCCATTCTAATTCCTTCGTACGATCCATTCTAATTCCTTCGTATCCATTCTAATTCACACATACGATCCATTCTAATTCATTCGTACGATCCATTCTAATTCATTGATACAATCCATTCTAATTCATTCGCACGAATGTATCCATTCTAATCCATTCGTACGATCCATTCTAATCCATTCGTACGATCCATTCTAATTCATTCCCATGAATGTAACCATTCTAATTCATTCATTTGATCCATTCTAATTCATTCGTACGATCCTTTCTAATTCATTCGTCCGATCCATTCTAATTCATTCGCACGAATGTATCTATTCTAATTCATTCGTACGATCCATTCTAATCCATTCTAATTCTTTCACACGATCCATTCTAATTCATTCGTAGGATCCATTCTAATTCATTCGTACAATCTATTCTATTTCATTCGTACGATCCATTCTTACTCATTCGTATGATCCATTCTAATTCATTCAGATGAATGTATCCATTCTAATTTATTCGTACGATCCATTCTAATTCATTCGTAAGATCCATTCTAATTCATTTTTACGATCCATTCTAATTCATTCCCACGAATGTATCCATTCTAGTTCATTCGTACGATCCATTCTAATTCATTTGTACGATCCATTCTAATTCATTCGCACGATCCATTCTAATACATTCGTACGATCCATTCTAATTCATTCATACGATCCATTTTAATTCATTCGTACGATCCATTCTATTTCATTCGCACAAATGTATCCATTCTAATTCATTCGTACGATCCATTCTAATTCATTCGCACGATCCATTCTAATTCATTCGTACGAACCATTCTAATTCTTTCACACGATCCATTCTAATTCATTCGTACGATCCATTTTAATTCATTCGTACGATCCACTCTAATTCATTCGTGCAATCCATTCTATTTCATTCGTACGATCCATTCTTACTCATTCGTACGATCCATTCTAATTCATTCACACGAATGTATCCATTCGTACGAATGAATTAGAATAGATTGTACGAATGAATTAGAATGGATCGTACGAATGAATTAGAATGGATCATACGAAGGAATTAGAATGGATCTTACGAATGAATTAGAGCGGATCGTACGAATGAATTAGAATGGATCGTACGAAGGAATTAGAATGGATCGTACGAATGAATTAGAATGGATATATTCGTGCAAATAAATTAGAATGGATCGTATGAATGTATTAGAATGGATCGTATGAGTGAATTAGAATGGATCGTACGAAAGAATTAGAATGGATTGTATGAATGAATTAGAATGGATCGTACGAATGAATTAGAATGGATCGTATGAATGAATTAGAATGGATCGTACGAATGAATTAGAATGGATCATGCGAATGAATTAGAATGGATCGTACGAATGAATTTGAATGGATCGTACGAATGAACTAGAATGGATACATTCGTGCGAATGAATTAGAATGGATCGTACGAATTAATTAGAATGGATCGTATGAATGAATTAGAATGGATCGTACGAATGAATTAGAATGGATACATTCGTGCGAATGAATTAGAATGGATCGGACGAATAAATTAGAATGGATCGTACGAATGAATTAGAATGGATCAAATGAATGAATTAGAATTGTTACATTCATGCGAATAAATTAGAATGTATCGTACGAATGGATTAGAATGGATTGTACGAATGGATTAGAATGGATACATTCGAGCGAATGAATTAGAATGGATCATACGAATGAATTAGAATGGATCGTACGAATGGATTAGAATGGATCCTACGAATGGATTAGAATGGATACCTTTGTGCAAATGAATTAGAATGGATCGTACGAATGAATTAGAATGGATCATATTAATGAATTAGAATGGATCGTACGAATGAATTAGAATGGATATATTCGTGGGAATGAATTAGAATGGATCGTGCGAATCAATTAGACTGGATCGTGCGAATGAATAAGAATAGATCATACGAATGAATTAGAATGGATCGTACGAATTAATTAGAATGGATACATTCGTGCGAATGAATTAGAATGGATTGTATGAATGAATTAGAATGGATCGTACGAATGAATTAGAATGGATCATACGAATTAATTAGAATGGATCATACGAATGAATTAGAATGGATCAAACGAATGAATTAGAATGGATCGTACGAATGAATTAGAATGGATACATTCGTGCGAATGAATTAGAATGGATTGTGCGAATGAATAAGAACAGATCGTGCGAATGAATTAGAATGGATCGTACGAATGAATTAGAATGGATCGTGCGAATGAATTAGAATGGATCGTACGAATGAATTAGAATGGATAAATTTGTGCGAATGAATTAGAATGGATCGTACGAATGAATTAGAATAGATCGTATGAATGAATTAGAATGGATCGTACGAATGAATTAGAATGGATCGTGCGAATGAATTAGAATGGATAGTACGAATGAATTAGAATGGATCGTACGAATGAACTAGAATGGATACATTCGTGCGAATGAATTAGAATGGATCGTACGAATGAATTAGAATGGATCGTACGAATGAATTAGAATGGATCTTACGAATGAATTAGAATGGCATTCGTACGATCCATTCTAATTCATTGACACGAATGTATCCATTCGTACGAATGAATTAGAATAGATTGTGCGAATGAATTAGAATGGATCGTACGAATGAATTAGAATGGATCGTATGAATGAATTAGAATGGATTGTATGAATGAATTAGAATGGATCGTACTTATGAATTAGAATGGATCGTGCGAATGAATTAGAATGGATCGTACGAATGAATTAGAATGGATCGTACGAATGAACTAGAATGGATACATTCGTTCGAATGAATTAGAATGGATCGTACGAATGAATTAGAATGGATCGTACGAATGAATTAGAATGGATCATATGAATGAATTAGAATGGATCATACGAATGAGTAAGAATGGATCGTACGAATGAAATAGAATGGATTGTACGAATGAATTAGAATGGATCATATGAATGAATTAGAATGGACACATTCGTGCGAATGAATTAGAATGGATACATTCGTGCGAATGAATTAGCATGGATCGTACGAATGAATTAGAATGGATCGTGCTAATGAATTAGAATTGATCGAACGAATGAATTAGCATAGATCGTGCTAATGAATTAGAATGGAACGTACGAATGAATTAGAATGGATCGTGTGAAAGAATTAGAATGGATTGTATGAATGAATTAGAATGAATTCGTACGATCCATTCGAATTCATTCGCATGATCCATTCTAATTCATTCATACGATCTATTCTAATTCATTCATACAATCCATTCTAATTCTTTCACACGATCCATTCTAATTCATTCGTAGGATCCATTCTAATTCATTCGTACAATCTATTCAATTTCATTCGTACGATCCATTCTTACTCATTCGTATGATCCATTCTAATTCATTCGGACGAATATATCCATTCTAATTTATTCATACGATCCATTCTAATTCATTCGTACGATCCATTCTAATTCATTCGTACGATTCATTCTTACTCATTCGTATGATCCATTCTAATTCATTCGTACGATCCATTCTAATTCATTCGTACGATCCATTCTAATTCATTCGCACAATCTATTCTAATTACTTCGTACGATCCATTCTAATTCATTCGTACGATCGTACGAATGAATTAGAATGGATCGTACGGAATGAATTAGAATGGATCGTACGGAATGAATTAGAATGAATTAGAATGGATCATACGAATGAATTAGAATGGATCGTACGAATGAACTAGAATGGATCGTACGAATGAACTAGAATGGATACATTCGTGCGAATGAATTAGAATGGATCGTACAAATGAATTAGAATGTAATGTACGAATGAATTAGAATGGATCATACGAATGAGTAAGAATGGATCGTACAAATGAAATAGAATGGATTGTACGAATGAATTAGAATGGATCGTACGAATGAATTAGAATGGATCGTGTGAAAGAATTAGAATGCATTGTATGAATGAATTAGAATGGATCGTATGAATGGATTAGAATGGATCGTGCGAATGAATTCGAATGGATCGCATGATCCATTCGAATAGAATGGATCTTATGAATGAATTAGAATGGATCGGGCGAATGAATTAGAATGGATTGTAGGAATGAATTAGAATGGATCGTATGAATGAATTAGAATGGATCGTATGAATGAATCAGAATGGATCGTGCGAATGAATTAGAATGGATCGTACGAATGAATTAGAATGGATCGTACGAATGAATTAGAATGGATCATACGAATGAGTAAGAATGGATCGTACGAATGAAATAGAATGGATTGTACGAATGAGTTAGAATGGATACATTCGTGCGAATGAATTAGAATGGATCGTACGAATGAATTAGAATGGATCGTACGAATGAATTAGACTGGATCGTACGAATTAATTTGAATGGATACATTTGTGCGAATGAATCTAAATGGATTGTATGAATGAATTATAATGGATCGTACGAATGAATTAGAATGGATCGTACGAATGAATTAGAATAGCTCATACGAATGAATTAGAATAAATCGTATGAATGAATTAGAATGGTTACATTCGTGCGAATGAATTAGAATAGATCGTACGAATGAATTAGAATGGATCGTACGAATAAATTAGAATGGATCGTGGGAATGAATTAGAATGGATCGTATGAATGGATTAGAATGGATCCATCGAAAGAGTTAGAATGGATCATACGAATGAATTAGAATGGATTGTACAAATGAATTAGAATGGATTGTGCGAATGAATTAGAATGGATCGTATGAATGAATAAGAATGGATCGTACGAATGAATTAGAATGGATCGTGTGAATGAATTAGCATGAATCGTACGAATGTAATAGAATGGATCGTACGAATGAATTAGAATGAATCGTACGATCCATTCTAATTCATTCGTACGATCCATTGTAATTCATTCGCACGAATATATCCATTCTAGTTCATTCATACGATCCATTCTAGTTCATTCGTACGATCCATTCTAACTCATTCGTATGATCCATTCTAATTAATTCGTATGATCCATTCTAATTCATTCGTACGATCCATTCTAATTCATTCATACAATCCATTCTAATTCATTCGCACGAATGTATCCATTCTAATTAATTCGTACGATCCATTCTAATTCATTCGTGTGATCCATTCTTATTCATTCGCACGATCCAGTCTAATGGATTCGCACGATCCATTCTAATTCATTCGCACGAATGTATCCATTCTAATTCATTCGTATGATCCATTCTAATTCATTAATATGAACCATTCTAATTCATTCGCACGATCCATTCTAATTCATTCATACGATCCATTCTAATTCATTCGTACGATCCATTCTAATTCGTTCGCACGATCCATTCTAATTCAATCGTACAATCTATTCTATTTCATTCGTACGATCCATTCTTACTCATTCGTATGATCCATTCTAATTTATTCGGACGAATGTATCCATTACAATTTATTCGTACGATCCATTCTAATTCATTCGTACGATCCATTCTAATTCATTCGTCCGATCCATTCTAATTCATTCGCACGAGTGTATCCATTCTAATTCATTCGTACGGTCCATTCTAATTCATTCGCACAATCCATTCTATTTCATTCGTACGATCCATTCTTACTCATTCGTATGATCCATTATGGATACATTCGTGTGAATGAATTAGAAAGGATCATACGAATGAGTAAGAATGGATTGTACGAATGAAATAGAATGGATTGTGCGAATGAATTAGAATGGATCGTACGAATGAATTAGAATGGATCGTGTGAAAGAATTAGAATGGATTGTATGAATGAATTAGAATAGATCGTACGAATGAATTAGAATGGATCGTACGAATGAACTAGAACGGATACATTCGTGCGAATGAATTAGAATGGATCGTACGAATGAATTAGAATGGATCGTACGAATGAATTAGAATGGATCTTACGAATGACTTAGAATGGATCGCACGAATGCACGATCGATGCTAATTCATTCGTTCGATCAATTCTAATTCATTAGCACGATCCATTCTAATTCCTTCGTACGATCCATTCTAATTCATTCACACGATCCATTCTAATTCATTCGTACGATCCATTCTAATTCTTTCACACGATCCTTTCTAATTCATTCGTACGATCCATTCTAATTCATTCATATGATCTATTCTAATTCATTCGTACGATCCATTCTAATTTCATTCGTACGATCCATTCTAATTCATTCGCTCGAATGTATCCATTCTAATCCATTCGTACGATCCATTCTAATCCATTCGTACGATCCATTCTAATTCATTCGCATTAATGTAACCATTCTAATTCATTTATTTGATCCATTCTAATTCATTCGTACGATCCATTCTAATTCATTCGTCCGATCCATTCTAATTCATTCGCACGAATGTATCCATTCTAATCCATTCGTAAGATCCATTCTAATTCATTCGTACGATACATTCTAATTCATTCGTACGATCCATTCTAATTCATTAATATGATCCATTCTAATTCATTCGTATGATCCATTCTAATTCATATGCACAAAGGTATCCATTCTAATTCATTCGTACGATCCATTCTAATTCAGGATCGTACGAATGAATTAGAATGGATACATTCGTGCGAATGAATTAGAATTGATCGTACGAAAGAATTAGAATTGATCGTGCGAATGAATTAGAATGGATCGTACGAATGAATTAGAATGGATCGTACGAATGAACTAGAACGGATACATTCGTGCGAATGAATTAGAATGGATCGTACGAATGAATTAGAATGGATCGTACGAATGAATTAGAATGGATACTACGAATGAATTAGAATGGATCGTACAAATGAATTAGAATGGATCGTACGAATGAATTAGAATGGATACATTCGTGCGAATGAATTAGAATGGATCGGACGAATGAATTAGAATGGATCGTACGAATGAATTAGAATGGATCAAATGAATGAATTAGAATGGTTACATTCATGCGAATGAATTAGAATGGATCGTACGAATGGATTAGAATGGATCGTACGAATGGATTAGAATTGATACATTCGAGCGAATGAATTAGAATGGATCGTACGAATGAAATTAGAATGGATCGTACGAATGAATTAGAATAGATTGTACGAATGAATTAGAATGGATCGTACGAATGAATTAGAATGGATCGTACGAATAAATTAGAATGGATACATTCGTCCGAATGAATTAGAATGGATCATACGAATGAGTAAGAATGGATCGTACGAATGAAATAGAATAGATTGTACGAATGAATTAGAATGGATCCTACGAATGAATTAGAATGGATTGTGTGAAAGAATTAGAATGGATTGTATGAATGAATTAGAATGGATCGTATGAATAAATTAGAATGGATCGTGCGAATGAATTCGAATCGATCGTACGAATTCATTCTAATTCATTCATACAATCCATTCTAATTCTTTCACACGATCCATTCTAATTCATTCGTACGTTCCATTCTAATTCATTAGCACGATCCATGCTAATTCATTCGTTCGATCAATTCTAATTCATTAGCACGATCCATTCTAATTCATTCGTACGATCCATTCTAATTCCTTCGTTCGATCCATTCTAATTCATTCGTACGATCTATTCTAATTCATTCGTACGATCCATTCTAATTCATTCGTACGATCCATTCTAATTCCTTCGTAAGATCCATTCTAATTCATTCGTACGATCCATTGTAATTCATTCGTGCAATCCATTCTATTTCATTCGTACGATCCATTCCTACTCATTCGTACGATCCATTCTAATTCATTCACACGAATGTATCCATTCGTACGAATGAATTAGAATGGATCGTACGAATGAATTAGAATGGATCGTACGAAGGAATTAGAATGGATCGTACGAATGAATTAGAATGGATATATTCGTGCAAATGAATTAGAATGGATCGTATGAATGTATTTGAATGGATCATATGAGTGAATTAGAATGGATCGTACGAATGAATTAGAATGGATTGTATGAATGAATTAGAATGGATCGTATGAATGAATTAGAATGGATCATACGAATTAATTAGAATGGATCATACGAATGAAATAGAATGGATCGTACGAATGAATTAGAATGGATACTTTCGTGCGATCCATTGTAATTCATTCGCACAATCCATTCTATTTCATTCGTACGATCCATTCTTACTCATTGGTACGATCCATTCTAATTCATTCGCACGAATGTATCCATTCTAATTCATTCGTACGAATCCATTCTAATTCATTCATACAATCTATTCTATTTCATTCGTATGATCCATTCTAATTCATCCGTACGATCCACTCTTATTCATTCATATGATCCATTCTAATTCATTCGTACGATCTATTCTAATTCATTCATACAATCCATTCTAATTTATTCGCACGAATGTATCCATTCTAGTTCATTCGTATGATCCATTCTATTTCATTCGTACGATCCATTCTAATTCATTCGCACGATCCATTCTAATTCATTCGTACGATCCATTCTAATTCATTCGTACGATCCATTCTAATTCATTCGCAGAAATGTATCCATTCTAATTCATTCGTACGATCCATTCTAATTCATTCACACGATCCATTCAAATTCATTCGTACGATCCATTCTAATTCATTCGCACGATCTGTTCTTATTCATTCGCACAATCCATTCTAATTCATTCGCACGAATGTATCCATTCTAATTCATTCGTACGATCCATTCTAATTCATTCGTACGATCCATTCTGATTCATTCGTATGATCCATTCTAATTAATTCGTATGATCCATTCTAATTCATTCGTACGACCCATTCTAATTCATTCATACAATCCATTCTAATTCATTCGCACGAATGTATCCATTCTAATTAATTCGTACGATCCATTCTAATTTATTCGTATGATCCATTCTAATTCATTCGCACAATCCATTCTATTTCATTCGTACGATCCATTCTTACTCATTGGTACGATCCATTCTAAATCATTCGCACAAATGTATCCATTCTAATTCATTCGTACGAATCCATTCTAATTCATTCGTACAATCTATTCTATTTCATTCGTACGATCCATTCTTACTCATTCGTATGATCCATTCTAATTCATTTGGACGGATGTATCCATTCTGAATGAATTAGAATGGATACATTCGTGCGAATGAATTAGAATGGATACATTCGTGCGAAAGAATTAGAATAGATCATATGAATGAATTAGAATGGATCCTATGAATGAATTAGAATGGATCGTGCGAATGAATTAGAATGGATCGTACGAATGAATTAGAATGGATCGTGTGAAAGAATTAGAATGGATCGTACGAATGAATTAGAATGGATCGTGCGAATGAATTAGAATGGATCGTACGAATGAATTAGAATGGATACATTTGTGCGAATGAATTAGAATGGATCGTACGAATGAATTAGAATGGATACATTCGTACGAATGAATTAGAATGGATTGTGCGAATGAATAAGAACAGATCGTGCGAATGAATTAGAATGGATCGTACGAATGAATTAGAATGGATCGTGCGAATGAATTAGAATGGATCGTACGAATGAATTAGAATGGATCGTACGAATGAACTAGAATGGATACATTCGTGCGAATGAATTAGAATGGATCGTACGAATGAATTAGAATGGATCGTACGAATGAATTTGAATGGATCTTACGAATGAATTAGAATGGATCGTACGAATGAATTAGAATGGATACATTCGTGCGAATGAATTAGAATGGATCGGACGAATGAATTAGAATGGATCGTACGAATGAATTAGAATGGATCAAATGAATGAATTAGAATGGTTACATTCATGCGAATGAATTAGAATGGATCGTACGAATGTATTAGAATAGATTGTACGAATGAATTAGAATGGATCCTACGTACGAATGAATTAGAATGGATCGTACGAATGAATTAGAATGGATCATACGAATGAATTAGAATGGATCGTACGAATGAATTAGAATGGATCATACGAATGAATTAGAATGGATACATTTGTGCGAATGAATTAGAATGGATTGTGTGAATGAATAAGAACAGATCATGCGAATGAATTAGAATGGATCGTACGAATGAATTAGAATGGATCGTGCGAATGAATTAGAATGGATCGTACGAATGAATTAGAATGGATCTTACGAATGAATTAGAATGGATCGTATGAATGAATTAGAATGGATCGTACGAATGAATTAGAATGGATCGTGCGAATGAATTAGAATGAATCGTACCAATGAGTAAGAATGGATCGTACGAATGAATAGAATGGATCGTATGAATGAATTAGAATAGATACATTCGTGTGAATGAATTAGAATGGATCGTATAAATGAATTAGAATAGATTTTGTGAAAGAATTAGAATGGATTAGAATGGATCGTACGAATGAATTAGAATGGATACATTCGTGTGAATGAATTAGAATGGATCGGACGAATGAATTAGAATGGATCGTACGAATGAATTAGAATGGATCGTGCGAATGAATTAGAATAGATTGTGCGAATGAATTAGAATGGCTCGTACGAATGAATTAGAATGGATCGTACGAATGAATTAGAATGGATCATACGAATGAGTAAGAATGGATCATACGAATGAATTAGAATGGATTGTATGAATGAATTAGAATGGATTGTACGAATAAATTAGAATGGACACATTCGTCCGAATGAATTAGAGTGGATCATACGAATAAGTAAGAATGGATCGTACGAATGAAATAGAATAGATTGTACGAATGAATTAGAATGGATCCTACGAATGAATTAGAATGGATCGTGTGAAATACGAATGAATTAGAATGGATATATTCGTGCAAATGAATTAGAATGGATCGTATGAATGTATTAGAATGGATCGTATGAGTGAATTAGAATGGATCTTGCGAATGAATTAGAATGGATTGTATGAATTAATTAGAATGGATCGTACGAATGAATTAGAATGGATCGTACGAATGAATTAGAATGGATCGTACGAATGAACTAGAATGGATACATTCGTGCGAATGAATTAGAATGGATCGTACAAATGAATTAGAATGGATCGTGCGAATGAATTAGAATGGATCGTATGAATGAATTAGAATAGATCGTATGAATGAATTAGAATGGATCGTACGAATGAATTAGAATAGATCGTACGAATGAATTAGAATGGATCGTACGAATAAATTAGAATGGATACATTCGTCCGAATGAATTAGAATGGATCATACGAATGAGTAAAAATGGATCGTACGAATGAAATAGAATAGATTGTACGAATGAATTAGAATGGATCCTATGAATGAATTAGAATGGATCAGGTGAAAGAATTAGAATGGATTGTATGAATGATTTAGAATGGATCGTATGAATGAATTAGAATGTGCGAATGAATTCGAATGGATCGTACGAATTCATTCTAATTCATTCATACAATCCATTCTAATTCTTTCATACGATCTATTCTAATTCATTCGTAGGATCCATTCTAATTCATTCGTATAATCTATTCTATTTCATTCGTACGATCCATTCTAATTCATTCGTACGATCTATTCTAATTCATTCGTACGATCCATTCTAATTCATTCATACGATCTATTCTAATTCATTCATACAATCCATTCTAATTCTTTCACACGATCCATTCTAATTCATTCGTACGATCCATTCTAATTCATTCGCACAATCCATTCTATTTCATTCGTACGATCCATTCTTACTCATTCGTATGATCCATTCTAATTCATTCGCATGAATGTATCCATAATGGATCATACGAATAAGTAAGAATGGATCGTACGAATGAAATAGAATGGATTGTGCGAATGAACTAGAATGGACCGTACAAATGAATTAGAATGGATACATTCGTGCGAATGAATTAGAATGGATCGGACGAATGAATTAGAATGGATCGTACGAATGAATTAGAATGGATCGTACGAATAAATTAGAATGGATACATTCGTCCGAATGAATTAGAATGGATCATACGAATGAGTAAGAATGGATCGTACGAATGAAATAGAATAGATTGTACGAATGAATTAGAATGGATTCGTACGAATGAATTAGAATGGATTCGTACAAATGAATTAGAATGGATCGTATGAATTAATTAGAATGGATACATTCGTGCGAATGAATTAGAATGGATTGTATGAATGAATTAGAATGGATCATACGAATGAATTAGAATGGATCATACGAATGAATTAGAATGGATCATACGAATGAATTAGAATGGATACATTTGTGCGAATGAATTAGAATGGATTATGCGAATGAATAAGAACTGATCGTACGAATGAATTAGAATGGATCGTACGAATGAATTAGAATGGATCTTACGAATGAATTAGAATGGATCGTACGAATGAATTAGAATGGATCATACAAATAAATTAGAATGGATCGTACGAATGAATTAGAATGGATCGTACGAATGAATTAGAATGGATCGTACGAATGAACTAGAATGGATCGTTCCAATGAGTAAGAATGGATCGTACAAATGAATAGAATGAATTAGAATGGATCGGACGAATGAATTAGAATGGATCGTACGAATGAATTAGAATGGATCGTAGGAATGAATTAGAATGGATCATACGAATAAATTAGAATGGATCGTGCGAATGAATTAGAATAGATCGTACGAATGAATTAGAATGGATCGTGTGAAAGAATAAGAATGGATCGTACGAATGAATTAGAATGAATCGTGCAAATGAATTATAATGGATCGTACGAATGAATTAGAATGGATCGTGCTAATGAATTAGAATTGATCAAACGAATGAATTAGCATGGATTATGCTAATGAATTAGAATGGAACGTACGAATGAATTAGAATGGATCGTGTGAAAGAATTAGAATGGATTGTATGAATGAATTAGAATGAATTCGTACGATCCATTCGAATTCATTCGTACAATCCATTCTAATTCATTCATACGATCCATTCTAATTCATTCATACAATCCATTCTAATTCTTTCACACGATCCATTCTAATTCATTAGTAGGATCCATTCTAATTCATTCGTACAATCTATTCTATTTCATTCGTACGATCCATTCTTACTCATTCGTATGATCCATTCTAATTCATTCGGACGAATGTATCCATTCTAATTTATTCGTACGATCCATTCTAATTCATTCGCACGATCCATCCATTCTAATTCATTCGTACGATCCATTCGAATTCATTCGCACAATCCATTCTAATTCATTCATACGATCCATTCTAATTCATTCATACAATCCATTCTAATTCTTTCACACGATCCATTCTAATTCATTCGTAGGATCCATTCTAATTCATTCGTACAATCTATTCTATTTCATTCGTACGATCCATTCTTACTCATTCGTATGATCCATTCTAATTCGTTAGGACGAATGTATCCATTCTAATTTATTCGTACGATCCATTCTAATTCATTCTAATGGATACATTCGTGCGAATAAATTAGAATGGAACATACGAATGAGTAAGAATGGATTGTCATTCTAATTCATTCGTATGATCCATTCTAATTCATTTGTATCCATTCTATTTCATTCGCACGATCCATTCTAATTCATTCGCGTAATCTATTCTAATTCATTCGTACGATCCATTCTAATTCATTCGTACGATCCATTCTAATTCATTCGCACGAATGTATCCATTCTAATTCATTCGTACGATCCATTCTAATTCATTCGCATAATCTATTCTAATTCATTCATACGATCCATTCTAATTCATTCGCACGAATATATCCATTCTAATTCATTCATACGATCCATTCTACTTCATTCGTACTATCCGTTCTAATTCACTCATACGATCCATTCTAATTCATTTGCCCTAATATATCCATTCTAATTCCTTCGTACGATCCATTCTAATTCCTTCGTACGATCCATTCTAATTCCTTCGTACGATCCATTCTATTTCATTCGTATGATCCATTCTAATTCCTTCGTACGATCCATTCTAATTCCTTCGTATCTATTCTAATTCACTCATACGATCCATTCTAATTCATTCGTACGATCCATTCTAATTCATTCATACAATCCATTCTCATTCATTCACACGAATGTATCCATTCTAATCCATTCATACGATCCATTCTAATCCATTCGTACGATCCATTCTAATTCATTCGCATGAATGTTACCATTCTAATTCATTCATTTGATCCATTCTAATTCATTCGTACGAGCCATTCTAATTCATTCGTCCGATCCATTCTAATTCATTCGCACGAATGTATCCATTCTAATTCATTCGTACGATCCATTCTAATCCATTTTAATTCTTTCACACGATCCATTCTAATTCATTCGTAGGATCCATTCTAATTCATTCGTTCAATCTATTCTATTTCATTCGTACGATCCATTCTTACTCATTTGTATGATCCATTCTAATTCATTCGGACGAATGTATCCATTCTAATTTATTCGTACGATCCATTCTAATTCATTCGTAAGATCCATTCTAATTCATTCGTACGATCCATTCTAATTCATTCGCACGAATGTATCCATTCTAGTTCATTCGTACGATCCATTCTAATTCATTCGTATGATCCAATCTAATTCATTCGCACGATCCATTCTAATTCATTCGTACAATCCATTCTAATTCATTCATACGATCCATTCTAATTCATTCGTACGATCCATTCTAATTCATTCGTACGATCCATTCTAATTCATTCGCACGATCCATTCTAATTCATTCGTACGATCCATTCTAATTCTTTCACACGATCCATTCTAATTCATTCGTACGATCCATTCTAATTCATTCGTACGATCCATTCTAATTCATTCGTGCAATCCATTCTATTTCATTCGTACGATCCATTCTTACTCATTCGTATGATCCATTCTAATTCATTCACACGAATGTATCCATTCGTACGAATGAATTAGAATGGACCGTACGAATGAATTAGAATGGATCGTACGAAGGAAGTAGAATGGATCGTACGAATGAATTAGAATGGATCGTACAAATGAATTAGAGCGGATCGTACGAATGAATTAGAATAGATCGTACGAATGAAATAGAATGGATCGTACGAAGGAAATAGAATGGATCGTACGAATGAATTAGAATGGATATATTCATGCAAATGAATTAGAATGGATCGTATGAATGTATTAGAATGGATCGTATGAGTGAATTAGAATGGATCGTATGAAAGAATTAGAATGGATTGTATGAATGAATTAGAATGGATCGTACGAATGAATTAGAATGGATCGTATGAATGAATTAGAATGGATCGTACGAATGAATTAGAATGGATCGTGCGAATGAATTAGAATGGATCGTACGAATGAATTAGAATGGATCGTACGAATGAACTAGAATGGATACATTCGTGCGAATGAATTAGAATGGATCGTACGAATGAATTAGAATGGATTGTACGAATGAATTAGAATGGATCTTACGAATGAATTAGAATGGATCGTACGAATGAATTAGAATGGATCGTACGAATGAATTAGAATGGATACATTCGTGCGAATGAATTAGAATGGATCGGACGAATGAATTAGAATGGATCGTACGAATGAATTAGAATGGATCAAATGAATGAATTAGAATGGTTACATTCATGCGAATGAATTAGAATGGATCGTACGAATGGATTAGAATGGATCGTACAAATGGATTAGAATGGATACATTCGAGCGAATGAATTAGAATGGATCGTACGAATGAATTAGAATGGATCGTACGAATGGATTAGAATGGATCCTACAAATGGATTAGAATGGATACCTTGGTGCATATGAATTAGAATGGATTGTACGAATGAATTAGAATGGATCATATTAATGAATTAGAATGGATCGTACGAATGAATTAGAATGGATACATTCGTGCGAATGAATTAGAATGGATCGTGCGAATCAATTAGACTGGATCGTGCGAATGAATAAGAATAGATCATACGAATGAATTAGAATAGATAGTACGAATTAATTAGAATGGATATATTCGTGCGAATGAATTAGAATGGATTGTATGAATGAATTAGAATGGATCATACGAATGAATTAGAATGGATCATACGAATTAATTAGAATGGATCATACGAATGAATTAGAATGGACCGTACGAATGAATTAGAATGGATCGTACGAATGAATTAGAATGGATACATTCGTGAGAATGAATTAGAATGGATTGTGCGAATGAATAAGAACAGATCGTGCGAATGAATTAGAATGGATCGTACGAATGAATTAGAATGGATCGTGCGAATGAATTAGAATGGATCGTACGAATGAATTAGAATGGATACATTTGTGCGAATGAATTAGAATGGATCGTACGAATGAATTAGAATGGATCGTATGAATGAATTAGAATGGATCGTACGAATGAATTAGAATGGATCGTGCGAATAAATTAGAATGGATCGTACGAATGAATTAGAATGGATCGTACGAATGAACTAGAATGGATACATTCGTGCGAATGAATTAGAATGGATCGTACGAATGAATTAGAATGGATCGTACGAATGAATTAGAATGGATCTTATGAATGAATTAGAATGGCATTCGTACGATCCATTCTAATTCATTCACACGAATGTATCCATTCGTACGAATGAATTAGAATAGATCGTACGAATAAATTAGAATGGATCGTACGAATGAATTAGAATGGATCGTATGAATGAATTAGAATGGATCGTACGAATGAATTAGAATGGATCGTGCGAATGAATTAGAATGGATCGTACGAATGAATTAGAATGGATCGTACGAATGAACTAGAATGGATACATTCGTGCGAATGAATTAGAATGGATCGTACGAATGAATTAGAATGGATCGTACGAATGAATTAGAATGGATCGTACGAATGAATTAGAATGGATCATACGAATGAATTAGAATAGATCATACGAATGAGTAAGAATGGATCATACGAATGAAATAGAATGGATTGTACGAATAAATTAAATTGGATCGTACGAATGAATTAGAATGGATCGTGTGAAAGAATTAGAATGGATTGTATGAATGAATTAGAATGGATCATATGAATGAATTAGAATGGATCGTGCGAATGAATTCGAATGGATAGTACGAATGAATTAGAATGGCTCGTGTGAAAGAATTAGAATGGATTGTATGAATGAATTAGAATGGATCGTACGAAGGAATTAGAATGGATCGTACGAATGAATTAGAATGGATCGTACGAATGAATTAGAATAGATCGTTCGAATGAATTAGAATGGATCGTACGAATGAATTAGAATGGATCATGTGAAAGAATTAGAATTGATCGTACGAATGAATTAGAATGGATCGTGCGAATGAATTAGAATGGATCGTACGAATGAATTAGAATGGATCGTGCTAAAGAATTAGAATTGATCGAACGAATGAATTAGCATGGATCGTGCATTCGTACGATCCATTCTAATTCATTCGTAAGATCCATTCTAATTCATTCGTACGATCCATTCTAATTCATTCGTACTATCCATTCTAATTCATTCGCACGAATGTATCCATTCTAGTTCATTCGTACGATCTATTCTAGTTTATTCGTACGATCCATTCTAATTCATTCGTACGATCCATTCTAATTCATTCGTATGATCCATTCTAACTAATTCGTATGATCCATTCTAATTCATTCGTACGATCCATTCTAATTCATTCATACAATCCATTCTAATTCATTCGCACGAATGTATCCATTCTAATTAATTCGTACGATCCATTCTAATTCATTCGTATGATCCATTGTTATTCATTCGCACGAACCAGTCTAATGGATTCGCACGATCCATTCTAATTCATTCGCACGAATGTATCCATTCTAATTCATTCGTACGATCCATTCTAATTCATTAATATGATCCATTCTAATTCATTCGCACGATCCAATCTAATTCATTCGTCCGATCCATTCTAATTCATTCGTACGATCAATTCTAATTCTTTCACATGATCCATTCTAATTCATTCGTCCGATCCATTCTAATTCATTCGCACGAATGTATCCATCCTAATTCATTCGTACGGTCCATTCTAATTCATTCGCACAATCCATTCTATTTCATTCGTACGATCCATTCTTACTCATTCGTATGATCCATTATGGATACATTCGTGCGAATGAATTAGAAAGGATCATACGAATGAGTAAGAATGGATCGTACGAATGAAATAGAATGGATTGTGCGAATGAATTAGAATGGATCGTACGAATGAATTAGAATGGATCGTGTGAAAGAATTAGAATGGATTGTATGAATGAATTAGAATAGATCGTATGAATGAATTAGAATGGATCGTACGAATGAATTAGAATAGATCGTACGAATGAACTAGAATGGATACATTCGTGCGAATGAATTAGAATGGATCATACGAATGAATTAGAATGGATCGTACGATTCATTCTAATTCATTCGTACGATCCATTCTAATACATTCGTACGATTCATGCTAATTCATTCGCACGATCCATTCTAATTCATTCGTACGATCCATTCTTATTCATTCATACGATCCATTCTAATTCATTCGCACAATCCATTCTAATTCATTCGTACGATCCATTCTAATTCATATGCACAAAGGTATCCATTCTAATTCATTCGTACGATCCATTCTAATTCAGGATCGTACGAATGAATTACAATGGATACATTCGTGCGAATGAATTAGAATTGATCGTACGAATGAATTAGAATGGATCGTGTGAATGAATTAGAATGGATCGTACGAATGAATTAGAATGGATCGTACGAATGAACTAGAATGGATACATTCGTGCGAATGAATTAGAATGGATCATACGAATGAATTAGAATGGTTCGTACGAATGAATTAGAATGGATCTTATGAATGAATTAGAATGGATCGTACGAATGAAGTAGAATGGATCGTACGAATGAATTAGAATGGATACATTCGTGCGAATGAATTAGAATGGATCGGACGAATGAATTAGAATAGATCGTACGAATGAATTAGAATGGATCAAATGAATGAATTAGAATGGTTACATTCATGCGAATGAATTAGAATGGATCGTACAAATGGATTAGAATGGATCGTACGAATGGATACATTCGAGCGAATGAATTAGAATGGATCGTACGAATGAAATTAGAATGGATCGTACGAATGAATTAGAATAGATCGTACGAATGAATTAGAATGGATCGTACGAATGAATTAGAATGGATCGTACGAATAAATTAGAATGGATACATTCGTCCGAATGAATTAGAATGGATCATACGAATGAGTAAGAATGGATCGTACGAATGAAATAGAATAGATTGTACGAATGAATTAGAATGGATCCTACGAATGAATTAGAATGGATCGTGTGAAAGAATTAGAATGGATTGTATGAATGAATTAGAATGGATCGTATGAATGAATTAGAATGGATCGTGCGAATGAATTCGAATGGATCGTACGAATTCATTCTAATTCATTCATACAATCCATTCTAATTCTTTCACACAATCCATTCTAATTCATTCGTACGTTCCATTCTAATTCATTAGCACGATCCATGCTAATTCATTCGTTCGATCAATTCTAATTCATTAGCACGATCCATTCTAATTCATTCGTACGATCCATTCTAATTCCTTCGTACGATCCATTCTAATTCATTCGTACGATCTATTCTAATTCATTCGTACGATCCATTCTAATTCATTCGTACGATCCATTCTAATTCCTTCGTACGGTCCATTCTAATTCATTCGTACGATCCATTCTAATTCATTCGTGCAATCCATTCTATTTCATTCGTACGATCCATTCTTACTCATTCGTACGATCCTTTCTAATTCATTCATACGAATGTATCCATTCGTACGAATGAATTAGAATAGATTGTACGAATGAATTAGAATGGATCGTATGAATGAATTAGAATGGATCGTACGAAGGAATTAGAATGGATCGTACGAATGAATTAGAATGGATCGTACGAATGAATTAGAGTAGATCGTACGAATGAATTAGAATGGATCGTACGAAGGAATTAGAATGGATCGTACGAATGAATTAGAATGGATATATTCGTGCAAATGAATTAGAATGGATCGTATGAATGTATTAGAATGGATCGTATGAGTGAATTAGAATGGATCGTACGAATGAATTAGAATGGGTTGTATGAATGAATTAGAATGGATCGTATGAATGAATTAGAATGGATCATACGAATTAATTAGAATGGATCATACGAATGAATTAGAATGGATCGTACGAATGAATTAGAATGGATCGTACGAATGAATTAGAATGGATCGTACGAATGAATTAGAATGGATACATTCGTGCGATCCATTCTAATTCATTCGCACAATCCATTCTATTTCTTTCGTACGATCCATTCTTACTCATTGGTACGATCCATTCTAATTCATTCGCACGAATGTATCCATTCTAATTCATTCGTACGAATCCATTCTAATTCATTCGTACAATCTATTCTATTTCATTCGTAAGATCCATTCTAATTCATTCGTACGATCCATTCTTATTCATTCATATGATCCATTCTAATTCATTCGTAAGATCCATTCTAATTCATTCGTACGATCCATTCTAATTCATTCGTATGATCCATTCTAATTTATTCTCACGAATGTATCCATTCTAGTTCATTCGTACGATCTATTCTAATTCATTCGTACGATCCATTCTAATTCATTCGCATGATCCATTCTAATTCATTCGTACGATCCATTCTAATTCATTCATACGATCCATTCTAATTCATTTGTACGATCCATTCTAATTCATTCGCACAAATGTATCCATTCTAATTCATTCGTACGATCCATTCTTATTCATTGGCACGATCCATTCTAATTCATTCGTACGATCCATTCTAATTCATTCGCACGATCTGTTCTTATTCATTCGCACAATCCATTCTAATTCATTCGCATGAATGTATCCATTCTAATTCATTTGTACGATCCATTCTAATTCATTCGTACGATCCATTCTAATTCATTCGTATGATCCATTCTAATTAATTCGTATGATCCATTCTAATTCATTCGTACGATCCATTCTTATTCATTGATACAATCCATTCTAATTCATTCGCACGAATGTATCCATTCTAATTAACTCGTACGATCCATTCTAATTCATTCGTATGATCCATTCTAATTCATTCGCATAATCCATTCTATTTCATTCGTACGATCCATTCTTACTCATTGGTACGATCCATTCTAATTCATTCGCACGAATGTATCCATTCTAATTCATTCGTACGAATCGATTCTAATTCATTCGTACAATCTATTCTATTTCATTCGTACGATCCATTCTTACTCATTCGTATGATCCATTCTAATTCATTCGGACGAATGTATCCATTCTGAATGAATTAGAATGGATACATTCGTGCGAATGAATTAGAATGGATACATTCGTGCGAAAGAATTAGAATAGATCGTATGAATGAATTAGAGTGGATCCTATGAATGAATTAGAATGGATCGTGCGAATGAATTAGAATGGATCGTACGAATGAATTAGAATGGATCGTGTGAAAGAATTAGAATGGATCGTACGAATGAATTAGAATGGATCGTGCGAATGAATTAGAATGGATCGTACGAATGAATTAGAATGGATACATTTGTGCGAATGAATTAGAATGGATCGTACGAATGAATTAGAATGGATACAGTCGTGCGAATGAATTAGAATGGATTGTGCGAATGAATAAGAACAGATCGTGCGAATGAATTAGAATGGATCGTACGAATGAATTAGAATGGATCGTGCGAATGAATTAGAATGGATCGTACGAATGAATTAGAATGGATCGTACGAATGAACTAGAATGGATACATTCGTGCGAATGAATTAGAATGGATCGTACGAATGAATTAGAATGGATCGTACGAATGAATTAGAATGGATCTTACGAATGAATTAGAATAGATCGTACGAATGAATTAGAATGGATACATTCGTGCGAATGAATTAGAATGGATCGGATGAATGAATTAGAATGGATCGTACGAATGAATTAGAATGGATCAAATGAATGAATTAGAATGGTTACATTCATGCGAATGAATTAGAATGGATCGTACGAATGTATTAGAATAGATTGTACGAATGAATTAGAATGGATCCTACGTACGAATGAATTAGAATGGATCGTACGAATGAATTAGAATGGATCATACAAATTAATTAGAATGGATCATACGAATGAATTAGAATGGATCGTACGAATGAATTAGAATGGATCGTATGAATGAATTAGAATGGATATATTCGTGCGAATGAATTAGAATAGATTGTGCGAATGAATAAGAACAGATCGTGCGAATGAATTAGAATGGATCGTACGAATGAATTAAAATGGATCGTGCGAATGAATTAGAATGGATCGTACGAATGAATTAGAATGGATCTTACGAATGAATTAGAATGGATCGTACGAATGAATTAGAATGGATCGTACGAATGAATTAGAATGGATCGTGCGAATGAATTAGAATGGATCGTACCAATGAGTAAGAATGGATTGTACGAATGAATAGAATGGATCGTATGAATGAATTAGAATGGGTACATTCGTGTGAATGAATTAGAATGGATCGTATGAATGAATTAGAATAGATTTTGTGATAGAATTAGAATGGATTAGAATAGATCGTACGAATGAATTAGAATGGATACATTCGTGCGAATGAATTAGACTGGATCGGACGAATAAATTAGAATGGATCGTACGAATGAATTAGAATGGATTGTTCGAATGAATTAGAATAGATTGTGCGAATGAATTAGAATGGATCGTACGAATGAATTAGAATGGATCATACGAATGAATTAGAATGGATCATACGAATGAGTAAGAATGGATCGTACGAATGAATTAGAATGGATCGTACGAATGAATTAGAATGGATCGTACGAATAAATTAGAATGGATACATTCGTCCGAATGAATTAGAATGGATCATACGAATGAGTAAGAATGGATCGTACGAATGAAATAGAATAGATTGTACGAATGAATTAGAATGGATCCTACGAATGAATTAGAATGGATCGTGTGAAATACGAATGAATTAGAATGGATATATTCGTGCAAATGAATTATAATGGATCGTATGAATGTATTAGAATGGATCGTATGAGTGAATTAGAATGGATCGTGCGAATGAATTAGAATGGATTGTATGAATGAATTAGAATGGATCGTACGAATGAATTAGAATGGGTCGTACGAATGAATTAGAATGGATCGTACGAATGAACTAGAATGGATACATTCGTGCGAATGAATTAGAATGGATCGTACGAATGAATTAGAATGGATCGTGCGAATGAATTAGAATGGATCGTATGAAAGAATTATTATAGATCGTATGAATGAATTAGAATGGATCGTACGAATGAATTAGAATAGATGGTACGAATGAATTAGAATGGATCGTACGAATAAATTAGAATGGATACATTCGTCCGAATGAATTAGAATGGATCATACGAATGAGTAAGAATGGATCGTACGAATGAAATAGAATAGATTGTACGAATGAATTAGAATGGATCCTATGAATGAATTAGAATGGATCGTGTAAAAGAATTAGAATGGATTGTATGAATGATTTAGAATGGATCGTATGAATGAATTACAATGGATCGTGCGAATGAATTCGAATGGATCGTACGAATTCATTCTAATTCATTCATACAATCCATTCTAATTCTTTCACACGATCTATTCTAATTCATTCGTAGGATCCATTCTAATTCATTCGTACAATCTATTCTATTTCATTCGTACGATCCATTCTTACTCATTCGTATGATCCATTCTAATTCATTCGGACGAATGTATCCATTCTAATTTATTCGTATGATCCATTCTAATTCATTCGTACGATCTATTCTAATTCATTCGTACGATCCATTCTAATTCATTCATACGATCGATTCTAATTCATTCATACAATCCATTCTAATTCTTTCACACGATCCATTCTAATTCATTCGTACGATCCATTCCAATTCATTCGCACAATCCATTCTATTTCATTCGTACGATCCATTCTTACTCATTCGTATGATCCATTCTAATTCATTCGCACGAATGTATCTATAATGGATCATACGAATGAGTAAGAATGGATCGTACGAATGAAATAGAATGGATTGTGCGAATGAATTAGAATGGACCGTACGAATGAATTAGAATGGATACATTCGTGCGAATGAATTAGAATGGATCGGACGAATGAATTAGAATGGATCGTACGAATGAATTAGAATGGATCGTACGAATGAATTAGAATGGATCGTATGAATAAATTAGAATGGATACATTCGTCCGAATGAATTAGAATGGATCATACGAATGAGTAAGAATGGATCATACGAATGAAATAGAATTGATCATACGAATGAATTAGAATGGATTCGTACGAATGAATTAGAATGGATACATTCGTGCGAATGAATTAGAATGGATCGTACCAATGAATTAGAATGGATCGTACGAATGAATTAGAATGGATCGTACGAATGAATTAGAATGGATACATTCGTGCGAATGAATTAGAATGGATTATGCTAATGAATAAGAACTGATCGTACGAATGAATTAGAATGGATCGTACGAATGAATTAGAATGGATCTTACGAATGAATTAGAATGGATCGTACGAATGAATTAGAATGGATCGTACAAATGAATTAGAATGGATCGTACGAATGAATTAGAATGGATCGTACGAATGAATTAGAATGGATCGTACGAATGAACTAGAATGGATCGTACCAATGAGTAAGAATGGATCGTACGAATGAATAGAATGAATTAGAATGGATCGGACGAATGAATTAGAATGGATCGTACGAATGAATTAGAATGGATCGTATGAATGAATTAGAATGGATCGTACGAATGAATTAGAATGGATCGTGTGAATGAATTAGAATGGATCGTACGAATGAATAAGAATGGATCGTGTGAAAGAATTAGAATGGATCGTACGAATGAATTAGAATGGATCTTGCGAATAAATTAGAATGGATCGTACGAATGAATTAGAATGGATACATTTGTGCGAATGAATTAGAATGGATCGTACGAATGAATTAGAATGGATCGTATGAATGAATTAGAATGGATCGTACGAATGAATTAGAATGGATCGTGCAAATGAATTAGAATGGATCGTACGAATGAATTAGAATGGATCGTACGAATGAACTAGAATGGATACATTCGTGCGAATGAATTAGAATGGATTTTACGAATGAATTAGAATGGATCGTATGAATGAATTATAATGGATCTTTCGAATGAATTGGAATAGATCGTACGAATGAATTAGAATGGATCGCACGAATGAATTAGAATAGATCGTACGAATGAATTAGAATGGATCGTACGAATGAATTAGAATGGATCGTCCGAATGAATTAGAATGGATCGTACCAATGAGTACGAATGGATCGTACGAATGAATAGAATGGATCGTATGAATGAATTAGAATGGATACATTCGTGTGAATGAATTAGAATGGATCGTATGAATGAATTAGAATAGATTTTGTGAATGAATTAGAACTGATCGTACGAATGAATTAGAATGGATCGTGCGAATGAATTAGAATGGATCGTATGAATGAATTAGAATGGTTACATTCATGCGAATGATTTAGAATGGATCGTACGAATGGATTAGAATGGATCGTACGAATGAATTAGAATGGATACATTCGAGCGTACGAATGAAATAGAATAGATTGTACGAATGAATTAGAATGGATCCTACGAATGAATTAGAATGGATCGTGTGAAAGAATTAGAATGGATTGTATGAATGAATTAGAATGGATCGTATGAATGAATTAGAATGGATCGTGCGAATGAATTCGAATGGATCGTACGAATTCATTCTAATTCATTCATACAATCCATTCTAATTCTTTCACACGATCCATTCTAATTCATTCGTACGTTCCATTCTAATTCATTAGCACGATCCATGCTAATTCATTCGTTCGATCAATTCTAATTCATTAGCACGATCCATTCTAACTCATTCGTACGACCCATTCTAATTCATTCATAGGATCCATTCTAATTCATTCATACAATCCATTCTAATTCATTCGCACGAATGTATCCATTCTAATTCATTTGTACGATCAGTTCTAATTCATTCACAAAATCTATTCTAATTCATTCATACGATCCATTCTAATTCATTCACACGAATGTATCCATTCTAATTCATTCATACGATCCATTCTAATTCATTCGTACGATCCATTATAATTCACTCATACGATCCATTCTAACACATTCATACGATCCATTCTAATTCATTTGCACGAATATATCCATTCTAATTCATTCGTACGATCCATTCTAATTCCTTCGTACGATCCATTCTAATTCATTCGCACGAATGTATCCATTCTAGTTCATTCGTATGATCTATTCTAATTCATTCGCATGGATCGTGCATTCGTACGATCCATTCTAATTCATTCGTAAGATCCAGTCTAATTCATTCGTACGATCCATGCTAATTCATTCGTACGATCCATTCTAATTCATTCGCACGAATGTATCAATTCTAGTTCATTCGTACGATCTATTCTAATTCATTCGCATGGATCGTGCATTCGTACGATCCATTCTAATTCATTCGTAAGATCCATTCTAATTCATTCGTACGATCCATTCTAATCCATTCGTACGATCCATTCTAATTCATTCGCACGAATGTATCCATTCTAGTTCATTCGTACGATCCATTCGAATTCATTCGTACGATCCATTCTAATTCATTCATATGATCTATTCTAATTCATTCATACAATCCATTCTAATTCTTTCACACGATACATTCTAATTCATTCGTACGATCCATTCTAATTCATTCGTACGATCCATTCTAAATCATTCGTACAATCCATTCTAATTCTTTCACACGATCCATTCTAATTCATTCGTACGATCCATTCTAATTCATTCGCACGATCCATTCTAATTCATATGCACAAAGGTATCCATTCTAATCCATTCGTAGGATCCATTCTAATTCATTCGCACGATCCATTCTAATTCATTCGTACGATCCATTCTAATTCATTCGTACGATCCATTCTAATTCATTCGTACGATCCCTTCTAATTCATTTGTAAGATCCATTCTAATTCATTCGTACGATCCATTCTAATTCATTCGTACGATCCATTCTAATTCATTCGCACGAATGTATCCATTCTAGTTCATTCGTAGATCCATTCTAATTCATTTGTACGATCCATTCTAATTCATTCGTACGATCCATTCTCATTCATTCGTATGATCCATTCTAATTAATTCGTATGATCTATTGTAATTCATTCGTACGATCCATTCTAATTCATTCATACAATCCATTCTAATTCATTCGTACGATCCATTCTAATTCACTCATACATTCCATTCTAATACATTCATACGATCCATTCTAATTCATTTGAACGAATATATCCATTCTAATTCATTCGTATGATCCTTCTAATTCCTTCGTACGATCCATTCTAATTCATTCGTACGATCTATTCTAATTCATTCGTACGATCCATTCTAATTCATTCGTACGATCCATTCTAATTCCATCATACGATCCATTCTAATTCATTCGTACGATCCATTCTAATTCATTCGTACAATCTATTATGATTCATTCGTACGAATGGATACATTCGTGTGAATGAATTAGAATGGATCGTACGAATGAGTAAGAATGGATCATACGAATGAAATAGAATGGATTGCCCGAATGAATTATAATGGATCGTGCGAATGAATTAGAATGGATCGTACGAATGAATTAGAATTGATACATTTGTGCGAATGAATTAGAATGGATCATACGAATGAATTAGAATGGATCGTATGAATGAATTAGAATGGATCGTGCGAATGAACTCGAATGGATCGTACGAATTCATTCTAATTCATTCATACAATCCATTCTAATTCTTTCACACGATCCATTCTAATTCATTCGTACGTTCCATTCTAATTCATTAGCACGATCCATGCTAATTCATTCATTCGATCAATTCTAAATCATTAGCACGATATATTCTAATTCATTCGTACGATCCATTCTAATTCATTCGCACGATCCATTCTAATTCATTCATAGGATCCATTCTAATTCATTCATACGATCTTTTCTAATTCTTTCGCACGAATATATCCATTCTAATTCATTCGTACGATCTATTCTAATTCATTCGTACGATCCATTCTAATTCATTCGTACGATCCATTCTAATTCATTCGTACGATCCATTCTAATTCCTTCGTACGATCCATTCTAATTCATTCGTACGATCTTTTCTAATTCATTCGTACGATCCATTCTAATTCATTCTTATGATCTATTTTAATTCATTCGTACGATCCATTCTAATTTCATTCGTACGATCCATTCTAATTCATTCGCTCGAATGTATCCATTCTAATCCATTCGTACGATCCATTCTAATCCATTCGTACGATCTATTCTAATTCATTCGTACGATCCATTCTAATTTCATTCGTACGATCCATTCTAATTCATTCGCTCGAATGTATCCATTCTAATCCATTCGAACGATCCATTCTAATTCATTCGCATGAATGTAACCATTCTAATTCATTCATTTGATCCATTCTAATTCATTCGTACGATCCATTCTAATTCATTCGTCCGATCCATTCTAATTCATTCGCACGAATGTATCCATTCTAATCCATTCGTAAGATCCATTCTAATTCATTCGTACCATCCATTCTAATTCATTCGTACGATCCATTCTAATTCATTAATATGATCCATTCTAATTCATTCGTACGATCCATTCTAATTCATATGCACAAAGGTATCCATTCTAATTCATTCGTACGATCCATTCTAATTCAGGATCGTACGAATGAATTAGAATGGATACATTCGTGCGAATGAATTAGAATTGATCGTACGAATGAATTAGAATGGATCGTGCGAATGAATTAGAACGGATAGTACGAATGAATTAGAATGGATCGTACGAATGAACTAGAATGGATACATTCGTGCGAATGAATTAGAATGGATCGTACGAATGAATTAGAATGGATCGTACGATCCATTCTAATTCATTCATACGATCCATTCTAATTCATTCGTACGATCCATTCTAATTCATTCGTACGATCCATTCTAATTCATTCCTACAATCCATTCTATTTCATTCGTACGATCCATTCTTACTCATTCGTATGATCCATTCTATTTCATTCGTATGATCCATTCTAATTCATTCGTACGATCCACTCTAATTCATTCGTACGATCCATTCTAATTCATTCGCACGAATGTATCCATTTCATTCGTATGATCCATTAAAACAGAATGAATTAGAATTAGAATGGATCGTACGAATGAAATAGAATGGATTGTGCGAATGAATTAGAATGGATCGTACGAATAAATTAGAATGGATCGTGCGAATGAATTAGAATGGATCGTACGAATGAATTAGAATGGATACATTCGTGCGAATGAATTAGAATGGATACATTCGTGCGAAAGAATTAGAATAGATCGTATGAATGAATTAGAATGGATCCTATGAATGAATTAGAATGGATCGTGCGAATGAATTAGAATGGATCGTACGAATGAATTAGAATGGATCGTGCTAATGAATTAGAATTGATCGAACGAATGAATTAGCATGGATCGTGCTAATGAATTAGAATGGAACGTACGAATGAATTAGAATGGATCGTGTGAAAGAATTAGAATGGATTGTATGAATGAATTAGAATGAATTCGTACGATCCATTCGAATTCATTCGCACGATCCATTCTAATTCATTCATACGATCCATTCTAATTCATTCATACAATCCATTCTAATTCTTTCACACGATCCATTCTAATTCATTCGTAGGATCCATTCTAATTCATTCGTACAATCTATTCTATTTCATTCGTACGATCCATTCTTACTCATTCGTATGATCCATTCTAATTCATTCGGATGAATGTAACCATTCTAATTTATTCGTACGATCCATTCTAATTCATTCGTACGATCCATTCTAATTCATTCATACGATCCATTCTAATTCATTTGTCCGATCCATTCTAATTCATTCGCACGAATGTATCCATTCTAATTCATTCGTACGATCCATTCTAATTCATTCGTACGATCCATTCTAATTCATTCGTACGATCCATTCTAATTCATTCGCACGAATGTATCCATTCTAGTTCATTCGTACGATCCATTCTAATTCATTCGTACGATCCATTCTCATTCAGTCGCACGATCCATTCTAATTCATTCGTACGATCCATTCTAATTCATTCATACAATCCATTCTAATTCATTCGCACGAATGTATCCATTCTAATTCATTCGTATACGATCCATTCTAATTCATTCGCACGAATGTATCCATTCTAATTCATTCATACGATCCATTCTAATTCACTCATGCGATCCATTCTAATACGAATGAATTAGAATGGATCGTGCGAATGAATTAGAATGGATCGTACGAATGAAATAGAATGGATCGTTTGAAAGAATTAGAATGGATCGTACGAATGAATTAGAATGGATCGTGCGAATGAATTAGAATGGATCGTACGAATGAATTAGAATGGATACATTTGTGTGAATGAATTAGAATGGATCGTACGAATGAATTAGAATGGATCGTATGAATGAATTAGAATGGATCGTACGAATGAATTAGAATGGATCGTGCAAATGAATTAGAATGGATCGTACGAATGAATTAGAATGGATCGTACGAATGAACTAGAATGGATACATTCGTGCGAATGAATTAGAATGGATCGTACGAATGAATTAGAATGGATCGTACGAATGAATTAGAATGGATCTTACGAATGAATTAGAATGGATCGTACGAATGAATTAGAATGGATCGTACGAATGAATTAGAATGGATCTTACGAATGAATTAGAATGGATCGTATGAATGAACTAGAATGGATACATTCGTGCGAATGAATTAGAATGGATCGTACGAATGAATTAGAATGGATCGTGTGAAAGAATAAGAATGGATTGTATGAATGAATTAGAATAGATCGTATGAATGAATTAGAATGGATCGTACGAATGAATTAGAATGGATCGTACGAATGAATTAGAATGGATACATTCGTGCGAATGAATTAGAATGGATACATTCGTGCGAATGAATTAGAATAGATTGTATGAATGAATTAGAATGGATCCTATGAATGAATTAGAATGGATCGTGCGAATGAATTAGAATGGATCATACGAATGAATTAGAAAAGATCATACGAATGAATTAGAATGGATCGTACGAAGGAATTAGAATGGATCGTACGAATCAATTAGAATGGATATATTCGTGCAAATGAATTAGAATGGATCGTATGAATGTATTAGAATGGATCGTATGAGTGAATTAGAATGGATCGTATGAATGAATTAGAATGGATTGTATGAATGAATTAGAATGGTTCGTATGAATGAATTAGAATGGATCGTACGAATAAATTAGAATGCATACATTCGTGCGAATGAATTAGAATGGATCGGACGAATGAATTAGAATGGATCGTACGAATGAATTAGAATGGATCGTACGAATGAATTAGAATGGATCGTACGAATAAATTAGAATGGATACATTCGTCCGAATGAATTAGAAAGGATCGTGCGAATGAATTAGAAAGGATCGTGCGAATGAATTAGAATGGATCGTACGAATGAATTAGAATGGATCGTACGAATGAACTAGAATGGATACATTCGTGCGAATGAATTAGAATGGATCGTACGAATGAATTAGAATGGATCATACGATTCATTCTAATTCATTCGTACGATCCATTCTAATACATTCGTACGATTCATGCTAATTCATTCGTACGATCCATTCTAATTCATTCGTACGATCCATTCTTATTCATTCATACGATCCATTCTAATTCATTCATACGATTCATACGATCCATTCTAATTCATTTGTACAATCCATTCTAATTCATTCGTACAATCTATTCTAATTCATTCGCACGAATGTATCCATTCTAGTTCATTCGTACGATCCATTCTAATTCATTCATACAATCCATTCTAATTCATTCCGTACGATCCATTCTAATTCATTCGTACAATCGTACGAATGAATTAGAATGGATCGTACGAATGAAATAGAATAGATAGTGTGAATGAATTAGAATGGATTGTACGAATGAATTAGAATGGTCGTACGAATGAATTAGAATGGATCATACGAATGAGTAAGAATGGATCGTACGAATGAATTAGAATGGATCGTACGAATGAATTAGAATGGATCGTAGGAATAAATTAGAATGGATACATTCGTCCGAATGAATTAGAATGGATCATACGAATGAGTAAGAATGGATCGTATGAATGAAATAGAATAGATTGTGCGAATGAATTAGAATGGATCCTACAAATGAATTAGAATGGATCGTGTAAAAGAATTAGAATGGATTGTATGAATGAATTAGAATGGATCGTATGAATGAATTAGAATGGATTGTACGAATGAATTCGAATGGATCGTACGAATTCATTCTAATTCATTCATACAATCCATTCTAATTCTTTCACACGATCCATTCTAATGGATCGTGCGAATGAATTAGCATGAATCGTACGAATGTATTAGAATTGATCGTACGAATGAATTAGAATGAATCGTACGATCCATTCTAATTCATTCGTACGATCCATTCTAATTCATTCGCACGAATGTATCCATTCTAGTTCATTCGTAGGATACATTCTAGATCATTCGTCCGATCCATTCTAATTCATTCGTACGATCCATTCTAATTCATTCGTATGATCCATTCTAATTAATTCATATGATCTATTCTAATTCATTCGTACGATCCATTCTAATTCATTCATACAATCCATTCTAATTCATTCGCACGAATATATCCATTCTAATTAATTCGTACGATCCATTCTAATCCATTCGTATGATCCATTCTTATTCATTCGCACGATCCAGTCTAATGGATTCGCACGATCCATTCTAATTCATTCGCACGAATGTATCCATTCTAATTCATTCATATGATCCATTCTAATTCATTCGTACGATCCATTCTAATTCATTCGCACAAATGTATCCATTCTAATTCATTCGTACGATCCATTCTAATTCATTCGTACGATCAGTTCTAATTCATTCAAAAAATCTATTCTAATTCGTTCATACGATCCATTCTAATTCATTCGCACGATCCATTCTAATTCATTTGTACGATCCATTCTAATTCTTTCACACGATCCATTCTAATTCATTCATACGATCCATTCTAATTCATTCGTACGATCCATTCTAATTCATTCATACGATCCATTCTAATTCATTCGTACGATCCATTCTATTTCATTCGCACAAATGTATCCATTCTAATTCATTCGTACGATCCATTCTAATTCATTCGCACGATCCATTCTAATACATTCGTACTATCCATTCTAATTCATTCGTACGATCCAATCTAATTCATTCATATGATCCATTCTAATTAATTCGTATGATCCATTCTAATTCATTCGTACGATCCATTCTAATTCATTCATACAATCCATTCTAATTCATTCGCACGAACGTATCCATTCTAATTAATTCGTACGATCCATTCTAATTCATTCGTATGATCTATTCTTATTCTTTCGCACGATCCAGTCTAATTGATTCGCACGATCCATTCTAATTCATTCGCACGAATGTATCCATTCTAATTCATTCGTACGATCCATTCTAATTCATTAATATGATCCATTCTAATTCATTCGTACGATCCATTCTAATTCATATGCACAAAGGTATCCATCCTAATTCATTCGCACGAAAGAATTAGAATGGATTGTATGAAAGAATTAGAATGGATCGTGCGAATGAATTAGAATGGATCGTACGAAGGAATTAGAATGGATCGTACGAATGAGTAAGAATGGATCGTACGAATGAATTAGAATGGATCGTACGAATAAATTAGAAAGGATACATTCGTCCGAATGAATTAGAATGGATCATACAAATGAGTAAGAATGGATCGTACGAATGAAATAGAATAGATTGTACGAATGAATTAGAATGGATCCTACGAATGAATTAGAGTAGATCGTGTGAAAGAATTAGAATGAATTGTATGAATGAATTAGCATGGATCCACAAATGAATCCATTCTAATTCATTCGTACGATCCATTCTAATTCATTCGCACGATCCATTCTAATTCATTCGTACGATCCATTCTAATTCATTCGCACGAATGTATCCATTCTAATTCATTCGTACGATCCATTCTAATTCATTCGTACGATCCATTCTAATTCATTCGTATGATCCATTCTAATTAATTCGTATGATCCATTCTAATTCATTCATACGATCTATTCTAATTCATTCATACAATCCATTCTAATTCATTCGTACGATCCATTCTAATTCATTCGTACGATCCATTCTAATTCATTCATACAATCCATTCTAATTCATTCGTACGATCCATTCTAATTCACTCATACGATCCATTCTAATACATTCATACGATCCATTCTAATTCATTTGCTCGAATATATCCATTCTAATTCATTTGTATGATCCATTCTAATTCCTTTGTACGATCCATTCTAATTCATTCGTACGATCTATTCTAATTCATTCGTACGATCCATTCTAATTCCTTCGTACGATCCATTCTAATTCCTTCGTATGATCCATTCTAATTCATTCGTACGATCCATTCTAATTCATTCGTACAATCTATTCTAATTCATTCGTACGAATGGATACATTCGTGTGAATGAATTAGAATGGATCGTACGAATGAGTAAGAATGGATCGTACGAATGAAATAGAATGGATTGCACGAATGAATTAGAATGGATCGTACGAATGAATTAGAATGGATCGTGTGAATGAATTAGAATGGATTGTATGAATGAATTAGAATGGATCGTACGAATGAATTAGAATGGATCGTACGAATGAATTAGAATGGATCGTACGAATGAATTAGAATAGATCGTACGAATGAATAAGAATAGATCATACGAATGAATTAGAATGGATCGTACGAATTAATTAGAATGGATACATTCGTGCGAATGAATTAGAATGGATTGTATGAATGAATTAGAATGGATCGTACGAATGAATTAGAATGGATCATATGAATTAATTAGAATGGATCGTACGAATGAATTAGAATGGATACATTCGTGCGAATGAATTAGAATGGATCGGACGAATGAATTAGAATAGATCGTACGAATGAATTAGAATGGATCGTACGAAGGAATTACAATGGATCGTACGAATGAATTAGAATGGATATATTCGTGCAAATGAATTAGAATGGATCGTATGAATGTATTAGAATGGATACATTCGTGCGAATGAATTAGAATGGATCGGACGAATGAATTAGAATAGATCGTACGAATGAATTAGAATGGTTCGTACGAAGGAATTAGAATGGATCGTACGAATGAACTAGAATGGATTAGAATGGATCGTACGAATGAATTAGAATGGATCGTATGAATGAATTAGAATGGATCGTACAAATGAATTAGAATGAATCGAATGAATGAATTAGAATGGATCGTACGAATGAATTAGAATGGATCGTACGAATGAATTAGAATGGATCGTACGAATGAATTAAAAAGGATCGTACGAATGAATTAGAACGAATCTTACGAATGAATTAGAATGGATCGTACGAATGAATTAGAATGGATCGTATGAATGAATTAGAATGGATCGTACGAATGAATTAGAATGGATCGTGCGAATGAATTAGAATGGATCGTACGAATGAATTAGAATGGATCATCGAATGAACTAGAATGGATACATTCGTGCGAATGAATTAGAATGGATCGTACGAATGAATTAGAATGGATCGTACGAATGAATTACAATGGATCTTACGAATGAATTAGAATGGATCGTACGAATGAATTAGAATGGATCGTACGAATGAATTAGAATGGATACATTCGTGCGAATGAATTAGAATGGATCGGACAAATGAATTAGAATGGATCTTACGAATGAATTAGAATGGATCGTACGAATGAATTAGAATGGATCGTGCTAATGAATTAGAATGGATAGTGTGAAAGAATTAGAATGGATTGTAATAATGAATTAGAATGGATCGTACGAATGAATTAGAATGGATCATATGAATGAATTAGAATGGATCGTACGAATGAATTAGAATGGATCGTACGAATGAATTAGAATGGATACATTCGTGCGAATGAATTAGAATGGATCGTGCATGAATGTATCCATTCTAATTCATTCGTACGATCCATTCTAATTCATTAATATGATCCATTCTAATTCATTCGTACGATCCATTCTAATTTATATGCACAAAGGTATCCATTCTAATCCATTCGTAGGATCCATTCTAATCCATTCATACGATCCATTCTAATTCATTCGTACGATCCATTCTAATTCATTCGCTCGAATGTATCCATTCTAATCTATTTGTACGATCCATTCTAATCCATTCGTACGATCCATTCTAATTGATTCACATGAATGTAACCATTCTAATTCATTCATTTGATCCATTATAATTCATTCGTACGATCCATTCAAATTCATTCGTCCGATCCATTCTAATTCATTTGCACGAATGTATCCATTCTAATTCATTCATACGATCCATTCTAATTCATTCGTACGATCCATTCTAATTCATTCGCACAAATGTATCCATTCTAATTCATTCATACGATCCATTCTAATTCATTCGCACGATCCATTCTAATTCATTCGTACGATCCATTCTAATTCTTTCACACGATCCATTCTAATTCATTCGTACGATCCATTCTTATACATTCATACGATCCATTCTAATTCATTTGCATGAATATATCCATTCTAATTCATTCGTACGATCCATTCTAATTCCTTCGTACGATCCATTCTAATTCATTCGTACGATCTATTCTAATTCATTCGTACGATCCATTCTAATTCATTCGCACGATCCATTCTAATTCCTTCGTACGATCCATTCTAATTCATTCATATGATCCATTCTAATTCATTCATACAATCCATTCTAATTCTTTCAGACGATCTATTCTAATTCAGTCATAGGATCCATTCTAATTCATTCGTACAATCTATTCTATTTCATTCGTACGATCCATTCTTACTCATTCGTATGATCCATTCTAATTCATTTGCACGAATATATCCATTCTAATTCATTCGTACGATCCATTCTAATTCCTTCGTACGATCCATTCTAATTCATTCGTACGATCTATTCTAACTCATTCGTATGATCCAGTCTAATTCATTCGGACGAATGTATCCATTCTAATTTATTCGTACGATCCATTCTAATTTATTCGTACGATCCATTCTAATTCATTCGTACGATCCATTCTAATTCATTCGTACGATCCATTCTAATTCATTCGTACGATCGATTCTAATTCATTCGCACTATCCATTCTAATTCATTCGTACGATCCATTCTAATTCATTCGTATGATCCATTCTAATTTATTCGTTCAAATATATCCATTTATGATCCATTCTAATTCATTCGCACAATCCATTATATTTCATTCCTACGATCCATTCTTACTCATTGGTACGATCCATTCTAATTCATTCGCACGAATGTATCCATTCTAATTCATTCGTATGAATCCATTCTAATTCATTCGTACGATCCATTCTAATTCATTCGCACGATCCATTCTAATTCATTCGTACGATCCATTCTAATTCATTCGCACGAATGTATCCATTCTAATTCATTCGTACGATCCATTCTAATTCATTCGTACGATCCATTCTAATTCATTCGCACGAATGTATCCATTCTAGTTCATTCGTACGATCCATTCTAATTCATTCGTACGATCCATTCTAATTCATTCGCACAATCCATTCTAATTCATTAGCACGATCCATGCTAATTCATTCGTTCGATGAATTATAATTCATTCGCACGATCCATTCTAATTCATTCATACAATCCATTCTAATTCTTTCACATGATTCATTCTAATTCATTCGTATGTTCCATTCTAATTGATTAGCACGATCCATGCTAATTCATTCGTCCGATCCATTCTTATTCATTCGCACGAATGTATCCATTCTAATTCATTCGTACGGTCCATTCAAATTCATTCGCACAATCCATTCTATTACATTCGTACGATCCATTCTTACTCATTTGTATGATCCATTATGGATACATTCGTGCGAATGAATTAGAATGGATCATACGAATGAGTAAGAATGGATCGTACGAATGAAATAGAATAGATTGTACGAATGAATTAGAATGGATACTACGAATGAATTAGAATAGATCGTGTGAATGAATTAGAATGGATTGTATGAATGAATTAGAATGAATTCGTACGATCCATTCGAATTCATTCGCACGATCCATTCTAATTCATTCATACGATCCATTCTAATTCATTCACACGATCCATTCTAATTCATTCATAGGATCCATTCTAATTCACTTGTACAATCTATTCTATTTCATTCGTACGATCCATTCTTACTCATTCGTATGATCCATTCTAATTCATTCGGACGAATGTATCCATTTTAATTTATTCGTACGATCCATTCTAATTCATTCGTACGATCCATTCTAATTCATTCGTACGATCCATTCTAATTCATTCATAAGATCCATTCTAATTCATTCGTACGATCCATTCTAATTCATTCGTACGATCCATTATAATTCATTCGCACGAATGTATCCATTCTAGTTCATTCGTACGATCCATTCTAATTCATTCGTACGATCCATTCTAATTCATTCATACGATCCATTCTAATTCATTCGTACGATCCATTCCAATTCATTCGCACAATCCATTCTATTTCATTCGTTCGATCAATTCGTGTGAATGAATTAGAATGGATCATACGAATGAGTAAGAATGGATCGTACGAATGAAATAGAATGGATTGAACGAATGAATTAGAATGGATTCGTACGAATGAATTAGAATGGATACATTAGTGCGAATGAATTAGAATGGATCGTACCAATGAGTAAGAATGGATCGTACGAATGAAATAGAATGGATTGTGCGAATGAATTAGAATGGATCGTACGAATGAATTAGAATGGATCGTGTGAAAGAATTAGAATGGATTGTGTGAATGAATTAGAATAGATCATATGAATGAATTAGAATGGATCGTACGACCATTCTAATTCATTCATACGATCCATTCTAATTCATTCGTACGATCCATCCTAATTCATTTGCACAAATGTATCCATTCTAATTCATTCGTACGATCCATTCTAATTCATTCGCACGATCCATTCTAATTCATTCGTACGATCCATTCTAATTCTTTCACACGATCCATTCTAATTCATTCGCACGATCCATTCTAATTCATTCGTACGATCCATTCTAATTCATTCATACGATCCATTCTAATTCATTCGTACGATCCATTCTAATTCATTCGCACAAATGTATCCATTCTAATTCATTCGTACGATCCATTCTAATTCATTCGCACGATCCATTCTAATTCATTCGTACGATCCATTCTAATTCATTCGTACGATCCATTCTAATTCATTCGTATGATCCACTCTAATTAATTCGTATGATCCATTCTAATTCATTCGTACGATCCATTCTAATTCATTCATACAAGCCATTCTAATTCATTCGCACGAACGTATCCATTCTAATTAATTCGTACGATCCATTCTAATTCATTCGTATGATCTATTCTTATTCATTCGCACGATCCAGTCTAATTGATTCGCACGATCCATTCTAATTCATTTGCACGAATGTATCCATTCTAATTCATTCGTACGATCCATTCTAATTCATTAATATGATCCATTCTAATTCATTCGTACGATCCATTCTAATTCATATGCACAAAGGTATCCAGTCTAATTCATTCGTACGATCCATTCTAATTCAGGATCGTACGAATGAATTAGAATGGATACATTCGTGCGAATGAATTAGAATTGATCGTACGAATGAATTAGAATTTATCGTGCGAATGAATTAGAATGGATCGTACGAATGAATTAGAATGTATCGTACGAATGAACTAGAATGGATACATTCGTGCGAATGAATTAGAATGGATCGTACGAATGAATTAGAATAGATCTTACGAATGAATTAGAATGGATCGTACGAATGAATTAGAATGGATCGTACGAATGAATTAGAATGGATACATTCGTGCGAATGAATTAGAATGGATCGGACGAATGAATTAGAATGGATCGTACGAATGAATTAGAATGGATCAAATGAATGAATTAGAATGGATCGTACGAATGAATTAGAATGGATACATTCGTGTGAATGAATTAGAATGGATCGGACGAATTAATTAGAATAGATCATACGAATGAATTAGAATGGATATATTCGTGCAAATGAATTAGAATAGATTGTATGAATGTATTAGAATGGATCATATGAGTGAATTAGAATGGATCGTACGAATGAATTAGAATGGATTGTATGAATGAATTAGAATGGATACATTCGTGTGAATGAATTAGAATGGATCGTATGAATAAATTAGAAAAGATTTTGTGAATGAATTAGAACTGATCATACGAATGAATTAGAATGGATACATTCGTGCGAATGAATTAGAATGGATTGTATGAATGAATTAGAATGGATCGTACGAATGAATTAGAATGGATCGTATGAGTGAATTAGAATGGATACGAAGGAATTAGAATGGATCGTACGAAGGAATTAGAATGGATCATACGAATAAAATAGAATGGATCGTACGAAGGAATTAGAATGGATTGTACGAAGGAATTAGAATGGATCGTACGAATGAATTAGAATGGATTTATTCGTGCAAATGAATTAGAATAGATCGTATGAATGAATTAGAATGGATCGTATGAGTGAATTAGAACGGATAGTACGAATGAAGTAGAATGGATCGTATGAATGAATTAGAATGGATACATTTGTGCGAATGAATTAGAATGGATCGTACGAATGAATTAGAATGGATCAAATGAATGAATTAGAATGGTTACATTCATGCGAATGAATTAGAATGGATCGTACGAATGGATTAGAATGGATCGTACGAATGGATTAGAATGGATCGTACGAATGGATTAGAATGGATCGTACGAATGAATTAGAATGGATCAAATGAATGAATTAGAATGGTTACATTCATGCGAATGAATTAGAATGGATCGTACGAATGGATTAGAATGGATCGTACGAATGGATTAGAATGGATACATTCGAGCGAATGAATTAGAATGGATCGTACGAATGAATTAGAATGGATCGTACGAATGGATTAGAATGGATCCTACTAATGGATTAGAATGGATACCTTTCTGCATATGAATTAGAATAGATCGTACGAATGAATTAAAATGGATCGTACGAATGAATTAGAATGGATCGTGCTAATGAATTAGAATTTATCGAATGAATGAATTAGCATGGATCGTGCTAATGAATTAGAATGGAACGTACGAATGAATTAGAATGGATCGTGTGAAAGAATTAGAATGGATTGTACGGAATGAATTAGAATGGATTGTACGAATGAATTATAATGGATACATTCGTGCGAATGAATTAGAATGGATCATACGAATGAGTAAGAATGGATCGTACAAATGAAATAGAATGGATTGTACGAATGAATAAGAATGGATCGTACAAATGAATTAGAATGGATCGTACGAATGAATAAGAACGGATCATACAAATCAATTAGAATGGATCATGTGAAAGAATTAGAATGGATTGTATGAATGAATTAGAATAGATCGTATGAATGAATTAGAATGGATCGTACGAATGAATTAGAATGGATCGTACGAATGAACTAGAATGGATACATTCGTGCGAATGAATTAGAATGGATCGTACGAATGAATTAGAATGGATCGTACGAATGAATTAGAATGGATCTTACGAATGAATTAGAATGGATCGTACGAATGCACGATCCATGCTAATTCATTCGTATGATCCAATCTAATTCATTCGCACGATCCATTCTAATTCATTCATATAATCTATTCTAATTCATTCATACAATCCATTCTAATTCTTTCACACGATCCATTCTAATTCATTCGTACGATCCATTCTAATTCATTCATACAATCCATTCTAATTCGTTCACACGATCCATTCTAATTCATTCGTACGTTCCATTCTAATTAATTAGCACGATCCATGTTAATTCATTCGTTCTATCAATTCTAATTCATTAGCACGATCCATTCTATTTCATTCGTACGATCCATTCTAATTCATACGCACGATCCATTCTAATTCATTCATAGGATACATTCTAATTCATTCATACGATCTATTCTAATTCTTTCGCACGAATGTATCCATTCTAATTCATTCGCACGAATGTATCCATTCTAATTCATTCGTATGATCCATTCTAATTCATTCGTACGATCCATTCTAATTCATTCGTACGATCCATTCTAATTCATTCATACGATCCATTCTAATTCATTCACAAGATCCATTCTAATTCATTCGTATGATCCATTCTAATTCATTCGTACAATCCATTCTATTTCATTCGTACGATCCATTCTTACTCATTGGTACGATCCATTCTAATTCATTCGCACGAATGTATCCATTCTAATTCATTCGTACGAATCCATTCTAATTCATTTGTACAATCTATTCTATTTCATTCGTACGATCCATTCTTACTCATTCGTATGATCCATTCTAATTCATTCGCACGAATGTATCCATTCTAAATCATTCGTACCATCCATTCTAATTCATTCGTACGATCCATTCTAAATCATTCGTACAATCCATTCTATTTCATTCGTACGATCAATTCTAATTCATTAGCACGATCCATTCTAAGTCATTCGTACGATCTATTCAAATTCATTCGCACGATCCATTCTAATTCATTCGTACAATCCATTCTATTTCATTCGTACGATCCATTCTTACTCATTCTTATGATCCATTCTAATTCATTCGGACGAATGTATCCATTCTAATTTATTAGTACGATCCATTCTAATTCATTCGTACGATCCATTCGAATTCATTCGCACGATCCATTCGAATTCATTCGTACGATCCATTCGAATTCATTCGTACGATCCATTCCAATTCATTCGCACGATCCATTTTAATTCATTCGTATGATCCATTCTAATTCATTCGTACGATCCATTCTAATTCATTCGTACGATCCATTCTAATTCATTCGTATGATCCATTCAAATAAATTAGCACGATCCATTCTAATAGATTCATACGATCCATTCTAGGATGGATACATTCATGCGAATGAATTAGAATGGATACATTCGTGCGAAAGAATTAGAATAGATCGTATGAATGAATTAGAATGGATCCTATGAATGAATTAGAATGGATCGTGCTAATGAATTAGAATTGATCGAACGAATGAATTAGCATGGATCATGCTAATGAATTAGAATGGATCGTACGAATGAATTAGAATGGATCGTGTGAAAGAATTAGAATGGATTGTATGAATAAATTAGAATGGATCGTACGAATGAATTAGAATGGATCGTAAGAAGGAACCAATCCATTCTAATTCATTCGCACGAATGTATCCATTCTAATCCATTCGTATGATCCATTCTAGTCCATTCGTACGATCCATTCTAATTCATTCGCATGAATGTAACCATTCTAATTCATTCATTTGATCCATTCTAATTCATTCGTACGATCCATTCTAATTCATTCGTCCGATCCATTCTAATTCATTCGGACGAATGTATCCATCCTAATTCATTCGTACGATCCATTCTAATCCATTCTAATTCTTTCACACGATCCATTCTAATTCATTCGTAAGATCCATTCTAATTCATTCGTACAATCTATTCTATTTCATTCGTACGATCCATTCTTACTCATTCGTATGATCCATTCTAATTCATTCAGACGAATGTATCCATTCTAATTCATTCGTACGATCCATTCTAATTCATTCGCATGTATGTATCCATTCTAGTTCATTCGTACGATCCATTCTAATTCATTCGTACGATCCATTCTAATTCATTCGCACGATCCATTCTAATCCATTTGTACGATCCATTCTAATTCATTCATACGATCCATTCTAATTCATTCGTACGATCCATTCTAATTCATTCGCACAAATGTATCCATTCTAATTCATTCGTACGATCCATTCTAATTCATTCGCACGATCCATTCTAATTCATTCGTACGATCCATTCTAATTCTTTCACACGATCCATTCTAATTCATTCGTACGATCCATTCTAATTCATTCGTGCAATCCATTTTATTTCATTCGTACGATCCATTCTTACACATTCGTACGATCCATTCTAATTCATTCACACGAATGTATCCATTCGTACGAATGAATTAGAATAGATTGTACGAATGAATTAGAATGGATCGTACGAAGGAATTAGAATGGATCGTACGAATGAATTAGAATGGATCGTACGAATGAATTAGAATAGATCGTACGAATGAATTAGAATGGATCGTACGAAGGAATTAGAATGGATCGTACGAATGAATTAGAATGGATATATTCATGCAAATGAATTAGAATGGATCATATGAATGTATTAGAATGGATCGTATGAGTGAATTAGAATGGATTGTACGAATGAATTAGAATGGATCGTACGAATAAATTAGAATAGATTGTGCGAATAAATTAGAATGGATCATACGAATGAGTAAGAATGGATCGTACGAATGAATTAGAATAGATCGTACGAATAAATTAGAATAGATTGTGCGAATAAATTAGAATGGATTGTACGAATGAATTAGAATGGATCATATTAATGTATTAGAATGGATCGTACGAATGAATTAGAATGGATACATTCGTGCAGGATCCTTTCTAATTCATTTGCATGATCCATTCTAATTCCTTCGTACGATCCATTCTAATTCCTTCGTACGAATCCATTCTAATTCTTTCACACGATCCATTCTAATTCATTCGTACGATCCATTCTAATTCATTCGTACAATCCATTCTATTTCATTCGTACGATCCATTCTTACTCATTCGTACGATCCATTCTAATTCATTCACACGAATGTATCCATTCGTACGAATGAATTAGAATAGATTGTACGAATGAATTAGAATGGATCGTACGAATGAATTAGAATGGATCGTACGAAAGAATTAGAATGGATCGTACAAATGAATTAGAATGGATCGTACGAATGAATTAGAATAGATCGTACGAATGAATTAGAATGGATCGTACGAAGGAATTAGAATGGATCGTACGAATGAATTAGAATGGATATATTCGTGCAAATGAATTAGAATGGATCGTACGAATGAATTAGAATGGATCGTACGAATAAATTAGAATGGATACATTCATCCGAATGAATTAGAATGGATCATATGAATGAGTAAGAATGGATCGTACGAATGAAATAGAATAGATTATACGAATGAATTAAAATGGATCCTACGAATGAATTAGAATGGATCGTGTGAAAGAATTAGAATGGATTAGAATGGATTGTACGAATGAATTAGAATGGATACATTCGTGCGAATGAATTCGAATGGATCGGACGAATGAATTAGAATGGATCGTACGAATGAATTAGAATGGATCAAATGAATGAATTAAAATGGTTACATTCATGCGAATGGATTAGAATGGATCGTACGAATGGATTAGAATGGATACATTCTTGCGAATGAATTAGAATGGATTGTATGAATGAATTAGAATGGATCGTACGAATGAATTAGAATGGATCGTATGAGTGAATTAGAATGGATACGAAGGAATTAGAATGGATCGTACGAAGGAATTAGAATGGATCATACGAATGAAATAGAATGGATCGTACGAAGGAATTAGAATGGATCGTACGAAGGAATTAGAATGGATCGTACGAAGGAATTAGAATGGATCGTACAAATGAATAAGAATTGATATATTCTTGCAAATGAATTAGAATAGATCGTATGAATGAATTAGACTTGATCGTATGAGTGAATTAGAACGGATAGTACGAATGAAGTAGAATGGATCGTATGAATGAATTAGAATGGATACATTCGTGCGAATGAATTAGAATGGATCGTATGAATGAATTAGAATAGATTGTGCGAATGAATTAGAATGGATCGTACGAATGAATTAGAATGGATACATTCGTGCGAATAAATTAGAATGGATTGTATGAATGAATTAGAATGGATCGTACGAATGAATTAGAATGGATCGTACGAATGAATTAGAATAGATTGCGCGAATGAATTAGAATGGATCGTGCGAATGAAATAGAATGGATACAAATGAATTAGAATGGATCATACGAATGAATTAGACTGACGATCCATTCTTACTCATTCGTATGATCCATTCTAATTTATTCGCACGAATGTATCCATTCTAATTCATTCGTACGTCTAATTCATTCGTACGGTCCATTCTAATTCATTCGCACAATCCATTCTATTTCATTCGTACGATCCATTCTTACTCATTCGTATGATCCATTATGGATACATTCGTGCGAATGAATTAGAATGGATCATATGAATGAGTAAGAATAGATCGTACGAAAGAAATAGAATGGATTGTGCGAATGAATTAGAATGGATCGTACGAATGAATTAGAATGGATCGTGTGAAAGAATTAGAATGGATTGTATGAATGAATTAGAATAGATCGTATGAATGAATTAGAATGGATCGTACGAATGAATTAGAATGGATCGTACGAATGAATTAGAATGGATACATTTGTGCGAATGAATTAGAATGGATCGTACGAATGAATTAGAATGGATCGTACGAATGAACTAGAATGGATCGTACGAATGGATTAGAATGGATCCTACGAATGAATTAGAATGGATACATTCGTGTAAATGAATTAGAATGGATTGTGCGAATGAATAAGAACAGATCGTGCGAATGAATTAGAATGGATCGTACGAATGAATTAGAATGGATCGTGCGAATAAATTAGAATGGATCGTACGAATGAATTAGAATGGATACATTTGTGCGAATGAATTAGAATGAATCGTACGAATGAATTAGAATGGATCGTACAAATGAATTAGAATGGATCGTGCGAATGAATTAGAATGGATCGTACGAATGAATTAGAATGGATCGTACGAATGAACTAGAATTGATACATTCATGCGAATGAATTAGAATGGATCGTACGAATGAATTAGAATGGATCTTACGAATGAATTAGAATGGATCGTACGAATGAATTAGAATGGATACATTCGTGCGAATGAATTCGAATGGATCGGACGAATGAATTAGAATGGATCGTACGAATGAATTAGAATGGATCGTACGAATGAATTAGAATGGATCGTACGAATAAATTAGAATGGATACATTCGTCCGAATAAATTAGAATGGATCGTGTGAAAGAATTAGAATGAATTCTATGAATGAATTAGAATGGATCGTATGAATGAATTAGAATGGATCGTGCGAATGAATTCGAATGGATCGTACGAATTCATTCTAATTCATTCATACAATCCATTCTAATTCTTTCACATGATCTATTCTAATTCATTCGTAGGATCCATTCTAATTCATTCGTACAATCTATTCTATTTCATTCGTACGATCCATTCTTACTCATTCGTATGATCCATTCTAATTCATTCGGACGAATGTATCCATTCTAATTTATTCGTACGATCCATTCTAATTCATTCGTACGATCCATTCTAATTCATTCGTCCGATCCATTCTAATTCATTCGCACGAATGTATCGATTCTAATTCATTCGTACGGTCCATTCTAATTCATTCGCACAATCCATTCTATTTCATTCGTACGATCCATTCTTACTCATTCGTATGATCCATTATGGATACATTCGTGCGAATGAATTAGAATGGATCATACGAATGAGTAAGAATGGATCGTACGAATGAAATAGAATGGATTGTGCGAATGAATTAGAATGGATCGTACGAATGAATTAGAATGGATCGTGTGAAAGAATTAGAATGGATTGTATGAATGAATTAGAATAGATCGTATGAATGAATTAGAATGGATCGTACGAATGAATTAGAATGGATCGTACGAATGAACTAGAATGGATACATTCGTGCGAATGAATTAGAATGGATCGTACGAATGAATTAGAATGGATCGTACGAATGAATTAGAATGGATTTTACGAATGAATTAGAATGGATCGTACGAATGCACGATCCATGCTAATTCATTCGTTCGATCAATTCTAATTCATTAGCACGATCTATTCTAATTCATTCGTACGATCCATTCTAATTCATTCGCACGATCCATTCTAAATCATTCATACGATCCATTCTAATTCTTTCACACGATCCATTCTAATTCATTAGTACGATCCATTCTAATTCATTCGTATGATCTATTCTAATTCATTCGTATGATCCATTCTAATTCATTCATACGATCCATTCTAATTCCTTCGTACGATCCATTCTAATTCATTCATACAATCCATTCTTATTCTTTCACACGATCCATTCTAATTCATTCGTACGATCCATTCTAATTCATTCGTGCAATCCATTCTATTTCATTCGTACGATCCATTCTTACTCATTCGTACGATCCATTTTAATTTATTCACACGAATGTATCCATTCGTACGAATGAATTAGAATAGATTGTACGAATGAATTAGAATGGATCGTACGAATGAATTAGAATGGATTGTACGAAGGAATTAGAATGGATCGTACGAATGAATTAGAATGGATCGTACGAATGAATTATAATAGATCGTACGAATGAATTAGAATGGATCGTACGAAGGAATTAGAATGGATCGTACGAATGAATTAGAATGGATATATTCGTGCAAATGAATTAGAATGGATCGTATGAATGTATTAGAATGGATCGTATGAGTGAATTAGAATAGATCGTACGAATGAATTATAATGGATTGTATGAATGAATTAGAATGGATCGTACGAATGAATTAGAATGGATCGTGCGAATGAATTAGAATGGATCGTACGAATGAATTAGAATGGATGGATCGTGCGAATGAATTAGAATGGATCGTACGAATAAACTAGAATGGATGCATTCGTCCGAATGAATTAGAATGGATCATACGAATGAGTAAGAATGGATCGTACGAATGAAATAGAATAGATTGTACGAATGAATTAGAATGGATCCTACGAATGAATTAGAATGGATCAAGTGAAAGAATTAGAATTGATTGTATGAATGAATTAGAATGGATCGTATAAATGAATTAGAATGGATCGTTCGAATGAATTCGAATGGATCGTACAATCCATTCTAATTCATTCATCCAATCCATTCTAATTCATTCGCACGAATGTATTCATTCTAATCCATTCGTACGATCCATTCTAATTCATTAGCATGAATGTAACCATTCTAATTCATTCATTTGATCCATTATAATTCATTCGTACGATCCATTCTAATTCATTCGTCCGATCCATTCTAATTCATTCGCACGAATGTATCCATTCTAATTCATTCGTACGATCCATTCTAATTCATTCGTACGACCCATTCTAATTCATTCGTAAGATCCATTCTAATTCATTCCCACGATCCATTCTAATTTATTCGTACGATCCATTCTAATTCATTCGTACGATCTATTCTAATTCATTCGCACGAATGTAACCATTCTAATTCATTCATACGATTTATTCTAATTCATTCGTATGAGCTATTCTAATTCATTCGTATGATCCATTCTAATTCATTCGTACGATCCTTTGTAATTCATTCATACAATCCATTTAGATTCATTCGCACAAATGTATCCATTCAAATTCATTCGTACGATCCAGTCTAATTCATTCGTACGATCCATTCTAATTCATTCGCACGAATATATCCATTCTAATTCTTTCGTACGATGCATTCTAATTCATTCGTACGATCCATTCTAATTCATTCTCACAAATGTATCCATTCTAATTCATTCGTACGATCCATTCTAATTCATTCCTACGATCTATTCTAATTCATTCGCTCGAATATATCCATTTTAATTCATTCGTACGATCCATTCTAATTCATTCGTACGATCTAATTCATTCGTACGATCCATTCTAATTCATTCGTACGATCGATTCTAATTCATTCGCACTATCCATTCTAATTCATTCGTATGATCCATTCTAATTCATTCGTATGATCCATTCTAATTTATTCGTTCAAATATATCCATTCTAATTCATTCGTACGATCCATTCTAATTCATTCGCACGATCCATTCTAATTCATTCGCACGAATGTATCCATTCTAATTCATTTGCACGATCCATTCTAATTCATTCCTATGATCTATTCTAATTCATTCGTACGATCCATTCTAATTCATTCTAATTCATTCGTACGATCCATTCTACGATCCATTCTAATTCATTCATATATTCCATTCTAATTCATTAGCACGATCCATGCTAATGAATTAGAATGGATCGTACGATCCAATCTAATTCATTCATACGATCCATTCTTACTCATTCATATGATCCATTCTAATTCAATCGTACGATCCATTCTAATTCATTCGTACGATCCATTCTAATTCATTCGTACGATCCATTCTAATTCATTCGTACGATCCATTCTAATTCATTCGTACGATCCATTCTAATTCATTCGTACGATCCATTCTAATTCATTCGTACGATCTATTCTAATTCATTCGCACGAATGAATCCATTCTAATTCATTCATACGATCCATTCTACTTCATTCGTACTATCCGTTCTAATTCACTCATACGATCCATTCTAATTCATTCATACGATCCATTCTAATTCATTTGCACGAATATATCCATTCTAATTCATTCATACGATCCATTCTAATTCCTTCGTACGATACATTCTAATTCCTTCGTACGATCCATTCTAATTCCTTCGTACGATCCATTCTATTTCATTCGTATAATTCATTCTAATTCCTTCCTACGATCCATTCTAATTCCTTCGTATCCATTCTAATTCACTCATACGATCCAATCTAATTCATTCGTACGATCCATTCTAATTCATTCATACAATCCATTCTAATTCATTCGCACGAATGTATCCATTCTAATTCATTCGTACGATCAGTTCTAATTCATTCACAAAATCTATTCTAATTCATTCATACGATCCATTCTAATTCATTCACACGAATGTATCCATTCTAATTCATTCATACGATCCATTCTAATTCATTCGTACGATCCATTCTAATTCACTCATACGATCCATTCTAATACATTCATACGATCCATTCTAATTCATTTGCACGAATATATCCATTCTAAATCATTCGTACGATCCATTCTAATTCCTTCGTACGATCCATTCTAATTCATTCGTACGATCTATTCCAATTCATTCGTCCGATCCATTCTAATTCATTCGCACGAATGTATCCATTCTAATTCATTCGTACGATCCATTCTAATTCATTTGTACGATCCATTCTAATTCATTCATTTGATCCATTCTAATTCATTCGTACGATCCATTCTAATTCATTCGTTCGATCCATTCTAATTCATTCGCAAGAATGTATCCATTCTAATTCATTCGTACGATCCATTCTAATTCATTCGTACGATCCATTCTAATTAATTCGTACGATCCATTCTAATTCATTCGCACGAATGTATCCATTCTAGTTCATTCGTACGATCCATTCTAATTCATTAGTACGATCCATTCTAATTCATTCGCATGATCCATTCTAATTCATTCGTACGATCAATTCTAATTCATTCGCACGAATGTATCCATTCTAATTCATTCGAACGATCCTGAATTAGAATGGATCGTACGAATGAATTAGAATGGATACCTTTGTGCATATGAATTAGAATGTATTGTACGAATGAATTAGAATGGATCATATTAATGAATTAGAATGGATCGTACGAATGAATTAGAATGGATACATTCGTGCGAATGAATTAGAATGGATCGTGCGAATCGATTAGACTGGATCGTGCGAATGAATAAGAATAGATCATACCAATGAATTAGAATGGATCGTACGAATTAATTAGAATGGATACATTCGTGCGAATGAATTAGAATAGATTGTATGAATGAATTAGAATGGATCGTACGAATGAATTAGAATGGATCATACGAATTAATTAGAATGGATCGTACCAATTAATTAGAATGGATCGTACGAATGAATTGGAATGGATACATTCGTGCGAATGAATTAGAATGGATCGGACGAATGAATTAGAATAGATCGTACGAATGAATTAGAATGGATCGTACGAAGAAATTAGAATGGATCGTACGAATGAATTAGAATGGATATATTTGTGTAAATGAATTCGAATGGATCATATGAATGTATTAGAATGGATACATTCGTGCGAATGAATTAGAATGGATTGTACGAATGAATTAGAATGGATCGTACGAATGAACTAGAATGGATACATTCGTGCGAATGAATTAGAATGGATCGAACGAATGAATTAGAATGGATCGTACGAATAAATTAGAATGGATCGTACGAATGAACTAGAATGGATACATTCGTGCGAATGAATTAGAATGGAACGTACGAATGAATTAGAATGGATCGTATGAATGAATTAGAATGGATCTTACGAATAAATTAGAATGGATCGTACGAATGAATTAGAATGGATCGTACGAATGAATTAGAATGGATCTTACGAATGAATTAGAATGGATCGTACGAATGAATTAGAATGGATCGTACGAATGAATTAGAATGGATACATTCGTGCGAATGAATTAGAATGGATCGGACGAATGAATTAGAATGGATCGTACGAATGAATTAGAATGGATCGTACGAATGAATTGGAATGGATCGTACGAATAAATTAGAATGGATACATTCGTCCGAATGAATTAGAATGGATCATACGAATAAGTAAGAATGGATCGTACGAATAAAATAGAATAGATCGTATAAGTGAATTAGAATGGATTGTATGAATGAATTAGAATGGATCGTATGAATGAACTAGAATGGATCGTGCGAATGAATTCGAATGGATCGTACGAATTCATTCTAATTCATTCATACAATCCATTCTAAGTCTTTCACACGATCTATTCTAATTCATTCGTAGGATCCATTTTAATTCATTCGTACAATCCATTCTATTTCATTTGTACGATCCATTCTTACTCATTCGTACGATTCATTCTAATTCCTTCGTATCCATTCTAATTCACTCATACGATCCATTCTAATTCATTCATACGATCTATTCTAATTCATTCATTCAATCCATTCTAATTCTTTCACACGATCCATTCTAATTCATTCGTACGATCCATTCTAATTCATTCGCACGATCTGTTCTTATTCATTCGCACAATCCATTCTAATTCATTTGCACGAATGTACCCATTCTAATTCATTCGTAAGATCCATTCTAATTCATTCGTATGATCCATTCTAATTCATTCGTATGATCCATTCTAATTAATTCGTATGATCCATTCTAATTCACTCATACGATCCATTCTAATACATTCATAAGATCCATTCTAATTCATTTGCACGAATATATCCATTCTAATTCATTCGTACGATCCACTGTAATTCCTTCGTACGATCCATTCTAATTCCTTCGTACGATCCATTCTAATTCATTCGTACGATCCATTCTAATTCATTCGTACAATCTATTCTAATTCATTCGTACGAATGGATACATTCGTGTGAATGAATTAGAATGGATCGTACGAATGAGTAAGAATGGATCGTACGAATGAAATAGAATGGATTGCACGAATGAATTAGAATGGATCGTACGAATGAATTAGAATGGATCGTGTGAAAGAATTAGAATGGATTGTATAAATGAATTAGAATGGATCGTACGAATGAATTAGAATGGATACATTCGTGCGAATGAGTTAGAATGGATCGTTCGAATGAATTAGAATGGATCGTACGAATGAATTAGAATGGATCGTACGAATGAAATAGAATAGATTGTACGAATGAATTAGAATGGATCCTACGAATGAATTAGAATGGATCGTGTGAAAGAATTAGAACGGATTGTATGAATGAATTAGAATGGATCGTATGAATGAATTAGAATGGATCGTACGAATCAATTAGAATAGATTGCGCGAATGAATTAGAATGGATCGTGCGAATGAAATAGAATGGATACAAATGAAATAGAATGAATCATACGAATGAATTAGAATGACGATCCATTCTTACTCATTCGTATGATCCATTCTAATTTATTCGCACGAATGTATCCATTCTAATTCATTCGTACGTCTAATTCATTCGTATGGTCCATTCTAATTCATTCGCACAATCCATTCTTTTTCATTCGTACGATCCATTCTTACTCATTCGTATGATCCATTATGGATACCTTCGTGCGAATGAATTAGAATGGATTATACGAATGAGTAAGAATGGATCGTACGAATGAAATAGAATGGATTGTGCGAATGAATTAGAATGGATCGTACGAATGAATTAGAATGGATCGTGTGAAAGAATTAGAATGGATTGTATGAATGAATTAGAATAGATCGTATGAATGAATTAGAATGGATCGTACGAATGAATTAGAATGGATTGTACGAATGAATTAGAATGGATCGTACGAATGAATTAGAATGGATACATTCGTGCGAATGAATTAGAATGGATACATTCGTGCGAAAGAATTAGAATAGATCGTATGAATGAATTAGAATGGATCCTATGAATGAATTAGAATGGATCGTGCGAATGAATTAGAATGGATCGTACGAATGAATTAGAATGGATCGTGCTAATGAATTAGAATTGATCGAACGAATGAATTAGCATGGATCGTGCTAATGAATTAGAATGGAACGTATGAACGAATTAGAATGGATCGTGTGAAAGAATTAGAATGGATTGTATGAATGAATTAGAATGAATTCGTACGATCCATTCGAATTCATTCGCACGATCCATTCTAATTCATTCATACGATCCATTCTAATTCTTTCATACAATCCATTCTAATTCTTTCACACGATCCATTCTAATTCATTCGTAGGATCTATTCTAATTCATTCGTACAATCTATTCTATTTCATTCGTACGATCCATTCTTACTCATTCGTATGATCCATTCTAATTCATTCGGACGAATGTATCCAATCTAATTTATTCGTACGATCCATTATAATTCATTCGTACGATCCATTCTCATTCATTCGTACAATCCATTCATACTCATTCGTATGATCCTTTCTAATTCATTCGTACGATCCATTCTAATTCATTCGTACGATCGATTCTAATTCATTCGCACTATCCATTCTAATTCATTCGTATGATCCATTCTAATTCATTCGTATGATCCATTCTAATTTATTCGTTCAAATATATCCATTCTAATTCATTCGCACGATCCATTCTAATTCATTCGCACGAATGTATCCATTCTAATTCATTTGCACGATCCATTCTAATTCATTCCTATGATCTATTCTAATTCATTCGTACGATCCATTCTAATTCATTCGTACGATCCATTCTACGATCCATTCTAATTCATTCGTATATTCCATTCTAATTCATTAGCACGATCCATGCTAATGAATTAGAATGGTTCGTACGATCCAATCTAATTCATTCATACGATCCATTCTTACTCATTCGTATGATCCATTCTAATTCAATCGTACGATCCATTCTAATTCATTCGTACGATCCATTCTAATTCATTCGTACGATCCATACTAATTCCTTCGTACGATCCATTCTAATTCATTCGTACAATCTATTCTAATTCATTCATACGAATGGATACATTTGTGTGAATGAATTAGAATGGATCGTACGAATGAGTAAGAATGGATCGTACGAATGAAATAGAATGGATTGCACGAATGAATTAGAATTGATCGTACGAATGAATTAGAATGGATCGTGCGAATGAATTAGAATGGATCGTACGAAAGAACTAGAATGGATACATTCGTGCGAATGAATTAGAATGGATCGTACGAATGAATCAGAATGGATCGTACGAATGAGTTAGAATGGATCTTACGAATGAATTAGAATGGATCGTACGAATGAATTAGAATGGATCGTACGAATGAATTAGAATGGATACATTCGTGCGAATGAATTAGAATGGATCAGACGAATGAATTAGAATGGATCGGACGAATGAATTAGAATGGATCAAATGAATGAATTAGAATGGTTACATTCATGCGAATGAATTAGAATGGATCGTACGAATGGATTAGAATGGATCGTACGAATGGATTAGAATGGATACATTCGAGCGAATGAATTAGAATGGATCGTACGAATGAATTAGAATGGATCGTACGAATGGATTAGAATGGATCCTACGAATGGATTAGAATGGATACCTTTGTGCATATGAATTAGAATGGATCGTACGAATGAATTAGAATGGATCATATTAATGAATTAGAATGGATCGTACGAATGAATTAGAATGGATCGTACGAATGAATTAGAATGGATCATATTAATGAATTAGAATGGATCGTACGAATGAATTAGAATGGATCGTATGAATGAATTAGAATGGATACATTCGTGTGAATGAGTTAGAATGGATACATTCATGCGAAAGAATTAGAATAGATCGTATGAATGAATTAGAATGGATCCTATGAATGAATTAGAATGGATCGTGCGAATGAATTAGAATGGATCGTACGAATGAATTAGAATGGATCGTGCTAATGAATTAGAACTGATCGAACGAATGAATTAGAATGGATACATTCGTGCGAATGAATTAGAATGGGTCGGACGAATGAATTAGAATAGATCGTACGAATGAGTAAGAATGGATCGTACGAATGAAATAGAATAGATCGTACGAATGAATTAGAATGGATCGTACGAAGGAATTAGAATGGATCTAACGAATGAATTAGAATGGATATATTCGTGCAAATGAATTAGAATGGATCATATGAATGTATTAGAATGGATCGTATGAGTGAATTAGAATGGATCGTACGAATAAATTAGAATGGATCGTATGAATGAATTAGAATGGATACATTCGTGTGAATGAATTAGAATGGATCGTACGAATAAATTAGAATAGCTCATTCGAATGAATTAGAATGAATCGTATGAATGAATTAGAATGGTTACATTCGTGCGAATGAATTAGAATAGATCGTATGAATGAATTAGAATGGTTCGTACGAATAAATTAGAATGGATCGTGGGAATGAATTAGAATGGATCGTACGAATGAATTAGAATGGATCCACCGAATGAGTTAGAATGGATCATACGAATGAATTAGAATGGATTGTACGAATGAATTAGAATGGATTGTGCGAATGAATTAGAATGGATCCTATGAATGAATAAGAATAGATCGTACGAATGAATTAGAATGGATCGTGCGAATGAATTAGCATGAATCGTACGAATGTATTAGAATGGATCGTACGAATGAATTAGAATAAATCGTACGATCCATTCTAATTCAATCGTCCGATCCATTCTAATTCATTCGCATGAATGTATCCATTCTAATTCATTCGTACAATCCATTATATTTCATTCGTACGATCAATTCCTACTCATTCGTATGATCCATTCTAATTCATTCGTATGATCCATTCTAATTCATTCGTACGATCCATTCTAATTCATTCGTACGATCCATTCTAATTCATTCGCACGATCCATTCTAATTCATTCATACGATCCATTCTAATTCATTCCTATAATCCATTCTAATTCATTCGCCCGATCCATTCTAATTTATTCATACGATCCATTCTATTCGAATGGATCATGCGATCCATTCGAATTCATTCGCACGATCCATTCTAATTCATTCATACGATCCATTCTAATTCATTCATACAATGCATTCTAATTCTTTCACACGATCCATTCTAATTCATTCGTACGATCCATTCTAATTCATTCCTACAATCCATTCTATTTCATTTGTACGATCCATTCTTACTCATTCGTATGATCCATCCTAATTCATTCGAACGATCCATTCTAATTCATTTGTACGATCCATTCTAATTCATTCGTACAATCCATTCTATTTCATTCGTACGATCCATTCTTACTCATTCGTATGATCCATTCTAATTCATTCGCACGAATGTATCCATTCTAATTCATTCATACAATCCATTCTAATTCATTCCGTACGATCCATTCTAATTCATTCGTACGATCGTACAAATGAATTAGAAAGGATCGTACCAATGAATTAGAATAGATTGTGCGAATGAATTAGAATGGATTGTACTAATAAATTAGAATGGATCGTACGAATGAATTAGAATGGATCATACGAATGAGTAAGAATGGATCGTACGAATGAATTAGAATGGATCGTACGAATGAATTAGAATAGATCGTACGAATAAAATAGAATGGATACATTCGTCCGAATGAATTAGAATGGATCATACGAATGAGTAAGAATGGATCGTACGAATGAAATAGAATAGATTGTCCGAATGAATTAGAATGGATCCTACGAATGAATTAGAATGGATCGTGTGAAAGAATTAGAATGGACTGTATGAATGAATTAGAATGGATCGTATGAATGAATTAGAATGGATCGTGCGAATGAATTCGAATGGATCGTACGAATTCATTCTAATTCATTCATACAATCCATTCTAATTCTTTCACACGATCCATTATAATTCATTCGTACGTTCCATTCTAATTCATTAGCACGATCCATGCTAATTCATTTGTTCGATCAATTCTAATTCATTAGCACGATCCATTCTAATTCATTCCCACGATCCATTCTAATTTATTCGTACGATCCATTATAATTCATTCGTACGATCTATTCTAATTCATTCGCACGAATGTAACCATTCTAATTCATTCATACGATTCATTCTAATTCATTCGTATGAGCTATTCTAATTCATGCGTACGATCCATTCTAATTCATTCGTACGATCCATTGTAATTCATTCATACAATCCATTTAGATTCATTCGCACAAATGTATCCATTCAAATTCATTCGTAAGATCCAGTCTAATTCATTCGTACAATCCATTCTAATTCATTCGCACGAATATATCCATTCTAATTCTTTCGTACGATGCATTCTAATTCATTCATACGATCCATTCTAATTCATTCGTACGATGAATTAGAATGGATCGTACGAATGAATTAGAATGGATCGTACGAATGAATTCGAATGGATCGTACGATCCATTCTAATTCATTCATACAATCCATTCTAATTCATTCGCACGAATGTATCTATTCTAATCCATTCGTACGATCCATTCTAATCCATTCGTACGATCCATTCTAATTCATTCGCATGAATGTAACCATTCTAATTCATTCACACGATCGTATGAATTAGAATGGATACATTCGTGCGAATGAATTAGAATGGATCGTGCGAATGAATAAGAATGGATCATACGAATGAATTAGAATGGATCGTACGAATTAATTAGAATGGATACATTCGTGCGAATGAATTAGAATGGATTGTATGAATGAATTAGAATGGATCGTACAAATGAATTAGAATGGATCATACGAATTAATTAGAATGGATCATACGAATGAATTAGAATAGACAGTACAAATGAATTAGAATGGATCGTACGAATGAACTAGAATGGATCGTACGAATGAACTAGAATGGATACATTCGTGCGAATGAATTAGAATGGATCGTACGAATGAATTAGAATGGATCGTACGATTCATTCTAATTCATTCGTACGATCCATTCTAATACATTCGTACGATTCATGCTAATTCATTCGCACGATCCATTCTAATTCATTCGTACGATCCATTCTTATTCATTCATACGATCCATTTTAATTCAATCGTACGATCCATTCTAATTCATTCGCACAAATGTATCCATTCTAATTCATTCGTACGATCCATTCTAATTCATTCGCACGATCCATTTTAATTCATTCGTACGATCTATTCTAATTCTTTCACACGATCCATTCTAATTCATTCGTACGATCCATTCTAATTCATTCGCACGATCCATTCTAATTCATTCGTACGATCCATTCTAATTCATTCATACGATCCACTCTAATTCATTCGTACGATCCATTCTAATTCGTTCGCACAAATGTATCCATTCTAATTCATTCACACGATCCATTCTAATTCATTCGTACGATCCACTCTAATTCATTCGCACGATCCATTCTAATTCATTCGTATGATCCATTCTAATTCATTCATACGATCCATTCTAATTCATTCGTACGATCCATTCTAATTCATTCGCACAAATGTATCCATTCTAATTCATTCGTACGATCCATTCTAATTCATTCACACGATCCATTCTAATTCATTCGTACGATCCATTTTAATTCATTCGCACAAATGTATCCATTCTAATTCATTCGTACGATCCATTCTAATTCATTCACACGATCCATTCTTATTCATTCGTACGATCCATTCTAATTCATTCCCACGATCCATTCTAATTTATTCGTACGATCCATTCTAATTCATTCGTAAGATCTATTCTAATTCATTCGCACGAATGTAACCATTCTAATTCATTCATACGATTCATTCTAATTCATTCGTATGAGCTATTCTAATTCATTCGTACGATCCATTCTAATTGATTCGTACGATCCAATGTAATTCATTCATACAATCCATTTAGATTCATTCGCACAAATGTATCCATTCAAATTCATTCGTACGATATAGTCTAATTCATTCGTACGATCCATTCTAATTCATTCGCACGAATATATCCATTCTAATTCTTTCGTACGATGCATTCTAATTCATTCATACGATCCATTCTAATTCATTCTTTTAATCCATTCTAATTCATTCGTACGATCCATTCTAATTCATTTGTCCGATCCATTCTAATTCATTCGCACGAATGTATCCATTCTAATTCATTCCTACGATCCATTCTAATTCATTCGTACGATCCATTCTAATTCATTCGTACAATCCATTCTAATTCATTCGCGCGAATGTATCCATTCTAGTTCATTCGTACGATCCATTCTAATTCATTCGTACGATCCATTCTAATTCATTCGCACGATCTATTCAAATTCATTCGTATGATCAATTCTAATTCATTCGCACGAATGTATCCATTCTAATTCATTCGTACGATCCTGAATTAGAATAGATCGTACGAATGAATGGATCGTGCGAATGAACTAGAATGGAATATACGAATGAATTAGAATGGATCATACGAATTAATTAGAATGGATCATACGAATGAATTAGAATGGATCGTACGAATGAATTAGAATGGATCGTACGAATGAATTAGAATGGATCGTGCGAATGAATTAGAATGGATCGTACGAATGAATTAGAATGGATACATTTGTGCGAAATAATTAGAATGGATCGTACGAATAAATTAGAATGGATCGTATGAATGAATTAGAATGGATCGTACGAATGAATTAGAATGGATCGTGCGAATGAATTAGAATGGATCGTACGAATGAATTAGAATGGATCGTGTGAAAGAATTAGAATGGATCGTACAAATGAATTAGAATGGATCGTGCGAATGAATTAGAATAGATCGTACGAATGAATTAGAATGGATACATTCGTGCGAATGAATTAGAATGGATCGTACGAATGAGTAAGAATGGATCGTACGAATGAACTAGAATAGATCGTAGGAATGAATTAGAATGGATCGTACGAAAGAATTAGAATGGATCGTATGAATGAATTAGAATGGATATATTCGTGCAAATGAATTAGAATGGATCGTATGAATGTATTAGAATGGATCGTATGAGCGAATTAGAATGGATCGTACGAATGAATTAGAATGGATCGTATGAATGAATTAGAATGGATACATTTGTGTGAATGAATTGGAATGGATCGTATGAATGAATTAGAATAGATTTTGTGAATGAATTAGAACTGATCGTACGAATGAATTAGAATGGATACATTCGTGCGAATGAATTAGAATGGATTGTATGAATGAATTAGAATGGATCGTGCGAATGAATTAGAATGGATCGTACGAATGAATTAGAATGGATACATTCGTGCGAATGAATTAGAATGGATACATTCGTGCGAAAGAATTAGAACAGATCGTATGAATGAATTAGAATGGATTGTATGAATGAATTAGAATGGATCGTATGAATGAATTAGAATGGATCGTGCGAATGAATTCGAATGGATCGTACGAATTCATTCTAATTCATTCATACAATCCATTCTAATTCTTTGACACGATCCATTCTAATTCATTCGTACGTTCCATTCGAATTCATTAGCACGATCCATGCTAATTCATTCGTTCGATCAATTCTAATTCATTAGCACGATCCATTCTAATTCATTCGTACGATCCATTCTAATTCATTCGTACGATCCATTCTAATTCATATGCACAAAGGTACCCATTCTAATCCATTCGTAGGATCCATTCTTATCCATTCGTACGATCCATTCTAATTCATTCGTACGATCCATTCTAATTCATTCGCTCGAATGTATCCATTCTAATCCATTCGTACGATCCATTCTAATCCATTCGTACGATCCATTCTAATTCATTCGCATGAATGTAACCATTCTAATTCATTTATTTGATCCATTCTAATTTATTCGTACGATCCATTCTAATTCATTCTTCCGATCCGTTCTAATTCATTCGCACGAATGTATCCATTCTAATTCATTCGTACGATCCATTCTAATTCATTCATACGATCCATTCTAATTCATTCGTAAGATCCATTCTAATACATTCGTACGATCCATTCTAATTCATTCGTACGATCCATTCTAATTCATTCGCATGAATGTATCCATTCTAATTCATTCATACAATCCATTCTACTTCATTCGTACTATCCGTTCTAATTCACTCATACGATCCATTCTAATTCATTCATACGATCCATTCTAATTCATTTGCACGAATATATCCATTCTAATTCATTCGTACGATCCATTCTAATTTCTTCGTACGATCCATTCTAATTCCTTCGTACGATCCATTCTATTTCATTCGTATGATCCATTCTAATTCCTTCGTACGATCCATTCTAATTCCTTCGTATCCATTCTAATTCACTCATACGATCCATTCTAATTCATTCGTACGATCCATTCTAATTCATTCATACAATCCATTCTAATTCATTCACATGAATGTATCCATTCTAATTCATTCGTACGATCAGTTCTAATTCTTTCACAAAAGCTATTCTAATTCATTCATACGATCCAATCTAATTCATTCACACGAATGTATCCATTCTAATTCATTCATACGATCCATTCTAATTCATTCGTACGATCCATTCTAATTCACTCATACGATCCATTCTAATACATTCATACGATCCATTCTAATTCATTTGCACGAATATATCCATTCTAATTCATTCGTACGATCCATTCTAATTCCTTCGTACGATCCATTCTAATTCATTCGTACGATCTATTCTAATTCATTCGTCCGATCCATTCTAATTCATTCGCACGAATGTATCCATTCTAATTTATTCGTACGATCCATTCTAATTCATTCGTATCATCCATTCTAATTCATTCATTTGATCCATTCTACTTCATTCGTACGATCCATTCTAATTCATTCGTCCGATCCATTCTAATTCATTCGCACGAATGTATCCATTCTAATTCATTCGTACGATCCATTCTTATTCATTCATAGGATCCATTCTAATTCATTTGTACGATCCATTCTAATTCATTCGTACGATCCATTCTAATTCATTCGCACGAATGTATCCATTCCAGTTCATTCGTACGATCCATTCTAATTCATTCGTACGATCCATTCTAATTCATTCGCACGATCCATTCTAATTCATTCGTACGATCAATTCTAATTCATTCGCACGAATGTATCCATTCTAATTCATTCGTACGATCCTGAATTAGAATGGATCGTACGAATGAATTAGAATGGATACCTTTGTGCATATGAATTAGAATGGATCGTACGAGTGAATTAGAATGGATCGTATTAATGAATTAGAATGGATCGTACGAATTAATTAGAATGGATACATTCGTGCGAATGAATTAGAATGGATCGTGCGAATCAATTAGATTGGATCGTGCGAATGAATAAGAATAGATCATACGAATGAATTAGAATGGATCGTACGAATTAATTAGAATGGATATATTCGTGCGAATGAATTAGAATGGATTGTATGAATGAATTAGAATGGATCGTACGAATGAATTAGAATGGATCATACGAATTAATTAGAATGGATCGTACCAATGAATTAGAATGGATCGTACGAATGAATTAGAATGGATACATTCGTGCGAATGAATTAGAATGGATTGGACGAATGAATTAGAATAGATCGTACGAATGAATTAGAATGGATCGTACGAAGGAATTAGAATGGATCATACGAATGAATTAGAATGGATATATTCGTGCAAATGAATTAGAATGGATCGTATGAATGTATTAGAATGGATATATTCGTGCGAATGAATTAGACTGGATCGGACGAATAAATTAGAATAGATCGTACGAATGAATTAGAATTTATCGTACGAAGGAATCAGAATGGATCGTACGAATGAACTAGAATGGATTAGAATGGATCGTACGAATGAATTAGAATGGATCGTATGAATGAATTAGAATGCATCGTATGAATGAATTAGAATGGATCATATGAATGAATTAGAATGGATCGTACGAATGAATTAGAATGGATCGTGCGAATGAATTAGAATGGATCGTAGGAATGAATTAGAATGGATCGTACGAATGAACTAGAATGGATACATTCGTGCGAATGAATTAGCATGGATTGTACGAATGAATTAGAATGGATCGTACGAATGAATTAGAATGGATCGTATGAATGAACTAGAATAGATACATTCGTGCGAATGAATTAGAATGGAACGTACGAATGAATTAGAATGCATCGTACGAATGAATTAGAATGGATCTTACGAATGAATTAGAATGGATCTTACGAATGAATTAGAATGGATTGCACGAATGAATTAGAATGGATCATACGAATGAATTAGAAGGGATACATTCGTGCGAATGACTTAGAATGGATCGGACGAATGAATTAGAATGGATCGTACGAATGAATTAGAATGGATCGTACGAATAAATTAGAATGGATACATTCGTCCGAATGAATTAGAATGGATCATACGAATGAGTAAGAATGGATCGTACGAATGAAATAGAATAAATCGTATAAGTGAATTAGAATGGATTGTATGAATGAATTAGAATGGATCGTATGAATGAATTAGAATGGATCGTGCGAATGAATTCGAATAGATCGTATGAATTCATTCTAATTCATTCATACAATCCATTCTAATTCTTTCACACGATATATTCTAATTCATTCGTAGGATCCATTCTAATTCATTCGTACAATCCATTCTATTTCATTTGTACGATCCATTCTTACTCATTCGTATGATCCATTCTAATTCCTTCATATCCATTCTAATTCACTCATACGATCCATTCTAATTCATTCATACGATCTATTCTAATTCATTCATACAATCCATTCTAATTCTTTCACACGATCCATTCTAATTCATTCATATGATCCATTCTAATTCATTCGCACAATCCATTCTATTTTATTCGTACGATCCATTCTTACTCATTGGTACGATCTATTCTAATTCATTCGCACGAATGTATCCATTCTAATTCATTCGTACGAATCCATTCTATTTCATTCGTAAGATCCATTCTTACTCATTCGTATGATCCATTCTAATTCATTCGGACGAATGTATCCATTCTAATTTATTCGTACGATCCATTCTAATTCATTTGTACGATCCATTCTAATTCATTCGTACGATCCATTCTAATTCATTCGTCCGATCCATTCTAATTCATTCGCACGAATGTATCCATTCTAATTCATTCGTACGATCCATTCTAATTCATTCGTAAGATCCATTCTAATTCATTCATACGATCCATTCTAATTCATTCGTACGATCCATTCTAATTCATTCGTACAATCCATTCTAATTCATTCGTACGATCCATTCTAATTCATTCGCACAAATGTATCCATTCTAATTCATTCGTACGATCCATTCTAATTCATTCGTACGATCCATTCTAATTCATTCGTAAGATCCATTCTAATTCATTCGTACGATCCATTCTAATTCATTCGTATGATCCATTCTAATTCATTCGCACGAATGTATCCATTCTAGTTCATTTGTACGATCCATTCTAATTCATTCGTACGATCCATTCTAATTCATTCGCACGATCCATTCTAATTCATTCGTACGATCCATTCTAATTCATTCATACGATCCATTCTAATTCATTCGTATGATCCATTCTAATTCATTCGCACAAATGTATCCATTCTAATTCATTCGTACGATCCATTCTAATTCATTCACACGATCCATTCTAATTCATTCGTACGATCCATTCTAATTCATTCGCACGATCTGTTCTTATTCATTCGCACAATCCATTCCAATTCATTCGCACGAATGTATCCATTCTAATTCATTCGTAAGATCCATTCTAATATACTCGTACGATCCATTCTAATTCATTCGTATGATCCATTCTAATTAATTCGTATGATCCATTCTAATTCACTCATACGATCCATTCTAATACATTCATACGATCCATTCTAATTCATTTGCACGAATATATCCATTCTAATTCATTCGTACGATCCATTCTAATTCCTTCGTATGATCCATTCTAATTCATTCGTACGATCTGTTCTAATTCATTCGTACGATCCATTCTAATTCATTCGTACGATCCATTCTAATTCCTTTGTACGATCCATTCTAATTCATTCGTACGATCCATTCTAATTCATTCGTACAATCTATTCTAATTCATTCGTACGAATGGATACATTCGTGTGAATGAATTAGAATGGATCGTACGAATGAGTAAGAATGGATCGTACGAATGAAATAGAATGGATTGCACGAATGAATTAGAATGGCTCGTATGAATGAATTAGAATGGATGGTGTGAAAGAATTAGAATGGATTGTATGATTGAATTAGAATGGATCGTACGAATGAATTAGAATGGATACATTCGTGCGAATGAATTAGAATGGATCATCCGAATGAATTAGAATGGATCGTACGAATGAATTAGAATGGATCGTACGAATGAAATAGAATAGATTGTACGAATGAATTAGAATAGATCCTACGAATGAATTAGAATGGATCGTGTGAAAGAATTAGAATGGATCGTGTGAAAGTATTAGAATGGATTGTATGAATGAATTAGAATGGATCGTATGAATGAATTAGAATGGATCGTACGAATGAATTAGAATAGATTGCGCGAATGAATTAGAATGGATCGTGCGAATGAAATACAATGGATACAAATGAAATAGAATGAATCATACGAATGAATTAGAATGACGATCCATTCTTACTCATTCGTATGATCCATTCTAATTTATTCGCACGAATTAATCCATTCTAATTCATTCGTACGTCTAATTCATTCGTACGGTCCATTCTAATTCATTCGCACAATCCATTCTATTTCATTCGTACGATCCATTCTTACTCATTCGTATGATCCATTATGGATACATTCGTGCGAATGAATTAGAATGGATCATACGAATGAGTAAGAATGGATCGTACGAATGAAATAGAATGGATTGTGCGAATGAATTAGAATAGATCGTACGAATGAATTAGAATGGATCGTGTGAAAGAATTAGAATTGATTGTATGAATGAATTAGAATCGATCGTATGAATGAATTAGAATGGATCGTACGAATGAATTAGAATGGATCGTACGAATGAATTAGAATGGATCGTACGAATGAATTAGAATGGATACATTCGTGCGAAAGAATTAGAATGGATCGTACTAATGAATTAGACGTACGAATGAATTAGAATGGATACATTCGTGCGAATAAATTAGAATGGATCATACAAATGAGTAAGAATGGATCGTCATTCTAATTCATTCGTATGATTCATTCTATTTCATTTGTATCCATTGTATGGATTGTATGAATGAATTAGAATGGAATAGAATGGATCATGTGAAAGAATTAGAATGGATCATGTGAAAGAATTAGAATGGATTGTATGAATGAATTAGAATGGATCGTGTGAAAGAAGTAGAATGGATTGTATGAATGAATTAGAATAGATCGTATGAATGAATTAGAATGGATCGTACGAATGAATTAGAATGGATCGTACGAATGAATTAGAATGGATCGTACGAATGAATTAGAAAGGATACATTCGTGCGAATGAATTAGAATGGATACATTCATGCGAAAAAATTAGAATAGATCGTATGAATGAATTAGAATGGTTCCTATGAATGAATTAGAATGGATCGTGTGAATGAATTAGAATGGATCGTACGAATGAATTAGAATGGATCGTGCTAATGAATTAGAATTGATCGAACGAATGAATTAGCATGGATCGTGCTAATGAATTAGAATGGAACGTACGAATGAATTAGAATGGATTGTGTGAAAGAATTAGAATGGATTGTATGAATGAATTAGAATAAATTCGTACGATCCATTCGAATTCATTCGCACGATCCATTCTAATTCATTCATACGATCCATTCTAATTCATTCATACAATCCATTCTAATTCTTTCACACGATCCATTCTAATTTATTCGTAGGATCCATTCTAATTCATTCGTACAATCTATTCTATTTCATTCATACGATCCATTCTTACTCATTCCTATGATCCATTCTAATTCATTCGGACGAATGTATCCATTCTAATTTATTCGTACGATCCATTCTAATTCATTCGTACGATCCATTCTAATTAATTCGTACGATCCATTTTAATTCATTCGTCCGATCCATTCTAATTCATTCGCACGAATGTATCGATTCTAATTCATTCGTACGATCTATTCTAATTCATTCGTATGATCCATTCTAATTCATTCGTAAGATCCATTCTAATTCATTCGTACGATCCATTCTAATTCATTCGTACGATCCATTCTAATTCATTCGCATGAATGTATCCATTCTAGTTCATTCGTACGATCCATTCTAATTCATTCGTACGATCCATTCTAATTCATTCGCACGATCCATTCTAATTCATTCGTACGATCCATTCTAATTCATTCCTACGATCCATTCTAATTCATTCGTACGATCCATTCTAATTCATTCGCACAATTGTATCCATTCTAATTCATTCGTACGATCCATTCTAATTCATTCGCACGATCCATTCTAATTCATTCGTACGATCCATTCTAATTCTTTCACACGATCCATTCTAATTCATTCGCACGATCCATTCTAATTCATTCGTACGATCCATTCTAATTCATTCGTACGATCTATTCTAATTCATTCGCACAAATGTATCCATTCTAATTCATTCGTACGATCCATTCTAATTCATTCGCACGATCCATTCTAATTCATTCGTACGATCCATTCTAATTCATTTGCACGATCTGTTTTTATTCATTCGCACAATCCATTCTAATTCATTCGCACGAATGTATCCATTCTAATTCATTCGTACGATCCATTCTAATTCATTCGTACGATCCATTCTAATTCATTCGTATGATCCATTCTAATTAATTTGTATGATCCATTCTAATTCATTCGTACGATCTATTCTAATTCATTCATACAATCCATTCTAATTTATTCGTACGATCCATTCTAATTCACTCATACGATCCATTCTAATACATTCATATGATCCATTCTAATTCATTTGCATGAATATATCCATTCTAATTCATTCGTACGATCCATTCTAATTCCTTCGTACGATCCATTCTAATTTATTCGTACGATCTATTCTAATTCATTCGTACGATCCATTCTAATTCATTCGTACGATCCATTCTAATTCCTTCGTACGATCCATTCTAATTCATTCGTACGATCCATTCTAATTCATTCGTACAATCTATTCTAATTCATTTGTACGAATGGATACATTCGTGTGAATGATATAGAATGGATCGTACGAATGAATAAAATGGATCGTACGAATGAAATAGAATGGATTGCACGAATGAATTAGAATGGATCGTACGAATGAATTAGAATGGATCGTGTGAAAGAATTAGAATGGATTGTATGAATGAATTAGAACGGATCGTACGAATGAATTAGAATGGATCGTACGAAAGAATTAGAATGGATCGTACGAATGAATTAGAATGGATCGTACGAATGAATTCGAATAAATCGTACGAATGAATTAGAATGGATCGTACGAAGGAATTAGAATGGATTGTACGAATGAATTAGAATGGATATATTCGTGCAAATGAATTAGAATGGATCGTTTGAATGTATTAGAATGGATCGTATGAGTGAATTAGAATGGATCGTACGAATGAATTAGAATGGATCGTATGAATGAATTAGAATGGATACATTCGTGTGAACGAATTGGAGTGGATCGTATGAATGAATTAGAATAGATTTTGTGAATGAATTTGAACTGATCGTACGAATGAATTAGAATGGATACATTCGTGCGAATGAATTAGAATGGATTGTATGAATGAATTAGAATGGATCGTACGAATGAATTAGAATGGATCGTATGAGTGAATTAGAATGGATACGAAGGAATTAGAATGGATCGTACGAAGGAATTAGAATGGATCGTACGAAGGAATTAGAATGGATCGTACGAAGGAATTAGAATGGATCGTACGAATGAATTAGAATGGATATATTCGTGCAAATGAATTAGAATGGATCGTATGAATGAATTAGAATGGATCGTATGAGTGAATTAGAACGGATAGTACGAATGAAGTAGAATGGATCGTATGAATGAATTACAATGGATACATTCGTGCGAATGAATTAGAATGGATCGTATGAATGAATTAGAATAGATTGTGCGAATGAATTAGAATGGATCGTACGAATGAATTAGAATGGATTGTATGAATGAATTAGAATGGATCGTACGAATGAATTAGAATGGATCGTACGAATAAATTAGAATAGATTGCGCGAATGAATTAGAATGGATCGTACGAATGAATTAGAATGGATCGTACGAAGGAATTAGAATGGATCGTACGAATGAATTAGAATGGATTGTACGAATGAATTAGAATGGATCGTACGAAGGAATTAGAATGGATCATACGAATGAATTAGAATGGATCGTACGATTGAATTTGAATGGATCATACGAATGAGTAAGAATGGATCGTATGAATGAATTAGATTGGATCGTACGATCCATTCTAATTCATTAGCATGGATCGTGCTAATGAATTGGAATGGAATATACGAATGAATTAGAATGGATCGTAGAATGGATCGTACGAATGAATTAGAATGAATTAGAATGGATCGTACGAACGAATTAGAATAGATCATAGGAATGAATTAGAATGGATCGTGCAAATGAATTAGAATGGATACATTAGTGCGAATGAATTAGAATGGATCGTGCGAATGAATTAGAATGGATCGTATGAATAAATTAGAATGGATATATTTGAACGAATAAATTAGAATAGATCATAAGAATGAATTAGAATGGGTCGTACGAATGAATTAGAATGGATAGTGCGAATGAATTAGAATCGATCGTACGAATGAATTAGAATGGATCGTACGAATGAATTAGAATGTATCATACGAATGAGTAAGAATGGATCGTACGAATGAATTAGAATAGATCGTACGAATGAATTAGAATGGATCGTACGAATAAATTAGAATGGATACATTCGTCCGAATGAATTAGAATGGATCATACGAATGAGTAAGAATGGATCGTACGAATGAAATAGAATAGATTGTACGAATGAATTAGAATGTATCCTAGTACGATCCATTCTAATTCATTCATACGATCTATTCTAATTCATTCATACAATCCATTCTTATTCTTTCACACGATCCATTCTAATTCATTCGTACGATCCATTCTAATTCATTCGTGCAATCCATTCTATTTCATTCGTACGATCCATTCTTACTCATACGTACGATCCATTCTAATTCATTCACACGAATGTATCCATTCGTACGAATGAATTAGAATAGATTGTACGAATGAATTAGAATGGATCGTACGAATGAATTAGAATGGATCGTACGAAGGAATTAGAATGGATCGTACGAATGAATTAGAATAGATCGTATGAATGAATTCGAATAGATCGTACGAATGAATTAGAATGGATCTACGAAGGAATTAGAATGGATCATACGAATGAATTAGAATGGATATATTCGTGCAAATGAATTAGAATGGATCGTATGAATGTATTAGAATGGATCGTATGAGTGAATTAGAATGGATCATACGAATTAATTAGAATGGATCATACGAATGAATTAGAATGGATCGTACGAATGAATTAGAATGGATCATACGAATGAATTAGAATGGATACATTCGTGCGAATGAATTAGAATGGATTGTGCGAATGAATAAGAACAAATCGTGCGAATGAATTAGAATGGATCGTACGAATGAATTAGAATGGATCGTGCGAACGAATTAGAATGGATCGTACGAATGAATTAGAATGGATACATTTGTGCGAATGAATTAGAATGGATCGTACGAATGAATTAGAATGGATCGTACGAATGAATTAGAATAGATCGTACGAATGAATTAGAATGGATCGTACGAATGAATTAGAATGGATACATTCGTGCGAATGAATTAGAATGGATCGGACGAATGACGTACGATCCATTCTATTTCATTCGTATGATCCATTCTAATCCTTCGTACGATCCATTCTAATTCCTTCGTATCCATTCTAATTCACTCATACGATCCATTCTAATTCATTCGTACGATCCATTCTAATTCATTCATACAATCCATTCTAATTCATTCGCATGAATGTATCCATTCTAATTCATTCGTACGATCAGTTCTAATTTATTCACAAAATCTATTCTAATTCATTCGTACGATCCATTCTAATTCATTCACACGAATGTATCCATTCTAATTCATTCATACGATCCATTCTAATTCATTCGTACGATCCAGTCTAATTCACTCATACGATCCATTCTAATACATTCATACGATCCATTCTAATTCATTTGCACGAATCTATCCATTCTAATTCATTCGTACGATCCATTCTAATTCCTTCATACGATCCATTCTAATTCATTCGTACGATCTATTCTAATTCATTCGTACGATCCATTCTAATTCATTCGTACGATCCATTCTAATTCCTTCGTACGATCAATTCTAATTCATTCGTACGATCCATTCTAATTCATTATTACAATCCATTCTAATTCTTTCACACGATCCATTCTAATTCATTCGTACGATCCATTCTAATTCATTCATGCAATCCATTCTATTTCATTCGTACGATCCATTCTTACTCATTCGTACGATCCATTCTAATTCATTCACACGAATGTATCCATTCGTACGAATGAATTAGAATAGATTGTACGAATGAATTAGAATGGATGGTACGAATGAATTAGAATGGATCGTACGAAGGAATTAGAATGGATCGTACGAATGAATTAGATTGGATCGTACGAATGAATTAGAATAGATCGTACGAATGAATTAGAATGGATCGTACGAAGGAATTAGAATGGATCGTACGAATGAATTAGAATGGATATATTCATGCAAATGAATTAGAATGGATCGTATGAATGTATTAGAATGGATCGTATGAGTGAATTAGAATGGATCGTACGAATGAATTAGAATGGATCGTATGAATGAATTAGAATGGATACATTCGTGCGAATGAATTAGAATTGATCGTACGAATGAATTAGAATGGATCGTGCGAATGAATTAGAATGGATCGTACGAATGAATTATAATGGATCGTACGAATGAACTAGAATGGATACATTCGTGCGAATGAATTAGAATGGATCGTACGAATGAATTAGAATGGATCGTACAAATGAATTAGAATGGATCGTACGAATGAATTAGAATGGATACATTCGTGCGAATGAATTAGAATGGATCGGACGAATGAATTAGAATGGATCGTACGAATGAATTAGAATGGATCAAATGAATGAATTAGAATGGTTACATTCATGCGAATGAATTAGAATGGATCGTACGAATGGATTAGAATGGATCGTATGAATGGATTAGAATGGATACATTCGAGCGAATGAATTAGAATGGATTGTACGAATGAATTAGAATGGATCGTACGAATGGATTAGAATGGATCCTATGAATGGATTAGAATGGATACCTTTGTGCATATGAATTAGAATGGATCGTATGAATGAATTAGAATGGATCATATTAATGAATTAGAATGGATCGTACGAATGAATTAGAATGGATACATTCGTGCATGATCCATTCTTATTCATTCGCACGAATGTATCCATTCTAATTCATTCGTACGATCCATTCTAATTCATTAATATGATCCATTCTAATTCATTCGCCCGATCCATTCTAATTCATTCATACGATTCATTCTATTCGAATGGATCATGCAATCCATTCGAATTCATTCGCACGATCCATTCTAATTCATTCATACGATCCATTCTAATTCATTCATAGAATGCATTCTAATTCTTTCACACGATCTATTCTAATTCATTCGTACGATCCATTCTAATTCATTCGTACAATCCATTCTATTTCATTTGTACGATCCATTCTTACTCATTCGTATGATCCATTCTAATTCATTCGTACGATCCATTCTAATTTATTTATACGATCCATTCTAATTCATTCGTACAATCCATTCTATTTCATTCGTACGATCCATTCTTACTCATTCGTATGATCCATTCTAATTCATTCGCACGAATGTATCCATTCTAATTCATTCATACAATCCATTCTAATTCATTCCGTACGATCCATTCTAATTCATTCGTACGATCGTACGAATGAATTAGAATGGATCGTACGAATGAATTAGAATAGATTGTGCGAATGAATTAGAATGGATCGTACGAATGAATTAGAATAGATTATGCGAATGAAATAGAATGGATCGTACGAATGAATTAGAATGGATCGTACGAATGAATTAGAATGGATCATACGAATGAGTAAGAATGGATCGTACGAATGAATTAGAATAGATCGTACGAATGAATTAGAATGGATCGTACGAATATATTAGAATGGATACATTCGTCCGAATGAATTAGAATGGATCATACGAATGAGTAAGAATGGATCGTACGAATGAAATAGAATAGATTGTACGAATGAATTAGAATGGATCCTACGAATGAATCAGAATGGATCGTGTGAAAGAATTAGAATGGATTGTATGAATGAATTAGAATGGATCGTATGAATGAATTAGAATGGATCGTGCGAATGAATTCGAATGGATCGTACGAATTCATTCTAATTCATTCATACAATCCATTCTAATTCTTTCACATGATCCATTCTAATTCATTCGTACGTTCCATTCTAATTCATTAGCACGATCCATGCTAATTCATTCGTTCGATCAATTCTAATTCATTCATTCGATTCATTCTAATTCATTCATATGAGCTATTCTAATTCATTCGTACGATCCATTCTAATTCATTCGTACGATCCATTGTAATTCATTCATACAATCCATTTAGATTCATTCGCACAAATGTATCCATTGAAATTCATTCGTACGATCCAGTCTAATTCATTCGTACGATCCATTCTAATTCATTCGCACGAATATATCCATTCTAATTCTTTCGTACGATGCATTCTAATTCATTCGTACGATCCATTCTAATTCATTCGTATGATTCATTTACGAATGAAGTAGAATGGATCGTATGAATGAATTAGAATGGATACATTCGTGCGAATGAATTAGAATGGATCGTATGAATGAATTAGAATAGATTGTGCGAATGAATTAGAATGGATCGTACGAATGAATTAGAATGGATACATTCGTGCGAATAAATTAGAATGGATTGTATGAATGAATTAGAATGGATCGTACGAATGAATAAGAATGGATTGTACGAATGAATTATAATAGATTGCGCGAATGAATTAGAATGGATCGTGCGAATGAAATAGAATGGATACAAATGAATTAGAATGGATCATACGAATGAATTAGAATGACGATCCATTCTTACTCATTTGTATGATCCATTCTAATTTATTCGCACGAATGTATCCATTCTAATTCATTCGTACGTCTAATTCATTCGTATGGTCCATTCTAATTCATTCGCACAATCCATTCTATTTCATTCGTACGATCCATTCTTACTCATTCGTATGATCCATTATGGATACATTCGTGCGAATGAATTAGAATGGATCATACGAATGAGTAAGAATGGATCGTACGTATGAAATAGAATGGATTGTGCGAATGAATTAGAATGGATCGTACGAATGAATTAGAATGGATCGTGTGAAAGAATTAGAATGGATTGTATGAATGAATTAGAATAGATTATATGAATGAATTAGAATGGATCGTACGAATGAATTAGAATGGATCATACGAATGATAGAATGGATCGTACGAATGAATTAAAAAGGATACATTCATGCGAATGAATTAGAATGGATACATTCATGCGAAAGAATTAGAATAGATCGTATGAATGAATTAGAATGGATCCTATGAATGAATTAGAATGGATCGTGCGAATGAATTAGAATGGATCGTGCGAATGAATTAGAATGGATCGTGCTAATGAATTAGAATTGATCGAAAGAATGAATTAGCATGGATCGTGCTAATGAATTAGAATGGAACGTACGAATGAATTAGAATGGATTGTGTGAAAGAATTAGAATGGATTGTATGAATGAATTAGAATAAATTCGTACGATCCATTCGAATTCATTCACACGATCTATTCTAATTCCTTTATACGATCCATTCTAATTCATTCATACAATCCATTCTAATTCTTTCACACGATCCATTCTAATTCATTCGTAGGATCCATTCTAATTCATTCGTACAATCTATTCTATTTCATTCATACGATCCAATCTTACTCATTCGTATGATCCATTCTAATTCATTCGGACGAATGTATCCATTCTAATTTATTCGTACGATCGATTCTAATTCATTCGTACGATCCATTCTAATTCATTCGTACGATCCATTCTAATTCATTCGTCCGATCCATTCTAATTCATTCGCACGAATGTATCGATTCTAATTCATTCGTACGATCCATTCTAATTCATTCGTACGATCCATTCTAATTCATTCGTAAGATCCATTCTAATTCATTTGTACGATCCATTCTAATTCATTCGTACGATCCATTCTAATTCATTCGTATGAATGTATCCATTCTAGTTCATTCGTACGATCCATTCTAATTCATTCGTACGATCCATTCTAATTCATTCGCACGATCCATTCTAATTCATTTGTACGATCCATTCTAATTCATTCATACGATCCATTCTAATTCATTCGTACGATCCATTCTAATTCATTCGCACAAATGTATCCATTCTAATTCATTCGTACGATCCATTCTAATTCTTTCACACGATCCATTCTAATTCATTCGTACGATCCATTCTAATTCATTCATACGATCCATTCTAATTCATTCGTACGATCCATTCTAATTCATTCGCACAAATGTATCCATTCTAATTCATTCGTACGATCCATTCTAATTCATTCGCACGATCCATTCTAATTCATTCGTACGATCCATTCTAATTCATTTGCACGATCTGTTTTTATTCATTCGCACAAACCATTCTAATTCATTCGCACGAATGTATCCATTCTAATTCATTCGTACGATCCATTCTAATTCATTCGTATGATCCATTCTAATTAATTTGTATGATCCATTCTAATTCATTCGTACGATCCATTCTAATTCATTCATACAATCCATTCTAATTTATTCGTACGATCCATTCTAATTCACTCATACGATCCATTCTAATACATTCATACGATCCATTCTAATCCATTTGCACGAATATATCCATTCTAATTCATTCGTACGATCCATTCTAATTCCTTCGTACGATCCATTCTAATTCATTCGTACGATCTAATCTAATTCATTCGTACGATCCATTCTAATTCATTCGTACGATCCATTCTAATTCATTCGTACGATCCATTCTAATTCATTCGTACAATCTATTCTAATTCATTTGTACGAATGGATACATTCATGTGAATGAATTAGAATGGATCGTACGAATGAATAAGAATGGATCGTACGAATGAAATAGAATGGATTGCACGAATGAATTAGAATGGATCGTATGAATGAATAAGAATGGATCGTGTGAAAGAATTAGAGTGGATTGTATGAATGAATTAGAATGGATCGTACGAATGAATTTGAATAGATCGTACGAAAGAATTAGAATGGATCGTACGAATGAATTAGAATGGATCGTACGAATGAATTCGAATAAATCGTACGAATGAATTAGAATGGATCATACGAAGGAATTAGAATGGATTGTACGAATGAATTAGAATGGATATATTCGTGCAAATGAATTAGAACGGATCGTATGAATGTATTAGAATGGATCGTATGAGTGAATTAGAATGGATCGTACGAATAAATTAGAATGGATTGTATGAATGAATTAGAATGGATCGTACGAATGAATTAGAATGGATCATACAAATTAATTAGAATGGATCATACGAATGAATTAGAATGGATCGTACGAAGGAATTAGAATGGATCGTACGAATGAATTAGAATAGATATATTCGTGCAAATGAATTAATTAGAATGGATCATACGAATGAATTAGAATGGATCGTACGAATAAATTAGAATGGATTGTATGAATGAATTAGAATGGATCGTACGAAGGAATTAGAATGGATCATACGAATGAAATAAAATGGATCGTACGAAGGAATTAGAATGGATCGTACGAAGGAATTAGAATGGATCGTACGAATGAATTAGAATAGATATATTCGTGCAAATGAATTAGATTGGATCGTATGAATGAATTAGAATGGATCGTATGAGTGAATTAGAACGGATAGTACGAATGAAGTAGAATGGATCGTACAAATGAATTAGAATGGATACATTCGTGCGAATGAATTAGAATGGATCGTACGAATGAATTAGAATGGATCGTACGAATGAATTAGAATGGATACATTCGTGCGAATGAATTAGAATGGATCGTATGAATGAATTAGAATAGCTTGTGCGAATGAATTAGAATGGATCGTACGAATGAATTAGAATGGATTGTATGAATGAATTAGAATGGATCGTACGAATGAATTAGAATGGATCGTACGAATGAATTAGAATAGATTGCGCGAATGAATTAGAATGGATCGTACGAATGAAGTAGAATGGATCGTACGAAGGAATTAGAATGGATCATACGAAGGAATTAGAATGGATCGTACGAATGAATTAGAATGGATCGTACGATTGAATTAGAATGGATCATACGAATGAGTAAGAATGGATCGTATGAATGAATTAGATTGGATCGTACAATCCATTCTAATTCATTAGCTTGGATCGTGCTAATGAATTGGAATGGAATATACGAATGAATTAGAATGGATCGTAGAATGGATCGTACGAATGAATTAGAATGATTTAGAATGGATCGTACAAACGAATTAGAAGAGATAATAGGAATAAATTAGAATGGATCGTGCAAATGAATTAGAATGGATACATTCGTGCGAATGAATTAGAATGGATACATTCGTGCGAATGAATTAGAATGGATCGTATGAATGAATTAGAATGGATATATTTGAACGAATAAATTAGAATAGATCATACGAATGAATTAGAATGGATCGTACGAATGAATTAGAATGGATAGTGCGAATGTATTAGAATCGATCGTACGAATGAATTAGAATGGATCGTACGAATGAATTAGAATGTATCATACGAATGAGTAAGAATGGATCGTACGAATGAATTAGAATGGATCGTACGAATGAATAAGAATGGATCGTACGAATAAATTAGAATGGATACATTCGTCCGAATGAATTAGAATGGATCATACGAATGAGTAAGAATGGATCGTACGAATAAAATAGAATAGATTGTACGAATGAATTAGAATGGATCCTAGTACGATCCATTCTAATTCATTCGTACGATCTATTCTAATTCATTCATACAATCCATTCTTATTCTTTCACACGATCCATTCTAATTCATTCCTACGATCCATTCTAATTCATTCGTGCAATCCATTCTATTTTATTCGTACGATCCTTTCTTACTCATTCGTACGATCCATTCTAATTCATTCACACGAATATATCCATTCGTACGAATGAATTAGAATAGATTGTATGAATGAATTAGAATGGATCGTACGAATGAATTAGAATGGATCGTACGAAGGAATTAGAATGGATCGTACGAATGAATTAGAATGGATCGTACGAATGAATTCGAATAGATCGTACGAATGAATTAGAATGGATCTACGAAGGAATTAGAATGGATCGTACGAATGAATTAGAATGGATATATTCGTGCAAATGAATTAGAATGGATCGTATGAATGTATTAGAATGGATCGTATGAGTGAATTAGAATGGATCATACGAATTAATTAGAATGAATCATACGAATGAATTAGAATGGATCGTACGAATGAATTAGAATGGATCATACGAATGAATTAGAATGGATACATTCGTGCGAATGAATTAGAATGGATTGTGCGAATGAATAAGAACAGATCGTGCGAATGAATTAGAATGGATCGTACGAATGAATTAGAATGGATCGTGCGAATGAATTAGAATGGATCGTACGAATGAATTAGAATGGATACATTTGTGCGAATGAATTAGAATGGATCGTACGAATGAATTAGAATGGATCGTACGAATGAATTAGAATAGATCTTACGAATGAATTAGAATGGATCGTGCGAATGAATTAGAATGGATCGTATGAATGAATTAGAATGGATACATTCGTGCGAATGAATTAGAATGGATCGGATGAATGACGTACGATCTATTCTATTTCATTCGTATGATCCATTCTAATTCCTTCGTACGATCCATTCTAATTCCTTCGTATCCATTCTAAATCACTCATAGAATCCATTCTAATTCATTCGTACGATCCATTCTAATTCATTCATACAATCCATTCTAATTCATTCGCACGAATGTATCCATTCTAATTCATTCGTACGATCAGTTCTAATTCATTCACAAAATCTATTCTAATTCATTCATACGATCCATTCTAATTCATTCACATGAATGTATCCATTCTAATTCATTCATACGATCCATTCTAATTCATTCGTACGATCCAGTCTAATTCACTCATACGATCCATTCTAATACATTCATACGATCCATTCTAATTCATTTGCATGAATCTATCCATTCTAATTCATTCGTACGATCCATTCTAATTCCTTCATACGATCCATTCTAATTCATTCGTACGATCTATTCTAATTCATTCGTACGATCCATTCTAATTCATTCATACGATCCATTCTAATTCCTTCGTACGATCAATTCTAATTCATTCGTACGATCCATTCTAATTTATTCATACAATCCATTCTAATTCTTTCACACGATCCATTCTAATTCATTCGTACGATCCATTCTAATTCATTCGTGCAATCCATTCTATTTCATTCGTACGATCCATTCTTACTCATTCGTACGATCCATTCTAATTCATTCACACGAATGTATCCATTCGTACGAATGAACTAGAATAGATTGTACGAATGAATTAGAATGGATCGTACGAATGAATTAGAATGGATCGTACGAAGGAATTAGAATGGATCGTACGAATGAATTAGATTGGATCGTACGAATGAATTAGAATAGATCGTACGAATGAATTAGAATGGATCGTACGAAGGAATTAGAATGGATCGTACGAATGAATTAGAATGGATATATTCGTGCAAATGAATTAGAATGGATCGTATGAATGTATTAGAATGGATCGTATAAGTGAATTAGAATGGATCGTACGAATGAATTAGAATGGATCGTATGAATGAATTTGAATGGATACATTCGTGCGAATGAATTAGAATTGATCGTACGAATGAATTAGAATGGATCGTGCGAATGAATTAGAATGGATCGTACGAATGAATTATAATAGATCGTACGAATGAACTAGAATGGATACATTCGTGCGAATGAATTAGAATGGATCGTACGAATGAATTAGAATGGATCGTACGAATGAATTAGAATGGATCTTACGAATGAATTAGAATGGATCGTACGAATGAATTAGAATGGATCGTACGAATGAATTAGAATGGATACATTCGTGCGAATGAATTAGAATGGATCGGATGAATGAATTAGAATGGATCGTACGAATGAATTAGAATGGATCAAATGAATAAATTAGAATGATTACATTCATGCGAATGAATTAGAATGGATCCTACGAATGGATTAGAATGGATCGTACGAATGGATTAGAATGGATACATTCGAGCGAATGAATTAGAATGGATTGTACAAATGAATTAGAATGGATCGTATGAATGGATTAGAGTGGATCCTACGAATGGATTAGAATGGATACCATTGTGCATATGAATTAGAATGGATCGTACGAATGAATTAGAATGGATCATATTAATGAATTAGAATGGATCGTACGAATGAATTAGAATGGATACATTCGTGCATGATCCATTCTAATTCATTCGCACGAATGTATCCATTCTAATTCATTCGTACGATCCATTCTAATTCATTAATATGATCCATTCGAATTCATTCGTATGATCCATTCTAATTCATATGCACAAAGGTATCCATGCTAATTCATTCGTACGATCCATTCTAATTTAGGATCGTACGAATGAATTAGAATGGATACATTCGTGCGAATGAATTAGAATTGATCGTACGAATGAATTAGAATGGATCGTGCGAATGAATTAGAATGGATCGTACGAATGAATTAGAATGGATCATACGAATGAACTAGAATGGATACATTCGTGCGAATGAATTAGAATGGATCGTACGAATGAATTAGAATGGATCGTACGAATGAATTAGAATGGATCTTACGAATGAATTAGAATGGATCGTACGAATGAATTAGAATGGATACATTCGTGCGAATGAATTAGAATGGATCAGACGAATGAATTAGAATGGATCGTACGAATGAATTAGAATGGATCAAATGAATGAATTAGAATGGTTACATTCATGCGAATGAATTAGAATGGATCGTACGAATGGATTAGAATGGATCGTACGAATGGATTAGAATGGATACATTCGAGCGAATTAATTAGAATGGATCGTACAAATGAATTAGAATGGATCGTACGAATGGATTAGAATGGATCCAACGAATGGATTAGAATGGATACCTTTGTGTATATGAATTAGAATGGATCGTACGAATGAATTAGAATGGATCATATTAATAAATTAGAATGGATCGTACGAATGAATTAGAATGGATACATCCGTGCGAATGAATTAGAATGGATCATGCGAATCAATTAGACATGATCGTGCGAATGAATAAGAATAGATCGTGCGAATGAATTAGAATGGATACATTCGTGCGAATGAATTAGAATGGATACATTCGTGCGAATCAATTAGACATGATCGTGCGAATGAATTAGAATGGATACATTCGTGCGAATGAATTAGAATGGATTGTATGAATGAATTAGAATGGATTGTACGAATGAATTAGAATGGATCATATGAATTAATTAGAATGGATCATACGAATGAATTAGAATGGATCGTACGAATGGATTAGAATGGATCGTACGAATGAATTAGAATGGATACATTTGTGCGAATGAATTAGAATGGATCGGACGAATGAATTAGAATGGATCGTACGAATGAATTAGAATGGATCAAATGAATGAATTAGAATGGTTACATTCATGCGAATGAATTAGAATGGATCGTACGAATGGATTAGAATGGATCGTACGATTGGATTAGAATGGATACATTCGTGCGAATGAATTAGAATGGATTGTATGAATGAATTAGAATGGATCGTACGAATGAATTAGAATGGATCGTATGAGTGAATTAGAATGGATACGAAGGAATTAGAATGGATCGTACGAAGGAATTAGAATGGATCATACGAATGAAATAGAATGGATCGTACGAAGGAATTAGAATGGATCGTACAAAGGAATTAGAATGGATAGTATGGATATATTCGCACGATCCATTCTAATTCATTCATACGATCCATTCTAATTCATTCATACAATCCATTCTAATTCTTTCACACGATCCATTCTAATTCATTCGTACGATCCATTCTAATTCATTCGCACAATCCATTCTATTTCATTCGTACGATCCATTCTTACTCATTGGTACGATCCATTCTAATTCATTCGCACGAATGCATCCATTCTAATTCATTCATACGAATCCATTCTAATTCATTCGTATAATCTATTCTATTTCATTCGTACGATCCATTCTTACTCATTCGTATGATCCATTCTAATTCATTCGGACGAATGTATCCATTCTAATTCATTCGGATAAATGTATCCATTCTAATTTATTCGTACGATCCATTCTAATTCATTCGTACGATCCATTCTAATTCATTCGTACGATCCATTCTAATTCATTCGTCCGATCCATTCTAATTCATTCGCACGAATGTATCCATTCTAATTCATTCGTACGATCCATTCTAATTCATTCGTAAGATCCATTCTAATTCATTCGTACGATCCATTCTAATTCATTCGTACGATCCATTCTAATTCATTCGTATGAATGTATCCATTCTAGTTCATTCGTACGATCCATTCTAATTCATTCGTACGATCCATTCTAATTCATTCACACGATCCATTCTAGTTCATTCGTACGATCCATTCTAATTCATTCATATGATCCATTCTAATTCATTCGTACGATCCATTCTAATTCATTCGCACAAATGTATTCATTCTAATTCATTCGTACGATCCATTCTAATTCATTCGCACGATCCATTCTAATTTATTCGCACGAATGTATCCATTCTAATTCACTCGTATGATCCATTCTAATTCATTCGTACGATCCATTCTAATTCATTCATACAATCCATTCTAATTTATTCGCACGAATGTATCCATTCTAATCCATTCGTACGATACATTATAATCCATTCGTACGATCCATTCTAATTCATTCGCATGAATGTAACCATTCTAATTCATTCATTTGATCCATTCTAATTCATTCGTACGATCCATTCTAATTCATTCGTTCGATCCATTCTAATTCATTCGCACAAATGCATCCATTCTAATTCATTCGTACGATCCATTCTAATTCATTCGTACGATCCATTCTAATTCATTCGTAAGATCTATTCTAATTCATTCCCACGATCCATTCTAATTTATTCATACGATCCATTCTAATTCATTCGTACGATCTATTCTAATTCATTCGCACGAATGTAACCATTCTAATTCATTCATACGATTCATTCGTATGAGCTATTCTTATTCATTCGTACGATCCATTCTAATTCATTCGTACGATCCATTGTAATTCATTCATACAATCCATTTAGATTCATTCGCACAAATGTATCCATTCAAATTCATTCATACGATCCAGTCTAATTCATTCGTACGATCCATTCTAATTCATTCGCACGAATATATCCATTCTAATTCTTTCGTACGATGCATTCTAATTCATTCGTACGATCCATTCTAATTAATTCTCACAAATGTATCCATTCTAATTCATTCATACGATCCATTCTAATTCATTCCTACGATTTATTCTAATTCATTCGCTCGAATGTATCTATTTTAATTCATTCGTACGATCCATTCTAACTCATTCATACGATCTAATTCATTCGTACGATCTAATTCATTCGTACGATCCATTCTAATTTATTCGTACGATCGATTCTAATTCATTCGCACTATCCATTCTAATTCATTCGAACGATCCATTATAATTCATTCGTATGATCCATTCTAATTTATTCGTTCAAATATATCCATTCTAATTCATTTATACGATCCATTCTAATTCATTCTCAAGATCCATTCTAATTCATTCGCACGAATGTATCCATTCTAATTCATTTGCACGATCCATTCTAATTCATTCCTATGATCTATTCTAATTCATTCGTACGATCCATTCTAATTCATTCGTACGATCCATTCTACGATCTATTCTAATTCATTCATATATTCCATTCTAATTCATTAGCACGATCCATGCTAATGAATTAGAATGGATCGTACGATCCAATCTAATTCATTCATACGATCCATTCTTACTCATTCGTATGATCCATTCTAATTCAATCGTACGATCCATTCTAATTTATTCGTACGATCCATTCTAATTGCTACGTACGATCCATTCTAATTCATTCGTACGATCCATTCTAATTCATTCGTACGATCCATTCTAATTCCTTTATACGATCCATTCTAATTCATTCGTACGATCCATTCTAATTCATTCGTGCAATCTATTCTAATTCATTCGTACGATCCATTCTAATTCATTCGTACGATCCATTCTAATTCATTCATACAATCCATTCTAATTTATTCGCACGAATGTATCCATTCTAATTCATTCGTACGATCTATTCTAATTCATTCGCACAATCTATTCTAATTCATTCATACGATCCATTCTAATTCATTCGCACGAATGTATCCATTCTAATTCATTCATACGATCCATTCTACTTTATTCGTACTATCCGTTCTAATTCACTCATACGATCCATTCTAATTCATTCATACGATCCATTCTAATTCATTTGCACGAATATATCCATTCTAATTTATTCGTACGATCCATTCTAATTCCTTCGTACGATCCATTCTAATTCCTTCGTACGATCCATTCTAATTCCTTCGTACGATCCATTCTATTTCATTCGTATGATCCATTCTAATTCCTTCATACGATCATACGAATGAATTAGAATGGATCGTACGAATGAATTAGAATGGATTCATTCGTGCGAATGAATTAAAATGGATTGTGCGGATGAATAAGAACAGATCGTGCGAATGAATTAGAATGGATCGTACGAATGAATTAGAATGGATCGTGCGAATGAATTAGAATGGATCGTACGAATGAATTAGAATGTATACATTTGTGCGAATCAATTAGAATGGATTGTACGAATGAATTAGAATGGATCGTATGAATGAATTAGAATGGATCGTACGAATGAATTAGAATGGAACGTGCGAATGAATTAGAATGGATCGTACGAATGAATTAGAATGGATCGTACGAATGAACTAGAATGGATACATTCGTGCGAATGAATTAGAATGGATCATACGAATGAATTAGAATGGATCGTACGAATAAATTAGAATGGATCTTACGAATGAATTAGAATGGATCGTACGAATGAATTAGAATGGATCGTACGAATGAATTAGAATGGATACATTCGTGCGAATGAATTAGAATGGATCGGACGAATGAATTAGAATGGATCGTACGAATGAATTAGAATGGATCGTACGAATGAATTAGAATGGATCGTACGAATAAATTAGAATGGATACATTCATCCGAATGAATTAGAATGGATCATACAAATGAGTAAGAATGGATCGTACGAATGAAATAGAATAGATTGTACGAATGAATTAGAATGGATCCTACGAATGAATTACAATGGATCGTGTGAAAGAATTAAAATGGATTGTATGAATAAATTAGAATGGATCGTATGAATGAATTAGAATGCATCGTGCGAATGAATTCGAATGGATCGTACGAATTCATTCTAATTCATTTATACAATCCATTCTAATTCTTTCACACGATGCATTCAAATTCATTAGTACGTTCCATTCTAATTCATTAGCACGATCCATTCTAATTCATTCGTACGATCCATTCTAATTCATTCGCACGATCCATTCTAATTCATTCATAGGATCCATTCTAATTCATTCATACGATCTATTCTAATTCTTTCGCACGAATGTATCCATTCTAATTCATTCGCACGAATGTATCCATTCTAATTCATTCGTACGATCCATTCTAATTCATTCGTAAGATCCATTCTTATTCATTCGTACGATCCATTCTAATTCATTCATACGATCTATTCTAATTCATTCATACAATCCATTCTAATTCTTTCACACGATCCATTCTAATTCATTCGTACGATCCATTCTAATTCATTCACACAATCCATTCTACTTCATTCGTACGATCCATTCTTACTCATTGGTACGATCCATTCTAATTCATTCGAACGAATGTATCCATTCTAATTCATTCGTACGAATCCAATCTACATTCGTACAATCCATTCTATTTCATTCGTACGATCCATTCTTACTCATTCGTATGATCCATTCTAATTCATTCGCACGAATGTATCCATTCTAAATCATTCGTACGATCCATTCTAATTCATTCGTACGATCCATTCTAAATCATTCGAACAATCCATTCTATTTCATTCGTACGATCAATTCTAATTCATTAGCACGATCCATTCTAATTCATTCATACGATCCATTCAAATTCATTCGCACGATCCATTCTAATTCATTCATACAATCCATTCTGTTTCATTCGTACGATCCATTCTTACTCATTCGTATGATCCATTGTAATTCATTCGCACGAATGTATCCATTCTAATCCATTCGTACGATCCATTCTAATCCATTCGTACGATCCATTCTAATTCATTCGCATGAATGTAACCATTCTAATTCATTCATTTGATCCATTCTAATTCATTCGTACGATCCATTCTAATTCATTCGTCCGATCCATTCTAATTCATTCGCACGAATGTATCCATTCTAAACCATTCATACGATCCATTCTAATTTATTCGTATGATCCATTCTAATTCATTCGTAATATCCATTCTAATTCATTCGTACGATCCATTCTAATCCATTCGTACGATCCATTCTTACTCATTCGTATGATCCATTATGGATACATTCGTGCGAATGAATTAGAATGGATCATACGAATGAGTAAGAATGGATCGTACGAATGAAATAGAATGGATTGTGCGAATGAATTAGAATGGATCGTACGAATGAATTAGAATGGATCGTGTAAAAGAATTAGAATGGCGAATGAATTAGAATGGATACATTTGTGCAAATGAATTAGAATGGATCGTACGAATGAATTAGAATGGATCGTACGAATGAATTAGAATGGATCGTACGAATGAATTAGAATGGATCGTGCGAATGAATTAGAATGGATCGTACGAATGAATTAGAATGGATCGTACGAATAAACTAGAATGGATACATTCGTGCGAATGAATTAGAATCGATCGTACGAATGAATTAGAATGGATCGTACGAATGAATTAGAATGGATCTTACGAATGAATTAGAATTGATCGTACGAATGAATTAGAATGGATCGTACGAATGAATTAGAATGGATCTTACGAATGAATTAGAATGGATCGTACAAATAAATTAGAATGGATCGTATGAATGGTTTAGAATGGATACATTCGTGCGAATGAATTAGAATGGATCGGACGAATGAATTAGAACGGATCGTACGAATGAATTAGAATGGTTACATTCATGCGAATGAATTAGAATGGATCGTACGAATGGATTAGAATGGATCGTACGAATGGATTAGAATAGATACATTCGTGCGAATGAATTAGAATGGATCATACGAATGAGTAAGAATGGATCGTACGAATGAAATAGAATGGATTGTACGAATGAATTAGAATGGATCATGCGAATGAATTTGAATGGATCGTACGAATGAATTAGAATGGATCGTGCTAATGAATTAGAATTGATCGTACGAATGAAATAGAATGGATTGTACGAATGATTTAGAATGGATCGTACGAATGAATTAGAATGGATCGTACGAATGATTTAGAATGGATACATTCGTGCGAATGAATTAGAATGGATCATACGAATGAGTAAGAATGGATTGTACGAATGAAATAGAATGGATTGTACGAATGAATAAGAATGGATTCGTACGAATGAATTAGAATGGATACATTCGTGCGAATGAATTAGACTGGATCGTATGAATGAATTAGAATAGATTGTGCGATCGTACGATCCATTCTAATTCATTCGTACGATCCATTTTAATTCATTCGTAAGATCCATTCTAATTCATTCGTACGATCCATTCTAATTCATTCGTACGATCCATTCTAATTCATTCGCACGAATGTATCTATTCTAGTTCATTCGTACGATCCATTCTAATTCATTCGTACGATCCATTCTAATTCATTCGCACGATCCAATCTAATTCATTCGTATGATCAATTCTAATTCATTCGCATCAATGTATCCATTCTAATTCATTCGTACGATCCATTCTAATTCATTCGCACGATCCAATCTAATTCATTCGTATGATCAATTCTAATTCATTCGCATCAATGTATCCATTCTAATTCATTCGTACGATCCTGAATTAGAATGGATCGTACGAATGAATTAGAATGGATCGTAGGAATGAACTAGAATGGATACATTCGTCCGAATGAATTAGAATGGATCGTACGAATGAATTAGAATGGATCGAACGAATGAATTAGAATGGATCGTACGAATGAATTAGAATGGATCATACGAATGAGTAAGAATGGATCGTACGAATGAAATAGAATGGATTGTACGAATGAATTAGAATGGATCATACAAATGAATTAGAATAGATCGTGTGAAAGAATTAGAATGGATTGTATGAATGAATTAGAATGGATCATATGAATGAATTAGAATGGATCGTGCGAATGAATTCGAATGGATCGTACGAATGAATTAGAATGGATCGTACGAATGAATTAGAATGGATATATTTGTGCGAATGAATTAGAATGGATACATTCGTGCGAAAGAATTAGAATAGATCGTATGAATGAATTAGAATGGATCCTATGAATGAATTAGAATGGATCGTGCGAATGAATTAGAATGGATCGTACGAATGAATTAGAATGGATCGTGCTAATGAATTAGAATTGATCAAACGAATGAATTAGCATGGATCGTGCTAATAAATTAGAATGGAACGTACGAATGAATTAGAATGGATCGTGTGAAAGAATTAGAATGGATTGTATGAATGAATTAGAATGAATTCGTACGATCCATTCGAATTCATACGCACGATCCATTCTAATTCATTCATACGATCCATTCTAATTCATTCATACAATCTATTCTAATTCTTTCACACGATCCATTCTAATTCATTCGTAGGATCCATTATAATTCATTCGTACAATCTATTCTATTTCATTCGTACGATCCATTCTTACTCATTCGTATGATCCATTCTAATTCCTTCGGACGAATGTATCCATTCTAATTTATTCATACGATCCATTCTAATTCATTCGTACGATCCATTCTAATTTATTCGTACGATCCATTCTAATTCATTCGTCCGATCCGTTCTAATTCATTCGCACGAATGTATCCATTCTAATTCATTCGTACGATCCATTTTAATTCATTCGTACGATCCATTCTAATTCATTCGTACGATCCATTCTAATTCATTCGTACGATCCATTCTAATTCATTCGCACGAATGTATCCATTCTAGTTCATTCGTACGATCCATTCTAATTCATTCATACGATCAATTCTAATTAATTCGCACGATCCATTCTAATTCATTCGTACGATCCATTCTAATTTATTCATACGATCCATTCTAATTCATTCGTACGATCCATTCTAATTCATTCGCACAAATGTATCCATTCTAATTCATTCGTACGATCCATTCTAATTCATTCGCACGATCCATTCTAATTCATTCGTACGATCCATTCTAATTCATTCGCACGATCTGTTCTTATTCATTCGCACAATCCATTCTAATTCATTCGCACAAATGTATCCATTCTAATTCATTCGTACGATCCATTCTAATTCATTCATACGATCCATTCTAATTCATTCGTATGATCCATTCTAATTAATTCGTATGATCCATTCTAATTCATTCGTACGATCCATTCTAATTCATTCATACAATCCATTCTAATTCATTCGCACGAATGTATCTATTCTAATTAATTCGTACGATCCATTCTAATTCATTCGTATGATCTATTCTTATTCATTCGCACGATCCAGTCAAATTGATTCGCACGATCCATTCTAATTCATTCGCAGGAATGTATCCATTCTAATTCATTCGTACGATCCATTCTAATTCATTAATATGATCCATTCTAATTCATTCGTACGATCCATTCTAATTCATATACACAAAGGTATCCATTCTAATCCATTCGTAGGATCCATTCTAATCCATTCGTACGATCCATTCTAATTCATTCATACGATCCATTCTAATTCATTCGCTCGAATGTATCCATTCTAATCCATTCGTACGATCCATTCTAATCCATTCGTACGATCCATTCTAATTCCGTCGCATGAATGTAACCATTCTAATTCATTCATATGATCCATTCTAATTCATTCGTACGATCCATTCTAATTCATTTGTCCGATCCATTCTAATTCATTCGCACGAATGTATCCATTCTAATTCATTCATACGATCTATTCTAATTCATTCGTAAGATCCATTCTAATTCATTCGTACGATCCATTCTAATTCATTCGTATGATCCATTCTAATTCATTCGCACGAATGTATCCATTCTAGTTCATTCGTACAATCCATTCTAATTCATTCGTACGAATTAGAATGGATCGTACGAATGAATTAGAATGGATCATATTAATGATTTAGAATGGATCGTACGAATGAATTAGAATGGATCATATTAATGAATTAGAATGGATCGTACGAATGAATTAGAATGGATCATATTAATGAATTAGAATGGATCGTACGAATGAATTAGAATGGATACATTCGTGCGAATAAATTAGAATGGATCGTGCACGAATGTATCCATTCTAATTCATTCGTACGATCCATTCTGCACAAAGGTATCCATTCTAATCCTTTCTAATCCATTCGTACAATCCATTCTAATTCATTCGTACGATCCATTCTAATTCATTCGCTTGAATGTATCCATTCTAATCCATTCGTACGATCCATTCTAATCCATTCGTACGATCCGTTCTAATTCATTCGCATGAATGTAACCATTCTAATTCATTCATTTGATCCATTCTAATTCATTCATACGATCCATTCTAATTCATTCGTCCAATCAATTCTAATTCATTCGCACGAATGTATCCATTCTAATTCATTCGTACGATCCATTCTAATTCATTCATACGATCCATTCTAATTCATTCGTACGATCCATTCTAATTCATTCGCACAAATGTATCCATTCTAATTCATTCGTAAGATCCATTCTAATTCATTCGCACGATCCATTCTAATTCATTCGTACGATCCATTCTAATTCTTTCACACGATCCATTCTAATTCATTCGTACGATCCATTCTAATTCATTCGCACGATCCATTCTAATTCATTGGTACGATCCATTCTAATTCATTCGCACGAATGTATCCATTCTAGTTCATTCGTACGATCCATTCTAATTCATTCGTACGATCCATTCTATTTCATTCACACGATCCATTCTAATTCATTCGTACGATCCATTCTAATTCATTCATACGATCCATTCTAATTCATTCGTACGATCCATTCTAATTCATTCGCACAAATGTATCCATTCTAATTCATTCGTACGATCCATTCTAATTCATTCGCACGATCCATTCTAATTCATTCATAGGATCCATTCTAATTCATTCGCACGATCTGTTCTTAATCATTCGCACAATCCATTCTAATTCATTCGCACGAATGTATCCATTCTAATTCATTCGTACGATCCATTCTAATTCATTCGTACGATCCATTCTAATTCATTCTTATGATCCATTCTAATTAATTCGTATGATCCATTCTAATTCATTCGTACGATCCATTCTAATTCATTCATACAATCCATTCTAATTCATTAGCACGAATGTATCCATTCTAATTAATTCGTACGATCCATTCTAATTCATTCGTATGATCTATTCTTATTCATTCGCACGATCCAGTCTAATTGATTCGCACGATCCATTCTAATTCATTCGCACGAATGTATCCATTCTAATTCATTCGTACGATCCATTCTAATTCATTAATATGATCCATTCTAATTCATTCGTACGATCCATTCTAATTCATATGCACAAAGGTATCCATTCTAATCCATTCGTAGGATCCATTCTAATCTATTCGTACGATCAATTCTAATTCATTCGTACGATCCATTCTAATTCGTTCGCTCGAATGTATCCATTCTAATCCATTCGTACGATCCATTCTAATCCATTCGTACGATCCATTCTAATTCATTCGCATGAATGTAACCATTCTAATTCATTCATTTGATACATTCCAATTTATTCGTACGATCCATTCTAATTCATTCGTCCGATCCATTCTAATTCATTCGCACGAATGTATCCATTCTAATTCATTCGTACGATCCATTCTAATTCATTAATATGATCCATTCTAATTCATTCGTACGATCCATTCTAATTCATTCGTACGATCCATTCTAATTCATTCGTACGATCCATTCTAATTCATTCGTAAGATCCATTCTAATTCATTCATACGATCCATTTTAATTCATTCGTACGATCCATTCTAATTCATTCGCACGAATGTATCCATTCTAGTTCATTCGTACGACCCATTCTAATTCATTCGTGCAATCCATTCTAATTCATTCGCACGAATGTATCCATTCTAATTCATTCGTACGATCTATTCTAATTCATTAATATGATCCATTCTAATTCATTCGTACAATCCATTCTAATTCATATGCACAAAGGTATCCATTCTAATTCATTCGTACGATCCATTCTAATTCAGGATCGTACGAATGAATTAGAATGGATACATTCGTGCGAATGAATTAGAATTAATCGTACGAATGAATTAGAAAGGATCGTGCGAATGAATTAGAATGGATCGTACAAATGAATTAGAATGGATCGTACGAATGAATTAGAATGGATACATTCATGCGTATGAATTAGAATGGATTGGATGAATGAATTAGAATGGATCTTACGAATGAATTAGAATGGATCGTACGAATGAATTAGAATGGATCGTACGAATGAATTAGAATGGATCGTACGAATGAATTAGAATGGATCATATTAATGAATTAGAATGGATCGTACGAATGAATTAGAATGGATACATTCGTGCGAATGAATTAGAATGGATCGGACTAATGAATTAGAATGGATCGTACGAATAAATTGGAATGTATCAAATGAATGAATTAGAATGGTTACATTCATGCGAATGAATTAGAATGGATCGTACGAGTGGATTAGAATGGATCGTACGAATGGATTAGAATGGATACATTCGAGCGAACGAATTAGAATGGATCGTACGAATGAATTAGAATTGATCGTACGAATGGATTAGAATGGATCCTACGAATGGATTAGAATGGATACCTTTGTGCATATGAATTAGAATGGATCGTACGAATGAATTAGAATGGATCATATTAATGAATTAGAATGGATCGTACGAATGAATTAGAATGGATACATTCGTGCGAATGAATTAGAATGGATCGTGCGAATCAATTAGACTGGATCGTGCGAATGAATAAGAATAGATCATACGAATGAATTAGAATGGATCGTACGAATTAATTAGAATGGATACATTCGTGCTAATGAATTAGAATGGATTGTATGAATGAATTAGAATGGATCGTACGAATGAATTAGAATGGATCATACGAATTAATTAGAATGGATCATAAGAATGAATTAGAATGGATCGTACGAATGAATTAGAATGGATCGTACGAATGAATTAGAATGGATACATTCGTGCGAATGAATTAGAATGGATTGTGCGAATGATTAAGAACAGATCGTGCGAATGAATTAGAATGGATCCTATGAATGAATTAGAATGGATCGTGCGAATGAATTAGAATGGATCGTACGAATGAATTAGAATGGATACATTTGTGCGAATGAATTAGAATGGATCGTACGAATGAATTAGAATGGATCGTATGAATGAATTAGAATGGATCGTACGAATGAATTAGAATGGATCGTGTGAATGAAATAGAATGGATCGTACGAATGAATTAGAATGGATCGTACGAATGAACTAGAATGGATACATTCGTGCGAATGAATTAGAATGGATCGTACCAATGAATTAGAATGGATCGTGCGAATGAATTAGAATGGATCGTACGAATGAATTAGAATGGATCGTGTGAAAGAATTAGAATGGATCGTACGAATGAATTAGAATGGATCGTGCGAATGAATTAGAATGGATCTTACGAATGAATTAGAATGGATACATTTGTGCGAATGAATTAGAATGGATCGTACGAATGAATTAGAATGGATCATATGAATGAATTAGAATGGATCGTACGAATGAATTAGAATGGATCGTACGAATGAATTAGAGTGGATCGTACGAATGAACTAGAATGGATACATTCGTGCGAATGAATTAGAATGGATCGTACGAATGAATTAGAATGGATCGTACGAATGAATTAGAATGGATCTTACGAATGAATTAGAATGGATCGTACGAATGAATTAGAATGGATCGTACGAATGAATTAGAATGGATACATTCGTGCGAATGAATTAGAATGGATCGGACGAATGAATTAGAATGGATCGTACGAATGAATTAGAATGGATCGTACGAATGAATTAGAATGGATCGTACGAATAAATTAGAATGGATACATTCGTCCGAATGAATTAGAATGGATCATATGAATGAGTAAGAATGGATCGTACGAATGAAATAGAATAGATTGTACGAATGAATTAGAATGGATTCGTACAAATGAATTAGAATGGATTCATTCATGCGAATGAATTAGAATGGATCGTACCAATGAGTAAGAATGGATCGTACGAATGAAATTGAATGGATTGTGCGAATGAATTAGAATGGATCGTACGAATGAATTAGAATGGATCGTCTGAAAGAATTAGAATGGATTGTATGAATGAATTAGAATAGATCGTATTAATGAATTAGAATGGATCGTACGAATGAATTAGAATGGATCGTACGAATGAATTAGAATGGATCGTACGAATGAATTAGAATGGATACATTCGTGCGAATGAATTAGAATGGATACATTCGTGCGAAAGAATTAGAATAGATCGTATGAATGAATTAGAATGGATCCTATGAATGAATTAGAATAGATCATGCGAATGAATTAGAATGGATCGTACGAATGAATTAGAATGGATCGTGCTAATGAATTAGAATTGATCGAACGAATGAATTAGCATGGATCGTGCTAATAAAATAGAATGGAACGTACGAATGAATAAGAATGGATCGTGTGAAAGAATTAGAATGGATTGTATGAATAAATTCGAATTCATTCGTACGATCCATTCGAATTCATTCGCACGATCCATTCTAATTCATTCATACGATCCATTCTAATTTATTCATACAATCCATTCTAATTCTTTCACACGATCCATTCTAATTCATTCATAGGATCCATTCTAATTCATTCGTACAATCTATTCTATTTCATTCGTACGATCCATTCTTACTCATTCGTATGATCCATTCTAATTCATTCGGACGAATGTATCCATTCTAATTTATTCGTACGATCCATTCTAATTCATTCGTACGATCCATTCTAATTCATTCGTACGATCCATTCTTACTCATTCGTATGATCCATTCTAATTCATTCGTACGATCCATTCTAATTCATTCATACAATCCATTCTAATTCATTCGTACGATCGATTCTAATTCATTCGCACTATCCATTCTAATTCATTCGTAGGATCCATTCTAATTCATTCGTTTGATCCATTCTAATTTATTCGTTCAAATATATCCATTCTAATTCATTCGTACGATCCATTCTAATTCATTCGCACGATCCATTCTAATTCATTCGCACGAATGTATCCATTCTAATTCATTTGCACGATCCATTCTAATTCATTCCTATGATCTATTCTAATTCATTCGTACGATCCATTCTAATTCATTCTAATTCATTCGTACGATCCATTCTAATTCATTCGTATATTCCATTCTAATTCATTAGCATGATCCATGCTAATGAATTAGAATGGATCGTACGATCCAATCTAATTCATTCATACGATCCATTCTTACTCATTCGTATGATCCATTCTAATTCAATCGTACGATCCATTCTAATTCATTCGTATGATCCATGCTAATTCCTTCGTTCGATCCATTCTAATTCATTCGTACGATCCATTCTAATTCATTCGTACGATCCATTCTAATTCCTTCGTACAATCCATTCTAATTCATTCGTACGATCCATTCTAATTCATTCGCGCAATCTATTCTAATTCATTCGTACGATCCATTCTTATTCATTCGTACGATCCATTATAATTCATTCATACAATCCATTCTAATTTATTCGCACGAATGTATCCATTCTAATTCGTTCGTACGATCCATTCTAATTCATTCGCACAATCTATTCTAATTCATTCATACGATCCATTCTAATTCATTCGCACGAATGTATCCATTCTAATTCATTCATACGATCCATTCTACTTCATTCGTACTATCCGTTCTAATTCACTCATACGATCCATTCTAATTCATTCATACGATCCATTCTAATTCATTTGCACGAATATATCCATTCTAATTCATTCGTACGATCCATTCTAATTCCTTCGTACGATCCATTCTAATTCCTTCGTACGATCCATTCTATTTCATTCGTATGATCCATTCTAATTCCTTCGTATGATCCATTCTAATTCCTTCGTATCCATTCTAATTCACTCATACGATCCAACCTAATTCATTCGTACGATCCATTCTAATTCATTCATACAATCAATTCTAACTCATTCGCACGAATGTATCCATTCTAATTCATTCGTACGATCAGTTCTAATTCATTCACAAAATCTATTCTAATTCATTCATACGATCCATTCTAATTGATTCACACGAATGTATCCATTCTAATTCATTCATACGATCTATTCTAATTCATTCGTACGATCCATTCTAATTCATTCGTATGATCCATTCTAATTCATTCGTACGATCCATTCTAATTCATTCGTCCGATCCATTCTAATTCATTCGCACGAATGTATCCATTCTAATTCATTCGTACGATCCATTCTAATTCATTTGTACGATCCATTCTAATTCATTCGTAAGATCCATTCTAATTCATTCATACGATCCATTCTAATTCATTCGTACGATCCATTCTAATTTATTCGCACGAATGTATCCATTCTAGTTCATTCGTACGATCCATTCTAATTCATTCATACGACCCATTCTAATTCATTCGCACGATCCATTCTAATTCATTCGTACGATCCATTCTATTTCGTTCATACGATCCTTTCTAATTCATTCGTACGATCCATTCTAATTCATTCGCACAAATGTATCCATTCTAATTCATTCGTACGATCCATTCTAATTCATTCGCACGAATGTATATATTCTAATTCATTCGTACGATCCATTCTAATTCATTCGTACGATCCATTCTAATTAATTCGTATGATCCATTCTAATTCATTCGTACGATCAATTCTAGTTCATTCGTACGATCTATTCTTATTCATTCGTACGATCCATTCTAATTCATTCGTATGATCCATTCTAATTCATTCGTACGATCCATTCTAATTCATTCGTCCGATCCATTCTAATTCATTCGCACGAATGTATCCATTCTAATTCATTCGTACGATCCATTCTAATTTATTCGTATGATCCATTCTAATTTATTCGTAAGATCCATTCTAATTCATTCGTACGATCCATTCTAATTCATTCGTACGATCCATTCTAATTCATTCGCACGAATGTATCCATTCTAGTTCATTCGTACGATCCATTCTAATTCATTCGTACGATCCATTCTAATTTATTCGCACAATCCATTCTAATTCATTCGTACGATCCATTCTATTTCATTCATACGATCCATTCTAATTCATTCGTACGATCCATTCTAATTCATTCGCACAAATGTATCCATTCTAATTTATTCGTACGATCCATTCTAATTCATTCGTACGATCCATTCTAATTCATTCGCACGATCCATTCTAATTCATTCGTACGATCCATTCTAATTAATTCGTATGATCCATTCTAATTCATTCGTACGATCAATTCTAGTTCATTCGTACGATCCATTCTAATTCATTCGTACGATCCATTCTAATTCATTCGCACGATCCATTCTAATTCATTCATACAATCCATTCTAATTCTTTCACACGATCCATTCTAATTCATTCGTACGATCCATTCTAATTCATTCGTGCAATCCATTCTATTTCATTCGTACGATCCATTCTTACTCATTCGTACGATCCATTCTAATTCATTCACACGAATGTATCCATTCGTACGAATGAATTAGAATAGATTGTACGAATGAATTAGAATGGATCGTACGAATCAATTAGAATGGATCGTATGAATGAATTAGAATGGATCGTACGAATGAATTAGAATGGATCGTGCGAATGAATTAGAATGGATCGTACGAATGAATTAGAATGGATCGTACGAATGAACTAGAATGGATACATTCGTGCGAATGAATTAGAATGGATCGTCCGAATGAATTAGAATGGATCGTACGAATGAATTAGAATGGATCGTACGAATGAATTAGAATGGATCGTACGAATGAATTAGAATGGATCGTACGAATGAATTAGAATGGATACATTCGTGCGAATGAATTAGAATGGATCGGACGAATGAATTAGAATGGATCGTACGAATGAATTGCAATGGATCAAATGAATAAATTAGAATGGTTACATTCATGCGAATGAATTAGAATGGATCGTACGAATGGATTAGAATGGATCGTACGAATGGATTAGAATGGATACATTATAGCGAATGAATTAGAATGGATCGTACGGATGAATTAGAATGGATCGTACGAATGGATTAGAATGGATCCTACGAATGGATTAGAATGGATACCTTTCTGCATATGAATTAGAATGGATCGTACGAATGAATTAGAATGGATCATATTAATGAATTAGAATGGATCGTACGAATGAATTAGAATGGATACATACGTGCGAATGAATTAGAATGGATCGTGCGAATCAATTAGACTGGATCGTGCGAATGAATAAGAATAGATCATACGAATGAATTAGAATGGATCGTACGAATTAATTAGAATGGATACATTCGTGCGAATGAATTAGAATGGATTGCAAGAATGAATTAGAATGGATCGTACGAATGAATTAGAATGGATCATACGAATTAATTAGAATGGATCATACGAATGAATTAGAATGGATTCTACAAATAAATTAGAATGGATCGTACGAATGAATTAGAATGGATACATTCGTGCGAATGAATTAAAATGGATTATTCGAATGAATAAGAACAGATCGTGCAAATGAATTAGAATGGATCGTACGAATGAATTAGAATGGATCGGGCGAATGAATTAGAATGGATCGTACGAATGAATTAGAATGGATACATTTGTGCGAATGAATTAGAATGGATCGTACGAATGAATTAGAATGGATCGTACGAATGAATTAGAATGGATCGTGTGAATGAATTAGAATGGATCGTACGAATGAATTAGAATGGATCGTACGAATAAATTAGAATGGATCTTACGAATGAATTAGAATGTATCGTACGAATGAATTAGAATGGATCGTACGAATGAATTAGAATGGATACATTCGTGCGAATGAATTAGAATGGATCGGACGAATGAATTAGAATGGATCGTACGAATGAATTAGAATGGATCGTACGAATAAATTAGAATGGATACATTCGTCCGAATGAATTAGAATGGATCATACGAATGAGTAAGAATGGATCGTACGAATGAAATAGAATAGATTGTACGAATGAATTAGAATGGATCCTACGAATGAAATAGAATGGATCGTGTGAAAGAATTAAAATTGATTGTATGAATGAATTAGAATGGATCGTATGAATGAATTAGAATGGATCGTGCGAATAAATTCGAATAGATCGTACGAATTCATTCTAATTCTTTTATACAATCCATTCTAATTCTTTCACACGATCCATTCTAATTCATTCGTACGTTCCATTCTAATTCATTAGCACGATCCTTGCTAATTCATTCGTTCGATCAATTCTAATTCATTAGCACGATCCATTCTTATTCATTCGTACGATCCATTCTAATTCATTCGCACGATCCAATCTAATTCATTCATAGGATCCATTCTAATTCATTCATACGATCTATTCTAATTCTTTCGCACGAATGTATCCATTCTAATTCATTCGCACGAATGTATCCATTCTAATTCATTCGTACGATCCATTCTAATTCATTCGTACGATCCATTCTAATTCATTCGTACGATCCATTCTAATTCATTCATACGATCTATTCTAATTCATTCATACAATCCATTCTAATTCTTTCACACGATCCATTCTAATTCATTCGTACGATCCATTCTGATTCATTCGCACAATCCATTCTATTTCATTCGTACGATCCATTCTTACTCATTGGTAAGATCCATTCTAATTCATTCGCATGAATGTATCCATTCTAATTCATTCGTACGAATCCATTCTAATTCATTCGTACAATCCATTCTATTTCATTCGTACGATCCATTCTTACTCATTCGTATGATCCATTCTAATTCATTCGCACGAATGTTTCCATTCTAAATCATTCGTACGATCCATTCTAATTCATTCGTACGATCCATTCTAAATCATTCGTACAATCCATTCTATTTCATTCGTACGATCAATTCTAATTCATTAGCACGATCCATTCTAATTCAATCGTATGATCCATTCAAATTCATTCGCACAATCCATTCTAATTCATTCATAATCCATTCTATTTCATTCGTACGATCCATTCTTACTCATTCGTATGATCCATTCTAATTCATTCGCACGAATGTATCCATTCTAATCCATTTGTACCATCCATTCTAATCCATTCGTACGATCCATTCGCATGAATGTAACCATTCTAATTCATTCATTTGATCCATTCTAATTCATTCGTACGATCCATTCTAATTCATTCGTCCGATCCATTCTAATTCATTCACACGAATGTATCCATTCTAAACCATTTATACGATCCATTCTAATTTATTCGTACGATCCATTCTAATTCATTCGTAAGATCCATTCTAATTCATTCGTACGATCCATTCTAATCCATTTGTATGATCCATTCTTACTCATTCGTATGATCCATTATGGATACATTCGTGCGAATGAATTAGAATGGATCATACGAATGAGTAAGAATAGATCATACGAATGAAATAGAATGGATTGTGCGAATGAATTAGAATGGATCGTACGAATGAATTAGAATGGATCGTTTGAAAGAATTAGAATGGCGAATGAATTAGAATGGATCGTATGAATGAATTAGAATGGATTGTACGAACGAATTAGAATGGATCGGTCGAATGAATTAGAATGGATCGTACGAATGAATTAAAATGGACCGTACGAATGAATTAGAATGGATCGTACGAATGAATTAGAATGGATCGTACGAATGAATTAAAATGGATCATACGAATGAATTAGAATGGATCATACGAATGAGTAAGAATGGATCGTACGAATGAAATAGAATGGATTGTACGAATGAATTAGAATGGATCGTACGAATGAATTAGAATGGATCGTGTGAAAGAATTAGAATGGATTATATGAATGAATTAGAATGGATCATATGAATGAATTAGAATGGATCGTGCGAATGAATTCGAATGGATCGTACGAATGAATTAGAATGGATCATATGAATGAATTAGAATAGATATATTCGTGCGAATGAATTAGAATGGATATATTCGTGCGAAAGAATTAGAATAGATCGTATGAATGAATTAGAATGGATACTATGAATGAATTAGAATGGATCGTGCAAATGAATTAGAATGGATCGTACGAATGAATTAGAATGGATCGTACGAATAAATTAGAATGGATACATTCGTCCGAATGAATTAGAATGGATCATATGAATGAGTAAGAATGGATCGTACGAATGAAATAGAATAGATTGTACGAATGAATTAGAATGGATTCGTACAAATGAATTAGAATGGATTCATTCATGCGAATGAATTAGAATGGATCGTACCAATGAGTAAGAATGGATCGTACGAATGAAATTGAATGGATTGTGCGAATGAATTAGAATGGATCGTACGAATGAATTAGAATGGATCGTCTGAAAGAATTAGAATGGATTGTATGAATGAATTAGAATAGATCGTATGAATGAATTAGAATGGATCGTACGAATGAATTAGAATGGATCGTACGAATGAATTAGAATGGATCGTACGAATGAATTAGAATGGATACATTCGTGCGAATGAATTAGAATGGATACATTCGTGCGAAAGAATTAGAATAGATCGTATGAATGAATTAGAATGGATCCTATGAATGAATTAGAATAGATCATGCGAATGAATTAGAATGGATCGTACGAATGAATTAGAATGGATCGTGCTAATGAATTAGAATTGATCGAACGAATGAATTAGCATGGATCGTGCTAATAAAATAGAATGGAACGTACGAATGAATAAGAATGGATCGTGTGAAAGAATTAGAATGGATTGTATGAATGAATTCGAATTCATTCGTACGATCCATTCGAATTCATTCGCACGATCCATTCTAATTCATTCATACGATCCATTCTAATTTATTCATACAATCCATTCTAATTCTTTCACACGATCCATTCTAATTCATTCATAGGATCCATTCTAATTCATTCGTACAATCTATTCTATTTCATTCGTACGATCCATTCTTACTCATTCGTATGATCCATTCTAATTCATTCGGACGAATGTATCCATTCTAATTTATTCGTACGATCCATTCTAATTCATTCGTACGATCCATTCTAATTCATTCGTACGATCCATTCTTACTCATTCGTATGATCCATTCTAATTCATTCGTACGATCCATTCTAATTCATTCATACAATCCATTCTAATTCATTCGTACGATCGATTCTAATTCATTCGCACTATCCATTCTAATTCATTCGTAGGATCCATTCTAATTCATTCGTTTGATCCATTCTAATTTATTCGTTCAAATATATCCATTCTAATTCATTCGTACGATCCATTCTAATTCATTCGCACGATCCATTCTAATTCATTCACACGAATGTATCCATTCTAATTCATTTGCACGATCCATTCTAATTCATTCCTATGATCTATTCTAATTCATTCGTACGATCCATTCTAATTCATTCTAATTCATTCGTACGATCCATTCTAATTCATTCGTATATTCCATTCTAATTCATTAGCATGATCCATGCTAATGAATTAGAATGGATCGTACGATCCAATCTAATTCATTCATACGATCCATTCTTACTCATTCGTATGATCCATTCTAATTCAATCGTACGATCCATTCTAATTCATTCGTATGATCCATGCTAATTCCTTCGTTCGATCCATTCTAATTCATTCGTACGATCCATTCTAATTCATTCGTACGATCCATTCTAATTCCTTCGTACAATCCATTCTAATTCATTCGTACGATCCATTCTAATTCATTCGCGCAATCTATTCTAATTCATTCGTACGATCCATTCTAATTCATTCGTACGATCCATTATAATTCATTCATACAATCCATTCTAATTTATTCGCACGAATGTATCCATTCTAATTCGTTCGTACGATCCATTCTAATTCATTCGCACAATCTATTCTAATTCATTCATACGATCCATTCTAATTCATTCGCACGAATGTATCCATTCTAATTCATTCATACGATCCATTCTACTTCATTCGTACTATCCGTTCTAATTCACTCATACGATCCATTCTAATTCATTCATACGATCCATTCTAATTCATTTGCACGAATATATCCATTCTAATTCATTCGTACGATCCATTCTAATTCCTTCGTACGATCCATTCTAATTCCTTCGTACGATCCATTCTATTTCATTCGTATGATCCATTCTAATTCCTTCGTATGATCTATTCTAATTCCTTCGTATCCATTCTAATTCACTCATACGATCCATTCTAATTCATTCGTACGATCCATTCTAATTCATTCATACAATCCATTCTAACTCATTCGCACGAATGTATCCATTCTAATTCATTCGTACGATCAGTTCTAATTCATTCACAAAATCTATTCTAATTCATTCATACGATCCATTCTAATTGATTCACACGAATGTATCCATTCTAATTCATTCATACGATCTATTCTAATTCATTCGTATGATCCATTCTAATTCATTCGTACGATCCATTCTAATTCATTCGTCCGATCCATTCTAATTCATTCGCACGAATGTATCCATTCTAATTCATTCGTACGATCCATTCTAATTCATTTGTACGATCCATTCTAATTCATTCGTAAGATCCATTCTAATTCATTCATACGATCCATTCTAATTCATTCGTACGATCCATTCTAATTTATTCGCACGAATGTATCCATTCTAGTTCATTCGTACGATCCATTCTAATTCATTCATACGATCCATTCTAATTCATTCGCACGATCCATTCTAATTCATTCGTACGATCCATTCTATTTCGTTCATACGATCCTTTCTAATTCATTCGTACGATCCATTCTAATTCATTCGCACAAATGTATCCATTCTAATTCATTCGTACGATCCATTCTAATTCATTCGCACGAATGTATATATTCTAATTCATTCGTACGATCCATTCTAATTCATTCGTACGATCCATTCTAATTAATTCGTATGATCCATTCTAATTCATTCGTACGATCAATTCTAGTTCATTCGTACGATCTATTCTTATTCATTCGTACGATCCATTCTAATTCATTCGTATGATCCATTCTAATTCATTCGTACGATCCATTCTAATTCATTCGTCCGATCCATTCTAATTCATTCGCACGAATGTATCCATTCTAATTCATTCGTACGATCCATTCTAATTCATTCGTATGATCCATTCTAATTTATTCGTAAGATCCATTCTAATTCATTCGTACGATCCATTCTAATTCATTCGTACGATCCATTCTAATTCATTCGCACGAATGTATCCATTCTAGTTCATTCGTACGATCCATTCTAATTCATTCGTACGATCCATTCTAATTTATTCGCACAATCCATTCTAATTCATTCGTACGATCCATTCTATTTCATTCATACGATCCATTCTAATTCATTCGTACGATCCATTCTAATTCATTCGCACAAATGTATCCATTCTAATTTATTCGTACGATCCATTCTAATTCATTCGTACGATCCATTCTAATTCATTCGCACGATCCATTCTAATTCATTCGTACGATCCATTCTAATTAATTCGTATGATCCATTCTAATTCATTCGTACGATCAATTCTAGTTCATTCGTACGATCCATTCTAATTCATTCGTACGATCCATTCTAATTCATTTGCACGATCCATTCTAATTCATTCATACAATCCATTCTAATTCTTTCACACGATCCATTCTAATTCATTCGTACGATCCATTCTAATTCATTCGTGCAATCCATTCTATTTCATTCGTACGATCCATTCTTACTCATTCGTACGATCCATTCTAATTCATTCACACGAATGTATCCATTCGTACGAATGAATTAGAATAGATTGTACGAATGAATTAGAATGGATCGTACGAATGAATTAGAATGGATCGTATGAATGAATTAGAATGGATCGTACGAATGAATTAGAATGGATCGTGCGAATGAATTAGAATGGATCGTACGAATGAATTAGAATGGATCGTACGAATGAACTAGAATGGATACATTCGTGCGAATGAATTAGAATGGATCGTCCGAATGAATTAGAATGGATCGTACGAATGAATTAGAATGGATCGTACGAATGAATTAGAATGGATCGTACGAATGAATTAGAATGGATACATTCGTGCGAATGAATTAGAATGGATCGGACGAATGAATTAGAATGGATCGTACGAATGAATTGCAATGGATCAAATGAATAAATTAGAATGGTTACATTCATGCGAATGAATTAGAATGGATCGTACGAATGGATTAGAATGGATCGTACGAATGGATTAGAATGGATACATTATAGCGAATGAATTAGAATGGATCGTACGGATGAATTAGAATGGATCGTACGAATGGATTAGAATGGATCCTACGAATGGATTAGAATGGATACCTTTCTGCATATGAATTAGAATGGATCGTACGAATGAATTAGAATGGATCATATTAATGAATTAGAATGGATCGTACGAATGAATTAGAATGGATACATACGTGCGAATGAATTAGAATGGATCGTGCGAATCAATTAGACTGGATCGTGCGAATGAATAAGAATAGATCATACGAATGAATTAGAATGGATCGTACGAATGAATTAGAATGGATACATTCGTGCGAAAGAATTAGAATAGATCGTATGAATGAATTAGAATGGATCCTATGAATGAATTAGAATAGATCATGCGAATGAATTAGAATGGATCGTACGAATGAATTAGAATGGATCGTGCTAATGAATTAGAATTGATCGAACGAATGAATTAGCATGGATCGTGCTAATAAAATAGAATGGAACGTACGAATGAATAAGAATGGATCGTGTGAAAGAATTAGAATGGATTGTATGAATGAATTCGAATTCATTCGTACGATCCATTCGAATTCATTCGCACGATCCATTCTAATTCATTCATACGATCCATTCTAATTTATTCATACAATCCATTCTAATTCTTTCACACGATCCATTCTAATTCATTCATAGGATCCATTCTAATTCATTCGTACAATCTATTCTATTTCATTCGTACGATCCATTCTTACTCATTCGTATGATCCATTCTAATTCATTCGGACGAATGTATCCATTCTAATTTATTCGTACGATCCATTCTAATTCATTCGTACGATCCATTCTAATTCATTCGTACGATCCATTCTTACTCATTCGTATGATCCATTCTAATTCATTCGTACGATCCATTCTAATTCATTCATACAATCCATTCTAATTCATTCGTACGATCGATTCTAATTCATTCGCACTATCCATTCTAATTCATTCGTAGGATCCATTCTAATTCATTCGTTTGATCCATTCTAATTTATTCGTTCAAATATATCCATTCTAATTCATTCGTACGATCCATTCTAATTCATTCGCACGATCCATTCTAATTCATTCGCACGAATATATCCATTCTAATTCATTTGCACGATCCATTCTAATTCATTCCTATGATCTATTCTAATTCATTCGTACGATCCATTCTAATTCATTCTAATTCATTCGTACGATCCATTCTAATTCATTCGTATATTCCATTCTAATTCATTAGCATGATCCATGCTAATGAATTAGAATGGATCGTACGATCCAATCTAATTCATTCATACGATCCATTCTTACTCATTCGTATGATCCATTCTAATTCAATCGTACGATCCATTCTAATTCATTCGTATGATCCATGCTAATTCCTTCGTTCGATCCATTCTAATTCATTCGTACGATCCATTCTAATTCATTCGTACGATCCATTCTAATTCCTTCGTACAATCCATTCTAATTCATTCGTACGATCCATTCTAATTCATTCGCGCAATCTATTCTAATTCATTCGTACGATCCATTCTTATTCATTCGTACGATCCATTATAATTCATTCATACAATCCATTCTAATTTATTCGCACGAATGTATCCATTCTAATTCGTTCGTACGATCCATTCTAATTCATTCGCACAATCTATTCTAATTCATTCATACGATCCATTCTAATTCATTCGCACGAATGTATCCATTCTAATTCATTCATACGATCCATTCTACTTCATTCGTACTATCCGTTCTAATTCACTCATACGATCCATTCTAATTCATTCATACGATCCATTCTAATTCATTTGCACGAATATATCCATTCTAATTCATTCGTACGATCCATTCTAATTCCTTCGTACGATCCATTCTAATTCCTTCGTACGATCCATTCTATTTCATTCGTATGATCCATTCTAATTCCTTCGTATGATCCATTCTAATTCCTTCGTATCCATTCTAATTCACTCATACGATCCATTCTAATTCATTCGTACGATCCATTCTAATTCATTCATACAATCAATTCTAACTCATTCGCACGAATGTATCCATTCTAATTCATTCGTACGATCAGTTCTAATTCATTCACAAAATCTATTCTAATTCATTCATACGATCCATTCTAATTGATTCACACGAATGTATCCATTCTAATTCATTCATACGATCTATTCTAATTCATTCGTACGATCCATTCTAATTCATTCGTATGATCCATTCTAATTCATTCGTACGATCCATTCTAATTCATTCGTCCGATCCATTCTAATTCATTCGCACGAATGTATCCATTCTAATTCATTCGTACGATCCATTCTAATTCATTTGTACGATCCATTCTAATTCATTCGTAAGATCCATTCTAATTCATTCATACGATCCATTCTAATTCATTCGTACGATCCATTCTAATTTATTCGCACGAATGTATCCATTCTAGTTCATTCGTACGATCCATTCTAATTCATTCATACGATCCATTCTAATTCATTCGCACGATCCATTCTAATTCATTCGTACGATCCATTCTATTTCGTTCATACGATCCTTTCTAATTCATTCGTACGATCCATTCTAATTCATTCGCACAAATGTATCCATTCTAATTCATTCGTACGATCCATTCTAATTCATTCGCACGAATGTATATATTCTAATTTATTCGTACGATCCATTCTAATTCATTCGTACGATCCATTCTAATTAATTCGTATGATCCATTCTAATTCATTCGTACGATCAATTCTAGTTCATTCGTACGATCTATTCTTATTCATTCGTACGATCCATTCTAATTCATTCGTATGATCCATTCTAATTCATTCGTACGATCCATTCTAATTCATTCGTCCGATCCATTCTAATTCATTCGCACGAATGTATCCATTCTAATTCATTCGTACGATCCATTCTAATTCATTCGTATGATCCATTCTAATTTATTCGTAAGATCCATTCTAATTCATTCGTACGATCCATTCTAATTCATTCGTACGATCCATTCTAATTCATTCGCACGAATGTATCCATTCTAGTTCATTCGTACGATCCATTCTAATTCATTCGTACGATCCATTCTAATTTATTCGCACAATCCATTCTAATTCATTCGTACGATCCATTCTATTTCATTCATACGATCCATTCTAATTCATTCGTACGATCCATTCTAATTCATTCGCACAAATGTATCCATTCTAATTTATTCGTACGATCCATTCTAATTCATTCGTACGATCCATTCTAATTCATTCGCACGATCCATTCTAATTCATTCGTACGATCCATTCTAATTAATTCGTATGATCCATTCTAATTCATTCGTACGATCAATTCTAGTTCATTCGTACGATCCATTCTAATTCATTCGTACGATCCATTCTAATTCATTCGCACGATCCATTCTAATTCATTCATACAATCCATTCTAATTCTTTCACACGATCCATTCTAATTCATTCGTACGATCCATTCTAATTCATTCGTGCAATCCATTCTATTTCATTCGTACGATCCATTCTTACTCATTCGTACGATCCATTCTAATTCATTCACACGAATGTATCCATTCGTACGAATGAATTAGAATAGATTGTACGAATGAATTAGAATGGATCGTACGAATCAATTAGAATGGATCGTATGAATGAATTAGAATGGATCGTACGAATGAATTAGAATGGATCGTGCGAATGAATTAGAATGGATCGTACGAATGAATTAGAATGGATCGTACGAATGAACTAGAATGGATACATTCGTGCGAATGAATTAGAATGGATCGTCCGAATGAATTAGAATGGATCGTACGAATGAATTAGAATGGATCGTACGAATGAATTAGAATGGATCGTACGAATGAATTAGAATGGATCGTACGAATGAATTAGAATGGATACATTCGTGCGAATGAATTAGAATGGATCGGACGAATGAATTAGAATGGATCGTACGAATGAATTGCAATGGATCAAATGAATAAATTAGAATGGTTACATTCATGCGAATGAATTAGAATGGATCGTACGAATGGATTAGAATGGATCGTACGAATGGATTAGAATGGATACATTATAGCGAATGAATTAGAATGGATCGTACGGATGAATTAGAATGGATCGTACGAATGGATTAGAATGGATCCTACGAATGGATTAGAATGGATACCTTTCTGCATATGAATTAGAATGGATCGTACGAATGAATTAGAATGGATCATATTAATGAATTAGAATGGATCGTACGAATGAATTAGAATGGATACATACGTGCGAATGAATTAGAATGGATCGTGCGAATCAATTAGACTGGATCGTGCGAATGAATAAGAATAGATCATACGAATGAATTAGAATGGATCGTACGAATTAATTAGAATGGATACATTCGTGCGAATGAATTAGAATGGATTGCAAGAATGAATTAGAATGGATCGTACGAATGAATTAGAATGGATCATACGAATTAATTAGAATGGATCATACGAATGAATTAGAATGGATTCTACGAATAAATTAGAATGGATCGTACGAATGAATTAGAATGGATACATTCGTGCGAATGAATTAAAATGGATTATTCGAATGAATAAGAACAGATCGTGCAAATGAATTAGAATGGATCGTACGAATGAATTAGAATGGATCGGGCGAATGAATTAGAATGGATCGTACGAATGAATTAGAATGGATACATTTGTGCGAATGAATTAGAATGGATCGTACGAATGAATTAGAATGGATCGTACGAATGAATTAGAATGGATCGTGTGAATGAATTGGAATGGATCGTACGAATGAATTAGAATGGATCGTACGAATAAATTAGAATGGATCTTACGAATGAATTAGAATGTATCGTACGAATGAATTAGAATGGATCGTACGAATGAATTAGAATGGATACATTCGTGCGAATGAATTAGAATGGATCGGACGAATGAATTAGAATGGATCGTACGAATGAATTAGAATGGATCGTACGAATAAATTAGAATGGATACATTCGTCCGAATGAATTAGAATGGATCATACGAATGAGTAAGAATGGATCGTACGAATGAAATAGAATAGATTGTACGAATGAATTAGAATGGATCCTACGAATGAAATAGAATGGATCGTGTGAAAGAATTAAAATTGATTGTATGAATGAATTAGAATGGATCGTATGAATGAATTAGAATGGATCGTGCGAATAAATTCGAATAGATCGTACGAATTCATTCTAATTCTTTTATACAATCCATTCTAATTCTTTCACACGATCCATTCTAATTCATTCGTACGTTCCATTCTAATTCATTAGCACGATCCTTGCTAATTCATTCGTTCGATCAATTCTAATTCATTAGCACGATCCATTCTTATTCATTCGTACGATCCATTCTAATTCATTCGCACGATCCAATCTAATTCATTCATAGGATCCATTCTAATTCATTCATACGATCTATTCTAATTCTTTCGCACGAATGTATCCATTCTAATTCATTCGCACGAATGTATCCATTCTAATTCATTCGTACGATCCATTCTAATTCATTCGTACGATCCATTCTAATTCATTCGTACGATCCATTCTAATTCATTCATACGATCTATTCTAATTCATTCATACAATCCATTCTAATTCTTTCACACGATCCATTCTAATTCATTCGTACGATCCATTCTGATTCATTCGCACAATCCATTCTATTTCATTCGTACGATCCATTCTTACTCATTGGTAAGATCCATTCTAATTCATTCGCATGAATGTATCCATTCTAATTCATTCGTACGAATCCATTCTAATTCATTCGTACAATCCATTCTATTTCATTCGTACGATCCATTCTTACTCATTCGTATGATCCATTCTAATTCATTCGCACGAATGTTTCCATTCTAAATCATTCGTACGATCCATTCTAATTCATTCGTACGATCCATTCTAAATCATTCGTACAATCCATTCTATTTCATTCGTACGATCAATTCTAATTCATTAGCACGATCCATTCTAATTCAATCGTATGATCCATTCAAATTCATTCGCACAATCCATTCTAATTCATTCATAATCCATTCTATTTCATTCGTACGATCCATTCTTACTCATTCGTATGATCCATTCTAATTCATTCGCACGAATGTATCCATTCTAATCCATTTGTACCATCCATTCTAATCCATTCGTACGATCCATTCGCATGAATGTAACCATTCTAATTCATTCATTTGATCCATTCTAATTCATTCGTACGATCCATTCTAATTCATTCGTCCGATCCATTCTAATTCATTCACACGAATGTATCCATTCTAAACCATTTATACGATCCATTCTAATTTATTCGTACGATCCATTCTAATTCATTCGTAAGATCCATTCTAATTCATTCGTACGATCCATTCTAATCCATTTGTATGATCCATTCTTACTCATTCGTATGATCCATTATGGATACATTCGTGCGAATGAATTAGAATGGATCATACGAATGAGTAAGAATAGATCATACGAATGAAATAGAATGGATTGTGCGAATGAATTAGAATGGATCGTACGAATGAATTAGAATGGATCGTTTGAAAGAATTAGAATGGCGAATGAATTAGAATGGATCGTATGAATGAATTAGAATGGATTGTACGAACGAATTAGAATGGATCGGTCGAATGAATTAGAATGGATCGTACGAATGAATTAAAATGGACCGTACGAATGAATTAGAATGGATCGTACGAATGAATTAGAATGGATCGTACGAATGAATTAAAATGGATCATACGAATGAATTAGAATGGATCATACGAATGAGTAAGAATGGATCGTACGAATGAAATAGAATGGATTGTACGAATGAATTAGAATGGATCGTACGAATGAATTAGAATGGATCGTGTGAAAGAATTAGAATGGATTATATGAATGAATTAGAATGGATCATATGAATGAATTAGAATGGATCGTGCGAATGAATTCGAATGGATCGTACGAATGAATTAGAATGGATCATATGAATGAATTAGAATAGATATATTCGTGCGAATGAATTAGAATGGATATATTCGTGCGAAAGAATTAGAATAGATCGTATGAATGAATTAGAATGGATACTATGAATGAATTAGAATGGATCGTGCAAATGAATTAGAATGGATCGTACGAATGAATTAGAATGGATCGTACGAATAAATTAGAATGGATACATTCGTCCGAATGAATTAGAATGGATCATATGAATGAGTAAGAATGGATCGTACGAATGAAATAGAATAGATTGTACGAATGAATTAGAATGGATTCGTACAAATGAATTAGAATGGATTCATTCATGCGAATGAATTAGAATGGATCGTACCAATGAGTAAGAATGGATCGTACGAATGAAATTGAATGGATTGTGCGAATGAATTAGAATGGATCGTACGAATGAATTAGAATGGATCGTCTGAAAGAATTAGAATGGATTGTATGAATGAATTAGAATAGATCGTATGAATGAATTAGAATGGATCGTACGAATGAATTAGAATGGATCGTACGAATGAATTAGAATGGATCGTACGAATGAATTAGAATGGATACATTCGTGCGAATGAATTAGAATGGATACATTCGTGCGAAAGAATTAGAATAGATCGTATGAATGAATTAGAATGGATCCTATGAATGAATTAGAATAGATCATGCGAATGAATTAGAATGGATCGTACGAATGAATTAGAATGGATCGTGCTAATGAATTAGAATTGATCGAACGAATGAATTAGCATGGATCGTGCTAATAAAATAGAATGGAACGTACGAATGAATAAGAATGGATCGTGTGAAAGAATTAGAATGGATTGTATGAATGAATTCGAATTCATTCGTACGATCCATTCGAATTCATTCGCACGATCCATTCTAATTCATTCATACGATCCATTCTAATTTATTCATACAATCCATTCTAATTCTTTCACACGATCCATTCTAATTCATTCATAGGATCCATTCTAATTCATTCGTACAATCTATTCTATTTCATTCGTACGATCCATTCTTACTCATTCGTATGATCCATTCTAATTCATTCGGACGAATGTATCCATTCTAATTTATTCGTACGATCCATTCTAATTCATTCGTACGATCCATTCTAATTCATTCGTACGATCCATTCTTACTCATTCGTATGATCCATTCTAATTCATTCGTACGATCCATTCTAATTCATTCATACAATCCATTCTAATTCATTCGTACGATCGATTCTAATTCATTCGCACTATCCATTCTAATTCATTCGTAGGATCCATTCTAATTCATTCGTTTGATCCATTCTAATTTATTCGTTCAAATATATCCATTCTAATTCATTCGTACGATCCATTCTAATTCATTCGCACGATCCATTCTAATTCATTCACACGAATGTATCCATTCTAATTCATTTGCACGATCCATTCTAATTCATTCCTATGATCTATTCTAATTCATTCGTACGATCCATTCTAATTCATTCTAATTCATTCGTACGATCCATTCTAATTCATTCGTATATTCCATTCTAATTCATTAGCATGATCCATGCTAATGAATTAGAATGGATCGTACGATCCAATCTAATTCATTCATACGATCCATTCTTACTCATTCGTATGATCCATTCTAATTCAATCGTACGATCCATTCTAATTCATTCGTATGATCCATGCTAATTCCTTCGTTCGATCCATTCTAATTCATTCGTACGATCCATTCTAATTCATTCGTACGATCCATTCTAATTCCTTCGTACAATCCATTCTAATTCATTCGTACGATCCATTCTAATTCATTCGCGCAATCTATTCTAATTCATTCGTACGATCCATTCTAATTCATTCGTACGATCCATTATAATTCATTCATACAATCCATTCTAATTTATTCGCACGAATGTATCCATTCTAATTCGTTCGTACGATCCATTCTAATTCATTCGCACAATCTATTCTAATTCATTCATACGATCCATTCTAATTCATTCGCACGAATGTATCCATTCTAATTCATTCATACGATCCATTCTACTTCATTCGTACTATCCGTTCTAATTCACTCATACGATCCATTCTAATTCATTCATACGATCCATTCTAATTCATTTGCACGAATATATCCATTCTAATTCATTCGTACGATCCATTCTAATTCCTTCGTACGATCCATTCTAATTCCTTCGTACGATCCATTCTATTTCATTCGTATGATCCATTCTAATTCCTTCGTATGATCTATTCTAATTCCTTCGTATCCATTCTAATTCACTCATACGATCCATTCTAATTCATTCGTACGATCCATTCTAATTCATTCATACAATCCATTCTAACTCATTCGCACGAATGTATCCATTCTAATTCATTCGTACGATCAGTTCTAATTCATTCACAAAATCTATTCTAATTCATTCATACGATCCATTCTAATTGATTCACACGAATGTATCCATTCTAATTCATTCATACGATCTATTCTAATTCATTCGTATGATCCATTCTAATTCATTCGTACGATCCATTCTAATTCATTCGTCCGATCCATTCTAATTCATTCGCACGAATGTATCCATTCTAATTCATTCGTACGATCCATTCTAATTCATTTGTACGATCCATTCTAATTCATTCGTAAGATCCATTCTAATTCATTCATACGATCCATTCTAATTCATTCGTACGATCCATTCTAATTTATTCGCACGAATGTATCCATTCTAGTTCATTCGTACGATCCATTCTAATTCATTCATACGATCCATTCTAATTCATTCGCACGATCCATTCTAATTCATTCGTACGATCCATTCTATTTCGTTCATACGATCCTTTCTAATTCATTCGTACGATCCATTCTAATTCATTCGCACAAATGTATCCATTCTAATTCATTCGTACGATCCATTCTAATTCATTCGCACGAATGTATATATTCTAATTCATTCGTACGATCCATTCTAATTCATTCGTACGATCCATTCTAATTAATTCGTATGATCCATTCTAATTCATTCGTACGATCAATTCTAGTTCATTCGTACGATCTATTCTTATTCATTCGTACGATCCATTCTAATTCATTCGTATGATCCATTCTAATTCATTCGTACGATCCATTCTAATTCATTCGTCCGATCCATTCTAATTCATTCGCACGAATGTATCCATTCTAATTCATTCGTACGATCCATTCTAATTCATTCGTATGATCCATTCTAATTTATTCGTAAGATCCATTCTAATTCATTCGTACGATCCATTCTAATTCATTCGTACGATCCATTCTAATTCATTCGCACGAATGTATCCATTCTAGTTCATTCGTACGATCCATTCTAATTCATTCGTACGATCCATTCTAATTTATTCGCACAATCCATTCTAATTCATTCGTACGATCCATTCTATTTCATTCATACGATCCATTCTAATTCATTCGTACGATCCATTCTAATTCATTCGCACAAATGTATCCATTCTAATTTATTCGTACGATCCATTCTAATTCATTCGTACGATCCATTCTAATTCATTCGCACGATCCATTCTAATTCATTCGTACGATCCATTCTAATTAATTCGTATGATCCATTCTAATTCATTCGTACGATCAATTCTAGTTCATTCGTACGATCCATTCTAATTCATTCGTACGATCCATTCTAATTCATTTGCACGATCCATTCTAATTCATTCATACAATCCATTCTAATTCTTTCACACGATCCATTCTAATTCATTCGTACGATCCATTCTAATTCATTCGTGCAATCCATTCTATTTCATTCGTACGATCCATTCTTACTCATTCGTACGATCCATTCTAATTCATTCACACGAATGTATCCATTCGTACGAATGAATTAGAATAGATTGTACGAATGAATTAGAATGGATCGTACGAATGAATTAGAATGGATCGTATGAATGAATTAGAATGGATCGTACGAATGAATTAGAATGGATCGTGCGAATGAATTAGAATGGATCGTACGAATGAATTAGAATGGATCGTACGAATGAACTAGAATGGATACATTCGTGCGAATGAATTAGAATGGATCGTCCGAATGAATTAGAATGGATCGTACGAATGAATTAGAATGGATCGTACGAATGAATTAGAATGGATCGTACGAATGAATTAGAATGGATACATTCGTGCGAATGAATTAGAATGGATCGGACGAATGAATTAGAATGGATCGTACGAATGAATTGCAATGGATCAAATGAATAAATTAGAATGGTTACATTCATGCGAATGAATTAGAATGGATCGTACGAATGGATTAGAATGGATCGTACGAATGGATTAGAATGGATACATTATAGCGAATGAATTAGAATGGATCGTACGGATGAATTAGAATGGATCGTACGAATGGATTAGAATGGATCCTACGAATGGATTAGAATGGATACCTTTCTGCATATGAATTAGAATGGATCGTACGAATGAATTAGAATGGATCATATTAATGAATTAGAATGGATCGTACGAATGAATTAGAATGGATACATACGTGCGAATGAATTAGAATGGATCGTGCGAATCAATTAGACTGGATCGTGCGAATGAATAAGAATAGATCATACGAATGAATTAGAATGGATCGTACGAATTAATTAGAATGGATACATTCGTGCGAATGAATTAGAATGGATTGCAAGAATGAATTAGAATGGATCGTACGAATGAATTAGAATGGATCATACGAATTAATTAGAATGGATCATACGAATGAATTAGAATGGATTCTACGAATAAATTAGAATGGATCGTACGAATGAATTAGAATGGATACATTCGTGCGAATGAATTAAAATGGATTATTCGAATGAATAAGAACAGATCGTGCAAATGAATTAGAATGGATCGTACGAATGAATTAGAATGGATCGGGCGAATGAATTAGAATGGATCGTACGAATGAATTAGAATGGATACATTTGTGCGAATGAATTAGAATGGATCGTACGAATGAATTAGAATGGATCGTACGAATGAATTAGAATGGATCGTGTGAATGAATTAGAATGGATCGTACGAATGAATTAGAATGGATCGTACGAATAAATTAGAATGGATCTTACGAATGAATTAGAATGTATCGTACGAATGAATTAGAATGGATCGTACGAATGAATTAGAATGGATACATTCGTGCGAATGAATTAGAATGGATCGGACAAATGAATTAGAATGGATCGTACGAATGAATTAGAATGGATCGTACGAATAAATTAGAATGGATACATTCGTCCGAATGAATTAGAATGGATCATACGAATGAGTAAGAATGGATCGTACGAATGAAATAGAATAGATTGTACGAATGAATTAGAATGGATCCTACGAATGAAATAGAATGGATCGTGTGAAAGAATTAAAATTGATTGTATGAATGAATTAGAATGGATCGTATGAATGAATTAGAATGGATCGTGCGAATAAATTCGAATAGATCGTACGAATTCATTCTAATTCTTTTATACAATCCATTCTAATTCTTTCACACGATCCATTCTAATTCATTCGTACGTTCCATTCTAATTCATTAGCACGATCCTTGCTAATTCATTCGTTCGATCAATTCTAATTCATTAGCACGATCCATTCTTATTCATTCGTACGATCCATTCTAATTCATTCGCACGATCCAATCTAATTCATTCATAGGATCCATTCTAATTCATTCATACGATCTATTCTAATTCTTTCGCACGAATGTATCCATTCTAATTCATTCGCACGAATGTATCCATTCTAATTCATTCGTACGATCCATTCTAATTCATTCGTACGATCCATTCTAATTCATTCGTACGATCCATTCTAATTCATTCATACGATCTATTCTAATTCATTCATACAATCCATTCTAATTCTTTCACACGATCCATTCTAATTCATTCGTACGATCCATTCTGATTCATTCGCACAATCCATTCTATTTCATTCGTACGATCCATTCTTACTCATTGGTAAGATCCATTCTAATTCATTCGCATGAATGTATCCATTCTAATTCATTCGTACGAATCCATTCTAATTCATTCGTACAATCCATTCTATTTCATTCGTACGATCCATTCTTACTCATTCGTATGATCCATTCTAATTCATTCGCACGAATGTTTCCATTCTAAATCATTCGTACGATCCATTCTAATTCATTCGTACGATCCATTCTAAATCATTCGTACAATCCATTCTATTTCATTCGTACGATCAATTCTAATTCATTAGCACGATCCATTTTAATTCAATCGTATGATCCATTCAAATTCATTCGCACAATCCATTCTAATTCATTCGTAATCCATTCTATTTCATTCGTACGATCCATTCTTACTCATTCGTATGATCCATTCTAATTCATTCGCACGAATGTATCCATTCTAATCCATTTGTACCATCCATTCTAATCCATTCGTACGATCCATTCGCATGAATGTAACCATTCTAATTCATTCATTTGATCCATTCTAATTCATTCGTACGATCCATTCTAATTTATTCGTCCGATCCATTCTAATTCATTCACACGAATGTATCCATTCTAAACCATTTATATGATCCATTCTAATTTATTCGTACGATCCATTCTAATTCATTCGTAAGATCCATTCTAATTCATTCGTACGATCCATTCTAATCCATTTGTATGATCCATTCTTACTCATTCGTATGATCCATTATGGATACATTCGTGCGAATGAATTAGAATGGATCATACGAATGAGTAAGAATAGATCATACGAATGAAATAGAATGGATTGTGCGAATGAATTAGAATGGATCGTACGAATGAATTAGAATGGATCGTTTGAAAGAATTAGAATGGCGAATGAATTAGAATGGATCGTATGAATGAATTAGAATGGATTGTACGAACGAATTAGAATGGATCGTGCGAATGAATTAGAATGGATCGTACGAATGAATTAAAATGGACCGTACGAATGAATTAGAATGGATCGTACGAATGAATTAGAATGGATCGTACGAATGAATTAAAATGGATCATACGAATGAATTAGAATGGATCATACGAATGAGTAAGAATGGATCGTACGAATGAAATAGAATGGATTGTACGAATGAATTAGAATGGATCGTACGAATGAATTAGAATGGATCGTGTGAAAGAATTAGAATGGATTATATGAATGAATTAGAATGGATCATATGAATGAATTAGAATGGATCATGCGAATGAATTCGAATGGATCGTACGAATGAATTAGAATGGATCATATGAATGAATTAGAATGGATATATTCGTGCGAATGAATTAGAATGGATATATTCGTGCGAAAGAATTAGAATAGATCGTATGAATGAATTAGAATGGATACTATGAATGAATTAGAATGGATCGTGCAAATGAATTAGAATGGATCGTACGAATGAATTAGAATGGATCGTGCTAATGAATTAGAATTGATCGAACGAATGAATTAGCATGGATCGTGCTAATGAATTAGAATGGAACGTACGAATGAATTAGAATGGATCGTGTGAAAGAATTAGAATGGATTGTATGAATGAATTAGAAAGAATTCGTACGATCCATTCGAATTCATTCGCACGATCCATTCTAATTCATTCATACGATCCATTCTAATTTATTCATACAATCCATTCTAATTCTTTCACACGATCCATTCTAATTCATTCGTAGGATCCATTCTAATTCATTCGTACAATCTATTCTATTTCATTCGTACGATCCATTCTTACTCATTCGTATGATCCATTTTAATTCCTTCGGACGAATGTATCCATTCTAATTTATTCGTATGATCCATTCTAATTCATTCGTACGATCCATTCTAATTCATTCGTACGATCCATTCTAATTCATTCGTCCGATCCATTCTAATTCATTCGCACGAATGTATCCATTCTAATTCATTCGTACGATCCATTCTAATTCATTCGCACGAATGTATCCATTCTAGTTCATTCGTTTGATCCATTCTACTTCATTCGTACGATCCATTCTAATTCATTCGTAAAAATGTATCCATTCTAATTCATTATCCATTCTAATTCATTCGCAAAAATGTATCCATTCTAATTCATTCGTACGATCCATTCTAATTCATTCGCACGATCCATTCTAATTCATTCGTACGATCCATTCTAATTCATTCGCACGATCTGTACTTATTCATTCGCACAATCCATTCTAATTCATTCGCACGAATGTATCCATTCTAATTCATTCGTACGATCCATTCTAATTCATTCGTACGATCCATTCTAATTCATTCGTACGATCCATTCTAATTCATTCGTATGATCCATTCTAATTAATTCATATGATCCAATCTAATTCATTCGTACGATCCATTCTAATTCATTCATACAATCCATTCTAATTCATTCGCACGAATGTATCCATTCTAATTAATTCGTACGATCCATTCTAATTCATTCGTATGATCTATTCTTATTCATTCGCACGATCTATTCTAATTCATTCGCACGAATGTATCCATTCTAATTCATTCGTATGATCCATTCTAATTCATTAATATGATCCATTCTAATTCATTTGTACGATCCATTCTAATTCATATGCACAAAGGTATCCATTCTAATCCATTCGTAGGATCCATTCTAATCCATTCGTACGATCCATTCTAATTCATTCATACGATCCATTCTAATTCATTCGCTCGAATGTATCCATTCTAATCCATTCGTACGATCCATTCTAATCCATTCGTACGATCCATTCTAATTCATTCGCATGAATGTAACCATTCTAATTCATTCATATGATCCATTCTAATTCATTCGTACGATCCATTCTAATTCATTTGTCCGATCCATTCTAATTCATACGCACGAATGTATCCATTCTAATTCATTCGAACGATACATTCTAATTCATTCGTACGATCTATTCTAATTCATTCGTAAGATCCATTCTAATTCATTCGTACGATCCATTCTAATTCATTTGTATGATCCATTCTAATTCATTCGCACGAATGTATCCATTCTAGTTCATTCGTACGATCCATTCTAATTCATTCGTACGATCCATTCTAATTCATTCGCACGATCCATTCTAATTCATTCGTACGATCAATTCTAATTCATTCGCACGAATGTATCCATTCTAGTTCATTCGTACGAACCTGAATTAGAATGGATTGCACGAATGAATTAGAATGGATACCTTTGTGCATATGAATTAGAATGGATCGTACGAATGAATTAGAATGGATACCTTTGTGCATATGAATTAGAATGGATCATACGAATGAATTAGAATGGATCATATTAATGAATTAGAATGGATCGTACGAATGAATTAGAATGGATACATTCGTGCGAATGAATTAGAATGGATCGTGCACGAATGTATCCAATCTAATTCATTCGTACGATCCATTCACCACAAAGGTATCCATTCTAATCCATTCGTAGGATCCATATTAATCCATTCGTACGATCCATTCTAATTCATTCGTACGATCCATTCTAATTCATTCGCTCGAATGTATCTATTCTAATCCATTCGTATGATCCATTCTAATCTATTCGTACGATCCATTCTAATTCATTCGCATGAATGTAACCATTCTAATTCATTCATTTGATCCATTCTAATTCATTCGTACGATCCATTCTAATTCATTCGTCCGATCCATTCTAATTCATTCGCACGAATGTATCCATTCTAATTCATTCGTACGATCCATTCTAATTCATTCGTACGATCCATTCTAATTCATTCGTAAGATCCATTGTAATTCATTCGTACGATCGATTCTAATTCATTCGCATGAATGTATCCATTCTAGTTCATTCGTACGATCCTTTCTAATTCATTCGTACGATCCATTCTAATTCATTCGCACGATCCTTTCTAATTCATTCGTATGATTAATTCTAATTCATTCGCACGAATGTATCCATTCTAATTCATTCGTACGATCCTGATTTAGAATGGATCGTACGAATGAATTAGAATGGATACCTTTGTGCATATAAATTAGAATGGATCATACGAATGAATTAGAATGGATACATTCGTGCGAATGAATTAGAATGGATTGTACGAATGAATTAGAATGGATCGTACGAATGAACTAGAATGGATACATTCGTGCGAATGAATTAGAATGGATCGTACGAATGAATTAGAATGGATCGTACGAATGAATTAGAATGGATCTTACGAATGAATTAGAATGGATCGTACGAATGAATTAGAATGGATCGTACGAATGAATTAGAATGGATCATATTAATGAATTAGAATGGATCGTACGAATGAATTAGAATGGATACATTCGTGCGAATGAATTAGAATGGATCGGACGAATGAATTAGAATGGATCGTACGAATAAATTAGAATGGATCAAATGAATGAATTAGAATGGTTACATTCATGCGAATGAATTAGAATGGATCGTACGAATGGATTAGAATGGATCGTACGAATGGATTAGAATGGATATATTCGAGCGAATGAATTAGAATGGATCGTACGAATGAATTAGAATTGATCGTATGAATGGTTTAGAATGGATCCTACGAATGGATTAGAATGGATACCTTTGTGCATATGAATTAGAATGGATCGTACGAATGAATTAGAATGGTTCATATTAATGAATTAGAATGGATCGTACGAATGAATTAGAATGGATACATTCGTGCGAATGAATTAGAATGGATCGTGCGAATCAATTAGACTAGATCGTGCGAATGAATAAGAATAGATCATACGAATGAATTAGAATGGATCGTACGAATTAATTAGAATCGATACATTCGTGCTAATGAATTAGAATGGATTGTATGAATGAAATAGAATGGATCGTACGAATGAATTAGAATGGATCATACGAATTAATTAGAATGGATCATAAGAATGAATTAGAATGGATCGTACGAATGAATTAGAATGGATCGTACGAATGAATTAGAATGGATACATTCGTGCGAAAGAATTAGAATGGATTGTGCGAATGATTAAGAACAGATCATGCGAATAAATTAGAATGGATCCTACGAATGAATTAGAATGGATCGTGCGAATGAATTAGAATGGATCGTACGAATGAATTGGAATGGATACATTTGTGCGAATGAATTAGAATGGATCGTACGAATGAATTAGAATGGATCGTATGAATGAATTAGAATGGATCGTACGAATGAATTAGAATGGATCGTGTGAATGAATTAGAATGGATCGTACGAATGAATTAGAATGGATCGTACGAATGAACTAGAATGGATACATTCGTGCGAATGAATTAGAATGGATCGTACAAATGAATTAGAATGGATCGTGAGAATGAATTAGAATGGATCGTACGAATGAATTAGAATGGATCGTGTGAAAGAATTAGAATGGATCGTACGAATGAATTAGAATGGATCGTGCGAATGAATTAGAATGGATCGTACGAATGAATTAGAATGGATACATTTGTGCGAATGAATTAGAATGGATCGTACGAATGAATTAGAATGGATCGTATAAATGAATTAGAATGGATCGTGCGAATGAATTAGAATGGATCGTGCGAATGAATTAGAATGGATCGTACGAATGAATTAGAATAGATCGTATGAATGAACTAGAATGGATACATTCGTGCGAATGAATTAGAATGGATCGTACGAATGAATTAGAATGGATCATACGAATGAATGAGAATGGATCTTACGAATGAATTAGAATGGATCGTACGAATGAATTAGAATGGATCGTACGAATGAATTAGAATGGATACATTCGTGTGAATGAATTAGAATGGATCGGACGAATGAATTAGAATGGTTCGTACGAATGAATTAGAATGGATCGTACGAATAAATTAGAATGGATACATTCGTCCGAATGAATTAGAATGGATCATATGAATGAGTAAGAATGGATCGTACGAATGAAATAGAATAGATTGTACGAATGAATTAGAATGGATTCGTACGAATGAATTAGAATGGATTCATTCATGCGAATGAATTAGAATGGATCGTACCAATGAGTAAGAATGGATCGTACGAATGAAATAGAATGGATTGTGCGAATGAATTAGAATGGATCGTACGAATGAATTAGAATGGATCATGTGAAAGAATTAGAATGGATTGTATGAATGAATTAGAATAGATTGTATGAATGAATTAAAATGGATCGTACGAATGAATTAGAATGGATCGTACGAATGAATTAGAATGGATCGTACGAATGAATTAGAATGGATACATTCGTGCGAAAGAATTAGAATAGATCGTATGAATGAATTAGAATGGATCCTATGAATGAATTAGAATGGATCATGCGAATGAATTAGAATGGATCGTACGAATGAATTAGAATGGATCGTGCTAATGAATTAGAATTGATCGAACGAATGAATTAGCATGGATCGTGCTAATAAATTAGAATGGAATGTACGAATGAATTAGAATGGATCGTGTGAAAGAATTAGAATGGATTGTATGAATAAATTAGAATGAATTCGTACGATCCATTCGAATTCATTCGCACGATCCATTCTAATTCATTCATATGATCCATTCTAATTCATTCATACAATCCATTCTAATTCTTTCACACGATCCATTCTAATTCATTCGTAGGATCCATTCTAATTCATTCGTACAATCTATTCTATTTCATTCGTACGATCCATTCTTACTCATTCGTATGATCCATTCTAATTCATTCGGACGAATGTATCCATTCTAATTTATTCGTATGATCCATTCTAATTCATTCGTACGATCCATTCTAATTCATTCGTACGATCCATTCTTACTCATTCGTATGATCCATTCTAATTCATTCGTACGATCCATTCTAATTCATTCATACAATCCATTCTAATTCATTCGTACGATCGATTCTAATTCATTCGCACTATCCATTCTAATTCATTCGTACGATCTATTCTAATTCATTCGTATGATCCATTCTAATTTATTCGTTCAAATATATCCATTCTATTTCATTCGTACGATCCATTCTAATTCATTCGCACGATCCATTCTAATTCATTTGAACGAATGTATCCATTCTAATTCATTTGCACGATCCATTCTAATTCATTCCTATGATCTATTCTAATTCATTCGTACGATCCATTCTAATTCATTCTAATTCATTCGTTCGATCCATTCTACGATCCATTCTAATTCATTCGTATATTCCATTCTAATTAATTAGCACGATCCATGCTAATGAATTAGAATGGATCGTACGATCCAATCTAATTCATTCATACGATCCATTCTTACTCATTCGTATGATCCATTCTAATTCAATCGTATGATACATTCTAATTCGTTCGTATGATCCACGCTAATTCCTTCGTTCGATCCATTCTAATTCATTCGTACGATCCATTCTAATTCATTCGTACGATCCATTCTAATTCATTCGTACGATCCATTCTAATTCATTCGCGCAATCTATTCTAATTCATTCGTACGATCCATTCTAATTCATTCGTACGATCCATTCTAATTCATTCATACAATCCATTCTAATTTATTCGCACGAATGTATCCATTCTAATTCATTCGTACGATCCATTCTAATTCATTCGCACAATCTATTCTAATTCATTCATACGATCCATTCTAATTCATTCACACGAATGTATCCATTCTAATTCATTCATACGATCCATTCTACTTCATTCGTACTATCCGTTCTAATTCACTCATACGATCCATTCTAATTCATTCATAGGATCCATTCTAATTCATTTGCACGAATATATCCATTCTAATTCATTCGTATGATCCATTCTAATTCCTTCGTACGATCCATTCTAATTCCTTCGTACGATCCATTATATTTCATTCGTATGATCCATTCTAATTCCTTCGTATGATCCATTCTAATTCCTTCGTATCCATTCTAATTCACTCATACGATCCATTCTAATTCATTCGTACGATCCATTCTAATTCATTCAAACAATCCATTCTAATTCATTCGCACGAATGTATCCATTCTAATTCATTCGTACGATCAGTTCTAATCCATTCACAAAATCTATTCTAATTCATTCATACGATCCATTCTAATTGATTCACACGAATGTATCCATTCTAATTCATACGATCTATTCTAATTGATTCACACGAATGTATCCATTCTAATTCACACGAATGTATCCATTCTAATTCATTCGTACGATCCATTCTAATTCATTCGTACGATCCATTCTAATTCATTCGTAAGATCCATTCTAATTCATTCATACGATCCATTCTAATTCATTCGTACGATCCATTCTAATTCATTCGCACGAATGTATCCATTCTAGTTCATTCGTACGATCCATTCTAATTCATTCGTACGATCCATTCTAATTCATTCGCACGATCCATTCTAATTCATTCGTACGATCCATTCTATTTCATTCATACCATCCTTTCTAATTCATTCGTACGATCCATTCTAATTCATTCGCACAAATATATCCATTCTAATTCATTCGTACGATCCATTCTAATTCATTCGTACGATCCATTCTAATTCATTCGCACGAATGTATCCATTCTAATTCATTCGTACGATCCATTCTAATTCATTCGTACGATCCATTCTAATTAATTCGTATGATCCATTCTAATTCATTCGTACGATCAATTCTAGTTCATTCGTACGATCCATTCTAATTCATTCGTACGATCCATTCTAATTCATTCGTATGATCCATTCTAATTCATTCGTATGATCCATTCTAATTCAATCGACCGATCCATTATAATTCATTCGCACAAATGTATCCATTCTAATTCATTCGTACGATCCATTCTATGTCATTCGTACGATACATTCTAATTCATTCGTATGATCCATTCTAATTCATTCGTACGATCCATTCTAATTCATTCATACGATCCATTCTAATTCATTCGCACGAATGTATCCATTCTAGTTCATTCGTACGATCCATTCTAATTCATTCGTACGATCCATTCTAATTTATTCACACGATCCATTCTAATTCATTCGTACGATCCATTCTATTTCATTCATACGATCCATTCTAATTCATTCGTACGATCCATTCTAATTCATTCGCACAAATGTATCCATTCTAATTCATTCGTACGATCCATTCTAATTCATTCGTACGATCCATTCTAATTAATTCGTACGATCCATTCTAATTCATTCGTACGATCAATTCTAGTTCATTCGTACGATCCATTCTAATTCATTCATACGATCAATTCTAATTCATTCGCACGATCCATTCTAATTCATTCATACAATCCATTCTAATTCTTTCACACGATCCATTCTAATTCATTCGTACGATCCATTCTAATTCAATCGTGCAATCCATTCTATTTCATTCGTACGATCCATTCTTACTCATTCATACGATCCATTCTAATTCATTCACACGAATGTATCCATTCATACGAATGAATTATAATAGATTGTACGAATGAATTAGAATGGATCGTACGAATGAATTAGAATGGATCATATGAATGAATTAGAATGGATCGTGCGAATGAATTAGAATGGATCGTACGAATGAATTAGAATGGATCGTACGAATAAACTAGAATGGATACATTCTTGCGAATGAATTAGAATGGATCGTACGAATGAATTTGAATGGATCGTACGAATGAATTAGAATGGATCGTACGAATGAATTAGAATGGATCTTACGAATGAATTAGAATGGATCGTACGAATGAATTAGATTGGATCGTACGAATGAATTAGATTGGATACATTCGTGCGAATGAATTAGAATGGATCAGACGAATGAATTAGAATGGATCGTACGAATGAATTAGAATGAATCAAATGAATGAATTAGAATGGTTACATTCATGCGAATGAATTTGAATGGATCGTACGAATGGATTAGAGTGGATCGTACGAATGGATTTGAATGGATACATTCGAGCGAATGAATTAGAATGGATCATACGAATGAATTAGAATGGATCGTACGAATGGATTAGAATGGATCCTACGAATGGATTAGAATGGATACCTTTGTGCATATGAATTAGAATGGATCGGACGAATGAATTAGAATGGATCATATTAATGAATTAGAATGGATCGTACGAATGAATTAGAATGGATACATTCGTGCGAATGAATTAGAATGGATCGTGCGAATCAATTAGACTGGATCGTGCGAATGAATAAGAATAGATCATACGAATGAATTAGAATGGATCGTATGAATTATTTAGAATGGATACATTCGTGCGAATGAATTAGAATGGATTGTATGAATGAATTAGAATGGATCGTACGAATGAATTAGAATGGATCATACGAATTAATTAGAATGGATCATACGAATGAATTAGAATGGATCGTACGAATGAATTAGAATGGATCGTACGAATGAATTAGAATGGATACATTCGTGCGAATGAATTAAAATGGATTGTGCGAATGAATAAGAACAGATCGTGCGAATGAATTAGAATGGATCGTACGAATGAATTAGAATGGATCGTGCGAATGAATTAGAATGGATCGTACGAATGAATTAGAATGGATACATTTGTGCGAATGAATTAGAATGGATCGTACGAATGAATTAGAATGGATCGAATGAATGAATTAGAATGGATCGTACGAATGAATTAGAATGGATCGTGCGAATGAATTAGAATGGATCGTACGAATGAATTAGAATAGATCGTACGAATGAAATAGAATGGATACATTCATGCGAATGAATTAGAATGGATCGTACGAATGAATTAGAATGGATCGTACGAATAAATTAGAATGGATCGTATGAATGAATTAGAATGGATCGTACGAATGAATTAGAATGGATCGTACGAATGAATTAGAATGGATACATTCGTGCGAATGAATTAGAATTGATCGGACAAATGAATTAGAATGGATCGTACGAATGAATTAGAATGGATCGTACGAATAAATTAGAATGGATACATTCGTCCGAATGAATTAGAATGGATCATACGAATGAGTAAGAATGGATCGTACGAATGAAATAGAATAGATTGTACGAATGAATTAGAATAGATCCTACGAATGAATTAGAATGGATCGTGTGAAAGAATTAAAATGGATTGTATGAATGAATTAGAATGGATCGTATGAATGAATTAGAATGGATCGTGCGAATGAATTCGAATGGATCGTACGAAATCATTCTATTTCATTTATACAATCCATTCTAATTCTTTCACACGATCCATTCTAATTCATTCGTACGTTCCATTCTAATTCATTGGCACGATCCATGCTAATTCATTCGTTCGATCAATTCTAATTCATTAGCACAATCCATTCTAATTCATTCGTACGATCCATTCTAATTCATTCGCACGATCCATTCTAATTCATTCATAGGATCCATTCTAATTCATTTATACGATCTATTCTAATTCTTTCGCACGAATGTATCCATTCTAATTCATTCGCACAAATGTATCCATTCTAATTCATTCGTACGATCCATTCTAATTCATTCGTACGATCCATTCTAATTCATTCGTACGATCCATTCTAATTCATTCATACAATCCATTCTAATTCTTTCACACGATCCATTCTAATTCATTCGTACGATCCATTCTAATTCATTCACACAATCCATTCTATTTCATTCGTATAATCCATTCTTACTCATTGGTACGATCCATTCTAATTCATTCGCACGAATGTATCCATTCTAATTCATTCGTACGAATCCATTCTAATTCATTCGTACAATCCATTCTATTTCATTCGTACGATCCATTCTTACTCATTCGTATGATCCATTCTAATTCATTCGCACGAATGTATCCATTCTAAATCATTCATACGATCCATTCTAATTCATTCGTACGATCCATTCTAAATCATTCGTACAATCCATTCTATTTCATTCGTACGATCAATTCTAATTCATTAGCACGAACCATTCTAATTCATTCGTACGATCCATTCAAATTCATTCGCACGATCCATTCTAATTCATTCGTACAATCCATTCTATTTCATTCGTACGATCCATTCTTACTCATTCGTATGATCCATTCTAATTCATTCGCAGGAATGTATGCATTCTAATCCATTCGTACGATCCATTCTAATCCATTCGTACGATCCATTCTAATTCATTCGCATGAATGTAACCATTCTAATTCATTCATTTGATCCATTCTAATTCATTCGTACGATCCATTCTAATTCATTCGTCCGATCCATTCTAATTCATTCGCACGAATGTATCCATTCTAAACCATTCATACGATCCATTCTAATTTATTCGTACGATCCATTCTAATTCATTCGTAAGATCCATTCTAATTCATTCGTACGATCCATTCTAATCCATTCGTACGATCCATTCTTACTCATTTGTATGATCCATTATGGATACATTCGTGCGAATGAATTAGAATGGATCATACGAATGAGTAAGAATGGATCGTACGAATGAAATAGAATGGATTGTGCGAATGAATTAGAATGGATCGTACGAATGAATTAGAATGGATCGTGTGAAAGAATTAGAATGGCGAATGAATTAGAATGGATACATTTGTGCGAATGAATTAGAATGAATCGTATGAATGAATTAGAATGGATCGTATGAATGAATTAGAATGGATCGTACGAATGAATTAGAATGGATCGTGCGAATGAATTAGAATGGATCGTACGAATGAACTAGAATGGATACATTCGTACGAATGAATTAGAATGGATCGTACGAATGAATTAGAATGGATCGTACGAATGAATTAGAATGGATCTTATGAATGAATTAGAATGGATCGTACGAATAAATTAGAATGGATCGTACGAATGAATTAGAATGGATCTTACGAATGAATTAGAATGGATCGTACGAATAAACTAGAATGGATCGTATGAATGGTTTAGAATGGATACATTTGTGCGAATGAATTAGAATGGATCGGACGAATGAATTAGAATGGATCGTACGAATGAATTAGAATGGATCAAATGAATGAATTAGAATGCGTAACTCATGAGAATGAATTAGAATGGATCGTACGAATGGATTAGAATGGATCGTACGAATGGATTAGAATGGATACATTCGTGCGAATGAATTAGAATGGATCATACGAATGAGTAAGAATGGATCGTACGAATGAAATAGAATGGATTGTACGAATGAATTAGAATGGATCGTGCGAATGAATTTGAATGGATCGTACGAATGAATTAGAATGGATCGTGCGAATGAATTAGAATTGATCGTACGAATAAAATAGAATGGATTGTACGAATGATTTAGAGTGGATCGTACGAATGAATTAGAATGGATCGTACGAATGATTTAGAATGGATACATTCGTGCGAATGAATTAGAATGGATCATACGAATGAGTAAGAATGGATCGTACGAATGAAATAGAATGGATTGTACGAATGAATTAGTATGGATTCGTACGAATGAATTAGAATGGATACATTCATGTGAATGAATTAGAATGGATCGTATGAATGAATTAGAATAGATCGTACGAATGAATTAGAATGGATCGTGCGAATGAATTATAATGGATCGTACGAATGAATTAGAATGGATCGTACGAATGAACTAGAATGGATACATTCGTGCGAATGAATTAGAATGGATCGTACGAATGAATTAGAATGGATCGTACGAATGAATTAGAATGGATCTTACGAATGAATTAGAATGGATCGTACGAATGAATTAGAATGGATCGTACGAATGAATTAGAATGGACAAATTCATGCGAATGAATTAGAATAGATCGGACGAATGAATTAGAATGGATCGTACGAATGAATTAGAATGGATCGTACGAATGAATTAGAATGGATCGTATGAATAAACTAGAATGGATACATTCGTCCGAATGAATTAGAATGGATCGTACGAATGAGTAAGAATGGATCATACGAATGAGTAAGATCCATTCTAATTCATTCATACAATTTATTCTAATTCATTCGTACGATCCATTCTAATTCATTCACACGATCCATTCTAATACATTCATACGATCCATTCTAATTCATTTGCACGTGTGAATGAATTAGAATGGATCGTATGAATGGATTAGAATGGATACATTCGTGCGAATGAATTAGAATGGATCGTTTGAATGAATTAGAATGGATCGTACGAATGTATTAGAATGGATCGTGCGAATGAATTAGAGTGGATCGTACGAATGAATTAGAATGGATCGTACGAATGAACTAGAATGGATACATTCGTGCGAATGAATTAGAATGGATCGTACGAATGAATTAGAATGGATCGTACGAATGAATTAGAATGGATCGTACGAATGAATTAGAATGGATACATTCATGCGAATGAATTAGAATGGATTGGATGAATGAATTAAAATAGATCGTACGAATGAATTAGAATGGATCGTACGAATGAATTAGAATGGATCGTACGAATAAATTAAAATGGATACATTCGTCCGAATGAATTAGAATGGATCATACGAATGAGTAAGAATGGATTGTACGAATGAAATAGAATAGATTGTACGAATGAATTAGAATGGATCGTACGAATGAATTAGAATGGATCGTACGAATGAATTAGAATGGATACATTCGTGCGAATGAATTAGAATGGATCGGACGAATGAAATAGAATGGATCGTACGAATGAATTAGAATGGATCGTACGGAATGAATTAGAATGGATTGTATGAATGAATTAGAATGGATACATTCGTGCGAATGAATTAGAATGGATCATACGAATGAGTAAGAATGGATCGTACGAATGAAATGGAATGGATTGTGCGAATGAATTAGAATGGATCGTACGAATGAATTAGAATGGATCTTGTGAAAGAATTAGAATGCATTGTATGAATGAATTAGAATGGATCGTATGAATGAATTAGAATGGATCGCGTGAATGAATTCGAATGGATCGCATGATCCATTCAAATAGAATGGATCGTATGAATGAATTAGAATAGATCAGGCGAATGAATTAGAATGGATCGTATGAATGAATTATAATGGATCGTATGAATGAATTAGAATGGATCGTGCGAATGAATTAGAATGGATCGTACGAATGAATTAGAATGGATCGTACGAATGAATTAGAATGGATCATACGAATGAATTAGAATAGATCATACGAATAAGTAAGAATGGATCGTACGAATGAAATAGAATGGATTGTACGAATGAATTAGAATGGATACATTCGTGCGAATGAATTAGAATGGATCGTACGAATGAATTAGAATGGATCGTACGAATGAATTAGAATGCATCGTTCGAAAGAATTAGAATGGATATATTCGTGCGAATGAATTAGAATGGATCGTACGAATGAATTAGACTGGATCGTACGAATGAATTTGAATGGATACATTTGTGCGAATGAATCTAAATGGATTGTATGAATGAATTACAATGGATCGTACGAATGAATTAGAATGGATCGTACGAATGAATCAGAATAGCTCATACGAATGAATTAGAATGAATCATATGAATGAATTAGAATGGTTATATTCATGCGAATGAATTAGAATAGATCGTACGAATGAATTAGAATGGATCATACGAATAAATTAGAATGGATCGTGGGAATGAATTAGAATGGATCGTACGAATGAATTAGAATGGATACACCGAATGAGTTAGAATGGATCATACGAATGAATTAGAATGGATTGTACGAATGAACTAGAATGGATTGTGCGAATGAATTAGAATGGATCGTATGAATGAATAAGAATAGATCGTACGAATGAATTAGAATGGATCGTGCGAATGAATTAGCATGAATCGTACGAATGTATTAGAATAGATCGTACGAATGAATTAGAATGAATCGTACGATCTATTCTAATTCATTCGTACGATCCATTCTAATTCATTCGCACGAATGTATCCATTCTAGTTCATTCGTACGATCCATTCTAGTTCATTCGTACGATCCATTCTAATTCATTCGTACGATCCATTCTAATTCATTCGTATGATCCATTCTAATTAATTCGTATGATCCATTCTAATTCATTCGTACGATCCATTCTAATTCATTCATAGAATCCATTTAATTCATTCGCACGAATATATCCATTCTAATTAATTCGTACGATCCATTCTAATTCATTCGTATGATCCATTCTTATTCATTCACACGATCCAGTCTAATGGATTCGCACGATCCATTCTAATTCATTCGCACGAATGTATCCATTCTAATTCATTCGTACGATCCATTCTAATTCATTAATATGATCCATTCTAATTCATTCGCACGATCCATTCTAATTCATTCGTACGATCCATTCTAATTCATTCGTACGATCCATTCTAATTCATTCGCACGATCCATTCTAATTCATTTATACAATCTATTCTATTTCATTCGTACGATCCATTCTTACTCATTCGTATGATCCATTCTAATTCATTCGGACGAATGTATCCATTCTAATTTATTCGTACTATCCATTTTAATTCATTCGTACGATCCATTCTAATTCATTCGTACGATCCACTCTAATTCATTCATCCGATCCATTCAAATTCATTCGCACGAATGTATCCATTCTAATTCATTCGTACGGTCCATTCTAATTCATTCGCACAATCCATTCTATTTTATTCGTACGATCCATTCTTACTCATTCGTATGATCCATTATGGATACATTCGTGCGAATGAATTAGAATGGATCATACGAATGAGTAAGAATGGATTGTACGAATGAAATAGAATGGATTGTGCGAATGAATTAGAATGGATCGTACGAATGAATTAGAATGGATCGTGTGAAAGAATTTGAATGGATTGTATGAATGAATTAGAATAGATCGTATGAATGAATTAGAATGGATCGAACGAATGAATTAGAATGGATCATACGAATGAACTAGAATGGATACATTCGTGCGAATGAATTAGAATGGATCGTTCGAATGAATTAGCACGATCCATGCTAATTCATTCGTTCGATCAATTCTAATTCATTAGCACGATCCATTCTAATTCATTCGTACGATCCATTCTAATTCATTCGCACGATCCATTCTAATTCATTCGTACGATCCATTCTAATTCTTTCACACGATCCATTCTAATTCATTCGTACGATCCATTCTAATACATTCGTACGATCTATTCTAATTCATTCGTACGATCCATTCTATTTTCATTCGTACGATCCATTCTAATTCATTCGCTCGAATGTATCCATTCTAATCCATTCGTACGATCCATTCTAATCCATTCCTACGATCGATTCTAATTCATTCGCATGAATGTAACCATTCTAATTCATTCATTTGATCCATTCAAATTCATTCGTACGATCCATTCTAGTTCATTTGTCCGATGCATTCTAATTCATTCGCACGAATGTATCCATTCTAATCCATTCGTAAGATCCATTCTAATTCATTCGTACGATCCATTCTAATTCATTCGTACGATCCATTCTAATTCATTAATATGATCCATTCTAATTCATTCGTTCGATCCATTCTAATTCATATGCACAAAGGAATCCATTCTAATTCATACATACGATCCATTCTAATTCAGGATCGTACGAATAAATTAGAATGGATACATTCGTGCTAATGAATTAGAATTGATCGTACGAATGAATTAGAATGGATCGTGCGAATGAATTAGAATGGATCGTACGAATGAATTAGAATGGATCGTACGAATGAACTAGAATGGATACATTCGTGCGAATGAATTAGAATGGATTGTACCAATGAATTAGAATGGATCGTACCAATGAATTAGAATGGATCTTACGAATGAATTAGAATGGATCGTATGAATGAATTAGAATGGATCGTACGAATGAATTAGAATGGATACATTCGTGCGAATGAATTAGAATGGATCGGACGAATGAATTAGAATGGATCGTACGAATGAATTAGAATGGATCAAATGAATGAATTAGAATGGTTACATTCATGCGAATGAATTAGAATGGATCGTACGAATAGATTAGAATGGATCGTACGAATGGATTAGAATGGATACATTCGAGCGAATGAATTAGAATGGATCGTATGAATGAAATTAGAATGGATCGTACGAATGAATTAGAATAGATCGTACGAATGAATTAGAATAGATCGTACGAATGAATTAGAATGGATCGTACGAATAAATTAGAATGGATACATTCGTCCGAATGAATTAGAATGGATCATATGAATGAGTAAGAATGGATCATACGAATGAAATAAAATAGATTGTACGAATGAATCAGAATGGATCCTACGAATGAATTAGAATGGATCGTGTGAAAGAATTAGAATGGATTGTATGAATGAATTAGAATGGATCGTATGAATGAATTAGAATGGATCGTGCGAATGAATTCGAATGGATCGTACGAATTCATTCTAATTCATTCATACAATCCATTCTAATTCTTTCACACGATCCATTTTAATTCATTCGTACGTTCCATTCTAATTCATTTGCACGATCCATGCTAATTCATTCGTTCGATCAATTCTAATTCATTAGCACGATCCATTCTAATTCATTCGTGCGATCCATTCTAATTCCTTCGTACGATCCATTCTAATTCATTCGTACGATCTATTCTAATTCATTCGTACGATCCATTCTAATTCATTCGTACGATCCATTCTAATTCCTTCATACGATCCATTCTAATTCATTCGTACGATCCATTCTAATTCATTCGTGCAATCCATTCTATTTCATTCGTACGATCCATTCTTACTCATTCGTACGATCCATTCTAATTCATTCACACGAATGTATCCATTCGTACGAATGAATTAGAATAGCTTGTACGAATGAATTAGAATGGATCGTACGAATGAATTAGAATGGATCGTACGAAGGAATTAGAATGGATCGTACGAATGAATTAGAATGGATCGTACGAATGAATTAGAATAGATCGTACGAACGAATAAGAATGGATCGTACGAAGGAATTAGAATGGATCGTACGAATGAATTAGAATGGATATATTCATGCAAATGAATTAGAATGGATCATATGAATGTATTAGAATGGATCGTATGAGTGAATTAGAATGGATCGTACGAATGAATTAGAATGGATTGTATAAATGAATTAGAATGGATCGTATGAATGAATTAGAATGGATCATACGAATTAATTAGAATGGATCATACGAATGAATTAGAATGGATCGTACGAATGAATTAGAATGGATCGTACGAATGAATTAGAATGGATACATTCGTGTCGCATGAATGTAACCATTCTAATTCATTCATTTGATCCATTCTAATTCATTCGTACGATCCATTCTAATTCATTCGTCCGATCCAGTCTAATTCATTCGCACGAATTTATCCATTCTAATTCATTCGTACAATCCATTCTAATTCATTCGTACGATCCATTCTAATTCATTCGTACGATCCATTCTAATTCATTCGTACAATCCATTCTAATTCATTCGCACGAATGTATCCATTCTAGTTCATTCATACGATCCATTCTAATTCATTGGTACGATCCATTCTAATTCATTCGCACGATCCATTCTAATTCATTCGTACGCTCAATTCAAATTCATTCGCACGAATGTATCCTTTCTAATTCATTCGTACGATCCTGAATTAGAATGGATCATACGAATGAATTAGAATGGAAACCTTTGTGCATATGAATTAGAATGGATCGTACGAATGAATTAGAATGGATCATATTAATGAATTAGAATGGATCGTACGAATGAATTAGAATGGATACATTCGTGCGAATGAATTAGAATGGATCGTGCACGAATGTATCCATTCTAATTCATTCGTACGATCCATTCTAATTCATTAATATGATCCATTCAAATTCATTCGTACGATCCATTCAAATTCATATGCACAAAGCTATCCATTCTAATCCATTCGTAGGATCCATTCTAATCCATTCGTACGATCCATTCTAATTCATTCGTACGATCCATTCTAATTCATTCGCTCGAATGTATCCATTCTAATCCATTTGTACGATCCATTCTAATCCATTCGTACGATCCATTCTAATTCATTCGCATGAATGTAACCATTCTAATTCATTCATTTGATCCATTCTAATTCATTCATACGATCCATTCTAATTCATTCGTCCGATCCATTCTAATTCATTCGCACGAATGTATCCATTCTAATTCATTCGTACGATCCATTCTAATTCATTCGTACAATCCATTCTATTTCATTCGTACGATCCATTCTTACTCATTCGTATGATCCATTCTAATTCATTCGCACGAATGTATCCATTCTAATTCATTCATACAATTCATTCTAATTCATTCCATACGATCCATTCTAATTCATTCGTACGATCGTACGAATGAATTAGAATGGATCGTACGAATGAATTAGAATAGATTGTGCGAATGAATTAGAATGGATCGTACGAATAAATTAGAATGGATCGTACGAATGAATTAGAATGGATCATACGAATAAGTAAGAATGGATCGTACGAATGAATTAGAATGGATCGTACGAATGAATTAGAATGGATTGTACGAATAAATTAGAATGGATACATTCGTCCGAATGAATTAGAATGGATCATACGAATGAGTAAGAATGGATCGTACGAATGAAATAGAATAGATTGTACGAATGAATTAGAATGGATCCTTCGAATGAATTAGAATGGATCGTGTGAAAGAATTAGAATGGATTGTATGAATGAATTAGAATGGATCGTATGAATGAATTAGAATGGATCGTGCGAATGAATTCGAATGGATCGTACGAATTCATTCTAATTCATTCATACAATCCATTCTAATTCTTTGACACGATCCATTCTAATTCATTCGTACGTTCCATTCTAATTCATTAGCACGATCCATGCTAATTCATTCGTTCGATCAATTCTAATTCATTAGCACGATCCATTCTAATTCATTCGTACGATCCATTCTAATTCATTCGCACGATCCATTCTAATTCCTTCATAGGATCCATTCTAATTCATCCATACGATCTATTCTAATTCTTTCGCACGAATGTATCCATTCTAATTCATTCGCACGAATGTATCCATTCTAATTCATTCGTACGATCCATTCTAATTCATTCATACGATCCATTCGAATTCATTCGCACGATCCATTCTAATTCATTCATATGATCCATTCTAATTCATTCATACAATCCATTCTAATACTTTCACACGATCCATTCTAATTCATTCGTACGATCCATTCTAATTTATTCGAACAATCCATTCTATTTCATTCGTACGATCCATTCTTACTCATTCGTATGATCCATTCTAATTCATTCGTATGATCCATTCTAATTCATTCGTACGATCCATTCTAATTCATTCGTACGATCCATTCTAATTCATTCGCACGAATGTATCCATTCTAGTTCATTCGTATGATCCATTCTAATTCATTCGTACGATCCATTCTAATTCAGGATCGTACGAATGAATTAGAATGGATACATTCGTGTGAATGAATTAGAATTGATCGTACGAATGAATTAGAATGGACCGTGCGAATGAATTAGAATGGATCGTACGAATGAATTATAATGGATCGTACGAATGAACTAGAATGGATACATTCGTGCGAATGAATTAGAATGGATCGTACGAATGAATTAGAATGGATCGTACGAATGAATTAGAATGGATCTTACGAATGAATTAGAATAGATCGTACGAATGAATTAGAATGGATCGTGCTAATGAATTAGAATTGATCGAACGAATGAATTTGCATGGATCGTGCTAATGAATTAGAATGGAACGTACGAATGAATTAGAATGGATCGTGTGAAAGAATTAGAATGGATTGTATGAATGAATTAGAATGAATTCGTATGATCCATTCGAATTCATTCGCACGATCCATTCGAATTCATTCGCACGATCCATTCTAATTCATTCATACGATCCATTCTAATTCATTCGTACAATCTATTCTATTTCATTAGTACGATCCATTCTTACTCATTCGTATGATCCATTCTAATTCATTCGGACGAATGTATCCATTCTAATTTATTCGTACGATCCATTCTAATTCATTCGTACGATCCATTCTAATTCATTCGTACGATCTATTCTAATTCATTCGTACGATCCATTCTAATTTCATTCGTACGATCCATTCTAATTCATTCGCTCGATTGTATCCATTCTAATCCATTCGTACGATCCATTCTAATCCATTCGTACGATCCATTCGAATTCATTCGCATGAATGTAACCATTCTAATTCATTCATTTGATCCATTCTAATTCATTCGTACGATCCATTCTAATTCATTTGTCCGATCCATTCTAATTCATTCGTACGAATATATCCATTCTAATTCATTCGTACGATCCATTCTAATTCATTCGTACGATCCATTCTAATTCATTCGCACGAATGTATCCATTCTAGTTCATTCATACGATCCATTCTAATTCATTTGTACGATCCGTTCTAATTCATTCGCATGATCCATTCTAATTCATTCGTACGATCAATTCTAATTCATTCGCACGAATGTATCCATTCTAATTCATTCGTACGATCCTGAATTAGAATGGATCGTACGAATGAATTATAATGGATACCTTTGTGCATATGAATTAGAATGGATCGTACGAATGAATTAGAATGGATCATATTAATAAATTAGAATGGATCGTACGAATGAATTAGAATGGATCGTACGAATGAATTAGAATGGATCTTACGAATGGATTAGAATGGATACATTCGTGCGAATGAATTAGAATGGATCGAACGAATGAATTAGAATGGATAGTACGAATGAATTAGAATGGATCAAATGAATGAATTAGAATGGTTACATTCATGCGAATGAATTAGAATGGATCGTACGAATGGATTAGAATGGATCGTACGAATGGATTAGAATGGATACATTCGAGCGAATGAATTAGAATGGATCGTACGAATGAAATTAGAATGGATCGTACGAATGAATTAGAATGGATCGTACGAATGAATTAGAATGGATCGTGCTAATGAATTAGAATTGATCGAACGAATGAATTAGCATGGATCGTGCATTCGTACGATCCATTCTAATTCATTCGTAAGATCGATTCTAATTCATTCGTACGATCCATTCTAATTCATTCGTACGATCCAGTCTAATTCATTCGCACGAATGTATCCATTCTAGTTCATTCGTACGATCCATTCTAATTCATTCGTACGATCCATTCTAATTCATTCATACGATCTATTCTAATTCATTCATACAATCCATTCTAATTCTTTCACACGATCCATTCTAATTCATTCGTACGATCCATTCTAATTCATTCGCACAATCCATTCTATTTCATTCGTACGATCCATTCTTACTCATTCGTATGATCAATTCTAATTCATTCGCATAAATGTATCCATAATGGATCATACGAATGAGTAAGAATGGATCGTACGAATGAAATAGAATGGATTGTGCGAATGAATTAGAATGGACCGTACGAATGAATTAGAATGGATACATTCGTGCGAATAAATTAGAATGGATCGGACGAATGAATTAGAATGGATCGTACAAATGAATTAGAATGGATCGTACGAATGAATTAGAATGGATTGTACGAATAAATTAGAATGGATACATTCGTCCGAATGAATTAGAATGGATCATACGAATGAGTAAGAATGGATCGTACGAATGAAATAGAATAGATTGTACGAATGAATTAGAATGGATCGTGCGAATGAATTAGAATGGATCGTACGAATGAATTAGAATGGATCGTACGAATGAATTAGAATGGATCATATTAATGAATTAGAATGGATCGTACGAATGAATTAGAATGGATACATTCGTGCGAATGAATTAGAGTGGATCGTGTGAATCCATTAGACTGGATCGTGCGAATGAGTAAGAATGGATCATACGAATGAATTAGAATGGATCGTACGAATTAATTAGAATGGATACATTCGTGCGAATGAATTAGAATGGATTGTATGAATGAATTAGAATGGATCGTACGAATGAATTAGAAAGGATCATACGAATTTATTAGAATGGATCATACGAATGAATTAGAATGGATCGTACGAATGAATTAGAATGGATCGTACGAATGAACTAGAATGGATCGTACGAATGAACTAGAATGGATACATTTGTGCGAATAAATTAGAATGGATCGTACGAATGAATTAGAATGGATCATACGATTCATTCTAATTCATTCGTACGATCCATTCTAATACATTCGTACGATTCATGCTAATTCATTCGCACGATCCATTCTAATTCATTCGTACGATCCATTCTTATTCATTCATACGATCCATTCTAATCCATTCGCACAATCCATTCTAATTCATTTGTACAATCCATTCTAATTTATTCGTATGATCCATTCTAACTCATTCGGTGGATCCATTCTAATTCATTCGTACGATCCATTCTAATTCATTCCCACGATCCATTCTAATTTATTCGTACGATCCATTCTAATTCATTCGTACGATCTATTCTAATTCATTTGCACGAATGTAACCATTATAATTCATTCATACGATTCATTCTAATTCATTCGTATGAGCTATTCTAATTCATTCGTACGATCCATTCTAATTCATTCGTACGATCCATTGTAATTCATTCATACAATCTATTTAGATTCATTCGCACAAATGTATCCATTCAAATTCATTCGTACGATCCAGTCTAATTCATTCGTACGATCCATTCTAACTCATTCGCACGAATATATCCATTCTAATTCTTTTGTACGATGCATTCTAATTCATTCGTACGATCCATTCTAATTCATTCGTACGATCCATTCTAATTCATTCGTACGATCTATTCTAATTCATTCGCACGAATGTATCCATTCTAGTTCATTCGTACAATCCATTCTATTTCATTCGTACGATCCATTCTTACTCATTCGTATGATCCATTCTAATTCATTCGTATGATCCATTCTAATTCATTCGTACGATCCATTCTAATTCATTCTTACAATCCATTCTAATTCATTTGCACGATCCATTCTAATTCATTCATACGATCCATTCTAATTCATTCATACGATCCATTCTAATTCATTCCTACAATCCATTCTTATTGATTCGCCCGATCCATTCTAATTCATTCATACGATCCATTCTATTCGAATGGATCATGCGATCCATTCGAATTCATTCGCACAATCCATTCTAGTTCTAATTCATTCGCACATATGTATCCATTCTAGGTCATTCGTACGATCCATTCGAATCCATTCGCACAATCCATTCTAATTCATTCATACGATCCATTCTAATTCATTCATACAATCCATTCTAATTCTTTCGCACGAATGTATCCATTCTAATTCATTCGCACGAATGTATCCATTCTAATTCATTCGAACGATCCATTCTAATTCATTCTTACGATCCATTCTAATTCATTTGTAGGATCCATGCACGAATGTATCTATTCTAGTTCATTCGTACGATCCATTCTAATTCATTCGTACGATCCATTCTAATTCATTCGCACGATCCATTCTAATTCATTCGTACGATCGATTCTAATTCATTCGCACGAATGTATCCATTCTAATTCATTCGTACATACGATCCATTCTAATTCATTCGCACGAATGTATCCATTCTAATTCATTTGTATAATCCATTCTATTTCATTCGTACGATCCATTCTTACTCATTCGTATGATCCATTCTAATTCATTCGCACGAATGTATCCATTCTAATTCATTCATACGATCCATTCTAATTCATTCGCACAATCCATTCTATTTCATTCGTACGATCCATTCTCACTCATTCGTACGATCCATTCTAATTCCTTCGTACGATCCATTATATTTCATTCGTATGATCCATTCTAATTACTTCGTACGATCCAATCTAATTCCTTCGTATCCATTCTAATTCACTAAAACGATCCATTCTAATTTATTCGTACGATCCATTCTAATTCATTCGTACGATCCATTCTCACTCATTCGTACGATCCATTCTAATTCATTCATACGATCCATTCTAATTCATTCGTACGATCCATTCTAATTCATTCGTACGATACATTCTAATTCATTCGTAAGATCCATTCTAATTCATTCGTACGATCCATTCTAATTCATTAGTACGATCCATTCTAATTCATTCGCACGAATGTATCCATTCTAGTTCATTCGTACGATCCATTCTAATTCATTCGTACGATCCATTCTAATTCCTTCGTACGATCCATTCTAATTCATTCGTACGATGCATTCTAATTCATTCGTACGATCCATTCTAATTCATTCGTACGATCCATTCTAATTCCTTCGTATCCATTCTAATTCACTCATACGATCCATTCTAATTCATTCGTACGATCCATTCTAATTCATTCATACAATCCATTCTAATTCATTCGCACAAATGTATCCATTCTAATTCATTCGTACGATCAGTTCTAATTCATTCACAAAATCTATTCTAATTCATTCATACGATCCATTCTAATTTATTCACACGAATGTATCCATTCTAATTCATTCGTACGATCCATTCAAATTCATTCGTACGATCCATTCTAATTCATTCGTATGATCCATTCTAATTAATTCGTATGATCCATTCTAATTCATTCGTACGATCCATTCTAATTCATTCATACAATCCATTCTAATTCATTCGCACGAATGTATCCATTCTAATTAATTCGTACGATCCATTCTAATTCATTCGTATAATCTATTCTTTTTCATTCGCACGATCCGGTCTAATTGATTCGCACGATCCATTCTAATTCATTCGCACGAATGTATCCAATCTAATTCATTCGTACGATCCATTCTAATTCATTAATATGATCCATTCTAATTCATTCGTACGATCCATTCTAATTCATATGCACAAAGGTATCCATTCTAATCCATTCGTAGGATCCATTCTAATCCATTCGAACGATCCATTCTAATTCATTCGTATGATCTATTCTAATTCATTCGCTCGAATGTATCCATTCTAATCCATTCGTACGATCCATTCTAATCCATTCGTACGATCCATTCTAATTCATTCTCATGAATGTAACCATTCTAATTAATTCATTTGATCCATTCTAATTCATTCGTACGATCCATTCTAATTCATTCGTCCGATCCATTCTAATTCATTCGCACGAATGTATCCATTCTAATTTATTCGTACGGTCCATTCTAATTCATTCGCACAATACATTCTATTTCATTCGTACGATCCATTCTTACTCATTCGTATGATCCATTATGGATATTTTCGTGCGAATGAATTAGAATGGATCATACGAATGAGTAAGAATGGATCGTACGAATGAAATAGAATGGATTGTGCGAATGAATTAGAATGGATCGTACGAATAAATTAGAATGGATCGTGCGAAAGAATTAGAATGGATTGTATGAATGAATTAGAATAGATCGTATGAATGAATTAGAATGGATCGTATGAATGAATTAGAATGGATCGTATGAATGAATTAGAATGGATCGTACGAATGAATTAGAATGGATCTTACGAATGAATTAGAATGGATCGTACGAATAAATTAGAATGGATACATTTGTTCGAATGAATTAGAATGGATCATACGAATAAGTAAGAATGGATTGTACGAATGAATTAGAATGGATCCTACGAATGAATTAGAATAGATCGTGTGAAAGAATTAGAATGGATTGTATGAATGAATTAGAATGAATTCGTACGATCCATTCAAATTCATTCGCACGATCCATTCTAATTCTTTCATACGATCCATTCTAATTCATTCATACGATCCATTCTAATTCTTTCACATGATCCATTCTAATTCATTCGTAGGATCCATTCTAATTCATTCGTACAACTATTCTAATACATTCGTACGATCCATTCTTACTCATTCGTATGATCCATTCTAATTCATTCGGACGAATGTATCCATTCTAATTTATTCGTACGATCCATTCTAACTTATTCGTACGATCCATTCTAATTCATTCGTACGATCCATTCTAATTCATTCGTCCGATCCATTCTAATTCTTTCGCACGAATGTATCCATTCTAATTCATTCGTACGATCCATTCTAATTCATTCGTACGATCCATTCTAATTCATTCGTAAGATCCATTCTAATTCATTCGTACGATCCATTCTAATTCATTCGTACGATCCATTCTAATTCATTCGCACGAATGTATCCATTCTAGTTCATTCGTATGATCCATTCTAATTTTTTCGTACGATCCATTCTAATTCCTTCGTACGAACCATTCTAATTCATTCGTACGATCTATTCTAATTCATTCGTACGATCCATTCTAATTCATTCGTACGATCCATTCTAATTCATTCGTACGATCCATTCTAATTCCTTCGTATCCATTCTAATTCACTCATACGATCCATTCTAATTCATTCGTACGATCCATTCTAATTCATTCATATAATCCATTCTAATTCATTCGCACGAATGTATTCATTCTAATTCATTCGTACGATCAGTTCTAATTCATTCAAAAAATCTATTCTAATTCATTCATACGATCCATTCTAATTCATTCACACGAATGTATCCATTCTAATTCATTCATACGATCCATTCTAATTCATTCATACGATCCATTCTAATTCACTGATACGATCCATTCTAATACATTCATACGATCCATTCTAATTCATTTGCACGAATATATCCATTCTAATTCATTCGTATGATCCATTCTAATTCCTTCATACGATCCATTCTAATTCATTCGTACGATCTATTCTAATTCATTCGTACGATCCATTCTAATTCATTCGTACGATCCATTCTAATTCCTTCGTACGATCCATTCTAATTCATTCGTACGATCCATTCTAATTCATTCATACAATCCATTCTAATTCTTTCACACGATCCATTCTAATTCATTCGTACGATCCATTCTAATTCATTCGTGCAATCCATTCTATTTCATTCGTACGATCCATTCTTACTCATTCGTACGATCCATTCTAATTCATTCACACGAATGTATCCATTCGTACGAATGAATTAGAATAGATTGTACGAAGGAATTAGAATGGATCGTACGAATGATTTAGAATGGATCGTACGAAGGAATTAGAATGGATCGTACGAATGAATTAGAATAGATCGTACAAATGAATTAGAATGGTTCGTACGAAGGAATTAGAATGGATCGTACGAATGAATTAGAATGGATATATTCGTGCAAATGAATTAGAATGGATCGTATGAATGTATTAGAATGGATCGTATGAGTGAATTAGAATGGATCGTACGAATGAATTACAATGGATCGTATGAATAAATTAGAATGGGTACATTCGTGCGAATGAATTAGAATTGATCGTACGAATGAATTAGAATGGATCGTGCGAATGAATTAGAATGGATCGTACAAATGAATTAGAATGGATCGTACGAATGAACCAGAATGGATACATTCGTGCGAAAGAATTAGAATGGATCGTACGAATGAATTAGAATGGATCATACGAATGAATTAGAATGGTTCTTACGAATGAATTAGAATGGATCGTACGAATGAATTAGAATGGATCGTACGAATGAATTAGAATGGATACATTCGTGCGAATGAATTAGAACGGATCGGACGAATGACTTAGAATCGATCGTAAGAATTAATTAGAATGGATCAAATGAATGAATTAGAATGGATCAAATGAATGAATTAGAATGGATCGTACGAATGGATTAGAATGGATCCTACGAATGGATTAGAATGGATACCTTTGTGCATATGAATTAGAATGGATCGTACGAATGAATTAGAATGGATCATATTAATGAATTCGAATGGATCGTACGAATGAATTAGAATAGATACATTCGTGCGAATGAATTAGAATGGATCGTGCGAATCAATTAGACTGGATCGTGCGAATGAATAAGAATAGATCATACGAATGAATTAGAATGGATCGTACGAATTAATTAGAATGGATACATTCGTGCGAATGAATTAGAATGGATTGTATGAATGAATTAGAATGGATCGTACGAATGAATTAGAATGGATCATACGAATTAATTAGAATAGATCATACGAATGAATTAGAATGGATCGTACGAATGAATTCGAATGGATACATTCATGCGAGTGAATTAGAATGGATTGTGCGAATGAATAAGAACAGATCGTGCGAATGAATTAGAATGGATCGTACGAATGAATTAGAATGGATCATGCGAATGAATTAGAATGGATCGTACGAATGAATTAGAATGGATCGTATGAATGAATTAGAATGGATCGTACGAATGAATTAGATTAGATCATGCGAATGAATTAGAATGGATCGTACGAATGAATTAGAATGGATCATACGAATGAACTAGAATCGATACATTCGTGCGAATGAATTAGAATGGATCGTACGAATGAATTAGAATGGATCGTACGAATGAATTAGAATGGATCTTACGAATGAATTAGAATGAATCGTACGAATGAATTAGAATGGATACATTCGTGCGAATGAATTAGAATGGATCGGACGAATGAATTAGAATGGATCGTACGAATGAATTAGAATGGATCATACGAATGAATTAGAATGGATCGTACGAATAAATTAGAATGGATACATTTGTCCGAATGAATTAGAATGGATCATACGAATGAGTAAGAATGGATCGTACGAATGAAATAGAATAGATTGTACGAATGAATTAGAATGGATCCTACAAAAGAATTAGAATGGATCGTGTGAATGAATTAGAATGGATCGTATGAATGAATTAGAATGGATCGTATGAATGAATTAGAATGGATCGTGCGAATGAATTCGAATGGATCATATGAATTCATTCTAATTCATTCATACAATCCATTCTAATTCTTTCACACGATCTATTCTAATTCATTTGTAGGATCCATTTTAATTCATTCGTACAATCTATTCTATTTCATTCGTACGATCCATTCTTACTCATTCGTATGATCCATTCTAATTCATTCGTACAATCTATTCTATTTCATTCGTACGATCCATTCTTACTCATTCGTATGATCCATTCTAATTCATTCGGACGAATGTATCCATTCTAATTTATTCGTACGATCCATTCTAATTCATTCGTACGATCCATTCTAATTCTTTCATACGATCCATTCTAATTCATTCATACAATCCATTCTAATTCTTTCACACGATCCATTCTAATTCATTCGTAGGATCCATTCAAATTCATTCGTACAATCTATTCTATTTCATTCGTACGATCCATTCTTACTCATTCGTATGATCCATTCTAATTCATTCGGACGAATGTATCCATTCTAATTTATTCATACGATCCATTCTAATTCATTCGTACGATCCATTCTAATTCATTCGTACGATCCATTCTAATTCATTCGTCCGATCCATTCTAATTCATTCACACGAATGTATCCATTCTAATTCATTCGTACGATCCATTCTAATTCATTCGTAAGATCCATTCTAATTCATTCGTACGATCCATTCTAGTTCATTCGTACGATCCATTCTAATTCATTCGCACGAATGTATCCATTCTAGTTCATTTGTATGATCCATTCTAATTCATTCGTACGATCCATTCTAATTCATTCGCACGATCCATTCTAATTCATTCGCACGATCCATTCTAATTCATTCATACGATCCATTCTAATTCATTCGTACGATCCATTCTAATTCATTCACACAAATGTATCCATTCTAATTCATTCGTACAATCCATTCTAATTCATTCGCACGATCCATTCGAATTCATTCGTACGATCCATTCTAATTCTTTCACACGATCCATTCTAATTCATTTGTACGATCCATTCTAATTCATTCGCACGATCCATTCTAATTCATTCGTACGATCCATTCTAATTCATTCATACGATCCATTCTAATTCATTCGTATGATCCATTCTAATTCATTCGCACAAATGTATCCATTCTAATTCATTCGTACGGATCCATTCTAATTCATTCGCACGATCCATTCTAATTCATTCGTACGATCCATTCTAATTCATTCGCACGATCTGTTCTTATTCATTCGCACAATCCATTCTAATTCATTTGCACGAATGTATCCATTCTAATTCATTCGTACGATCCATTCTAATTCATTCGTACGATCCATTCTAATTCATTCGTATGATCCATTCTAATTAATTCGTATGATCCATTCTAATTCATTCGTACGATCCATTCTAATTCATTCATACAATCCATTCTAATTCATTCGTACGATCCATTCTAATTCACTCATACGATCCATTCTAATACATTCATACGATCCATTCTAATTCATTTGCACGAATATATCCATTCTAATTCATTCGTACGATCCATTTTAATTCATTCGCACAATCCATTCTAATTCATTCGCACGAATGTATCCATTCTAATTCATTCGTACGATCGATTCTAATTCATTCGTATGATCCATTCTAATTAATTCGTATGATCCATTCTAATTCATTCGTACGATCCATTCTAATTCATTCATACAATCCATTCTAATTCATTCGTACGATCCATTCTAATTCACTCATACGATCTATTCTAATACATTCATACGATCCATTCTAATTCATTTGCACGAATATATCCATTCTAATTCATTCGTATGATCCATTCTAATTCCTTCGTACGATCCATTCTAATTCATTCGTACGATCTATTCTAATTCATTTGCACGATCCATTCTATTTCATTCGTACGATCCATTCTAATTCTTTCACACGATCCATTCTAATTCATTCGTACGATCCATTCTAACGTACGAATGAATTAGAATGGATCGTACGAATGAATTAGAATGGATCGTGCGAATGAATTAGAATGGATCATACGAATGAATTATAATGGATCGTACGAATGAACTAGAATGGATACATTCGTGCGAATGAATTAGAATGGATCGTACGAATGAATTAGAATGGATCGTACGAATGAATTAGAATGGATACATTCGTGCGAATGAATTAGAATGGATCGGACGAATGAATTAGAATGGATCGTATGAATGAATTAGAACGGATCGTACGAATGAATTAGAATGGATCGTACGAATAAATTAGAATGGATACATTCGTCCGAATGAATTAGAATGGATCATACAAATGAGTAAGAATGGATCGTACGAATGAAATAGAATAGATTGTACGAATGAATTAGAATGGATTCGTACGAATGAATTAGAATGGATACATTCGTGCGAATGAATTAGAATGGATCGTACCAATGAGTAAGAATGGATCGTACGAATGAAATAGAGTGGATTGTGCAAATGAATTATGGATCGTACGAATGAATTAGAATGGATCGTGTGAAAGAATTAGAATGGATTGTATGAATAAATTAGAATAGATCGTATGAATGAATAAGAACAGATCGTGCGAATGAATTAGAATGGATCGTACGAATGAATTAGAATGAATCGTGCGAATGAATTAGAATGGATCGTACGAATGAATTAGAATGGATACATTTGTGCGAATGAATTAGAATGGATCGTACGAATGAATTAGAATGGATCGTATGAATGAATTAGAATGGATCGTGCGAATGAATTAGAATGGATCGTACGAATGAATTAGAATGGATCGTACGAATGAACTAGAATGGATACATTCGTGCGAATGAATTAGAATGGATCGTACGAATGAATTAGAATGGATCGTACGAATGAATTAGAATGGATCTTACGAGTGAATTAGAATGGATCGTACGAATGAATTAGAATGGGTCGTAAGAATGAATTAGAATGGATACATTCGTGCGAATGAATTAGAATGGATCGGACGAATGAATTAGAATGGATCGTACGAATGAATTAGAATGGATCTTACGAATGAATTAGAATGGATCGTGCTAATGAATTAGAATTGATCGTACGAATGAAATAGAATGGATTGTACGAATGATTTAGAATGGATCGTACGAATGAATTAGAATGGATCGTACGAATGATTTAGAATGGATACATTCGTGCGAATGAATTAGAATGGATCATACGAATGAGTAAGAATGGATCGTACGAATGAAATAGAATGGATCATATTAATGAATTAGAATGGATCGTACGAATGAATTAGAATGGATACATTCGTGCGAATGAATTAGAATGGATCGTGCACGAATGCATCCATTCTAATTCATTCGTACGATCCATTCTAATTCATTAATATGATCCATTCTAATTCATTCGTACGATCGATTCTAATTGATATGCACAAAGGTATCCATTCTAATCCATTCGTAGGATCCATTCTAATCCATTCGTACGATCCATTCTAATTCATTCGTACGATCCATTCTAATTCATTCGCTCGAATGTATCCATTCTAATCCATTCGTATGATCCATTCTAATCCATTCGTACGATTCATTCTAATTCATTCGCATGAATGTAACCATTCTAATTCATTCATTTGATCCATTCTAATTCATTCATCCGATCCATTCTAATTCATTCGTCCGATCCATTCTAATTCATTCGCACGAATGTATCCATTCTAATTCATTCGTACGATCCATTCTAATTCATTCGTAAGATCCATTCTAATTCATTCGTACAATCCATTCTAATTCATTCGTACGATCCATTCTAATTCATTCGTACGATCCATTCTAATTCTTTCATACGATCCATTCTAATTCATTCATACAATCCATTCTAATTCATTCATACGATCCATTCTAATTCATTCGCACGAATGTATCCATTCTAATTCATTCGTACGATCCATTCTAATTCATTCGTACGATCTATTCTAATTCATTCATACAATCCATTCTAATTCATTCGTACGATCCATTCTAATTCACTCATACGATCCATTCTAATACATTCAAACGATCCATTCTAATTCATTTGCACGAATATATCTATTCTAATTCATTCGTACGATCCATTCTAATTCCTTCGTACGATCCATTCTAATTCATTCGTACGATCTATTCTAATTCATTCGTACGATCCATTCTAATTCATTCGTACGATCCATTCTAATTCCTTCGTACGATCCATTCTAATTCATTCGTACGATCCATTCTAATTCATTCGTACAATCTATTCTAATTCATTCGTACGAATGGATAGATTCGTGTGAATGAATTAGAATAGATCGTACGAATGAGTAAGAATGGATCGTACGAATGAAATAGAATGGATTGCACGAATGATTTAGAATGGATCGTACGAATGAATTAGAATGGATCGTGTGAAAGAATAAGAATGGATTGTATGAATGAATTAGAATGGATCGTACGAAGGAATTAGAATGGATCGTACGAATGAATTAGAATGGATCATACGAATGAATTAGAATAGATCGTATGAATGAATTAGAATGGATCGTACGAATGAATTAGAATGGATCGTGGGAAAGAATTAGAATGGATCGTACGAATGAATTAGAATGGATCGTGCGAATGAATTAGAATGGATCGTACGAATGAATTAGAATGGATCGTGCTAATAAATTAGAATTGATCGAACGAATGAATTAGCATGGATCGTGCATTCGTACGATCCATTCTAATTCATTCGTATGATCCATTCTAATTCATTCGTACGATCCATTCTAATTCATTCATACGATCCATTCTAATTCATTCGCACGAATGTATCCAATCTAGTTCATTCGTACGATCCATTCTAATTCATTCGTACGATCCATTCTAATTCATTCATACGATCTATTCTAATTCATTCATACAATCCATTCTAATTCTTTCACACGATCCATTCCAATTCATTCGCACAATCCATTCTATTTCATTCGTACGATCCATTCTTACTCAGTCGTATGATCCATTCTAATTCATTCGCACGAATGTATCCATAATGTATCATACGAATGAGTAAGAATGGATCGTACGAATGAAATAGAATGGATTGTACGAATGAATTAGAATGGACCGTACGAATGAATTAGAATGGATACATTCGTGCAAATAAATTAGAATGGATCGGACGAATGAATTAGAATGGATCGTACGAATGAATTAGAATGGATCGTACGAATGAATTAGAATGGATCGTACGAATAAATTAGAATGGATACATTCGTCCGAATGAATTAGAATGGATCATACGAATGAGTAAGAATGGATCGTATGAATAAATTAGAATTGATCGTGCGAATGAATTAGAATGGATCGTACAAATGAATTAGAATGGATCGTACGAACGAACTAGAATGGATACATTCGTGCGAATGAATTAGAATGGATAGTCCGAATGAATTAGAATGGATCGTACGAATGAATTAGAATGGATCGTACGAATGAAATAGAATAGATTGTACGAATGAATTAGAATGGATCCTACGAATGAATTAGAATGGATCGTGTGAAAGAATTAGAATGGATTGTATGAATGAATTAGAATGGATCGTATGAATGAATTAGAATGGATCGTGCGAATGAATTCTAATGGATCGTATGAATTCATTCTAATTCATTCATACAATCCATTCTAATTCTTTCACACGATCCATTCTAATTCATTCGTACGTTCCATTCTAATTCATTAGCACGATCCATGCTAATTCATTCGTTTGATCAATTCTAATTCATTAGCATTATCCATTCTAATTCATTCGTACGATCCATTCTAATTAATTCACACGATCCATTCTAATTCATTCATACAATCCATTCTAATTCTTTCACCCGATCCATTCTAATTCATTCGTAGGATCCATTCTAATTCATTCGTACAATCTATTCTATTTCATTCGTACGATCCATTCTTACTCATTCGTATGATCCATTCTAATTCATTCGGACGAATGTATCCATTCTAATTTATTTGTACGATCCATTCTAATTCATTCGTACGATCCATTCTAATTCATTCGTACGATCCATTCTAATTCATTCGTACGATCCATTCTAATTCATTCGTACGATCTATTCTAATTCATTCATACAATCCATTCTAATTCTTTCACACGATCCATTCTAATTCATTCGTACGATCCATTCTAATTCATTCGCACAATCCATTCTATTTCATTCGTACGATCCATTCTTACTCATTCGTATGATCCATTCTAATTCATTCGCACGAATCTATCCATAATGGATCATACGAATGAGTAAAAATGGATCGTACGAATGAAATAGAATAGATTGTGCGAATGAATTAGAATGGACCGTACGAATGAATTAGAATGGATACATTCGTGCGAATGAATTAGAATGGATCGGACGAATGAATTAGAATGGATCGTACGAATGAATTAGAATGGATCGTACGAATGAATTAGAATGGATACATTCGTCCGAATGAATTAGAATTGATCATACGAATGAGTAAGAATGGATCGTACGAATGAAATAGAATAGATTGTACGAATGAATTAGAATGGATCCTACGAATGAATTAGAATGGATCGTGTGAAAGAATTAGAATGGATTGTATTGATGAATTAGAATGGATCGTGCGAATGAATTAGAATGGATCGTACGAATGAATTAGAATGGATCAAATGAATGAATTAGAATGGTTACATTCATGCGAATGAATTAGAATGGATCGTACGAATGGATTAGAATGGATCGTACGAATGGATTAGAATGGATACATTCGTGCGAATGAATTAGAATGGATCATACGAATGAGTAAGAATGGATCGTACGAATGAAATAGAATGGATTGTACGAATGAATTAGAATGGATCGTGCGAATGAATTTGAATGGATCGTACGAATGAATTAGAATGGATCGTGCTAATGAATTAGAATTGATCGTACGAATGAAATAGACTGGATTGTACGAATGATTTAGAATGGATCGTGCGAATGAATTAGAATGGATCGTGTGAAAGAATTAGAATGGATTGTATGAATGAATTAGAATGGATCGTATGAATGAATTAGAATGGATCGTACGAAGGAATTAGAATGGATCGTACAAATGAATTAGAATGGATCGTACGAATGAATTAGAATAGATCATACGAATGAATTAGAATGGATCGTACAAAGGAATTAGAATGGATCGTACGAATGAATTAGTATGGATCAAATGAATGAATTAGAATGGTTACATTCATGCGAAAGGATTAGAATGGATCGTACGAATGGATTAGAATGGATACATTCGTGCGAATGAATTAGAATGGATCATACGAATGAGTAAGAATGGATCGTACGAATGAAATAGAATGGATTGTACGAATGAATTAGAATGGATCGTGCGAATGAATTTGAATGGATCGTACGAATGAATTAGAATGGATCGTGCTAATGAATTAGAATTGATCGTATGAATGAAATAGACTGGATTGTACAAATGATTTAGAATGGATCGTGCGAATGAATTAGAATGGATCGTGTGAAAGAATTAGAATGGATTGTATGAATGAATTAGAATGGATCGTACGAATGAATTAGAATGGATCGTACGAAGGATTTAGAAAGGATCGTACGAATGAATTAGAATGGATCGTACGAATGAATTAGAATAGATCGTACGAATGAATTAGAATGGATCGTACGAAGGTATTAGAATGGATCGTACGAATGAATTAGAATGGATATATTCGTGCAAATGAATTAGAATGGATCGTATGAATGTATTAGAATGGATCGTATGAGTGAATTAGAATGGATCGTACGAATAAATTAGAATGGATCGTATGATTGAATAAGAATGGATACATTCGTGTGAATGAATTAGAATAGATCGTATGAATGAATTAAAATAGATTTTTTGAATGAATTAGAACTGATCGTACGAATGAATTAGAATGCATACATTCGTGCGAATGAATTAGAATGGATTGTATGAATGAATTAGAATGGATCGTACGAATGAATTAGAATGGATACATTCGTGCGAATAAATTAGAATGGATCGTACGAATGAATTAGAATGGATCGTACGAATGAATTAGAATGGATACATTCGTGCGAATGAATTAGAACGGATCGGACGAATGAATTAGAATGGATCATACGAATGAATTAGAATGGATCAAATGAATGAATTAGAATGGATCGTACAAATGGATTAGAATGGATCGTACGAATGGATTAGAATGGATACATTCGAGCGAATGAATTAGAATGGATCGTACGAATGAATTAGAATGGATCGTACGAATGGATTAGATTGGATCCTACGAATGGATTAGAATGGATACCTTTGTGCATATGAATTAGAATGGATCGTACGAATGAATTAGAATAGATCATATTAATGAATTAGAATGGATCGTACGAATGAATTAGAATGGATACATTCGTGCGAATGAATTAGAATGGATTGTGCGAATCAATTAGACTGGATCGTGCGAACGAATAAGAATAGATCATACGAATAAATTAGAATGGATCGTACGAATTAATTAGAATGGATACATTCGTGCGAATGAATTAGAATGGATTGTATGAATGAATTAGAATAGATCGTACGAATGAATTAGAATGGATCATACGAATTAATTAGAATGGATCATACGAATGAATTAGAATGGATCGTACGAATGAATTAGAATGGATACATTCGTGCGAATGAATTAGAATGGATTGTGCGAATGAATAAGAATAGATCGTGCGAATGAATTAGAATGGATCGTACGAATGAATTAGAATGGATACATTTGTGCGAATGAATTAGAATGGATCATACGAATGAATTAGAATGGATCGTATGAATGAATTAGAATGGATCGTACGAATGAATTAGAATGGATCATGCGAATGAATTAGAATGGATCGTATGAATGAATTAGAATGGATCGTACGAATGAACTAGAATGGATACATTCGTGCGAATGAATTAGAATGGATCGTACGAATGAATTAGAATGGATCGTACGAATGAATTAGAATGGATCTTACGAATGAATTAGAATCGATCGTACGAATGAATTAGAATGGATACATTCGTGCGAATGAATTAGAATGGATCGGACGAATGAATTAGAATGGATCGTACGAATGAATTAGAATGGATCGTACGAATGAATTAGAATGGATCGTACGAATAAATTAGAATGGATACATTCGTCCGAATGAATTAGAATGGATCATATGAATGAGTAAGAATGGATCGTACGAATGAAATAGAATAGATTGTACGAATGAATTAGAATGGATCCTACGAATGAATTAGAATGGATCGTGTGAAAGAATTAGAATGGATTGTATGAATGAATTAGAATGGATCGTATGAATGAATTAGAATGGATCGTGCGAATGAATTCGAATGGATCGTACGAATTCATTCTAATTCATTCATACAATCCATTCTAATTCTTTCGCACGATCTATTCTAATTCATTCGTAAGATCCATTCTAATTCATTCGTACAATCTATTATATTTCATTCGTACGATCCATTCTTACTCATTCGTATGATCCATTCTAATTCATTCGTACAATCTATTCTATTTCATTCGTACGATCCATTCTTACTCATTCGTATGATCCATTCTAATTCATTCGTACGAATGTATCCATTCTAATTTATTCATACGATCCATTCTAATTCATTCGTACGATCCATTCTAATTCTTTCATACGATCCATTCTAATTCATTCATACAATCCATTCTAATTCTTTCACACGATCCATTCTAATTCATTCGTAGGATCCATTCTAATTCATTCGTACAATCTATTCTATTTCATTCGTACGATCCATTCTTACTCATTCGTATGATCCATTCTAATTCATTCGGACGAATGTATACATTCTAATTTATTCATACGATCCATTCTAATTCATTCGTACGATCCATTCTAATTCATTCGTACGATCCATTCTAATTCATTCGTCCGATCCATTCTAATTCATTCGCACGAATGTATCCATTCTAATTCATTCGTACGATCCATTCTAATTCATTCGCACGAATATATCCATTCTAGTTCATTCGTACGATCCATTCTAATTCATTCGTACGATCCATTCTAATTCATTCGCACGATCCATTCTAATTCATTCGTACGATCCATTCTAATTCATTCATACGATCCATTCTAATTCATTCGTACGATCCATTCTAATTCATTCGCACAAATGTATCCATTCTAATTCATTCGTACGATCCATTCTAATTCATTCGCACGATCCATTCTAATTCATTCATACGATCCATTCTAATTCTTTCACACGATCCATTCTAATTCATTCGTACGATCCATTCTAATTCATTCACACGATCCACTCTAATTCATTCGTACGATCCATTCTAATTCATTCATACGATCCATTCTAATTCATTCGTATGATCCATTCTAATTCATTCGCACAAATGTATCCATTCTAATTCATTCGTACGATCCATTCTAATTCATTCGCACGATCCATTCTAATTCATTCGTACGATCCATTCTAATTCATTCGCACAATCTGTTCTTATTCATTCGCACAATCAATTCTAATTCACTCGCACGAATGTATCCATTCTAATTCATTCGTACGATCCATTCTAATTCATTCGTACGATCCATTCTAATTCATTCGTATGATCCATTCTAATTAATTCGTATGATCCATTCTAATTCATTCGTACGATCCATTCTAATTCATTCATAAAATCCATTCTAATTCATTCGTACGATCCATTCTAATTCACTCATACGATCCATTCTAATACATTCATACGATCCCTTCTAATTCATTTGCATGAATATATCCATTCTAATTCATTCGTCCGATCCATTCTAATTCATTCGTACGATCCATTCTAATTCATTCGCACAATCCATTCTAATTCATTCGCACGAATGTATCCATTCTAATTCATTCGTACGATGCATTCTAATTCATTCGTACGATCCATTCTAATTCATTCTTACAATCCATTCTAATTCATTCGTACGATCCATTCTAATTCACTCATACGATCCATTCTAATACATTCATACGATCCATTCTAATTCATTTGCACGAATATATCCATTCTAATTCATTCGTCCGATCCATTCTAATTCCTTCTTACGATCCATTCTAATTCATTCGTACGATCTATTCTAATTCATTCGCACGATCCATTCTAATTTATTCGTACGATCCATTCTAATTCTTTCACATGATCCATTCTAATTCATTCGTACGATCCATTCTAACGTACGAATGAATTAGAATGAATCGTGTGAATGAATTAGAATGGATCGTACGAATGAATTAGAATGGATCGTACGAATGAACTAAAATGGATACATTCATGCGAATGAATTAGAATGGATCGTACGAATGAATTAGAATGGATCGTACGAATGAATTAGAATGGATCTTACGAAAGAATTAGAATGGATCGTACGAATGAATTAGAATGGATCGTACGAATGAATTAGAATGGATACATTCGTGCGAATGAATTAGAATGGATCGGACGAATGAATTAGAATGGATCGTACGAATGAATTAGAACGGATCGTACAAATGAATTAGAATGGATCGTACGAATAAATTAGAATGGATACATTCATCCGAATGAATTAGAATGGATCATACAAATGAGTAAGAATGGATCGTACGAATGAAATAGAATAGATTGTACGAATGAATTAGAATGGATTCATACGAATGAATTAGAATAGATACATTCGTGCGAATGAATTAGAATGGATCATACCAATGAGTCAGAATGGATCATACGAATGAAATAGAATGGATTGTGCGAATGAATTAGAATGGATCGTACGAATGAATTAGAATGGATCGTGTGAAAGAATTAGAATGGATTGTATGAATGAATTAGAATAGATCGTATGAATGAATAAGAACAGATCATGCGAATGAATTAGAATGGATCATACGAATGAATTAGAATGGATCGTGCGAATGAATTAGAATGGACCGTACGAATGAATTAGAATGAATACATTTGTGCGAATGAATTAGAATGGATCGTACGAATGATTTAGAATGGATCGTATGAATGAATTAGAATGGATCGTACGAATGAATTAGAATGGATCGTGCGAATGAATTAGAATGGATCGTACGAATAAATTAGAATGGATCGTACGAATGAATTAGAATGGATACATTCGTGGGAATGAATTAGAATGGATCGTACGAATGAATTAGAATGGATCGTACGAATGAATTAGAATGGATCTTACGAATGAATTAGAATGGATCGTACGAATGAATTAGAATGGGTCGTACGAATGAATTAGAATGGATACATTCGTGCGAATGAATTAGAATGGATCGGACGAATGAATTAGAATGAATCGTACGAATGAATTACAATGGATCGTACGAATGAATTAGAATGGATCGTGCTAATGAATTAGAATTGATCGTACGAATGAAATAGAATGGATTGTACGAATGATTTCGAATGGATCGTACGAATGAATTAGAATGGATCGTACGAATGATTTAGAATGGATACATTCGTACGAATGAATTAGAATGGATCATACGAATGAGTAAGAATGGATCGTACGAATGAAATAGAATGGATCATATTAATGAATTATAATGGATACATTCGTGCGAATGAATTAGAATGGATCGTGCACGAATGTATCCATTCTAATTCATTCGTACGATCCATTCTAATTCATTAATATGATCCATTCTAATTCATTCGTACGATCCATTCTAATTCATATGCACAAAGGTATCCATTCTAATACATTCGTAGGATCCATTCTAATCCATTCGTACGATCCATTCTAATTCATTCGTACGATCCATTCTAATTCATTCGCTCGAATGTATCCATTCTAATCCATTCGTACGATCCATTCTAATCCATTCGTACGATCCATCCTAATTCATTTGCATGAATGTAACCATTCTAATTCATTCATTTGATCCATTCTAATTCATTCGTATGATCCATTCTAATTCATTCGTCCGATCCATTCTAATTCATTCGCACGAATGTATCCATTCTAATTCATTCGTACGATCGATTCTAATTCATTCGTACGATCCATTCTAATTCATTCGTACGATCCATTCTAATTCATTCGTACGATCCATTCTAATTCATTCGTACGATCCATTCTAATTCTTTCATACGATCCATTCTAATTCATTCATACAATCCATTCTAATTCTTTCACACGATCCATTCTAATTCATTCGTAGGATCCATTCTAATTCATTCGTACAATCTATTCTATTTCATTCGTACAATCCATTCTTACTCATTCGTATGATCTATTCTAATTCATTCGGACGAATGTATCCATTCTAATTTATTCGTACGATCCATTCTAATTCATTCGTACGATCCATTCTAATTCATTCACACGATCCATTCTAATTTATTCGTACGATCCATTCTAATTCATTCATACGATCCATTTTAATTCATTCGTACGATCCATTCTAATTCATTCATACAATCCATTCTAATTCATTCGTACGATCCATTCTAATTCACTCATACGATCCATTCTAATACATTCATACGATCCATTCTAATTTATTTGCACGAATATATCCATTCTAATTCATTCGTACGATCCATTCTAATTCCTTCGTACGATCCAATCTAATTCATTCGTACGATCTATTCTAATTCATTTGTACGATCCATTCTAATTCATTCGTACGATCCATTCTAATTCCTTCGTACGATCCATTCTAATTCATTCATACGATCCATTCTAATTCATTCGTACAATCGATTCTAATTCATTCGTACGAATGGATACATTCGTACGAATGGATATATTCGTGTGAATGAATTAGAATGGATCGTACGAATGAGTAAGAATGGATCGTACAAATGAAATAGAATGGATTGCACGAATGATTTAGAATGGATCGTACGAATGAATTAGAATGGATCGTGTGAAAGAATTAGAATGGATTGTATGAATGAATTAGAATGGATCGTACGAAGGAATTAGAATGGATCGTACGAATGAATTAGAATGGATCGTACGAATGAATTAGAATAGATCGTACGAATGAATTAGAATGGATCGTACGAATGAATTAGAATGGATCGTGTGAAAGAATTAGAATGGATCGTACGAATGAATTAGAATGGTTCGTGCTAATGAATTAGAATGGATCGTACGAATAAACTAGAATGTATCGTGCTAATGAATTAGAATTGATCGAACGAATGAATTAGCATGGATCGTGCATTCGTACGATCCATTCTAATTCATTCGTATGATCCATTCTAATTCATTCGTACGATCCATTCTAATTCATTCGTACGATCCATTCTAATTCATTTGCACGAATGTATCCATTCTAGTTCATTCGTACGATCCATTCTAATTCATTCGTACGATCCATTCTAATTCATTCATACGATCTATTCTAATTCATTCATACAATCCATTCTAATTCTTTCACACGATCCATTCTAATTCATTCGCACAATCCATTCTATTTCATTCGTACGAATGGATTAGAATGGATACATTCGAGCGAATGAATTAGAATGGATCGTACGAATGAATTAGAATGGATCGTACGAAGGAATTAGAATGGATCGTACGAATGAATTAGAATGGATCGTACTAATGAATTAGAATAGATCATACGAATGAATTAGAGTGGATCGTACGAAGGAATTAGAATGGATCGTACGAATGAATTAGAATGTATCGTACGAATGAACTAGAATGGATACATTCGTGCGAATGAATTAGAATGGATCGTACGAATGAATTAGAATGGATCGTACGAATGAATTAGAATGGATCTTACGAATGAATTAGAATGGATCGTATGAATGAATTAGAATGGATACATTCGTGCGAATGAATTAGAATGGATCGGACGAATGAATTAGAATGGATCGTACGAATGAATTAGAATGGATCGTACGAATAAATTAGAATGGATACATTCGTCCGAATGAATTAGAATGGATCATACGAATGAGTAAGAATGGATTGTATGAATGTATTAGAATAGATTGTACGAATTAATTAGAATGGATTAGACGAATGAATTAGAATGGATCGTGTGAAATAATTAGAATGGATTGTATGAATGAATTAGAATGGATCGTATGAATGAATTAGAATGGATCGTGCGAATGAATTCGAATGGATCGTACGAATTCATTCTAATTCATTCATACAATCAATTCTAATTCTTTCACATGATCTATTCTAATTCATTCGTAGGATCCATTCTAATTCATTCGTACAATCTATTCTATTTCATTCGTACGATCCATTCTTACTCTTTCGTATGATCCATTCTAATTCATTCGGACGAATGTATCCATTCTAATTTATTCGTACGATCCATTCTAATTCATTCGTACGATCAATTCTAATTCCTTCGTACAATCCATTCTAATTCATTCGTACGATCCATTCTAATTCATTCATACGATCCATTCTATTTCATTCGTACGATCCATTCTAATTCATTCGCACAAATGTATCCATTCTAATTCATTCGTACGAAGGAATTAGAATGGATCGTACGAATGAATTAGAATGGATCGTACGAATGAATTAGAATGGATATATTCGTGCAAATGAATTAGAATGGATCGTATGAATGTATTAGAATGGATCGTCTGAGTGAATTAGAATGGATCGTACGAATGAATTAGAATGGATCGTATGAATAAATTAGAATGGTTACATTCGTGCGAATGAATTAGAATAGATCGTACGAATGATCCACCGAATGAGTTAGAATGGATCGAACGAATGATCCATTCTAATTCATTCATACAATCCATTCTAATTCATTTGCACGAATATATCCATTCTAATTCATTCGTACAATCCATTCTAATTCCTTCGTACGATCCATTCTAATTCCTTCGTACGATCCATTCTAATTCCTTCGTACGATCCATTCTATTTCATTCGTATGATCCATTCTAATTCCTTCGTACGATCCATTCTAATTCCTTCGTATCCATTCTAATTCACTCATACGATCCATTCTAATTCATTCATACGATCTATTCTAATTCATTCATACAATCCATTCTAATTCTTTCACGCGATCCATTCTAATTCATTCGTACGATCCATTCTAATTCATTCGCACAATCCATTCTATTTCATTCGTACGATCCATTCTTACTCATTGGTACGATCCATTCTAATTCATTCGCACGAATGTATCCATTCTAATTCATTCGTACGAATGAATTAGAATGGATCGTACGAATGAATTAGAATGGATCGTGCGAATGAATTAGAATGGATCGTATGAATGAATTAGAATGGATCGTACGAATGAACTAGAATGGATACATTCGTGCGAATGAATTAGAATGGATCGTACGAACGAATTAGAATGGATCGTACGAATGAATTAGAATGGATCTTACGAATGAATTAGAATGGATCGTACGAATAAATTAGAATGGATCGTATGAATGGTTTAGAATGGATACATTCGTGCGAATGAATTAGAATGGATCGGACGAATGAATTAGAATGGATCGTACGAATGAATTAGAATGGATCAAATGAATGAATTAGAATGGTTACATTCATGCGAATGAATTAGAATGGATCGTACGAATGGATTAGAATGGATACATTCGTGCTAATGAATTAGAATGGATCATACGAATGAGTAAGAATGGATCGTACGAATGAAATAGAATGGATTGTACAAATGAATTAGAATGGATCCTGCGAATGAATTTGAATGGATCGTACGAATGAATTAGAATGGATCGTGCTAATGAATTAGAATTGATCGTACGAATGAAATAGAATGGATTGTACGAATGATTTAGAATGGATCGTACGAATGAATTAGAATGGATCGTACGAATGATTTAGAATGGATATATTCGTGCGAATGAATTAGAATGGATCATACGAATGAGTAAGAATGGATCGTACGAATGAAATAGAATGGATTGTACGAATGAATTAGAATGGATTCGTATGAATGAATTAGAATGGATACATTCGTGCGAATGAATTAGAATGGATCGTACCAATGAGTAAGAATGGATCGTACGAATGAAATAGAATGGATTGTGTGAATGAATTGGAATGGATCGTAAGAATGAATTAGAATGGATCGTGTGAAAGAATTAGAATGGATTGTATGAATGAATTAGAATAGATCGTATGAATGAATTAGAATGGATCGTACGAATGAATTAGAATGGACCGTACGAATGAATTAGAATGGATCGTACGAATGAATTAGAATGGATACATTTGTGCGAATAAATTAGAATGGATACATTCGTGCGAAAGAATTAGAATAGATCGTATGAATGAATTAGAATGGATCCTATGAATGAATTAGAATGGATCATGCGAATGAATTAGAATGGATCGTACGAATGAATTAGAATTGATCGTGCTAATGAATTAGAATTGATCGAACGAATGAATTAGCATGGATCGTGCTAATGAATTAGAATGGAACGTACGAATGAATTAGAATGGATCGTGTGAAAGAATTAGAATGGATTGTATGAATGAATTAGAATGAATTCGTATGATACATTCGAATTCATTCGCACGATCCATTCTAATTCATTCATACGATCCATTCTAATTCATTCATACAATCCATTCTAATTCTTTCACACGATCCATTCTAATTCATTCGTAGGATCCATTCTAATTCATTCGTACAATCTAATCTATTTCATTCGTACGATCCATTCTTACTCATTCGTATGATCCATTCTAATTCATTCGGACGAATGTATCCATTCTAATTTATTCGTACGATCCATTCTAATTTATTCGTACGATCCATTCTAATTCATTTGTACGATCCATTCTAATTCATTCGTCCGATCCATTCTAATTCATTCGCACGAATGTATCCATTCTATTCATTCGTACGATCCATTCTAATTCATTCGTAAGATCCATTCTAATTCATTCGTACGATCCATTCTAATTCATTCGTATGATCCATTCTAATTCATTCGCACGAATGTATCCATTCTAGTTCATTCGTACGATCCATTCTAATTCATTCGTACGATCCATTCTAATTCATTCGCACGATCCATTCTAATTCATTCGTAAAATCCATTCTATTTCATTCGTACGATCCATTCTTACTCATTCGTATGATCCATTATGGATACATTCGTGCGAATGAATTAGAACGGATTATACGAATGAGTAAGAATGGATCGTACGAATGAAATAGAATGGATTGTGCGAATGAATTAGAATGGATCGTAGAATGGATCAGAATAGATCGTGTAAAAGAATTAGAATGGATCGTATGAATGAATTATAATGGATCGTGCGAATGAATTCGAATGGATCGTACGAATTCATTCTAATTCATTCATACAATCCATTCTAATTCTTTCACACGATCTTCTGATCCATTCTACGATCCATTGTAATTCATTCGCACAATCCATTCTATTTCATTCGTACGATCCATTCTTACTCATTCGTATGATCCATTCTAATTCATTCGCACGAATGTATCCATAATGGATTATACGAATGAGTAAGAATGGATCGTACGAATGAAATACGTACGAATGAATTAGAATGGATCGTACGAATGAACTAGAATGGATCGTACGAATGAAATAGAATAGATTGTACGAATGAATTAGAATGGATTCGTACGAATGAATTAGAATGGATACATTCGTGCGAATGAATTAGAATGGATACATTCGTGCGAAAGAATTAGAATAGATCGTATGAATGAATTAGAATGGATCCTATGAATGAATTAGAATGGATCGTGCGAATGAATTAGAATGGATCGTATGAATGAATTAGAATAGATCGTACGAATGAATTAGAATCGATCTTACGAAGGATTTAGAATGGATCGTACGAATGAATTAGAATGGATATATTCGTGCAAATGAATTAGAATGGATCGTGCGAATGAATTAGAATGGATCGTACGAATGAATTAGAATGGATCGTACGAATGAATTAGAATGGATCTTACGAATGAATTAGAATGGATCGTACGAATGAATAAGAATGGATCGTACGAATGAATTTGAATGGATACATTCGTGCGAATGAATTAGAATGGATCGGACGAATGAATTAGAATGGATCATACGAATGAATTAGAATGGATCAAATGAATGAATTAGAATGGTTACATTCATGCGAATGAATTAGAATGGATCGTACGAATGGATTAGAATGGATCGTACGAATGGATTAGAATGGATACATTCAAGCGAATGAATTAGAATGGATCGTACGAATGAATTAGAATGGATCGTACGAATGGATTAGAATGGATCCTACGAATGGATTAGAATGGATACCTTTGTGCATATGAATTAGAATGGATCGTACGAATGAATTAGAATGGATCATATTAATGAATTAGAATGGATACATTCGTTCGAATGAATTAGAATGGATCGTACGAATGAATTAGAATGGATCGTACGAATGAATTAGAATGGATCTTACGAATGAATTAGAATGGATCGTAGGAATGAATTAGAATAGCTTATACGAATGAATTAGAATGAATCGTATGAATGAATTAGAATGGTTACATTCGTGCAAATGAATTAGAATAGATCGTACGAATGAATTTGAATGGATCGTACGAATAAATTAGAATGGATCGTGGGAATAAATTAGAATGGATCGTACGAATGAATTAGAATGGATCCACCGAATGAGTTAGAATGGATCATACGAATGAATTAGAATGGATTGTACGAATGAATTAGAATGGATTGTGCGAATGAATTAGAATGGATCGTATGAATGAATAAGAATGGATAAAATAGAATGGATCGTATGAATGAATTAGAATAGATACATTCGTGTGAATGAATTAGAATGGATCGTATGAATGAATTAGAATAGATTTTGTGAATGAATTAGAACTGATCGTACGAATGAATTAGAATGGATACATTCGTGCGAATGAATTAGAATGGATTGTATGAATGAATTAGAATGGATCGTACGAATGAACTAGAATGGATACATTCGTGCGAATGAATTAGAATGGATCGTACGAATGAATTAGAATGGATCTTACGAATGAATTAGAATGGATCGTACGAATGAATTAGAATGGACACATTCATGCGAATGAATTAGAATGGATCGGACGAATGAATTAGAATGGATCGTACGAACGAATTAGAATGGATCGTACGAATGGATCGTATGAATAAATTAGAATGGATACATTCGTCCGAATGAATTAGAATGGATCATACGAATGAGTAAGAATGGATCGTACGAATGAAATAGAATAGATTGTACGAATGAATTAGAATGGATCCTACGAATGAATTAGAATGGATCGTGTGAAAGAATTAGAATGGATCGTACGAAGAAATTAGAATGGATCGTACGAATGAATTAGAATGGATCGTATGAGTGAATTAGAATGGATAGTGCGAATGAATTAGAATGGATCGTATGAATGAATTAGAATGGATCGTGTGAATGAATTCGAATGGATCGTACGAATGAGTAAGAATGGATCAAACGAATGAAATAGAATGGATCGTACGAATGAATTAGAATGGATCGTACGAATAAATTAGAATGGATACATTCGTCCGAATGAATTAGAATGGATCATACGAATGAGTAAGAATGGATCGTACGAATGAAATAGAATAGATTGTACGAATGAATTAGAATGGATCCTACGAATGAATTAGAATAGATCGTGTGAAAGAATTAGAATGGATTGTATGAATGAATTAGAATGGATTGTATGAATGAATTAGAATGGATCCTATGAATGAATTAGAATGGATCGTGCGAATGAATTAGAATGGATCGTACAAATGAATTAGAATGGATCGTGCTAATGAATTAGAATTGATCGAACGAATGAATTAGCATGGATCGTGCTAATGAATTAGAATGGAACGTACGAATGAATTAGAATGGATCGTGTGAAAGAATAAGAATGGATTGTATGAATGAATTAGAATGAATTTGTATGATCCATTCGAATTCATTCGCACGATCCATTCTAATTCATTCATACGATCCATTCTAATTCATTCATACAATCCATTCTAATTCTTTCACACGATCCATTCTAATTCATTCGTAGGATCCATTCTAATCCATTCGTACAATCTATTCTATTTCATTCGTACGATCTATTCTTACTCATTCGTATGATCCATTCTAATTTATTCGGACGAATGTATCCATTCTAATTTATTCGTACGATCCATTCTAATTCATTCGTACGATCCATTCTAATTCATTCGTCCGATCCATTCTAATTCATTCGCACGAATGTATATATTCTAATTAATTCGTACGATCCATTCTAATTCATTCGTACGATCCATTCTAATTCATTCGTAAGATCCATTCTAATTCATTCGTACGATCCATTCTAATTCATTCGTACGATCCATTCTAATTCATTCGCACGAATGTATCCATTCTAGTTCTTTCGTTCGATCCATTCTAATTCATTCATACAATCCATTCTAATTCATTAGAATGGATCGTGCGAATGAATTAGAATGGATCGTACGAATGAATAAGAATAGATTGTATGAATCAATTAGAATGAATTCGTACGATCCATTCGAATTCATTCGCACGATCCATTCTAATTCATTCATACGATCCTTTCTAGTTCATTCATACAATCCATTCTAATTCTTTCACACGATCCATTCTAATTCATTCGTAGGATCCATTCTAATTCATTCGTACAATCTATTCTATTTCATTCGTACGATCCATTCTGACTCATTGGTACGATCCATTCTAATTCATACCATTCTAATCCATTCGCTCGAATGTATCCATTCTAATCCATTCGTACGATCCATTCTAATTCATTCGCATGAATGTAACCATTCTAATTCATTCATACGATCCATTCTAATTCATTCGTACGATCCATTCTAATTCATTCGTACGATCCATTCTAATTCATTCGTACGATCCATTCTAATTCATTTGCACGAATGTATCCATTCTAATTCATTCATATGATCCATGCTAATTCATTCATACAATCCATTCTAATTCTTTCACACGATCCATTCTAATTCATTCGTACGATCCATTCTAATTCATTCATACAATCCATTCTAATTCATTCGCACGAATGTATCCATTTTAATTCATTCATACGATCCATTCTAATTCATTCGTACGATCCATTCGAATTCCTTCGTAAGATCCATTCTAATTCATTCGTACGATCCATTCTAATTCATTCGTACGATCCATTCTAATTCATTTGCACGAATGTATCCATTCTAGTTCATTCGTACGATCCATTCTAATTCATTCGTACGATCCATTCTAATCCATTCGTACGATCCATTCTAATCCATTCGTACGATCCATTCTAATTCATTCATACGATCCATTCTAATTCATTCATACAATCCATTCTAATTCTTTAACACGATCCATTCTAATTCATTCGTAGGATCCATTCTAATTCATTCATACAATCTATTCAATTTCATTCGTACGATCCATTCTTACTCATTTGTCTGATCCATTCTAATTCATTCGGACGAATGTATCCATTCTAATTTATTCGTACGATCCATTCTAATTCATTCGTACGATCCATTCTAATTCATTCGACGATCCATTCTTACTCATTCGTATGATCCATTCTACTTCATTCGGACGATCCATTCTAATTTATTCGTACGATCGATTCTAATTCATTCGCACAATCCATTCTAATTTATTCGTACGATCCATTCTAATTCATTCGTACGATCCATTCTAATTCATACGTACGATCCATTCTAATTCATTCGGACGAATGTATCTATTCTAATTTATTCGTACGATCCATTCTAATTCATTCATTTGATCCATTCTAATTCATTCGTACGATCCATTCTAATTCATTCGTCCGATCCATTCTAATTCATTCGTACGAATGTATCCATTCTAATTCATTCGTACGATCCATTCTAATTCATTCGTACGATCCATTCTAATTCATTCGTACGATCCATTCTAATTCATTCGCACAAATGTATCCATTCTAGTTCATTCGTACGATCCATTCTAATTCATTCGTACGATCCATTCTAATTCATTATCACGATCCATTCTAATTCATTCGTACGATCCATTCTAATTCATTCATACGATCCATTCTAATTCATTCGCACGAATGTATCCATTCTAATTCATTCATACGATCCATTCTACTTCATTCGTACTATCCGTTCTAATTCACTCATACGATCCATTCTAATTCATTCATACGATCCATTCTAATTCATTTGCACGAATATATCCATTCTAATTCATTCGTACGATCTATTCTAATTCCTTCGTACGATCCATTCTAATTCCTTCGTACGATCCATTCTATTTCATTCGTATGATCCATTCTAATTAATTCGTACGATCCATTCTAATTCATTCGTATGATCCATTCTAATTCATTCGTACGATCCATTCTTACTCATTCGTACGATCCATTCTAATTCATTCATACAATCCATTCTAATTCATTCCGTACGATCCATTGTAATTCATTCATACGATCTATTCTTTCATACAATCCATTCTAATTCTTTCGTGCGAATGAATTAGAATGGATACCATTGTGCATATGAATTAGAATGGATCGTACGAATGAATTAGAATGGATCATATTAATGAATTAGAATGAATCGTACGAATGAATTAGAATGGATACATTCGTGCGAATGAATTAAAATGGATCGTGCGAATCAATTAGACTGGATCGTGCGAATGAATAAGAATAGATCATACGAATGAATCAGAATGGATCGTACGAATTAATTAGAATGGGTACATTCGTGCGAATGAATTAGAATGGATTGTATGAATGAATTAGAATGGATCATACGAATGAATTAGAATGGATCATACGAATGAATTAGAATGGATCGTACGAATGAATTAGAATGGATCGTGCGAATGAATTAGAATGGATCGTGCGAATGAATTAGAATGGATCGTACGAATGAATTAGAATAGATACATTTGTGCGAATCAATTTGAATGGATCGTACGAATGAATTAGAATGGATCGTATGAATGAATTAGAATGGATCGTACGAATGAATTAGAATGGATCGTGCGAATGAATAAGAATGGATCGTGCGAATGAATTAGAATGGATCGTGCGAAAGAATTAGAATGGATCATACGAATGAATTAGAATGGATCGTGCGAATGAATTAGAATGGATCGTACGAATGAATTAGATTAGATACAATTGTGCGAATGAATTAGAATGGATCGTACGAATGAATTAGAATGGATCGTATGAATGAATTAGAATGGATCGTACGAATGAATTAGAATGGATCGTGCGAATGAATTAGAATGGATCGTACGAATGAATTAGAATGGATCGTACGAATGAACTAGAATGGATACATTCGTGCGAATGAATTAGAATGGATCGTACGAATGAATTAGAATGGATCATACGAATGGATTAGAATGGATCATACGAATGAATTAGAATGGATCGTGCGAATGAATTAGAATGGATCAAACGAATGAATTAGAATGGATATATTCGAGCGAATGAATTAGAATAGATCGTAGGAATGAATTAGAATGGATCATATGAATGAATTACAATGGATCGTACGAATGAATTAGAATGGATCGTACGAATGAATTAGAATGGATCGTGTGAATGTATTAGAATGGATACATTCATGCGAATGAATTAGAATGGATCGTACGAATGGATTAGAATGGATCGTACGAATGAATTAGAATGGATACATTTGTGCGAATGGATTAGAATGGATCGTACGAATGAATTAGAATGGATCGTATGAATGAATTAGAATGGATACATTCGTGCGAATGAATTAGAATGGATCGAACGAATGAAGTAGAATAGATCGTACGAATGAATTAGAATGGATCAAATGAATGAATTAGAATGGTTACATTCATGCGAATGAATTAGAATGGATCGTACGAATGGATTAGAATGGATCGTACGAATGGATTAGAATGGATACATTCGAGCGAATGAATTAGAATGGATCGTACGAATGAATTAGAATGGATCGTACGATTGGATTAGAATGGATTATACGAATGGATTAGAATGGATACCTTTGTGCATATGAATTAGAATGGATCGTACGAAAGAATTAGAATGGATCGTACGAATGAATTAGAATGGATCATATTAATGAATTAGAATGGATCGTACGAATGAATTAGAATGGATCGTACGAATGAATTAGAATGGATCGTACGAAGGAATTAGAATGAATCATACGAATGAATTAGAATGGATCGTACGAATGAATTAGAATAGATCGTACGAATGAATTAGAATGGATCGTACGAAGGAATTAGAATGGATATATTCGTACGAATGAATTAGAATGGATATATTCGTGCAAATGAATTAGAATGGATCGTATGAATGAATTAGAATGCATTGTATGAATGAATTAGAATGAATCGTATGAATGAATTAGAATGGATCGTGCGAATGAATTCGAATGGATCGCATGATCCATTCGAATAGAATGGATCGTATGAATGAATTAGAATGGATCGGGCGAATGAATTAGAATGGATCGTATGAATGAATTAGAATGGATCGTATGAATGATTTAGAATGGATCGTGCGAATGAATTAGAATGGATCGTACGGATGAATTAGAATGGATCGTACGAATGAATTAGAATGGATCATACGAATGAATTAGAATGGATCGTACGAATGAATTAGAATGGATCATACGAATGAATAAAAATAGATTGTACGAATGAATTAGAATGGATCGTACGAAGGAATTAGAATTGATCGTACGAATGAATTAGAATGGATCGGACGAATGAATTAGAATGGATCGTACGAATGAATTAGAATGGATCAAATGAATGATTTAGAATGGTTACATTCATGCGAATGAATTAGAATGGATCGTAGGATCGTATGAATGAATTAGAATGGATCGTGCGAAAGAATTAGAATAGATCATATGAATGAATTAGAATGGATCGTACGAATGAATTAGAATGGATCGTACGAATGAATTAGAATAGATCGTACGAATGAATTAGAATGGATCGTACGAAGGAATTAGAATGGATCATACGAATGAATTAGAATGGATATTTTCGTGCAAATGAATTAGAATGGATCGTATGAATGTATTAGAATGGATCGTACGAATGAATTAGAATGGATTCGTACGAATGAATTAGAATGGATACATTTGTGCGAATGAATTAGAATGTATCGTACCAATGAGTAAGAATGGATCGTGTGAAAGAATTAGAATGGATTGTGTGAATGAATTAGAATGAATTCGTTCGATCAATTCTAATTCATTAGCACGATCCATTCTAATTCATTAGTACGAATGAATTAGAATGGATCATATTAATGAATTAGAATGGATCGTACGAATGAATTAGAATGGATCTGACAAATGAATTAGAATAGATCGTACGAATGAATTAGAATGGATCATACGAATTAATTAGAATGGATCGTACGAATGAATTAGAATGGATCATACGAATGAATTAGAATGGATCGTACGAAAGAAATAGAATGGATCGTGTGAAAGAATTAGAATGGATTGTATGAATGAATTAGAATGGATCGTATGAATGGATCGTACGAATGGAATGGATACATTCGTGCGAATGAATTAGAATGGATCGTACGAATGAATTAGAATGGATCATACGAATGAGTAAGAATGGATCGTACGAATGAATTAGAATGGATCGTACGAATGAATTAGAATGGATCGTACGAATAAATTAGAATGGATACATTTGTCCGAATGAATTAGAATGGATCATACGAATGCATTCTAATTCCTTCGTACGATCCATTCTAATTCCTTCGTACGATCCATTCTATTTCATTCGTATGATCCATTCTAATTCCTTCTTACGATCCATTCTAATTCCTTCGTATCCATTCTAATTCACTCATTCGATCCATTCTAATTCATTCGCTTGAATGTAACCATTCTAATTCAGTCATTTGATCCATTCTAATTCATTCGTACGATCCATTCTAATTCATTCGTACGATACATTGTAATTCATTCATACAATCCATTTAGATTCATTCGCACAAATGAATCCATTCAAATTCATTCGTACGATCCAGTCTAATTCATTCGTACGATCCATTCTAATTCATTCGCACGAATATATCAATTCTAATTCTTTCGTATGATGCATTATAATTCATTCGTACGATCCATTCTAATTCATTCGTACGATCCATTCTAATTCATTCGCACGAATGTATCCATTCTAATTCATTCGTACAATTCATTCTATTTCATTCGTACGATCCATTCTTACTCATTCGTATGATCCATTCTAATTCATTCGTATGATCCATTCTAATTCATTCGTACGATCCATTCTAATTCATTCGTACGATCCATTCTAATTCATTCGCACGATCCATTCTAATTCATTCATACGATCCATTCTAATTCATTCATACGATCCATTCTAATTCATTCCTATAATCCATTCTAATTCATTCGCCCGATCCATTCTAATTCATTCATACGATCCATTCTATTCGAATGGATCATGTGATCCATTCGAATTCATTCGCACGATCCATTCTAATTCATTCATACGATCCATTCTAATTCATTCATACAATGCATTCTAATTCTTTCACACGATCCATTCTAATTCATTCGTACGATCCATTCTAATTCATTAATATGATCGTACGAATGAATTAGAATGGATCATACGAATGAATTAGAATGGATACATTTGTGCGAATGAATTAGAATGGATCGTACGAATGAATTAAAATGGATCGTATGAATGAGTTAGAATGGATCATACGAATGAATTAGAATGGATCGTGTGAATGAATTAGAATGGATCGTACGAATGAATTAGAATGGATCGTACGAATGAATTAGAATGGATCATATTAATGAATTAGAATGGATCGTACGAATGAATTAGAATGGATCGTACTAATAAATTAGAATGGATACATACGTCCGAATGAATTAGAATGGATCATACGAATGAGTAAGAATGGATCGTACGAATGAAATAGAATAGATTGTACGAATGAATTAGAATGGATCCTACGAATGAATTAGAATAGATCGTGTGAAAGAATGTATCGTACGAATGAATTAGAATGGATCGTACGAATGAGTAAGAATGGATCGTACGAATGAATTAGAATGGAATAGAATAGATTGTACGAAAGAATTAGAATGGATCGTACGAATTAATTAGAATGGATCATACGAATGAATTAGAATGGATCGTACGAATGAATTAGAATGGATCGTACGAATGAATTAGAATAGATCGTACGAATGAATTAGAATGGATACATTTGTGCGAATGAATTAGAATTGATCGTACGAATGGATTAGAATGGATCGTACGAATGGATTAGAATGGATACATTCGTGCAAATGAATTAGAATGGATTGTATGAATGAATTAGAATGGATCGTACGATCTATTCGAATTCATTCGCACGATCCATTCTAATTCATTCATACGATCCATTCTAATTCATTCATACAATCCATTCTAATACTTTCACACGATCCATTCTAATTCATTCGTAGGATCCATTCAAATTCATTCGTACAATCTATTCTATTTCATTCGTACGATCCATTCTTACTCATTCGTATGATCCATTCTAATTTATTCGGACGAATGTATCCATTCTAATTTATTCGTACGATCCATTATAATTCATTCGTATGATCCATTCTAATTCATTCGTACGATCCATTCTTACTCATTCGTATGATCCATTCTAATTCATTCGTACGATCCATTCTAATTCATTCGTACGATCCATTCTAATTCATTCGCACAATCTGTTCTAATTCATTCGTATGAATGAATTAGAATGGATCTTACGAATGAATTAGAATGGATCATACGAATGAATTAGAATGGATCATACGAATAAGTAAGAATGGATCGTACGAATGAAATAGAATGGATTGTACGAATGAATTAGAATGGATCGGACGATTGAATTAGAATAGATCGTATGATTCATTCTAATTCATTCGTACGATCCATTCTAATACATTCGTACGATTCATGCTAATTCATTCGCACGATCCATTCTAATTCATTCATACGATCCATTCTTATTCATTCATACGATCCATTCTAATTCATTCGCACAATCCATTCTAATTCATTCGTACAATCCATTCTAATTCATTCGTATGATCCATTCTAACTCATTCGGTGGATCCATTCTAATTCATTCGTACGATCCATTCTAATTCATTCGTACGATCCATTCTAATTCATTCGTACGATCTATTCTAATTCATTCGCACGAATGTAACCATTATAATTCATTCATACGATTCATTCTAATTAATTCGTATGAGCTATTCTAATTCATTCGTACGATCCATTCTAATTCATTCGTACGATCCATTGTAATTCATTCATACAATCCATTTAGATTCATTCGCACAAATGTATCCATTCAAATTCATTCGTACGATCCAGTCTAATTCATTCGTACGATCCATTCTAATTCCTTCGTACGATCCATTCTAATTCATTCGTACGATCTATTCTAATTCATTCGTACGATCCATTCTAATTCATTCGTACGATCCATTCTAATTCCTTCGTACGATCCATTCTAATTCATTCGTACGATCCATTCTAATTCATTCGTACAATCTATTCTAATTCATTCGTACGAATGGATACATTCGTGTGAATGAATTAGAATGGATCGTACGAATAAGTAAGAATGGATCGTACGAATGAAATAGAATGGATTGCACGAATGAATTAGAATGGATCGTACGAATGAATTAGAATAGATCGTGTGAAAGAATTAGAATGGATTGTATGAATGAATTAGAATGGATCGTACGAATAAATTAGAAAGGATCATACGAAGGAATTAGAATGGATCGTACGAATGAATTAGAATGGATCATACGAATGAATTAGAATAGATCGTACGAATGAAATAGAATGGATCATAATGAGTAAGAATAGATCGTATGAATGAATTAGATTGGATACATTTGTGCGAATGAATTAGAATGGATCGTACAAATGAATTAGAATGGATCGTATGAATGAATTAGAATGGATCGTACGAATGAATAAGAATGGATCGTACGAATGAATTAGAATGGATCGTGCGAATGAATTAGAATGGATCGTACGAATGAATTAGAATGGATCGTACTAATGAATTAGAATAGATCATACGAATGAATTAGAGTGGATCGTACGAAGGAATTAGAATGGATCGTACGAATGAATTAGAATGTATCGTACGAATGAACTAGAATGGATACATTCGTGCGAATGAATTAGAATGGATCGTACGAATGAATTATAATGGATCGTACGAATGAATTAGAATGGATCTTACGAATGAATTAGAATGGATCGTACGAATGAATTAGAATGGATACATTCGTGCGAATGAATTAGAATGGATCGGACGAATGAATTAGAATGGATCGTACGAATGAATTAGAATGGATCGTACGAATAAATTAGAATGGATACATTCGTCCGAATGAATTAGAATGGATCATACGAATGAGTAAGAATGGATTGTATGAATGTATTAGAATAGATTGTACGAAATAATTAGAATGGATTAGACGAATGAATTAGAATGGATCGTGTGAAATAATTAGAATGGATTGTATGAATGAATTAGAATGGATCGTATGAATGAATTAGAATGGATCGTGCGAATGAATTCGAATGGATCGTACGAATTCATTCTAATTCATTCATACAATCAATTCTAATTCTTTCACATGATTTATTCTAATTCATTCGTAGGATCCATTCTAATTCATTCGTACAATCTATTCTACTTCATTCGTACGATCCATTCTTACTCTTTCGTATGATCCATTCTAATTCATTCGGACGAATGTATCCATTCTAATTTATTCGTACGATCCATTCTAATTCATTCGTACGATCCATTCTAATTCCTTCGTACGATCCATTCTAATTCATTCGTATGATCCATTCTAATTCATTCATACGATCCATTCTAATTCATTCGTACGATCCATTCTAATTCATTCGCACAAATGTATCCATTCTAATTCATTCGTACGAAGGAATTAGAATGGATCGTACGAATGAATTAGAATGGATCGTACGAATGAATTAGAATGGATATATTCGTGCAAATGAATTAGAATGGATCGTATGAATGTATTAGAATGGATCGTCTGAGTGAATTAGAATGGATCGTACGAATGAATTAGAATGGATCGTATGAATAAATTAGAATGGTTACATTCGTGCGAATGAATTAGAATAGATCACACGAATGAATTAGAATGGATCGTACGAATAAATTAGAATGGATCGTGGGAATGAATTAGAATGGATCGTACGAATGAATTAGAATGGATCAACCGAATGAGTTAGAATGGATCGAACGAATGATCCATTCTAATTCATTCATACGATCCATTCTAATTCATTTACACGAATATATCCATTCTAATTCATTCGTACAATCCATTCTAATTCCTTCGTACGATCCATTCTAATTCCTTCGTACGATCCATTCTAATTCCTTCGTACGATCCATTCTATTTCATTCGTATGATCCATTCTAATTCCTTCGTACGATCCATTCTAATTCCTTCGTATCCATTCTAATTCACTCATACGATCCATTCTAATTCATTCATACGATCTATTCTAATTCATTCATACAATCCATTCTAATTCTTTCACGCGATCCATTCTAATTCATTCGTACGATCCATTCTAATTCATTCGCACAATCCATTCTATTTCATTCGTACGATCCATTCTTACTCATTGGTACGATCCATACTAATTCATTCGCACGAATGTATCCATTCTAATTCATTCGTACGAATAAATTAGAATGGATCGTACGAATGAATTAGAATGGATCGTGCGAATGAATTAGAATGGATCGTATGAATGAATTAGAATGGATCGTACGAATGAACTAGAATGGATACATTCGTGTGAATGAATTAGAATGGATCGTACGAACGAATTAGAATGGATCGTACGAATGAATTAGAATGGATCTTACGAATGAATTGGAATGGATCGTACGAATAAATTAGAATGGATCGTATGAATGGTTTAGAATGGATACATTCATGCGAATGAATTAGAATGGATCGGACGAATGAATTAGAATGGATCGTACGACTGAATTAGAATGGATCAAATGAATGAATTAGAATGGTTACATTCATGCGAATGAATTAGAATGGATCGTACGAATGGATTAGAATGGATCGTACGAATGGATTAGAATGGATACATTCGTGCGAATGAATTAGAATGGATCATACGAATGAGTAAGAATGGATCGTACGAATGAAATAGAATGGATTGTACGAATGAATTAGAATGGATCGTGCGAATGAATTTGAATGGATCGTACGAATGAATTAGAATGGATCGTGCTAATGAATTAGAATTGATCGTACGAATGAAATAGACTGGATTGTACGAATGATTTAGAATGGATCGTGCGAATGAATTAGAATGGATCGTGTGAAAGAATTAGAATGGATTGTATGAATGAATTAGAATGGATCGTATGAATGAATTAGAATGGATCGTACGAAGGAATTAGAATGGATCGTACGAATGAATTAGAATGGATCGTACGAATGAATTAGAATAGATCGTACGAATGAATTAGAATGGATCGTACAAAGGAATTAGAATGGATCGTACGAATGAATTAGTATAAATGAATTAGAATGGATCCTGCGAATGAATTTGAATGGATCGTACGAATGAATTAGAATGGATCGTGCTAATGAATTAGAATTGATCGTACGAATGAAATAGAATGGATTGTACGAATGATTTAGAATGGATCGTACGAATGAATTAGAATGGATCGTACGAATGATTTAGAATGGATATATTCGTGCGAATGAATTAGAATGGATCATACGAATGAGTAAGAATGGATCGTACGAATGAAATAGAATGGATTGTACGAATGAATTAGAATGGATTCGTATGAATGAATTAGAATGGATACATTCGTGCGAATGAATTAGAATGGATCGTACCAATGAGTAAGAATGGATCGTACGAATAAAATAGAATGGATTGTGTGAATGAATTAGAATGGATCGTAAGAATGAATTAGAATGGATCGTGTGAAAGAATTAGAATGGATTGTATGAATGAATTAGAATAGATCATATGAATGAATTAGAATGGATCGTACGAATGAATTAGAATGGACCGTACGAATGAATTAGAATGGATCGTACGAATGAATTAGAATGGATACATTTGTGCGAATAAATTAGAATGGATACATTCGTGCGAAAGAATTAGAATAGATCGTATGAATGAATTAGAATGGATCCTATGAATGAATTAGAATGGATCATACGAATGGATTAGAATGGATCGTACGAATGAATTAGAATTGATCATGCTAATGAATTAGAATTGATCGAACGAATGAATTAGCATGGATCGTGCTAATGAATTAGAATAGAACGTACGAATGAATTAGAATGGATCGTGTGAAAGAATTAGAATGGATTGTATGAATGAATTAGAATGAATTCGTATGATACATTCAAATTCATTCGCACGATCCATTCTAATTCATTCATACGATCCATTCTAATTCATTCATACAATCCATTCTAATTCTTTCACACGATCCATTCTAATTCATTCGTAGGATCCATTCTAATTCATTCGTACAATCTATTCTATTTCATTCGTACGATCCATTCTTACTCATTCGTATGATCCATTCTAATTCATTCGGACGAATGTATCCATTCTAATTTATTCGTACGATCCATTCTAATTCATTCGTACGATCCATTCTAATTCATTTGTACGATCCATTCTAATTCATTCGTCCGATCCATTCTAATTCATTCGCATGAATGTATCCATTGTAATTCATTCCTACGATCCATTCTAATTCATTCGTAAGATCTATTCTAATTCATTCGTACGATCCATTCTAATTCATTCGTACGATCCATTCTAATTCATTCGCACGAATGTATCCATTCTAGTTCATTCGTACGATCCATTCTAATTCATTCGTACGATCCATTCTAATTCATTCGCACGATCCATTCTAATTCATTCGTAAAATCCATTCTATTTCATTCGTACGATCCATTCTTACTCATTCGTATGATCCATTATGGATACATTCGTGCGAATGAATTAGAACGGATTATACGAATGAGTAAGAATGGATCGTACGAATGAAATAGAATGGATTGTGCGAATGAATTAGAATGGATCATAGAATGGATCAGAATAGATCTTGTGAAAGAATTAGAATGGATCGTATGAATGAATTATAATGGATCGTGCGAATGAATTCGAATGGATCGTACGAATTCATTCTAATTCATTCATACAATCCATTCTAATTCTTTCACACGATCTTCTGATCCATTCTACGATCCATTGTAATTCATTCGCACAATCCATTATATTTCATTCGTACGATCCATTCTTACTCATTCGTATGATCCATTCTAATTCATTCGCACGAATGTATCCATAATGGATTATACGAATGAGTAAGAATGGATCGTACGAATGAAATACGTACGAATGAATTAGAATGGATCGTACGAATGAACTAGAATGGATCGTACGAATGAAATAGAATAGATTGTACGAATGAATTAGAATGGATTCGTACGAATGAATTAGAATAGATACATTCGTGCGAATGAATTAGAATGGATACATTCGTGCGAAAGAATTAGAATAGATCGTATGAATGAATTAGAATGGATCCTATGAATGAATTAGAATGGATCGTGCGAATGAATTAGAATGGATCGTATGAATGAATTAGAATAGATCGTACGAATGAATTAGAATCGATCGTACGAAGGATTTAGAATGGATCGTACGAATGAATTAGAATGGATATATTCGTGCAAATGAATTAGAATGGATCGTGCGAATGAATTAGAATGGATCGTACGAATGAATTAGAATGGATCGTACGAATGAATTAGAATGGATCTTACGAATGAATTAGAATGGATCGTACGAATGAATTAGAATGGATCGTACGAATGAATTTGAATGGATACATTCGTGCGAATGAATTAGAATGGATCGGACGAATGAATTAGAATGGATCATACGAATGAATTAGAATGGATCAAATGAATGAATTAGAATGGTTACATTCATGCGAATGAATTAGAATGGATCGTACGAATGGATTAGAATGGATCGTACGAATGGATTAGAATGGCTACATTCAAGCGAATGAATTAGAATGGATCGTACGAATGAATTAGAATGGATCGTACGAATGGATTAGAATGGATCCTACGAATGGATTAGAATGGATACCTTTGTGCATATGAATTAGAATGGATCGTACGAATGAATTAGAATGGATCATATTAATAAATTAGAATGGATACATTCGTGCGAATGAATTAGAATGGATCGTACGAATGAATTAGAATGGATCGTACGAATGAATTAGAATGGATCTTACGAATGAATTAGAATGGATCGTAGGAATGAATTAGAATAGCTCATACGAATGAATTAGAATGAATTGTATGAATGAATTAGAATGGTTACATTCGTGCAAATGAATTAGAATAGATCGTACGAATGAATTTGAATGGATCGTACGAATAAATTAGAATGGATCGTGGGAATAAATTAGAATGGATCATACGAATGAATTAGAATGGATCCACCGAATGAGTTAGAATGGATCATACGAATGAATTAGAATGGATTGTACGAATGAATTAGAATGGATTGTGCGAATGAATTAGAATGGATCGTATGAATGAATAAGAATGGATAAAATAGAATGGATCGTATGAATGAATTAGAATAGATACATTCGTGTGAATGAATTAGAATGGATCGTATGAATGAATTAGAATAGATTTTGTGAATGAATTAGAACTGATCGTACGAATGAATTAGAATGGATACATTCGTGCGAATGAATTAGAATGGATTGTATGAATGAATTAGAATGGATCGTACGAATGAACTAGAATGGATACATTCGTGCGAATGAATTAGAATGGATCGTACGAATGAATTAGAATGGATCTTACGAATGAATTAGAATGGATCGTACAAATGAATTAGAATGGATCGTACGAATGAATTAGAATGGACACATTCGTGCGAATGAATTAGAATGGATCGGACGAATGAATTAGAATGGATCGTACGAACGAATTAGAATGGATCGTACGAATGGATCGTACGAATAAATTAGAATGGATACATTCGTCCGAATGAATTAGAATGGATCATACGAATGAGTAAGAATGGATCGTACGAATGAAATAGAATAGATTGTACGAATGAATTAGAATGGATCCTACGAATGAATTAGAATGGATCGTGTGAAAGAATTAGAATGGATCGTACGAAGAAATTAGAATGGATCGTACGAATGAATTAGAATGGATCGTATGAGTGAATTAGAATGGATAGTGCGAATGAATTAGAATGGATCGTATGAATGAATTAGAATGGATCGTGCGAATGAATTCGAATGGATCGTACGAATGAGTAAGAATGGATCGTACGAATGAAATAGAATGGATCGTACGAATGAATTAGAATGGATCGTACGAATAAATTAGAATGGATACATTCGTCCGAATGAATTAGAATGGATCATACGAATGAGTAAGAATGGATCGTACGAATGAAATAGAATAGATTGTACGAATGAATTAGAATGGATCCTACGAATGAATTAGAATAGATCGTGTGAAAGAATTAGAATGGATTGTATGAATGAATTAGAATGGATTGTATGAATGAATTAGAATGGATCCTATGAATGAATTAGAATGGATCGTGCGAATGAATTAGAATGGATCGTACGAATGAATTAGAATGGATCGTGCTAATGAATTAGAATTGATCGAACGAATGAATTAGCATGGATCGTGCTAATGAATTAGAATGGAACGTACGAATGAATTAGAATGGATCGTGTGAAAGAATAAGAATGGATTGTATGAATGAATTAGATTGAATTCGTACGATCCATTCGAATTCATTCGCACGATCCATTCTAATTCATTCATACGATCCATTCTAATTCATTCATACAATCCATTCTAATTCTTTCACACGATCCATTCTAATTCATTCGTAGGATCCATTCTAATCCATTCGTACAATCTATTCTATTTCATTCGTACGATCCATTCTTACTCATTCGTATGATCCATTCTAATTCATTCGGACGAATGTATCCATTCTAATTTATTCGTACGATCCATTCTAATTCATTCGTACGATCCATTCTAATTCATTCGTCCGATCCATTCTAATTCATTCGCACGAATGTATATATTCTAATTAATTCGTACGATCCATTCTAATTCATTCGGACGATCCATTCTAATTCATTCGTAAGATCCATTCTAATTCATTCGTACGATCCATTCTAATTCATTCGTACGATCCATTCTAATTCATTCGCACGAATGTATCCATTCTAGTTCTTTCGTTCGATCCATTCTAATTCATTCATACAATCCATTCTAATTCATTAGAATGGATCGTGCGAATGAATTAGAATGGATCGTACGAATGAATTATAATAGATTGTATGAATGAATTAGAATGAATTCGTACGATCCATTCGAATTCATTCGCACGATCCATTCTAATTCATTCATACGATCCATTCTAATTCATTCATACAATCCATTCTAATTCTTTCACACGATCCATTCTAATTCATTCGTAGGATCCATTCTAATTCATTCGTACAATCTATTCTATTTCATTCGTACGATCCATTCTGACTCATTGGTACGATCCATTCTAATTCATTCCATTCTAATCCATTCGCTCGAATGTATCCATTCTAATCCATTCGTACGATCCATTCTAATTCATTCGCATGAATGTAACCATTCTAATTCATTCATACGATCCATTCTAATTCATTCGTACGATCCATTCTAATTCATTCGTACGATCCATTCTAATTCATTTGCACGAATGTATCCATTCTAATTCATTCATATGATCCATGCTAATTCATTCATACAATCCATTCTAATTCTTTCACACGATCCATTCTAATTCATTCGTACGATCCATTCTAATTCATTCATACAATCCATTCTAATTCATTCGCACGAATGTATCCATTTTAATTCATTCATACGATCCATTCTAATTCATTCGTACGATCCATTCGAATTCCTTCGTAAGATCCATTCTAATTCATTCGTACGATCCATTCTAATTCATTCGTACGATCCATTCTAATTCATTCGCACGAATGTATCCATTCTAGTTCATTCGTACGATCCATTCTAATCCATTCGTACGATCCATTCTAATTCATTCATACGATCCATTCTAATTCTTCATACAATCCATTCTAATTCTTTAACACAATCCATTCTAATTCATTCGTAGGATCCATTCTAATTCATTCATACAATCTATTCTATTTCATTCGTACGATCCATTCTTACTCATTTGTCTGATCCATTCTAATTCATTCGGACGAATGTATCCATTCTAATTTATTCGTACGATCCATTCTAATTCATTCGTACGATCCATTCTAATTCATTCGACGATCCATTCTTACTCATTCGTATGATCCATTCTAATTCATTCGTACGATCCATTCTAATTCATTCGTACGATCGATTCTAATTCATTCGCATAATCCATTCTAATTTATTCGTACGATCCATTCTAATTCATTCGTACGATCCATTCTAATTCATTCGTACGATCCATTCTAATTCATTCGGACGAATGTATCTATTCTAATTTATTCGTACGATCCATTCTAATTCATTCATTTGATCCATTCTAATTCATTCGTACGATCCATTCTAATTCATTCGTCCGATCCATTCTAATTCATTCGCACGAATGTATCCATTCTAATTCATTCGTACGATCCATTCTAATTCATTCGTACGATCCATTCTAATTCATTCGTACGATCCATTCTAATTCATTCGCACAAATGTATCCATTCTAGTTCATTCGTACGATCCATTCTAATTCATTCGTACGATCCATTCTAATTCATTATCACGATCCATTCTAATTCATTCGTACGATCCATTCTAATTCATTCATACGATCCATTCTAATTCATTCGCACGAATGTATCCATTCTAATTCATTCATACGATCCATTCTACTTCATTCGTACTATCCGTTCTAATTCACTCATACGATCCATTCTAATTCATTCATACGATCCATTCTAATTCATTTGCACGAATATATCCATTCTAATTCATTCGTACGATCCATTCTAATTCCTTCGTACGATCCATTCTAATTCCTTCGTACGATCCATTCTATTTCATTCGTATGATCCATTCTAATTAATTCGTACGATCCATTCTAATTCATTCGTATGATCCATTCTAATTCATTCGTACGATCCATTCTTACTCATTCGTACGATCCATTCTAATTCATTCATACAATCCATTCTAATTCATTCCGTACGATCCATTCTAATTCATTCATACGATCTACTCTTTCATACAATCCATTCTAATTCTTTCGTGCGAATGAATTAGAATGGATACCATTGTGCATATGAATTAGAATGGATCGTACGAATGAATTAGAATGGATCATATTAATGAATTAGAATGAATCGTATGAATGAATTAGAATGGATACATTCGTGCGAATGAATTAAAATGGATCGTGCGAATCAATTAGACTGGATCGTGCGAATGAATAAGAATAGATCATACGAATGAATCAGAATGGATCGTACGAATTAATTAGAATGGGTATATTCGTGCGAATGGATTAGAATGGATTGTATGAATGAATTAGAATGGATCATACGAATTAATTAGAATGGATCATACGAATGAATTAGAATGGATCGTACGAATGAATTAGAATGGATCGTACGAATGAATTAGAATGGATCGTGCGAATGAATTAGAATGGATCGTACGAATGAATTAGAATGGATACATTTGTGCGAATCAATTTGAATGGATCGTACGAATGAATTAGAATGGATCGTATGAATGAATTAGAATGGATCGTACGAATGAATTAGAATGGATCTTGCGAATGAATTAGAATGGATCGTGCGAATGAATTAGAATGGATCGTGCGAAAGAATTAGAATGGATCGTACGAATGAATTAGAATGGATCGTGCGAATGAATTAGAATGGATCGTACGAATGAATTAGAATAGATACATTTGTGCGAATGAATTAGAATGGATCGTACGAATGAATTAGAATGGATCGTACGAATGAATTAGAATGGATCGTGCGAATGAATTAGAATGGATCGTACGAATGAATTAGAATGGATCGTACGAATGAACTAGAATGGATACATTCGTGCGAATGAATTAGAATGGATCGTACGAATGAATTAGAATGGATCGTACGAATGAATTAGAATGGATCATACGAATGGATTAGAATGGATCATACGAATGAATTAGAATGGATCGTGCGAATGAATTAGAATGGATCAAACGAATGAATTAGAATGGATATATTCGAGCGAATGAATTAGAATAGATCGTAGGAAAGAATTAGAATGGATCATATGAATGAATTACAATGGATCGTACGAATGAATTAGAATGGATCGTACGAATGAATTAGAATGGATCGTGTGAATGTATTAGAATGGATACATTCATGCGAATGAATTAGAATGGATCGTACGAATGGATTAGAATGGATCGTACGAATGAATTAGAATGGATACATTTGTGCGAATGGATTAGAATGGATCGTACGAATGAATTAGAATGGATCGTATGAATGAATTAGAATGGATACATTCGTGCGAATGAATTAGAATGGATCGAACGAATGAAGTAGAATAGATCGTACGAATGAATTAGAATGGATCAAATGAATGAATTAGAATGGTTACATTCATGCGAATGAATTAAAATGGATCGTACGAATGGATTAGAATGGATCGTACGAATGGATTAGAATGGATACATTCGAGCGAATGAATTAGAATGGATCGTACGAATAAATTAGAATGGATCGTACGATTGGATTAGAATGGATTATACGAATGGATTAGAATGGATACCTTTGTGCATATGAATTAGAATGGATCGTACGAAAGAATTAGAATGGATCGTACGAATGAATTAGAATGGATCATATTAATGAATTAGAATGGATCGTACGAATGAATTAGAATGGATCGTACGAATGAATTAGAATGGATCGTACGAAGGAATTAGAATGGATCATACGAATGAATTAGAATGGATCGTACGAATGAATTAGAATAGATCGTACGAATGAATTAGAATGGATCGTACGAAGGAATTAGAATGGATATATTCGTACGAATGAATTAGAATGGATATATTTGTGCAAATGAATTAGAATGGATCGTATGAATGAATTAGAATGCATTGTATGAATGAATTAGAATGAATCGTATGAATGAATTAGAATGGATCGTGCGAATGAATTCGAATGGATCGCATGATCCATTCGAATAGAATGGATCGTATGAATGAATTAGAATGGATCGGGCGAATGAATTAGAATGGATTATGAATTAGAATGGATCGTATGAATGAATTAGAATGGATCGTATGAATGATTTAGAATGGATCGTGCGAATGAATTAGAATGGATCGTACGAATGAATTAGAATGGATCGTACGAATGAATTAGAATGGATCATACGAATGAATTAGAATGGATCGTACGAATGAATTAGAATGGATCATACGAATGAATAAAAATAGATTGTATGAATGAATTAGAATGGATCGTACGAAGGAATTAGAATTGATCGTACGAATGAATTAGAATGGATCGGACGAATGAATTAGAATGGATCGTACGAATGAATTAGAATGGATCAAATGAATGATTTAGAATGGTTACATTCATGCGAATGAATTAGAATGGATCGTAGGATCGTATGAATGAATTAGAATGGATCGTGCGAAAGAATTAGAATAGATCATATGAATGAATTAGAATGGATCGTACGAATGAATTAGAATGGATCGTACGAATGAATTAGAATGGATCGTACGAAGGAATTAGAATGGATCATACGAATGAATTAGAATGGATATTTTCGTGCAAATGAATTAGAATGGATCGTATGAATGTATTAGAATGGATCGTACGAATGAATTAGAATGGATTCGTACGAATGAATTAGAATGGATACATTTGTGCGAATGAATTAGAATGTATCGTACCAATGAGTAAGAATGGATCGTGTGAAAGAATTAGAATGGATTGTATGAATGAATTAGAATGAATTCGTTCGATCAATTCTAATTCATTAGCACGATCCATTCTAATTCATTAGTACGAATGAATTAGAATGGATCATATTAATGAATTAGAATGGATCGTACGAATGAATTAGAATGGATCTCACAAATGAATTAGAATAGATCGTATGAATGAATTAGAATGGATCATACGAATTAATTAGAATGGATCGTACGAATGAATTAGAATGGATCATACAAATGAATTAGAATGGATTGTACGAATGAAATAGAATGGATCGTGTGAAAGAATTAGAATGGATTGTATGAATGAATTAGAATGGATCGTATGAATGGATCGTACGAATGGAATGGATACATTCGTGCAAATGAATTAGAATGGATCGTACGAATGAATTAGAATGGATCATACGAATGAGTAAGAATGGATCGTACGAATGAATTAGAATGGATCGTACGAATGAATTAGAATGGATCGTACGAATAAATTAGAATGGATACATTTGTCCGAATGAATTAGAATGGATCATACGAATGCATTCTAATTCCTTCGTACGATCCATTCTAATTCCTTCGTACGATCCATTCTATTTCATTCGTATGATCCATTCTAATTCCTTCGTACGATCCATTTTAATTCCTTCGTATCCATTCTAATTCACTCATTCGATCCATTCTAATTCATTCGCTTGAATGTAACCATTCTAATTCAGTCATTTGATCCATTCTAATTCATTCGTACGATCCATTCTAATTCATTCGTACGATACATTGTAATTCATTCATACAATCCATTTAGATTCATTCGCACAAATGTGTCCATTCAAATTCATTCGTACGATCCAGTCTAATTCATTCGTACGATCCATTCTAATTCATTCGCACGAATATATCAATTCTAATTCTTTCGTATGATGCATTCTAATTCATTCGTACGATCCATTCTAATTCATTCGTACGATCCATTCTAATTCATTCGCACGAATGTATCCATTCTAATTCATTCGTACAATCCATTCTATTTCATTCGTACGATCCATTCTCACTCATTCGTATGATCCATTCTAATTCATTCGTATGATCCATTCTAATTCATTCGTACTATCCATTCTAATTCATTCGTACGATCCATTCTAATTCATTCGCACGATCCATTCTAATTCATTCATACGATCCATTCTAATTCATTCATACGATCCATTCTAATTCATTCCTATAATCCATTCTAATTCATTCGCCTGATCCATTCTAATTCATTCATACGATCCATTCTATTCGAATGGATCATGTGATCCATTCGAATTCATTCGCACGATCCATTCTAATTCATTCATACGATCCATTCTAATTCATTCATACAATGCATTCTAATTCTTTCACACGATCCATTCTAATTCATTCGTACGATCCATTCTAATTCATTAATATGATCGTACGAATGAATTAGAATGGATCATACGAATGAATTAGAATGGATACATTTGTGCGAATGAATTAGAATGGATCGTACGAATGAATTAAAATGGATCGTATGAATGAGTTAGAATGGATCATACGAATGAATTAGAATGGATCGTGCGAATGAATTAGAATGGATCGTACGAATGAATTAGAATGGATCGTACGAATGAATTAGAATGGATCATATTAATGAATTAGAATGGATCGTACGAATGAATTAGAATGGATCGTACTAATAAATTAGAATGGATACATACGTCCGAATAAATTAGAATGGATCATACGAATGAGTAAGAATGGATCGTACGAATGAAATAGAATAGATTGTACGAATGAATTAGAATGGATCCTACGAATGAATTAGAATAGATCGTGTGAAAGAATGTATCGTACGAATGAATTAGAATGGATCGTACGAATGAGTAAGAATGGATCGTACGAATGAATTAGAATGGAATAGAATAGATTGTACGAATGAATTAGAATGGATCGTACGAATTAATTAGAATGGATCATACGAATGAATTAGAATGGATCGTACGAATGAATTAGAATGGATCGTACGAATGAATTAGAATGGATCGTACGAATGAATTAGAATGGATACATTTGTGCGAATGAATTAGAATTGATCATACGAATGGATTAGAATGGATCGTACGAATGGATTAGAATGGATACATTCGTGCAAATGAATTAGAATGGATTGTATGAATGAATTAGAATGGATCGTACGATCTATTCGAATTCATTCGCACGATCCATTCTAATTCATTCATACGATCCATTCTAATTCATTCATACAATCCATTCTAATACTTTCACACGATCCATTCTAATTCATTCGTAGGATCCATTCAAATTCATTCGTACAATCTATTCTATTTCATTCGTACGATCCATTCTTACTCATTCGTATGATCCATTCTAATTTATTCGGACGATTGTATCCATTCTAATTTATTCGTACGATCCATTATAATTCATTCGTCTGATCCATTCTAATTCATTCGTACGATCCATTATTACTCATTCGTATGATCCATTCTAATTCATTCGTACGATCCATTCTAATTCATTCGTACGATCCATTCTAATTCATTCGCACAATCTGTTCTAATTCATTCGTATGAATGAATTAGAATGGATCGTACGAATGAATTAGAATGGATCATACGAATGAATTAGAATGGATCATACGAATACGTAAGAATGGATCGTACGAATGAAATAGAATGGATTGTACGAATGAATTAGAATGGATACATTTGTGCGAATGAATTAGAATTGATCATACGAATGGATTAGAATGGATCGTATGATTCATTCTAATTCATTCGTACGATCCATTCTAATACATTCGTACGATTCATGCTAATTCATTCGCACGATCCATTCTAATTCATTCATACGATCCATTCTTATTCATTCATACGATCCATTCTAATTCATTCGCACAATCCATTCTAATTCATTCGTACAATCCATTCTAATTCATTCGTATGATCCATTCTAACTCATTCGGTGGATCCATTCTAATTCATTCGTACGATCCATTCTAATTCATTCCCACGATCCATTCTAATTTATTCGTACGATCCATTCTAATTCATTCGTACGATCTATTCTAATTCATTCGCACGAATGTAACCATTCTAATTCATTCATATGATTCCTTCTAATTAATTCGTATGAGCTATTCTAATTCATTCGTACGATCCATTCTAATTCATTCGTACGATCCATTGTAATTCATTCATACAATCCATTTAGATTCATTCGCACAAATGTATCCATTCAAATTCATTCGTACGATCCAGTCTAATTCATTCGTACGATCCATTCTAATTCCTTCGTACGATCCATTCTAATTCATTCATACGATCTATTCTAATTCATTCGTACGATCCATTCTAATTCATTCGTACGATCCATTCTAATTCCTTCGTACGATCCATTCTAATTCATTCGTACGATCCATTCTAATTCATTCGTACAATCTATTCTAATTCATTCGTACGAATGGATATATTCGTGTGAATGAATTAGAATGGATCGTACGAATGAGTAAGAATGGATCGTACGAATGAAATAGAATGGATTGCACGAATGAATTAGAATGGATCGTACGAATGAATTAGAATGGATCGTGTGAAAGAATTAGAATGGATTGTATGAATGAATTAGAATGGATCGTACGAATAAATTAGAAAGGATCATACGAAGGAATTAGAATGGATCGTACGAATGAATTAGAATGGATCATACGAATGAATTAGAATAGATCATACGAATGAAATAGAATGGATCATACGAATGAGTAAGAATGGATCGTATGAATGAATTAGATTGGATACATTTGTGCGAATGAATTAGAATGGATCGTACAAATGAATTAGAATGGATCGTATGAATGAATTAGAATGGATCGTACGAATGAATTAGAATGGATTGTACGAATGAATTAGAATGGATCGTGCGAATGAATTAGAATGGATCGTGCGAATGAATTAGAATGGATCGTACGAATGAATTAGAATGGATCGTGTGAAAGAATTAGAATGGATCGTACGAATGAATTAGAATGGATCGTGCGAATGAATTAGAATGGATCGTATGAATGAATTAGAATAGATTTTTTGAATGAATTAGAACTGATCGTACGAATGAATTAGAATGGATCGTACGAATGAATTAGAATGGATACATTTGTGCGAATGAATTAGAATAGATCGTACGAATGAATTAGAATGGATCGTATGAATGAATTAGAATGGATACATTCGTGCGAATGAATTAGAATAGATCGTGCGAATCCATTAGACTGGATCGTGTGAATGAATAAGAATGGATCATACGAATGAATTAGAATGGATCGTACGAATTAATTAGAATGGATACATTCGTGCGAATGAATTAGAATGGATTGTATGAATGAATTAGAATGGATCATACGAATGAATTCGAATGGATCATACGAATTAATTAGAATGGATAATACGAATGAATTAGAATGGATCGTACGAATGAATTAGAATGGATCGTACGAATGAACTAGAATGGATTGTACGAATGAAATAGAATAGATTGTACGAATGAATTAGAATGGATACATTCATGCGAATGAATTAGAATGGATCGGACGATTGAATTAGAATAGATCGTACGATTCATTCTAATTCATTCGTACGATCCATTCTAATACATTCGTATGATTCATGCTAATTCATTCGCACAATCCATTCTAATTCATTCATACGATCCATTCTTATTCATTCATACGATCCATTCTAATTCATTCGCACAATCCATTCTAATTCATTCGTACAATCCATTCTAATTCATTCGTATGATCCATTCTAACTCATTCGGTGGATCCATTCTATTTCATTCGTACGATCCATTCTAATTCATTCCCACGATCCATTCTAATTTATTCGTACGATCCATTCTAATTCATTCGTACGATCTATTCTAATTCATTCGCACGAATGTAACCATTCTAATTCATTTATACGATTCATTCTAATTAATTCATATGAGCTATTCTAATTCATTCGTACGATCCATTCTAATTCATTCGTACGATCCATTGTAATTCATTCATACAATCCATTTAGATTCATTCGCACAAATGTATCCATTCAAATTCATTCGTACGATCCAGTCTAATTCATTCGTACGATCCATTCTAATTCCTTCGTACGATCCATTCTAATTCATTCGTACGATCTATTCTAATTCATTCGTACGATCCATTCTAATTCATTCTTACGATCCATTCTAATTCCTTCGTACGATCCATTCTAATTCATTCGTACGATCCATTCTAATTCATTCGTACAATCTATTCTAATTCATTCGTACGAATGGATACATTCGTGTGAATGAATTAGAATGGATCGTACGAATGAGTAAGAATGGATCGTACGAATGAAATAGAATGGATTGCACGAATGAATTAGAATGGATTGTACGAATGAATTAGAATGGATCGTGTGAAAGAATTAGAATGGATTGTATGAATGAATTAGAATGGATCGTACGAATGAATTAGAAAGGATCATACGAAGGAATTAGAATGGATCGTACGAATGAATTAGAATGGATCATACGAATGAATTAGAATAGATCGTACGAATGAACTAGAATGGATCATACGAATGAGTAAGAATGGATCGTATGAATGAATTAGATTGGATACATTTGTGAGAATGAATTAGAATGGATCGTACAAATGAATTAGAATGGATCGTATGAATGAATTAGAAGGGATCGTACGAATGAATTAGAATGGATCGTACGAATGAATTAGAATGGATCGTGCGAATGAATTAGAATAGATCGTACGAATGAATTAGAATGGATCGTGTGAAAGAATTAGAATGGATCGTACGAATGAATTAGAATGGATCGTGCGAATGAATTAGAATGGATCGTATGAATGAATAAGAATAGATTTTGTGAATGAATTAGAACTGATCGTACGAATGAATTAGAATGGATCGTACGAATGAATTAGAATGGATACATTTGTGCGAATGAATTAGAATGGATCGTACGAATGAATTAGAATGGATCGTATGAATGAATTAGAATGGATACATTCGTGCGAATCCATTAGACTGGATCGTGCGAATCCATTAGACTGGATCGTGCGAATGAATAAGAATGGATCATACGAATTAATTAGAATGGATCGTACGAATTAATTAGAATGGATACATTCGTGCGAATGAATTAGAATGGATTGTATGAATGAATTAGAATGGATCGTACGAATGAATTCGAATGGATCATACGAATGAATTAGAATGGATCATACGAATGAATTAGAATGGATCGTACGAATGAACTAGAATGGATCGTACGAATGAAATAGAATGGATCATACGAATGAAATAGAATAGATTGTACGAATGAATTAGGATGGATTCGTACGAATAAATTAGAATGGATACATTCGTGCAAATGAATTAGAATGGATACATTCGTGCGAAAGAATTAGAATAGATCGTATGAATGAATTAGAATGGATCCTATGAATGAATTAGAATGGATCGTGCGAATGAATTAGAATGGATCGTACGAATGAATTAGAATGGATCGTGCTAATGAATTAGAATTGATCGAACGAATGAATTAGCATGGATCGTGCTAATGAATTAGAATGGATCGTACGAATGAATTAGAATGGATCAAATGAATGAATTAGAATGGTTACATTCATGCGAATGAATTAGAATGGATCATACGAATGGATTAGAATGGATCGTACGAATGGATTAGAATTGATACATTCGAGCGAATGAATTAGAATGGATCGTACGGAATGAATTAGAATGGATTGTATGAATGAATTAGAATGGATCATGCGAATGAATTAGAATGGATCTTACGAATGAATTAGAATGGATCGTACGAATGAGTAAGAATGGATCGTACGAATGAAATAGAATGGATTGTACGAATGAATTAGAATGGATTGTACGAATGAATTAAAATGGATACATTCGTGCGAATGAATTAGAATGGATCATACGAATGAGTAAGAATGGATTGTAGGAATGAAATAGAATAGATTGTACGAATGAATTAGAATGGATCCTACGAATGAATTAGAATGGATCGTGTGAAAGAATTAGAATGGATTGTATGAATGAATTAGAATGAATCGTACGAATGAATTAGAATGGATCCTACGAATGAATTAGAATGGATACATTCGTGCGAATGAATTAGAATTGATCGTACGAATGAATTAGAATGGATCGTGCGAATGAATTAGAATGGATCGTACGAATGAATTAGAATGGATCGTACGAATGAACTAGAATGGATACATTCGTGCGAATGAATTAGAATGGATCGTACGAATGAATTAGAATGGATCGTATGAATGAATTAGAATGGATCTTACGAATGAATTAGAATGGATCGTACGAATGAAGTAGAATGGATCGTACGAATGAATTAGAATGGATACATTCATGCGAATGAATTAGAATGGATCGTACGAATGAATTAGAATGGATCGTACGAATGAATTAGAATGGATCGTACGAATAAATTAGAATGGATACATTCGTCCGAATGAATTAGAATGGATCATACGAATGAGTAAGAATGGATCGTACGAATGAAATAGAATGGATCGTACAAATGAACTAGAATGGATACATTCGTGCGAATGAATTAGAATGGATCGGACGAATGAATTAGAATGGATCGTACGAATGAATTAGAATGGATCGTACGAATGAATTAGAATGGATCGTATGAATGAATTAGAATGGATACATTCGTGCGAATGAATTAGAATTGATCGTACGAATGAATTAGAATGGATTGTGCGAATGAATTAGAATGGATCGTATGAATGAATTAGAATGGATCGTACGAATGAATTGGAATGGATCGTACGAATGAACTAGAATGGATACATTCGTGCGAATGAATTAGAATCTATCGTACGAATGAATTAGAATGGATCGTACGAATGAATTAGAATGGATCGTACGAATGAATTAGAATTCATACATTCGTGCGAATGAATTAGAATGAATCGGACGAATGAATTAGAATGGATCGTACGAATGAATTAGAATGGATCAAATGAATGAATTAGAATGGTTACATTCATGCGAATGAATTAGAATGGATCGTACGAATGGATTAGAATAGATACATTCGAGCGAATGAATTAGAATGGATCGTACGAATGAATTAGAATGGATCGTACGAATGGATTAGAATGGATCCTACGAATGGATTAGAATGGATACCTTTGTGCATATGAATTAGAATGGATCGTACGAATGAATTAGAATGGATCATATTAATGAATTAGAATGGATCGTACGAATGAATTAGAATGGATACATTCGTGCACAATCCATTCTAATTCATTCGCACGAATGTATCCATTCTAATTCATTCGTACGATCCATTCTAATTCATTAATATGATCCATTCAAATTCATTCGTACGATCCATTCTATTTCATTCGCACAATCCATTCTAATTCATTCGCACGAATGTATCCATTCTAATTCATTCGTACGATCCATTCTAATTCATTCGTATGATCCATTCTAATTAATTCGTATGATCCATTCTAATTCATTCGTACGATCCATTCTAATTCATTCATATAATCTATTCTAATTCATTCGTATGATCAATTCTAATTCATTCGTACGCACGAATGTATCCATTCTAATTCATTCGTACGAATCCATTCTAATTCATTCGTACGATCTATTCTACTTCATTCGCACGATCCATTCTAATTCATTCGTACAATCCATTCTAATTCATTCGCATAAATGTATCGATTCTAATTCATTCGTACGATCCATTCTAATTCATTCGTACGTTCCATTCTAATTCATTCGCACGAATGTATCCATTCTAGTTCATTCGTACGATCCATTCTAATTCATTCGTACGATCCATTCTAATTCATTCGCACGATCCATTCTAATTCATTAGCACGATCCATGCTAATTCATTCGTTCGATCAATTCTAATTCATTAGCACGATCCATTCTAATTCATTCGTACGATCCATTCTAATTCATTCGCACGATCCATTCTAATTCATTCATAGGATCCATTCTAATACATTCGTACGATCCATTCTAATTCCTTCGTACGATCCATTCTAATTCATTCGTACGATCCATTCTAATTCATTCATACAATCCATTCTAATTCTTTCACAGGATCCATTCTAATTCATTCGTATGATCCATTCTAAATCATTCGTGCAATCCATTCTATTTCATTCGTACGATCAATTCTAATTCATTCATAGGATCCATTCTAATTCATTCATACGATGTATTCTAATTCTTTCGCACGAATGTATCCATTCTAATTCATTCGCACGAATATATCCATTCTAATTCATTCGTACGATCCATTCTAATTCTTTCACACGATCCATTCTAATTCATTCGTAGGATCCATTCTAATTCATTCGTACAATGAGTAAGAATGGATCGTACGAATGAAATAGAATGGATTGTACGAATGATTTAGAATGGATACATTCGTGCGAATGAATTAGAATGGATTGTGCGAATGAATTAGAATGGATCATACGAATGAATTAGAATGGATCATGTGAAAGAATTAGAATGGATCGTACGAATGAATTAGAATGGATCGTACGAATGAATTAGAATGGATCGTGCGAATGAATTAGAATGGATTATACAAATGAATTAGAATGGATACATTCGTACGAATGAATTAGAATGGATCGTACGAGTGAATTAGAATGGATCGTACGAATGAACTAGAATGGATACATTCATGCGAATGAATTAGAATGGATCGTACGAATGAATTAGAATGGATCGTACGAATGAATTAGAATGGATCTTACGAATGACTTAGAATGGATCGTACGAATGAGTAAGAATGGATCGTCGAATGAAATAGAATGGATTGTACGAATGAATTAGAATGGATTCGTACGAATGAATTAGAATGGATACATTCGTACGAATGAATTAGAATGGATCATACGAATGAGTAAGAATGGATCGTACGAAGAAAATAGAATAGATTGTACGAATGAATTAGAATGGATGCTACGAATGAATTAGAATGGATCATATGAAAGAATTAGAATGGATTGTATGAATGAATTAGAATGGATCGTACGAATGAATTAGAATGGATCGTACGAATGAATTAGAATGGATACATTCGTGCGAATGAATTAGAATTGATCGTACGAATGAATTAAAATAGATCGTGCGAATGATTTAGAATGGATCGTACGAATGAATTAGAATAGATCGTACGAATGAACTAGAATGGATACATTCGTGCGAATGAATTAGAATGGATCGTACGAATGAATTAGAATGGATCGTACGAATGAATTAGAATGGATCTTACGAATGAATTAGAATGGATCGTACGAATGAATTAGAATGGATCTTACGAATGACTTAGAATGGATCGTACGAATGAGTAAGAATGGATCGTCGAATGAAATAGAATGGATTGTACGAATGAATTAGAATGGATTCGTACGAATGAATTAGAATGGATACATTCGTGCGAATGAATTAGAATGGATCATACGAATGAGTAAGAATGGATCGTACGAAGAAAATAGAATAGATTGTACGAATGAATTAGAATGGATGCTACGAATGAATTAGAATGGATCATGTGAAAGAATTAGAATGGATTGTATGAATGAATTAGAATGGATCGTATGAATGAATTAGAATGGATCGTACGAATGAATTAGAATGGATACATTCGTGCGAATGAATTAGAATTGATCGTACGAATGAATTAGAATGGATCGTGCGAATGATTTAGAATGGATCGTACGAATGAATTAGAATAGATCGTACGAATGAACTAGAATGGATACATTCGTGCGAATGAATTAGAATGGATCGTACGAATGAATTAGAATGGATCGTACGAATGAATTAGAATGGATCTTACGAATGAATTAGAATGGATCGTACGAATGAAATAGAATGGATCGTACGAATGAATTAGAATGGATACATTCGTGCGAATGAATTAGAATGGATCGGACGAATGAATTAGAATGGATCGGACGAATGAATTAGAATGGATCGTACGAATAAATTAGAATGGATACATTCGTGCGAATGAATTAGAATGGATCATACGAATGAGTAAGAATGGATCGTACGAATGAAATAGAATGGATCGTACGAATGAACTAGAATGGATACATTCGTGTGAATGAATTAGAATGGATCGTACGAATGAATTAGAATGGATCGTACGAATAAATTAGAATGGATCTTACGAATGAATTAGAATGGATCGTACGAATTAATTAGAATGGATCGTACGAATGAATTAGAATGGATACATTCGTGCGAATGAATTAGAATGGATCGGACGAATAAATTAGAATGGATCGTACGAATGAATTAGAATGGATCGTACGAATTAATTAGAATGGATCATACGAATAAATTAGAATGGATTCATTCATCCGAATGAATTAGAATGGATCATACGAATGAATTAGAATGGATCGTACGAATTAATTAGAATGGATCATATTAATGAATTAGAATGGATCGTACGAATGAATTAGAATGGATACATTCGTGCGAATGAATTAGAATGGATCGTGCACGAATGTATCCATTCTAATTCATTCGTACGATCCATTCTGCACAAAGGTATCCTTTCTAATCCATTCGTAGGATCCATTCTAATCCATTCGTACGATCCATTCTTATTCATTCGTACGATCCATTCTCATTCATTCGCTCGAATGTATCCATTCTAATCCATTCGTACGATCCATTCTAATCCATTCGTACGATCCATTATAATTCATTCGCATGAATATAACCATTCTAATTCATTCATTTGATCCATTCTAATTCATTCGTACGATCCATTCTAATTCATTCGTCCGATCCATTCTAATTCATTCGCACGAATGTATTCATTCTAATTCATTCGTACGATCCATTCTAATTCATTCGTACGATCCATTCTAATTCATTCGTAAGATCCATTCTAATTTATTCGTACGATCCATTCTAATTCATTCGTACGATCCATTCTAATTCATTCACACGATTGTATCCATTCTAGTTCATTCGTACGATCCATTCTAATCCATTCGTACGATCCATTCTAATTCATTCGTATGAATGTAACCATTCTAATTCATTCATTTGATCCATTCTAATTCATTCGTACGATCCATTCTAATTCATTCGTCCAATCCATTCTAATTCATTCGCACAACTGTATCCATTCTAATTCATTCGCATGATCCATTCTAATTCATTCGTACGATCCATTCTAATTCATTCGTACGATCCATTCTAATTCATTCGTAGGATGTTAGAATGGAATATACGAATGAATTAGAATGGATCGTATGAATGAATTAGAAGGGATCGTATGAATGAATTAGAATGGGTCGTACGAATGAATTAGAATGGATCGTGCGAATGAATTCGAATGGATCGTACGATCCATTCTAATTCATTCATACAATCCATTCTTATTCATTCGCACGAATATATCCATTCTAATCCATTCGTACGATCCATTCTAATCCATTCGTACGATCCATTCTAATTCATTCGCACAAATGTATCCATTCTAATTCATTCGTACGATCCATTCTAATTCATTCGTAAGATCCATTCTAATTCATTCGTACGATCCATTCTAATTCATTCGTACGATCCATTCTAATTCATTCCCACGAATGTATCCATTCTAGTTCATTCGTACGATCCATTCTAATTCATTCGTACGATCCATTCTAATTCCTTCGTACGATCTATTCTAATTCATTCGTAATTCATTCTAATTCATTCATACAATCCATTCTAATTCTTTCACACGATCCATTCTAATTCATTCGTACGTTCCATTCTAATTCATTAGCACGATCCATGCTAATTCATTCGTTCGATCAATTCTAATTCATTAGCACGATCCATTCTAATTCATTCGTACGATCCATTCTAATTCATTCGCACGATCCATTCTAATTCATTCATAGGATCCATTCTAATTCATTCATACGATCTATTCTAATTCTTTCGTACGAATGTATCCATTCTAATTCATTCGCACGAATGTATCCATTCTAATTCATTCGTACGATCCATTCTAATTCATTCGTACGATCCATTCTAATTCATTCGTACGATCCATTCTAATTCATTCATACAATCCATTCTAATTTTTTCACACGATCCATTCTAATTCATTCGTACGATCCATTCTAATTCATTCGCACAATCCATTCTATTTCATTCGTACGATCCATTCTTACTCATTCGTATGATCCATTCTAATTCATTCGCACGAATGTATCCATAATGGATCATACGAATGAGTAAGAATGGATCGTACGAATGAAATAAAATGGATTGTGCGAATGAATTAGAATGGACCGTACGAATGAATTAGACGTACGAATAAATTAGAATGGATACATTCGTGCAAATAATTTAGAATGGATCATACGAATGAGTAAGAATGGATCGTCATTCTAATTCATTCGTATGATCCATTCTAATTCATTCGCGCAATCTATTCTAATTCATTCGTACGATCCATTCTAATTCATTCGTACGATCCATTCTAATTCATTCATACAATCCATTCTAATTTATTCGCACGAATGTATCCATTCTAATTCATTCGTACGATCCATTCTAATTCATTCGCACAATCTATTCTAATTCATTCATACGATCCATTCTAATTCATTCGCACGAATTATTCTAATTCATTTGTAAGATTCATTCTAATTCATTCGTACGATCCATTCTAATTCATTAATATGATCCATTCTAATTCATTCGAAAGATCCATTCTAATGAATTAGAATTGATCCTACGAATGAAATAGAATGGATTGCACGAATGATTTAGAATGGATCGTACGAATGAATTAGAATGGATCGTGTGAAAGAATTAGAATAGATTGTATGAATGAATTATAATGGATCGTACGAATGAATTAGATTGGATTTAGATTGGATTGTACGAAGGAATTAGAATGGATCATACGGATGAATTAGAATGGATCGTACGAATGAATTAGAATGGATCATATGAATGAGTAAGAATGGATCGTACGAATGAAATAGAACGGATTGTACGAATGAGTTAGAATGGATACATTCATGCGAATGAATTAGAATGAATCGTACGAATGAATTAGAATGGATCGTACGAATGAATTAGAATGGATCGTACGAATCAATTAGAATGCATCGTACGAAAGAATTAGAATGGATATATTCGTGCGAATGTATTAGAATGGATCGTACGAATGAATTAGACTGGATCGTACGAATGAATTTGAATGGATACATTTGTGCGAATGAATCTAAATGGATTGTATGAATGAATTACAATGGATCGTACGAATGAATTAGAATGGATCGTACGAATGTATTAGAATGGATCAAATGAATGAATTAGAATGGTTACATTCATGCGAATGAATTAGAATGGATCGTAGGAATGGATTAGAATGGATCGTATGAGTGAATTAGAATGGATACGAAGGAATTAGAATAGATCGTACAAAGGAATTAGAATGGATCATACGAATGAAATAGAATGGATCGTACGAAGGAATTTGAATGGATCGTACAAAGGAATTAGAATGGATTCGTATGATCCATTCTAATTCATTCGGACGAATGTATCCATTCTAATTTATTCGTATGATCCATTCCAATTCATTCGTACAATCCATTCTAATTCATTCGTACGATCCATTCTTACTCATTCGTATGATCCATTCTAATTCATTCGTACGATCCATTCTAATTCATTCGCACGAATGTATCCATTCCATTCATACGATCCATTCATACGATCCATTCTAATTCATTCATACAATCCTAATTCTTTCACACGATCCTTTCTATTTCATTTATACGATCCATTCTAATTCATTCGTACGATCCATTCTAATTCATTCGTACGATCCATTCTAATTCATTCTAATTCATTCTAATTCATTCGTACGATCCATTCTACGATCCATTCTAATTCATTTGTATCCATTCTATTTCATTCGCACGATCCATTCTAATTCATTCGTGCAATCTATTCTAATTCATTCGTACGATCCATTCTAATTCATTCGTACGATCCATTCTAATTCATTCATACAATCCATTCTAATTTATTCGCACGAATGTATCCATTCTAATTCATTTGCACGATCCATTCTAATTCATTCCTATGATCTATTCTAATTCATTCATATGATCCATTCTAATTCATTCTAATTCATTCGTACGATCCATTCTACGATCCATTCTAATTCATTCGTATATTCCATTCTAATTCATTAGCACGATCCATGCTAATGAATTAGAATGGATGGTATGATCAAATCTAATTCATTCATACGATCCATTCTTACTCATTCGTATGATCCATTCTAATTCAATCGTACGATCCATTCTAATTCATTCGTACGATCCATTCTAATTCCTTCGTACGATCTATTCTAATTCATTCGTACGATCCATTCTAATTCATTCGTACGATCCATTCTAATTCCTTCGTACGATCCATTCTAATTCATTCATACGATCCATTCTAATTCATTCTAATTCATTCACATGATCCATTCTAATTCATTCGTACGATCCATTCTAATTCATTCATACGATCCATTCTAATTCATTCGCACGAATGTATCCATTCTAATTCATTTGTACGATCCATTCTAATTCATTCGTATGATCCATTCTAATTCCTTCGTACGATCCATTCTAATTCCTTCGTATCCATTCTAATTCACTCATACGATCCATTCTAATTCATTCATACAATCTATTCTAATTCATTCATACAATCCATTCTAATTCTTTCACACGATCCATTCTAATTCATTCGTACGATCCATTCTAATTCATTCGCACAATCCATTCTAATTCATTCACACGAATATATCCATTCTAAATCATTCGTACAATCCATTCTATTTCATTCGTACAATCCATTCTAATTCATTCGTACGATCCATTCTAACTCATTCGTATGATCTATTCTTATTCATTTGCACGATCCAGACTAATTGATTCGCACGATCCATTCTAATTCATGCGCACGAATGTATCCATTCTAATTCATTCGTACGATCCATTCTAATTTATTAATATGATCCATTCTAATTCATTCGTACGATCCATTCTAATTCATATGCACAAAGGTATCCATTCTAATCCATTCGTAGGATCCATTCTAATCCATTCGTACGTTTCATTCTAATTCATTCGTACGATCCATTCTAATTCATTCGCTCGAATGTATCCATTCTAATCCATTCGTACGATCCATTCTAATCCATTCGTACGATCCATTCTAATTCATTCGCATGAATGTAACCATTCTAATTCATTCATTTGATCCATTCAAATTCATTCGTACGATCCATTCTAATTCATTCGTCCGATCCATTCTAATTCATTCGCACGAATGTATCGATTCAAATTCATTCGTACGATCCATTCTAATTCATTCGTACGATCCATTCTAATTCATTCGCACAAATGTATCCATTCTAGTTTATTCGTATGATCCATTCTAATTCATATGTATGATCCATTCTAATTCATTCGTACGAAATTATCCATTCTAATTCATTTGTATAATCTATTCTAATTCATTCACACGATCCATTCTAATTCATTCGTACGATCCATTCTAATTCATTCGTACGATCCATTCTAATTCATTCGTACGATCCATTCTAATTCATTTGCACGAATATATCCATTCTAATTCTAATTCTTTAGCACGATCTATTCTAATTCATTCATGCGATCCATTCTAATTCATTCGCACGAATGTATCCATTCTAATTCATTCATATGATCCATTCTAATTCATTCGCACAATCCATTCTAATTCATTAGCTCGAATATATCCATTCTAATTCATTCGCACGATCCATTCTAATTCATTCGTACGATCCATTCTAATTCATTCATACGATCCATTCTAATTCATTCGCACGAATGTATCCATTCTAATTCATTAGCACGATCCATTCTAATTCATTCGTATGATCCATTCTAATTCCTTCGTACGATCCATTCTAATTCCTTCGTATCCATTCTAATTCACTCATACGATCCATTCTAATTCATTCATACGATCTATTCTAATTCATTCATACAATCCATTCTAATTCTTTCACACAATCCATTATAATTCATTCGTACGATCCATTCTAATTCATTCGCACAATCCATTCTAATTCATTCGCACGAATGTATCCATTCTAAATCATTCATACAATCCATTCTATTTCATTCGTACGATCCATTCTTACTCATTGTACGAATGAATTAGAATGGATCCTACGAATGAATTAGAATGGATCGTGTGAAAGAATTAGAATGGATGGTACGAATGAATTAGAATGGATACATTCGTGCGAAAGAATTAGAATAGATCATATGAATGAATTAGAATGGATCGTATGAATGAATTAGAATTGATCGTACGAATGAAATAGAATGGATTGCACGAATGATTTAGAATGGATCGTACGAATGAATTAGAATGGATCGTGTGAATGAATTAGAATGGATCGTACGAATGAATTAGAATGGATCGTACAAAGGAATTAGAATGGATCGTACGAATGTATTAGAATGGATCCTATGAATGAATTAGAATGGATCGTGCGAATGAATTAGAATGGATCGTACAAATGAATTAGAATGGATCGTGCTAATGAATTAGAATTGATCGAACGAATGAATTAGCATGGATCGTGCTAATGAATTAGAATGGATCGTGCGAATGAATTAGAATGGATCGTACGAATGAATTAGAATGGATCGTACGAATGAACTAGAATGGATACATTCGTGCGAATGATTTAGAATGGATCGTACGAATGAATTAGAATGGATCGTACGAATGAATTAGAATGGATACATTCATGCGAATGAATTAGAATGGATCGTACGAATGAATTAGAATGGATCGTGCGAATGAATTAGAATGGATCGTACGAATGAATTAGAATGGATTCGTACGAATGAATTAGAATGGATACATTCGTGCGTACGAATGAATTAGAATGGATCGTACGAATGAATTAGAATAGATTGTATGAATGAATTAGAATGGATCGTATGAATGAATTAGAATGGATACATTCGTGCGAATGAATTAGAATGGATCGTGCACGAATGTATCCATTCTAATTCATTCGTACGATCCATTCTAATTCATTAATATGATCCATTCTAATCTATTCGTACGATCCATTCTAATCCATTTGTACGATCCATTCTAATTCATTCGCATGAATGTAAGCATTCTAATTCATTCATTTGATCCATTCTAATTTATTCGTACGATCCATTCTAATTCATTCGTCCGATCCATTCTAATTCATTCGCATGAATGTATCCATTCTAATTCATTCGTACGATCCATTCTAATTCATTCGTACGATCCATTCTAATTCATTCGGAAGATCCATTCTAATTCATTCGTACGATCCATTCTAATTCATTCCTACGATCCATTCTAATTCATTCGCATGAATGTATCCATTCTAGTTCATTCGTACGATCCATTCTAATTCATTCGTACGATCCATTCTAATTCATTCGCACGATCCATTCTAATTCATTCGTACGATCAATTCTAATTCATTCGCACGAATGTATCCATTCTAATTCATTCATACGATCCATTCTAATTCATTCGTACGATCCATTCTAATTCATTCGTCCGATCCATTCTAATTTATTCGCACGAATGTATCCATTCTAGTTCATTCGTACGATCCATTCTATTTCATTCGTACGATCCATTCTTACTCATTCGTATGATCCATTCTAATTCATTCGGACGAATGTATCCATTCTAATTTATTCGTACGATCCATTCTAATTCATTCGTACGATCCATTCTAATTCATTCGTACGATCGATTCTAATTCATTCGTCCGATCCATTCTAATTCATTCGCACGAATGTATCCATTCTAATTCATTCGTACGATCCATTCTAATTCATTCGTACGATCCATTCTAATTCATTTGTAAGATCCATTCTAATTCATTCGTACGATCCATTCTAATTCATTCGTACGATCCATTCTAATTCATTTGCACGAATGTATCCATTCTAGTTCATTCGTACGATTCATTCTAATTCATTTGTACGATCCATTCTAGTTCATTCGCATGATCCATTCTAATTTATTCGTACGATCAATTCTAATTCATTTGCACGAATGTATCCATTCTAATTCATTCATACGATCCATTCTAATTCATTTGTACGATCCATTCTAATGCATTCATACAATCTATTCTAATTCTTTCACACGATCCATTCTAATTCATTCGTAGGATCCATTCTAATTCATTCATACAATCTATTCTATTTCATTCGTACGATCCATTCTTACTCATTCGTATGATCCATTCTAATTCATTCGCACGGATATATCCATTCTAATTCATTCATACGAATACATTCTAATTCATTCGTACAATCCATTTTATTTCATTCGTACGATCCATTCTTACTCATTCGTACGATTCATTCTAATTCATTTGTAAGATCCATTCTAATTCATTCGTACGATCCATTCTAATTCATTCGCACGATCCATTCTAATTCTTTCATACAATCCATTCTAATTCATTCCGTACGATCCATTCTAATTCATTCGCTTGAATGTATCCATTCTAATCCATTCGTACGATCCATTCTAATCCATTCGTACGATCCATTCTAATTCATTCACATGAATGTAACCTTTCTAATTCATTCATTTGATCCATTCTAATTCATTCGTACGATCCATTCTAATTCATTAGCACGATCCATGCTAATTCATTCGTTCGATCAATTCTAATTCATTAGCACATTCCATTCTAATTCGTTCGTACGATCCATTCTAATTCATTCGCACGATCCATTCTAATTCATTCATAGGATCAATTCTAATTCATTCATACGATCTATTCTAATTCTTTCGCACGAATGTATCCATTCTAATTCATTCGCATGAATGTATCCATTCTAATTCATTCGTACGAATCCATTCTAATTCATTCGTACGAATCCATTCTAATTCATTCGTACAATCTATTCTATTTCATTCGTACGATCCATTCTAGTTCATTCGTACGATCCATTCTAATTCATTCGTACGATCCATTCTAATTCATCCGTACGATCCATTGTAATTAATTCGTATGATCCATTCTAATTCATTCGTACGATCCATTCTAATTTATTCATACAATCCATTCTAATTCATTCGCACGAATGTATCAATTCTAATTAATTCGTACGATCCATTCTAATTCATTTGTATGATCCATTCTTATTCATTCGCACAATCAAGTCTATTGGATTCGCACGATCCATTCTAATTCATTCGCAAGAATGTATCCATTCTAATTCATTCATACGATCCATTCTAATTCATTCGTACGATCCATTCTAATTCATTCGCACAAATGTATCCATTCTAATTCATTCGTACGATCAATTCTAATTCATTCGTACGATCCATTCTAATTCTTTCACATGATCCATTCTAATTCATTCGTACGATCCATTCTAATTCATTCGCACGATCTATTCTAATTCATTCATATGATCCATTCTAATTCATTCATACAATCCATTCTAATTCATTCGTACGATCCATTCTAATTCATTCGCACAAATTTATCCAATCTAATTCATTCATACGATCCATTCTTACTCATTCGTACGATCCATTCTATTTCATTCGTACGATCTATTCTAATTCATTCGTACGATCCATTCTAATTCATTCGTACGATCCATTCTAATTCCTTCGTACGATCCATTCTAATTCAGTCGTACGATCCATTCTAATTCTTTCACACGATCCATTCTAATTCATTCATACGATCCATTTTAATTCATTCGTGCAATCCATTCTATTTCATTCGTACGATCCATTCTTACTCATTCGTACGATCCTTTCTAATTCATTCACACGAATGTATCTATTCCTACGAATGAATTAGAATAGATTGTACGAATGAATTAGAATAGATCGTACGAATGAATTAGAATGGATCGTATGAAGGAATTAGAATGGATCGTACGAATGAATTTGAATAGATTGTATGAATGAATTAGAATGGATCGTACGAAGGAATTAGAATGGATCGTACGAATGAATTAGACTGGATCGTAGGAATGAATTTGAATGGATACATTTGTGCGAATGAATCTAAATGGATTGTATGAATGAATTACAATGGATCGTACGAATGAATTAGAATGGATCGTACGAATGAATTAGAATAGCTGATACGAATGAATTAGAATGAATCGTATGAATGAATTAGAATGGTTACATTCGTGCGAATGAATTAGAATAGGTCGTACGAATGAATTAGAATGGATCGTACGAATAAATTAGAATAGATCGTGGGAATGAATTAGAATGGATCGTACGAATGAATTAGAATGGATCCACCGAATGAGTTAGAATGGATCATACGAATGAATTAGAATGGATTGTACGAATGAATTAGAATGGATTGTGCGAATGAATTAGAATGGATCGTATGAATGAATAATATTGGATCGTACGAATGAATTAGAATGGATCGTGCGAATGAATTAGCATGAATCGTACGAATGTATTAGAATGGATCGTACGAATGAATTAGAATGAATCATACGATCCATTTTAATTCAATCGTCCGATCCATTCTAATTCATTCGCATGAATGTATCCATTCTAATTCATTCATACAATCCATTCTATTTCATTCGTACGATCCATTCTTACTCATTCGTATGATCCATTCTAATTCATTCGTATGATCCATTCTAATTCATTCGTACGATCCATTCTAATTCATTCGTACGATCCATTCTAGTTCATTCGCACGATCCATTCTAATTCATTCATACGATCCATTCTAATTCATTCATACGATCCATTCTAATTCATTCCTACAATCCATTCTAATTCATTCGCCCGATCCATTCTAATTCATTCATATGATCCATTCTATTCGAATGGATCATGCGATCCATTCGAATTCATTCGCACGATCCATTCTAATTCATTCGTACGATCCATTCTAATTGATTCTTACAATCCATTCTATTTCATTTGTACGATCCATTCTTACACATTCGTATGATCCATTCTAATTCATTCGTACGATCCATTCTAATTCATTTGTACGATCCATTCTAATTCATTCGTACAATCCATTCTATTTCATTCGTACGATCCATTCTTACTCATTCGTATGATCCATTCTAATTCATTCGCACGAATGTATCCATTCTAATTCATTCATACAATCCATTCTAATTCATTCCGTACGATCCATTCTAATTCATTCGTACGATCGTACGAATGAATTAGAATGGATCGTACGAATGAATTAGAATAGATTGTGCGAATGAATTAGAATGGATCGTACGAATGAATTAGAATGGATCGTACGAATGAATTAGAATGGATCATACGAATAAGTAAGAATGGATCGTACGAATGAATTAGAATGGATCGTACGAATAAATTAGAATGGATACATTCGTCCGAATGAATTAGAATGGATCATACGAATGAGTAAGAATGGATCGTACGAATGAAATAGAATAGATTGTACGAATGAATTAGAATGGATCCTACGAATGAATTAGAATGGATCGTGTGAAAGAATTAGAATGGATTGTATGAATGAATTAGAATGGATCGTATGAATGAATTAGAATGGATCGTGCGCATGAATTCGAATGGATCGTACGAATTCATTCTAATTCATTCATACAATCCATTCTAATTCCTTCATATGATCCATTCTAATTCATTCGTACGTTCCATTCTAATTCATTAGCACGATCCATGCTAATTCATTCGTTCGATCAATTCTAATTCATTAGCACGATCCATTCTAATTCATTCGTACAATACATTCTAATTCATTCGCACGATCCATTCTAATTCATTCATAGGATCCATTCTAATTCATTCATACGATCTATTCTAATTCTATCGCACGAATGTATCCATTCTAATTCATTCGCACGAATGTATCCATTCTAATTCATTCGTACGATCCATTCTAATTCATTCGCACGATCCATTCTAATTCATTCGTACGATCAATTCTAATTCATTCGCACGAATGTATCCATTCTAATTCATTCGTACGATCCATTCTAATTCATTCATAGGATCCATTCTAATTCATTTGCACGAATGTATCCATTCTAATTCATTCGTACGATCAGTTCTAATTCATTCACAAAATCTATTCTAATTCATTCATACGATCCATTCTAATTCATTCACATGAATGTATCCATTCTAATTCATTCATACGATCCATTCTAATTCATTCGTACGGTCCATTCTAATTCACTCATACGATCAATTCTAATACATTCATACGATCCATTCTAATTCATTTGCACGAATATATCCATTCTAATTCATTCGTACGATCCAATCTAATTCTTTCGTACGATCCATTCTAATTCATTCGTATGATCTATTCTATTTCATTCATACGATCCATTCTTACCCATTCGTACAATCCATTCTAATTCATTCGTCCGATCCATTCTAATTCATTCGTACAATCCATGCTAATTCATTCGTTCGATCAATTCTAATTCATTAGCACGATCCATTCTAATTCATTCGTATGATCCATTCTAATTCATTCGCACGATCCATTCTAATTCATTCATAGGATCCATTCTAATTCATTCATACGATCTATTCTAATTCTTTCGCACGAATGTATCCATTCTAATTCATTCGCACGAATGTATCCATTCTAATTCATTCGTACGATCCATTCTAATTCATTCGCACGTTCCATTCTAATTCATTCGTACGATCAATTCTAATTCATTAGCACGATCAATTCTAATTCATTCGTATGATCCATTCAAAATCATTCGCACGATCCATTCTAATTCATTCGTACAATCCATTCTATTTCATTCGTACGGATCGTACGAATGAATTAGAATGGATCGTACGAATGAACTAGAATGGATACATTCGTGCGAATGAATTAGATTGGATCGTACGAATGAATTAGAATGGATCGTACGAATGAATTAGAATGAATCTTATGAATGAATTAGAATGGATCGTACGAATGAATTAGAATGGATCGTATGAATGAATTAGAATGGATACATTCGTGCGAATGAATTAGAATGGGTCGGACGAATGAATTAGAATGGATCGTATGAATGAATTAGAATGGATGAAATGAATGAATTAGAATGGATCGTACGAGTGAATTAGATTGGATACATTCGTGCGAATGAATTAGAATGGATCGTGCACGAATGTATCCATTCTAATTCATTCGTACGATCCATTCTGCACAATGGTATCCATTCTAATCCATTCGTAGGATCCATTCTAATCCATTCGTACGATCCATTCTAATTCATACGTACGATCCATTCTAATTCATTCGCTCAAATGTATCTATTCTAATCCATTCGTACGATCCATTCTAATCCATTCGTACGATCCATTCTAATTCATTCGGATGAATGTAACCATTCTAATTCATTCATTTGATCCATTCTAATTCATTCGTACGATCCATTCTAATTCATTCGTCCGATCCATTCTAATTCATTCGCACGAATGTATCCATTCTAATTCATTCGTACGATCCATTCTAATTCATTCGTACGATCCATTCTAATTCATTCGTAAGATCCATTCTAATTCATTCGTACGATCCATTCTAATTCATTCGTACGATCCATTCTAATTCATTGGCACGAATGTATCCATTCTAATTCATTCGTACAATCCATTCTATTTCATTCGTACGATCCATTCTTACTCATTCGTATGATCCATTCTAATTCATTCGTATGATCCATTCTAATTCATTCGTACGATCCATTCTAATTCATTCGTACGATCCATTCTAATTCATTCATACGATCCATTCTAATTCATTCCTACGATCCATTCTAATTCATTCGCCCGATCCATTCTAATTCATTCATACGATCCATTCTATTCGAATGGATCATGCGATCCATTCGAATTCATTCGCACGATCCATTCTAATTCATTCATACGATCCATTCTAATTGATTCACACGATCCATTCTAATTCATTAGCATGGATCTAATGAATTAGAATGGAATATATGAATGAATTAGAATGGATCATAGAATGGATCGTACGAATGAATTAGAATGAATTAGAATGGATCGTACGAATGAATTAGAATGGATCATACGAATGAGTAAGAATGGATCGTACAAATGAAATAGAATGGATTGTACGAATGAATTAGAATGGATCCTACGAATGAATTAGAATGGATCGTGTGAAAGAATTAGAATGGAATGTATGAATGAATTAGAATGGATCGTATGAATGAAATAGAATGGATTGTACGAATGAATTAGAATGGATCGTACAAATGAATTAGAATGGATCGTACGAATAAATTAGAATGGATCATACGAATGAGTAAGAATGGATCGTACGAATGAATTAGAATGGATCGTACGAATGAATTAGAATGGATCGTACGAATAAATTAGAATGGATACATTCGTCCGAATGAATTAGAATGGATCATACGAATGAGTAAGAATGGATCGTACGAATGAAATAGAATAGATTCTACGGACGATTGAATTAGAGTGGATCGTACGATTTATTCTAATTCATTCGTATGATCCATTCTAATACATTCGTACGATTCATGCTAATTCATTCGCACGATCCATTCTAATTCATTCGTACGATCCATTCTTATTCATTCATACGATCCATTCTAATTCATTCGCACAATCCATTCTAATTCATTCGTACAATCCATTCTAATTTATTCGTATGATCCATTCTAACTCATTCGGTGGATCCATTCTAATTCATTTGTACGATCCATTCTAATTCATTCCCACGATCCATTCTAATTTATTCGTACGATCCATTCTAATTCATTCGTACGATCTATTCTAATTCATTCGCACGAATGTGACCATCCTAATTCATTCATACGATTCATTCTAATTCATTCGTATGAGCTATTCTAATTCATTCGTACGATCCATTCTAATTCATTCGTACGATCCATTGTAATTCATTCATACAATCCATTTAGATTCATTCGCACAAATGTATCCATTCAAATTCCTTCGTATGATCCATTCTAATTCATTCGTACGATCCATTATAATTCATTCATACGATCTATTCTAATTCATTCATACAATCCATTCTAATTCTTTCACACGATCCAATCTAATTCATTCGTACGATCCATTCTAATTCATTCGTACGATCCATTCAAATTCACTCATATGAACCATTCTAATACATTCATACGATCCATTCTAATATATTTGCACGAATATATCCATTCTAATTCATTCGTATGATCCATTCTAATTCATTCATACGATCCATTCTAATTTATTTGCACGAATATATCCATTCTAATTCATTCGTACGATCCATTCTAATTCCTTCGTACGATCCATTCTAATTCGTTCGTACGATCCATTCTAATTCATTCGTACGATCCATTCTAATTCATTAATATGATCCATTCTAATTCATTCGTACAATCCAATCTAATTCATTAGCACGATCCATTCTAATTCATTCTACGATCCATTCTAATTCATTCGTACGATCCATTCTAATTCATTCGTACGATCCATTCTAATTCATTCGCACGAATGTATCCATTCTAGTTCATTCGTACGATCTATTCTTATTCATTCGTACGATCCATTCTAATTCATTCGCACGATCCATTCTAATTCATTCGTACGATCCATTCTAATTCATTCATACGATCCATTCTAATTCATTCGCACGAATGTAACCATTCTAATTCATTCATACGATCCATTCTACTTCATTCGTACTATCCGTTCTAATTCACTAATACGATCCATTCTAATTCATTCATACGATCCATTCTAATTCATTTGCACGAATATATCCATTCTAATTCATTCGTACGATCCATTCTAATTCCTTCGTACGATCCATTCTAATTCCTTCGTACGATCCATTCTATTTCATTCGTATGATCCATTCTAATTAATTCGTACGATCCATTCTAATTCATTCGTATGATCCATTCTAATTCATTCGTACGATCCATTCTTACTCATTCGTACGATCCATTCTAATTCATTCATACAATCCATTCTAATTCATTCCGTACGTTCCATTCTAATTCATTCATACGATCTAATCTTTCATACAATCCATTCTAATTCTTTCGTTCGAATGAATTAGAATGGATACCTTTGTGCATATGAATTAGAATGGATCGTACAAATGAATTAGAATGGATCATATTAATGAATTAGAATGGATCGTACGAATGAATTAGAATGGATACATTCATGCGAATGAATTAGAATGGATCGTGCGAATAAATTAGACTGGATCATGCGAATGAATAAGAATAGATCGTGCTAATGAATTAGAATTGATCGAACGAATTCATTCTAATTCATTCATACAATCCATTCTAATTCTTTCACACGATCCATTCTAATTCATTCGTACGATCCATTCTTACTCATTGGTACGATCCATTCTAATTCATTCGCACGAATGTATCCATTCTAATTCATTCGTACGAATCCATTCTAATTCATTCGTACAATCTATTCTATTCCATTCTAATTCTTTCGTACGATCCATTCTTACTCATTCATACGATCCATTCTAATTCATTCGTACGATCCATTCTATTCTAGTTCATTCGTACGATCCATTCTAATTCATTCGTATGATCCATTCTTATTCATTCTTACACATTTGTATGATCCATTCTAATTCATTCGAACGAATGTATCCATTCTAATTTATTCGTACGATCCATTCTAATTCATTCGACGATCCATTCTAATTCATTCGTACGATCCATTCTAATTCATTCGTACGATCCATTCTAATTCATTCGTACGATCCATTCTAAATCATTCATATGATCTATTCTAATTCATTCATTCGTACGATCCATTCTAATTCATTCGTATGATCCATTCTAATTCATTTGCACGATCCATTATAATTCATTCATAGGATCCATTCTAAATCATTCGTACAATCCATTCTAATTCTTTCATACGATCCATTCTAATTCATTCGTACGATCCATTCTAATTCACTCATACGATCCATTCTAATACATTCATACGATCCATTCTTATTCATTTGCACGAATATATCCATTCTAATTCATTCGTACGATCCATTCAAATTCATTCTTACGATCCATTCTAATTCATTCGTACGATCCATTCTAATTCCTTCGTACGAATGAATTAGAATGGATACATTTGTGCGAATGAATTAGAATGCATCGTACGAATGAATTAGAATGGATCGTATGAATGAATTAGAATGGATCGTACGAATGAATTAGAATGGATCTTATGAATGAATTAGAATGGATCGTACGAATGAATTAGAATGCATCGTACGAAAGAATTAGAATGGATATATTCGTGCGAATGAATTAGAATGGATCGTACGAATGAATTAGACTGGATCGTACGAATGAATTTGAATGGATACATTTGTGCGAATGAATCTAAATGGATTGTATGAATGAATTACAATGGATCGTACGAATGAATTAGAATGGATCGTACGAATGAATTAGAATAGCTTATACGAATGAATTAGAATGAATCGTATGAATGAATTAGAATGGTTATATTCGTGCGAATGAATTAGAATAGATCGTACGAATGAATTAGAATGGATCGTACGAATAAATTAGAATGGATCGTGGGAATGAAGAATGGATCGTACGAATGAATTAGAATGGATCCACCGAATGAGTTAGAATGGATCATACGAATGAATTAGAATGGATTGTACGAATGAATTAGAATGGATTGTGCGAATGAATTAGAATGGATCGTATGAATGAATAAGAATGGATCGTACGATCCATTCTAATTCATTCGCACGAATGTGTCCATTCTTATTCATTCATACAATCCATTCTAATTCATTCCGTACGATCCATTCAAATTCATTCGTACGATCGTACGAATGAATTAGAATGGATCGTACGAATGAATTAGAATAGATCGTGCGAATGAATTAGAATGGATCGTACGAATGAATTAGAATGGATCGTACGAATGAATTAGAATGGATCGTACGAATGAGTAAGAATGGATCGTACGAATGAATTAGAATAGATCATACGAATGAATTAGAATGGATCATACGAATAAATTAGAATCGATACATTCGTCCGAATGAATTAGAATGGATCATACGAATAAGTAAGAATGGATCGTACGAATGAAATAGAATGGATTGTGCGAATGAATTAGAATGGACCGTACGAATGAATTAGAATGGATACAGTCGTGCGAATGAATTAGAATGGATCGGACGAATGAATTAGAATGGATCGTACGAATGAATTAGAATGGATCGTACGAATAAATTAGAATGGATACATTCGTCCGAATGAATTAGAATGGATCATACGAATGAGTAAGAATGGATCGTACGAATGAAATAGAATAGATTGTACGAATGAATTAGAATGGATCCTACGAATGAATTAGAATGGATCGTGTGAAAGAATTAGAATGGATTGTATGAATTAATTAGAATTGATCATGTGAATGAATTAGAATGGATCGTACAAATGAATTAGAATGGATCGTGCTAATGAATTAGAATTGATCGAACGAATAAATAAGCATGGATCGTGCTAATGAATTAGAATGGAACGTACGAATGAATTAGAATGGATCGTGTGAAAGAATTAGAATTGATTGTATGAATGAATTAGAATGAATTCGTGCGATCCATTCGAATTCATTCGCACGATCCATTCTAATTCATTCATACGATCCATTCTAATTCATTCATACAATCCATTCTAATTCTTTCGCACGATCCATTCTAATTCATTCGTAGGATCCATTCTACTTCATTCGTACAATCTATTCTATTTTATTCGTACGATCCATTCTTACTCATTCGTATGATCTATTCTAATTCATTCATAAGATCCATTCTAATTCATTCGTCCGATCCATTCTAATTCATTCGCACGAATATATCCATTCTAATTCATTCGTACGGTCCATTCTAATTCATACGCACAATGCATTCTATTTCATTCGTACGATCCATTCTTACTCATTTGTATGATCCATTATGGATACATTCGTGCGAATGAATTAGAATGGATCATACGAATGAGTAAGAATGGATCGTACGAATGAAATAGAATGGATTGTGTGAATGAATTAGAATGGATCGTACGAATGAATTAGAATGGATCGTGTGAAAGAATTAGAATGGATTGTTTGAATGAATTAGAATAGATCGTATGAATGAATTTGAATGGATCGTACGAATGAATTAGAATGGATCATATGAATGAATTAGAATGGATCGTACGAATGAATTAGAATGGATCTTACGAATGAATTAGAATGGATCGTACGAATGAATTAGAATGGATCGTACGAATAAATTAGAATGGATACATTCGTCCGAATGATTAGAATGGATCATACGAATGAGTAAGAATGGATCGTACGAATGAAAAGGAATAGATTGTATGAATGAATTAGAATGGATCCTACGAATGAATTAGAATAGATCGTGTGAAAGAATTAGAATGGATTGTATGAATGAATTAGAATGAATTCGTACGATCCATTCGAATTCATTCGCACGATCCATTCTAATTCATTCATACGATCCATTCTAATTCATTCATACAATCCATTCTAATTCTTTCACACGATCCATTCTAATTCATTCGTAGGATCTATTCTAATTCATTCGTACAATCTATTCTAATACATTCGTACGATCCATTCTAACTCATTCGTATGATCCATTCTAATTCATTCGGATGAATGTATCCATTCTAATTTATTCGTACGATCCATTCTAATTCATTCGTACGATCCATTCTAATTCATTCGTACGATCCATTTTAATTTATTCGTCCGATCCATTCTAATTCATTCGCACGAATGTATCTATTCTAATTCATTCGTACGATCCATTCTAATTTATTCGTACGATCCATTCTAATTCATTCGTAAGATCCATTCTAATTCATTCGTACGATCCATTCTAATTCATTCGCACGAATGTATCCATTCTAGTTCATTCGTACGATCCATTCTAATTCATTCGTACGATCCATTCTAATTCCTTCGTACGATCCATTCTAATTCATTCGTACGATCTATTCTAATTCATTCGTACGATCCATTCTAATTCATTCGTACGATCCATTCTAATTCCTTCGTACGATCCATTCTAATTCATTCGTACGATCCATTCTAATTCCTTCGTATCCATTCTAATTCACTCATACGATCCATTCTAATTCATTCGTATGATCCATTCTAATTCATTCATACAATCCATTCTAATTCATTCGCACGAATGTATCCATTCTAATTCATTCGTACGATCAGTTCTAATTCATTCACAAAATCTATTCTAATTCATTCATACGATCCATTCTAATTCATTAACACGAATGTATCCATTCTAATTCATTCATATGATCCATTCTAATTCATTCGTACGATCCATTCTAATTCACTCATACGATCCATTCTAATACATTCATACGATCCATTCTAATTCATTTGCATGAATATATCCATTCTAATTCATTCGTACGATCCATTCTAATTCCTTCGTACGATCCATTCTAATTCATTCGTACGATCTATTCTAATTCATTCGTACGGTCCATTCTAATTCATTCGTACGATCCATTCTAATTCCTTCGTACGATCCATTCCAATTCATTCGTACGATCCATTCTAATTCATTCATACAATCCATTCTAATTCTTTCACACGATCCATTCTAATTCATTCGTACGATCCATTCTAATTCATTCGTGCAATCCATTCTATTTCATTCGTACGATCCATTCTTACTCATTCGTACGATCCATTCTAATGCATTCACACGAATGTATCCATTCGTACGAATGAATTAGAATAGATTGTACGAATGAATTAGAATGGATCGTACGAATGAATTAGAATGGATCGTACGAAGGAATTAGAATGGATCGTACGAATGAATTAGAATGGATCGTACGAATGAATTAGAATAGATCGTACGAATGAATTAGAATGGATCGTACGAAGGAATTAGAATGGATCGTACGAATGAATTAGAATGGATATATTCGTGCAAATGAATTAGAATGGATCATATGAATGTATTAGAATAGATCGTATGAGTGAATTAGAATGGATCGTACGAATGAATTAGAATGGATCGTATGAATGAATTAGAATGGATACATTCGTGCGAATGAATTAGAATTGATCGTACGAATGAATTAGAATGGATCGTGCGAATGAATTAGAATGGATCGTACGAATGAATTAGAATGGATCGTACGAATGAACTAGAATGGATACATTCGTGTGAATGAATTAGAATGGATCGTACGAATGTAATTCATTCCTACAATCCATTCTAATTCATTCGCCCGATCCATTCTAATTCATTCATACGATCCATTCTATTCGAATGGATCATGCGATCCATTCGAATTCATTTGCACGATCCATTCTAATTCATTCATACGATCCATTCTAATTCATTCATACAATGCATTCTAATTCTTTCACACGATCTATTCTAATTCATTCGTACGATCCATTCTAATTCATTCGTACAATCCATTATATTTCATTTGTACGATCCATTCTTACTCATTCGTATGATCCATTCTAATTCATTCGTACGATCCATTCTAATTCATTTGTACGATCCATTCTAATTCATTCGTACAATCCATTCTATTTCATTCGTACGATCCATTCGTACTCATTCGTATGATCCATTCTAATTCATTCGCACGAATGTATCCATTCTAATTCATTCATACAATCCATTCTAATTCATTCCGTACGATCAATTCTAATTTATTCGTATGATCGTACGAATGAATTAGAATGGATCGTACGAATGAATTAGAATAGATTGTGCGAGTGAATTAGAATGGATCGTACGAATGAATTAGAATAGATCGTACGAATGAATTAGAATGGATCATACGAATGAGTAAGAATGGATCGTACGAATGAATTAGAATAGATCGTACGAATAAATTAGAATGGATACATTCGTCCGAATGAATTAGAATGGATCATACGAATGAGTAAGAATGGGTCGTACGAATGAAATAGAATAGATTGTACGAATGAATTAGAATGGATCCTACGAATAAATTAGAATGGATCGTGTGAAAGAATTAGAATGGATTGTATGAATGAATTAGAATGGATTCGTACGAATGAATTAGAATGGATATATTCGTGTGAATGAATTAGAATGGATCGTACCAATGAGTAAGAATGGGTCGTACGAATGAAATAGAATGGATTGTGCGAATGAATTAGAATGGATCGTACGAATGAAATAGAATGGATCGTGTGAAAGAATTAGAATGGATTGTATGAATGAATTAGAATAGATCGTATGAATGAATTTGAATGTATCGTACGAATGAATTAGAATGGATCGTACGAATGAATTAGAATGGATACATTCGTGCGATTGAATTAGAATGGATACATTCATGTGAAAGAATTAGAATAGATCGTATGAATGAATTAGAATGGATCCTATGAATGAATTAGAACGGATCGTGCGAATGAATTAGAATGGATCGTACGAATGAATTAGAATGGATCGTGCTAATGAATTAGAATTGATCGAACGAATGAATTAGCATGGATCGTGCTAATGAATTAGAATGGAACGTACGAATGAATTAGAATGGATCGTGTGAAAGAATTAGAATGGATTGTATGAATGAATTCGAATGAATTCATACGATCCATTCGAATTCATTCGCACGATCCATTCTAATTCATTCATACGATCCATTCTAATTCATTCATACAATCCATTCTAATTCTTTCACACGATTCATTCTAATTCATTCGTAGGATCCATTCTAATCCATTCGTACAATCTATTCTATTTCATTCGTACGATCCATTCTTACTCATTCGTATGATCCATTCTAATTCATTCGTCCGATCCATTCTAATTCATTCGCACGAATGTATCCATTCTAATTCATTCGTACGATCCATTCTAATTCATTCGTACGATCCATTCTAATTCATTCGTAAGATCCATTCTAATTCATTCGTACGATCCATTCTAATTCATTCGTACGATCCATTCTATATCATTCGCACGAATGTATCCATTCTAGTTCATTCGTACGATCCATTCTAATTCATTCGTACGATCCATTCTAATTCATTCGCACGATCCATTCTAATTCATTCGTACGATCCATTCTAATTCATTCATACGATCCATTCTAATTCATTCGTACGATCCATTCTAATTCATTCGCACCAATGTATCCATTCTAATTCATTCGTACGATCCATTCTAATTCATTCGCACGATCCATTCTAATTCATTCGTACGATCCATTCTAATTCATTCGCACGATCTGTTCTTATTCATTCGCACAATCCATTCTAACTCATTCGCACGAATGTATCCATTCTAATTCATTTGTACGATCCATTCTAATTCATTTGTACGATCCATTCTAATTCATTCGTATGATCCATTCTAATTCATTCGTACGATCCATTCTAATTCATTCATACAATCCATTCTAATTCATTCGAACGAATGTAACCATTCTAATTAATTCCTTCGATCCATTCTAATTCATTCGTATGATCTATTCTTATTCATTCGCACGATCCAGTCTAATTGATTCGCACGATCCATTCTAATTCATTCGCACGAATGTATCCATTCTAATTCATTCGTACGATCCATTCTAATTCATTAATATGATCCATTCGAATTCATTCGTATGATCCATTCTAATTCATATGCACAAAGGTATCCATTCTAATCCTTTCGTAGGATCCATTCTAATCCATTCGTACGATCCATTCTAATTCATTCGTACGATCCATTCTAATTCATTCGCTCGAATGTATCCATTCTAATCCATTCGTACGATCCATTCTAATCCATTCGTACGATCCATTCTAATTCATTCGCATGAATGTAACCATTCTAATTCATTCATTTGATCCATTCTAATTCATTCGTATGATCCATTATAATTCATTCGCACGAATGTATCCATTCTAATTCATTCGTACGATCCATTCTATTTCATTAGTACGATCCATTCTAATTCATTCGTAAGATCCATTCTAATTCATTCGTACGATCCATTCTAATTCATTCATACGATCCATTCTAATTCATTCGCACGAATGTATCCATTCAAGTTCATTCGTACGATCCATTCTAATTCATTCGTATGATCTATTCTAATTCATTCGCACGATCCATTCTAATTCATTCGTACGATCAATTCTAATTCATTCGCACGAATGTATCCATTCTAATTCATTCGTACGATCCTGAATTAGAATGGATCGTACGAATGAATTAGAATGGATACCTTTGTGCATATGAATTAGAATGGATCGTACGAATGAATTAGAATGGATCATATTAATGAATTAGAATGGATCGTACGAATGAATTAGAATGGATATATTCGTGCGAATGAATTAGAATGGATCGTGCACGAATGTATCCATTCTAATTCATTCGTACGATCCATTCTAATTCATTAATATGATCCATTCTAATTCATTCGTACGATCCATTCTAATTCATATGCACAAAGGTATCTATTCTAATCCATTCGTAGGATCCATTCTAATCCATTCGTATGATCCATTCTAATTCATTCGCTCGAATGTATTCATTATAATCCATTCGTACGATCCATTCTAATCCATTCGTACGATCCATTGTAATTCATTCGCATGAATGTAACCATTCTAATTCATTCGTAAGATCCATTCTAATTCCTTCGTACGATCCATTCTAATTCATTCGTCCGATCCATTCTAATTCATTCGCACAAATGTATCCATTCTAGTTCATTCGTACGATCCTTTCTAATTCATTCGTACGATCCATTCTAATTCATTCGCACGATCCATTCTAATTCATTCGTACGATCAATTCTAATTCATTCGCACGAATGTATCCACTCTAATTCATTCATACGATCCATTCTAATTCATTCGTACGATCCATTCTAATTCATTCGTACGATCTATTCTAATTCATTCGTACGAATGTATCCATTCTAGTTCATTCGTACGATCCATTCTAATTCATTCGTACGATCCATTCTAATTCATTCGCACGATCCATTCTAATTCATTCATACGATCAATTCTAATTCATTCGCACGAATGTATCCATTCTAATTCATTCGTACGATCCTGAATTAGAATGGATCGTACGAATGAATTAGAATGGATACCTTTGTGCATATGAATTAGATTGGATCGTACGAATGAATTAGAATGGATCATATTATAGAATAAGAATGGATCGTACGAATGAATTAGAATGGATACATTCGTGCGAATGAATTAGAATGGATCGTGCACGAATGTATCCATTCTAATTCATTCCTACGATCCATTCTAATTCATTAATATGATCCATTCTAATTCATTCGTACGATCCATTCTAATTCATATACACAAAGGTATCTATTCTAATCCATTCGTAGGATCCATTCTAATCCATTCGTACTATCCATTCTAATTCATTCGCTCTTATGTATTCATTCTAATCCATTCGTACGATCCATTCTAATCCATTTGTACAATCCATTCTAATTCATTCGCATGAATGTAACCATTCTAATTCATTCATTTGATCCATTCTAATTCATTCGTACGATTCATTCTAATTCATTCGTCCGATCCATTCTAATTCATTCGCACGAATGTATCCATTCTAATTCATTCGTACGATCCATTCTAATTCATTCGTACGATCCATTCTAATTCATTCGTAAGATCCATTCTAATTCCTTCGTACGATCCATTCTAATTCATTCGTACGATCCATTCTAATTCATTCGCACGAATGTATCCATTCTAGTTCATTCGTACGATCCATTCTAATTCATTCGTACGATCCATTCTAATTCATTCGCACGATCCATTCTAATTTATTCGTACGATCAATTCTAATTCATTCGCACGAATGTATCCATTCTAATTCATTCATACGATCCATTCTAATTCATTCGTACGATCTATTCTAATTCATTCGCACGAATGTATCCATTCTAGTTCATTCGTACGATCCATTCTAATTCATTCGTACGATCCATTCTAATTCATTCGCACGATCCATTCTAATTCATTCGTACAATCCATTCTAATTCACTCATACGATCCATTCTAATATATTCATACGATCCATTCTAATTCATTTGCACGAATATATCCATTCTAATTCATTCGTACGATCCATTCTAATTCCTTCGTATGATCCATTCTAATTCATTCGTACGATCTATTCTAATCCATTAGTATGATCCATTCTAATTCATTCGTACGATCCATTCTAATTCATTCGTACGATCCATTCTAATTCATTCATACAATCCATTCTAATTCTTTCACACGATCCATTCTAATTCATTCGTACGATCCATTCTAATTCATTCGTGCAATCCATTCTATTTCATTCGTACGATCCATTCTTACTCATTCATACGATCCATTCTAATTCATTCACACGAATGTATACATTCGTACGAATGAATTAGAATAGATTGTACGAATGAATTAGAATGGATCGTACGAATGAATTAGAATGGATCGTACGATGGAATTAGAATGGATCGTACGAATGAATTAGAATGGATCGTACGAATGAATTAGAATGGATCGTACGAAGGAATTAGAATGAATCGTACGAATGAATTAGAATGGATATATTCGTGCAAATGAATTAGAATGGATCGTATGAATGTATTAGAATGGATCGTATGAGTGAATTAGAATGGATCGTACGAGTGAATTAGAATGGATTGTATGAATTAATTAGAATGGATCGTACGAATGAATTAGAATGGATCATACGAATTAATTAGAATGGATCATACGAATGAATTAGAATGGATCGTACGAATGAATTAGAATGGATCGTACGAATGAATTGGAATGGATACATTCGTGCGAATGAATTAGAATAGATTGTGCGAAAGAATAAGAACAGATCGTGCGAATGAATTAGAATGGATCGTACGAATGAATTAGAATGGATCGTGCGAATGAATTAGAATGGATCGTACGAATGAATTAGAATGGATACATTTGTGCGAATGAATTAGAATGGATCGTACGAATGAATTAGAATGGATCGTATGAATGAATTAGAATGGATCGTACGAATGAATTAGAATGGATCATGCGAATAAATTAGAATGGATCGTACAAATGAATTAGAATGGATCGTGTGAAAGAATTAGAATGGATCGTACGAATGAATTAGAATGGATCATGCGAATGAATTAGAATGGATCGTACGAATGAATTAGAATGGATACATTGGTGCGAATGAATTAGAATGGATCGTACAAATGAATTAGAATGGATCGTATGAATGAATTAGAATGGATCATACGAATGAATTAGAATGGATCGTGCTAATGAATTATAATGGATCATACGAATGAATTAGAATGGATCGTACGAATGAACTAGAATGGATACATTCGTGCGAATGAATTAGAATGGATCGTACGAATGAATTAGAATGGATCGTACAAATGAATTAGAATGGATCTTACGAACGAATTAGAATGGATCGTATGAATGAATTAGAATGGATCGTACGAATGAATTAGAATGGATACATTCGTGCGAATGAATTAGGATGGATCGTACGAATGAATTAGAATGGATCGTGCGAATGAATTAGAATGGATCATACGAATGAATTAGAATAGATACATTTGTGCGAATGAATTAGAATGGATCGTACGAATGAATTAGAATGGATCGTATGAATGAATTAGAATGGATCGTACGAATGAATTAGAATGGATCATGCGAATGAATTAGAATGGATCGTACAAATGAATTAGAATGGATCGTGTGAAAGAATTAGAATGGATCGTACGAATGAATTAGAATGGATCATGCGAATGAATTAGAATGGATCGTACGAATGAATTAGAATGGATATATTTGTACGAATGAATTAGAATGGATCGTACAAATGAATTAGAATGGATCGTATGAATGAATTAGAATGGATCGTACGAATGAATTAGAATGGATCGTGCTAATGAATTATAATGGATCATACGAATGAATTAGAATGGATCGTACGAATGAACTAGAATGGATACATTCGTACGAATGAATTAGAATGGATCATACGAATGAATTAGAATGGATCGTACGAATGAATTAGAATGGATCTTACGAACGAATTAGAATGGATCGTATGAATGAATTAGAATGGATCGTACGAATGAATTAGAATGGATACATTCGTGCGAATAAATTAGAATCGATCGGACGAATGAATTAGAATGGATCGTACGAATGAATTAGAATGGATCGGACGAATGAATTAGAATGGATCGTACGAATGAAATAGAATAGATTGTACGAATGAATTAGAATGGATCCTACGAATGAATTAGAATGGATCGTGTGAAAGAATTAGAATGGATTGTATGAATGAATTAGAATAGATCGTATGAATAAATTAGAATGGATCGTGCAAATGAATTCGAATGGATCGTACGAATTCATTCTAATTCATTCATACAATCCATTCTAATTCTTTCACACAATCCATTCTAATTCATTCGTACGTTCCATTCTAATTCATTAGCACGATCCATGCTAATTCATTCGTTCGATCAATTCTAATTCATTAGCACGATCCATTCTAATTCATTCGTACGATCCATTCTAATTCATTCGCACGATCCATTCTAATTCATTCATAGGATCCATTCTAATTCATTCATACGATCTATTCTAATTCTTTCGCACGAATGTATCCATTCTAATTCATTCGCACGAATGTATCCATTCTAATTCATTCGTACGATCCATTCTAATTCATTCGTACAATCCATTCTAATTCATTCGTACGATCCATTCTAATTCATTCATACGATCTATTCTAATTCATTCATACAATCCATTCTCATTCTTTCACACGATCCATTCTAATTCATTAGTACGATCCATTCTAATTCATTCGTACGATCCATATTTACTCATTCGTACGATCCATTCTAATTCATTCGCACGAATGTATCCATAATGGATCATACGAATGAGTAAGAATGGATCGTACGAATGAAATAGAATGGATTGTGCGAATGAATTAGAATGGACCGTACGAATGAATTAGACGTACGAATGAATTAGAATGGATACATTCGTGCGAATAAATTAGAATGGATCATACGAAAGAGTAAGAATGGATCGTCATTCTAATTCATTCGTATGATCCATTCTAATTCATTTGTATCCATTCTATTTCATTCGCACGATCCATTCTAATTCATTCGTGCAATTTATTCAAATTCATTCGTACGATCCATTCTAATTCATTCGTACGATCCATTCTAATTCATTCATACAATCCATTCTAATTTATTCGCACGAATATATCCATTCTAATTCATTCGTACGATCCATTCTAATTCATTCACACAATCTATTCTAATTCATTCATACAATCCATTCTAATTCATTCGCACGAATGTATCCATTCTAATTCATTCATACGATCCATTCTACTTCATTCGTACTATCCGTTCTAATTCACTCATACGATCCATTCTAATTCATTAATACGATCCATTCTAATTCATTCGCACGAATATATCCATTCTAATTCATTCGTACGATCCATTCTAATTCATTCGTACGATCCATTCTAATTCCTTCGTACGATCCATTCTATTTCATTCGTAAGATCCATTCTAATTCCTTCGTACGATCCATTCTAATTCCTTCGTATCCATTCTAATTCACTCATACGATCCATTCTAATTCATTCGTACGATCCATTCTAATTCATTCATACAATCCATTCTAATTCATTCGCACGAATGTATCCATTCTAATCCATTCGTACGATCCATTCTAATTCATTCGTACGATCCATTCTAATTCATTCGCATGAATGTAACCATTCTAATTCATTCATTTAATCCATTCTAATTTATTCGTACGATCCATTCTAATTCATTCGCACGAATGCATCCATTCTAGTTCATTCGTACGATCCATTCTAATTCATTCGTACGATTCTTTCTAATTCATTCGCACGATCCATTCTAATTCATTCGTACGATCCATTCTAATTCATTCATACGATCCATTCTAATTCATTCGTACGATCCATTCTAATTCATTCGCACAAATGTATCCATTCTAATTCATTCGTACGATCCTTTCTAATTCATTCGCACGATCCATTCTAATTCACTCTAATTCATTCGTATGATCCATTCTAATTCATTCGTACGATCCATTCTTACTCATTCGTATGATCCATTCTAATTCATTCGTACGATCCATTCTAATTCATTCGCACGAATGTAACCATTCTAATTCATTCGTACGATCCATTCTAATTCATTCGCACAAATGTATCCATTCTAATTCATTCGTACGATCCATTCTAATTCATTCGCACGATCCATTCTAATTCATTCGTACGATCCATTCTAATTCTTTCACACGATCCATTCTAATTCATTCGTACGATCCATTCTAATTCATTCGCACGATCCATTCTAATTCATTCATAGGATCCATTCTAATTCATTCATACGATCTATTCTAATTCTTTCGCACGAATGTATCCATTTTAATTCATTCGCATGAATGTATCAATTCTAATTCATTCGTACGATCCATTCTATTTCATTCGTACGATCCATTCTAGTTCATTCGTACGATCCATTCTAATTCATTCGTACGATCCATTCTAATTCATTCGTATGATCCATTCTAATTAATTCGTATGATCCATTCTAATTCATTCGTACGATCCATTCTAATTCATTCATACAATCCATTCTAATTCATTCGCACGAATGTATCAATTCTAATTAATTCGTACGATCCATTCTAATTCATTCGTATGATCCATTCTTATTATTCGCACGATCCAGTCTAATGGATTTGTACGATCCATTCTAATTCATTCGCACGAATGTATCCATTCTAATTCATTCGTACGATCCATTCTAATTCATTAATATGATCCATTCTAATTCATTCGTACGATCCATTCTAATTCATATGCACAAAGGTATCCATTCTAATCCATTCATAGGATCCATTCTAATCCATTCGTACGATCCATTCTAATTCATTCGTACGATCCATTCTAATTCATTCGTACGATCCATTCTAATTCATTCGTACGATCCATTCTAATTCATTCGTAAGATCCATTCTAATTCATTCGTACGATCCATTCTAATTCATTCGCACGAATGTATCTATTCTAGTTCATTCGTACGATCCATTCTAATTCATTCGTATGATCCATTCTAATTCATTCGTACGATCCATTCTCATTCATTCGTATGATCTATTCTAATTAATTCGTATGATCCATTCTAATTCATTCGTACGATCCATTCTAATTCATTCGTACGATCCATTCTAATTCACTCATACGATCCATTCTAATAAATTCATACGATCCATTCTAATTCATTTGCATGAATATATCCATTCTAATTCATTCGTACGATCCATTCTAATTCCTTCGTACGATCCATTCTAATCCATTCGTACGATCTATTCTAATTCATTCGTACGATCCATTCTAATTCATTCGTACGATCCATTCTAATTCCTTCGTACGATCCATTCTAATTCATTCGTACGATCCATTCTAATTCATTCGTAGGATCCATTCTAATTCATTCGTACAATCTATTCTATTTCATTCGTACGATCCATTCTTACTCATTCGTATGATCCATTCTAATTCATTCGGACGAATGTATCCATTCTAATTTATTGGTACGATCCATTCTAATTCATTCGTACGATCCATTCTAATTCATTCGTACGATCCATTCTAATTCATTCGTCCGATCCATTCTTATTCATTCGCACGAATGTATCCATTCTAATTCATTCGTACGGTCCATTCTAATTCATTCGCACAATCCATTCTATTTCATTCGTACGATCCATTCTTACTCATTCGTATAATCCATTATGGATACATTCATGCGAATGAATTAGAATGGATCATAAGAATGAGTAAGAATGGATTGTACGAATGAAATAGAATGGATGGTGCGAATGAATTAGAATGGATCGTACGAAAGAATTAGAATGGATTGTATGAATGAATTAGAATAGATCGTATGAATGAATTAGAATGGATCGTACGAATGAATTAGAATGGATCGTACGAATGAACTAGAATGGATACATTCGTGTGAATGAATTAGAATGGATCGTACGAATGAATTAGAATGGATCGTACGAATGAATTAGAATGGATCATACGAATGAGTAAGAATGGATTGTACGAATGAAATAGAATGGATTGTACGAATGAATTAGAATGGATCGTACGAATGAATTAGAATGGATCGTACGAATGAATTAGAATGGATCGTGTGAAAGAATTACAATGGATTGTATGAATGAATTAGAATGGATCATATGAATGAAGTAGAATGGATCGTGCGAATGAATTCGAATGGATCGTACGAATGAATTAGAATGGATCGTACGAATGAATTAAAATGGATACATTCGTGCGAATGAATTAGAATGGATACATTCGTGCGTAAGAATTAGAATAGATCGTATGAATGAATTAGAATGGATCCTATGAATGAATTAGAATGGATCGTGCGAATGAATTAGAATGGATCGTACGAATGAATTAGAATGGATCGTGCTAATGAATTAGAATTGATCGAGCAAATGAATTACCATGGATCGTGCAAATGAATTAGAATGGAACGTACGAATGAATTAGAATGGATCGTGTGAAAGAATTAGATTGGATTGTATGAATGAATTAGAATGAATTCGTACGATCCATTCGAATTCATTCGCACGATCCATTCTAATTCATTCATACGATCCATTCTAATTCATTCATACAATCCATTCTAATTCTTTCACACGATCCATTCTAATTCATTCGTAGGATCCATTCTAATTCATTCGTACAATCAATTCTATTTCATTCGTACGATCCATTCTTACTCATTCGTATGATCCATTCTAATTCATTCGGACGAATGTATCCATTCTAATTCATTCGTACGATCCATTCTAATTCATTAATATGATTCATTCTAATTCATTCGTACGATCCATTCTAATTCATATGCACAAAGGTATCCATTCTAATTCATTCGTACGATCCAATCTAATTCAGGATCGTACGAATGAATTAGAATGGATACATTCGTGCGAATGAATTAGAATTGATCGTACGAATGAATTAGAATGGATCGTGCGAATGAATTAGAATGGATCGTACGAATGAATTAGAATGGATCTTATGAATGAACTAGAATGGATACATTCGTGCGAATGAATTAGAATGGATCGTACGAATGAATTAGAATGGATCGTATGAATGTATTAGAATGGATCGTATGAATGAATTAGAATGGATCGTATGAATGAATTAGAATGGATCGTATGAATGAATTAGAATGGATATATTCGTGCAAATGAATTAGAATGGATCGTATGAATGTATTAGAATGGATCGTACGAATGAATTATAATGGATTCGTACGAATGAATTAGAATGGATACATTTGTGCGAATGAATTATAATGGATCGTACCAATGAGTAAGAATGGATCGTACGAATGAAATAGAATGGATCGTACGAATGAATTAGAATGGATCGTACGGAATGAATTAGAATAGATTGTATGATCGTACGATCCATTCTAATTCATTTATACGATCCATTCTAATTCATTCGTACAATCCATTCTATTTCATTCGTACGATCCATTCTTACTCATTCGTGTAATCCATTCTAATTTATTCGCACGAATGTATCCATTCTAATTCATTCATACAATCCATTCTAATTCATTCCGTACGATCCATTCTAATTCATTCGTACGATCGTACGAATGAATTAGAATGGATCGTACGAATGAATTAGAATAGATTGTGCGAATGAATTAGAATGGATCGTACGAATGAATTAGAATGGATCGTACGAATGAATTAGAATGGATCATACGAATGAGTAAGAATGGATCGTACGAATGAATTAGAATGGATCGTACGAATGAATTAGAATGGATCGTACAAATAAATTAGAATGGATACATTCGTCCGAATGAATTAGAATAGATCATACGAACGAGTAAGAATGGATCGTACGAATGAAATAGAATAGATTGTACGAATGAATTAGAATGGATCCTACGAATGAATTAGAATGGATCGTGTGAAAGAATTAGAATGGATCGTACAAATGAATTCGAATGGATCGTACGAATGAATTAGAATGGATCATACGAATGAGTAAGAATGGATCGTACAAATGAAATAGAATGGATTGTACGAATGAATTAGAATGGATCGTACGAATGAATTAGAATGGATCGTGTGAAAGAATTAGAATGCATTGTATGAATGAATTACAATGGATCGTATGAATGAATTAGAATGGATCATGCGAATGAATTAGAATGGATCGTACGAATGAATTAGAATGGATCGTGTGAAAGAATTAGAATGGATCGTACGAATGAATTAGAATGGATCGTACGAATGAATTAGAATGGATCGTACGAATGAATTAGAATGGATACATTTGTGCGAATGAATTAGAATGGATCGTACGAATGAATTAGAATGGATCGTATGAATGAATTAGAATGGATCGTACGAATGAATTAGAATGGATCGTGCGAATGAACTAGAATGGATCGTACGAATGAATTAGAATGGATCGTACGAATGAACTAGAATGGATACATTCGTGCGAATGAATTAGAATGGATCGTACGAATGAATTAGAATGGATCGTACGAATGAATTAGAATGGATCTTATGAATGAATTAGAATGGATCGTACGAATGAATTAGAATGGATCTTACGAATGAATTAGAATGGATCGTACGAATAAATTAGAATAGATCGTATGAATGGTTTAGAATGGATACATTCATGTGAATGAATTATAACAGATCGGACGAATGAATTAGAATGGATCGTACGAATGAATTAGAATGGATCAAATGAATGAATTAGAATGGTTGCATTCATGCGAATGAATTAGAATGGATCATACGAATGGATTAGAATGGATCGTACGAATGGATTAGAATGGATACATTCATGCGAATGAATTAGAATGGATTATACGAATGAGTAAGAATGGATCGTACGAATAAAATAGAATGGATTGTGCGAATGAATTAGAATGGATCGTACGAATGAATTAGAATGGATCGTGTGAAAGAATTAGAATGGATTGTATGAATGAATTAGAATAGATCGTATGAATGAATTAGAATGGATCGTACGAATGAATTAGAATGGATCGTACGAATGAATTAGAATGGATCGTACGAATGAATTAGAATGGATCTTACGAATGAATTAGAATGTATCGTACGAATGCACGATCCATGCTAATTCATTCGTTCGATCAATTCTAATTCATTAGCACGATCCATTCTAATTCATTCGTACGATCCATTCGAATTCATTCGCACAATCCATTCTAATTCATTCGTACGATCCTTTCTAATTCTTTCACACGATCCATTCTAATTCATTCGTACGATCCATTCTAATTCATTCGTACGATCTATTCTAATTCATTCGTACGATCCATTCTAATTCATTCATACGATCCATTCTAATTCCTTCGTACGATCCATTCTAATTCATTCATACAATCCATTCTAATTCTTTCACACGATCCATTCTAATTCATTCGTACGATCCATTCTAATTCATTCGTGCAATCCATTCTATTTCATTTGTACGATCCATTCTTACTCATTCGTACGATCCATTCTAATTCATTCACACGAATGTATCCATTCGTACGAATGAATTAGAATAGATTGTACGAATGAATTAGAATGGATCGTACGAATGAATTAGAATGGATCGTACGAAGGAATTTGAATGGATCGTACAAATGAATTAGAATGGATCGTACGAATGAATTAGAATAGATCGTACGAAGGAATTAGAATGGATCGTACGAATGAATTAGAATGGATATATTCGTGCAAATGAATTAGAATGGATCATATAAATGTATTAGAATAGATCGTATGAGTGAATTAGAATGGATCGTACGAATGAATTAGAATGGATTGTATGAGTGAATTAGAATGGATCGTACGAATGAATTAGAATGGATCGTGTGAATAAATTAGAATGGATGGATCGTGCGAATGAATTAGAATAGATCGTACGAATAAATTAGAATGGATACATTCGTCCTAATGAATTAGAATGGATCATACGAATGAGTAAGAATGGATCGTACGAATGAAATAGAAAAGATTGTACGAATGAATTAGAATGGATCCTACGAATGAATTAGAATGGATCGTGTGAAAGAATTAGAATGGATTGTATGAATGAATTAGAATGGATTGTATGAATGAATTAGAATTGATCGTGCGAATGAATTCGAATGGATCGTACGATCCATTCTAATTCATTCATACAATCCATTCTAATTCATTCGCATGAATGTATCCATTCTAATCCATTCGTACGATCTATTCTAATCCATTCGTACGATCCATTCTAATTCATTCGCATGAATGTAATCCTCCTAATTCATTCATTTGATCCATTCTAATTCATTCGTACGATCCATTCTAATTCATTCGTCCGATCCATTTTAATTCATTCGCACGAATGTATCCATTCTAATTCATTCATATGATCCATTCTAATTCATTCGTACGATCCATTCTAATTCATTCGTAAGATCCATTCTAATTCATTCCCACGATCCATTCTAATTTATTCGTACGATCCATTCTAATTCATTCGTACGATCTATTCTAATTCATTCGCACGAATATAACCATTCTAATTCATTCATACGATTCATTCTAATTCATTCGTATGAGCTATTCTAATTCATTTGTACGATCCATTCTAATTCATTCGTACGATCCATTGTAATTCATTCATACAATCCATTTAGATTCATTCGCACAAATGTATCCATTCAAATTCATTCGTACGATCCAGTCTAATTCATTCGTACGATCCATTCTAATTCATTCGTACGAATATATCCATTCTAATTCTTTCGTACGATGCATTCTAATTCATTCGTACGATCCATTCTAATTCATTCTCACAAATGTATCTATTCTAATTCATTCGTACGATCCATTCTAATTCATTCCTACGATCTATTCTAATTCATTCGCTCGAATGTATCCATTTTAATTCATTCGTACGATCCATTCTAATTCATTCGTACGATCTAATTCATTCGTACGATCCATTCTAATTCATTCGTACGATCGATTGTAATTCATTCGCACTATCCATTCTAATTCATTCGTACTATCAATTCTATTTCATTCGTATGATCCATTCTAATTTATTCGTTCAAATATATCCATTCTAATTCATTCGTACGATCCATTCTAATTCATTCGCACGATCCATTCTAATTTATTCGCACGAATGTATCCATTCTAATTCATTTGCACGATCCATTCTAATTCATTCCTATGATCTATTCTAATTCATTCGTACGATCCATTCTAATTCATTCTAATTTATTCGTACGTTCCATTCTAATTCATTCGTATATTCCATTCTAATTCATTAGCACGATCCATGCTAATGAATTAGAATGGATCGTACGATCCAATCTAATTCATTCATATGATCCATTCTTACTCATTCGTATGATCCATTCTAATTCAATCGTACGATCCATTCTAATTCATTCGTACGAACCATTCTAATTCCTTCGTACGATCCATTCTAATTCATTCGTACGATCCATTCTAATTCATTCGTACGATCCATTCTAATTCATTCGCGCAATCTATTCTAATTCATTCGTACGATCCATTCTAACACATTCGTACGATCCATTCTAATTCATTCATACAATCCATTCTAATTTATTCGCACGAATGTATCCATTCTAATTCATTCGTACGATCCATTCTAATTCATTCGCATAATCTATTCTAATTCATTCATACGATCCATTCTAATTCATTCGCACGAATGTATCCATTCTAATTCATTCATACGATCCATTCTACTTCATTCGTACTATCCGTTCTAATTCACTCATACGATCCATTCTAATTCATTCATACGATCCATTCTAATTCATTTGCATGAATATATCCATTCTAATTCATTCGTACGATCCATTCTAATTCCTTCGTACGATCCATTCTAATTCCTTCGTACGATCCATTCTAATTCCTTCGTACGATCCATTCTATTTCATTCGTATGATCCATTCTAATTCCTTCGTACGATCCATTCTAATTCCTTCGTATCCATTCTAATTCACTCATACGATCCATTCTAATTCATTCGTACGATCCATTCTAATTCATTCATACAATCCATTCTAATTCTTTCACACGATCCATTCTAATTCATTCGTACGATCCATTCTAATTCATTCGCACAATCCATTCTATTTCATTCGTACGATCCATTCTTACTCATTCGTATGATCCATTCTAATTCATTCGCACGAATGTATCCATAATGGATCATACGAATGAGTAAGAATGGATCATACGAATGAAATAGGATGGATTGTACAAATGAATTAGAATGGATCGTACGAATGAATTAGAATGGATCGTTTGAAAGAATTAGAATGGATTGTATGAATGAATTAGAATGGATCATATGAATGAAATAGAATGGATCGTGCGAATGAATTCGAATGGATCGTACGAATGAATTAGAATGGATCGTACGAATGAATTAGAATGGATACATTCGTGCGAATGAATTAGAATGGATACATTCGTGCGAAAGAATTAGAATAGATCGTATGAATGAATTAGAATGGATCCTATGAATGAATTAGAATGGATCGTGCGAAAGAATTAGAATGGATCGTACGAATGAATTAGAATGGATCGTGCTAATGAATTAGAATTGATCGAACAAATGAATTAGCATGGATCGTGCTAATGAATTAGAATGGAACGTACGAATGAATTAGAATGGATCGTGTGAAACAATTAGAATGGATTGTATGAATGAATTAGAATGAATTCGTACGATCCATTCGAATTCATTCGCACGATCCATTCTAATTCATTCATACGATCCATTCTAATTCATTATTACAATCCATTCTAATTCTTTCACACGATCCATTCTAATTCATTCGTAGGATCTATTCTAATTCATTCGTATAATCTATTCTATTTCATTCGTACGATCCATTCTTACTCATTCGTATGATCCATTCTAATTCATTCGGACGAATGTATCCATTCTTATTCATTCGTACGATCCATTCTAATTCATTAATATGATTCATTCTAATTCATTCGTACGATCCATTCTAATTCATATGCACAAAGGTATCCATTCTAATTCATTCGTACGATCCATTCTAATTCAGGATCGTACGAATGAATTAGAATGGATACATTCGTGCGAATGAATTAGAATTGATCGTACGAATGAATTAGAATGGATTGTGCGAATGAATTAGAATGGATCGTACGAATGAATTAGAATGGATCGTATGAATGAACTAGAATGGATACATTCGTGCGAATGAATTAGAATGGATCGTACGAATGAATTAGTACGATCAATTTCACTCATACGATCCATTCTAATTCATTCGTACGATCCATTCTAATTCATTCATACAATCCATTCTAATTCTTTCACACGATCCATTCTAATTCATTCGTACGATCTATTCTAATTCATTCGTACGATCCATTCTAATTCATTCGCACAATCCATTCTATTTCATTCGTACGATCCATTCTTACTCATTCGTATGATCCATTCTAATTCATTCGCACGAATGTATCCATAATGGATCATACGAATGAGTAAGAATGGATCGTACGAATGAAATAGGATGGATTGTACAAATGAATTAGAATGGATCGTACGAATGAATTAGAATGGATCGTTTGAAAGAATTAGAATGGATTGTATGAATGAATTAGAATGGATCATATGAATGAAATAGAATGGATCGTGCGAATGAATTCGAATGGATCGTACGAATGAATTAGAATGGATCGTACGAATGAATTAGAATGGATACATTCGTGCGAATGAATTAGAATGGATACATTCGTGCGAAAGAATTAGAATAGATCGTATGAATGAATTAGAATGGATCCTATGAATGAATTAGAATGGATCGTGCGAAAGAATTAGAATGGATCATACGAATGAATTAGAATGGATCGTGCTAATGAATTAGAATTGATCGAACAAATGAATTAGCATGGATCGTGCTAATGAATTAGAATGGAACGTACGAATGAATTAGAATGGATCGTGTGAAAGAATTAGAATGGATTGTATGAATGAATTAGAATGAATTCGTACGATCCATTCGAATTCATTCGCACGATCCATTCTAATTCATTCATACGATCCATTCTAATTCATTATTACAATCCATTCTAATTCTTTCACACGATCCATTCTAATTCATTCGTAGGATCTATTCTAATTCATTCGTACAATCTATTCTATTTCATTCGTATGATCCATTCTTACTCATTCGTATGATCCATTCTAATTCATTCGGACGAATGTATCCATTCTAATTCATTCGTACGATCCATTCTAATTCATTAATATGATTCATTCTAATTCATTCGTACAATCCATTCTAATTCATATGCACAAAGGTGTCCATTCTAATTCATTCGTACGATCCATTCTAATTCAGGATCGTACGAATGAATTAGAATGGATACATTCGTGCGAATGAATTAGAATTGATCGTACGGATGAATTAGACTGGATTGTGCGAATGAATTAGAATGGATCGTACGAATGAATTAGAATGGATCGTATGAATGAACTAGAATGGATACATTCGTGCGAATGAATTAGAATGGATCGTACGAATGAATTAGAATGGATCGTACGAATGAATTAGAATGAATCTTACGAATGCATTAGAATAGATCATACATATGAATTAGAATGGATCGTACGAATGAATTAGAATGAATCTTACGAATGAATTAGAATAGATCATACATATGAATTAGAATGGATCGTACGAATGAATTAGAATGGATATATTCAATCAAATGGATTAGAATGGATCGTATGAATGTATTAGAATGGATCGTACGAATGAATTATAATGGATTCGTACGAATGAATTAGAATGGATACATTCGTGCGAATGAATTATAATGGATCGTACCAATGGGTAAGAATGGATCGTACGAATGAAATAGAATGGATCGTACGAATGAATTAGAATGGATCGTACGGAATGAATTAGAATGGATTGTATGATCGTACGATCCATTCTAATTCATTTGTACGATCCATTCTAATTCATTCGTACAATCCATTCTATTTCATTCGTACGATCCATTCTTACTCATTCGTGTGATCCATTCTAATTCATTCGCACGAATGTATCCATTCTAATTCATTCATACAATCCATTCTAATTCATTCCGTACGATCCATTCTAATTCATTCGTACGATCGTATGAATGAATTAGAATGGATCATACGAATGAATTAGAATAGATTGTGCGAATGAATTAGAATGGATCGTACGAATGAATTAGAATGGATCGTACGAATGAATTAGAATAGATCATACGAATGAGTAAGAATGGATCGTACGAATGAATTAGAATGGATCGTACGAATGAATTAGAATGGATCGTACGAATAAATTAGAATGGATACATTCGTCCGAAAGAATTAGAATGGATCATACGAAAGAGTAAGAATGGATCATACGAATGAAATAGAATAGATTGTACGAATGAATTAGAATGGATCCTACGAATGAATTAGAATGGATCGTGTGAAAGAATTAGAATGGATCGTACAAATGAATTAGAATGGATCGTACGAATGAATTAGAATGGATCATACGAATGAGTAAGAATGGATCGTACAAATGAAATAGAATGGATTGTACGAATGAATTAGAATGGATCGTACGAATGAATTAGAATGGATCGTGTGAATGAATTAGAATGCATTTTATGAATGAATTAGAATGGATCGTATGAATGAATTAGAATGGATCGTGCGAATGAATTAGAATGGATCGTACGAATGAATTAGAATGGATCGTGTGAAAGAATTAGAATGGATCGTACGAATGAATTAGAATTGATCGTGCGAATGAATTAGAATGGATCGTACGAATGAAGTAGAATGGATACATTTGTGCGAATGAATTAGAATGGATCGTACGAATGAATTAGAATGGATCGTACGAATGAATTAGAATGGATCATGCGAATGAACAAGAATGGATCGTACGAATGAATTAGAATGGATCGTACGAATGAACTAGAATGGATACATTCGTGCGAATGAATTAGAATGGATCGTACGAATGAATTAGAATGGATCGTATGAATGAATTAGAATGGATCTTACGAATGAATTAGAATGGATCGTACGAATGAATTAGAATGGATCTTACGAATGAATTAGAATGGATCGTACGAATAAATTAGAATGGATCGTATGAATGGTTTAGAATGGATACATTCATGCGAATGGATTATAATAGATCGGACGAATGAATTAGAATGGATCGTACGAATGAATTAGAATGGATCAAATGAATGAATTAGAATGGTTACATTCATGCGAATGAATTAGAATGGATCGTACGAATGGATTAGAATGGATCGTACGAATGGATTAGAATGGATACATTCATGCGAATGCATTAGAATAGATCATACGAATGAGTAAGAATGGATCGTACGAATGAAATAGAATGGATTGTGCGAATGAATTAGAATGGATCGTACAAATGAATTAGAATGGATCATGTGAAAGAATTAGAATGGATTGTATGAATGAATTAGAATAGATCGTATGAATGAATTAGAATGGATCGTACGAATGAATAAGAATGGATCGTACGAATGAACTAGAATAGATATATTCGTGCGAATGAATTAGAATAGATCGTACGAATGAATTAGAATGGATCGTACGAATGAATTAGAATGGATCTTACGAATGAATTAGAATGCATCGTACGAATGCACGATCCATGCTAATTCATTCGTTCGATCAATTCTAATTCATTAGCACGATCCATTCTAATTCATTCGTACGATCCATTCTAATTCATTCGCACGATCCATTCTAATTCATTCGTACGACCCATTCAAATTCTTTCACACGATTCATTCTAATTCATTCATACGATCCTTTCTAATTCATTCGTACGATCTATTCTAATTCATTCGTACGATCCATTCTAATTTATTCGTACGATCCATTCTAATTCCTTCGTACGATCCATTCTAATTCATTCATACAATCCATTCTAATTCTTTCACACGATCCATTCTAATTCATTCATACGATCCATTCTAATTCATTCATGCAATCCATTCTATTTCATTCGTACGATCCATTCTTACTCATTCGTACGATCCATTCTAATTCATTCACACGAATGTATCCATTCATACGAATGAATTAGAATAGATTGTACGAATGAATTAGAATGGATCGTACGAATGAATTAGAATGGATCGTACGAAGGAATTAGAATGGATCGTACGAATGAATTAGAATGGATTGTATGAATGAATTAGAATGGATCGTACGAATGAATTAGAATGGATCGTGCGAACGAATTAGAATGGATCGTACGAATGAATTAGAATGGATGGATCGTGCGAATGAATTAGAATGGATCGTACGAATAAATTAGAATGGATACATTCGTCTGAATGAATTAGAATGGATCATACGAATGAGTAAGAATGGATCGTACGAATGAAATAGAATAGATTGTACGAATGAATAAAAATCGATCCTACGAATGAATTAGAATGGATCGTGTGAAAGAATTAGAATGGATTGTATGAATGAATTAGAATGGATCGTATGAATGAATTAGAATGGATCGTGCGAATGAATTCGAATGGATCGTACGATCCATTCTAATTCATTCATACAATCCATTCTAATTCATTCACATGAATGTATCCATTCTAATCCATTCGTACGATCCATTCTAATCCATTCGTACGATCTATTCTAATTCATTCGCATGAATGTAACCATTCTAATTCATTCATTTGATCCATTCTAATTCATTCGTACGATCCATTTTAATTCATTCGTCCGATCCATTTTAATTCATTCGCACGAATGTATCTATTCTAATTCATTCGTACGATCCATTCTAATTCATTCGTACGATCCATTCTAATTCATTCGTAAGATCCATTCTAATTCATTCCCACGATCCATTCTAATTTATTCGTACGATCCATTCTAATTCATTCGTACGATCTATTCTAATTGATTCGCACGAATGTAACCATTCTAATTCATTCATACGATTCATTCTAATTCATTCGTTTGAGCTATTCTAATTCATTCATACGATCCATTCTAATTCATTCGTATGATCCATTGTAATTCATTCATATAATCCATTTAGATTCATTCGCACAAATGTATCCATTCAAATTCATTCGTACGATCCAGTCTAATTCATTCGTACGATCCATTCTAATTCATTCGCACGAATATATCCATTCTAATTCTTTCGTACGATGCATTCTAATTCATTCGTACGATCCATTCTAATTCATTCTCACAAATATATCCATTCTAATTCATTCGTACGATCCATTCTAATTCATTCCTACGATCTATTCTAATTCATTCGCTCGAATGTATCCATTTTAATTCATTCGTACGATCCATTCTAATTCATTCGTACGATCTAATTCATTCGTACGATCCATTCTAATTCATTCGTACGATCGATTCTAATTCATTCGCACTATCCATTCTAATTCATTCGTACTATCCATTCTAATTCATTCGTATGATCCATTCTAATTTATTCGTTCAAATATATCCATTCTAATTCATTCGTACGATCCATTCTAATTCATTCGCACGATCCATTCTAATTCATTCGCACGAATGTATCCATTCTAATTCATTTGCACGATCCATTCTAATTCATTCCTATGATCTATTCTGATTCATTCGTATGATCCATTCTAATTCATTCGTACGATCCATTCTAATTCATTTGTATATTCCATTCTAATTCATTAGCACGATCCATGCTAATGAATTAGAATGGATCGTACGATCCAATCTAATTCATTCATATGATCCATTCTTACTCATTCATATGATCCATTCTAATTCAATCGTATGAACCATTCTAATTCATTCGTACGGTCCATTTTAATTCCTTCGTACGATCCATTCTAATTCATTCGTACGATCCATTCGAATTCATTCGTACGATCCATTCTAATTCCTTCGTACGATCCATTCTAATTCATTCGTACGATCCATTCTAATTCATTCGCGCAATCTATTCTAATTCATTCGTACGATCCATTCTAATTCATTCGTACGATCCATTCTAATTCATTCATACAATCCATTCTAATTTATTCGCACGAATGTATCCATTCTAGTTCATTCGTACGATCCATTCTAATTCATTCGCACAATCTATTCTAATTCATTCATATGATCCATTCTAATTCATTCGCACGAATGTTTCCATTCTAATTCATTCATACGATCCATTCTACTTCATTCGTACTATCCGTTCTAATTCACTCATACGATCCATTCTAATTAATTCATACGATCCATTCTAATTCATTTGCATGAATATATCCATTCTAATTCATTCGTACGATCCATTCTAATTCCTTCGTACGATCCATTCTAATTCCTTCGTACGATCCATTCTAATTCCTTCGTACGATCAATTCTATTTCATTCGTATGATCCATTCTAATTCCATCGTACGATCCATTCTAATTCCTTCGTATCCATTCTAATTCACTCATACGATCCATTATAATTCATTCGTACGATCCAGTCTAATTCATTCATACAATCCATTCTAATTCTTTCACACGATCCATTCTAATTCATTCGTACGATCCATTCTAATTCATTCGCACAATCCATTCTATTTCATTCGTACGATCCATTCTTACTCATTCGTATGATCCATTCTAATTCATTCGCACGAATGTATCCATAATGGATCATACGAATGAGTAAGAATGGATAGTACGAATGAAATAGAATGGATTGTGCGAATGAATTAGAATGGACCATACGAATGAATTAGAATGGATACATTCGTGCGAATGAATTAGAATGGATCGGACGAATGAATTAGAATGGATCGTACGAATGAATTAGAACGGATCGTACGAATGAATTAGAATGGATCGTACGAATAAATTAGAATGGATACATTCGTCCGAATGAATTAGAATGGATCATACGAATGAGTAAGAATGGATCGTACGAATGAAATAGAATAAATTGTACGAATGAATTAGAATGGATTCGTACGAATGAATTAGAATGGATACATTCGTGCGAATGAATTAGAATGGATCGTACCAATGAGTAAGATTGGATCGTACAAATGAAATAGAATGGATTATGCAAATGAATTAGAATGGATCGTACGAATGAATTAGAATGGATCGTGTGAAAGAATTAGAATGGATTGTATGAATGAATTAGAATGGATCGTACGAATGAATTAGAATGGATCGTATGAATGAATTAGAATGGATCGTACGAATGAATTAGAATGGATTGTACGAATAAATTAGAATGGATACATTCGTGCGAATGAATTAGAATGGATACATTCGTGCGAAAGAATTAGAATAGATCGTATGAATGAATTAGAATGGATCCAATGAATGATTTAGAATGGATCGTGCGAATGAATTAGAATGGATCGTACGAATGAATTAGAATGGATCGTGCTAATGAATTAGAATTGATCGAACGAATGAATTAGCATGGATCGTGCTAATGAATTAGAATGGAACGTACGAATGAATTAGAATGGATCGTGTGAAAAAATTAGAATGGATTGTATGAATGAATTAGAATGAATTCGTACGATCCATTCGAATTCATTCGCACGATCCATTCTAATTAATTCATACGATCCATTCTAATTCATTCATACGATCCATTCTAATTCATTCGCACAAATGTATCCATTTTAGTTCATTCGTACGATCCATTCGAATTCATTCGCACGATCCATTCTAATTCATTCATACGATCCATTCTAATTCATTCATACAATCCATTCTAATTCTTTCGCACGAATGTATCCATTCTAATTCATTCGCACGAATGTATCCATTCTAATTCATTCGTACGATCCATTCTAATTCATTCGTACGATCCATTCTAATTCATTCGTAGGATCCATTCTAATTCATTCATACGATCTATTCTAATTCATTCATACAATCCATTCTAATTCTTTCACACGATCCATTCTAATTCATTCGTACGATCCATTCTAATTCATTCGTACGATCCATTCTTACTCATTGGTACGATCCATTCTAATTCATTCGCACGAATGTATCCATTCTAATTCATTCGTACGAATTCATTCTAATTCAGTCGTACAATCCATTCTATTTCATTCGTACGATCCATTCTTACTCATTTGTATGATCCATTCTAATTCATTCACACGAATGTATCCATTCTAAATCATTCGTACGGTCCATTCTAATTCATTTGTACGATCCATTCTAAATCATTCGTACAATCCATTCTATTTCATTCATATGATCCATTCTAATTCATTCGTACGATCCATTCTAATTCATTTATACGATCTATTCTAATTCATTCATACAATCCATTCTAATTCTTTCACACGATCCATTCTAATTCATTCGTACGATCCATTCTAATTCATTCGTACGATCCAATCTTACTCATTGGTACGATCCATTCTAATTCATTCGCACGAATGTATCAATTCTAATTCATTCGTACGAATCCATTCTAATTCATTCGTACAATCTATTCTATTTCATTCGTACGATCCATTCTTACTCATTCGTATGATCCATTCTAATTCATTCGCACGAATATATCCATTCTAAAGCATTCGTACGATCCATTCTAATTCATTCGTACGATCCATTCTAAATCATTCGTACAATCCATTCTATTTCATTCGTACGACAATTCTAATTCATTAGCACGATCCATTCTAATTCATTCATACGATCCATTCAAATTCATTCGCACGATCCATTCTAATTCATTCATACAATCCATTCTATTTCATTCGTACGATCCATTCTTACTCATTCGTATGATCCATTCTAATTCATTCGCACGAATATATCCATTCTAATCCATTCGTACGATCCGTTTTAATCCATTCATACGATCCATTATAATTCATTCGCATGAATGTAACCATTCTAATTCATTCATTTGATCCATTCTAATTCATTCGTACGATCCATTCTAATTCATTCGTCCGATCCATTCTAATTCATTCGCACGAATGTATCCATTCTAAACCATTCATACGATCCATTCTAATTTATTCGTACGACCCATTCTAATTCATTCGTAAGATCCATTCTAATTCATTCGTACGATCCATTCTAATTCATTCGTACGATCCATTCTAATTCATTCTAATTCATTCGTACGATCCATTCTAATTCATTCGTACGATCCATTCTAATTCATTCGCACGAATATATCCATTCTAGTTCATTCGTACGATCCATTCTAATTCATTCGTACGATCCATTCTAATTCATTCGCACGATGCATTCTAATTCATTCGTACGATCCATTCTAATTCATTCAGACGATCAATTATAATTCATTCGTACGATCCATTCTAATTCATTCGCACAAATGTATCCATTCTAATTCATTCGCACAAATGTATCCATTCTAATTCATTCGTACGATCCATTCTAATTCATTCACACGATCCATTCTAACTCATTCGTACGATCCATTCTAATTCTTTCACACGATCCATTCTAATTCATTCGTACGATCCATTCTAATTCATTCGCACGATTCATTCTAATTCATTCGCACGATCTATTCTAATTCATTCATACGATCCATTCTAATTCATTCGTACGATCTATTCTAATTCATTCGCACAAATGTATCTATTCTAATTCATTCGTACGATCCATTCTAATTCATTCGCACGATCCATTCTAATTCATTCGCACAATCCATTCTAATTCATTCGCACGAATGTATCCATTCTAATTCATTCGTACGATCCATTCTAATTCATTCCTATGATCCATTCTAATTAATTCGTATGATCCATTCTAATTCATTTGTACTATCCATTCTAATTCATTCATACAATCCATTCTAATTCATTCGTACGATCCATTCTAATTCACTCATACGATCCATTCTAATACATTCATACGATCCATTCTAATTCATTTGCACGTATATATCCATTCTAATTCATTCGTACGATCCATTCTAATTCCTTCGTACGATCCATTCTAATTCATTCGTACGATCTATTCTAATTCATTCGTACGATCCATTCTAATTCATTCGTACGATCCATTCTAATTCCTTCGTACGATCCATTCTAATTCATTCGTACGATCCATTCTAATTCATTCGTACAATCTTTTCTAATTCATTCATACGAATGGATACATTCATGTGAATGAATTAGAATGGATCGTACGAATGAGTAAGAATGGATCGTACGAATGAATTAGAATGGATTGTGTGAAAGAATTAGAATGGATCGTACGAATGAATTAGAATGGATCGTGCGAATGAATTAGAATAGATCGTACGAATGAATTAGAATGGATCGTACGAAGGAATTAGAATGGATCGTACGAATGAATTAGAATGGATATATTCGTGCAAATAAATTAGAATGGATCATACGAATGAGTAAGAATGGATCGTACGAATGAAATAGAATAGATTGTACGAATGAATTAGAATGGATCCTACGAATGAATTAGATTTGATCGTGTGAAAAAATTAGAATGGATTGTATGAATGAATTAGAATGGATCGTACGAATGAATTAGAATGGATCGTACGAAGGAATTAGAATGGATCGTGCGAATGAATTAGAATGGATCGTACGAATGAATTAGAATAGATCGTACGATTGAATTAGAATGGATCGTACGAATGAATTAGAATGGATATATTCGTGCAAATGAATTAGAATGGATCGTATGAATGTATTAGAATGGATCGTATGAATCAATTAGAATGGATCGTGTGAAAGAATTAGAATGGATCGTACGAATGAATTAGAATGGATCGTGCGAATGAATTAGAATAGATCGTACGAATGAATTAGAATGGATACATTTGTGCGAATGAATTAGAATGGATCATACGAATGAATTAGAATGGATCGTATGAATGAATTAGAATGGATACATTCGTGCGAACGAATTAGAATGGATCGGACGAATGAACTAGAATGGATCGTACGAATGAATTAGAATGGATCAAATGAATGAATTAGAATAGTTACATTCATGCGAATGAATTAGAATGGATCGTACGAATGGATTAGAATGGATCGTACGAATGGATTAGAATGGATACATTCGAGCGAATGAATTAGAATGGATCGTACGAATGAATTAGAATGGATCGTACGAATGGATTAGAATGGTTCCTACGAATGGATTAGAATGGATACCTTTGTGCATAAGAATTAGAATGGATCGTACGAATGAATTAGAATGGATCATATTAATGAATTAGAATGGATCGTACGAATGAATTAGAATGGATACATTCATGCACGATCCATTCTAATTCATTCGCACGAATGTATCCATTCTAATTCATTCGTACGATCCATTCTAATTCATTCGTACGATCCATTCTAATTCATTCGTATGATCCATTCTAATTCATTCATACAATCCATTCTAATTCTTTCACAGGATCCATTCTAATTCATTCGCACGATCAATTCTAATTCATTCGTACGATCCATTCTAATTCATTCGTCCGATCCATTCTAATTCATTCGCACGAATGTATCCATTCTTATTCATTCGTACGATCCATTCTAATTCATTCGTACGATCCATTCTAATTCATTCGTAAGATCCATTCTAATTCATTCGTACGATCCATTCTAATTCATTCGTACGATCCATTCTAATTCATTCGCACGAATGTATCCATTCTAGTTCATTCATACGATCCATTCTAATTCATTCGTACGATCCATTCTAATTCATTCGCACGATCCATTCTAATTCATTCGTACGATCCATTCTAATTCATTCATACGATCCATTCTAATTCATTCGTACGATCCATTCTAATTCATTCGCACAAATGTATCCATTCTAATTCATTCGTACGATCCATTCTAATTCATTCGCACGATCCATTCTTACTCATTCGTATGATCCATTCTAATTCATTCGGACGAATGTATCCATTCTAATTTATTCGTACGATCCATTCTAATTCATTCGTAAGATCGAATGGATCGTACGAATGAATAAGAATGGATCGTACGAATGAATTAGAATGGATCGTACGAATGAATTAGAATGGATACATTCGTGCGAATGAATTAGAATCGATACATTCGTGCGAAAGAATTAGAATAGATCGTATGAATGAATTAGAATGGATCCTATGAATGAATTAGAATGGATCGTGCGAATGACTTAGAATGGATCGTACGAATGAATTAGAATGGATCGTGTGAAAGAATTAGAATGGATCGTATGAATGAATTAGAATGGATCGTGCGAATGAATTAGAATGGATCGTACGAATGAATTAGAATGGATACATTTGTGCGAATGAATTAGAATGGATCGTACGAATGAATTAGAATGGATCATGCTAATGAATTAGAATTGATCGAACGAATGAATTAGCATGGATCGTGCTAATGAATTAGAATGGATCGTACGAATGAATTAGAATGGATCGTGCGAATGAATTAGAATGGATCGTACGAATGAATTAGAATGGATACATTTGTGCGAATGAATTAGAATGGATCATACGAATGAATTAGAATGGATCGTATGAATGAATTAGAATGGATAGTGCGAATGAATTCGAATGGATCGTACAAATTCATTCTAATTCATTCATAAAATCCATTCTAATTCTTTCACACGATCCATTCTAATTCATGCGTACTTTCCATTCTAATTCATTAGCACGATACATGCTAATTCATTCGTTCGATCAATTCTAATTCATTAGCACGATCCATTCTAATTCATTCGTACGATCCATTCTAAGTCATTCGCATGATCCATTCTAATTCATTCATAGGATCCATTCTAATTCATTCATACGATCTATTCTAATTCTTTCGCACGAATGTATCCATTCTAATTCATTCGCACGAATGTATCCATTCTAATTCATTCGTACGATCCATTCTAATTCATTCGTACGATCCATTCTAATTAATTTGTTCGATCCATTCTAATTCATTCATACGATATATTCTAATTCATTCATACAATCCATTCTAATTCTTTCACACGATCCATTCTAATTCATTCGTACGATCCATTCTAATTCATTCGTACGATCCATTCTAATTCATTCGTACAATCTATTCTAATTCATTCGTACGAATGGATACATTCGTGTGAATGAATTAGAATGGATCGTACGAATGAGTAAGAATGGATCGTACGAATGAAATAGAATGGATTGCACAATTTATACTAATTCATTCGTACAATCTATTCTATTTCATTCGTACGATCCATTCTTACTCATTCGTATGATCCATTCTAATTCATTCGGACGAATGTATCCATTCTAATTTATTCGTACGATCCATTCTAATTCACTCGTACGATCCATTCTAATTCATTCGTACGATCCATTCTTACTCATTCGTATGATCCATTCTAATTCATTCATACGATCCATTCTAATTCAATCGTACGATCGATTCTAATTCATTCGCACTATCCATTCTAATTCATTCGTACGATCCATTTTAATTCATTCGTATGATCCATTCTAATTTATTCGTTCAAATATATCCATTCTAATTCATTCGTACGATCCATTCTAATTCATTCGCACGATCTATTCTAATTCATTCGCACGAATGTATCCATTCTAATTCATTTGCACGATCAATTCTAATTCATTCCTATGATCTATTCTAATTCATTCGTACGATCCATTCAAATTCATTCTAATTCATTCGTACGATCCATTCTATGATCCATTCTAATTCATTCGTATATTCCATTCTAATTCATTAGCACGATCCATGCTAATGAATTAGAATGGATCGTACGATCCAATCTAAATCATTCATACGATCCATTCTTACTCATTCGTATGATCCATTCTAATTCAATCGTACGATCCATTCTAATTCATTCGTACGATCCATTCTAATTCCTTCGTACGATCCATTCTAATTCATTCGTACGATCCATTCTAATTCATTCGTATGATCTATTCTAATTCCTTCGTACGATCCATTCTAATTCATTCGTACGATCCATTCTAGTTCATTCGCGCAATCTATTCTAATTCAATTGTACGATCCATTCTAATTCATTCGTACGATCCATTCTAATTCATTCATACAATCCATTCTAATTTATTCGCACGAATGTATCCATTCTAATTCATTCGTACGATCCATTCTAATTCATTCGCACAATCTATTCTAATTCATTCATACGATCCATTCTAATTCATTCGCACGAATGTATCCATTCTAATTCATTCATACGATCCATTCTAATTCATTTGCACGAATATATCCATTCTAATTCATTCGTACGATCCATTCTAATTCCTTCGTACGATCCATTCTAATTCCTTCGTACGATCCATTCTAATTCCTTCGTACGATCCATTCTATTTCATTCGTATGATCCATTCTAATTCCTTCGTACGATCCATTCTAATTCCTTCGTATCCATTCTAATTCACTCATACGATCCATTCTAATTCATTCGTACGAACCATTCTAATTCATTCATACAATCCATTCTAATTCATTCGCACGAATGTATCCATTCTAATTCATTCGTACGATCAGTTCTAATTCATTCACAAAATCTATTCTAATTCATTCATACGATCCATTCTAATTCATTCACACAAATGTATCCATTCTAATTCATTCATACGGTCCATTCTAATTCATTCGTACGATCCATTCTAATTCACTCACACGATCCATTCTAATACATTCATACGATCCAATCTAATTCAATTGCACGAATATATCCATTCTAATTCATTCGTACGATCCATTCTAATTCCTTCGTACGATCCATTCTAATTCATTCGTACGATCCATTCTAATTCATTCGTAGGATCCATTCTAATTCATTCGTACGAATAGATTAGAATGAATTAGAATGGATCGTACGAATGAATTAAAATGGATAGTATGAGTGAATTAGAATGGATACGAAGGAATTAGAATGGATCGTACGAAGGAATTAGAATGGATCATACGAATGAAATAGAATGGATCGTACGAAGGAATTAGAATGGATCATACGAAGGAATTAGAATGGATCGTACGAAGGAATTAGAATGGATCGTACGAATGAATTAGAATGGATATATTCGTGCAAATGAATTAGAATGGATCGTATGAATGAATTAAAATGGATCGTATGAGTGAATTAGAACGGATAGTACCAATAAGGTAGAATGGATCGTATGAATGAATTAGAATGGATGCATTCGTGCGAATGAATTAGAATGGATTGTATGAATGAATTAGAATAGATTTTGTGAATGAATTAGAATGGATCGTATGAATGAATTAGAATGGATACATTCGTGCGAATGAATTAGAATGGATTGTATGAATGAATTAGAATGGATCGTACGAATGAACAAGAATGGATTCATTCGTGCGAATGAATTAGAATGGATCGTACGAATGAATTAGAATGGATCGTACGAATTAATTAGAATGGATCGTACGAATGAATTAGAAAAGATTGCGCGAATGAATTAGAATGGATCGTGCGAATGAAATAGAATGGATACAAATTAATTAGAATGGATCATACGAATGAATTAGAATGACAATCCATTCTTACTCATTCGTATGATCCATTCTAATTTATTCGCACGAATGTATCCATTCTAATTCATTCGTACGTCTAATTCATTCGTACGGTCCATTCTAATTCATTCGCACAATCCATTCTATTTCATTCGTACGATCCATTCTAATTCATTCGTACGATCCATTCTAATTCATTCGTACGATCCATTCTAATTCATTCGCACGAATGTATCCATTCTAGTTCATTCGTACGATCCATTCTAATTCATTCGTACGATCCAATCTAATTCATTCGCACGATCCATTCTAATTCATTCGTAAGATCCATTCTAATTCATTCGCACGAATGTATCCATTCTAATTCATTCGTACATACGATCCATTCTAATTCATTCGCACGAATGTATCCATTCTAATTCATTTGTATAATCCATTCTATTTCATTCGTACGATCCATTCTTACTCATTCGTATGATCCATTCTAATTCATTCGCACGAATGTATCCATTCTAATTCATTCGTACGATCCATTCTAATTCATTCGCACTATCCATTCTAATTCATTCGTACGATCCATTCTAATTCATTCATATGATCCATTCTAATTTATTCGTTCAAATATATCCATTCTAATTCATTCGTACGATCCATTCTAATTCATTCGCACGATCCATTCTAATTCATTCCCACGAATGTATCCATTCTAATTCATTTGCACGATCCATTCTAATTCATTCCTATGATCTATTCTAATTCATTCGTATGATCCATTCTAATTCATTCGCTCGAATGTATCTATTCTAATTCATTCGTACGATCCATTCTAATTCGTTCATGTGATCCATTCTAATTCGTTCGTACGATCCATTCTAATTCGTTCGTACGATCCATTCTAATTCATTCGTATGATCCATTCTAATTCATTCCTACGATCTATTCAAATTCATTCGCTCGAATATATCCATTCTAATTCATTCGTTCGATCCATTCTAATTCATTCGCACGATCCATTCTAATTCATTCATATGATCCATTCTAATCCATTCGTACGATCCATTCTAATTCATTCGTACGATCCATTCTAATTCATTCGTACGATCCATTCTAATTCATTCGCATGAATGTATCCATTCTAGTTCATTCGTACGATCCATTCTAATTCATTCGTACGATCCATTCTAATTCATTCGCACGATCCATTTTAATTCATTCGTACGATCCATTCTAATTCATTCATACAATCCATTCTAATTCATTCGTACGATCCATTCTAATTCACTCATACGATCCCTTCTAATACATTCATACGATCCATTCTAATTAATTTGCACGAATATATCCATTCTAATTCATTCGTACGATCCATTCTAATTCCTTCATACGATCCATTCTAATTCATTCGTACGATCTATTCTAATTCATTCGTACGATCCATTCTAATTCATTCGTACGATCCATTCTAATTCCTTTGTACGATCCATTCTAATTCATTCGTACGATCCATTCTAATTCATTCATATAATCTATTCTAATTCATTCGTACGAATGGATACATTCGTGTGAATGAATTAGAATGGATCGTACGAATGAGTAAGAATGGATCGTACGAATGAAATAGAATGGATTGCACGAATGAATTAGAATGGATCGTACGAATGAATTAGAATGGATCGTGTGAAAGAATTAGAATGGATTGTATGAATGAATTAGAATGGATCGTACGAATGAATTAGAATGAATCGTACGAAGGAATTAGAATGGATCGTACGCATTCGTACGATCCATTCTAATTCCTTCGTACGATCCATTCTAAATCATTCGTACGATCCATTCTAATTCATTCACGCAATCTATTCTAATTCATTCGTACGATCCATTCTAATTCTTTCGTACGATCCATTCTAATTCATTCATACAATCAATTCTAATTTATTCGCACGAATGTATCCATTCTAATTCATTCGTACGATCCATTCTAATTCATTCGCACAATCTATTCTAATTCATTCATACGATCCATTCAAATTCATTCGCACGAATGTATCCATTCTAGTTCATTCGTACGGTCCATTCTAATTCATTCGTAAGATCCATTCTAATTCATTCATACGATCTAATCTAATTCATTCATACAATCCATTCTAAATCTTTCACACGATCCATTACAATTCATTCGTAAGATCCATTCTAATTCATTCGTACGATCCATTCTAATTCATTCGTACGATCCATTCTAGTTCATTCGCACAAATGTATCCATTCTAATTCATTCATACGATTCATTCTTACTCATTCGTATGATCCATTCAAATTCATTCGTACGATCCATTCTAATCCATTCGTACGATCCATTCTAATTCATTCGCATGAATGTAACCATTCTAATTCATTCATTTGATCCATTCTAATTCATTCGTACGATCTATTCTAATTCATTTGTCCGATCCATTCTAATTCATTCGCACGAATATATCCATTCTAATTCATTCATACGATCCATTCTAATTCATTTGTACGGTCCATTCTAATTCATTCGCACAATCCATTCTAATTCATTCGTACGATCCATTCTAATTCATTCTAATTCTTTCACATGATCCATTCTAATCCATTCTAATCCATTCTAATTCTTTCACACGATCCATTCTAATTCATTCGTACGTTCCATTCTAATTCATTAGCACGATCCATGCTAATTCGTTCGTTCGATCAATTCTAATTCATTAGCACGATCCATTCTAATTCATTCGTACGATCCATTCTAATTCATTCGTACGATCCATTCTAATTCATTCACACGACCATTCTAATTCATTCATACGATCTATTCTAATTCTTTCGCACGAATGTATCCATTCTAATTCATTCGCACGAATGTATCCATTCTAATTCATTCGTACGATCTATTCTAATTCATTCGTACGATCCATTCTAATTCATTCGCATGAATGTAACCATTCTAATTCATTCATTTGATCCATTCTAATTCATTCGTACGATCTATTCTAATTCACTCGCACGAATATATCCATTCTAATTCATTCGTACGATCCATTCTAATTCATTCGTACGATTTATTCTAATTCATTCGTAAGATCCATTCTAATTCATTCGTACGATCCATTCTAATTCATTCGCACGAATGTATCCATTCTAGTTCATTCGTACGATCCATTCTAATTCATTCGTACGATCCATTCTAATTCATTCGCACGATCCATTCTAATTCATTCGTACGATCAATTCTAATTCATTCGCACGAATGTATCCATTCTAATTCATTCATACGATCTATTCTAATTCATTCGTACGATCTATTCTACTTCATACGAATGAATTAGAATTGATCGTACGAATGGATTAGAATGGATCGTACGAATGGATTAGAATGGATACATTCGAGCGAATGAATTAGAATGGATCGTACGAATGAATTAGAATGGATCGTACGAATGGATTAGAATGGATCCTACGAATGGATTAGAATGGATACCTTTGTGCATATGAATTAGAATGGATCGTACGAATGAATTAGAATGGATCATATTAATGAATTAGAATGGATCGTACGAATGAATTAGAATGGATACATTCGTGCGCATGAATTAGGATGGATCGTGCGAATCAATTAGACTGGATCGTGCAAATGAATAAGAATAGATCATACGAATGAGTTAGAATGGATCGTACGAAGGAATTAGAAAGGATCATACGAATGAAATAGAATGGATCGTACGAAGGAAGTAGAATGGATCGTCCGAAGGAATTAGAATGGATCGTACGAAGGAATTAGAATGGATCGTACGAATGAATTAGAATGGAAATATTCGTGCAAATGAATTTGAATGGATCGTATGATTGAATTAGAATGGATCGTATGAGTGAATTAGAACGGATAGTACGAATGAAGTAGAATGGATCGTATGAATGAATTAGAATGGATACATTCGTGCGAATGAATTAGAATGGATCATCTGAATGAATTAGAATAGATTGTGCGAATGAATTAGAATGGATCGTACGAATGAATTAGAATGGATACATTCGTGCGAATAAATTAGAATGGATTGTATGAATGAATTAGAATGGATCGTACGAATGAATTAGAATGGATCGTACGAATGAATTAGAATAGATTGTGCGAATGAATTAGAATGGATCGTACGAATGAATTAGAATGGATCGTACGAAGGAATTAGAATGGATCGTACGAATGCGTACGATCCATTCTAATTCCTTTGTACGATCCATTCTAATTCATTCGTACGATCCATTCTAATTCATTCATACAATCCATTCTAATTCTTTCACATGATCCATTCTAATTCATTTGTACGATCCATTCTAATTCATTCGTGCAATCCATTCTATTTTATTCGTACGATCCATTCTTACTCATTCGTACGATCCATTCTAATTCATTCACACGAATGTATCCATTCGTACGAATGAATTAGAATAGATTGTACGAATGAATTAGAATGGATCGTACGAATGAATTAGAATGGATCGTACGAAGGAATTAGAATGGATCATACGAATGAATTAGAATGGATCGTACGAATGAATTAGAATAGATCGGACGAATGAAATAGAATGGATCGTACGAAGGAATTAGAATGGATCGTACGAATGAATTAGAATGGATATATTCGTGCAAATGAATTAGAATGGATCGTATGAATGTATTAGAATGGATCGTATGAGTGAATTAGAATGGATCGTACAAATGAATTAAAATGGATCGTATGAATGAATTAGAATGGATACATTCATGCGAATGAATTAGAATTGATCGTACGAATGAATTAGAATGGATCGTGCGAATGAATTAGAATGGATCGTACGAATGAATTAGAATGGATCGTACGAATGAACTAGAATCGATACATTCGTGCGAATAAATTAGAATGGATCGTACGAATGAATAAATTAGAATGGATCTTGGGAATGAATTAGAATGGATCGTACGAATGAATTAGAATGAATTAGCACAAATGAATTAGAATGGATACATTTGTACGATCCATTCTAATTCATTCATACAATCCATTCTATTTCATTTGTACGATCCATTTTTACTCATTCGTATGATCCATTCTAATTCATTCGCACGAATGTATCCATTCTAATTCATTCATACAATCCATTCTAATTCATTCCGTACGATCCATTCTAATTCATTAGCATGAATGTAACCATTCTAATTCATTCATTTGATCCATTCTAATTCATTCGTACGATCCATTCTAATTCATTCGTCCGATCCATTCTAATTCATTCGCACGAATGTATCCATTCTAATTCATTCGTACGATCCATTCTAATTCATTCGTACGATCCATTATAATTCATTCGTACAATCCATTCTAATCCATTCGTACGATCCATTCTAATTCATTCGCACGAATGTATCCATTCTAATCCATTCGTATGATCCATTCTAATCCATTCGTACGATCCATTCTAATTCATTCGCATGAATGTAACGATTCTAATTCATTCATTTGATCCATTCTAATTCATTCGTACAATCTATTCTAATTCATTCGTACGATCCATTCTAATTCATTCGTACGATCCATTCTAATTCATTCGTCCGATCCAGTCTAATTCATTCGCACGAATGTATCCATTCTAATTCATTCGTACGATCCATTCTAATCCATTCTAATTCTTTCACAAACTCTATTCTAATTCATTCATACGATCCATTCTAATTCATTCACACGAATGTATCCATTCTAATTCATTCATACGATCCATTCTATTCATTCGTACGATCCATTCTTACTCATTGGTACGATCCATTGTAATTCATTCGCACGATCCATTCTAATTCATTTGTACGTTCCATTCTAATTCATTCGTACGATCCATTCTAATTCATTCGTACGATCCATTCTAATTCATACGATTCATTCTAATTAATTCTAATTCGTATGATCCATTCTAATTCATTCGTATGATCCATTCTTATTCATTCGCACGATCCAGTCTAATGGATTCGCACGATCCATTCTAATTCATTCGCACGAATGTATCCATTCTAATTCATTCGTACGATCCATTCTAATTCATTAATATGATCCTTTCTAATTCATTCGTACGATCCATTCTAATTCATATGCACAAAGGTATCCATTCTAATCCATTCGTAGGATCCATTCTAATCCATTCGTACGATCCATTCTAATTCATTCACTCGAATGTATCCATTCTAATCCATTCGTACGATCCATTCTAATCCATTCGTACGATCCATTCTAATTCATTCGCATGAATGTAACCATTCTAATTTATTCATTTGATCCATTCTAATTCATTCGTACGATCCATTCTAATTCAATCGTCTGATCCATTCTAATTCATTCGCACGAATGTATCCATTCTAATTCATTCGTACGATCCATTCTAATTCTTTCATACGATCCATTCTAATTCATTCATAAGATCCATTCTAATTCATTCGTACGATCCATTCTAATTCATTCGTACGATCCATTCTAATTCATTCGCACGAATATATCCATTCTAGTTCATTCGTACGATCCATTCTAATTCATTCGTCCGATCCATTCTAATTCATTCGCACGAATGTATCCATTCTAATTCATTCGTACGATCCATTCTAATTTATTCGTACGATCTATTCTAATTCATTCGTACGATCCATTCTTACTCATTCGTATGATCCATTCTAATTCATTCACACGAATGTATCCATTCTAATTCATTCATACAATCCATTCTAATTCATTCCGTGCGAATGAATTAGAATGGATACATTCGTGCGAAAGAATTAGAATAGATCGTATGAATGAATTAGAATGGATCCTATGAATGAATTAGAATGGATCGTGCGAATGAATTACAATGGATCGTACGAATGAATTAGAATGGATTCATTCATGCGAATGAATTAGAATGGATCGGACGAATGAATTAGAATGGATCGTACGAATGAATTAGAATGGATTAAATGAATGAATTAGAATGGTTACATTCATGCGAAAGAATTAGAATGGATCGTACGAATGGATTAGAATGGATACATTCGAGCGAATGAATTAGAATGGATCGTACGAATGAATTAGAATGGACCGTACGAATGAATTAGAATGGATCGTACGAATGAATTAGAATGGATCGTATGAAAGAATTAGAATGGATTGTATGAATGAATTAGAATAGATCGTATGAATGAATTAGAATGGATTGTACGAATGAATTATAATGGATCGTACGAATGAATTAGATTGGATACATTCATGCGAATGAATTAGAATGGATACATTCGTGCGAAAGAATTAGAATAGATCGTATGAATGAATTAGAATGGATCCTATGAATGAATTAGACTGGATCGTGCGAATGAATTAGAATGGATCGTACGAATGAATTAGAATGGATCGTGTGAAAGAATTAGAATGAATCGTACGAATGAATTAGAATGGATCGTGCGAATGAATTAGAATTGATCGTACGAATGAATTAGAATAGATAAATTTGTGCGAATGAATTAGAATGGATCGTACGAATGAATTAGAATGTATCGTGCGAATGAATTAGAATTGATCGAATGAATGAATTAGCATGGATCGTGCTAATGAATTAGAATGGATTGTATGAATGAATTAGAATGGATCGTGCAAATGAATTAGAATGGATCGTACGAATGAATTAGAATGGATACATTTGTGAGAATGAATTAGAATGGATCGTACGAATGAATTAGAATGGATCGTATGAATGAATTAGAATGGATCGTGCGAACGAATTCGAATGGATCGTACGAATTCATTCTAATTCATTCATACAATCCATTCTAATTCTTTCACACGATCCATTCTAATTCATTCGTACGTTCCATTCTAATTCATTAGCACGATCCATGCTAATTCATTCGTTCGATCAATTCTAATTCATTAGCACGATCCATTCTAATTCATTCGTACGATCCATTCTAATTCATTCGCACAATCCATTCTAATTCATTCATAGGATCCATTCTAATTCATTCATACGATCTATTCTAATTCTTTCGCACGAATGTATCCATTCTAATTCATTCGCACGAATGTATCCATTGTAATTCATTCGTACGATCCATTCTAATCCATTCTATTTCATTAGCACGATCCATTCTAATTCATTCATACGATCCATTCTAATTCATTCGCACGATCCATTCTAATTTATTCGTACGATCCATTCTAATTCTTTCACACGATCCATTCTAATTCATTCGTACGATCTATTCTAATTCATTCGTACGATCCATTCTAATTCATTCGTACGATCCATTCTAATTCCTTCATACGATCCATTCTAATTCATTCATACAATCTATTCTAATTCATTCATACAATCCATTCTAATTCGTTCACATGATCCATTCTAATTCATTCGTACGATCCATTCTAATTCATTCGCACAATCCATTCTAATTCATTCGCACGAATGTATCCATTCTAAATCATTCATACAATCCATTCTATTTCATTCGTACGATCCATTTTTACTCATTGTACGAATGAATTAGAATGGATCCTACGAATGAATTAGAATAGATCGTGTGAAAGAATTAGAATGGATTGTACGAATGAATTAGAATGGATCGTACGAATGAATTAGAATGGATCGTACGAATGAATTAGAATGGATCGTACGAATAAATTAGAATAGATACATTCGTCAGAATGAATTAGAATGGATCATACGAATGAGTAAGAATGGATCGTACGAATGAAATAGAATAGATTGTACGAATGAATTAGAATGGATCCTACGAATGAATTAGAATAGATCGTGTGAAAGAATTAGAATGGATCGTACGAATGAATTAGAATGAATTCGTACGATCCATTCGAATTCATTCGGACGATCCATTTTAATTCATTCATACGATCCATTCTAATTCATTCATACAATCCATTCTAATTCTTTCACACGATCCATTCTAATTCATTCGTAGGATCCATTCTAATTCATTCGTACAATCTATTCTATTTCATTCGTACGATCCATTCTTACTCATTCGTATGATCCATTCTAATTCATTCGGACGAATGTATCCATTCTAATTTATTCGTACGATCCATTCTAATTCATTCATACGATCCATTCTAATTCATTCGTACGATCCATTCTAATTCATTCGTCCGATCCATTCTAATTCATTCGCACGAATGTATCCATTCTAATTCATTCGTACGATCCATTCTAATTCATAAGTACGATCCATTCTAATTCATTCGTAAGATCTATTCTAATTTATTCGTACGATCCATTCTAATTCATTCGCACGAATGTATCCATTCTAGTTCATTCGTACGATCCATTCTAATTCATTCGTACGATCCATTCTAATTCATTCGCACGATCCATTCTAATTCATTCGTACGATCCATTCTAATTCATTCATACGATCCATTCTAATTCATTCGTATGATCCATTCTAATTCATTCGCACAAATGTATCCATTCTAATTCATTCGTACGATCCATTCTAATTCATTCGCACGATCCATTCTAATTCATTCGTACGATCCATTCTAATTCATTCGCACGATCTGTTCTTATTCATTCGCATAATCCATTCTAATTCATTCGCACGAATGTATCCATTCTAATTCATTCGTACGATCCATTCTAATTCATTCGTACGATCCATTCTAATTCATTCATATGATCCATTCTAATTAATTCGTATGATCCAATCGAATTCATTCGTACGATCCATTCTAATTCATTCGCACGATCTATTGTTATTCATTCGCACGATCCAGTCTAATTGATTCGCACGATCCATTCTAATTCATTCTCACGAATGTATCCATTCTAATTCATTCGTACGATCCATTCTAATTCATTAATATGATCCATTCTAATTCATTCGTATGATCCATTCTAATTCATATGCACAAAGGTATCCATTCTAATCCATTCGTATAATCCATTCTAATCCATTCGTACGATCCATTCTAATTCATTCGTACGATCCATTCTAATTCATTCGCTCGAATGTATCCATTCTAATCCATTCGTACGATCCATTCTAATCCATTCGTACGATCCATTCTAATTCATTCGCATGAATGTAACCATTCTAATTCATTCATTTGATCCATTCTAATTCATTCGTACGATCCATTCTAATTCATTCGTCCGATCCGTTCTAATTCATTCGCACGAATGTATCCATTCTAATTCATTCGTACGATCCATTCTAATTCATTCGTATGATCCATTCTAATTCATTCATACGATCCATTCTATTTCATTCGTACGATCCATTCTAATTTATTCGCACGAATGTATCCATTCTAGTTCATTCGTACGATCCATTCTAATTCATTCGTACGATCCATTCTTATTCATTCGCACGATCCATTCTAATTCATTCGTACGATCAATTCTAATTCATTCGCACAAATGTATCCATTCTAATTCATTCATACGATCCTGAATTAGAATGGATCGTACGAATGAATTAGAATGGATACCTTTGTGCATATGAATTAGAATGGATCGTACGAATGAATTAGAGTGGATCATATTAATGAATTAGAATGGATCGTACGAATGAATTAGAATGGATACATTCGTGCGAATGAATTAAAATGGATCGTGCACGAATGTATCCTTTCTAATTCATTCGTACGATACATTCTAATTCATTAATATGATCCATTCTAATTCATTCGTACGATCCATTCTAATTCATATGCACAAAGGTATCCATTCTAATCCATTCATAGGATCCATTCTAATCCATTCGTACGATCCATTCTAATTCATTCGTACAATCCATTCTAATTCATTCGCTCGAATGTATCCATTCTAATCCATTCGTACGATCTATTCTAATGCATTCGTAAGATCCATTCTAATTCATTCGCATGAATGTAACCATTCTAATTTATTCATTTGATCCATTCTAATTCATTCGTACGATCCATTCTAATTCATCCGTCCGATCCATTCTAATTCATTCGCACGAATGTATCCATTCTAATTCATTCGTACGATCCATTCTAATTCATTCGTACGATCCATTCTAATTCATTTGTAAGATCCATTCTAATTCATTCGTACGATCCATTCTAATTCATTCGTACGATCCATTCTAATTCATTCGCACGAATGTATCCATTCTAGCTCATTCGTACGATCCATTCTAATTCATTCGTACGATCCATTCTTATTCATTCGCACGATCCATTCTAATTCATTCGTACGATCAATTTCTAATTCATTCGCACGAATGTATCCATTCTAATTCATTCATACGATCCATTCTAATTTATTCGTACGATCCATTCTAATTCACTCATACGATCCATTCTAATACATTCATACGATCCATTCTAATTCATTTGCACGAATATATCCATTCTAATTCATTCGTACGATCCATTCTAATTCCTTCGTATGGATCGATTCTAATTCATTCGTACGATCTATTCTAATTCATTCGTATGATCCATTCTAATTCATTCGTACGATCCATTCTAATTCCTTCGTACGATCCATTCTAATTCATTCGTACAATCTATTCTAATTCATTCGTACGAATGGATACATTCATGTGAATGAATTAGAATGGATCGTACGAATGAGTAAGAATGGATCGTACGAATGAAATAGAATGGATTGCACGAATGAATTAGAATGGATCGTACGAATGAATTAGAATGGATCGTGTGAAAGAATTAGAATGGATTGTATGAATGAATTAGAATGGATCGTACGAATGAATTAGAATGGATCGTACGAATGAATTAGAATAGATCGTACGAATGAATTAGAATGGATCGTACGATGGAATTAGAATGGATCATACGAATGAATTAGAATGGATATATTCGTGCAAATGAATTAGAATGGATCGTATGAATGTATTAGGATGGATCGTATGAGAGAATTAGAATAGATCGTACAAATGAATTAGAATGGATCGTATGGATGAATTAGAATGGATACATTCGTGTGAATGAATTAGAATGGATCGTATGAATGAATTAGAATAGGTTTTGTGAATGAATTAGAACTGATCGTAGGAATGAATTAGAATGGATTGTATGAGTGAATTAGAATAGATACGAAGGAATTAGAATGGATCGTACGAAGGAATTAGAATGGATCATACGAATGAAATAGAATGGATCGTACGAAGGAATTAGAATGGATCGTACGAAGGAATTAGAATGGATCGTACGAATGAATTAGAATGGATATATTCGTGCAAATGAATTAGAATGGATCGTATGAATGAATTAGAATGGATCGTATGAGTGAATTAGAACGGATAGTACGAATGAAGTAGAATGGATCGTATGAATAAATTAGAATGGATACATTCGTGCGAATGAATTAGAATGGATCGTATGAATGAATTAGAATAGATTGTGCGAATGAATTAGAATGGATCGTACGAATGAATTAGAATGGATACATTCGTGCGAATAAATTAGAATGGATTGTATGAATTAATTAGAATGGATCGTAGGAAGGAATTAGAATGGATCGTACGAATGAATTAGAATAGATTGCGCGAATGAATTAGAACGGATCGTACGAATGAATTAGAATGGATCGTACGAATGAATTAGAATGGATCGTACGAATGAATTAGAATGGATCGTACGAAGAAATTAGAATGGATCGTACGAATGAATTAGAATGGATCGGACGATTGAATTAGAATGGATCATACGAATGAGTAAGAATGGATCGTATGAATGAATTAGATTGGATCGTACGATCCATTCTAATTTATTAGCATGAATCGTGCTAATGAATTAGAATGGAATATACGAATGAATTAGAATGGATCGTACGAATGAATTAGAATGAATTAGAATGGATCGTACGAATGAATTAGAATAGATCATAGGAATGAATTAGAATGGATCGTGCAAATGAATTAGAATGGATACATTCGTGCGAATGAATTAGAATGGATCGTGCGAATGAATTAGAATGGATCATACGAATGAATTAGAATGGATATATTTGAACGAATAAATTAGAATGGATCATACGAATGAATTAGAATGGATCGTACGAATGAATTAGAATGGATAGTGCGAATGAATTAGAATCGATCGTACGAATGAATTAGAATGGATCATAAGAATGAGTAAGAATGGATCGTACGAATGAATTAGAATGGATCGTACGATTGAATTAGAATGGATCGTACGAATAAATTAGAATGGATACATTCGTCCGAATGAATTAGAATGGATCATACGAATGAGTAAGAATGGATCGTACGAATGAAATAGAATAGATTGTACGAATGAATTAGAATGGATCCTAGTACGATCCATTCTAATTCATTCGTACGATCCATTCTAATTCATTCATACAATCCATTCTAATTCTTTCACACGATCCATTCTAATTCATTCGTACGGTCCATTCTAATTCATTCGTGCAATCCATTCTATTTCATTCGTACGATCCATTCTTACTCATTCGTACGATCCATTCTAATTCATTCACACGAATGTATCCATTCGTACGAATGAATTAGAATAGGTTGTACGAATGAATTAGAATGGATCGTACGAAGGAATTAGAATGGATCGTACGAATGAATTAGAATGGATCGTACGAATGAATTAGAATAGATCGTACGAATGAATTAGAATGGATCGTACGAAGGAATTAGAATGGATCGCACGAATGAATTAGAATGGATATATTCGTGCAAATGAATTAGAATGGATCGTATGAATGTATTAGAATGGATCGTATGAGCGAATTAGAATGGATCGTACGAATGATTTAGAATGGATTGTATGAATGAATTAGAATGGATCGTACGAATGAATTAGAATGGATCATACGAATTAATTAGAATGGATCATACAAATGAATTAGAATGGATCGTACGAATGAATTAGAATGGATACATTCGTGCGAATGAATTAGAATGGATTGTGCGAATGAATAAGAACATATCGTGCGAATGAATTAGAATGGATCGTACGAATGAATTAGAATGGATCGTGCGAATGAATTAGAATGTACGAATGAATTAGAATGGATACATTTGTGCGAATGAATTAGAATGGATCGTACGAATGAATTAGAATGGATCGTATGAATGAATTAGAATGGATCGTACGAATGAACTAGAATGGATCGTGCGAATGAATTAGAATGGATCGTACGAATGAATTAGAATGGATCGTGTGAAAGAATTAGAATGGATCGTACGAATGAATTAGAATGGATCGTGCGAATGAATTAGAAAGGATCATACGAATGAATTAGATTAGATACATTTGTGCGAATGAATTAGAATGAATCGTACGAATGAATTAGAATGGATCATATGAATAAATTAGAATGGATCGTACGAATGAATTAGAATGGATCGTGCGAATGAATTAGAATGGATCGTACGAATGAATTAGAATAGATCGTACGAATGAACTAGAATGGATACATTCATGCGAATGAATTAGAATGGATCGTACGAATGAATTAGAATGGATCGTACGAATGAATTAGAATGGATCTTACGAATGAATTAGAATGGATCGTACGAATGAATTAGAATGGATCGTACGAATGAATTAGAATGGATACATTCGTGCGAATGAATTAGAATGGATCGGACGAATGAAATAGAATGGATCGTACGAATGAATTAGAATGGATCGTATGAATGAATTAGAATGGATCGTACGAATAAATTAGAATGGATACATTCGTCCGAATGAATTAGAATGGATCATACGAATGAGTAAGAATGGATCGTACATATGAAATAGAATAGATTGTACGAATGAATTAGAATGGATCCTAAGAATGAATTAGAATGGATCGTGTGAAAGCATTAGAAAGGATTGTATGAATGAATTAGAATGGATCGTATGAATGAATTCGAATGGATCGTGCGAATGAATTCGAATGGATCGTACGAATTCATTCTAATTCATTCATACAATCCATTCTAATTCTTTCACACGATCCATTCTAATTCATTCGTACGTTCCATTCTAATTCATTAGCACGATCCATGCTAATTCACCCGTTCGATCAATTCTAATTCATTAGCACGATCCATTCTGATTCATTTGTACGATCCATTCTAATTCATTCGCACGATCCATTCTAAATCATTCATAGGATCCATTCTAATTCATTCATACGATCTATTCTAATTCTTTCGCACCAAATGTATCCATTCTAATTCATTCGCACGAATGTATCCATTTTAATTCATTCGTACGATCCATTCTAATTCATTCGTACGATCCATTCTAATTCATTCGTATGATCAATTCTAATTCATTCGCACGAATGTATCCATTCTAATTCATTCGTACATACGATCCATTCTTATTCATCCGCACGAATGTATCCATTCTAATTCATTTGTATAATCCTTTCTATTTCATTCGTACGATCCATTCTTACTCATTCGTATGATCCATTCTAATTCATTCGCACGAATGTATCCATTCTAATTCATTCGTACGATCCATTCTAATTCATTCGCACAATCTATTCTATTTCATTCATACGATCCATTCTTACTCATTCGTACGATCCATTCTAATTCCTTCGTACGATCCATTCTATTTCATTCGTATGATCCATTCTAATTCCTTCGTACGATCCATTCTAATTCCTTTGTATCCATTCTAATTCACTAAAACGATCCATTCTAATTCATTCGTACGATCCATTCTAATTCATTTGCATGAATATATCCAATCTAATTCATTCGCACAATCTATTCTAATTCATTCGCACGATCCATTCTAATTAATTCGTACGATCGTGCTAGTGAATTAGAATCGATCGTACGAATAAATTAGAATGGATACATTCGTGTGAATCCTTTCTATCTCATTCGTACGATCCATTCTAATTCATTCATACGATCCATTCTCACTCATTCGTACGATCCATTCTAATTCATTCATACGATCCATTCTAATTCATTCGTACAATCCATTCTAATTCTTTCACATAATCCATTCTAATTCATTCGTACGATCTATTCTAATTCATTCGTACGATCCATTCTAATTCTTTCACACGATTCATTCCAATTCATTCGTACGATCCATTCCAATTCATTCGTACGAACCATTCTAATTCATTCGTACGATCCATTCTAATTCCTTCGTACGATCAATTCTAATTCCTTCCATTCTAATTCATTCGTACGATCCATTCTAATTCATTCGCACGATCCATTCTAATTCATTCATACAATCCATTCTAATTTATTCGTATGATCCATTCTAATTCATTCGTACGATCCATTCTAATTCCTTCGTACGATCCATTCTATTTCCTTTGTACGATCCATTCTAATTCCTTCGTACGATCCATTCTAATTCATTCATACGATCCAATCTAATTCATTCCTACGATCCATCTTAATTCATTCGCACGATCCATTCTAATTCATTCGCACGATCTATTCTAATTCATTCGTACGATCCATTCTAATTCCTTCGTACGATCCATTCTAATTCATTCGCACGATCCATTCTAATTCATTCATACGATCCAATCTAATTCATTCATACGATCCATTCTAATTCATTCGTATGATCCATTCTAATTAGAATGGATCGTGCGAATGAATTAGAATGGATCGTACGAATTAATTAGAATAGATTATGCGAATGAATTAGAATGGATCGTGCGAATGAATTAGAATGGATCGTATGGTATGATCCATTCTAATTCATTCGCACGATCCATTCTAATTCATTCATACGATCCAATCTAATTCATTCATACGATCCATTCTTACTCATTCGTATGATCCATTCTAATTCATTCGTACAATCCATTCCTATTCATTCGTACAATCCATTCTATTTCATTCGTACGATCGATTCTAATTCATTCGTACAATCCATTCTAATTCATTCGTACGATCCATTCTAATTCATTCGTTTATTCCATTCTAATTCATTAGCACGATCCATGCTAATGAATTAGAATGGATCGTACGATCCAATCTAATTCGTATATTCCATTCTAATTCATTAGCACGATCCATTCTTACTCATTCGTATGATCCATTCTAATTCAATCGTACGATCCATTCTAATTCATTCGTACGACCCATTCTAATTCCTTCGTACGATCCATTCTAATTCATTCGTACGATCCATTCTAATTCATTCGTACGATCCATTCTAATTCCTTCGTACGATCCATTCTAATTCATTTGTACGATCCATTCTAATTCATTCAAGCAATCTATTCTAATTCATTCGTACGATCCATTCTAATTCATTCGTACGATCCATTCTAATTCATTCATACAATCCATTCTAATTTATTCGCACGAATGTATCCATTCTAATTCATTCGTACGATCCATTCTAATTCATTCGCACAATCTATTCTAATTATTTCATATGATCCATTCTATTTCATTCGCACGAATGTATCCATTCTAATTCTTTCATACGATCCATTCTACTTCATTCGTACTATCCGTTCTAATTCACTAATACGATCCATTCTAATTCATTCATACGATCCATTCTAATTCATTTGCACGAATATATCCATTCTAATTCATTCGTACGATCCATTCTAATTCCTTCGTACGATCCATTCTAATTCCTTCGTACGATCCATTCTATTTCATTCGTATGATCCATTCTAATTCCTTCGTACGATCCATTCTAATTCCTTCGTATCCATTCTAATTCACTTGTACGATCCATTCTAATTCCTTCGTATCCATTCTAATTCCTTCGTATCCATTCTAATTCCTTCGTATTCATTCGTATGATCCATTCTAATTCATTCGTACGATCCATTCTAATTCATTCATACAATCCATTCTAATTCATTCGCACGAATGTATCCATTCTAATTCATTCGTACGATCAGTTCTAATTCATTCACAAAATCTATTATAATTCATTCATACGATCCATTCTAATTCATTCACACGAATGCATCCATTCTAATTCATTCATATGATCCATTCTAATTCATTCGTACGATCCATTCTAATTCACTCATACGATCCATTCTAATACATTCATACGATCCATTCTAATTCATTTGCACGAATATATCCATTCTAATTCATTCGTACGATCCATTCTAATTCCTCCGTACGATCCATTCTAATTCATTCGTACGATCTATTCTAATTCATTCGTATGATCCATTCTAATTCCTTCGTACGATCCATTCTAATTCATTCGTACGATCCATTCTAATTCATTCGTACAATCTATTCTAATTCATTCATACGAATGGATACATTCGTGTAAATGAATTAGAATGGATCGTACGAATGAGTAAGAATGGATCGTACGAATGAAATAGAATGGATTGCACGAATGAATTAGAATGGATCGTATGAATGAATTAGAATGGATCGTACGAATGAATTAGAATGGATCGTACGAATGAATTAGAATGGATACATTCGTGCGAATGAATTAGAATGGATCATACGAATGAGTAAGAATGGATCGTACGAATGAAATAGAATGGATTGTATGAATGTATTAGAATGGATCATACGAATGAATTAGAATAGATTGTATGAATGAATTGGAATGTATCCATTCTAATTAATACGTACGATCCATTCTATTACATTCGTACCATCCATTCTAATTCATTCATACGTTCCATTCTAATTCATTCATATAATCCATTCTAATTCTTTCACATGATCCATTCTAATTCATTCGTACGATCCATTCTAATTAATTCGTACAATCCATTCTATTTCATTCGTACGATCCATTCTTACTCATTCCTACGATCCATTCTAATTCAATCCATTCTAATTCTTTCACACGATCCATTCTAATTCGTTCATACGATCCATTCTAATTCATTCGTATGATCCATTCCAATTCCTTCATACGATCCATTCTATTTCATTCATACGATGCATTCTTACTCATTCGTATGATCCATTCTAATTCATTTGCACGAATATATCCATTCTAATTCATTCGTAAGAATGAAATAGAATGGATCGTACGAATGAATTAGAATGGATCATACGAATGAATTAGAATGGATAAATTCGTGCGAATGAATTAGAATGGATCGTATGAATGAATTAGAATGGATCGTACGAATGAATTAGAATGGATCGTATGAATGAATTAGAATAGATTGTGCGAATGAATTAGAATGGATCGTAAGAATTAATTAATGAATTAGAATGGATCGTACGAAGGAATAAGAATGGATTGTACGAATGAATTAGAATGGATCATACGAATGAATTAGAATGGATACATTCGTGCGAATGAATTAGAATGGATCGTGCGAAAGAATTCAAATGGATCGTGCGAATGAATTAGAATGGATCATATGAATGAATTAGAATGGATCGTGCGAATGAATTCGAATGGATCGTGCGAATGAATTAGAATGGATTTTATGAATGAATTAGAATGGATCGTCTGAATGAATTAGAATGGATCGTACGAATGAATTAGAATGGATACATTCGTGCGAATGAATTAGAATGGATCATACGAATGAGTAAGAATGGATCGTACGAATGAAATAGAATGGATTGTACGAATGAATTAGAATGGATCGTACGAATGAATTAGAATGGAACATGTGAAAGAATTAGAATGGATTGTATGAATGAATTAGAATGGATCGTACGAATGAATTAGAATGGATACAATCGTGCGAATGAATTTGAATGCATCATACGAATGAGTAAGAATGGATCGTACGAATGAAATAGAATGGATTGTACGAATGAATTAGAATGGATCGTGCGAATGAATTTGAATGGATCGTACGAATGAATTAGAATGGATCGTGCTAATGAATTGGAATTGATCGTACGAATGAAATAGAATGGATTGTACGAATGATTTAGAATGGATCGTACGAATGAATTAGAATGGATCGTACGAATGATTTAGAATGGATACATTCGTGCGAATGAATTAGAATGGATCATACGAATGAGTAAGAATGGATCGTACGAATGAAATAGAATGGATTGTACGAATGAATTAGAATGGATACATTCGTGCGAATGAATTAGAATGGATCGTACCAATGAGTAAGAATGGATCGTACGAATGAAATAGAATGGATTGTGCGAATGAATTAGAATGGATCGTACGAATGAATTAGAATGGATCGTGGGAAAGAATTAGAATGGATTGTATAAATGAATTAAAATAGATCGTATGAAAAAATTTGAATGGATCGTACGAATGAATTAGAATGGATCGTACGAATGAATTAGAATGGATCGTACGAATGAATTAGAATGGATACATTCGTGCGAATGAATTAGAATGGATACATTCGTGCGAAAGAATTAGAATAGATCGTATGAATGAATTAGAATGGATCCTATGAATGAATTAGAATGGATCGTGCGAATGAATTAGAATGGATCGTACGAATGAATTAGAATGGATCGTGCTAATGAATTAGAATTGATCGAAAGAATGAATTAGCATGGATCGTGCTAATGAATTAGAAAGGAACGTACGAATGAATTAGAATGGATCATGTGAAAGAATTAGAATGGATTGTATGAATGAATTAGAATGAATTCGTACGATCCATTTGAATTCATTCGCACGATCCATTCTAATTCATTCATACGATCCTTTATAATTCATTCATACAATCCATTCTAATTCTTTCACACGATCCATTCTAATTCATTCGTAGGATCCATTCTAATTCATTCGTACAATCTATTCTATTTCATTCGTACGATCCATTCTTACTCATTCGTATGATCCATTCTAATTCATTCGGACGAATGTGTCCATTCTAATTTATTCGTACGATCTATTCTAATTCATTCGTACGATCCATTCTAATTCATTCGTACGATCCATTCTTACTCATTCGTATGATCCATTCTAATTCATTCGTACGATCCATTCTAATTCATTCGTACGATCCATTCTAATTCATTCGCACAATCTATTCTAATTCATTCGTACGCTCCATTCTAATTCATTCGTACGATCGTACGAATGAATTAGAATGGATCGTACGGAATGAATTAGAATGGATTGTATGAATGAATTAGAATGGATACATTCGTACGAATGAATTAGAATGGATCATACGAATGAATTAGAATGGATCATACGAATGAGTAAGAATGGATCGTACGAATGAAATAGAATAGATTGTACTAATGAATTAGAATGGATCCTACGAATGAATTAGAATGGATCGTGTGAAAGAATTAGATCCATTCGTACAATCCATTCTATTTCATTTGTACGATCCATTCTTACTCATTCGTATGATCCATTCTAATTCATTCGCATGAATGTATCCATTCTAATTCATTCGTACGATCCATTCTAATTCATTCGTACGATCCATTCTAATTCCTTCATACAATCCATTCTAATTCTTTCACACGATCTATTCTAAGTCATTCGTACGATCCATTGTAATTCATTCGTACGATCCATTCTAATTCCTTCGTACAATCCATTCTAATTCATTCGTACGATCCAGTCTAATTCATTCGTACAATCTATTCTAATTCATTCGTACGAATGGATACATTCGTGTGAATGAATTAGAATGGATCGTACGAATGAGTAAGAATGGATCGTACGAATGAAATAGAATGGATTGAACGAATGAATTAGAATGGATCGTACAAATGAATTAGAATGGATCGTGTGAAAGAATTAGAATGGATTGTATGAATGAATTAGAATGGATCGTACGAATGAATTAGAATGGATCGTACGAAGGAATTAGAATGGATCGTACGAATGAATTAGAATGGATCGTACGAATGAATTAGAATAGATCGTACGAATGAATTAGAAAGGATCGTACGAAGAAATTAGAATGGATCATACGAATGAATTATAATGGATATATTCGTGCAAATGAATTAGAATGGATCGTATGAATGTATTAGAATGGATCGTATGAGTGAATTAGAATGGATCGTACGAATGAATTAGAATGGATCGTATGAATGAATTAGAATGGATACATTCGTGTGAATGAATTAGAATGGATCGTATGAATGAATTAGAATAGATTTTGTGAATGAATTAGAACTGATCGTACGAATGAATTAGAATGGATACATTCGTGCGAATGAATTAGAATGGATTGTATGAATGAATTAGAATGGATCGTATAAATGAATTACAATGGATCGTATGAGTGAATTAGAATGGATACGAAGGAATTAGAATGGATCGTACGAATGAATTAGAATGGATCGTACGAAGGAATTAGAATGGATCGTACGAATGAATTAGAATGGATCGTACAAATGAATTAGAATAGATCGTATGAATGAATTAGAATGGATCGTACGAAGGAATTAGAATGGATCGTACGAATGAATTAGTATGGATCGTACGAATGAACTAGAATGGATACATTCGTGCGAACGAATTAGAATGGATTGTACGAATGAATTAGAATGGTTCGTACGAATGAATTAGAATGGATCTTACGAATGAATTAGAATGGATCGTACGAATGAATTAGAATGGATACATTCGTGCAAATGAATTAGAATGGATCGTACGAATAAATTAGAATGGATACATTCGTCCGAATGAATTAGAATGGGTCATACGAATGAGTAAGAATGGATCGTACGAATGTATTAGAATAGATTGTACGAATGAATTAGAATGGATTAGACGAATGAATTAGAATGGATCGTGTGAAAGAATTAGAATGGATTGTATGAATAAATTAGAATGGATCGTATGAATGAATTATAATGGATCGTGCGAATGAATTCGAATGGATCGTACGAATTTATTCTAATTCATTCATACAATCCATTCTAATTCTTTCACATGATCTATTCTAATTCATTCGTAGGATCCATTCTAATTCATTCGTACAATCTATTCTATTTCATTCGTACGATCCATTCTTACTCATTCGTATGATCCATTCTAATTCATTCAGACGAATGTATCCATTCTAATTTATTCGTACGATCCATTCTAATTCATTCGTACGATCCATTCTAATTCCTTCGTACGATCCATTCTAATTCATTCGTACGATCCATTCTAATTCATTCATACGATCCATTCTAATTCATTCGTACGATCCATTCTAGATCATTCGCACAAATGTATCCATTCTAATTCATTCGTACGAAGGAATTAGAATGGATCGTACGAATGAATTAGAATGGATCGTACGAATGAATTAGAATGGATATATTCGTGCAAATTAATTAGAATGGAACGTATGAATGTATTAGAATGGATCGTATGAGTGAATTAGAATGGATCGTACGAATGAATTAGAATGGATCGTATGAATAAATTAGAATGGTTACATTCGTGCGAATGAATTAGAATAGATCGTACGAATGAATTAGAATGGATCGTACGAATAAATTAGAATGGATCGTGGGAATGAATTAGAATGGATCATACGAATGAATTAGAATGGATCCACCGAATGAGTTAGAATGGATCATATGAATGATCCATTCTAATTCATTCATATGATCCCTTCTAATTCATTTGCACGAATATATCCATTCTAATTCATTCGTACAATCCATTCTAATTCCTTCGTACGATCCATTCTAATTCCTTCGTACGATCCATTCTAATTCCTTCGTACAATCCATTCTATTTCATTCGTATGATCCATTCTAATTCCTTCGTATGATCCATTCTAATTCCTTCGTATCCATTCTAATTCACTCATACGATCCATTCTAATTCATTCATACGATCTATTCTAATTCATTCATACAATCCATTCTAATTCTTTCACACGATCCATTCTAATTCATTTGTACGATCCATTCTAATTCATTCGCACAATCCATTCTATTTCATTCGTACGATCCATTCTTACTCATTGGTATGATCCATTCTAATTCATTCGCACGAATGTATCCATTCTAATTCATTCGTACGAATGAATTAGAATGGATCGTATGAATGAATTAAAATGGACCATGCGAATGAATTAGAATGGATCGTACGAATAAATTAGAATGGATCGTACGAATGAACTAGAATGGATACATTCGTGCGAATGAATTAGAATGGATCGTACGAATGAATTAGAATGGATCGTACGAATGAATTAGAATGGATCGTACGAATTAATTAGATTGGATCGTATGAATGGTTTAGAATGGATACATTCGTGCGAATGAATTAGAATGGATCGGACGAATAAATTAGAATGGATCGTACGAATGAATTAGAATGGATCAAATGAATGAATTAGAATGGTTACATTCATGCGAATGAATTAGAATGGATCGTACGAATGGATTAGAATGGATCGTACGAATGGATCATACGAATGGATTAGAATGGATACATTCGTGCGAATGAATTAGAATGGATCATACGAATGAGTAAGAATGGATCGTACGAATGAAATAGAATGGATTGTACAAATGAATTAGAATGGATCATGCGAATGTATTTGAATGGATCGTACGAATGAATTAGAATGGATCGTGCTAATGAATTAGAATTGATCATACGAATGAAATAGAATGGATTGAACGAATGATTTAGAATGGATCGTACGAATGAATTAGAATGGATCGTACGAATGATTTAGAATGGATACATTCGTGCGAATGAATTAGAATGGATCATACGAATGAGTAAGAATGGATCGTACGAATGAAATAGAATGGATTGTACGAATGAATTAGAATGGATTCGTACGAATGAATTAGAATTCGTGCGAATGAATTAGAATGGATCTACCAATGAGTAAGAATGGATCGTACGAATGAAATAGAATGGATTGTGTGAATGAATTAGAATGGATCGTACGAATAAATTAGAATGGATCGTGTGAAAGAATTAGAATGGATTGTATGAATGAATTAGAATAGATCGTATGAATGAATTAGAATGGATCGTACGAATGAATTAGAATGGATCGTACGAATGAATTAGAATGGATACATTCGTGCGAATGAATTAGAATGGATACATTCGTGCGAAAGAATTAGAATAGATCGTATGAATGAATTAGAATGGATCCTATGAATGAATTAGAATGGATCGTGCGAATGAATTAGAATGGATCGTACGTTTGAATTAGAATTGATCGTGCTAATGAAGTAGAATTGATCGAACGAATGAATTAGCATGGATCGTGCTAATGAATTAGAATGGAACGTACGAATGAATTAGAATGGATGAAAGAATTAGAATGGATTGTATGAATGAATTAGAATGAATTCGTACGATCCATTCGAATTCATTCGCACGATCCATTCAAATTCTTTCATACGATCCATTCTAATTCATTCATACAATCCATTCTAATTCTTTCACACGATCCATTCTAATTCATTCGTAGAATCCATTCTAATTCATTCGTACAATCTATTCTATTTCATTCGTACGATCCATTCTTACTCATTCGTATGATCTATTCTAATTTATTCGGACGAATGTATCCATTCTAATTTATTCGTACGATCCATTCTAATTCATTCGTACGATCCATTCTAATTCATTCGTCCGATCCATTCTAATTCATTCGCACGAATGTATCCATTCTAATTCATTCGTACGATCCATTCTAATTCATTCGTAAGATCCATTCTAATTCATTCGTACGATCCATTCTAATTCATTCGTACGATCCATTCTAATTCATACGATCCATTCTAATTCATACGATCCATTCTAGTTCATTCATACGATCCATTCTAATTCATTAGTACGATCCATTCTAATTCATTCGCACGATCCATTCTAATTCATTCGTATAATCGATTCTATTTCATTCGTACGATCCATTCTTACTCATTCGTATGATCCGTTATGGATACATTCGTGCGAATGAATTAGAATGGATCATACGAATGAGTAAGAATGGATCGTACGAATGAAATAGAATGGATTGTGCGAATGAATTAGAATGGATCGTAGAATGGATCAGAATAGATCGTGTGAAAGAATTAGAATGGATCGTATGAATGAATTAGAATGGATCGTGCGAATGAATTCGAATGGATCGTACGAATTCATTCTAACTCATTCATACAATCCATTCTAATTCTTTCACACGATCTATTCTGATCCATTCTACGATCCATTCTAATTCATTCACACAATCCATTCTATTTCATTCGTACGATCCATTATTACTCATTCGTATGATCCATTCTAATTCATTCGCACGAATGTATCCATAATGGATTATACGAATGAGTAAGAATGGATCGTACGAATGAAATACGTACGAATGAATGGGAATGGATCGTACGAATGAACTAGAATGGATCGTACGAATGAAATAGAATAGATTGTACGAATGAATTAGAATGGATTCGTACGAATGAATTAGAATGGATACATTCTTGCGAATGAATTAGAATGGATACATTCGTGCGAAGAAATTAGAATAGATCGTATGAATGAATTAGAATGGATCCTATGAATGAATTAGAACGGATCGTGCGAATGAATTAGAATGGATCGTATGAATGAATTAGAATAGATCGTACAAATGAATTAGAATGGATCGTACGAAGGAATTAGAATAGATCGTACGAATGAATTAGAATGGATATATTCGTGCAAATGAATTAGAATGGATCGTGCGAATGAATTAGAATGGATCGTACGAATGAATTAGAATGGATCTTACGAATGAATTAGAATGGATCGTACGAATGAATTAGAATGAATCGTACGAATGAATTAGAATGGATACATTCGTGCGAATGAATTAGAATGGATTGGACGAATGAATTAGAATGGATCATACGAATGAATTAGAATGGATCAAATGAATGAATTAGAATGGTTACATTCATGCGAATGAATTAGAATGGATCGTACGAATGGATTAGAATGGATCATACGAATGGATTAGAATGGAAACATTCGAGCGAATGAATTAGAATGGATCGTACGAATGAATTAGAATGGATCGTACGAATGGATCCTACGAATGGATTAGAATGGATGCCTTTGTGCATATGAATTAGAATGGATCGTACGAATGAATTAGAATGGATCATATTAATGAATTAGAATGGATACATTCGTGCGAATGAATTAGAATGGATCGTACGAATGAATTAGAATGGATCGTACGAATGAATTAGAATGGATCTTATGAATGAATTAGAATGGATCGTACGAATGAATTAGAATAGCTCATATGAATGAATTAGAATGAATCGTATGAATGAATTAGAATGGTTACATTCGTGCGAATGAATTAGAATAGATCGTACGAATGAATTTGAATGGATCGTACGAATAAATTAGAATGGATCGTGGGAATGAATTAGAATGGATCGTACAAATGAATTAGAATGGATCCACCGAATGAGTTAGAATGGATCATATGAATGAATTAGAATGGATTGTACGAATGAATTAGAATGGATTGTGCGAATGAGTTAGAATGGATCATATGAATGAATAAGAATGGATGAAATAGAATGGATCGTATCAATGAATTAGAATGGATACATTCGTGTGAATGAATTAGAATGGATCGTATGAATGAATTAGAAAAGATTTTGTGAATGAATTAGAACTGATCGTACGAATGAATTAGAATGGATAAATTCGTGCGAATGAATTAGAATGGATTGTACGAATGAATTAGAATGGATCGTACGAATGAATTAGAATGGATCGTACGAATGAATTAGAATGGACACATGCGTGCGAGTGAATTAGAATGGATCGGACGAATGAATTAGAATGGATCGTACGAATGAATTAGAATGGATCGTACGAATAAATTAGAATGGATCGTACGAATAAATTAGAATGGATACATTCGTCCGAATGAATTAGAATGGATCATACGAATGAGTAAGAATAGATCGTACGAATGAAATAGAATAGATTGTACGAATGAATTAGAATGGATCGTGTGAAAGAATTAGAATGGATCGTACGAAGGAATTAGAATGGATCGTACGAATGAATTAGAATGGATCGTATGAGTGAATTAGAATGGATAGTGCGAATGAATTAGAATGGATCGTATGAATGAATTAGAATGGATCGTGCGAATGAATTCGAATGGATCTTACGAATGAGTAAGAATGGATCGTACGAATGAAATAGAATGGATCGTACGAATGAATTAGAATGGATCGTACGAATAAATTAGAATGGCTACATTCGTCCGAATGAATTAGAATGGATCATACGAATGAGTAAGAATGGATCGTACGAATGAAATAGAATAGATTGTACGAATGAATTTGAATGGATCCTACGAATGAATTAGAATGGATCGTGTGAAAGAATTAGAATGGATTGTATGAATGAATTAGAATGGATTGTATGAATGAATTAGAATGGATCCTATGAATGAATTAGAATGGATCGTGCGAATGAATTAGAATGGATCGTACGAATGAATTAGAATGGATCGTGCTAATGAATTAGAATTGATCGAATGAATGAATTAGCATGGATCGTGCTAATGAATTAGAATGGAACGTACGAATGAATTAGAATGGATCGTGTGAAAGAATTAGAATGGATTGCATGAAGGAATTAGAATGAATTCGTACGATCCATTCGAATTCATTCGCACGATCCATTCTAATTCATTCATACGATCCATTCTAATTCATTCATACAATCCATTCTAATTCTTTCACACGATCCATTCTAATTCATTCGTAGGATCCATTCTAATTCATTCGTACAATCTATTCTATTTCATTCGTACGATCCATTCTTACTCATTCGTATGATCCATTCTAATTCATTCGGACGAATGTATCCATTCTAATTTATTCATACGATCCATTCTAATTCATTCGTACGATCCATTCTAATTCATTCGTACGATCCATTCTAATTCATTCGTCCGATCCATTCTAATTCATTCGCACGAATGTATCCATTCTAATTAATTCGTACGATCCATTCTAATTCATTCGTAAGATCCATTCTAATTCATTCGTACGATCCATTCTAATTCATTCGTACGATCCATTCTAATTTATTCGCACGAATGTATCCATTCTAGTTCATTCATACGATCCATTCTAATTCATTCATACAATCCATTCTAATTCATTAGAATGGATCGTGCGAATGAATTAGAATGGATCGTACGAATGAATTATAATAGATTGTATAAATGAATTAGAATGAATTCGTACGATCCATTCGAATTCATTCGCACGATCCATTCTAATTCATTCATACGATCCATTCTAATTCATTCATACAATCCATTCTAGTTCTTTCACACGACCCATTCTAATTCATTCGTAGGATCCATTCTAATTCATTCGTACAATCTATTCTATTTCATTCGTACGATCCATTCTTACTCATTGGTACGATCCATTCTAATTCATTCCATTCTAATTCATTCGCTCGAATGTATCCATTCTAATCCATTCGTACGATCCATTCTAATCCATTCGTACGATCCATTCTAATTCATTCGCATGAATGTAACCATTCTAATTCATTCATACGATCCATTCTAATTCATTCGTATGATCCATTCTAATTCATTCGTACTATCCATTCTAATTCATTCGGACGAATGTATCCATTCTAATTCATTCATATGATCCATTCTAATTCATTCATACAATCCATTCTAATTCTTTCACATGATCCATTCTAATTCATTCGTACGATCCATTCTAATTCATTCATACAATCCATTCTAATTCATTCGCACGAATGTATCCATTCTAATTCATTCATACGATCCGTTCTAATTCATTCGTACGATCCATTCTAATTCCTTCGTACGATCCATTCTAATTCATTCGTACGATCTATTCTAATTCATTCATACGATCCATTCTAATTCATTCGTAAGATCCATTCTAATTCATTCGTATGATCCATTCTAATTTATTCGTACGATCCATTCTAATTCATTCGCACGAATGTATCCATTCTAGTTCATTCGTACGATGCATTCTAATTCATTCGTACGATCCATTCTAATCCATTCGTACGATCCATTCTAATTCATTCATACGATCCATTCTAATTCATTCATACAATCCATTCTAATTCATTCACACGATCCATTCTAATTCATTCGTAGGATCCAATCTAATTCATTCGTACAATCTATTCTATTTCATTCGTACGATCCATTCTTACTCATTCGTATGATCCATTCTAATTCATTCGGACGAATGTATCCATTCTAATTTATTCGTACGATCCATTATAATTTATTCGTACGATCCATTCTATTTAATTCGTACGATCCATTCTTACTCATTCGTATGATCCATTCTAATTCATTTGTACGATCCATTCTAATTCATTCGTACGATCCATTCTAATTCATTCGTACGAATGTATACATTCTAATTCATTCGTAAGATCCATTCTAATTCATTCATACGATCCATTCTAATTCATTCGTACGATCCATTCTAAATCATTCGGACGAATGTATCCATTCTAATTTATTCGTACGATCCATTCTAATTCATTCATTTGATCCATTCTAATTCATTCGTACGATCCATTCTAATTCATTCGTCCGATCCATTCTAATTCATTCGCACGAATGCATCCATTCTAATTCATTCGTACGATCCATTCTAATTCATTCGTACGATCCATTCTAATTCATTCGTAAGATCCATTCTAATTCATTCGTACGATCCATTCTAATTCATTCGTACGATCCATTCTAATTCATTCGCACGAATGTATCCATTCTAGTTCATTCGTACGATCCATTCTGATTCATTCGTACGATCCATTCTAATTCATTCGCACGATCCATTCTAATTCATTCGAACGATCCATTCTAATTCATTCATACGATCCATTCTAATTCATTCGCACGAATGTATCCATTCTAATTCATTCATACGATCCATTCTACTTCATTCGTACTATCCGTTCTAATTCACTTATACGATCCATTCTAATTCATTCATACGATCCATTCTAATTCATTTGCACGAATATTTCCATTCTAATTCATTCGTACGATCCATTCTAATTCCTTCGTGCGATCCATTCTAATTCCTTCGTACGATCCATTCTAATTCCTTCGTACGATCCATTCTATTTCATTCGTATGATCCATTCTAATTAATTCGTACGATCCATTCTAATTCATTCGTATGATCCATTCTAATTCATTCGTATGATCCATTCTTACTCATTCGTACGATCCATTCTAATTCATTCATACAATCCATTCTAATTCATTCCGTACCATCCATTTTAATTCATTCATACGATCTATTATTTCATACAATCCATTCTAATTCTTTCGTGCGAATGAATTAGAATGGATACCTTTGTGCATAAGAATTAGAATGGATCGTACGAATGAATTAGAATGGATCATATTAATGAATTAGAATGGATCGTACGAATGAATTAGAATGGATCGTGCGAATCAATTAGACTGGATCGTGCGAATGAATAAGAATAGATCATACGAATGAATTTGAATGGATCGTACGAATTAATTAGAATGGGTACATTCGTGCAAATGAATTAGAATGGATTGTATGATTGAATTAGAATGGATCGTACGAATGAATTAGAATGGATCATACGAATTAATTAGAATGGATCATACGAATGAATTAGAATGGATCGTACGAATGAATTAGAATGGATCGTGCGAATAACTTAGAATAGATCGTACGAATGAATTAGAATTGATACATTTGTGCGAATGAATTAGAATGGATCGTACGAATGAATTAGAATGGATCGTATGAATGAATTAGAATGGATCGTACGAATGAATTAGAATGGATCGTGCGAATGAATTAGAATGGATCGTACGAATGAATTAGAATGGATCGTGTGAAAGAATTAGAATTTATCGTACGAATGAATTAGAATGGATCGTGCAAATGAATTAGAATGGATCGTACGAATGAATTAGAATAGATACATTTGTGCGAATGAATTAGAATGGATCGTACGAATGAATTAGAATGGATCGTATGAATGAATTAGAATGGATCGTATGAATGAATTAGAATGGATCGTGCGAATGAATTAGAATGGATCGTACGAATGAATTAGAATGGATCGTACGAATGAACTAGGATGGATACATTCGTGCGAATGAATTAGAATGGATCGTACGAATGAATTAGAATGGATCGTACGAATGGATTAGAATGGATCATACGAATGAATTAGAATGGATCGTGCGAATGAATTAGAATGGATCGAACGAATGAATTAGAATGGATATATTCGAGCGAATGAATTAGAATAGATCGTAGGAATGAATTAGAATGGATCATACGAATGAATTACAATGGATCGTACGAATGAATTAGAATGTATCGTATGAATGAATTAGAATTGATCGGGTGAATGTTTTAGAATGGATACATTCATGCGAATGAATTAGAATAGATCGTACGAATGGATTAGAATGGATCGTACGAATGAATTAGAATGGATACATTTGTGCGAATGGATTAGAATGGATCGTACGAATGAATTAGAATGGATCGTATGAATGAATTAGAATGGATACATTCGTGCGAATGAATTAGAATGGATCGGACGAATGAATTAGAATGGATCGTACGAATGAATTAGAATGGATCAAATGAATGAATTAGAATGGTTACATTCATGCGAATGAATTAGAATGGATCGTACGAATGGATTAGAATGGATCGTACGAATGGATTAGAATGGATACATTCGAGCGAATGAATTAGAATGGATCGTACGAATGAATTAGAATGGATCGTACGAATGGATTAGAATGGATCCTACGAATGGATTAGAAAGGATACCTTTGTGCATATGAATTAGAATGGATCGTACGAATGAATTAGAATGGATATATTCGTGCAAATGAATTAGAATGGATCGTATGAATGTATTAGAATGGATCGTATGAGTGAATTAGAATGGATCGTACGAATGAATTAGAATGGATCGTATGAATGAATTAGAATGGATACATTCGTGTGAATGAATTAGAATGGATCGTATGAATGAATTAGAATAGATTTTGTGAATGAATTAGAACTGATCGTACGAATGAATTAGAATGGATACATTCGTGCGAATGAATTAGAATGGATTGTATGAATGAATTAGAATGGATCGTACGAATGAATTAGAATGGATCGTATGAGTGAATTAGAATGGATACGAAGGAATTAGAATGGATCGTACGAATGAATTAGAATGGATCGTACGAAGGAATTAGAATGGATCGTACGAATGAATTAGAATGGATCGTACGAATGAATTAGAATAGATCGTACGAATGAATTAGAATGGATCGTACGAAGCAATTAGAATGGATCGTATGAATGAATTAGAATGGATCGTACGAATGAACTAGAATGGATACATTCGTGCGAATGAATTAGAATGGATCGTACGAATGAATTAGAATGGATCGTACGAATGAATTAGAATGGATCGTATGAATGAATTCGAATGGATCGTACAAATGAATTAGAATGGATACATTCGTGCGAATGAATTAGAATGGATCAGACGAATGAATTAGAATGGATCGTACGAATGAATTAGAATGGATCGTACGAATGAATTAGAATGGATCGTACGAATAAATTAGAATGGATACATTCGTCCGAATGAATTAGAATGGATCATACGAATGAGTAAGAATGGATCGTACGAATGTATTAGAATAGATTGTACAAATGAATTAGAATGGATTAGACGAATGAATTAGAATGGATCGTGTGAAATAATTAGAATGGATTGTATGAATGAATTAGAATGGATCGTATGAATGAATTAGAATGGATCGTGCGAATGAATTCGAATGGATCGTACGAACTCATTCTAATTCATTCATACAATCCATTCTAATTCTTTCACATGATCTATTCTAATTCATTCGTAGAATCCATTCTAATTCATTCATACAATCTATTCTATTTCATTCGTACGATCCATTCTTACTCATTCGTATGATCCATTCTAATTCATTCGGACGAATGTATCCATTCTAATTTATTCGTACGATCCATTCTAATTCATTCATATGATCCATTCTAATTCCTTCGTACGATCCATTCTAATTCATTCGTACGATCCATTCTAAATCATTCATACGATCCATTCTAATTCATTCGTACGATCCATCCTAATTCATTCGCACAAATGTATCCATTCTAATTCATTCGTACGAAGGAATTAGAATGGATCGTACGAATGAATTAGAATGGATATATTCGTGCAAATGAATTAGAATGGATCGTATGAATGTATTAGAATGGATCGTATGAGTGAATTAGAATGGATCGTACGAATGAATTAGAATGGATCGTATGAATAAATTAGAATGGTTACATTCGTGCGAATGAATTAGAATAGATCGTACGAATGAATTAGAATGGATCGTACGAATAAATTAGAATGGATCGTGGGAATGAATTAGAATGGATCATACGAATGAATTAGAATGGATCCACCGAATGAGTTAGAATGGATCATATGAATGATCCATTCTAATTCATTCATATGATCTATTCTAATTCATTTGCACGAATATATCCATTCTAATTCATTCGTACAATCCATTCTAATTCCTTCGTACGATCCATTCTAATTCCTTCGTACGATCCATTCTAATTCCTTCGTACAATCCATTCTATTTCATTCGTATGATCCATTCTAATTCCTTCGTATGATCCATTCTAATTCCTTCGTATCCATTCTAATTCACTCATACGATCCATTCTAATTCATTCATACGATCTATTCTACTTCATTCATACAATCCATTCTAATTCTTTCACACGATCCATTCTAATTCATTCGTACGATCCATTCTAATTCATTCGCACAATCCATTCTATTTCATTCGTACGATCCATTCTTACTCATTGGTACGATCCATTCTAATTCATTCGCACGAATGTATCCATTCTAATTCATTTGTACGAATGAATTAGAATGGATCGTACGAATGAATTAGAATGGATCGTGCGAATGAATTAGAATGGATCGTATGAATGAATTTGAATGGATCGTACGAATGAACTAGAATGGATACATTCGTGCGAATGAATTAGAATGGATCGGACGAACGAATTAGAATGGATCGTACGAATGAATTAGAATGGATCTTACGAATGAATTAGAATGGATCGTACGAATAAATTAGAATGGATCGTATGAATGGTTTATAACGGATACATTCGTGCGAATGAATTAGAATGGATCGGACAAATGAATTAGAATGGATCGTACGAATGAATTAGAATGGATCAAATGAATGAATTAGAATGGTTACATTCATGCGAATGAATTAGAATGGATCGTACGAATGGATTAGAATGGATCGTACGAATGGATTAGAATGGATACATTCGTGCGAATGAATTAGAATGGATCATACGAATGAGTAAGAATGGATCGTACGAATGAAATAGAATGGATTGTACAAATGAATTAGAATGGATCGTGCGAATGAATTTGAATGGATCGTACGAATGAATTAGAATGGATCGTGCTAATGAATTAGAATTGATCGTACGAATGAAATAGAATGGATTGTACGAATGATTTAGAATGGATCGTACGAATGAATTAGAATGGATCGTAAGAATGATTTAGAATGGATACATTCGTGCGAATGAATTAGAATGGATCATACGAATGAGTAAGAATGGATCGTACGAATGAAATAGAATGGATTGTACGAATGAATTAGAATGGATTCGTACGAATGAATTAAAATGGATACATTCGTGCGAATGAATTAGAATGGATCGTACCAATGAGTAAGAATGGGTCATACGAATGAAATAGAATGGATTGTGTGAATGAATTAGAATGGATCGTACGAATGAATTAGAATAGATCGTGTGAAAGAATTAGAATGGATTGTATGAATGAATTAGAATAGATCATATGAATGAATTAGAATGGATCGTACGAATGAATTAGAATGGATCGTACGAATGAATTAGAATGGATACATTTGTGCGAATGAATTAGAATGGATACATTCGTGCGAAAGAATTAGAATAGATCATATGAATGAATTAGAATGGATCCTATGAATGAATTAGAATGGATCGTGCGAATGAATTAGAATGGATCGTACGAATGAATTAGAATTGATCGTGCTAATGAATTAGAATTGATCGAACGAATGAATTAGCAGGGATCGTGCTAATGAATTAGAATGGAACGTACGAATGAATTAGAATGGATCGTGTGAAAGAATTAGAATAGATTGTATGAATGAATTAGAATGAATTCGTACGATCCATTCGAATTCATTCGCACGATCCATTCTAATTCATTCATACGATCCATTCTAATTCATTCATGCAATCCATTCTAATTCTTTCACACGATCCATTCTAATTCATTCGTAGGATCCATTCTAATTCATTCATACAATCTATTCTATTTCATTCGTACGATCCATTCTTACTCATTCGTATGATCCATTCTAATTCATTCGGACGAATGTATCCATTCTAATCTATTCGTACGATCCATTCTAATTCATTCGTACGATCCATTCTAATTCATTCGTACGATCTATTCTAATTCATTCGTCCGATCCATTCTAATTCATTCGCACGAATGTATCCATTCTAATTCATTCGTACGATCCATTCTAATTCATTCGTAAGATCCATTCTAATTCATTCGTACGATCCATTCTAATTCATTCGTACTATCCATTCTAATTCATTCGCACGAATGTATCCATTCTAGTTCATTCGTACGATCCATTCTAATTCATTCGCACGATCCATTCTAATTCATTCGTACAATCCATTCTATTTCATTCGTACGATCCATTCTTACTCATTCGTATGATCCATTATGGATACATTCGTGTGAATGAATTAGAATGGATCATACGAATGAGTAAGAATAGATCGTAGGAATGAAATAGAATGGATTGTGCGAATGAATTAGAATGGATCGTAGAATGGATCAGAATAGATCGTGTGAAAGAATTAGAATGGATCGTATGAATGAATTGGAATGGATCGTGCGAATGAATTCGAATGGATCGTACGAATTCATTCTAATTCATTCATACAATCCATTCTAATTCTTTCACACGATCTATTCTGATCCATTCTACGATCCATTCTAATTCATTCGCACAATCCATTCTATTTCATTCGTACGATCCATTCTTACTCATTCGTATGATCCATTCTAATTCATTCGCCCGAATGTATCCAAAATGGATTATACGAATGAGTAAGAATGGATCGTACGAATGAAATACGTACAAATGAATTAGAATGGATCGTACGAATGAACTAGAATGGATCGTACGAATGAAATAGAATAAATTGTACGAATGAATTAGAATGGATTCGTACGAATGAATTACAATGGATACATTCGTGCGAATGAATTAGAATGGATACATTTGTGCGAAAGAATTAGAATAGATCGTTTGAATGAATTAGAATGGATCCTATGAATGAATTAGAATGGATCGTGCGAATGAATTAGAATGGATCGTACGAATGAATTAGAATAGATCGTACGAATGAATTAGAATGGATCGTACGAAGGAATTAGAATGGATCGTACGAATGAATTAGAATGGATATATTCGTGCAAATGAATTACAATGGATCGTGCGAATGAATTAGAATGGATCGTACGAATGAATTAGAATGGATCGTACGAATGAATTAGAATGGACCTTACGAATGAATTAGAATGGATCGTACGAATGAATTAGAATGGATCGTACGAATGAATTAGAATGGATACATTCGTGCGAATGAATTAGAATGGATCGGACGAATGAATTAGAATCGATCATACGAATGAATTATAATGGATCAAATGAATGAATTAGAATGGTTACATTCATGCGAATGAATTAGAATGGATCGTACGAATGGATTAGAAAGGATCATACGAATGGATTAGAATGGATACATTCGAGCGAATGAATTAGAATAGATCGTACGAATGAATTAGAATGGATCGTACGAATGGATTCGAATGGATCCTACGAATGGATTAGAATGGATACCTTTGTGCATATGAATTAGAATGGATCGTATGAATGAATTAGAATGGATCATATTAATGAATTAGAATGGATACATTCGTGCGAATGAATTAGAATGGATCGTACGAATGAATTAGAATGGATCGTACGAATGAATTAGAATGGATCTTACGAGTGAATTAGAATGGATCGTACGAATGAATTAGAATAGCTCATACGAATGAATTAGAATAAATCGTATGAATGAATTAGAATAGTTACATTCGTGCGAATGAATTAGAATAGATCGTACGAATGAATTTGAATGGATCATACGAATAAATTAGAATGGATCGTGGGAATGAATTAGAATGGATCGTACGAATGAATTAGAATGGATCCACCGAATGAGTTAGAATGGATCATACGAATGAATTAGAATGGATTGTACGAATGAATTAGAATGGATTGTGCGAATGAATTAGAATGGATCGTATGAATGAATCAGAATGGATGAAATAGAATGGATCGTATGAAAGAATTAGAATGGATACATTCGTGTGAATGAATTAGAATGGATCGTATGAATGAATTAGAATAGATTTTGTGAATGAATTAGAACTGATCGTACGAATGAATTAGAATGGATACATTCGTGCGAATGAATTAGAATGGATTGTATGAATGAATTAGAATGGATCGTACGAATGAACTAGAATAGATACATTCGTGCGAATGAATTAGAATGGATCGTACGAATGAATTAGAATGGATCTTACGAATGAATTAGAATGGATCATAGGAATGAATTAGAATGGATCGTACGAATGAATTAGAATGGATCATACGAATGAGTAAGAATGGATCGTACAAATGAAATAGAATAGATTGTACGAATGAATTAGAATGGATCCTACGAATGAATTAGAATGGATCGTGTGAAAGAATTAGAATGGATCGTATGAAGGAATTAGAATGGATCGTACGAATGAATTAGAATGGATCGTATGAGTGAATTAGAATGGATAGTGCGAATGAATTAGAATGGATCGTATGAATGAATTAGAATGGATCGTGCGAATAAATTCGAATGGATCGTACGAATGAGTAAGAATGGATCGTACGAATGAAATAGAATGGATCGTACGAATGAATTAGAATAGATCGTACGAATATATTAGAATGGATACATTCGTCCGAATGAATTAGAATGGATCATACGAATGAGTAAGAATGGATCGTACGAATGAAATAGAATAGATTGTATGAATGAATTAGAATGGATCCTACGAATGAATTAGAATGGATCGTGTGAAAGAATTAGAATGGATTGTATGAATGAATTAGAATGGATTGTATGAATGAATTAGAATGGATCCTATGAATGAATTAGAATGGATCGTGCGAATGAATTAGAATGGATCGTACGAATGAATTAGAAAGGATCGTGCTAATGAATTAGAATTGATCGAACGAATGAATTAGCATGGATCGTGCTAATGAATTAGAATGGAACGTACGAATAAATTAGAATGGATCGTGTGAAAGAATTAGAATGGATTGTATGAATGAATTAGAATGAATTCGTACGATCCATTCGAATTCATTCATACGATCCATTCTAATTCATTCATACGATCCATTCTAATTCATTCATACAATCCATTCTAATTGTTTCACACGATCCATTCTAATTCATTCATAGGATCCATTCTAATTCATTCGTACAATCTATTCTATTTCATTCGTATGATCCATTCTTACTCATTCGTATGATCCATTCTAATTCATTCGGACGAATGTATCCATTCTAATTTATTCGTACGATCCATTCTAATTCATTCGTACGATCCATTCTAATTCATTCGTACGATCCATTCTAATTCATTCGTCCGATCCATTCTAATTCATTCGCATGAATGTATCCATTCTAATAAATTCGTACGATCCATTCTAATTCATTCGTACGATCCATTCTAATTCATTCGTAAGATCCCTTCTAATTCATTCGTACGATCCATTTTAATTCATTCGTACAATCCATTCTAATTCATTCGCACGAATGTATCCATTCTAGTTCATTCATACGATCCATTCTAATTCATTCATACAATCCATTCTAATTCATTAGAATGGATCGTGCGAATGAATTAGAATGGATCGTACGAATGAATTAGAATAGATTGTATGAATGAATTAGAATGAATTCGTACGATCCATTCGAATTCATTCACATGATCCATTCTGATTCATTCATACGATCCATTCTAATTCATTCATACAATCCATTCTAATTCTTTCACACGATCCATTCTAATTCATTCGTAGGATCCATTCTAATTCATTCGTACAATCTATTCTATTTCATTCGTACGATCCATTCATACTCATTGGTACGATCCATTCTAATTCATTCCATTCTAATTCATTCGCTCGAATGTATCCATTCTAATCCCTTCCTAAGATCCATTCTAATCCATTCGTACGATCCATTCTAATTCATTCGTACAATCCATTCTAATTCATTCGTACGATCCATTCTAATTCATTCGTACGATCCATTCTACTTCATTCGCACGAATGTATCCATTCTAATTCATTCATATGATCCATTCTAATGCATTCATACAATCCATTCTAATTCTTTCACACGATCCATTCTAATTCATTCGTACGATCCATTCTAATTCATTCATACAATCCATTCTAATTCATTCGCACGAATGTATCCATTCTAATTCATTCATACGATCAATTCTAATTCATTCGTATGATCCATTCAAATTCCTTCGTACGATTCATTCTAATTCATTCGTACGATCTATTCTAATTCATTCATACGATCCATTCTAATTCATTCGTAAGATCCATTCTAATTCATTCGTACGATCCATTCTAATTCATTCGTACGATCCATTCTAATTCATTCGCACGAATGTATCCATTCTAGTTCATTCGTACGATCCATTCTAATTCATTCGTACGATCCATTCTAATCCATTTGTACGATCCATTCTAATTCATTCATATGATCCATTCTAATTCATTCATACAATCCATTCTAATTCTTTCACACGATCCATTCTAATTCATTCGTAGGATCCATTCTAATTCATTCGTACAATCTATTCTATTTCATTCGTACGATCCATTCTTACTCATTCGTATGATCCATTCTAATTCATTCGGACGAATGTATCTATTCTAATTTATTCGTACGATCCATTCTAATTCATTCGTACGATCCATTCTAATTCATTCGACGATCCATTCTTACTCATTTGTATGATCCATTCTAATTCATTCGTACGATCCATTCTAATTCATTCGTACGATCGATTCAAATTCATTCGCACTATCCATTCTAATTTATTCGTACCATCCATTCTAATTCATTCGTATGATCCATTCTAATTTATTCGTTCAAATATACACATTCTAATTCATTCCGTACGATCCATTCTAATTCATTCGTACGATCCATTCTAATTCATTCGTACGAATGTATCCTTTCTAATTCATTCGTACAATCCATTCTAAATCATTCGTACGATCCATTCTAATTCATTCGGACGAATGTATCCATTCTAATTTATTCGTACGATCCATTCTAATTCATTCATTTGATCCATTCTAATTCATTCGTCCGATCCATTCTAATTCATTCGTCCGAACCATTCTAATTCATTCGCACGAATGTATCCATTCTAATTCATTCGTACGATCCATTCTAATTCATTTGTACGATCCATTCTAATTCATTCGTAATATCCATTCTAATTCATTCGTACGATCCATTCTAATTCATTCGTATGATCCATTCTAATTCATTCGCACAAATGTATCCATTCTAGTTCATTCGTACGATCCATTCTAATTCATTCGTACGATCCATTCTAATTCATTATCACGATCCATTCTAATTCATTCGTACGATCCATTCTAATTCATTCATACGATCCATTCTAATTCATTCGCACGAATGTATCCATTCTAATTCATTCATACGATCCATTCTACTTCATTCGTACTATCCGTTCTAATTCACTCATACGATCCATTCTAATTCATTCATACGATCCATTCTAATTCATTTGCACGAATATATCCATTCTAATTCATTCGTACGATCAATTCTAATTCCTTCGTACGATCCATTCTAATTACTTCGTACGATCCATTCTAATTCCTTCGTACGATCCATTCTAATTCCTTCGTACGATCCATTCTATTTCATTCGTATGATCCATTCTAATTAATTCGTACGATCCATTCTAATTCATTCGTATGATCCATTCTAATTCATTCGTACGATCCATTCTTACTCATTCGTACGATCCATTCTAATTCATTCATACAATCCATTCTAATTCATTCCGTACGATCCATTCTAATTCATTCATATGGTCTATTCTTTCATACAATCCATTCTAATTCTTTCGTGCGAATGAATTAGAATGGATACATTTGTGCATATGAATTAGAATGGATCGTACGAATGAATTAGAATGGATCATATTAATGAATTAGAATGGATCGTACGAATGAATTAGAATGGATACATTCGTGCGAATGAATTAGAATGGATCATACGAATTAATTAGAATGGGTACATTCGTGCGAATGAATTAGAATGGATTGTATGAATGAATTAGAATGGATCATACGAATGAATTAGAATGGATCATACGAATTAATTAGAATAGATCATACGAATGAATTAGAATGGATCGTACGAATGAATTAGAATGGATCGTACGAATGAATTAGAATGGATCGTACGAATGAATTAGAATGGATCGTGCGAATGAATTAGAATGGATCGTACGAATGAATTAGAATGGATACATTTGTGCGAATGAATTAGAATGGATCGTACGAATGAATTAGAATGGATCGTATGAATGAATTAGAATGGATCGTACGAATTAATTAGAATGGATCGTGCGAATGAATTAGAATGGATCGTACGAATGAATTAGAATGGATCGTGTGAAAGAATTAGAATGGATCGTACGAATGAATTAGAATGGATCGTGCGAATGAATTAGAATGGATCGTACGAATGAATTAGAATAGATACATTTGTGCGAATGAATTAGAATGGATCGTACGAATGAATTAGAATGAATCATATGAATGAATTAGAATGGATCGTACGAATAAATTAGAATGGATCGTGCGAATGAATTAGAATGGATCGTACGAATGAATTAGAATGGATCGTACGAATGAACTAGAATGGATACATTCGTGCGAATGAATTAGAATGGATCGTAAAAATGAATTAGAATGGATCGTACGAATGAATTAGAATGGATCGTACGAATGGATTAGAATGGATCATACGAATGAATTAGAATGGATCGTGCGAATGAATTAGAATGGATCGAACGAATGAATTAGAATGGATATATTCGAGCGAATGAATTAGAATAGATCGTAGGAATGAATTAGAATGGATCATACGAATGAATTACAATGGATCGTACGAATGAATTAGAATGGATCGTACGAATGAATTAGAATGGATCGTGTGAATGTATTAGAATGGATACATTCATGCGAATGAATTAGAATGGATCGTACGAATGAATTAGAATGGATACATTTGTGCGAATGGATTAGAATGGATCGTACGAATGAATTAGAATGGATCGTATGAATGAATTAGAATGAATACATTCGTGCGAATGAATTAGAATGGATCGGACGAATGAATTAGAATGGATCGTACGAATGAATTAGAATGGATCAAATGAATGAATTAGAATGGTTACATTCAGGCGAATGAATTAGAATGGATCGTACGAATGGATTAGAATGGATCGTACGAATGGATTAGAATGGATACATTCGAGCGAATGAATTAGAATGGATCGTACGAATGAATTAGAATGGATCGTACGAATGGATTAGAATGGATGCTACGAATGGATTAGAATAGATACCTTTGTGCATATGAATTAGAATGGATCGTACGAATGAATTAGAATGGATCATTTTAATGAATTAGAATAGATCGTACGAATGAATTAGAATGGATCGTACGAATGAATTAGAATGGATCGTACGAAGGAATTAGAATGGATCGTACGAATGAATTAGAATGGATCGTACGAATGAATTAGAATAGATCGTACGAATGAATTAGATTGGATCGTACGAAGGAATTAGAATGGATCGTACGAATGAATTAGAATGGATATATTCGTGCAAAAGAATTAGAATGGATCGTATGAATGAATTAGAATGCATTGTATGAATGAATTAGAATGGATCGTATGAATGAATTAGAATGGATCGTGCGAATGAATTCGAATGGATCACATGATCCATTCGAATAGAATGGATCGTATGAATGAATTAGAATGGATCGGGCGAATGAATTTGAATGGATTGTAGGAATGAATTAGAATGGATCTTATGAATGAATTAGAATGGATCGTATGAATGAATTAGAATGGATCGTGCGAATGAATTAGAATGGATCGTACGAATGAATTAGAATGGATCGTACGAATGAATTAGAATGGATCATACGAATGAATTAGAATGGATCGTACGAATGAATTAGAATGGATCATACGAATGAATTAGAATTGATCGTACGAAGTAATTAGAATGGATCGTACGAAGGAATTAGAATTGATCGTACGAATGAATTAGAATGGATCGGACGAATGAATTAGAATGGATCGTACGAATGAATTAGAATGGATCAAATGAATGAATTAGAATGGTTACATTCATGCGAATGAATTAGAATGGATCGTAGGATCGTATGAATGAATTAGAATGGATCGTGCGAAAGAATTAGAATAGATCATATGAATGAATTAGAATGGATCGTACGAATGAATTAGAATGGATCGTACGAATGAATTAGAATAGATCGTACGAATGAATTAGAATGGATCGTATGAAGGAATTAGAATGGATCGTACGAATGAATTAGAATGGATATATTCGTGCAAATGAATTAGAATGGATCGTATGAATGTATTAGAATGGATCGTACGAATGAATTAGAATGGATTCGTACGAATGAATTAGAATGGATACATTTGTGCGAATGAATTAGAATGGATCGGACGAATGAATTAGAATGGATCATACGAATGAATTAGAATGGATCAAATGAATGAATTAGAATGGTTACATTCATGCGAATGAATTAGAATGGATCGTACGAATGGATTATAATGGATACATTCGAGCGAATGAAATAGAATGGATCGTACGAATGAATTAGAATGGATCGTACGAATGGATTAGAATGGATCCTACGAATGGATTAGAATGGATACCTTTGTGCATATGAATTAGAATGGATCGTACGAATGAATTAGAATGGATCATATTAATGAATTAGAATGGATACATTCGTGCGAATGAATTAGAATGGATAGTACGAATGAATTAGAATGGATCGTACGAATGAATTAGAATTGATCTTACGAATGAATTAGAATGGATCGTATGAATGAATTAGAATAACTCATACGAATGTATTAGAATGAATCGTATGAATGAATTAGAATGGTTACATTCGTGCGAATGAATTAGAATAGATCGTACGAATGAATTTGAATGGATCGTATGAATAAATTAGAATGGATCATGGGAATGAATTAGAATGGATCATACGAATGAATTAGAATGGATCCACCGAATGAGTTAGAATGGATCATACGAATGAATTAGAATGGATTGTACGAATGAATTAGAATGGATTGTGCGAATGAATTAGAATGGATCGTATGAATGAATAAGAATGGATGAAATAGAATGGATCGTATGAATGAATTAGAATGGATACATTCGTGTGAATGAATTAGAATGGATCGTATGAATGAATTAGAATAGATTTTGTGCATGAATTAGAACTGATCGTACGAATGAATTAGAATGGATACATTCGTGCGAATGAATTAGAATGGATTGTATGAATGAATTAGAATGGATCGTACGAATGAACTAGAATGGATACATTCGTGCGAATGAATTAGAATGGATCGTACGAATGAATTAGAATGGATCGTACGAATGAATTAGAATAGACACATTCGTGCGAATGAGTTAGAATGGATCGGACGAATGAATTAGAATGGATCGTACGAATGAATTAGAGTGGATCGTACGAATAAATTAGAATGGATACATTCGTCCGAATGAATTAGAATGGATCATACGAATGAGTAAGAATGGATCGTACGAATGAAATATAATAGATTGTACGAATGAATTAGAATGGATCCTACGAATGAATTAGAATGGATCGTGTGAAAGAATTAGAATGGATCGTACGAAGGAATTAGAATAGATCGTACGAATGAATTAGAATGGATCGTATGAGTGAATTAGAATGGATAGTGCGAATGAATTAGAATGGATCGTATGAATGAATTAGAATGGATCGTGCGAATGAATTTGAATGGATCGTACGAATGAGTAAGAATGGATCGTACGAATGAAATAGAATGGATCGTACGAATGAATTAGAATGGATCGTACGAATAAATTAGAATGGATACATTCGTCCGAATGAATTAGAATGGATCATACGAATGAGTAAGAATGGATCGTACGAATGAAATAGAATAGATTGTACGAATGAATTAGAATGGATCCTACGAATGAATTAGAATGGATCGTGTGAAAGAATTAGAATGGATTGTATGAATGAATTAGAATGGATTGTATGAATGAATTAGAATGGATCCTATGAATGAATTAGAATGGATCGTGCGAATGAATTAGAATGGATCGTACGAATGAATTAGAATGGATCGTGCTAATGAATTAGAATTGATCGAATGAATAAATTAGCATGGATCGTGCCAATGAATTAGAATGGAACGTACGAATGAATTAGAATGGATCGTGTGAAAGAATTAGAATGGATTGTATGAATGAATTAGAATGAATTCGTACGATCCATTCGAATTCATTCGCACGATCCATTCTAATTCATTCATACGATCCATTCTAATTCATTCATACAATCCATTCTAATTCATTCACACGATCCATTCTAATTCATACGTAGGATCCATTCTAATTCATTCGTACAATCTATTCTATTTCATTCGTACGAACCATTCTTACTCATTCGTATGATCCATTCTAATTCATTCGGACGAATGTATCCATTCTAATTTATTCGTACGATCCATTCTAATTCATTCGTACGATCCATTCTAATTCATTTGTACGATCCATTCTAATTCATTCGTCCGATCCATTCTAATTCATTCGCACGAATGTATCCATTCTAATTAATTCGTACAATCCATTCTAATTCATTCGTACGATCAATTCTAATTCATTCGTACGATCCATTCTAATTTATTCGTACGATCCATTCTAATTCATTCGCATGAATATATCCATTCTAGTTCATTCGTACGATCCATTCTAATTCATTCATACAATCCATTCTAATTCATTAGAATGGATCGTGCGAATGAATTAGAATGGATCGTACGAATGAATTAGAATAGATTGTTTGAATGAATTAGAATGAATTCGTACGATCCATTCGAATTCATTCGCACGATCCATTCTAATTCATTCATACGATCCATTCTAATTCATTCATACAATCCATTCTAATTCTTTTACACGATCCATTCTAATTCATTCGTAGGATCCATTCTAATTCATTCGTACCATCTATTCTATTTCATTCGTATAATCCATTCTTACTCATTGGTACGATCCATTCTAATTCATTCCATTCTAATTCATTCGCTCGAATGTATCCATTCTAATCCATTCGTACGATCCATTCTAATTCATTCGCATGAATGCAACCATTCTAATTCATTCATACGATCCATTCTAATTCATTCGTACGATCCATTCTAATTCATTCGTACGATCCATTCTAATTCATTCGCACGAATATATCCATTCTAATTCATTCATATGATCCATTCTAATTCATTCATACAATCCATTCTAATTCTTTTACACGATCCATTCTAATTCATTCGTACGATCCATTCTAATTCATTTATACAATCCATTCTAATTCATTCGCACGAATGTATCCATTCTAATTCATTCATACGATCCATTCTAATTCATTCCTACGATCCATTCTAATTCCTTCGTACGATTCATTCTAATTCATTCGTACGATCTATTCTAATTCATTCATACGATCCATTCTAATTCATTCGTACGATCCATTCTAATTCATTCGTACGATCCATTCTAATTCCTTCGCACGAATGTATCCATTCTAGTTCATTCGTACGATCCATTCTAATTCATTCGTACGATCCATTCTAATCCATTCGTACGATCCATTCTAATTCATTCATACGATCCATTCTAATTCATTTATACAATCCATTCTAATTCTTTCACACGATCCATTCTAATTCATTCGTAGGATCCATTCTAATTCATTCGTACAATCTATTCTATTTCATTCGTACGATCCATTCTTACTCATTCGTATGATCCATTCTAATTCATTCGGACGAATGTATCCATTCTAATTTATTCGTACGATCCATTCTAATTCATTCGTATGATCCATTCTAATTCATTCGACGATCCATTCTTACTCATTCGTATGATCCATTCTAATTCATTCGTACGATCCATTCTAATTCATTCGTACGATCCATTCTAATTCATTTGCACTATCCATTCTAATTTATTCGTACGATCCATTCTAATTCATTCGTATGATCCATTCTAATTTATTCGTTCAAATATATCCATTCTAATTCATTCCGTACGATCCATTCTAATTCATTCGTACGATCCATTCTAATTCATTCGTACGAATGTATCCATTCTAATTCATTCGTATGATCCATTCTAATTCATTCGTACGATCCATTCTAATTCATTCGGACGAATGTATCCATTCTAATTTATTCGTACGATCCATTCTAATTCATTCATTTGATCCATTCTAATTCATTCGTACGATCCATTCTAATTCATTCGTCCGATCCATTCTAATTCATTCGCACGAATGTATCCATTCTAATTCATTCGTACGATCCATTCTAATTCATTCGTACGATCCATTCTAATTCATTCGTAAGATCCATTCTAATTCATTCGTACGATCCATTCTAATTCATTCGCACAAATGTATCCATTCTAGTTCATTCGTACGATCCATTCTAATTCATTCGTACGATCCATTCTAATTCATTTTCACTATCCATTCTAATTCATTCGTACGATCCATTCTAATTCATTCATACGATCCATTCTAATTCATTCGCACGAATGTATCCATTCTAATTCATTCATACGATCCATTCTACTTCATTCGTACTATCCGTTCTAATTCACTCATACGATCCATTCTAATTCATTCATACGATCCATTCTAATTCATTTGCACGAATATATCCATTCTAATTCATTCGTACGATCCATTCTAATTCCTTCGTACGATCCATTCTAATTCCTTCGTACGATCCATTCTATTTCATTCGTATGATCTATTCTAATTAATTCGTACGATCCATTCTAATTCATTCGTATGATCCATTCTAATTCATTCGTACGATCCATTCTTACTCATTCGTACGATCCATTCTAATTCATTCATACAATCCATTCTAATTCATTCCGTACGATCCATTCTAATTCATTCATACGATCTATTCTTTCATACAATCCATTCTAATTCTTTCGTGCGAATGAATTAGAATGGATACCTTTGTGCATATGAATTAGAATGGATCGTACGAATGAATTATAATGGATCATATTAATGAATTAGAATGGATCGTACGAATGAATTAGAATGGATACATTCGTGCGAATGAATTAGAATGGATCGTACGAATGAATTAGAATGGATATATTCGAGCGAATGAATTAGAATAGATCGTAGGAATGAATTAGAATGGATCATACGAATGAATAACAATGGATCGTACGAATGAATTAGAATGGATCGTACGAATGAATTAGAATGGATCGTGTGAATGTATTAGAATAGATACATTCATGCGAATGAATTAGAATGGATCGTACGAATGGATTAGAATGGATCGTACGAATGAATTAGAATGGATACATTTGTGCGAATGGATTAGAATGGATAGTACGAATGAATTAGAATGGATCGTATGAATGAATTAGAATGGATACATTCATGCGAATGAATTAGAATGAATCGGACGAATGAATTAGAATGGATCGTACGAATGAATTAGAATGGATCAAATGAATCAATTAGAATGGTTACATTCATGCGAATGAATTAGAATGGATCGTACGAATGGATTAGAATGGATCATACGAATGGATTAGAATGGATACATTCGAGCGAATAAATTAGAATGGATCGTACGAATGAATTAGAATGGATCGTACGAATGGATTAAAATGGATGCTTCGAATGGATTAGAATGGATACCTTTGTGCATATGAATTAGAATGGATCGTACGAATGAATTAGAATGGATCATATTAATGAATTAGAATGGATCGTACGAATGAATTAGAATGGATCATACGAATGAATTAGAATGGATCGTATGAATGAATTAGAATGGATCGTACGAAGGAATTAGAATGGATCGTACGAATGAATTAGAATGAATCGTACGAATGAATTAGAATAGATCGTACGAATGAATTAGAATGGATCGTACGAAGGAATTAGAATGTATCGTACGAATGAATTAGAATGGATATATTCGTGCAAATGAATTAGAATGGATCGTATGAATGAATTAGAATGCATTGTATGAATTAATTAGAATGGATCGTATGAATGAATTAGAATGGATCGTGCGAATGAATTCGAATGGATCGCATGATCTATTCGAATAGAATAGATCGTATGAATGAATTAGAATGGATCGGGCGAATAAATTAGAATGGATTGTAGGAATGAATTAGAATGGATCGTATGAATGAATTAGAATGGATCGTATGAATGAATTAGAATGGATCGTGCGAATGAATTAGAATGGATCGTACGAATGAATTAGAATGGATCGTACGAATGAATTTGAATGGATCATACGAATGAATTAGAATGGATCGTACGAATGAATTAGAATGGATCATACGAATGAATTAGAATAGATCGTACGAATGAATTAGAATGGATCGTACGAAGGAATTAGAATTGATCGTACGAATGAATTAGAATGGATCGGACGAATGAATTAGAATGGATCGTACGAATGAATTAGAATGGATCAAATGAATGAATTAGAATGGTTAAATTCATGCGAATGAATTAGAATGGATCGTAGGATCGTATGAATGAATTAGAATGGATCGTGCGAATGAATTAGAATGGATCGTACGAATGAATTAGAATGGATTGTACGAATGAATTAGAATAGATCGTACGAATGAATTAGAATAGATCGTACGAAGGAATTAGAATGGATCGTACGAATGAATTAGAATGGATATATTCATGGAAATGAATTAGAATGGATCGTATGAATGTATTAGAATGGATCGTACGAATGAATTAGAATGGATTCGTACGAATGAATTAGAATGGATATATTTGTGCGAATGAATTAGAATGGATCGTACCAATGAGTAAGAATGGATTGTACGAATGAATTAGAATGGATCGTGTGAAAGAATTAGAATGGATTGTATGAATGAATTAGAATGAATTCGTTCGATCAATTCTAATTCATTAGCACGATCCATTCTAATTTATTCATATGATCCATTCTAATTCCTTCGTACGATCCATTCTAATTCCTTCGTATCCATTCTAATTCACTCATACGATCCATTCTAATTCATTCAAACGATCTATTCTAATTTATTCATACAATCCATTCTAATTCTTTCACACGATCCATTCTAATTCATTCGTACGATCCATTCTAATTCATTCGCACAATCCATTTTATTTCATTCGTACGATCAATTCTAATTCATTAGAATGGATCGTACGAATGAATTAGAATGGATCATATTAATGAATTAGAATGGATCGTACGAATGAATTAGAATGGATCGTACGAATGAATTAGAATGGATCTTACAAATGAATTAGAATAGATCGTACGAATAAATTAGAATAGATCATACGAATTAATTAGAATGGATCGTACGAATGAATTAGAATGAATTAGAATGGATCGTACGAATGAATTAGAATGGCTCGTACGAATGAATTAGAATGGATCGTACGAATGAAATAGAATGGATCGTGTGAAAGAATTAGAATAGATTGTATGAATGAATTAGAATGGATCGTATGAATGGATCATACGAATGGAATGGATACATTCGTGCGAATGAATTAGAATGGATCGTACGAATGAATTAGAATGGATCATATGAATGAGTAAGAATGGATCGTACGAATGAAGTAGAATGGATCGTACGAATGAATTAGAATGGATCGTACGAATAAATTAGAATGGATACATTCGTCCGAATGAATTAGAATGGATCATACGAATGCATTCTAATTCCTTCGTACGATCCATTCTAATTCCTTCGTACGATCCATTTTATTTCATTCGTATGATCCATTCTAATTCCTTCGTACGATCCATTCTAATTCCTTCGTATCCATTCTAATTCACTCATACGATCCATTCTAATCCATTCGTACGATCCATTCTAATTCATTCGCTTGAATGTAACCATTCTAATTCATTCATTTGATCCATTCTAATTCATTCGTACGATCCATTCAAATTCATTCGTACGATACGTTGTAATTCATTTATACAATCCATTTAGATTCATTCGCACAAATGTATCCATTCAAATTCATTCGTACGATCCAGTCTAATTCATTCGTACGATCCATTCTAATTCATTCGCACGAATATATCAATTCTAATTCTTTCGTACGATGCATTCTAATTCATTCGTACGATCCATTCTAATTCATTCGTACGATCCATTCTAATTCATTCGCACGAATGTATCCATTCTAATTCATTCGTATAATCCATTCTATTTCATTCGTACGATCCATTCTTACTCATTCGTATAATCCATTCTAATTCATTCGTATGATCCATTCTAATTCATTCGTACGATCCATTCTAATTCATTCGTACGATCCATTCTAATTCATTCGCACGATCCATTCTAATTCATTCATACGATCCATTCTAATTCATTCATACGATCCATTCTAATTCATTCCTATAATCCATTCTAATTCATTCGCTCGATCCATTCTAATTCATTCATACGATCCATTCTATTCGAATGGATCATGTGATCCATTCGAATTCATTCGCACGATCCATTCTAATTCATTCATACGATCCATTCTAATTCATTCATACAATGCATTCTAATTCTTTCACACGATCCATTCTAATTCATTCGTACGATCCATTCTAATTCATTAATATGATCGTACGAATGAATTAGAATGGATCATACGAATGAATTAGAATGGATACATTTGTGCGAATGAATTAGAATGGATCCTACGAATGAATTAAAATGGATCGTATGAATGAATTAGGATGGATCGTACGAAAGAATTAGAATGGATCGTGCGAATGAATTAGGATGGATCGTACGAATGAATTAGAATGGATCGTACGAATGAATTAGAATGGATCGTATGAATGAATTAGAATGGATCGTACGAATAAATTAGAATGGATACATTCGTCCGAATGAATTAGAATGGATCATACGAATGAGTAAGAATGGATCGTACGAATGAAATAGAATAGATTGTACGAATGAATTAGAATGGATCCTACGAATGAATTAGAATAGATCATGTGAAAGAATGTATCGTACGAATGAATTAGAATGGATCGTACGAATGAGTAAGAATGGATCGTACGAATGAATTAGAATGGAATAGAATAGATTGTACGAATGAATTAGAATGGATCGTACGAATTAATTAGAATGGATCATACGAATGAATTAGAATGGATCGTACGAATGAATTAGAATGGATCGTACGAATGAATTAGAATGGATACATTTGTGCGAATGAATTAGAATGGATTGTACGAATGGATTAGAATCGATCGTACGAATGGATACATTCGTGCAAATGAATTAGAATGGATTGTATGAATGAATTAGAATGGATCGTACGATCCATTCGAATTCGTTCGCACGATCCATTCTAATTCATTCATACGATCCATTCTAATTCATTCATACAATCCATTATAATTCTTTCACACGATCCATTCTAATTCATTCGTAGGATCCATTCTAATTCATTCGTACAATCTATTCTATTTCATTCGTACGATCCATTCTTACTCATTCGTATGATCCATTCTAATTCATTCGGACGAATGTATCCATTCTAATTTATTCGTACGATCCATTCTAATTCATTCGTATGATCCATTCTAATTCATTCGGACGAATGTATCCATTCTAATTTATTCGTACGATCCATTCTAACTCATTCGTATGATCCATTCTAATTCATTCGTAAGATCCATTCTAATTCATTCGTACGATCCATTCTAATTCATTCACACAATCTGTTCTAATTCATTCGTATGATTCATTCTAATTCATTCGTACGATCGTACAAATGAATTAGAATAGATCGTACGGAATGAATTAGAATGGATTGTATGAATAAATTAGAGTGGATACATTCGTGCGAATGAATTAGAATGGATCATACAAATGAGTAAGAATGGATCGTACGAATGAAATAGAATGGATTGTACGAATGAATTAGAATAGATCGTTCAAATGAATTAGAATGGATCGTACGAATGAATTAGAATCGATCATACGAATGAGTAAGAATGGATCGTACAAATGAAATAGAATGGACTGTACGAATGAATTAGAATGGATCGTACGAATGAATTAGAATGGATCGTGTGAAAGAATTAGAATGGATCGTATGAATGAATTAGAATGGATCGTATGAATGAATTAGAATGGATCGTGCGAATGAATTCGAATGGATCGCATGATCCATTCGAATAGATTGGATCGTATGAATGAATTAGAATGGATTGGGCGAATGAATTAGAATGGATTGTAGGAATGAATTAGAATGGATTGTATGAATGAATTAGAATGGATCGTATGAATGAATTAGAATGGATCGTGCGAATGAATTAGAATGGATCGTACGAATGAATTAGAATGGATCGTACGAATGAATTAGAATGGATCATATGAATGAATTAGAATTGATCATACGAATGAGTAAGAATGGATCGTACGAATCAAATAGAATGGATTGTACGAATGAATTAGAATGGATACATTCATGCGAATGAATTAGAATGGATCGGACGATTGAATTAGAATAGATCGTACGATTCATTCTAATTTTATTCGTACGATCCATTCTAATACATTCGTACGATTCATGCTAATTCATTCGCACGATCCATTCTAATTCATTCGTACGATCCATTCTTATTCATTCATACGATCCATTCTAATTCATTCGCACAATCCATTCTAATTCATTCGTACAATCCATTCTAATTCATTCGTATGATCCATTCTAACTCATTCGGTGGATCCATTCTAATTCATTCATACGATCCATTCTAATTCATTCCCACGATCCATTCTAATTTATTCGTACGATCCATTCTAATTCATTCGTACGATCTATTCTAATTCATTCGCACGAATGTAACCATTCTAATTCATTCATACAATTCATTCTAATTCATTCGTATGAGCTATTCTAATTCATTCGTACGATCCATTGTAATTCATTCATACAATCCATTTAGATTCATTCGCACAAATGTATCCATTCAAATTCATTCGTACGATCCAGTCTAATTCATTCGTACGATCCATTCTAATTCATTTGTACGATCCATTCTAATTCATTCGTACGATCTATTCTAATTCATCCGTACGATCCATTCTAATTCCTTCGTACGATCCATTCTAATTCATTCGTACGATCCATTCTAATTCATTCGTACAATCTATTCTAATTCATTCGTACGAATGGATACATTCGTGTGAATGAATTAGAATGGATCGTACGAATGAGTAAGAATGGATCGTACGAATGAAATAGAATGGATTGCACGAATGAATTAGAATGGATCGTACGAATGAATTAGAATGGATCGTGTGAAAGAATTAGAATGGATTGTATGAATGAATTAGAATGGATCGTACGAATGAATTAGAATGGATCGTACGAAGGAATTAGAATGGATCGTACGAATAAATTAGAATGGATCATACGAATGAATTAGAATAGATCGTACGAATGAAATAGAATGGATCATACGAATGAGTAAGAATGGATCGTATGAATGAATTAGATTGGATACATTTGTGCGAATGAATTAGAATGGATCGTACGAATGAATTAGAATGGATCGTATGAATGAATTAGAATGGATCGTACGAATGAATTAGAATGGATCGTGCGAATGAATTAGAATGGATCGTACGAATGAATTAGAATGGATCGTGTGAAAGAATTAGAATGGATCGTATGAATAAATTAGAATGGATCGTGCGAATGAATTAGAATGGATCGTATGAATGAACTAGAATAGATTTTGTGAATGAATTAGAACTTATCGTACGAATGAATTAGAATGGATCCTACGAATGAATTAGAATGGATACATTTGTGCGAATGAATTAGAATGGATCGTACGAATGAATTAGAATGGATCGTATGAATGAATTAGAATGGATACATTCGTGCGAATGAATTAGAATGGATCGTGCGAATCCATTAGACTGGATCGTGCGAATGAATAAGAATGGATCATACGAATGAATTAGAATGGATCGTACGAATTAATTAGAATGGATACATTCGTGCGAATGAATTAGAATGGATTGTATGAATGAATTAGAATGGATCGTACGAATGAATTAGAATGGATCATACGAATTAATTAGAATGGATCATACGAATGAATTAGAATGGATCATACGAATGAATTAGAATGGATCGTACGAATGAACTAGAATGGATCGTACGAATGAAATAGAATAGATTGTATGAATGAATTAGAATGGATTTGTACGAATGAATTAGAATGGATACATTCGTGCGAATGAATTAGAATGGATACATTCGTGCGAAAGAATTAGAATAGATCGTATGAATGAATTAGAATGGATCCTATGAAAGAATTAGAATGGATCGTGCGAATGAATTAGAATGGATCGTACGAATGAATTAGAATGGATCGTGCTAATGAATTAGAATTGATCGAACGAATGAATTGGCATGGATCGTGCTAATGAATTAGAATGGATCGTACGAATGAATTAGAATGGATCAAATGAATGAATTAGAATGGTTACATTCATGCGAATGAATTAGAATGGATCATACGAATGGATTAGAATGGATCGTACGAATGGATTAGAATGGATACATTCGAGCGAATGAATTATAATGGATCGTACGGAATGAATTAGAATGGATTGTATGAATGAATTAGAATGGATCGTGCGAATGAATTAGAATGGATCGTACGAATGAATTAGAATGGATCGTACGAATGAGTAAGAATGGATCGTACGAATGAAATAGAATGGATTGTACGAATGAATTAGAATGGATTCGTTCGAATGAATTAGAATGGATACATTCGTGCGAATGAATTAGAATGGATCATACGAATGAGTAAGAATGAATTGTACGAATGAAATAGAATAGATTGTACGAATGAATTAGAATGGATCCTACGAATGAATTAGAATGGATCGTGTGAAAGAATTAGAATGGATTGTATGAATGAATTAGAATGGATCGTACGAATGAAATAGAATGGATCGTACAAATGAATTAGAATGGATACATTCGTGCGAATGAATTAGAATTGATCGTACGAATGAATTAGAATGGATCGTGCGAATAAATTAGAATGGATCGTACGAATGAATTAGAATGGATCGTACGAATGAACTAGAATGGATACATTCGTGCGAATGAATTAGAATGGATCGTACGAATGAATTAGAATGGATCGTACGAATGAATTAGAATGGATCTTACGAATGAATTAGAATGGATCGTACGAATGAATTAGAATGGATCGTACGAATGAATAAGAATGGATACATTTATACGAATTAATTAGAATGGATTGTACGAATGAATTACAATGGATCGTACGAATGAATTAGAATGGATCGTACGAATAAATTAGAATGGATACATTCATCCGAATGAATTAGAATGGATCATACGAATGAGTAAGAATGGATCGTACGAATGAAATAGAATGGATCGTACGAATGAACTAGAATGGATACATTCGTGCGAATGAATTAGAATGGATCAGACGAATGAATTAGAATGGATCGTACGAATGAATTAGAATAGATCGTACGAATGAATTAGAATGGATCGTATGAATGAATTAGAATGGATACATTCGTGCGAATGAATTAGAATTGATCGTACGAATGAATTAGAATGGATCATGCGAATGAATTAGAATGGATTGTACGAATGAATTAGAATGGATCGTACGAATGAATTAGAATGGATCGTACGAATGAACTAGAATTGTTACATTCGTGCGAATGAATTAGAATGGATCATACGAATGAATTAGAATGGATCGTACGAATGAATTCGAATGGATCGTACGAATGAATTAGAATGGATACATTCGTGCGAATGAATTAGAATGAATCGGACGAATGAATTAGAATGGATCGTACGAATGAATTAGAATGGATCAAATGAATGAATTAGAATGGTTACATTCATGCGAATGAATTATAATGGATCGTACGAATGGATTAGAATGGATCGTACGAATGGATTAGAAAAGATACATTCGAGCGAATGAATTAGAATGGATCGTACGAATGAATTAGAATGGATCGTACGAATGGATTAGAATGGATCCTACGAATGGATTAGAATGGATACCTTTGTGCATATGAATTAGAATGGATCGTACGAATGAATTAGAATGGATCATATTAATGAATTAGAATGGATCATACGAATGAATTAGAATGGATACATTCGTGCACAATCCATTCTAATTCATTCGCACGAATGTATCCATTCTAAATTCATTCGTACGATCCATTCTAATTCATTAATATGATCCATTCTAATTCATTCGTACGATCCATTCTAATTCATTCGCACAATCCATTCTAATTCATTCGCACGAATGTATCCATTCTAATTCATTCTTACGATCCATTCTAATTCATTCGTAGGATCCATTCTAATTCATTCGTATGATCCATTCTAATTAATTCGTATGATCCATTCTAATTCATTCGTACGATCCATTCTAATTCATTCATATAATCTATTCTAATTCATTCGTACGATCCATTCTAATTCATTCGTACGCACGAATGTATCCATTCTAATTCATTCATACGAATCCATTCTAATTCATTCATACGATCTATTCTACTTCATTCGCACGATCCATTCTAATTCATTCGTACAATCCATTCTAATTCATTCGCACGAATATATCCATTCTAATTCATTCGTACGATCCATTCTAATTCATTCGCACGAATGTATCCATTCTAGTTCATTCGTACGATCCATTCTAATTCATTCGTACGATCCATTCTAATTCATTCGCACGATCCATTCTAATTCATTAGCACGATCCATGCTAATTCATTCGTTCGATCAATTCTAATTCATTAGCACGATCCATTCTAATTCATTCGTACGATCCATTCTAATTCTTTCGCATGATCCATTCTAATTCATTCATAGGATCCATTCTAATACATTCGTTCGATCCATTCTAATTCCTTCGTACGATCCATTCTAATTCATTCGTACGATCCATTCTAATTCATTCATACAATCCATTCTAATTCTTTTACACGATCCATTCTAATTCATTCGTACGATCCATTCTAAATCATTCGTGCAATCCATTCTATTTCATTCGTACGATCAATTCTAATTCATTCATAGGATCCATTCTAATTCATTCATACGATCTATTCTAATTCTTTCGCACGAATGTATCCATTCTAATTCATTTGCACGAATGTATCCATTCTAATTCATTCGTACGATCCTTTCTAATTCTTTCACACGATCCATTCTAATTCATTTGTAGGATCCATTCTAATTCATTCGTACAATGAGTAAGAATGGATCGTACGAATGAAATAGAATGGATTGTACGAATGATTTAGAATGGATACATTCGTGCGAATGAATTAGAATGGATTGTGCGAATGAATTAGAATGGATCGTACGAATGAATTAGAATGGATCATGTGAAAGAATTAGAATGGATTGTATGAATGAATTAGAATAGATCGTATGAATGAATTAGAATGGATCGTATGAGTGAATTAGAATGGATACGAAGGAATTATATTGGATCGTACGAAGGAATTAGAATGGATCATACGAATGAATTAGAATGGATCGTGCTAATGAATTAGAATGGATACATTCGTGCGAATGAATTAGAATGGATCGTATGAATGAATTAGAATGGATCGTGCGAATGAATTAGAATGGATATATTCGTGCTAATGAATTAGAATGGATCGTGCGAATGAATTAGAATGGATCGTATGAATGAATTAGAATGGATACATTCGTGCGAATGAATTAGACTGGATCGTATGAATGAATTAGAATAGATCTTGCTAATGAATTAGAATAAGAATGGATATATTCGTGCACATGAATTAGAATGGATCATACGAATGAATTAGAATGGATCATACGAATTAATTAGAATGGATCATACGAATGAATTAGAATGGATCGTACGAATGAATTAGAATGGATCGTACGAATGAATTAGAATGGGTCGTGCGAATGAATTAGAATGGATTATACAAATGAATTAGAATGGATACATTCGTACGAATGAATTAAAATGGATCGTACGAATGAATTAGAATGGATCGTACGAATGAACTAGAATGGATACATTCGTGCGAATGAATTAGAATGGATCGTAAGAATGAATTAGAATGGTTCGTACGAATGAAATAGAATGGATCTTACGAATGAATTAGAATGGATCGTACGAATGAGTAAGAATGGATTGTACGAATGAAATAGAATGGATTGTACGAATGAATTAGAATGGATCGTACGAATGAATTAGAATAGATCGTAGGAATGAATTAGAATGGATCCTATGAATGAATTAGAATAGATCGTAGGAATGAATTAGAATGGATCATACGAATGAATAACAATGGATCGTACGAATGAATTAGAATGGATCGTATGAATGAATTAGAATGGATCGTGTGAATGTATTAGAATGGATACATTCATGCGAATGAATTAGAATGGATCGTACTAATGGATTAGAATGGATCGTACGAATGAATTAGAATGGATACATTTGTGCGAATGGATTAGAATGGATAATACGAATGAATTAGAATGGATCGTATGAATGAATTAGAATGGATACATTCATGCGAATGAATTAGAATGGATCGGCCGAATGAATTAGAATGGATCGTACGAATGAATTAGAATGGATCAAATGAATGAATTAGAATGGTTACATTCATGCGAATGAATTAGAATGGATCGTACGAATGGATTAGAATGGATCGTACGAATGGATTAGAATGGATACATTTGAGCGAATGAATTAGAATGGATCGTACGAATGAATTAGAATGGATCGTACGAATGGATTAGAATGGTTGCTTCGAATGGATTAGAATGGATACCTTTGTGCATATGAATTAGAATGGATCGTACGAATGAATTAGAATGGATCATATTAATGAATTAGAATGGATCGTACGAATGAATTAGAATGGATCGTACGAATGAATTAGAATGGATCGTATGAATGAATTAGAATGGATCGTACGAATGAATTAGAATGGATCGTACGAATGAATTAGAATAGATCGTACGAATGAATTAGAATGGATCGTACGAATGAATTAGAATGGATATATTCGTGCAAATGAATTAGAATGGATCGTATGAATGAATTAGAATGCATTGTATGAATGAATTAGAATGGATCGTATGAATGAATTAGAATGGATCGTGCGAATGAATTCGAATGGATCGCATGATCCATTCGAATAGAATGGATCGTATGAATGAATTAGAATGGATCGGGCGAATGAATTAGAATGGATTGTAGCAATGAATTAGAATGGATCGTATGAATAAATTAGAATGGATTGTATGAATGAATTAGAATGGATCGTGCGAATGAATTAGAATGGATCGTACGAATGAATTAGAATGGATCGTACGAATGAATTTGAATGGATCATACGAATGAATTAGAATGGATCATACGAATGAATTAGAATAGATCGTACGAATGAATTAGAATGGATCGTACGAAGGAATTAGAATTGATCGTACGAATGAATTAGAATGGATCGTACGAATGAATTAGAATGGATCAAATGAATGAATTAGAATGGTCACATTCATGCGAATGAATTAGAATGGATCGTAGGATCGTATGAATGAATTAGAATGGATCGTGCGAAAGAATTAGAACATATCATATGAATGAATTAGAATGGATCGTACGAATGAATTAGAATGGATCGTACGAATGAATTAGAATAGATCGTACGAATGAATTAGAATGGATCGTACGAAGGAATTAGAATGGATCGTACGAAGGAATTAGAATGGATATATTCGTGGAAATGAATTAGAATGGATCATATGAATGTATTAGAATGGATCGTACGAATGAATTAGAATGGATTCGTACGAATGAATTAGAATGGATACATTTGTGCGAATGAATTAGAATGGATCGTACCAATGAGTAAGAATGGATTGTACGAATGAATTAGAATGGATCGTGTGAAAGAATTAGAATGGATTGTATGAATGAATTAGAATGAATTCGTTCGATCAATTCTAATTCATTAGCACGATCCATTCTAATTCATTCAAATGATCCATTCTAATTCCTTCGTACGATCCATTCCAATTCCTTCGTATCCATTCTAATTCACTCATACGATCCATTCTAATTCATTCAAACGATCTATTCTAATTTATTCATACAATCCATTCTAATTCTTTCACACGATCCATTCTAATTCATTCGTACGATCCATTCTAATTCATTCGCACAATCCATTCTATTTCATTCGTACGATCAATTCTAATTCATTAGAATGGATCGTACGAATGAATTAGAATGGATCATATTAATGAATTAGAATGGATCGTAGGAATGAATTAGAATGGATCGTACGAATGAATTAGAATTGATCTTACAAATGAATTAGAATAGATCGTACGAATGAATTAGAATGGATCATACGAATTAATTAGAATGGATCGTACGAATGAATTAGAATGAATTAGAATGGATCGTACGAATGAATTAGAATGGATCGTACGAATGAATTAGAATGGATCGTACGAACGAAATAGAATTGATCGTGTGAAAGAATTAGAATGGATTGTATGAATGAATTAGAATGGATCGTATGAATGGATCGTACGAATTGAATGGATACGTTCGTGCGAATGAATTAGAATGGATCGTACGAATGAATTAGAATGGATCATATGAATGAGTAAGAATGGATCGTACGAATGAATTAGAATGGATCGTACGAATGAATTAGAATGAATCGTACGAATAAATTAGAATGGATACATTCATCCGAATGAATTAGAATGGATCATACGAATGCATTCTAATTCCTTCGTACGATCCATTCTAATTCCTTCGTACGATCCATTTTATTTCATTCGTATGATCCATTCTAATTCCTTCGTACGATCCATTCTAATTCCTTCGTATCCATTCTAATTCACTCATACGATCCATTCTAATCCATTCGTACGATCCATTCTAATTCATTCGCTTGAATGTAACCATTCTAATTCATTCGTACGATCCATTCTAATTCATTCGTACGATACATTGTAATTCATTTATACAATCCATTTAGATTCATTCGCACAAATGTATCCACTCAAATTCATTCGTACGATCCAGTCTAATTCATTCGTACGATCCATTCTAATTCATTCGCACGAATATATCAATTCTAATTCTTTCGTACGATGCATTCTAATTCATTCGTACGATCCATTCTAATTCATTCGTACGATCCATTCTAATTCATTCGCACGAATGTATCCATTCTAATTCATTCGTACAATCCATTCTATTTCATTCGTACGATCCATTCTTACTCATTCGTATGATCCATTCTAATTCATTCGTATGATCCATTCTAATTCATTCGTACGATCCATTCTAATTCATTCGTACGATCCATTCTAATTCATTCGCACGATCCATTCTAATTCATTCATACGATCCATTCTAATTCATTCATACGATCCATTCTAATTCATTCCTATAATCCATTCTAATTCATTCGCCCGATCCATTCTAATTCATTCGTACAATCCATTCTAATTCATTCGTACGTTCCATTCTAATTCATTCGTACGATCCATTCTAATTCATTCGCACGATCCATTCTAATTCATTCATACGATCCATTCTAATTCATTCATACGATCCATTCTAATTCATTCCTATAATCCATTCTAATTCATTCGCCCGATCCATTCTAATTCATTCATACGATCCATTCTATTCGAATGGATCATGTGATCCATTCGAATTCATTAATACGATCCATTCGAATTCATTCATACGATCCATTCTAATTCATTCATACGATCCATTCAAATTCATTCATACAATGCATTCTAATTCTTTCACACGATCCATTCTAATTCATTCGTACGATCCATTCTAATTCATTAATATGATCGTACGAATAAATTAGAATGGATCATACGAATGAATTAGAATGGATACATTTGTGCGAATGAATTAGAATGGATCGTACAAATGAATTAAAATGGATCATATGAATGAATTAGAATGGATCGTACGAAAGAATTAGAATGGATCGTGCGAATGAATTAGAATGGATCGTACGAATGAATTAGAATGGATCGTACGAATGAATTAGAATGGATCATATTAATGAATTAGAATGGATCGTATGAATGAATTAGAATGGATCGTACGAATAAATTAGAATGGATACATTCGTCCGAATGAATTAGAATGGATCATACGAATGAGTAAGAATGGATCGTACGAATGAAATAGAATAGATTGTACGAATGAATTAGAATGGATCCTACGAATGAATTAGAATAGATCGTGTGAAAGAATGTATCGTACGAATGAATTAGAATGGATCGTACGAATGAGTAAGAATGGATCGTACGAATGAATTAGAATGGAATAGAATAGATTGTACGAATGAATTACAATGGATCGTAAGAATTAATTAGAATGGATCATATGAATGAGTTAGAATGGATCGTACGAATGAATTAGAATGGATCGTACGAATGAATTAGAATGGATACATTTGTGCGAATGAATTAGAATGGATTGTACGAATGGATTTGAATCGATCGTACGAATGGATACATTCGTGCAAATGAATTAGAATGGATCGTGTGAATGAATTCGAATGGATCGTGTGAATGAATTCATTCATACAATCCATTCTAATTCTTTCACACGATCCATTCTAATTCATTCGTAGGATCCATTCTAATTCATTCGTACAATCTATTCTATTTCATTCGTACGATCCATTCTTACTCATTCGTATGATCCATTCTAATTCATTTGGACGAATGTATCCATTCTAATTTATTCGTACGTTACATTCTAATTCATTCGTATGATCCATTCAAATTCATTCGGACGAATGTATCCATTCTAATTTATTCGTACGATCCATTCTAACTCATTCGTATGATCCATTCTAATTCATTCGTACGATCCATTCTAATTCATTCGTACGATCCATTCTAATTCATTCACACAATCTGTTCTAATTCATTCGTATGATTCATTCTAATTCATTCGTACGATCGTACGAATGAATTAGAATGGATCGTACGGAATGAATTAGAATGGATTGTATGAATGAATTAAAGTGGATACATTCGTGCGAATGAATTAGAATGGATCATACAAATGAGTAAGAATGGATCGTACGAATGAAATAGAATGGATTGTACGAATGAATTAGAATGGATTGTACAAATGAACTAGAATGGACCGTACGAATGAATTAGAATCGATCATACGAATGAGTAAGAATGGATCATACAAATGAAATAGAATGGATTGTACGAATGAATTAGAATGGATCGTACGAATGAATTAGAATAGATCGTGTGAAAGAATTAGAATGCATTGTATGAATGAATTAGAATGGATCGTATGAATGAATTAGAATGGATCGTGCGAATGAATTCGAATGGATCGCATGATCCATTCGAATAGAATGAATCGTATGAATGAATTAGAATGGATCGGGCGAATGAATTAGAATGGATTGTAGGAATGAATTAGAATGGATTGTATGAATGAATTAGAATGGATCGTATGAATGAATTAGAATGGATCGTGCGAATGAATTAGAATGGATCGTACGAATGAATTAGAATGGATCGTACGAATGAATTAGAATGGATCATACTTATAAATTAGAATGGATCATACGAATGAGTAAGAATGGATCGTACGAATGAAATAGAAGGGATTGTACGAATGAATTACAATGGATACATTCATGCGAATGAATTAGAATGGATCGGACGATTGAATTAGAATAGTTCGTATGATTCATTCTAATTTTATTCATACGATCCATTGTAATACATTCGTACGATTCATGCTAATTCATTCGCACGATCCATTCTAATTCATTAGTACGATCTATTCTTATTCATTCATACGATCTATTCTAATTCATTCGCACAATCCATTCTAATTCATTCGTACAATCCATTCTAATTCATTCGTATGATCCATTCTAACTCATTCGGTGGATCCATTCTAATTCATTCATACGATCCATTCTAATTCATTCCCACGATCCATTCTAATTTATTCGTACGATCCATTCTAATTCATTCGTACGATCAATTCTAATTCATTCGCACGAATGTAACCATTCTAATTCATTCATACAATTCATTCTAATTCATTCGTATGAGCTATTCTAATTCATTCGTACGATCCATTCTAATTTATTCGTATGATCCATTGTAATTCATTCATACAATCCATTTAGATTCATTCGCACAAATGTATCCATTCAAATTCATTCGTACGATCCAGTCTAATTCATTCGTACGATCCATTCTAATTCCTTCGTACGATCCATTCTAATTCATTCGTACGATCTATTCTAATTCATTCGTACGATCCATTATAATTCATTCGTACGATCCATTCTAATTCCTTCGTACGATCCATTCTAATTCATTCGTATGATCCATTCTAATTCATTCGTACAATCTATTCTAATTCATTCGTACGAATGGATACATTCGTGTGAATGAATTAGAATGGATCAGACGAATGAGTAAGAATGGATCGTACGAATGAAATAGAATGGATTGCACGAATGAATTAGAATGGATCGTACGAATGAATTAGAATAGATCGTGTGAAAGAATTAGAATGGATTGTATGAATGAATTAGAATGGATCGTACGAATGAATTAGAATGGATCGTATGAAGGAATTAGAATGGATCGTACGAATGAATTAGAATGGATCATACGAATGAATTAGAATAGATCGTACGAATGAAATTTAATGGATCATACGAATGAGTAAGAATGGATCGTATGAATGAATTAGATTGGATACATTTGTGCGAAGGAATTATAATGGATCGTACGAATGAATTAGAATGGATCGTATGAATGAATTAGAATAGATCGTACGAATGAATTAGAATGGATCGTGCGAATGAATTAGAATGGATCGTACGAATGAATTAGAATGGATCGTGTGAAAGAATTAGAATGGATCGTACGTATGAATTAGAATGGATCGTGCAATGAATTAGAATGGATCGTATGAATGAATTAGAATAGATTTTGTGAATGAATTAGAACTTATCGTACGAATGAATTAGAATGGATCCTACGAATGAATTAGAATGGATACATTTGTGCGAATGAATTAGAATGGATCGTACGAATGAATTAGAATGGATCGTATGAATGAATTAGAATGGATACATTCGTGCGAATGAATTAGAATGGATCGTGCGAATCCGTTAGACTGGATCGTGCGAATGAATAAGAATGGATCATACGAATGAATTAGAATGGATCGTACGAATTAATTAGAATGGATAAATTTGTTCGAATGAATTAGAATGGATTGTATGAATGAATTAGAATGGATCGTACGAATGAATTAGAATGGATCATACGAATTAATTAGAATGGATCATACGAATTAATTAGAATGGATCGTACGAATGAACTAGAATGGATCGTACGAATGAAATAGAATAGATTGTACGAATGAATTAGAATGGATTCGTACGAATGAATTAGAATGGATACATTCGTGCGAATGAATTAGAATGGATACATTCGTGCGAAAGAATTAGAATAGATCGTATGAATGAATTAGAATGGATCCTATGAATGAATTAAAATGGATCGTGCGAATGAATTAGAATGGATCGTACGAATGAATTAGAATGGATCGTGCTAATGAATTAGAATTGATCGAACGAATGAATTAGCATGGATCGTGCTAATGAATTAGAATGGATCGTACGAATGAATTAGAATGGATCAAATGAATGAATTAGAATAGTTACATTCATGCGAATGAATTAGAATGGATATAATACGAATGGATTAGAATGGATCGTACGAATGGATTAGAATGGATGCATTCGAGCGAATGAATTAGAATGGATCGTACGGAATGAATTAGAATGGATTGTATGAATGAATTAGAATGGATCGTGCGAATGAATTAGAATGGATCGTACGAATGAATTAGAATCGATCGTACGAATGAGTAAGAATGGATCGTACGAATGAAATAGAATGGATTGTACGAATGAATTAGAATGGATTCGTACGAATGAATTAGAATGGATACATTCGTGCGAATGAATTAGAATGGATCATACGAATGAGTAAGAATGGATTGTACGAATGAAATAGAATAGATTGTACGAATGAATTAGAATGGATCCTACGAATGAATTAGAATGGATCGTGTGAAAGAATTAGAATGGATTGTATGAATGAATTAGAATGGATCGTACGAATGAATTAGAATAGATCGTACGAATGAATTAGAATGGATACATTCGTGCGAATGAATTAGAATTGATCGTACGAATGAATTAGAATGGATCGTGTGAATAAATTAGAATGGATCGTACGAATGAATTAGAATGGATCGTACGAAGAAACTAGAATGGATACATTCATGCGAACGAATTAGAATGGATCGTACGAATGAATTAGAATGGATCGTACGAATGAATTAGAATGGATCTTACAAATGAATTAGAATGGATCGTACGAATGAATTAGAATGGATCGTACGAATGAATTAGAATGGATACATTCATGCGAATGAATTAGAATGGATCGTACGAATGAATTAGAATGGATCATACGAATGAATTAGAATGGATCGTACGAATAAATTAGAATGGATACATTCGTCCGAATGAATTAGAATGGATCATACGAATGAGTAAGAATGGATCGTACGAATGAAATAGAATGGATCGTACGAATGAACTAGAATGGATACATTCGTGCGAATGAATTAGAATGGATCGGACGAATGAATTAGAATGGATCGTACGAATGAATTAGAATGGATCGTACGAATGAATTAGAATGGATCGTATGAATGAATTAGAATGGATACATTCGTGCGAATGAATTAGAATTGATCGTACGAATGAATTAGAATGGATCGTGCGAATGAATTAGAATGGATTGTACGAATGAATTAGAATGGATCGTACGAATGAATTAGAATGGATCGTACGAATGAACTAGAATGGTTACATTCGTGCGAATGAATTAGAATGGATCGTACGAATGAATTAGAATGGATCGTACGAATGAATTAGAATAGATCGTATGAATGAATTAGAATGGATACATTCGTGCGAATGAATTAGAATTGATCGTACGAATGAATTAGAATGGATCGTACGAATGAATTAGAATGGATCGTACGAATGAATTAGAATGGATCGTACGAATGAACTAGAATGGTTACATTCGTACGAATGAATTAGAATGGATCGTACGAATGAATTAGAATGGATCGTACGAATGAATTAGAATGTATCTTACGAATGAATTAGAATGGATCGTACGAATGAATTAGAATGGATACATTCGTGCGAATGAATTAGAATGAATCGGACGAATGAATTAGAATGGATCGTACGAATGAATTAGAATAGATCAAATGAATGAATTAGAATGGTTACATTCATGCGAATGAATTAGAATAGATCGTATGAATGGATTAGAATGGATCGTACGAATGGATTAGAAAAGATACATTCGAGCGAATGAATTAGAATGGATCGTACGAATGAATTAGAATGGATCGTACGAATGGATTAGAATGGATCCTACGAATGGATTAGAATGGATACCTTTGTGCATATGAATTAGAATGGATCGTACGAATGAATTAGAATGGATACATTTGTGCACGATCCATTCTAATTCATTCGCACGAATGTATCCATTCTAAATTCATTCGTATGATCCATTCTAATTCATTAATATGATCCATTCTAATTCATTTGTACGATCCATTCTAATTCATTCGCACAATCCATTCTAATTCATTCGCACGAATGTATCCATTCTAATTCATTCGTACGATCCATTCTAATTCATTCGTACGATCCATTCTAATTCATTCGTATGATCCATTCTAATTAATTCGTATGATCCATTCTAATTCATTCGTACGATCCATTCCAATTCATTCATATAATCTATTCTAATTTATTCATACGATCCATTCTAATTCATTCGTACGCACGAATGTATCCATTCTAATTCATTCGTACGAATCCATTCTAATTCATTCGTACGATCTATTCTACTTCATTCGCACGATCCATTCTAATTCATTCGTACAATCCATTCTAATTCATTCGCACGAATGTATCCATTCTAATTCATTTGTATGATCCATTCTAATTCATTCGTACGATCCATTCTAATTCATTCGTACGATCCATTCTAATTCATTCGCACGAATGTATCCATTCTAGTTCATTCGTACGATCCATTCTAATTCATTCGTACGATCCATTCTAATTCATTCGCACGATCCATTCTAATTCATTAGCACGATCCATGCTAATTCATTCGTTCGATCAATTCTAATTCATTAGCACGATCCATTCTAATTCATTCGTACGATCCATTCTAATTCATTCGCATGATCCATTCTAATTCATGCATAGGATCCATTCTAATCATTCATACGATCCATTCTAATTCCTTCGTACGATCCATTCTAATTCATTTGTACGATCCATTCTAATTCATTCATACAATCCATTCTAATTCTTTCACACGATCCATTCTAATTCATTCGTACAATCCATTCTAAATCATTCGTGCAATCCATTCTATTTCATTCGTACGATCAATTCTAATTCATTCATAGGATCCATTCTAATTCATTCATACGATCTATTCTAATTCTTTCGCACGAATGTATCCATTCTAATTCATTCGCACGAATGTATCCATTCTAATTCATTCGTACGATCCATTCTAATTCTTTCACACGATCCATTCTAATTCATTTGTAGGATCCATTCTAATTCATTCGTACAATGAGTAAGAATGGATCGTACGAATGAAATAGAATGGATTGTACGAATGATTTAGAATGGATACATTCGTGCGAATGAATTAGAATGGATTGTGCGAATGAATTAGAATGGATCGTACGAATGAATTAGAATGGATCGTGTGAAAGAATTAGAATGGATTGTATGAATGAATTAGAATAGATAGTATGAATGAATTAGAATGGATCGTATGAGTGAATTAGAATGGATACGAAATAATTATATTGGATCGTATGAAGGAATTAGAATGGATCATACGAATGAATTAGAATGGATCGTGCTAATGAATTAGAATGGATACATTCGTGCGAATGAATTAGAATGGATCGTATGAATGAATTAGAATGGATCGTGCGAATGAATTAGAATGGATATATTTGTGCTAATGAATTAGAATGGATCGTGCGAATGAATTAGAATGGATCGTATGAATGAATTAGAATGGATACATTCGTGCGAATGAATTAGAATGGATCGTATGAATGAATTAGAATAGATCTTGCTAATGAATTAGAATTAGAATGGATATATTCGTGCACATGAATTAGAATGGATCGTACGAATGAATTAGAATGGATCGTACGAATGAATTAGAATGGATCGTGCGAATGAATTAGAATGGATTATACAAATGAATTAGAATGGATACATTCGTACGAATGAATTAAAATGGATCGTACGAATGAATTAGAATAGATCGTACGAATGAACTAGAATGGATACATTCATGCGAATGAATTAGAATGGATCGTACGAATGAATTAGAATGGATCGTACGAATAAAATAGAATGGATCTTACGAATGAATTAGAATGGATCGTACGAATGAGTAAGAATGGATCGTACGAATGAAATAGAATGGATTGTACGAATGAATTAGAATAGATCGTACGAATGAATTAGAATGGATATATTCGAGCGAATGAATTAGAATAGATCGTAGGAATGAATTATAATGGATCATACGAATGAATAACAATGGATCGTACGAATGAATTAGAATGGATCGTATGAATGAATTAGAATGGATCGTGTGAATGTATTAGAATGGATACATTCATGTGAATGAATTAGAATGGATCGTACGAATGAATTAGAATGGATACATTTGTGCGAATGGATTAGAATGGATAGTACGAATGAATTAGAATGGATCGTATGAATGAATTAGAATGGATACATTCATGCGAATGAATTAGAATGGATCGGACTAATGAATTAGAATGGATCGTACGAATGAATTAGAATGGATCAAATGAATGAATTAGAATGGTTACATTCATACGAATGAATTAGAATGGATCGTACGAATGGATTAGAATGGATCGTACGAATGGATTAGAATGGATACATTCGAGCGAATGAATTAGAATGGATCGTACGAATGAATTAGAATGGATCGTACGAATGGATTAGAATGGATGCTTCGAATGGATTAGAATGGATACCTTTGTGCATATGAATTAGAATGGATCGTACGAATGAATTAGAATGGATCATATTAATGAATTAGAATGGATCATATGAATGAATTAGAATGGATCGTACGAATGAATTAGAATGGATCGTACGAAGGAATTAGAATGGATCGTACAAATGAATTAGAATGGATCGTACGAATGAATTAGAATAGATCGTACGAATGAATTAGAATGGATCGTACGAAGGAATTAGAATGGATCGTACAAATGAATTAAATGGATATATTCATGCAAATGAATTAGAATGGATCGTATGAATGAATTAGAATGCATTGTATGAATGAATTAGAATGGATCGTATGAATGAATTAGAATGGATCGTGCGAATGAATTCGAATGGATCACATGATCCATTCGAATAGAATGGATCGTATGAATGAATTAGAATGGATCGGGCGAATGAATTAGAATGGATTGTAGGAATGAATTAGAATGGATCGTATGAATGAATTAGAATGGATCGTATGAATGAATTAGAATGGATCGTGCGAATGAATTAGAATGGATCGTACGAATGAATTAGAATGGATCGTACGAATGAATTAGAATGGATCATACGAATGAATTAGAATGGATCGTACGAATGAATTAGAATGGATCGTACGAATGAATTAGAATAGATCGTACGAATGAATTAGAATGGATCGTACGAAGGAATTAGAATTGATCGTACGAATGAATTAGAATGGATCGGACGAATGAATTAGAATGGATCATACGAATGAATTAGAATGGATCAAATGAATGAATTAGAATGGTTACATTCATGCGAATGAATTAGAATGGATCATAGGATTGTATGAATTAATTAGAATGGATCGTGCGAAAGAATTAGAATAGATCATATGAATGAATTAGAATGGATCGTACGAATGAATTAGATTGGATCGTACGAATGAATTAGAATAGATCGTACGAATGAATTAGAATGGATCGTACGAAGGAATTAGAATGGATCGTACGAATGAATTAGAATGGATATATTCGTGGAAATGAATTAGAATGGTTCGTATGAATGTATTAGAATGGATCGTACGAATGAATTAGAATGGATTCGTACGAATGAATTAGAATGGATACATTTGTGCGAATGAATTAGAATGGATCGTACCAATGAGTAAGAATGGATCGTACGAATGAATTAGAATGGATCGTGTGAAAGAATTAGAATGGATTGTATGAATGAATTAGAATGAATTCGTTCGATCAATTCTAATTCATTAGCACGATCCATTCTAATTCATTCATATGATCCATTCTAATTCCTTCGTACGATCCATTCTAATTCCTTCGTATCCATTCTAATTCACTCATACGATCCATTCTAATTCATTCAAATGATCTATTCTAATTTATTCATACAATCCATTCTAATTCTTTCACACGATCCATTCTAATTCATTCGTACGATCCATTCTAATTCATTCGCACAATCCATTCTATTTCATTCGTACGATCAATTCTAATTCATTAGAATGGATCGTACGAATGAATTAGAATGGATCATATTAATGAATTAGAATGGATCGTACGAATGAATTAGAATGGATCGTACGAATGAATTAGAATGGATCTTATAAATGAATTAGAATAGATCGTACGAATGAATTAGAATGGATCATACGAATTAATTAGAATGGATCGTACGAATGAATTAGAATGAATTAGAATGGATCGTACGAATGAATTAGAATGGATCGTACGAATGAATTAGAATGGATCGTACGAATGAAATAGAATGGATCGTGTGAAAGAATTAGAATGGATTGTATGAATGAATTAGAATGGATCGTATGAATGGATCGTACGAATGGAATGGATACATTCGTGCGAATGAATTAGAATGGATCGTACGAATGAATTAGAATGGATCAAATGAATGAGTAAAAATGGATCGTACGAATGAATTAGAATGGATCGTACGAATGAATTAGAATGGATCGTACGAATAAATTAGAATGGATACATTCGTCCGAATGAATTAGAATTTATCATACGAATGCATTCTAATTCATTCGTACGATCCATTCTAATTCCTTCGTACGATCCATTTTATTTCATTCGTATGATCCATTCTAATTCCTTCGTACGATCCATTCTAATTCCTTCGTATCCATTCTAATTCACTCATACGATCTATTCTAATCCATTCTTACGATCCATTCTAATTCATTCGCTTGAATGTAACCATTCTAATTCATTCATTTGATCCATTCTAATTCATTCGTACGATCCATTCGAATTCATTCGTACGATACATTGTAATTCATTTATACAATCCATTTAGATTCATTCGCACAAATGTATCCATTCAAATTCATTCGTACGATCCAGTCTAATTCATTCGTACGATCCATTCTAATTCATTCGCACGAATTTATCAATTCTAATTCTTTCGTACGATGCATTCTAATTCATTCGTACGATCCATTCTAATTCATTCGTACGATCCATTCTAATTCATTCGCACGAATGTATCCATTCTAATTCATTCGTACAATCCATTCTATTTCATTCGTACGATCCATTCTTACTCATTCGTATGATCCATTCTAATTCATTCGTATGATCCATTCAAATTCATTCGTACGATCCATTCTAATTCATTCGTACGATCCAATCTAATTCATTCGCACGATCCATTCTAATTCATTAATACGATCCATTCTAATTCATTCATACGATCCATTCTAATTCATTCCTATAATCCATTCTAATTCATTCGCCCGATCCATTCTAATTCATTCATACGATCCATTCTATTCGAATGGATCATGCGATCCATTCGAATTCATTCGCACGATCCATTCTAATTCATTCATACGATCCATTCTAATTCATTCATACAATGCATTCTAATTCTTTCACACGATCCATTCTAATTCATTTGTACGATCCATTCTAATTCATTAATATGATCGTACGAATGAATTAGAATGGATCATACGAATGAATTAGAATGGATACATTTGTGCGAATGAATTAGAATGGATCGTACGAATGAATTAAAATGGATCGTACGAATGAATTAGAATGGATCGTACGAAAGAATTAGAATGGATCGTGCGAATGAATTAGAATGGATCGTACGAATGAATTAGAAGGGATCGTACGAATGAATTAGAATGGATCATATTAATGAATTAGAATGGATCGTATGAATGAATTAGAATGGATCGTACGAATAAATTAGAATGGATACATTCGTCCGAATGAATTAGAATGGATCATACGAATGAGTAAGAATGGATCGTACGAATGAAATAGAATAGATTGTACGATTGAATTAGAATGGATCCTACGAATGAATTAGAATAGATCGTGTGAAAGAATGTATCGTACGAATGAATTAGAATGGATCGTACGAATGAGTAAGAATGGATCGTACGAATGAATTAGAATGGACTAGAATAGATTGTACGATTGAATTAGAATGGATCGTACGAATTAATTAGAATGGATCATACGAATGAATTAGAATGGATCGTAAGAATGAATTAGAATGGATCGTATAAATGAATTAGAATGGATACATTTGTGCGAATGAATTAGAATGGATTGTACGAATGGATTAGAATCGATCGTACGAATGGATACATTCGTGCAAATGAATTAGAATGGATTGTATGAATGAATTAAAATGGATCGTACGATCCATTCGAATTCATTCGCACGATCCATTCTAATTCATTCATACGATCCATTCTAATTCATTCATACAATCCATTCTAATTCTTTCACACGATCCATTCTAATTCATTCGTAGGATCCATTCTAATTCATTCGTACAATCTATTCTATTTCATTCGTACGATCCATTCTTACTCATTTGTATGATCCATTCTAATTCATTCGGACGAATGTATCCATTCTAATTTATTCGTACGATCCATTCTAATTCATTCGTATGATCCATTCTAATTCATTCGGACAAATGTATCCATTCTAATTTATTCGTACGATCCATTCTAACTCATTCGTATGATCCATTCTAATTCATTCGTACGATCCATTCTAATTCATTCGTACGATCCATTCTAATTCATTCACACAATCTGTTCTAAATTATTCGTATGATTCATTCTAATTCATTCGTACGATCGTACGAATGAATTAGAATGGATCGTACGGAATGAATTAGAATGGATTGTATGAATGAATTAGAGTGAATAGATTTGTGCGAATGAATTAGAATGGATCATACAAATGAGTAAGAATAGATCGTACGAATAAAATATAATGGATTGTACGAATGAATTAGAATGGATCGTACAAATGAATTAGAATGGATCGTACGAATGAATTAGAATCGATCATACGAATGAGTAAGAATGGATCGTACAAATGAAATAGAATGGATTGTACGAATGAATTAGAATGGATCGTACGAATGAATTAGAATGGATCGTATGAAAGAATTAGAATGCATTGTATGAATGAATTAGAATGGATCGTATGAATGAATTAGAATGGATCTTGCGAATGAATTCGAATGGATCGCATGATCCATTCGAATAGAATGGATCGTATGAATGAATTAGAATGGATCGGGCGAATGAATTAGAATGGATTGTAGGAATGAATTAGAATGGATTGTATGAATGAATTAGAATGGATCGTATGAATGAATTAGAATGGATCGTGCTAATGAATTAGAATGGATCGTACGAATGAATTATAATGGATCGTACGAATGAATTAGAATGGATCATACGAATGAATTAGAATGGAACATACGAATGAGTAAGAATGGATCGTACGAATGAAATAGAATGGATTGTACGAATGAATTAGAATGGATACATTCATGTGAATGAATTAAAATGGATCGGACGATTGAATTAGAATAGATCGTACGATTCATTCTAATTTTATTCGTACGATCCATTCTAATACATTCGTACGATTCATGCTAATTCATTCGCACGATCCATTCTAATTCATTCGTACGATCCATTCTTATTCATTCATACGATCCATTCTAATTCATTCGCACAATCCATTCTAATTCATTCGTACAATCCATTCTATTTCATTCGTATGATCCATTCTAACTTATTCGGTGGATCCATTCTAATTCATTCATACGATCCACTCTAATTCATTCCCACGATCCATTCTAATTTATTCGTACGATCCATTCTAATTCATTCGTACGATCTATTCTAATTCATTCGCACGAATTTAACCTATCTAATTCATTCATATAATTCATTCTAATTCATTCGTATGAGCTATTCTAATTCATTCGTACGATCCATTCTAATTCATTCGTACGATCCATTGTAATTCATTCATACAATCCATTTAGATTCATTCGCACAAATGTATCCATTCAAATTCATTCGTACGATCCAGTCTAATTCATTTGTACGATCCATTCTAATTCCTTCGTACGATCCATTCTAATTCATTCGTACGATCTATTCTAATTCATTCGTACGATCCATTCTAATTCCTTCGTACGATCCATTCTAATTCATTTGTACGATCCATTCTAATTCATTCGTACAATCTATTCTAATTCATTCGTACGAATGGATACATTCATGTGAATGAATTACAATGGATCGTACGAATGAGTAAGAATGGATCGTACGAATGAAATAGAATGGATTGCATGAATGAATTAGAATGGATCGTACGAATGAATTAGAACGGATCGTGTGAAAGAATTAGAATGGATTGTATGAATGAATTAGAATGGATCGTACGAATGAATTAGAATGGATCGTACGAAGGAATTAGAATAGATCGTACGAATGAATTAGAATGGATCATACGAATGAATTAGAATAGATCGTACGAATGAAATAGAATGGATCATACGAATGAGTAAGAATGGATCGTATGAATGAATTAGATTGGATACATTTGTGCGAATGAATTAGAATGGATCGTACGAATGAATTAGAATGGATCGTATGAATGAATTAGAATGGATCGTACGAATGAATTAGAATGGATCGTGCGAATGAATTAGAATGGATCGTACGAATGAATTAGAATGGATCGTGTGAAAGAATTAGAATGGATCGTACGAATGAATTAGAATGGATCGTGCGAATGAATTAGAATGGATCGTATGAATGAATTAGAATAGATTTTGTGAATGAATTAGAACTTATCGTACGAATGAATTAGAATGGATCCTACGAATGAATTAGAATGGAAACATTTGTGCGAATGAATTAGAATGGATCGTACGAATGAATTAGAATGGATCGTATGAATGAATTAGAATGGATACATTCGTGCGAATGAATTAGAATGGATCGTGCGAATCCATTAGACTGGATCGTGCGAATGAATAAGAATGGATCATACGAATGAATTAGAATGGATCGTACGAATTAATTAGAATGGATACATTCGTGCGAATGAATTAGAATGGATTGTATGAATGAATTAAAATGGATCGTACGAATGAATTAGAATGGATCATACGAATTAATTAGAATGGATCATACGAATGAATTAGAATGGATCATACGACTGAATTAGAATGGATCGTACGAATGAACTAGAATGGATCGTACGAATGAAATAGAATAGATTGTACGAATGAATTAGAATGGATTCGTACGAATGAATTAGAATGGATACATTCGTGCGAATGAATTAGAATGGATACATTCGTGCGAAAGAATTAGAATAGATCGTATGAATGATTTAGAATGGATCCTATGAATGAATTAGAATGGATCGTGCGAATGAATTAGAATGGATCGTACGAATAAATTAGAATGGATCGTGCTAATGAATTAGAATTGATCGAACGAATGAATTAGCATGGATCGTGCTAATGAATTAGAATGGATCGTACGAATGAATTAGAATGGATCAAATGAATGAATTAGAATGGTTATATTCATGCGAATGAATTAGAATGGATCATAGGAATGGATTAGAATGGATCGTACAAATGGTAATGAATGGATACATTTGAGCGAATGAATTAGAATGGATCGTACGGAATGAATTAGAATGGATTGTATGAATGAATTAGAATGGATCGTGCGAATGAATTAGAATGGATCGTACGAATGAATTAGAATGGATCGTACGAATGAGTAAGAATGGATCGTATGAATGAAATAGAATAGATTGTCCGAATGAATTAGAATGTATTCGTACGAATGAATTAGAATGGATACATTCGTGCGAATGAATTAGAATGGATGATACGAATGAGTAAGAATGGATTGTACGAATGAAATAGAATGGATTGTACGAATGAATTAGAATGGATCCTACGAATGAATTAGAATGGATCGTGTGAAAGAATTAGAATGGATTGTATGAATGAATTAGAATGGATCCCACGAATGAATTAGAATGGATCGTACGAATGAATTAGAATGGATACAATCGTGCGAATGAATTAGAATTGATCGTACGAATGAATTAGAATGGATCGTGCGAATAAATTAGAATGGATCGTACGAATGAATTAGAATGGATCGTACGAATGAACTAGAATGGATACATTCGTGCGAATGAATTAGAATGGATCGTACTAATGAATTAGAATGGATCGTACGAATGAATTAGAATGGATCTTACGAATGAATTAGAATGGATCATATGAATGAATTAGAATGGATACATTCATGCGAATGAATTAGAATGGATCGTACGAATGAATTAGAATGGATCGTACGAATGAATTAGAATGGATCGTACGAATAAATTAGAATGGATACATTCATCCGAATGAATTAGAATGGATCATACGAATGAGTAAGAATGGATCGTACGAATGAAATAGTATGGATCGTACGAATGAACTAGAATGGATACATTCGTGCGAATGAATTAGAATAGATCGGACGAATGAATTAGAATGGATCGTACGAATGAATTAGAATGGATCGTACGAATGAATTAGAATGGATCGTATGAATGAATTAGAATGGATACATTAGTGCGAATGAATTAGAATTGATCGTACGAATGAATTAGAATGGATCGTGCGAATGAATTAGAATGGATTGTACGAATGAATTAGAATGGATCGTACGAATGAATTAGAATGGATCGTACGAATGAACTAGAATGGTTACATTCGTGCGAATGAATTAGAATGGATCGTACGAATGAATTAGAATGGATCGTACGAATGAATTAGAATGGATCTTACGAATGAATTAGAATGGATCGTACGAATGAATTAGAATGGATACATTCGTGCGAATGAATTAGAATGAATCGGACGAATGAATTAGAATGGATCGTACGAATGAATTAGAATGGATCAAATGAATGAATTAGAATGGTTACATTCATGCGAATGAATTAGAATGGATCGTACGAATGGATTAGAATGGATCGTACGAATGGATTAGAAAAGATACATTCGATCGAATGAATTAGAATGGATCATACGAATGAATTAGAATGGATCGTACGAATGGATTAGAATGGATCCTACGAATGGATTAGAATGGATACCTTTGTGCATATGAATTAGAATGGATCGTACGAATGAATTAGAATGGATCATATTAATGAATTAGAATGGATCGTACGAATGAATTAGAATGGATACATTCGTGCACGATCCATTCTAATTCATTCGCACGAATGTATCTATTCTAAATTCATTCGTACGATCCATTCTAATTCATTAATATGATCCATTCTAATTCATTCGTACGATCCATTCTAATTCATTCGCATAATCCATTCTAATTCATTCACACGAATGTATCCATTCCAATTCATTCGTACGATCCATTCTAATTCATTCGTACGATCCATTGTAATTCATTCGTATGATCCATTCTAATTAATTCGTATGATCCATTCTAATTCATTCGTACGATCCATTCTAATTCATTCATATAATCTATTCTAATTCATTCGTACGATCCATTCTAATTCATTCGTACGCACGAATGTATCCATTTTAATTCAATCGTACGAATCCATTCTAATTCATTCGTACAATCTATTCTACTTCATTCGCACGATTCATTCTAATTCATTCGTACAATCCATTCTAATTCATTCGCACGAATGTATCCATTCTAATTCATTCGTACGATCCATTCTAATTCATTCGTACGATCCATTCTAATTCATTCGTACGATCTATTCTAATTCATTCGCACGAATGTATCCATTCTAGTTCATTCGTACGATCCATTCTAATTCATTCGTACGATCCATTCTAATTCATTCGCACGATCCATTCTAATTCATTAGCATGATCCATGCTAATTCATTCGTTTGATCAATTCTAATTCATTAGCACGATCCATTCTAATTCATTCGTACGATCCATTCTAATTCATTCGCATGATCCATTCTAATTCATTCATAGGATCCATTCTAATACATTCGTACGATCCATTGTAATTCCTTCGTACGATCCATTCTAATTCATTCGTACGATCCATTCTAATTCATTCATACAATCCATTCTAATTCTTTCACACGATCCATTCTAATTCATTCGTACGATCCATTCTAAATCATTCGTGCAATCCATTCTATTTCATTCGTACGATCAATTCTAATTCATTCATAGGATCCATTCTAATTCATTCATACGATCTATTCTAATACTTTCGCACGAATGTATCCATTCTAATTCATTCGTACGATCCATTCTAATTCTTTCACACGATCCATTCTAATTCATTTGTAGGATCCATTCTAATTCATTCGTACAATGAGTAAGAATGGATCGTACGAATGAAATAGAATGGATTGTACGAATGATTTAGAATGGATACATTCGTGCGAATGAATTAGAATGGATTGTGCGAATGAATTAGAATGGATCGTACGAATGAATTAGAATGGATCGTGTGAAAGAATTAGAGTGGATTGTATGAATGAATTAGAATAGATCTTATGAATGAATTAGAATGAATCGTATGAGTGAATTAGAATGGATACGAAGGAATTATATTGGATCGTACGAAGGAATTAGAATGGATCATACGAATGAATTAGAATGGATCGTGCTAATGAATTAGAATGGATACATTCGTGCGAATGAATTAGAATGGATCGTATGAATGAATTAGAATGGATCGTGCGAATGAATTAGAATGGATATATTCGTGCTAATGAATTAGAATGGATCGTGCGAATGAATTAGAATGGATCGTATGAATGAATTAGAATAGATACATTCGTGCGAATGAATTAGAATGCATCGTATGAATGAATTAGAATAGATCTTGCTAATGAATTAGAATTAGAATGGATATATTCATGCAAATGAATTAGAATGGATCGTACTAATGAATTAGAATGGATCAAACGAATTAATTAGAATGGATCATACGAATGAATTAGAATGGATCGTGCGAATGAATTAGAATGGATTATACAAATGAATTAGAATGGATACATTCGTACGAATGAATTAAAATGGATCGTACGAATGAATTAGAATGGATCATACGAATGAACTAGAATGGATACATTCGTGCGAATGAATTAGAATGGATCGTACGAATGAATTAGAATGGATCGTACGAATGAAATAGAATGGATCTTACGAATGAATTAGAATGGATCGTACGAATGAGTAAGAATGGATCGTACGAATGAAATAGAATGGATTGTACGAATGAATTAGAATGGATTCGTACGAATGAATTAGAATGGATACATTCGTGCGAATGAATTAGAATGGATCATACGAATGAGTAAGAATGGATCGTACGAAGAAAATAGAATAGATTGTGCGAATGAATTAAAATGGATCCTACGAATGAATTAGAATGGATCGTGTGAAAGAATTAGAATGGATTGTATGAATGAATTAGAATGTATCGTACAAATGAATTAGAATGGATCGTACGAATGAATTAGAACGGATACATTCGTGCGAATGAATTAGAATTGATCGTACGAATGAATTAGAATGGATCATGCGAATGAATTAGAATGGATCGTACGAATGAATTAGAATAGGTCGGACGAATGAACTAGAATGGATACATTCGTGCGAATGAATTAGAATGGATCGTACGAACGAATTAGAATGGATCGTACGAATGAATTAGAATGGATCTTACGAATGAATTAGAATGGATCGTACGAATGAATTAGAATGGATCATACGAATGAATTAGAATGGATACATTCGTACGAATGAATTAGAATGGATCGGACGAATGAATTAGAATGGATCGTACGAATGAATTAGAATGGATCGTACGAATAAATTAGAATGGATACATTCGTCTGAATGAATTAGAATGGATCATATGAATGAGTAAGAATGGATCGTACGAATGAAATAGAATGGATCGTACGAATGAACTAGAATGGATACATTCGTGCGAATAAATTAGAATGGATCGTACGAATGAATTAGAATGGATCGTGTGAATGAATTAGAATGGATCTTACGAATAAATTAGAATGGATCGTACGAATGAATTAGAATGGATACATTCGTGCGAATGAATTAGAATAGATCGGACGAATAAATTAGAATGGATCGTACGAATGAATTAGAATGGATCGTACGAATGAATTAGAATGGATCGTACGAATAAATTAGAATGGATACATTTGTCCGAATGAATTAGAATGGATCATACGAATGAATTAGAATGGATCGTACGGATGAGTTAGAATGGATCATATTAATGAATTAGAATGGATCGTACGAATGAATTAGAATGGATACATTCATGTGAATGAATTAGAATGGATCGTGCACGAATGTATCCATTCTAATTCATTCGTACGATCCATTCTGCACAAAGGTATCCATTCTAATCCATTCGTAGGATCCATTCTAATCCATTCGTACGATCCATTCTAATTCATTCGTACGATCCATTCTAATTCATTCGCTCGAATGTATCCATTCTAATCCATTCGTACGATCCATTATAATTCATTCGCATGAATATAACCATTCTAATTTATTCATTTGATCCATTCTAATTCATTCGTACGATCCATTCTAATTCATTCGTCCGATCCATTCTAATTCATTCGCACGAATGTATCCATTCTAATTCATTCGTGCGATCCATTCTAATTCATTCGTAAGATCCATTCTAATTCATTCGTACGATCCATTCTAATTCATTCGTACGATCCATTCTAATTCATTCGCATGAATGTATCCATTCTAGTTCATTCGTACGATCCATTCTAATCCATTCGTACGATCCATTATAATTTATTCGCATGAATGTAACCATTCTAATTCATTCATTTGATCCATTCTAATTCATTCGCACGATCCATTCTAATTCATTCGTACGATCCATTCTAATTCATTTGTACGATCCATTCTAATTTATTCGTAGGATCTTAGAATGGAATATACGAATGAATTAGAATGGATCGTACGAATGAATTAGAAGGGATCGTATGAATGAATTAGAATGGATCGTACGAATGAATTCGAATGGATCGTACGATCCATTCTAATTCATTCATACAGTCCATTCTTATTCATTCGCACGAATGTATCCATTCTAATCCATTCGTACGATCCATTCTAATCCATTCGTACAATCCATTCTAATTCATTCGCACAAATGTATCCATTCTAATTCATTCGTACGATCCATTCTAATTCATTCGTAAGATCCATTCTAATTCATTCGTACGATCCATTCTAATTCATTCGCACGAATGTATCCATTCTAGTTCATTCGTACGATCCATTCTAATTCATTCGTACGATCCATTATAATTTGTTCGTACGATCCATTCTAATACATTCGTAATTCATTCTAATTCATTCATACAATCCATTCTAATTCTTTCACACGATCCATTCTAATTCATTCGTACGTTCCATTCTAATTCATTAGCACGATCCATGCTAATTCATTCGTTCGATCAATTCTAATTCATTAGCACGATCTATTCTAATTCATTCATACGATCCAATCTAATTCATTCGCACGATCCATTCTAATTCATTCATAGGATTCATTCTAATTCATTCATACGATCCATTCTAATTCATTCATACAATCCATTCTAATTCTTTCACACGATCCATTCTAATTCATTCGTACGATCCATTCTAATTCATTCGCATAATCCATTCTATTTCATTCGTACGATCCATTCTTACTCATTCGTATGATCCATTCTAATTCATTCGCACGAATGTATCCATAATGGATCATACGAATGAGTAAGAATGGATCGTACGAATGAAATAGAATGGATTGTGCGAATGAATTAGAATGGACCGTACGAATGAATTAGACGTACGAATGAATTAGAATGGATACATTCGTGCGAATAAATTAGAATTGATCATACGAATGAGTAAGAATGGATCGTCATTCTAATTCATTCGTATGATCCATTCTAATTCATTCGCGCAATCTATTCTAATTCATTTGTACGATCCATTCTAATTCATTCGTAAGATCCATTCTAATTCATTCATACAACCCATTCTAATTTATTCGCACGAATGTATCCATTCTAATTCATTCGTACGATCCATTCTAATTCATTCGTACGATCCATTCTAATTCATTAATATGATCCATTCTAATTCATTCGTAAGATCCATTCTAATGAATTAGAATTGATCGTACGAATGAAATAGAATGGATTGCACGAATGATTTAGAATGGATCGTACGAATGAATTAGAATGGATCGTGTGAAAGAATTAGAATGGATCGTACGAATGAATTAGAATGGATCGTACGAAGGAATTAGAATGGATCATACGAATGAATTAGAATGGATCGTACGAATGAATTAGAATGGATCGTACGAAGGAATTAGAATGGATCATACGAATGAATTAGATAGATCGTACGAATGAATTAGAATAGATCATACGAATGAGTAAGAATGGATCGTACGAATGAAATAGAATGGATTGTACGAATGAGTTAGAATGGATACATTCGTGCGAATGAATTAGAATGGATCGTACGAATAAATTAGAATTGATCGTATGAATGAATTAGAATGGATCATACGAATGAATTAGAATGCATCGTACGAAAGGATTACAATGGATATATTCGTGCGAATGTATTAGAATGGATCGTACGAATGAATTAGACTGGATCGTACGAATGAATTTGAATGGATACATTTGTGCGAATGAATCTAAATGGATTGTATAAATGAATTACAATGGATCGTACGAATGAATTAGAATGGATCGTACGAATAAATTAGAATGGATCAAATGAATGAATTAGAATGGTTACATTCATGCGAATGAATTAGAATGGATCGTACGAATGGATTAGAATGGATCGTATGAGTGAATTAAAATGGATACGAAGGAATTAGAATAGATCGTACGAAGGAATTAGAATGGATCATACGAATGAAATAGAATGGATCGTACGAAGGAATTTGAATGGATCATACGAAGGAATTAGAATGCATTCGTATGATCCATTCTAATTCATTCGGATGAATGTATCCATTCTAATTTATTCGTATGATCCATTCTAATTCATTCGTTCAATCCATTCTAATTCATTCGTACGATCCATTCTTACTCATTCGTATGATCAATTCTAATTCATTCATACGATCCATTCTAATTCATTCGCACGAATGTATCCATTCCATTCGTACGATCCATTCATACGATCCATTCTAATTCATTCATACAATCCATTCTAATTCTTTCACACGATCCTTTCTATTTCATTCGTACGATCCATTCTAATTCATTCGTACGATCCATTCTAATTCATTCGTACGATCCTTTCTAATTCATTCTAATTCATTCCTACGATCCATTCTACGATCCATTCTAATTTATTTGTATCCATTCTATTTCATTCGCACGATCCATTCTAATTCATTCGTGTAATCTATTCTAATTCATTCGTACGATCCATTCTAATTCATTCGTACGATCCATTCTAATTCATTCGCATGAATGTATCCATTCTAATTCATTTGCACGATCCATTCTAATTCATTCCTATGATCTATTCTAATTCATTCGTACGATCCATTCTAATTCATTCGTACGATCCATTCTACGATCCATTCTAATTCATTCGTATATTCCATTCTAATTCATTAGCACGATCCATGCTAATGAATTAGAATGGATGGTATGATCCAATCTAATTCATTCATACGATCCATTCTTACTCATTCGTATGATCCATTCAAATTCAATCGTACGATCCATTCTAATTCATTCGTATGATCCATTCTAATTCCTTCGTACGATCCATTCTAATTCATTCGTACGATCCATTCTAATTCATTCGTACGATCCATTCTAATTCCTTCGTACAATCCACTCTAATTCATTCATACGATCCATTCTAATTCATTCTAATTCATTCGCACGATCCATTCTAATTCATTCGTACGATCCATTCTAATTCATTCATACGATCCATTCTAATTCATTCGCACGAATGTATCCATTCTAATTCATTCGTACGATCCATTCTAATTCATTCGTATGATCCATTCTAATTCCTTCGTACGATCCATTCTAATTCCTTCGTATCCATTCTAATTCACTCATACAATCCATTCTAATTCATTCATACGATCTATTCTAATTCATTCATACAATCCATTCTAATTCTTTCACACGATCCATTCTAATTCATTCGTACGATCCATTCTAACTCATTCGCACAATCCATTCTAATTCATTCGCACGAATGTATCCATTCTAAATCATTCGTACAATCCATTCTATTTCATTCGTACGATCCATTCTAATTCATTCGTACAATCCATTATAATTCATAAGCACAAAGGTATCCATTCTAATCCATTCGTAGGATCCATTCTAATCCATTCGTACGTTTCATTCTAATTCATTCGTACGATCCATTCTAATTCATTCGCCCGAATATATCCATTCTAATCCATTCGTACGATCCATTCTAATCCATTCGTACGATCCATTCTAATTCATTCGCATGAATGTAACCATTCTAATTCATTCATTTGATCCATTCTAATTCATTCGTACGATCCATTCTAATTCATTCGTCCGATCCATTCTAATTCATTCGCACGAATGTATCCATTCTAATTCATTCGTACGTTCCATTCTAATTCATTCATACGATCGATTCTAATTCATTCGCACAAATGTATCCATTCTAGTTTATTCGTACGATCCATTCTAATTCATTCGTACGATCCATTCTAATTCATTCATACGAATGTATCCATTCTAATTCATTTGTATAATCCATTCTAATTCATTCACACGATCCATTCTAATTCATTCGTACGATCCATTCTAATTCATTCGTACGATCCATTCTAATTCATTCGTATGATCTATTCTAATTAATTCGTATGATCCATTCTAATTCATTCGTACAATCCATTCTAATTCATTTGCACGAATATATCCATTCTAATTCTAATTCAATAGCACGATCTATTCTAATACATTCATGCGATCCATTCTAATTCATTCGCACGAATGTATCCATTCTAGTTCATTCATACGATCCATTCTAATTCATTCGCACGATCCATTCTAATTCATTAGCACGAATATATCCATTCTAATTCATTCGCACGATCCATTCTAATTCATTCGTACGATCCATTCTAATTCATTCATACGATCCATTCTAATTCATTCGCACGAATGTATCCATTCTAATTCATTAGCACAATCCATTCTAATTCATTCGTATGATCCATTCTAATTCCTTCGTACGATCCATTCTAATTCCTTCGTATCCATTCTAATTCACTCATACGATCCATTCTAATTCATTCATACGATCTATTCTAATTCATTCATACAATCCATTCTAATTCTTTCACACAATCCATTATAAATCATTCGTACGATCCATTCTAATTCATTCGCACAATCCATTCTAATTCATTCGCACGAATGTATCCATTCTAAATCATTCGTACAATCCATTCTATTTCATTCGTACGATCCATTCTTACTCATTGTACGAATGAATTAGAATGGATCCTACGAATGAATTAGAATGGATCGTGTGAAAGAATTAGAATGGATGGTACGAATGAATTAGAATGGATACATTCGTGCGAATGAATTAGAATGGATATATTCATGCGAAAGAATTAGAATAGATCGTATGAATGAATTAGAATGGATCCTATGAATGAATTAGAATTGATCGTACGAATGAAATAGAATGGATTGCACGAATGATTTAAAATGGATCGTACGAATGAATTAGAATGGATCGTACGAATAAATTAGAATGGATACATTCGTCCGAATGAATTAGAATCCATTCTAATTCATTCCGTACGATCCATTCTAATTCATTCGCTTGAATGTATCCATTCTAATCCATTCGTACGATCCATTCCAATCCATTCGTACGATCCATTCTAATTCATTCGCATGAATGTAACCATTCTAATTCATTCATACAATCCATTCTAATTCATTCCGTACGATCAATTCTAATTCATTCGCTTGAATTTATCCATTCTAATCCATTCGTACGATCCATTCTAATCCATTCGTACGATCCATTCTAATTCATTCGCATGAATGTAACTATTCTAATTCATTCATTTGATCCATTCTAATTCATGCGTACGATCCATTCTAATTCATTAGCACGATCCATGCTAATTCATTCGTTCGATCAATTCTAATTCATTCGCACGATCCATTCTAATTCATTCGTACGATCCATTCTAATTCATTCGTACGATCCATTCTAATTCCTTCGTACGATCCATTCTAATTCATTCGTACGATCCATTCTAATTCATTCATACAATCCATTCTAATTCTTTCACACGATCGATTCTAATTCATTCGTACGATCCATTTTAATTCATTCGTGCAATCCATTCTATTTCATTCGTACGATCCATTCTTACTCATTCGTACGATCCATTCTAATTCATTCACACGAATGTATCTATTCCTACGAATGAATTAGAATAGATTGTACGAATGAATTAGAATAGATCGTACGAATGAATTAGAATGGATCGTACGAAGGAATTAGAATGGATCGTACGAATGAATTAGAATGGATCGTACGAATGAATTTGAATAGATCGTATGAATGAATTAGAATGGATCGTACGAAGGAATTAGAATGGATCGTACGAATGAATTAGACTGGATCGTACGAATGAATTTGAATGGATACATTTGTGCGAATGAATCTAAATGGATTGTATGAATGAATTACAATGGATCGTATGAATAAATTAGAATGGATCGTACGAATGAATTAGAATAGCTCATACGAATGAATTAGAATGAATCGTATGAATGAATTAGAATGGTTACATTCGTGCGAATGAATTAGAATAGATCGTACGAATGAATTAGAATGGATCGTACGAATAAATTAGAATGGATCGTGGGAATGAATTAGAATGGATCGTACGAATGAATTAGAATGGATCCATCGAATGAGTTAGAATGGATCATACGAATGAATTAGAATGGATTGTACGAATGAATTAGAATGGATTATGCGAATGAATTAGAATGGATCGTATGAATGAATAAGAATGGATCGTACGAATGAAGTAGAATGGATCGTGCGAATGAATTAGGATGAATCGTACGAATGTATTAGAATGGATCGTACGAATGAATTAGAATGAATCGTATGATCCATTTTAATTCAATCATCCGATCTATTCTAATTTATTCGCATGAATGTATCCATTCTAATTCATTCGTACAATCCATTCTATTTCATTCGTATGATCCATTCTTACTCATTCGTATGATCCATTCTAATTCATTCGTATGATCCATTCTAATTCATTCGTACGATCCATTCTAGTTCATTCGCACGATCCATTCTAATTCATTCATACGATCCATTCTAATTCATTCATACGATCCATTCTAATTCATTCGCCCGATCTATTCTAATTCCTTCATACGATCCATTCTATTCGAATGGATCATGCGATCCATTCGAATTCATTCGCACAATCCATTCTAATTCATTCATACGATCCATTCTAATTCATTCATACAATGCATTCTAATTCTTTCACACGATCCATTCTAATTCATTCGTACGATCCATTCTAATTGATTCGTACAATCCATTCTATTTCATTTGTACGATCCATTCTTACTCATTCGTATGATCCATTCTAATTCATTCGTACGATCCATTCTAATTCATTTGTACGATCCATTCTAATTCATTCGTACAATCCATTCTATTTCATTCTTACGATCCATTCTTACTCATTCGTATGATCCATTCTAATTCATTCGCACGAATGTATCCATTCTAATTCATTCATACAATCCATTCTAATTCATTCCGTACGATCCATTCTAATTCATTCGTACGATCGTACGAATGAATTAGAATGGATCGTACGAATGAATTAGAATAGATCGTGCGAATGAATTAGAATGGATCGTACGAATGAATTAGAATGGATCGTACGAATGAATTAGAATGGATCATACGAATAAGTAAGAATGGATCGTATGAATGAATTAGAATGGATCGTACGAATGAATTAGAATGGATCATACAAATAAATTAGAATGGATACATTCGTCCGAATGAATTAGAATGGATCATACGAATGAGTAAGAATGGATCGTACGAATGATATAGAATAGATTGTACGAATAAATTAGAATGGATCCAATGAATGAATTAGAATGGATCGTGTGAAAGAATTAGAATGGATTGAATGAATGAATTAGAATGGATCGTATGAATGAATTAGAATGGATCGTGCGAATGAATTCGAATGGATCGTACGAATTCATTCTAATTCATTCATACAATCAATTCTAATTCCTTCACATGATCCATTCTAATTCATTCGTACGTTCCATTCTAATTCATTAGCACGATCCATGCTAATTCATTCGTTCGATCAATTCTAATTCATTAGCACGATCCATTCTAATTCATTCGTACGATCCATTCTAATTCATTCGCACGATCTATTCTAATTCATTCATAGGATCCATTCTAATTCATTCATACGATCTATTCTAATTCTTTCGCACGAATGTATCCAATCTAATTCATTCGCATGAATGTATCCATTCTAATTCATTCGTATGATCCATTCTAATTCATTCGCACGATCCATTCTAATTCATTCGTACAATCAATTCTAATTCATTCGCACGAATGTATCCATTCTAATTCATTCGTACGATCCATTCTAATTCATTCATAGGATCCATTCTAATTCATTCATACAATCCATTCTAATTCATTCGCACGAATGTATTCATCCTAATTCATTCGTACGATCAGTTCTAATTCATTCACAAAATCTATTCTAATTCATTCATACGATCCATTCTAATTCATTCACACGAATGTATCTATTCTAATTCATTCATACGATCCATTCTAATTCATTCGTACGGTCCATTCTAATTCACTCATATGATCCATTCTAATACATTCATACGATCCATTCTAATTCATTTGCACGAATATATCCATTCTAATTCATTCGTACGATCCATTCTAATTCCTTCGTACGATCCATTCTAATTCATTCGTACGATCTATTCTATTTCATTCGTACGATCCATTCTTACTCATTCGTACGATCCATTCTAATTCATTCGTCCGATCCATTCTAATTCATTCGTACAATCCTTGCTAATTCATTCGTTCGATCAATTCTAATTCATTAGCACGGTCCATTCTAATTCATTCGTACGATCCATTCTAATTCATTCGCACGATCCATTCTAATTCATTCCTAGGATCCATTCTAATTCATTCATACGATCTATTCTAATTCTTTCGCACGAATGTATCCATTCTAATTCATTCGCACGAATGTGTCCATTCTAAATCATTCGTACGATCCATTCTAATTCATTCGCACGATCCATTCTAATTCATTCGTACGATCAATTCTAATTCATTAGCACGATCCATTCTAATTCATTCGTACGATCCATTCAAATTCATTCGCACGATCAATTCTAATTCATTCGTACAATCCATTCTATTTCATTCGTACGGATCGTACGAATGAATTAGAATGGATCGTACGAATGAACTAGAATGGATACAATCGTGCGAATGAATTAGAATGGATCGTACGAATGAATTAGAATGGATCGTACGAATGAATTAGAATGGATCTTACGAATGAATTAGAATGGATCGTACGAATGAATTAGAATGGATCGTACAAATGAATTAGAATGGATACATTCGTGCGAATGAATTAGAATGGATCGGACGAATGAATTAGAATGGATCATACGAATGAATTAGATTGGATCAAATGAATGAATTAGAATGGATCGTACGAGTGAATTAGAATGGATACATTCGTGCGAATGAATTAGAATGGATCGTGCACGAATGTATCCATTCTAATTCATTCATACGATCCATTCTGCACAAAGGTATCCATTCTAATCCATTCGTAGGATCCATTCTAATCCATTCGTACGATCCATTCTAATTCATTCGTATGATCCATTCTAATTCATTCGCTCGAATGTATCTATTCTAATCCATTCGTACGATCCATTCTAATCCATTCGTACGATCCATTCTAATTCATTCGGATGAATATAACCATTGTAATTCATTCATTTGATCCATTCTAATTCATTCGTACGATCCATTCTAATTTATTCGTCCGATCCATTCTAATTCATTCGCACGATTGTATCCATTCTAATTCATTCGTACAATCCATTCTAATTCATTCGTACGATCCATTCTAATTCATTCGTAAGATCCATTCTAATTCATTCGTATGATCCATTCTAATTCATTCGTACGATCCATTCTAATTCATTTGCATGAATGTATCCATTCTAATTCATTCGTACAATCCATTCTATTTCATTCGTACGATCCATTCTTACTCATTCGTATGATCCATTCTAATTCATTCGTATGATCCATTCTAATTCATTCTTACGATCCATTCTAGTTCATTCGCACGATCCATTCTAATTCATTCATACGATCCATTCTAATTCATTCCTACGAGCCATTCTAATTCATTCGCCCGATCCATTCTAATTCATTCATACAATCCATTCTATTCGAATGGATCATGCGATCCATTCGAATTCATTCGCACGATCCATTCTAATTCATTCATACGATCCATTCTAATTCATTCACACGATCCATTCTAATTCATTAGCATGGATCTAATGAATTAGAATGGAATATACGAATGAATTAGAATGGATCGTACGAAATGAATTAGAATGAATTAGAATGGATTGTACGAATGAATTAGAATGGATCATACGAATGAGTAAGAATGGATCGTACAAATGAAATAGAATGGATTGTACGAATGAATTAGAATGGATCCTACGAATGAATTAGAATGGATCGTGTGAAAGAATTAGAATGGATTGTATGAATGAATTAGAATGGATCGTATGAATGAAATAGAATGGATTGTATGAATGAATTACAATGGATCGTACAAATGAATTAGAATGGATCGTACGAATGAATTAGAATGGATCATACGAATGAGTAAGAATGGATCGTACGAATGAATTAGAATGGATCGTACGAATGAATTAGAATGGATCGTACGAATAAATTAGAATGGATACATTCATCCGAATGAATTAGAATGGATCATACGAATGAGTAAGAATGGATCGTACGAATAAAATAGAATAGATTCTACGGACGATTGAATTAGAGTGGATCGTACGATTTATTCTAATTCATTCGTACGATCCATTCTAATACATTCGTACGATTCATGCTAATTCATTCGCACGATCCATTCTAATTCATTCTCACGATCCATTCTTATTCATTCATACGATCCATTATAATTCATTCGCACAATCCATTCTAATTCATTCGTACAATCCATTCTAATTCATTCGTATGATCCATTCTAACTCATTCGGTGGATCTATTCTAATTCATTCGTACGATCCATTCTAATTCATTCCCACGATCCATTCTAATTTATTCGTACGATCCATTCTAATTCATTCGTACGATCTATTCTAATTCATTCGCACGAATGTAACCATTTTAATTCATTCATACGATTCATTCTAATTCATTCGTATGAGCTATTCTAATTCATTCGTACGATCCATTCTAATTCATTCGTACGATCCATTGTAATTCATTCATACAATCCATTTAGATTCATTCGCACAAATGTATCCATTCAAATTCATTCGTACGATCCATTCTAATTCATTCGTACGATCCATTCTATTTCATTCATACGATCTATTCTAATTCATTCATACAATCCATTCTAATTCTTTCACACAATCCATTCTAATTCATTCGTACGATCCATTCTAATTCATTCGTACGATCCATTCTAATTCACTCATATGATCCATTCTAATACATTCATACGATCCATTCTAATTCATTTGCACGAATATATCCATTCTAATTAATTCGTACGATCCATTCTAATTCATTCATACGATCCATTCTAATTCATTTGCACGAATTTATCTATTCTAATTCATTCGTACGATCCATTCTAATTCCTTCGTACGATCCATTCTAATTCGTTCATACGATCCATTCTAATTCATTCGTACGATCCTTTCTAATTCATTAATATGATCCATTCTAATTCATTCGTACGATCCATTCTAATTCATTAGCACGATCCATTCTAATTCATTCTACGATCCATTCTAATTCATTCGTACGATCCATTCTAATTCATTCGTACGATCCATTCAAATTCATACGTAAGATCCATTCTAATTCATTCGTACGATCCATTCTAATTCATTCATACGATCCATTCTAATTCATTCGCACGAATGTATCCATTCTAGTTCATTCGTACGATCCATTCTAATTCATTCGTACGATCCATTCTAATTCATTCGCACGATCCATTCTAATTCATTCGTACGATCCATTCTAATTCATTCATACGATCCATTCTAATTCATTCGCACGAATGTATCCATTCTAATTCATTCATACGATCCATTCTACTTCATTCGTACTATCCGTTCTAATTCACTCATACGATCCATTCTAATTCATTCATACGATCCATTCTAATTCATTTGCACGAATATATCCATTCTAATTCATTCGTACGATCCATTCTAATTCCTTCGTACGATCCATTCTAATTCCTTCGTACGATCCATTCTAATTAATTCGTACGATCCATTCTAATTCATTCGTATGATCCATTCTAATTCATTCGTACGATCCATTCTTACTCATTCGTACGATCCATTCTAATTCATTCATACAATCCATTCTAATTCTTTCGTTCGAATGAATTAGAATGGATACCTTTGTGCATATGAATTAGAATGGATCGTACGAATGAATTAGAATGGATCATATTAATGAATTAGAATGGATCGTACGAATGAATTAGAATGGATACATTCATGCGAATGAATTAGAATGGATCGTGCGAATCAATTAGACTGGATCATGCGAATGAATAAGAATAGATCGTGCTAATGAATTCGAATTGATCGAACGAATTCATTCTAATTCATTCATACAATCCATTCTAATTCTTTCACACGATCCATTCTAATTCATTCGTACGATCCATTCTTACTCATTGGTACGATCCATTCTAATTCATTCGCACGAATGTATCCATTCTAATTCATTCGTACGAATCCATTCTAATTCATTCGTACAATGTATTCTATTCCATTCTAATTCATTCGTACGATCCATTCTTACTCATTCGTACGATCCATTCTAATTCATTCGTACGATCCATTCTATTCTAGTTCATTCGTACGATCCATTCTAATTCATTCGTATGATCCATTCTTATTCATTCTTACACATTCGTATGATCCATTCTAATTCATTCGGACGAATGTATCCATTCTAATTTATTCGTACGATCCATTCTAATTCATTCGTACGATCCATTCTAATTCATTCGTAAGATCCATTCTAATTCAATCGTACGATCCATTCTAATTCATTCGTACGATCCATTCTAATTCATTCGCACGATCCATTCTAATTCATTCATAGGATCCATTCTAATTCATTCGTACAATCCATTCTAATTCTTTCATACGATCCATTGTAATTCATTCGTACGATCCATTCTAATTCACTCATACGATCCATTCTAATACATTCATACGATCCATTCTAATTCATTTGCACTTATATATCCATTCTAATTAATTCATACGATCCATTCTAATTCATTCGTACGATCCATTCTAACTCATTCGTACGATCCATTCTAATTCCTTCGTACGAATGAATTAGAATAGATACATTTGTGCGAATGAATTAGAATGCATCGTACGAATGAATTAGAATAGATCGTATGAATGAATTAGAATGGATCGTACGAATGAATTAGAATGGATCTTACGAATGAATTAGAATGGATCGTACGAATGAATTAGAATGCATCGTACGAAAGAATTAGAATGGATATATTCGTGCGAATGAATTAGAATGGATCGTACAAATGAATTTGAATGGATACATTTGTGCGAATGAATCTAAATGGATTGTATGAATGAATTACAATGGATCGTACGAATGAATTAGAATGGATCGTACGAATGAATTAGAATAGCTCATACGAATGAATTAGAATGAATCGTATGAATGAATTAGAATGGTTATATTCGTGCGAATGAATTAGAATAGATCATATGAATGAATTAGAATGGATCGTACGAATAAATTAGAATGGATCGTGGGAATGAATTAGAATGGATCGTACGAATGAATTAGAATGGATCCACCGAATGAGTTAGAATGGATCATACGAATGAATTAGAATGGATTGTACGAATGAATTAGAATGGATTGTGCGAATGAATTAGAATGGATCATATGAATGAATAAGAATGGATCGTACGAATGACTTAGAATGGATCGTGCGAATGAATTAGCATGAATCGTACGAATGTATTAGAATGGATCGTACGAATGAATTAGAATGAATCGTACGATCCATTCTAATTCAATCGTCCGATCCATTCTAATTCATTCGCATGAATGTATCCATTCTAATTCATTCATACAATCCATTCTATTTCATTCGTACGATCCATTCTTACTCATTCGTATGATCCATTCTAATTCATTCGTATGATCCATTCTAATTCATTCGTACGATCCATTCTAATTCATTCGTACGATCCATTCTAATTCATTCGCACGATCCATTCTAATTCATTCATACGATCCATTCTAATTCATTCATACGATCCATTCTAATTCATTCGCCCGATCCATTCTAATTCATTCGTACGATCCATTCTAATTCATTAATACGATCAATTCTAATTCATTCACACGATCCATTCTAATTCATTTGTACGATCCATTCTAATTCATTCGTACAATCCATTCTATTTCATTTGTACGATCCATTCTTACTCATTCGTATGATCCATTCTAATTCATTCGTACGATCCATTCTAATTCATTTGTACGATCCATTCTAATTCATTCGTACAATCCATTCTATTTCATTCGTACGATCCATTCTTACTCATTCGTATGATCCATTCTAATTCATTCGCACGAATGTATCCATTCTAATTCATTCATACAATCCATTCTAATTCATTCCGTACGATCCATTCTAATTCATTCGTACGATCGTACGAATGAATTAGAATGGATCGTACGAATGAATTAGAATAGATTGTGCGAATGAATTAGAATGGATCGTACGAATGAATTAGAATGGATCGTACGAATGAATTAGAATGGATCGTACGAATGAGTAAGAATGGATCGTATGAATGAATTAAAATGGATCGTATGAATGAATTAGAATGGATCGTACGAATAAATTAGAATGGATACATTCATCCGAATGAATTAGAATGGATCATACGAATGAGTAAGAATGGATCGTACGACTGAAATAGAATGGATTGTGCGAATGAATTAGAAAGGACCGTACGAATGAATTAGAATGGATACATTCGTGCGAATGAATTAGAATGGATCAGACGAATGAATTAGAATGGATCGTACGAATGAATTAGAATGGATCATACGAATAAATTAGAATGGATACATTCGTCCGAATGAATTAGAATGGATCATACGAATGAGTAAGAATGGATCGTACGAATGAAATAGAATAGATTGTACGAATGAATTAGAATGGATCCTACGAATGAATTAGAATGGATCGTGTGAAAGAATTAGAATGGATTGTATGAATGAATTAGAATTGATCGTGCAAATGAATTAGAATGGATCGTACGAAAAAATTATAATGGATCGTGCTAATGAATTAGAATTGATCGAACGAATGAATAAGCATGGATCGTGCTAATGAATTAGAATGGAACGTACGAATGAATTAAAATGGATCGTGTGAAAGAATTAGAATGGATTGTATGAATGAATTAGAATGAATTCGTACGATCCATTCGAATTCATTCGCACGATCCATTCTAATTCATTCATACGATCCATTCTAATTCATTCATACAATCCATTCTAATTCTTTCACACGATCCATTCTAATTCATTCGTAGGATCCATTCTAATTCATTCGTACAATCTATTCTATTTCATTCGTACGATCCATTCTTACTCATTTGTATGATCCATTCTAATTCATTCTGACGAATGTATCCATTCTAATTTATTCGTACGATCCATTCTAATTCTTTCACACGATCCATTCTAATTCATTCGTAGGATCAATTTTAATTCATTCCTTCAATCTATTCTATTTTATTCGTACGATCCATTCTTACTCATTCGTATGATCTATTCTAATTCATTCGGACGAATGTATCCATTCTAATTTATTCGTACGATCCATTCTAATTCATTCGTACGATCCATTCTAATTCATTCATATGATCAATTCTAATTCATTCGTCCGATCCATTCTAATTCATACGCACGAATGTATCCATTCTAATTCATTCGTACGGTCCATTCTAATTCATTCGCACAATGCATTCTATTTCATTCGTACGATCCATTCTTACTCATTCGTATGATCCATTATGGATACATTCATGCGAATGAATTAGAATGGATCATATGAATGAGTAAGAATGGATCGTACGAATGAAATAGAATGGATTGTGCGAATGAATTAGAATGGATCGTACGAATGAATTAGAATGGATCGTGTGAAAGAATTAGAATGGATTGTTTGAATGAATTAGAATAGATCGTATGAATGAATTTGAATGGATCATACAAATGAATTAGAATGGATCGTACGAATAAATTAGAATGAATCGTACGAATGAATTTGAATGGATCTTACGAATGAATTAGAATGGATCATACGAATGAATTAGAATGGATAGTATGAATAAATTAGAATGGATACATTCGTCAGAATGATTAGAATGGATCGTACGAATGAATTAGAATGGATATATTCGTCCAAATGAATTAGAATGGATCATATGAATGTATTAGAATAGATCGTATGAGTGAATTAGAATGGATCGTACGAATGAATTAGAATGGATCGTATGAATGAATTAGAATGGATACATTCGTGCGAATGAATTAGAATTGATCGTACGAATGAATTAGAATAGATCGTGCGAATGAATTAGAATGGATCGTACGAATAAATTAGAATGGATCGTACGAATGAACTAGAATGGATAGATTCGTGCGAATGAATTAGAATGGATCGTACGAATGTAATACATTCCTACAATCCATTCTAATTCATTTGCCCGATCCATTCTAATTCATTTATACGATCCATTCTATTCGAATGGATCATGCGATCCATTCGAATTCATTCACACGATCCATTCTAATTCATTCATACGATCCATTCTAATTCATTCATACAATGCATTCTAATTCTTTCACACGATCCATTCTAATTCATTCGTACGATCCATTCTAATTCATTCGTACAATCCATTCTATTTCATTTGTACGATCCATTCTTACTCATTCGTATGATCCATTCTAATTCATTCGTACGATCCATTCTAATTCATTTGTACGATCCATTCTATTTCATTCGTACGATCCATTCTTACGCATTCGTATGATCCATTCTAATTCATTCGCACGAATGTATCCATTCTAATTCATTCATACAATCCATTCTAATTCATTCCGTACGATCCATTCTAATTCATTCGTACGATTGTACGAATGAATTAGAATGGATCGTACGAATTAATTAGAATAGATTGTGCGAATGAATTAGAATGGATCGTACGAATGAATTAGAATGGATCGTACGAATGAATTAGAATGGATCAAACGAATGAGTAAGAATGGATCGTACGAATGAATTAGAATAGATCGTACGAATAAATTAGAATGGATACATTCGTCCGAATGAATTAGAATGGATCATACGAATGAGTAAGAATGGATCGTACGAATGAAATAGAATAGATTGTACGAATGAATTAGAATGGATCCTATGAATAAATTAGAATGGATCGTGTGAAAGAATTAGAATGGATTGTATGAATGAATTAGAATGGATTCGTACGAATGAATTAGAATGGATACATTCGTGCGAATGAATTAGAATGGATCGTACCAATGAGTAAGAATGGATCGTACGAATGATATAGAATGGATTGTGCGAATGAATTAGAATGGATCATACGAATGAATTAGAATGGATCGTGTGAAAGAATTAGAATGGATTGTATGAATGAATTAGAATAGATCGTATGAATGAATTTGAATGGATCGTACGAATGAATTAGAATGGATCATACGAATGAATTAGAATGGATCGTACGAATGAATTAGAATGGATACATTCGTGCGAATGAATTAGAATGGATACATTCGTGTGAAAGAATTAGAATAGATCGTATGTATGAATTAGAATGGATCCTATGAATGAATTAGAATGGATCGTGCGAATGAATTAGAATGGATCGTACGAATGAATTAGAATGGATCGTGCTAATGAATTAGAATTGATCGAACGAATGAATTAGCATGGATCGTGCTAATGAATTAGAATGGAACGTACGAATGAATTAGAATGGATCGTGTGAAAGAATTAGAATGGATTGTATGAATGAATTAGAATGAATTCATACGATCCATTCGAATTCATTCGCACGATCCATTCTAATTCATTCATACGATCCATTCTAATTCATTCATACAATCCATTCTAATTCTTTCACACAATCTATTCTAATTCATTCGTAGGATCCATTCTAATTCATTCGTACAATCTATTCTATTTCATTCGTACGATCCATTCTTACTCATTCGTATGATCAATTCTAATTCATTCAGATGAATGTATCCATTCTAATTTATTCGTACGATCCATTCTAATTCATTCGTACGATCCATTCAAATTCATTCGTACGATCCATTCTAATTCATTCGTCCGATCCATTCTAATTCATTCGCACGAATGTATCCATTCTAATTCATTCGTACGATCCATTCTAATTCATTCATACGATCCATTCTAATTCATTCGTAAGATCCATTCTAATTCATTCGTACGATCCATTCTAATTCATTCGTACAATCCATTCTAATTCATTCGCACGAATGTATCCATTCTAGTTCATTCGTACGATCCATTCTAATTCATTCGTACGATCCATTCTAATTCATTCGCACGATCCATTCTAATTCATTCGTACGATCCATTCTAATTCATTCATACGATCCATTCTAATTCATTCGTACGATCCATTCTAATTCATTCGCACAAATGTATCCATTCTAATTTATTCGTACGATCCATTCTAATTCATTCGCACGATCCATTCTAATTCATTCGTACGATCCATTCTAATTCATTCGCACGATCTGTTCTTATTCATTCGCACAATCCATTCTAATTCATTCGCACGAATGTATCCATTCTAATTCATTTATACGATCCATTCTAATTCATTTGTACGATCCATTCTAATTCATTCGTATGATCTATTCTAATTCATTCGTACGATCCATTCTAATTCATTCGCACGACCTGTTCTTATTCATTCGCACAATCCGTTCTAATTCATTCGCACGAATGTATCCATTCTTATTCATTCGTACGATCCATTCTAATTCATTTGTACGATCCATTCTAATTCATTCGTATGATCCATTCTAATTCATTCGTATGATACATTCTAATTCATTCGTACGATCCATTCTAATTCATTCATACAATCCATTCTAATTCATTCGCACGAATGTATCCATTATAATTAATTCGTACGATCCATTCTAATTCATTCGTATGATCTATTCTTATTCATTCGCACGATCCAGTCTAATTGATTCGCACGATCCATTCTAATTCATTCGCACGAATATATCCATTCTAATTCATTCGTACGATCCATTCTAATTCATTAATATGATCCATTCTAATTCATTCGTATGATCCATTCTAATTCATATGCACAAAGGTATCCATTCTAATCCATTCGTAGGATCCATTCTAATCCATCGTACGATCCATTCTAATTCATTCGCTCGAATGTATCCATTCTAATCCATTCGTACGATCCATTCTAATCCATTCGTACGATCCATTCTAATTCATTCGCATGAATGTAACCATTCTAATTCATTCATTTGATCCATTCTAATTCATTCGTATGATCCATTCTAATTCATTCGTCCGATCCATTCTAATTCATTCGCACGAATGTATCCATTCTAATTCATTCGTACGATCCATTCTAATTCATTCGTATGATCCATTCTAATTCATTCGTAAGATCCATTCTAATTCATTCGTACGATCCATTCTAATTCATTCGTACGATCCATTCTAATTCATTCGCACGAATGTATCCATTCAAGTTCATTCGTACGATCCATTCTAATTCATTCGTACGATCCATTCTAATTCATTCGCACGATCCATTCTAATTCATTCGTACGATCAATTCTAATTCATTCGCACGAATGTATCCATTCTAATTCTTTCGTACGATCCTGAATTAGAATGGATCGTACGAATGAATTAGAATGGATACCTTTGTGCATATTAATTAGAATGGATCGTACGAATGAATTAGAATGGATCATATTAATGAATTAGAATGGATCGTACGAATGAATTAGAATGGATACATTCGTGCGAATGAATTAGAATGGATCGTGCACGAATGTATCCATTCTAATTCGTTCGTACGATCCATTCTAATTCATTAATATGATCCATTCTAATTCATTCGTACGATCCATTCTAATTCATATGCACAAAGGTATCTATTCTAATCCATTCGTAGGATCCATTCTAATCCATTCGTACGATCCATTCTAATTCATTCGCTCGAATGTATTCATTCTAATCCATTCGTACGATCCATTCTAATCCATTCGTACGATCCATTCTAATTCATTCGCATGAATGTAACCATTCTAAATTATTCATTTGATCCATTCTAATTCATTCGTACGATCCATTCTAATTCATTCGTCCGATCCATTCTAATTCATTCGCACGAATGTATCCATTCTAATTCATTCGTACGATCCATTCTAATTCATTCGTACGATCCATTCTAATTCATTCGTAACATCCATTCTAATTCCTTCGTACGATCCATTCTAATTCATTCGTACAATCCATTCTAATTCATTCGTATGATCCATTCTAATTCATTTGCACGAATGTATCATTCTAATTCATTCGTACAATCCATTCTATTTCATTCGTACGATCCATTCTTACTCATTCGTATGATCCATTCTAATTCATTCGTATGATCCATTCTAATTCATTCGTATGATCCATTCTAATTCATTCGCACGATCCATTCTAATTCATTCATACGATCAATTCTAATTCATTCGCCCGATCCATTCTAATTCATTCATACGATCCATTCTATTCGAATGGATTATGTGATCCATTCGAATTCATTCGCACGATCCATTCTAATTCATTCGTACGATCCATTCTAATTCATTCGTACGATCCATTCTAATTCATTCGTAAGATCCATTCTAATTCATTCGGACGATCCATTCTAATTCATTCGTCCGATCTATTTTAATTCATTCGCACGAATGTATCCATTCTAGTTCATTCGTACGATCCATTCTATTTCATTCGTACGATCCATTCTTACTCATTCGTATGATCCATTCTAATTCATTTGGACGAATGTATCCATTCTAATTTATTCGTAAGATCCATTCTAATTCATTCGTACGATCCATTCTAATTCATTCGTACGATCCATTCTAATTCATTCGTCTGATCCATCCTAATTCATTCGCACGAATGTATCCATTCTAATTCATTCGTACGATCCATTCTAATTCATTCGTACGATCCATTCTAATTCATTCGTACGATCCATTCTAATTCATTCGTACGATCCATTCTAATTCATTCGCACGAATGTATCCATTCTAGTTCATTCGTACGATCCATTCTAATTCATTTGTACGATCCATTCTAATTCATTCGCACGATCCATTCTAATTCATTCGTACGATCAATTCTAATTCATTCGCACGAATGTATCCATTGTAATTCATTCGTATGATCCATTCTAATTCATTCGTACGATCCATTCTAATTCATTCATACAATCCATTCTAATTCTTTCACACGATCCATTCTAATTCATTCGTAGGATCCATTCTAATTCATTCGTACAATCTATTCTATTTCATTCGTACGATCCATTCTTACTCATTCGTATGATCCATTCTAATTCATTCGCACGAATATATCCATTCTAATTCATTCGTACGAATCCATTCTAATTCATTCCTACAATCCATTTTATTTCATTCGTACGATCCATTCTTACTCATTCGTACGATTCATTCTAATTCATTCGTAAGATCCATTCTAATTCATTCGTACGATCCATTCTAATTCATTCGCATGATCCATTGTAATTCATTCATACAATCCATTCTAATTCATTCCGTACGATCCATTCTAATTCATTCACTTGAATGTATCCATTCTAATCCATTCGTACGATCCATTCTAATCCATTCGTACGATCCATTCTAATTCATTCGCATGAATGTAACCATTCTAATTCAATCATTTGATCCATTCTAATTCATTCGTACGATCCATTCTAATTCATTAGCACGATCCATGCTAATTCATTCGTTCGATCAATTCTAATTCATTAGCACGATCCATTCTAATTCATTCACACGATCCATTCTAATTCATTCATAGGATCTATTCTAATTCATTCATACGATCTATTCTAATTCTTTCGCACGAATGTATCCATTCTAATTCATTCGCACGAATGTATCCATTCTAATTCATTCGTACGAATCCATTCTAATTCATTCGTACGAATCCATTCTAATTCATTCGTACAATCTATTCTATTTCATTCGTACGATCCATTCAAGTTCATTCGTACGATCCATTCTAATTCATTCGTACGATCCATTCTAATTCATTCGTATGATCCATTCTAATTAATTCCTATGATCCATTCTAATTCATTCGTACGATCCATTCTAATTTATTCATACAATCCATTCTAATTCATTCGCACGAATGTATCCATTCTAATTAATTCGTACGATCCATTCTAATTCATTCGTATGATCCTTTCTTATTCATTCGCACGATCCAGTCTATTGGATTCGCACGATCCATTCTAATTCATTCGCACGAATGTATCCATTCTAATTCATTCATACGATCCATTCTAACTCATTCGTACGATCCATTCTATTTCATTCGCACAAATGTATCCATTCTAATTCATTCGTACGATCCATTCTAATTCATTCGTACGATCCATTCTAATTCTTTCACACGATCCATTCTAATTTATTCGTACGATCCATTCTAATTCATTTGCACGATCTATTCTAATTCATTCGTACGATCCATTCTAATTCATTCATACAATCCATTCTAATTCATTCGTACGATCCATTCTAATTCATTCGCACAAATTTATCCAATCTAATTTATTCATACGATCCATTCTTACTCATTCGTATGATCCATTCTATTTCATTCGTACGATCTATTCTAATTCATTCGTACGATCCATTCTAATTCATTCGTACGATCCATTCTAATTCCTTCGTACGATCCATTCTAATTCATTCGTACGATCCATTCTAATTCATTCATACAATCCATTCTAATTCTTTCACACGATCCATTCTAATTCATTCGTACGATCCATTTTAATTCATTCGTGCAATCCATTCTATTTCATTCGTACGATCAATTCTTACTCATTCATACGATCCATTCTAATTCATTCACACGAATGTATCTATTCCTACGAATGAATTAGAATAGATTGTACGAATGAATTAGAATAGATCGTACGAATGAATTAGAATGGATCGTACGAAGGAATTAGAATGGATCGTACGAATGAATTAGAATGGATCGTACGAATGAATTTGAATAGATCGTATGAATGAATTAGAATGGATCGTACGAAGGAATTAGAATGGATCGTACGAATGAATTAGACTGGATCGTACGAATGAATTTGAATGGATACATTTGTGCGAATGAATCTAAATGGATTGTATGAATGAATTACAATGGATCGTGCGAATGAATTAGAATGGATCGTACGAATGAATTAGAATAGCTCATACGAATGAATTAGAATGAATCGTATGAATGAATTAGAATGGTTACATTCGTGCGAATGAATTAGAATAGATCGTCAGAATGAATTAGAATAGATCGTACGAATAAATTAGAATGGATCGTGGGAATGAATTAGAATGGATCGTACGAATGAATTAGAATGGATCCACCGAATGAGTTAGAATGGATCATACGAATGAATTAGAATGGATTGTACGAATGAATTAGAATGGATTGTGCGAATGAATTAGAATGGATCGTATGAATGAATAAGAATGGATCGTACGAATGAATTAGAATGGATCGTGCGAATGAATTAGCATGAATCGTACGAATGTATTAGAATGGATCGTACGAATGAATTAGAATGAATCGTACGATCTATTTTAATTCAATCGTCCGATCCATTCTAATTCATTCGCATGAATGTATCCATTCTAATTCATTCGTACAATCCATTCTATTTCATTCGTTCGATCCATTCTTACTCATTCGTATGATCCATTCTAATTCATTCGTACGATCCATTCTAATTCATTCGTACGATCCATTCTAGTTCATTCGCACGATCTATTCTAATTCATTCATACGATCCATTCTAATTCATTCATACGATCCATTCTAATTCATTCCTACAATCCATTCTAATTCATTCGCCCGATCCATTCTAATTCATTCATACGATCCATTCTATTCGAATGGATCATGTGATCCATTCGAATTCATTCGCACGATCCATTCTAATTCATTCATACGATCCATTCTAATTCATTCATACAATGCATTCTAATTCTTTCACACGATCCATTCTAATTCATTCGTACGATCCATTCTAATTCATTTGTACGATCCATTCTAATTCATTCATACAATCCATTCTATGTCATTCGTACGATCCATTCTTACTCATTCGTATGATCCATTCTAATTCATTCGCACGAATGTATCCATTCTAATTCATTCATACAATCCATTCTAATTCATTCCGTACGATCCATTCTAATTCATTCGTACGATCGTACGAATGAATTAGAATGGATCGTACGAATGAATTAGAACAGATTGTGCGAATGAATTAGAATGGATCATACGAATGAATTAGAATGGATCGTACGAACGAATTAGAATGGATCATTCGAATAAGTAAGAATGGATCGTACGAATGAATTAGAATGGATCGTACGAATAAATTAGAATGGATACATTCATCCGAATGAATTAGAATGGATCATACGAATGAGTAAGAATGGATCGTACGAATGAAATAGAATAGATTGTATGAATGAATTAGAATGGATCCTACGAATGAATTAGAATGGACCGTGTGAAAGAATTAGAATGGATTGTATGAATGAATTAGAATGGATCGTATGAATGAATTAGAATGAATCGTGCGAATGAATTCGAATGGATCGTACGAATTCATTCTAATTCATTCATACAATCCATTCTAATTCCTTCACACGATCCATTCTAATTCATTCGTACGTTCCATTCTAATTCATTAGCACAATCCAAGCTAATTCATTCGTTCGATCAATTCTAATTCATTAGCACGATCCATTCTAATTCATTCGTACGATCCATTCTAATTCATTCGCACGATCCATTCTAATTCATTCATAGGATCCATTCTAATTCATTCATACGATCTATTCTAATTCTTTCGCATGAATATATCCATTCTAATTCATTCGCACGAATATATCCATTCTAATTCATTCGTACGATCCATTCTAATTCATTCGCACGATCCATTCTAATTCATTCGTACGATCAATTCTAATTCATTCGCACGAATGTATCCATTCTAATTCATTCGTACGATCCATTCTAATTCATTCAAAGGATCCATTCTAATTCATTCATACAATCCATTCTAATTCATTCGCACGAATGTATCCATTCTAATTCATTCGTACGATCAGTTCTAATTCATTCACAAAATCTATTCTAATTCATTCATACGATCCATTCTAATTCATTCACACGAATGTATCCATTCTAATTCATTCATACGATCCATTCTAATTCATTCGTACGGTCCATTCTAATTCACTCATACGATCCATTCTAATACATTCATACGATCCATTCTAATTCATTTGCACGAATATATCCAATCTAATTCATTCGTACGATTCATTCTAATTCCTTCGTACGATCCATTCTAATTCATTCGTACGATCTATTCTATTTCATTCGTACGATCCATTCTTACTCATTCGTACGATACATTCTAATTCATTCGTCCGATCCATTCTAATTCATTCGTACAATCCATGCTAATTCATTCGTTCGATCAATTCTAATTCATTAGCACGATCCATTCTAATTCATTCGTACGATCCATTCTAATTCATTCGCACGATCCATTCTAATTCATTCATAGGATCCATTCTAATTCATTCATACGATCTATTTTAATTCTTTCGCACGAATGTATCCATTCTAATTCATTCGCACGAATGTATCCATTCTAATTCATTCGTACGATCCATTCTAATTCATTCGCACGATCCATTCTAATTCATTCGTACGATCAATTCTAATTCATTAGCACGATCCATTCTAATTCATTCGTACGATCCATTCAAATTCATTCGCACGATCCATTCTAATTCATTCATACAATCCATTCTATTTCATTCGTACGGATCGTACGAATGAATTAGAATGGATCGTACGAATAAACTAGAATGGATACATTCGTACGATCCATTCTAATTCATTCGTACGATCCATTCTGCACAAAGGTATCCATTCTAATCCATTCGTAGGATCCACTCTAATCCATTCGTACGATCTATTCTAATTCATTCGTACGATCCATTCTAATTCATTCGCTCGAATGTATCTATTCTAATCCATTCGTACGATCCATTCTAATCCATTCGTACGATCCATTCTAATTCATTCGGATGAATGTAACCATTCTAATTCATTCATTTGATCCATTCGAATTCATTCGTACGATCCATTCTAATTCATTCGTCCGATCCATTCTAATTCATTCGCACGAATGTATCCATTCTAATTCATTCGTACGATCCATTCTAATTCATTCGTACGATCCATTCTAATTCATTCGTAAGATCCATTCTAATTCATTCGTACGATCCATTCTAATTCATTTGCACGAATGTATCCATTCTAATTCATTCGTACAATCCATTCTATTTCGTTCGTACGATCCATTCTTACTTATTCGTATGATCCATTCTAATTCATTCGTATGATCCATTCTAATTCATTCGTACGATCCATTCTAATTCATTCGCACGATCCATTCTAATTCATTCATACGATCTATTATAATTCATTCCGACGATCCATTCTAATTCATTCGCCTGATCCATTCTAATTCATTCATACGATCCATTCTATTCGAATGGATCATGCGATCCATTCGAATTCATTTGGACGATCCATTCTAATTCATTCATACGATCCATTCTAATTCATTCACACGATCCATTCTAATTCATTAGCATGGATCTAATGAATTAGAATGGAATATACGAATGAATTAGAATGGATCGTAGAATGGATCGTATGAATGAATTAGAATGAATTAGAATGGATCGTATGAATGAATTAGAATGGATCATACGAATGAGTAAGAAAGGATCGTACAAATGAAATAGAATGGATTGTACGAATGAATTAGAATGGATCCTACGAATGAATTAGAATGGATCGTGTGAAAGAATTAGAATGGATTGTATGAATGAATTAGAATGGATCGTACAAATAAAATAGAATGGATTGTACGAATGAATTAGAATGGATCGTACAAATGAATTAGAATGGATCGTACGAATGAATTAGAATGGATCATACGAATGAGTAAGAATGGATCGTACGAATGAATTAGAATGGATCATACGAATGAATTAGAATGGATCGTACGAATAAATTAGAATGGATACATTCGTCCGAATGAATTAGAATGGATCATACGAATGAGTAAGAATGGATCGGACGAATGAAATAGAATAGATTCTATGGACGATTGAATTAGAGTGGATCATACGATTTATTCTAATTCATTCGTACGATCCATTCTAATACATTCATACGATTCATGCTAATTCATTCGCACGATCCATTCTAATTCATTCATACATCCATTCTTATTCATTCATACGATCCATTCTAATTCATTCGCACAATCCATTCTAATTCATTCGTACAATCCATTCTAATTCATTCGTATGATCCATTCTAACTCATTCGGTGGATCCATTCTAATTTATTCGTACGATCCATTCTAATTCATTCCCACGATCCATTCTAATTTATTCGTACGATCCATTCTAATTCATTCGTACGATCTATTCTAATTCATTCGCACGAATGTAACCATTCTAATTCATTCATACGATTCATTCTAATTCATTCGTATGAGCTATTCTAATTCATTCGTTCGATCCATTCTAATTCATTCGTACGATCCATTGTAATTCATTCATACAATCCATTTAGATTCATTCGCACAAATGTATCCATTCAAATTCATTTGTACGATCCATTCTAATTCATTCGTACGATCCATTCTAATTCATTCATACGATCTATTCTAATTCATTCATACAATCCATTCTAATTCTTTCACACGATCCATTCTAATTCATTCGTACGATCCATTCTAATTCATTCGTACGATCCATTCTAATTCACTCATATGATCCATTCTAATACATTCATAAGATCCATTCTAATTCATTTGCACGAATATATTTATTCTAATTCATTCGTACGATCCATTCTATTTCATTCATACGATCCATTCTAATTCATTTGCACGAATATATCCATTCTAATTCATTCGTACGATCCATTCTAATTCCTTCGTACGATCCATTCTAATTCGTTCGTACGATCCATTCTAATTCATTCGTACGATCCATTCTAATTCATTAATATGATCCATTCTAATTCATTCGTACGATCCATTCTAATTCATTAGCACGATCCATTCTAATTCATTCGTACGATTCATTCTAATTCATTCGTACGATCCATTCTAATTCATTCGTAAGATCCATTCTAATTCATTCGTACGATCCATTCTAATTCATTGGTACGATCCATTCTAATTCATTCGCACGAATGTATGCATTCTAGTTCATTCGTACGATCTATTCTAATTCATTCGTACGATCCATTCTAATTCATTCGCACGATCCATTGTAATTCATTCGTACGATCCATTCTAATTCATTCATACGATCCATTCTAATTCATTCGCACGAATGTATCCATTCTAATTCATTCATACGATCCATTCTACTTCATTCGTACTATCCGTTCTAATTCACTCATACGATCCATTCTAATTCATTCATACGATCCATTCTAATTCATTTGCACGAATATATCCATTCTAATTCATTCGTACGATCCATTCTAATTCCTTCGTACGATCCATTCTAATTCCTTCGTACGATCCATTCTAATTCATTCGTACGATCCATTCTAATTCATTAATATGATCCATTCTAATTCATTCGTACGATCCATTCTAATTCATTAGCACGATCGATTCTAATTCATTCGTACGATCCATTCTAATTCATTCGTACGATCCATTCTAATTCATTCGTAAGATCCATTCTAATTCATTCGTACGATCCATTCTAATTCATTGGTACGATCCATTCTAATTCATTCGCACGAATGTATGCATTCTAGTTCATTCGTACGATCTATTCTAATTCATTCGTACGATCCATTCTAATTCATTCGCACGATCCATTGTAATTCATTCGTACGATCCATTCTAATTCATTCATACGATCCATTCTAATTCATTCGCACGAATGTATCCATTCTAATTCATTCATACGATCCATTCTACTTCATTCGTACTATCCGTTCTAATTCACTCATACGATCCATTCTAATTCATTCATACGATCCATTCTAATTCATTTGCACGAATATATCCATTCTAATTCATTCGTACGATCCATTCTAATTCCTTCGTACGATCCATTCTAATTCCTTCGTACGATCCATTCTATTTCAATCGTATGATCCATTCTAATTAATTCGTACGATCCATTCTAATTCATTCGTATGATCTATTCTAATTCATTCGTACGATCGATTCTTACTCATTCGTACGATCCATTCTAATTCATTCATATAATCCATTCTAATTCATTCCGTACGATCCATTCTAATTCATTCATACGATCTATTCTTTCATACAATCCATTCTAATTCTTTCGTTCGAATGAATTAGAATGGATACCTTTGTGCATATGAATTAGAATGGATCGTACGAATGAATTAGAATGGATCATATTAATGAATTAGAATGGATCGTACGAATGAATTAGAATGGATACATTCATGCGAATGAATTAGAATGGATCGTGCGAAACAATTAGACTGGATCATGCGAATGAATAAGAATAGATCGTGCTAATGAATTAGAATTGATCGAACGAATTCATTCTAATTCATTCATACAATCCATTCTAATTCTTTCACACGATCCATTCTAATTCATTCGTACGATCCAGTCTTACTCATTGGTACGATCCATTCTAATTCATTCGCACAAATGTATCCATTCTAATTCATTCGTACGAATCCATTCTAATTCATTCGTACAATCTATTCTATTCCATTCTAATTCATTCGTACGATCCATTCTTACTCATTCGTACGAACCATTCTAATTCATTCGTACGATCCATTCTATTCTAGTTCATTCGTACGATCTATTCTAATTCTTTCGTATGATCCATTCTTATTCATTCTTACACATTCGTATGATCCATACTAATTCATTCGGACGAATGTATCCATTCTAATTTATTCGTACGATCCATTCTAATTCATTCGTACGATCCATTCTAATTCATTCGTAAGATCCATTCTAATTCATTCGTACGATCCATTCTAATTCATTCGTACGATCCATTTTAATTCATTCGTACGATCCATTCTAATTCATTCATACGATCTATTCTAATTCATTCATTCGTACGATCCATTCTAATTCATTCGTACGATCCATTCTAATTCATTCGCACGATCCATTCTAATTCATTCATAGGATCCATTCTAATTCATTCGTACAATCCATTCTAATTCTTTTATACGATCCATTCTAATTCATTCGTACGATCCATTCTAATTCACTCATACGATCCATTCTAATACATTCATACGATCCATTCTAATTCATTTGCACGAATATATCCATTCTAATTCATTCGTACGATCCATTCTAATTCATTCGTACGATCCATTCTAATTCCTTCGTACAAATGAATTAGAATGGATACATTTGTGCGAATGAATTAGAATGCATCGTACGAATGAATTAGAATGGATCGTATGAATGAATTAGAATGGATCGTACGAATGAATTAGAATGGATCTTACGAATGAATTAGAATGGATCGTACGAATGAATTAGAATGCATCGTACGAAAGAATTAGAATGGATATATTCGTGCGAATGAATTAGAATGGATCGTACGAATGAATTAGACTGGATCGTACAAATGAATTTGAATGGATACATTTGAGCGAATGAATCTAAATGGATTGTATGAATGAATTACAATGGATCGTACGAATGAATTAGAATGGATCGTACGAATGAATTAGAATAACTCATACGAATGAATTAGAATGAATCGTATGAATGAATTAGAATGGTTATATTCGTGCGAATGAATTAGAATAGATCGTACGAATGAATTAGAATGGATCGTACGAATGAATTAGAATGGATCGTACGAATGAATTAAAATGAATCGTACGAATGAGTAAGAATGGATCGTACGAATGAATTAGAATGGATCGTACGAATGAATTAGAATGGATCGTACGAATAAATTAGAATGGATACATTCGTCCGAATGAATTAGAATGGATCATACGAATGAGTAAGAATGGATCGTACGAATGAAATAGAATGGATTGTGCGAATGAATTAGAATGGACCGTATGAATGAATTAGAATGGATACATTCGTGCGAATGAATTAGAATGGATCGGACGAATGAATTAGAATGGATCGTACGAATGAATTAGAATGGATCGTACGAATAAATTAGAATGGATACATTCGTCCGAATGAATTAGAATCGATCATACGAATGAGTAAGAATGGATCGTACGAATGAAATAGAATAGATTGTACGAATGAATTAGAATGGATCCTACGAATGAATTAGAATGGATCGTGTGAAAGAATTAGAATGGATTATATGAATAAATTAGAATTGATCGTGCGAATGAATTAGAATGGATCGTACGAATGAATTAGAATGGATCGTGTTAATGAATTAGAATTGATCGAACGAATGAATAAGCATGGATCGTGGTAATAAATTAGAATAGAACGTACGAATGAATTAGAAAGGATCGTGTGAAAGAATTAGAATGGATTGTATGAATGAATTAGAATGAATTCGTACGATCCATTCGAATTCATTCGCATGATCCAATCTAATTCATTCATACGATCCATTCTAATTCATTCATACAATCCATTCTAATTCTTTCACACGATCCATTCTAATTCATTCGTAGGATCCATTCTAATTCATTCGTACAATCTATTCTATTTTATTCGTGCGATCCATTCTTACTCATTCGTATGATCTATTCTAATTCATTCGGACGAATGTATCCATTCTAATTTATTCGTACGATCCATTCTAATTCATTCGTACGATCCATTCTAATTCATTCATATGATCCATTCTAATTCATTCGTTCGATCCATTCTAATTCATTCGCACGAATGTATCCATTCTAATTCATTCGTACGGTCCATTCTAATTCATTCGCACAATGCATTCTATTTCATTCGTACGATCCATTCTTACTCATTCGTATGATCCATTATGGATACATTCGTGCGAATGAATTAGAATGGATCATATGAATGAGTAAGAATGGATCGTACGAATGAAATAGAATGGATTGTGCGAATGAATTAGAATGGATCGTACGAATGAATTAGAATGGATCGTGTGAAAGAATTAGAATGGATTGTTTGAATGAATTAGAATAGATCGTATGAATGAATTTGAATGGATCATATGAATGAATTAGAATGGATCGTACGAATGAAATAGAATGAATCGTACGAATGAATTAGAATGGATCTTACGAATGAATTAGAATGGATCGTATGAATGAATTAGAATGGATCGTACGAATAAATTAGAATGGATACATTCGTCCGAATGATTAGAATGGATCATACGAATGAGTAAGAATGGATCGTACGAATGAAATAGAATAGATTGTACGAATGAATTAGAATGGATCATACGAATGAATTAGAATAGATCGTGTGAAAGAATTAGAATGGATTGTATGAATGAATTAGAATGAATTCGTACGATCCATTCGAATTCATTCGCACGATCCATTCTAATTCATTCATACGATCCATTCTAATTCATTAATACAATCCATTCTAATTCTTTCACACGATCCATTCTAATTCATTCGTAGGATCCATTCTAATTCATTCGTACAATCTATTCTAATACATTCGTACGATCCATTCTTACTCATTTGTATGATCCATTCTAATTCATTCGGACGAATGTATCCATTCTAATTTATTCGTACGATCCATTCTAATTCATTCGTACGATCCATTCTAATTCATTCGTACGATCCATTTTAATTTATTCGTCCGATCCATTCAAATTCATTTGCACGAATGTATCTATTCTAATTCATTCGTACGATCCATTCTAATTTATTCGTACGATCCATTCTAATTCATTCGTCAGATCCATTCTAATTCATTCGTACGATCCATTCTAATTCATTCGCACGAATGTATCCATTCTAGTTCATTCGTACGATCCATTCTAATTCATTCGTACGATCCATTCTAATTCTTTCGTACGATCCATTCTAATTCATTCGTACGATCTATTCTAATTCATTCGTACGATCCATTCTAATTCATTCGTACGATCCATTCTAATTCCTTCGTATGATCCATTCTAATTCATTCGTACGATCCATTCTAATTCCTTCGTATCCATTCTAATTCACTCATACGATCCATTCTAATTCATTCGTACGATCCATTCTAATTCATTCATACAATCCATTCTAATTCATTCGCACGAATGTATCCATTCTAATTCATTCGTACGATCAGTTCTAATTCATTCACAAAATCAATTCTAATTCATTCATACGATCCATTCTAATTCATTCACACGAATGTATCCATTCTAATTCATTCATATGATCCATTCTAATTCATTCGTACGATCCATTCTAATTCACTCATACGATCCATTCTAATACATTCATACGATCCATTTTAATTCATTTGCACGAATATATCCATTCTATTTCATTCGTACGATCCATTCTTACTCATTCGTACGATCCATTCTAATGCATTCACACGATTGTATCCATTTGTACGAATGAATTAGAATAGATTGTACGAATGAATTAGAATGGATCGTACGAATGAATTAGAATGGATCGTACGAAGGAATTAGAATGGATCGTATGAATGAATTAGAATGGATCGTACGAATGAACTAGAATGGATCGTACGAATGAATTAGAATGGATCGTACCAAGGAATTAGAATGGATCGTACGAATGAATTAGAATGGATATATTCGTGCAAATGAATTAGAATGGATCATATGAATGTATTAGAATAGATCGTATGAGTGAATTAGATTGGATCGTACGAATGAATTAGAATGGATCGTATGAATGAATTAGAATGGATACATTCGTGCGAATGAATTAGAATTGATCGTACAAATGAATTAGAATGGATCGTGCGAATGAATTAGAATGGATCGAACGAATGAATTAGAATGGATCGTACGAATGAACTAGAATGGATACATTCGTGCGAATGAATTAGAATGGATCGTACGAATATAATTCATTCCTACAATCCATTCTAATTCATTCGCCCGATCCATTCTAATTCATTCATACGATCCATTCTATTCGAATGGATCATGCGATCCATTCGAATTCATTCGCACGATCCATTCTAATTCATTCATACGATCCATTCTAATTCATTCATACAATGCATTCTAATTCTTTCACACGATCCATTCTAATTCATTCGTACGATCCATTCTAATTCATTCGTACAATCCATTCTATTTCATTTGTACGATCCATTCTTACTCATTCGTATGATCCATTCTAATTCATTCGTATGATCCATTCTAATTCATTTGTACGATCCATTCTAATTCATTCGTACAATCCATTCTATTTCATTCGTACGATCCATTCTTACTCATTCGTATGATCCATTCTAATTCATTTGCACGAATGTATCCATTCTAATTCATTCATACAATCCATTCTAATTCATTCCGTACGATCCATTCTAATTCATTCGTACGATCATACGAATGAATTAGAATGGATCGTACAAATGAATTAGAATAGATTGTGCGAATGAATTAGAATGGATCGTACGAATGAATTAGAATGGATCGTACGAATGAATTAGAATGGATCATACGAATGAGTAAGAATGGATCGTACGATTGAATTAGAATAGATCGTACGAATAAATTAGAATGGATACATTCTTCTGAATGAATTAGAATGGATCATATGAATGAGTAAGAATTGATCGTACGAATGAAATAGAATAGATTGTACGAATGAATTAGAATGGATCCTACGAATAAATTAGAATGGATCGTGTGAAAGAATTAGAATGGATTGTATGAATGAATTAGAACGGATTCGTACGAATGAATTAGAATGTATACATTCGTGCGAATGAATTAGAATGGATCGTACCAATGAGTAAGAATGGATCGTACGAATGAAATAGAATGGATTGTGCGAATGAATTAGAATGGATCATACGAATGAATTAGAATGGATCGTGTGAAAGAATTAGAATGGATTGTATGAATGAATTAGAATAGATCGTATGAATGAATTTGAATGGTTCGTACGAATGAATTAGAATGGATCATACGAATGAATTAGAATGGATCGTACGAATGAATTAGAATGGATACATTCGTGTGAAAGAATTAGAATAGATCGTATAAATGAATTAGAATGGATCCTATGAATTAATTAGAATGGATCGTGCGAATGAATAAGAATGGATCATACGAATGAATTAGAATTGATCGAACGAATGAATTAGCATGGATCGTGCTAATGAATTAGAATGGAACGTACGAATGAATTAGAATGGATCGTGTGAAAGAATTAGAATGGATTATATGAATGAATTAGAATGAATTCATACGATCTATTCGAATTCATTCTCACGATCCATTCTACTTCATTCATACGATCCATTCTAATTCATTCATACAATCCATTCTAATTCTTTCACACGATCCATTCTAATTCATTCGTAGGATCCATTCTAATTCATTCGTACAATCTATTCTATTTCATTCGTACGATCCATTCTTACTCATTCGTATGATCAATCCTAATTCATTCGGACGAATGTATCCATTCTAATTTATTCGTACGATCCATTCTAATTCATTCGTACGATCCATTCTAATTCATTCGTCCGATCTATTCTAATTCATTCGCACGAAAGTATCCATTCTAATTCATTCATACGATCCATTCTAATTCATTCGTACGATCCATTCTAATTCATTCGTAAGATCCATTCTAATTCATTCGTACGATCCATTCTAATTCATTCGTACAATCCATTCTAATTCATTCGCACGAATGTATCCATTCTAGTTCATTCGTACGATCCATTTTAATTCATTCGTACGATCCATTCAAATTCATTCGCACGATCCATTCTAATTCATTCGTACGATCCATTCTAATTCATTCATACGATCCATTCTAATTCATTCGTACGATCCATTCTAATTCATTCGCACAAATGTATCTATTCTAATTCATTCGTACGATCCATTCTAATTCATTCACACGATCCATTCTAATTCATTCGTACGATCCATTCTAATTCATTCGCACGATCTGTTCTTATTCATTCGCACAATCCATTCTAATTCATTCGCACGAATGTATCCATTCTAATTCATTTGTACGATCCATTCTAATTCATTTGTACGATCCATTCTAATTCATTCGTATGATCCATTCTAATTCATTCGTACGATTCATTCTAATTCATTCGCACGATCTGTTCTTATTCATTCGCACAATCCGTTCTAATTCATTCGCACGAATGTATCCATTCTAATTCATTCGTACGATCCATTCTAATTCATTTGTATGATCCATTCTAATTCATTTGTATGATCCATTCTAATTAATTCGTATGATCCATTCTAATTCATTCGTACGATCTATTCTAATTCATTCATACAATCCATTCTAATTCATTCGCACGAATGTTTCAATCTAATTAATTCGTATGATCCATTCTAATTCATTCGTATGATCTATTCTTATTCATTCGCACGATCCAGTCTAATTGATTCGCACGATCCATTCTAATTCATTCGCATGAATGTATCAATTCTAATTCATTCGTACGATCCATTCTAATTCATTAATATGATCCATTCTAATTCATTCGTATGATCCATTCTAATTCATATGCACAAAGGTATCCATTCTAATCCATTCGTAGGATCCATTCTAATCCATTCGTACGATCCATTCTAATTCATTCGCTCGAATGTATCCATTCTAATCCATTCGTACGATCCATTCTAATCCATTCGTACGATCCATTCTAATTCATTCGCATGAATGTAACCATTCTAATTCATTCATTTGATCCATTCTAATTCATTCGTATGATCCATTCTAATTCATTCGTCCGATCCATTCTAATTCATTCGCACGAATGTATCCATTCTAATTCATTCGTACGATCCATTCGAAATCATTCGTACGATCCATTCTAATTCATTCGTAAGATCCATTCTAATTCATTCGTATGATCCATTCTAATTCATTCGTACGATCCATTCTAATTCATTCGCACGAATGTATCCATTCAAGTTCATTCCTACGATCCATTCTAATTCATTCGTACGATCCATTCTAATTCATTCGCACGATCCATTCTAATTCATTCGTACGATCAATTCTAATTCATTCGCATGAATGTATCCATTCTAATTCATTCGTACGATCCTGAATTAGAATGGATCGTACGAATGAATTAGAATGGATACCTTTGTGCATATGAATTAGAATGGATCGTACGAATGAATTAGAATGGATCATATTAATGAATTAGAATGGATCGTACGAATGAATTAGAATGTATACATTCGTGCGAATGAATTAGAATGGATCGTGCACGAATGTATCCATTCTAATTCATTCGTACGATCCATTCTAATTCATTAATATGATCCATTCTAATTCATTCGTACGATCCAGTCTAATTCATATGCACAAAGGTATCTATTTTAATCCATTCGTAGGATCCATTCTAATCCATTCGTACGATCCATTCTAATTCATTCGCTCGAATGTATTCATTCTAATCCATTCGTACGATCCATTCTAATCCATTCGTACGATCCATTCTAATCCATTCGTACGATCCATTCTAATTCATTCGCATGAATGTAACCATTCTAATTCATTCATTTGATCCATTCTAATTCATTCGTACGATCCATTTTAATTCATTCGTCCGATCCATTCTAATTCATTCGCACGAATGTATCCATTCTAATTCATTCGTACGATCCATTCTAATTCATTCGTACGATCCATTCTAATTCATTCGTACGATCCATTCTAATTCATTCGTATGATCCATTCTAATTCATTCGCACGAATGTATCCATTCTAGTTCATTCGTACGATCCATTCTAATTCATTCGTATGATCCATTCTAATTCATTCGCACGATCCATTCTAATTCATTCGTACGATCAATTCTAATTCATTCGCACGAATGTATCCATTCTAATTCATTCATACGATCCATTCAAATTCATTCGTACGATCCATTCTAATTCATTCGTACGATCCATTCTAATTCATTCGTACGATCTATTCTAATTCATTCGCACGAATGTATCCATTCTAGTTCATTCGTACGATCCATTCTAATTCATTCGCACGATCCATTGTAATTCATTCGTACGATCAATTCTAATTCATTCGTACGATCCATTCTAATTCACTCATACGATCCATTCTAATACATTCATACGATCCATTCTAATTCATTTGCACGAATATATCCATTCTAATTCATTCGTACGATCCATTCTAATTCCTTCGTATGACCATTCTAATTCATTCGTACGATCTATTCTAATTCATTCGTATGATCCATTCTAATTCATTCGTACGATCCATTCTAATTATTTCGTACGATCCATTCTAATTCATTCGTACGATCCATTCTAATTCATTCATACAATCCATTCTAATTCTTTCACACGATCCATTCTAATTCATTCGTACGATCCATTCAAATTCATTCGTGCAATCCATTCTATTTCATTCGTACGATCCATTCTTACTCATTCGTACGATCCATTCTAATTCATTCACACGAATGTATCCATTCGTACGAATGAATTAGAATCGATTGTACGAATGAATTAGAATGGATCGTACGAATGAATTAGAATGGATCGTACGATGGAATTAGAATGGATCGTACGAATGAATTAGTATAGATCGTACGAATGAATTAGAATAGATCGTATGAATGAATTAGAATGGATCGTACGAAGGAATTAGAATGAATTGTACGAATGAATTAGAATGGATATATTCGTGCAAATGAATTAGAATGGATCGTATGAATGTATTAGAATGGATCGTATGAGTGAATTAGAATGGATCGTACGAATGAATTAGAATGGATTGTATGAATTAATTAGAATGGATCGTACGAATGAATTAGAATGGATCATACGAATTAATTAGAATGGATCATACCAATGAATTAGAATGGATCGTACGATTGAATTAGAATGGATCGTACGAAAGAATTAGAATGGATACATTCGTGCGAATGAATTAGAATGGATTGTGCGAAAGAATAAGAACAGATCGTGCGAATGAATTAGAATGGATCGTACGAATGAATTAGAATGGATCGTGGTGCGAATGAATTAGAATGGATCGTATGAATGAATTAGAATGGATACATTTGTGCGAATGAATTAGAATGGATCGTACGAATGAATTAGAATGGATCGTATGAATGAATTAGAATGGATCGTACGAATGAATTAGAATGGATCATGCGAATGAATTAGAATGGATCGTACGAATGAATTAGAATGGATCGTGTGAAAGAATTAGAATGGATCGTACGAATGAATTAGAATGGATCGTGCGAATGAATTAGAATGGATCGTACGAATGAATTAGAATGGATACATTTGTGCGAATGAATTAGAATGGATCGTACAAATGAATTAGAATGGATCGTATGAATGAATTAGAATGGATCGTACGAATGAATTAGAATGGATCGTGCTAATGAATTATAATGGATCGTACGAATGAATTAGAATGGATCGTACGAATGAACTAGAATGGATACATTCGTGCGAATGAATTAGAATGGATCGTACGAATGAATTAGAATGGATCGTACGAATAAATTAGAATGGATCTTACGAACGAATTAGAATGGATCGTATGAATGAATTAGAATGGATCGTACGAATAAATTAGAATGGATACATTCGTGCGAATGAATTAGAATGGATCGGACGAATGAATTAGAATGGATCGTACGAATGAATTAGAATGGATCGTACGAATAAATTAGAATAGATACATTCGTCCGAATGAATTAGAATGGATCATACGAATGAGTAAGAATGGATCGTACGAATGAAATAGAATAGATTGTACGAATGAATTAGAATGGATCCTACGAATAAATTAGAATGGATCGTGTGAAAGAATTAGAATGGATTGTATGAATGAATTAGAATGGATCGTATGAATGAATTAGAATGGATCGTGCAAATGAATTCGAATGGATCGTACGAATTCATTGTAATTCATTCATACAATCCATTCTAATTCTTTCACACGATCCATTCTAATTCATTCATACGTTCCATTCTAATTCATTAGCACGATCCATGCTAATTCATTCGTTCGATCAATTCTAATTCATTAGCACGATCCATTCTAATTCATTCGTATGATCCATTCTAATTCATTCGCACGATCCATTCTAATTCATTCATAGGATCCATTCTAATTCATTCATACGATCTATTCTAATTCTTTCGCACGAATGTATCCATTCTAATTCATTCGCACAAATGTATCCATTTTAATTCATTCGTACGATCCATTCTAATTCATTCATACAATCCATTCTAATTCATTCATACGATCTATTCTAATTCATTCATACAATCCATTCTAATTCTTTCACACGATCCATTCTAATTCATTCGTACGATCCATTCTAATTCATTCGCATAATCCATTCTATTTCATTCGTACGATCCATTCTTACTCATTCGTATGATCCATTCTAATTCATTCACACGAATGTATCCATAATGGAACATACAAATGAGTAAGAATGGATCGTACGAATGAAATAGAATGGATTGTGCGAATGAATTAGAATGGACCGTACGAATGAATTAGAAAGGATACATTCGTGCGAATAAATTAGAATGGATCATACGAATGCGTAATAATGGATCGTCATTCTAATTCATTCGTATGATCCATTCTAATTCATTTGTATCCATTCTATTTCATTCGCACGATCCATTCTAATTCATTCGCGCAATCTATTCTAATTCATTCGTACGATCCATTCTAATTCATTCGTACGATCCATTCTAATTTTTTCTTACAATCCATTCTAATTTATTCGCACGAATGTATCCATTCTAATTCATTCGTACGATCCATTCTAATTCATTCGTACAATCTATTCTAATTCATTCATACGATCCATTCTAATTCATTCGCACGAATGTATCCATTCTAATTCATTCATACGATCCATTCTACTTCATTCATACTATCCAGTCTAATTCACTCATACGATCCATTCTAATTCATTCATACGATCCATTCTAATTCATTTGCACGAATATATCCATTCTAATTTATTCGTACGATCCATTCTAATTCCTTCGTACGATCCATTCTAATTCCTTCGTACGATCCATTCTATTTCATTCGTAAGATCCATTCTAATTCCTTCGTATGATCCATTCTAATTCCTTCGTATCCATTCTAATTCACTCATACGATCCATTCTAATTCATTCGTACGATCCATTCTAATTCATTCATACAATCCATTCTAATTCATTCGCACGAATGTATCCATTCCAATCCATTCGTACGATCCATTCTAATTCATTTGTACGATCCATTCTAATTCATTCGCATGAATGTAACCATTCTAATTTATTCATTTGATCCATTCTAATTCATTCGTACGATCCATTCTAATTCATTCGTACGATCTATTCTAATTCATTCGCACGAATGTATCCATTCTAGTTCATTCATACGATCCATTCTAATTCATTCGTACGATCCATTCTAATTCATTCGCACGATCCATTCTAATTCATTCGTACGATCCATTCTAATTCATTCATACGATCCATTCAAATTCATTCGTACGATCCCTTCTAATTCATTCGCACAAATGTATCCATTCTAATTCATTCGTACGATCCATTCTAATTCATTCGCACGATCCATTCTAATTCACTCTAATTCATTCGTACGATCCATTCTAATTCATTCGTACGATCCATTCTTACTCATTCGTATGATCCATTCTAATTCATTCGTACGATCCATTCTAATTCATTCACACGAATGTAACCATTCTAATTAATTCGTACGATCCATTCTAATTCATTCGCACAAATGTATCCATTCTAATTAATTCGTACGATCCATTCTAATTCATTCGCACGATCCATTCTAATTCATTCGTACGATCTATTCTAATTCTTTCACACGATCCATTCTAATTCATTCGTACGATCCATTCTAATTCATTCGCACGATCCATTCTAATTCATTCATAGGATCCATTCTAATTCATTCATACGATCTATTCTAATTCTTTCGCACGAATGTATCCATTCTAATTCATTCGCACGAATGTATCAATTCTAATTCATTCGTACGATCCATTCTATTTCATTCGTACGATCCATTCTAGTTCATTCGTACGATCCATTCTAATTCATTCGTACGATCCATTCTAATTCATTCGTATGATCCATTCTAATTAATTCGTATGATCTATTCTAATTCATTCGTACGATCCATTCTAATTCATTCATACAATCCATTCTAATTCATTCGCACGAATGTATCCATTCTAATTAATTCGTACGATCCATTCTAATTCATTCGTATGATCCATTCTTACTCATTCGCACGATCCAGTCTAATGGATTCGCACAATCCATTCTAATTCATTCGCACGAATGTATCCATTCTAATTCATTCGTACGATCCATTCTAATTTATTAATATGATCCATTCTAATTCATTCGTACGATCCATTCTAATTCATATGCACAAAGGTATCCATTCTAATCCATTCGTAGGATCCATTCTAATTCATTCGTACGATCCATTCTAATTCATTCGTAAGATCCATTCTAATTTATTCGTACGATCCATTCTAATTCATTCGCACGAATGTATCCATTCTAGTTCATTCGTACGATCCATTCTAATTCATTCGTACGATCCATTCTAATTCATTCGTACGATCCATTCTCATTCATTCGTATGATCCATTCTAATTAATTCGTACGATCCATTCTCATTCATTCGTACGATCCATTCTCATTCATTCGTACGATCCATTCTAATTCATTCGTACGATCCATTCTAATTCACTCATACGATCCATTCTAATACATTCATACGATCCATTCTAATTCATTTGCACGAATATATCCATTCTAATTCATTCGTACGATCCATTCTAATTACTTCGTACGATCCATTCTAATTCATTCGTACGATCTATTCTAATTCATTCGTACGATCCATTCTAATTCTTTCGTACGATCCATTCTAATTTCTTCGTACGATCCATTCTAATTCATTCGTACGATCCATTCTAATTCATTCGTAGGATCCATTCTAATTCATTCGTGCAATCTATTCTATTTCATTCGTACGATCCATTCTTACTCATTCGTATGATCCATTCTAATTCATTCGGACGAATGTATCCATTCTAATTTATTGGTACGATCCATTCTAATTCATTCGTACGATCCATTCTAATTCATTCGTACGATCCATTCTAATTCATTCGTCCGATCCATTCTAATTCATTCGCACGAATATATCCATTCTAATTCATTCGTACGGTCCATTCTAATTCATTCGCACAATGAGTAAGAATGGATCGTACGAATTAAATAGAATGGATTGTGCGAATGAATTAGAATGGATCGTACGAATGAATTAGAATGGATCGTGTGAAAGAATTAGAATGGATTGTATGAATGAATTAGAATAGATCGTATGAATGAATTAGAATGGATCGTACGAATGAATTAGAATGGATCGTACGAATGAACTAGAATGGATACATTCGTGCGAATGAATTAGAATGGATCGTACGAATGAATTAGAATGGGTCGTACGAATGAATTAGAATGGATCATACGAATGAGTAAGAATGGATCGTACGAATGAAATAGAATGGATTGTACGAATGAATTAGAATGGATCGTACGAATGAATTAGAATGGATCGTGTGAAAGAATTAGAATGGATTGTATGAATGAATTAGAATGGATCATATGAATGAATTAGAATGAATCGTGCGAATGAATTCGAATGGATCGTACGAATGAATTAGAATGGATCGTACGAATGAATTAGAATGGATACATTCGTGCGAATGAATTAGAATGGATACATTCATGCAAAAGAATTAGAATAGATCGTATGAATGAATTAGAATGAATCCTATGAATGAATTAAAATGGATCGTGCGAATGAATTAGAATGGATCGTACGAATGAATTAGAATGGATCGTGCTAATGAATTAGAATTGATCAAACAAATGAATTAGCATGGATCGTGCTAATGAATTAGAATGGAACGTATGAATGAATTAGAATGGATCGTGTGAAAGAATTAGAATGGATTGTATGAATGAATTAGAATGAATTCGTACGATCCATTCGAATTCATTCGCACGATCCATTCTAATTCATTCATACGATCCATTCTAATTCATTCATATAATCTATTCTAATTCTTTCACACAATCCATTCTAATTCATTCGTACAATCTATTCTATTTCATTCGTACGATCCATTCTTACTCATTCGTATGATCCATTCTAATTCATTCGGACGAATGTATCCATTCTAATTCATTCGTACGATCCATTCTAATTCTTTAATATGATTCATTCTAATTCATTCGTACGATCCATTCTAATTCATATGCACAAAGGTATCCATTCTAATTCATTCGTACGATCCATTCTAATTCAGGATCGTACGAATGAATTAGAATCGATACATTCGTGCGAATGAATTAGAATTGATCGTACGAATAAATTAGAATGGATCGTGCAAATGAATTAGAATGGATCGTACGAATGAATTAGAATGGATCGTATGAATGAACTAGAATGGATACATTCGTGCGAATGAATTAGAATGGATCGTACGAATGAATTAGAATGGATCGTACGAATGAATTAGAATGGATCTTACGAATGAATTAGATTGGATTGTGCGAATGAATTAGAATGGACCGTACGAATGAATTAGAATGGATCGTATGAATGAATTAGAATGGATACATTCGTGCGAATGAATTAGAATGGATCGGACGAATGAATTAGAATGGATCGTACGAATGAATTAGAATGGATCAAATGAATGAATTAGAATGGTTATATTCATGAGAATGAATTAGAATGGATCGTACGAATGGATTAGAATGGATCGTACGAATGAATTAGAATGGATCATACGAATGAGTAAGAATGAATCGTACGAATGAATTAGAATGGATACATTTGTGCGAATGAATTAGAATGGATCGTACGAATGAATTAGAATGGATACATTTGTGCGAATGAATTAGAATGGACCGTATGAATGAATTAGAATGGATCGTATGAATGAATTAGAATGGATCGTACGAATGAATTAGAATGGATCGTACGAATAAATTAGAATGGATCGTACGAATGAATTAGACTGGATCGTACGAATGAATCTAAATGGATTGTATGAATGAATTACAATGGATCGTACGAATGAATTAGAATGGATCGTACGAATGAATTAGAATAGCTCATACGAATGAATTAGAATGAATCGTATGAATGAATTAGAATGGTTACATTCGTGCGAATGAATTAGAGTAGATCGTATGAATGAATTAGAATTGATCGTACGAATAAATTAGAATGGATCGTGGGAATGAATTAGAATGGATCGTACCAATGAATTAGAATGGATCCACCGAATGAGTTAGAATGGATCATACGAATGAATTAGAATGGATTGTACGAATGAATTAGAATGGATTATGTGAATGAATTAGAATGGATCGTATGAATGAATAAGAATGGATCGTACGAATGAATTAGAATGGATCGTGCGAATGAATTAGCATGAATCGTACGAATGTATTAGAATGGATCGTACGAATGAATTAGAATGAATCGTACGATCCATTCTAATTCATTCGTACGATCCATGCTAATTCATTCGCACGAATGTATCCATTCTAGTTCATTCGTACGATCCATTCTAGTTCATTCGTACGATCCATTCTAATTCATTCGTACGATCCATTCTAATTCATTCGTATTATCCATTCTAATTAATTCGTATGATCCATTCTAATTCATTCGTATGATCCATTCTAATTCATTCATACCATCTATTCTAATTCATTTACCCGAATGTATCCATTCTGATTAATTCGTACAATCCATTCTAATTCATTTGTATGATCCATTCTTATTCATTCGCACGATCCAGTCTAATGGATTCGTACGATCCATTCTAATTCATTCGCACGAATGTATCGATTCTAATTCATTCGTACGATCCATTCTAATTCATTAATATGATCCATTCTAATTCATTCGCACGATCCATTCTAATTGATTCGTACGATCAATTCTAATTCATTCGTACGATCCATTCTAATTCATTCGCACGATCCATTCTAATTCATTCGTACAATCTATTCTATTTCATTCGTACGATCCATTCTTACTCATTCGTATGATCCATTCTAATTCATTCGGACGAATGTATCCATTCTAATTTATTCGTACGATCCATTCTAATTCATTCGTACGATGTATTCTAATTCATTCGTACGATCCATTATAATTCATTCGTCCGATCCATTCTAATTCATTCGCATGAATGTATCCATTCTAATTCATTCGTACGGTCCATTCTAATTCATTCGCACAATCCATTCTATTTCATTCGTACGATCCATTCTTACTCATTCGTATGATCCATTATGGATACATTCGTGCGAATGAATTAGAATGGATCATACGAATGAGTAAGAATGGATCGTACAAATGAAATAGAATGGACTGTGCGAATGAATTAGAATGGATCGTACGAATGAATTAGAATGGATCGTGTGAAAGAATTAGAATGGATTGTATCAATGAATTAGAATAGATCGTATGAATGAATTAGAATGGATCGTACGAATGAATTAGAATGGATCGTAAGAATGAACTAGAATGGATACATTCGTGCGAATGAATTAGAATGGATCGTACGAATGAATTAGAATGGATCGTACGAATGAATTAGAATGGATCTTACGAATGAATTAGAATGGATCGTACAAATGCACGATCCATGCTAATTCATTCGTTCGATCAATTCTAATTCATTAGCACGATCCATTCTAATTCATTCGTACGATACATTCTAATTCATTCGCACGATCTATTCTAATTCATTCGTACGATCCATTCTAATTCTTTCACACGATCCATTCTAATTCATTCGTACAATCCATTCTAATTCATTCGTAAGATCTATTCTAATTCATTCGTACGATCCATTCTAATTTCATTCGTACGATCCATTCTAATTCATTCGCTCGAATATATCCATTCTAATCCATTCGTACGATCCATTCTAATTCATTCGCATGAATGTCACCATTCTAATTCATTCATTTGATCCATTCTAATTCATTCGTACGATCCATTCTAATTCATTCGTCCGATCCATTCTAATTCATTCGCACGAATGTATCCATTCTAATCCATTCGTAACATCCATTCTAATTCATTCGTACGATCCATTCTAATTCATTCGTACGATCCATTCTAATTCATTAATATGATCCATTCTAATTCATTCGTACGATCTATTCTAATTCATATGCACAAAGGTATCCATTCCAATTCATTCGTACGATTCATTCTAATTCAGGATCGTACGAATGAATTAGAATGGATACATTCGTGCGAATGAATTAGAATTGATCGTACGAATGAATTAGAATGGATCGTGCGAATGAATTAGAATGGATCGTACGAATGAATTAGAATGGATCGTACGAATGAACTAGAATGTATACATTCGTGCGAATGAATTAGAATGGATCGTACGAATGAATTAGAATGGATCGTACGAATGAATTAGAATGGATCTTACGAATGAATTAGAATGGATCGTACGAATGAATTAGAATGGATACATTCGTGCGAATGAATTAGAATGGATCAGACGAATGAATTAGAATGGATCGTACGAATGAATTAGAATGGATCAAATGAATGAATTAGAATGGTTAGATTCATGCGAATGAATTAGAATGGATCGTACGAATGGATTAGAATGGATCGTACGAATGGATTAGAATGGATACATTCGAGCGAATGAATTAGAATGGATCGTACGAATGAAATTAGAATAGATCATACGAATGAATTAGAATAGATCGTACGAATGAATTAGAATGGATCGTACGAATGAATTAGAATAGAACGTACGAATAAATTAGAATGGATACATTCGTCCGAATGACTTAGAATGGATCATACCAATGAGTAAGAATGGATCGTACGAATGAAATAGAATAGATTGTACGAATGAATTAGAATGGATCCTACGAATGAATTAGAATGGATCGTGTGAAAGAATTAGAATGGATTGTATGAATGAATTAGAATGGATCGTATGAATGAATTAGAATGGATCGTGCGAATGAATTCAAATGGATCGTACGAATTCATTCTAATTCATTCATACCATCCATTCTAATTCTTTCACACGATCCATTCTAATTCATTCGTACGTTCCATTCTAATTTATTAGCACGATCCATGCTAATTCATTCGTTCGATCAATTCTAATTCATTAGCACGATCCATTCTAATTCATTCGTACGATCCATTCTAATTCATTCGTACGATCCATTCTAATTCATTCGTACGATCCATTCTAATTAATTCGTACGATCCATTCTAATTCATTCGTACGAATGTATCCATTCTAGTTCATTTGTACGAATGAAATAGAATAGATTGTACGAATGAATTAGAATGGATTAGAATGAATTAGAATGGATCGTGTGAAAGAATTAGAATGGATCGTACAAATGAATTAGAATGGATTAGAATGGATCGTGCGAATGAATTAGAATGGATCGTACGAATGCATTAGAATGGATTGTATGAATGAATTAGAATGGATCTTACGAATGAATTAGAATAGATCGTACGAATGAATTAGAATGGATCGTACGAATGAATTAGAATGGATCTTACGAATGAATTAGAATGGATCGGACGAATGAATTAGAATGGATACATTCATGCGAATGAATTAGAATGGATCGGACGAATGAATTAGAATGGATCGTACGAAAGAATTAGAATGGATCAAATGAATGAATTAGAATGGTTACATTCATGCGAATGAATTAGAATGGATCGTACGAATGGATTAGAATGGATCGTACGAATGGATTAGAATGGATACATTCGAGCGAATGAATTAGAATGGATCGTACGAATGAAATTAGAATGGATCGTACGAATGAATTAGAATAGATCGTACGAATGAATTAGAATGGATCGTACGAATGAATTAGAATAGAACGTACGAATAAATTAGAATGGATACATTCGTCCGAATGACTTAGAATGGATCATACCAATGAGTAAGAATGGATCGTACGAATGAAATAGAATAGATTGTACGAATGAAATAGAATGGATCCTACGAATGAATTAGAATGGATCGTGTGAAAGAATTAGAATTGATTGTATGAATGAATTAGAATGGATCGTATGAATGAATTAGAATGGATCGTGCGAATGAATTCAAATGGATCGTACGAATTCATTCTAATTCATTCATACAATCCATTCTAATTCTTTCACACGATCCATTCTAATTCATTCGTACGTTCCATTCTAATTTATTAGCACGATCCATGCTAATTCATTCGTTCGATCAATTCTAATTCATTAGCACGATCCATTCTAATTCATTCGTACGATCCATTCTAATTCATTCGTACGATCTATTCTAATTCATTCGTACGATCCATTCTAATTCATTCGTACGATCCATTCTAATTCATTCGTACGATCCATTCTAATTCATTCGTACGATCCATTCTAATTAATTCGTATGATCCATTCTAATTCATTCGTACGAATGTATCCATTCTAGTTCATTTGTACGAATGAAATAGAATAGATTGTACGAATGAATTAGAATGGATTAGAATGAATTAGAATGGATCGTGTGAAAGAATTAGAATGGATCGTACAAATGAATTAGAATGGATTAGAATGGATCGTGCGAATGAATTAGAATGGATCGTACGAATGCATTAGAATGGATTGTATGAATGAATTAGAATGGATCGTGCGAACGAATTAGAATGGATCGTACGAATGAATTAGAATGGATCGTACGAATGAATTAGAATGGATCGTACGAATGAATTAGAATAGCTCATACGAATGAATTAGAATGAATCGTACGAATGAATTAGAATGGATCGTATGAATGAATTAGAATGGATACATTCGTGCGAATGAATTAGAATGGATCGTATGAATGAATTAGAATAGATTTTGTGAATGAATTAGAATGGATCGTACGAATGAATTAGAATAGATCCTATGAATTAGAATGGATCGTACGAATTAATTAGAATGGAAACATTCGTGCGAGCACAAAGGTATCCATTCTAATTCATTCGTACGATCCATTCTAATTCAGGATCGTACGAATAAATTAGAATGGATATATTCGTGCAAATGAATTAGAATGGATCGTATGAATGAATTAGAATGGATCGTATAAGTGAATTAGAACGGATAGTACGAATGAAGTAGAATGGATCGTATGAATGAATTAGAATGGATATATTCGTGCGAATGAATTAGAATGGATCGTATGAATGAATTAGAATAGATTGTGCGAATGAATTAGAATGGATCATACGAATGAATTAGAATGGATACATTCGTGCGAATAAATTAGAATGGATTGTATGAATGAATTAGAATGGATCGTACGAATGAATTAGAATGGATCGTACGAATGAATTAGAATAGATTGCGCGAATGAATTAGAATGGATCGTGCGAATGAAATAGAATGGATACAAATGAATTAGAATGGATCATACGAATGAATTAGAATGACGATCCATTCTTACTCATTCGTATGATCCATTCTAATTTATTCGCACGAATGTATCCATTCTAATTCATTCGTACGTCTAATTCATTCGTACGGTCCATTCTAATTCATTCACACAATCCATTCTATTTCATTCGTACGATCCATTCTTACTCATTCGTATGATCCATAAAGAATTAGAATGGATATATTCGTGCGAATGAATTAGAATGGATACATTCGTGCGAAAGAATTAGAATAGATCGTATGAATGAATTAGAATGGATCCTATGAATGAATTAGAATGGATCGTGCGAATGAATTAGAATGGATCGTACGAATGAATTAGAATGGATACATTCGTGCGAATGAATTAGAATGGATCGGACGAATGAATTAGAATGGATCGTATGAATGAATTAGAATGGATCAAATGAATGAATTAGAATGGTTACATTCATGCGAATGAATTAGAATGGATCGTACGAATGGATTAGAATGGATCGTACGAATGGATTAGAATGGATACATTCGAGCGAATGAATTAGAATGGATCGTACGAATGAATTAGAATGGACCGTACGAATGAATTAGAATGGATCGTACGAATGAATTAGAATAGATCGTATGAAAGAATTAGAATGTATTGTATGAATAAATTAGAATAGATCGTATGAATGAATTAGAATGGATCGTACGAATGAATTAGAATGGATCGTACGAATGAATTAGAATGGATACATTCGTGCGAATGAATTAGAATGGATACATTCGTGCGAAAGAATTAGAATAGATCGTATGAATGAATTAGAATGGATCCTATGAATGAATTAGAATGGATCGTGCTAATGAATTAGAATGGATCGTACGAATGAATTAGAATGGATCGTGTGAAAGAATTAGAATGGATCGTACGAATGAATTAGAATGGATCGTGCGAATGAATTAGAATGGATCGTACGAATGAATTAGAGTAGATACATTTGTGTGAATGAATTAGAATGGATCGTACGAATGAATTAGAATGGATCGTGCTAATGAATTAGAATTGATCGAACGAATGAATTAGCATGGATCGTGCTAATGAATTAGAATGGATCGTACGAATGAATTAGAATGGATCGTGCGAATGAATTAGAATGGATCGTACGAATGAATTAGAATGGATACATTTGTGCGAATGAATTAGAATAGATCGTACGAATGAATTAGAATAGATCGTATGAATGAATTAGAATGGATCGTGCGAATGAATTCGAATGGATCGTACGAATTCATTCTAATTCATTCATACAATCCATTCTAATTCTTTCACACGATCCATTCTAATTCATTCGTACGTTCCATTCTAATTCATTAGCACGATCCATGCTAATTCATTCGTTCGATCAATTCTAATTCATTAGCACGATCCATTCTAATTCATTCGTACGATCCAATCTAATTCATTCGCACGATCCATTCTAATTCATTCATATGATCCATTCTAATTCATTCATACGATCTATTCTAATTCTTTCGCACGAATGTATCCATTCTAATTCATTCGCACGAATGTATCCATTCTAATTCATTCGTACGATCCATTCTAATCCATTCAATTTCATTAGCACGATCCATTCTAATTCATTCGTACGATCCATTCTAATTCATTCGCACGATCCATTCTAATTCATTCGTACGATCCATTCTAATTCTTTCACACGATCCATTCTAATTCATTCGTACGATCTATTCTAATTCATTCGTATGATCCATTCTAATTCATTCGTACGATCCATTCTAATTCCTTCGTACGATCCATTCTAATTCATTCATACAATCTATTCTAATTCATTCATACAATCCATTCTAATTCGTTCACACGATCCATTCTAATTCTTTCGTACGATCCATTCTAATTCATTAGCACAATCCATTCTAATTCATTCGCACGAATGTATCCATTCTAAATCATTCGTACAATCCATTCTTTTTTATTCGTACGATTCATTCTTACTCATTGCACGAATGAATTAGAATGGATCCTACGAATGATTTAGAATGGATCGTGTGAAAGAATTAGAATGGATTGTACGAATGAATTAGAATGGATCGTACGAATGAATTAGAATAGATCGTACGAATGAATTAGAATGGATCGTACGAATAAATTAGAATGGATACATTCGTCCGAATGAATTAGAATGGATCATACGAATGAGTAAGAATGGATCGTACGAATGAAATAGAATAGATTGTACGAATGAATTAGAATGGATCCTACGAATGAATTAGAATAGATCGTGTGAAAGAATTAGAATGGATTGTATGAATGAATTAGAATGAATTCGTACGATCCATTCGAATACATTCGCACGATCCATTCTAATTCATTCATACGATCCATTCTAATTCATTCATACAATCCATTCTAATTCTTTCACATGATCTATTCTAATTCATTCGTAGGATCCATTCTAATTCATTCGTACAATCTATTTTATTTCATTCGTACGATCCATTCTTACTCATTCGTATGATCCATTCTAATTCATTCGGACGAATGTATCCATTCTAATTTATTCGTACGATCCATTCTAATTCATTCGTACGATCCATTTTAATTCATTCATACGATCCATTCTAATTCATTCGTACGATCCATTCTAATTCATTCATACAATCCATTCTAATTTATTCGCACGAATGTATCCATTCTAATTCATTCGTATGATCCATTCTAATTCATTCGCACAATCTATTCTAATTCATTCATACGATCCATTCTAATTCATTCGCACGAATGTATCCATTCTAATTCATTCATACGATCCATTCTACTTCATTCGTACTATCCGTTCTAATTCACTCATACGATCCATTCTAATTCATTCATACGATCCATTCTAATTCATTTGCACGAATATATCCATTCTAATTCCTTCGTACGATCCATTCTAATTCCTTCGTACGATCCATTCTATTTCATTCGTATGATCCATTCTAATTCCTTCGTACGATCCATTCTAATTCCTTCGTATCCATTCTAATTCACTCATACGATCCATTCTAATTCATTCGTACGATCCATTCTAATTCATTCATACAATCCATTCTAATTCATTCGCACGAATGTATCCATTCTAGTTCATTCGTACGATCCATTCTAATTCATTCGTACGATCCATTCTAATTCATTCGCACGATCCATTCTAATTCATTCTTATGATCCATTCTAATTCATTCATACGATCCATTCTAATTCATTCGTACGATCCATTCTAATTCATTCGCACAAATGTATCCATTCTAATTCATTCGTACGATCCATTCTAATTCATTCATACAATCCATTCTAATTCTTTCACACGATCCATTCTAATTCATTCGTACGATCCATTCTATTCATTCGTGCAAGCCATTCTATTTCATTCATACGATCCATTCTTACTTATTTGTACGATCCATTCTAATTCCATTCACACGAATGTATCCATTCGTACGAATGAATTAGAATAGATTGTACGAATGAATTAGAATGGATCGTATGAATGAATTAGAATGGATCGTACGAAGGAATTAGAATGGATCGTACGAATAAATTAGAATGGATCGTACGAATGAACTAGAATAGATCGTACGAATGAATTAGAATGGATCATACGAAGGAATTAGAATGGATCGTACGAATGAATTAGAATGGATATATTCGTGCAAATGAATTAGAATGGATCGTATGAATGTATTAGAATGGATCGTATGAGTGAATTAGAATGGATCGTACGAATGAATTAGAATGGATTTTATGAATGAATTAGAATGGATCGTACGAATGAATTAGAATGGATCGTATGAATGAATTAGAATGGATCGTACGAATGAATTAGAATGGATCGTACGAATGAACTAGAATGGATACATTCGTGCGAATGAATTAGAATGGATCGTACGAATGAATTAGAATGAATCGTACGAATGAATTAGAATTGATCATACGAATGGATTAGAATGGATCATACGAATGAATTATAATGGATCGTGCGAATGAATTAGAATGGATCGAACGAATGAATTAGAATGGATATATTCGAGCGAAATAATTAGAATAGATCGTAGGAATGAATTAGAATGGATCATACGATTGAATTAGAATGGATCGTACGAACGAATTAGAATGGATCATACGAACGAATTAGAATGAATCATATGAACGAATTAGAATGGATCGTACGAATGAATTAGAATAGATACATTCGAGCGAATGAATTAGAATGGATCGTACGAATGAATTAGAATAGATCATAGGAATGAATTAGAATGGATCGTGCAAATGAATTAGAATGGATACACTCGTGCGAATGAATTAGAATGGATCGTGCGAATGAATTAGAATGGATCGTACGAATGAATTAGAATGGATATATTTGAACGAATAAATTAGAATGGATCATACGAATGAATTAGAATGGATCGTACGAATGAATTAGAATGGATAGTGCGAATGAATTAGAATGGATCGTACGAATGAATTAGAATGGATACATTCGTGCGAATGAATTAGAATGGATCATACGAATGAGTAAGAATGGATCGTACGAATGAAATAGAATGGATTATACAAATGAATTAGAATGGATACATTCGTGCGAATGAATTAGAATGGATCGTATATACGAATGAATTAGAATGGATACATTCGTGCGAATGAATTAGAACGGATTGTACGAATGAATTAGAATGGGTCGTGCGAATGAATTAGAATGGATCGTACGAATGAATTAGAATGGATCGTACGAATGAACTAGAATGGATACATTCGTGCGAATGAATTAGAATGGATCGTACGAATGAATTAGAATGGATCGTACGAATGAATTAGATTGGATCTTACGAATGAATTAGAATGGATTGTACGACTAAATTAGAATGGATCGTATGAATGGTTTAGAATGGATACATTCGTGCGAATGAATTAGAATGGATCGGATGAATGAATTAGAATGGATCGTACGAATGAATTAGAATGGATCAAATGAATGAATTAGAATGGTTACATTCATGCGAATGAATTAGAATGGATCGTACGAATGGATTAGAATGGATCGTACGAATGGATTTGAATAGATACATTCGTGCGAATGAATTAGAATGGATCATACGAATGATTAAGAATGGATCGTACGAATGAAATAGAATGGATTGTACGAATGAATTAGAATGGATCGTGCGAATGAATTTGAATGGATCGTACGAATGAATTAGAATGGATCGTGCTAATGAATTAGAATTGATCGTACGAATGATATTGAATGGATTGCACGAATGATTTAGAATGGATCGTACGAATGAATTAGAATGGATCGTACGAATGATTTAGAATGGATACATTCGTGCGAATGAATTAGAATGGATCATACGAATGAGTAAGAATGGATCGTACGAATAAAATAGAATGGATTGTACGAATGAATTAGAATGGATTCGTACGAATGAATTAGAATGGATACATTCGTGCGAATGAATTAGAATGGATCGTACCAATGAGTAAGAATGGATCGTACGAATGAAATAGAATGGATTGTGCGAATGAATTAGAATGGATCGTACGAATGAATTAGAATGGATCGTGTGAAAGAATTAGAATGGATTGTATGAATGAATTAGAATAGATCGTATGAATGAATTAGAATGAATCGTACGAATAAATTAGAATGGATCGTACGAATGAATTAGAATGGATACATTAGTGCGAATGAATTAGAATGGATACATTCGTGCGAAAGAATTAGAATAGATCGTATGAATGAATTAGAATGGATCCTATGAATGAATTAGAATGGATCGTGCGAATGAATTAGAATAGATCGTACGAATGAATTAGAATGGATCGTGCTAATGAATTAGAATTGATCGAACGAATGAATTAGCATGGATCGTGGTAATGAATTAGAATGGAACGTACGAATAAATTAGAATGGATCGTGTGAAAGAATTAGAATGGATTGTATGAATGAATTATAATGAATTCGTACGATCCATTCGAATTCATTCGCACGATCCATTCTAATTCATTCATACGATCCATTCTAATTCATTCATACAATCCATTCTAATTCTTTCACACGATCCATTCTAATTCATTCGTAGGATCCATTCTAATTTATTCGTACAATCTATTCTATTTCATTCGTACGATCCATTCTTACTCATTCGTATGATCCATTCTAATTCATTCGGACGAATGTATCCATTCTAATTTATTCGTACAATCCATTCTAATTCATTCGTACGATCCATTCTAATTCATTCGTACGATCCATTCTAATTCATTCGTCTGATCCATTCTAATTCATTCGCACGAATGTATCCATTCTAATTCATTCGTACGATCCATTCTAATTCATTCGTACGATCCATTCTAATTCATTCGTAAGATCTAATCTAATTCATTCGTACGATCCATTCTAATTCATTCATACGATCCATTCTAATTTATTCGCACGAATGTATCCATTCTAGTTCATTCGTACGGTCCATTCTATATCATTCGTACGATCCATTCTAATTCATTCGCACGATCCATTCTAATTTATTCGTACGATCCATTCTAATTCATTCATACGATCCATTCTAATTCATTCTTATGATCCATTCTAATTCATTCGCACAAATGTATCCATTCTAATTCATTCCTACGATCCATTCTAATTCATTCGCACGATCCATTCTAATTCATTCGTACGATCCATTCTAATTCATTCGCACGATCTATTCGTATTCATTCGCACAATCCATTCTAATTCATTCGCATGAATGTATCCATTCTAATTCATTCGCACGAATGTATCCATTCTAATTCATTCGTACGATCCATTCTAATTGATTTGTACGATCCATTCTAATTCATTCGTATGATCCATTGTAATTAATTCGTATGATCCATTCGAATTCATTCGTATGATCCATTCTAATTCATTCATACAATCCATTCTAATTCATTCGCACGAATGTATCCATTCTAATTAATTCGTACGATCCATTCTAATTCATTCGTATGATCTATTCTCATTCATTCGCACGATCTAGTCTAATTGATTCGCACGATCCATTCTAATTCATCCGCACGAATGTATCCATTCTAATTCATTCGTACGATCCATTCTAATTCATTAATATGATTCATTATAATTCATTCGTATGATCCATTCTAATTCATATGCACAAAGGTATCCATTCTAATCCATTCGTAGGATCCATTCTAATCCATTCGTACGATCCATTCTAATTCATTTGTACGATCCATTCTAATTCATTCGCTCGAATGTATCCATTCTAATCCATTCGTACGATCCATTCTAATCCATTCGTACGATCCATTCTAATTCATTCGCATGAATGTAACCATTCTAATTCATTCATTTGATCCATTCTAATTCATTCGTACGATCCATTCTAATTCATTCGTCCGATCCATTCTAATTCATTCGCACGAATGTATCCATTCTAATTCATTCGTACGATCCATTCTAATTCATTCGTACGATCCATTCTAATTCATTCGTAAGATCCATTCTAATTCATTCGTACGATCCATTCTATTTCATTCGTACGATCCATTCTAATTCATTCGCATGAATGTATCCATTCTAGTTCATTCGTACGATCCATTCTAATTCATTCGTATGATCCATTCTAATTCATTCGCACGATCCATTCTAATTCATTCGTACGATCAATTCTAATTCATTCGCATAAATGTATCCATTCTAATTCATTCGTACGATCCTGAATTAGAATGGATCGTACGAATGAATTAGAATGGATACCTTTGTGCATATGAATTAGAATGGATCGTACGAATGAATTAGAATGGATCATATTAATGAATTAGAATGGATTGTACGAATGAATTAGAATGGATACATTCGTGCGAATGAATTAGAATGGATCGTGCACGAATGTATCCATTCTAATTCATTCGTACGATCCATTCTAATTCATTATTATGATCCAATCTAATTCATTCGTACGATCCATTCTAATTCATATGCACAATGGTATCCATTCTAATCCATTCGTAGGATCCATTCTAATCCATTCGTACGATCCATTCCAATTCATTCGTACGATCTATTCTAATTCATTCGCTCAAATGTATCCATTCTAATCCATTCGTACGATCCATTCTAATCCATTCGTACGATCCATTCTAATTCATTCGCATGAATGTAACCATTCTAATTCATTCATTTGATCCATTCTAATTCATTCGTACGATCCATTCTAATTCATTCATCCGATCCATTCTAATTCATTCGCACGAATGTATCCATTCTAATTCATTCGTACGATCCATTCTAATTCATTCGTACGATCCATTCTAATTCATTCGTAAGATCCATTCTAATTCATTCGTACGATCCATTCTATATCATTCGTACGATCCATTCTAATTCATTCGCACGAATGTATCCATTCTAGTTCATTCGTACGATCCATTCTAATTCATTCGTACGATCAATTCTAATTCATTCGCACGAATGTATCCATTCTAATTCATTCATACGATCCATTCTAATTCATTCGTTTGATCCATTCTAATTCACTCATACGATCCATTCTAATACATTCATACTATCCATTCTAATTCACTTGCACGAATATATCCATTCTAATTCATTCGTACGATCCATTCTAATTCCTTCGTACGGATCGATTCTAATTCATTCGTACGATCTATTCTAATTCATTCGTACGATCCATTCTAATTCATTCGTACGATCCATTCTAATTCCTTCGTACGATCCATTCTTATTCCTTCGTACGATCCATTCTAATTCATTCGTACAATCTATTCTAATTCATTCGTACGAATGGATACATTCGTGTGAATGAATTAGAATGGATCGTACGAATGAGTAAGAATGGATCGTACGAATGAAATAGAATGGATTGCACGAATGAATTAGAATGGATCGTACGAATGAATTAGAATGGATCGTGTGAAAGAATTAGAATGGATTGTATGAACGAATGAATTAGAATGGATCGTATGAATGAATTAGAATGGATACATTCGTGTGAATGAATTAGAATGGATCGTATGAATGAATTAGAATAGATTTTGTGAATGAATTAGAACTGATCGTACGAATGAATTAGAATGGATTGTATGAGTGCATTAGAATGGATACGAAGGAATTAGAATGGATCGTACGAAGGAATTAGAATGGATCATACGAATGAAATAGAATGGATCGTACGAAGGAATTAGAATGGATCGTACGAAGGAATTAGAATGGATATAATCGTGCAAATGAATTAGAATGGATCGTATCAATGAATTAGAATGGATCGTATGAGTGAATTAGAACGGATAGTACGAATGAAGTAGAATGGATCGTATGAATGAATTAGAATGGATACATTCGTGCGAATGAATTAGAATGGATCGTATGAATGAATTAGAATAGATTGTGCGAATGAATTAGAATGGATCGTACGAATGAATTAGAATAGATATATTCGTGCGAATAAATTAGAATGGATTGTATGAATTAATTAGAATGGATCGTAGGAATGAATTAGAATGGATCGTACGAATGAATTAGAATAGATTGCGCGAATGAATTAGAATGGATCGTACGAATGAATTAGAATGGATCGTACGAATGAATTAGAATGGATCGTACGATTGAATTAGAATGGATCATACGAATGAGTAAGAATGGATCGTATGAATGAATTAGATTGGATCGTACGATCCATTCTAATTTATTAGCATGGATCGTGCTAATGAATTAGAATGGAATATACGAATGAATTAGAATGGATCGTACGAATGAATTAGAATGAATTAGAATGGATCGTACGAATGAATTAGAATAGATCATAGGAATGAATTAGATTGGATCGTGCAAATGAATTAGAATGGATACATTCGTGCGAATGAATTAGAATGGATCGTGCGAATGAATTAGAATGGATCGTACGAATGAATTAGAATGGATATATTTGAACGAATAAATTAGAATGGATCATACGAATGAATTAGAATGGATCGTACGAATGAATTAGAATGGATAGTGTGAATGAATTAGAATCGATCGTACGAATGAATTAGAATAGATCGTATGAATGAATTAGAATGGATCATACGAATGAGTAAGAATGGATCGTACGAATGAATTAGAATGGATCGTACGAATGAATTAGAATGGATCGTACGAATAAATTAGAATGGATACATTCGTCTGAATGAATTAGAATGGATCATACGAATGAGTAAGATTGGATCGTACGAATGAAATAGAATAGATTGTACGAATGAATTAAAATGGATCCTAGTACGATCCATTCTAATTCATTCGTACGATCCATTCTAATTCATTCATACAATCCATTCTAATTCTTTCACACGATCCATTCTAATTCATTCGTACGATCCATTCTAATTCATTCGTGCAATCCATTCTATTTCATTCGTACGATCCATTCTTACTCATTCGTACGATCCATTCTAATTCATTCACACGGATGTATCCATTCGTATGAATGAATTAGAATAGATTGTACGAATGAATTAGAATGGATCGTACGAATGAATTAGAATGGATCGTACGAAGGAATTAGAATGGATCGTACAAATGAATTAGAATGGATCGTACGAATGAATTAGAATAGATCGTACGACTGAATTAGAATGGATCGTACGAAGGAATTAGAATGGATCGTACAAATGAATTAGAATGGATATATTCGTGCAAATGAATTAGAATGGATCGTATGAATGTATTAGAATGGATCGTATGAGTGAATTAGAATGGATCGTACGAATGAATTAGAATGGATTGTATGAATGAATTAGAATGGATCATACGAATGAATTAGAATGAATCATATGAATTAATTAGAATGGATCATACGAATGAATTAGAATGGATCGTACGAATGAATTAGAATGGATACATTCGTGCGAATGAATTAGAATAGATTGTGCGAATGAATAATAACATATCGTGCGAGTGAATTAGATTAGATCGGACGAATGAATTAGAATGGATCGTGCGAATGAATTAGAATGGATCGTACGAATGAATTAGAATGGATCGTATGAATGAATTAGAATGGATCGTACGAATGAACTAGAATGGATCGTGCGAATGAATTAGAATGGATCGTACGAATGAATTAGAATGGATCGTGTGAAAGAATTAGAATGGATCGTACGAATTAATTAGAATGGATCGTGCAAATGAATTAGAATGGATCGTACGAATGAATTAGATTGGATACATTTGTGCGAATGAATTAGAATGGATCGTACGAATGAATTAGAATGGATCGTATGAATGAATTAGAATGGATCGTACGAATGAATTACAATGGATCGTGCGAATGAATTAGAATGGATCATACGAATGAATTAGAAAGGATCGTACGAATGAATTAGAATGGATCGTACGAATGAACTAGAATGGATACATTCATGCGAATGAATTAGAATGGATCGTACGAATGAATTAGAATGGATCATACGAATGAATTAGAATGGATCTTACAAATGAATTAGAATGGATCGTACGAATGAATTAGAATGGATCGAACGAATGAATTAGAATGGATACATTCGTGCGAATGAATTAGAATGGATCGGACAAATGAATTAGAATGGACCATACGAATGAATTAGAATGGATCGTACGAATGAATTAGAATGGATCATACGAATAAATTAGAATGGATACATTCGTCCGAATGAATTAGAATGGATCATACGAATGAGTAAGAATGGATCGTACGAATGAAATAGAATAGATTGTACGAATGAATTAGAATGGATCCTACGAATGAAATAGAATGGATCGTGTGAAAGAATTAGAATGGATTATATGAATGAATTAGAATGGATCGTACGAATGAATTAGAATGGATCGTGCGAATGAATTCGAATGGATCGTACGAATTTATTCTAATTCATTCATACAATCCATTCTAATTCTTTCACACGATGCATTCTAATTCATTCGTACGTTCCATTCTAATTCATTAGCACGATCCATGCTAATTCATCCGTTCGATCAATTCTAATTCATTAGCACGATCCATTCTAATTCATTCGTACGATCCATTCTAATTCATTCGCACGTTCCATTCTAATTCATTCATAGGATCCATTCTAATTTATTCATACGATCTATTCTAATTCTTTCGCACGAATGTATCCATTCTAATTCATTCGCACGAATGTATCCATTCTAATTCATTCGTATGATCCATTCTAATTCATTCATACGATCCATTCTAATTCAATCGTACGATCCATTCTAATTCATTCGTATGATCAATTCTAATTCATTCGCACGAATGTATCCATTCTAATTCATTCGTACATACGATCCATTCTTATTCATTCGCACGAATGTGTCCATTCTAATTCATTAGTATAATCCATTCTATTTCATTCGTACGATCCATTCTTACTCATTCGTATGATCCATTCTAATTCATTCGCACGAATGTATCCATTCTAATTCATTCGTACGATCCATTCTAATTCATTCGCACAATCCATTCTATTTCATTCGTATGATCCATTCTTACTCATTCGTACGATCCATTCTAATTCCTTCGTACGATCCATTCTATTTCATTCGTATGATCCATTCTAATTCCTTCGTACGATCCATTCTAATTCCTTCGTATCCATTCTAATTCACTAAAATGATCCATTCTATTCATTCGTACGATCCATTCTAATTCATTTGCACCAATATATCCATTCTAATTCATTCGCACGATCTATTCTAATTCATTCGCACGATCCATTCTAATTAATTCGTACGATCGTGCTAGTGAATTAGAATGCATCGTACGAATGAATTAGAATGGATACATTCGTGCGAATCCATTCTATTTCATTCGTACGATCCATTCTAATTCATTCATACGATCCATTCTCACTCATTCGTACGATCCATTCTAATTCATTCATACGATCCATTCTAATTCATTCGTACGATCCATTCTAATTCATTCGTATAATCTATTCTAATTCTTTCACACGATCCATTCTAATTCATTCGTACGATCTATTCTAATTCATTCGTACGATCCATTCTAATTCTTTCACATGATCCATTCCAATTCATTCGTACGATCCATTCCAATTCATTCGTACGATCCATTCTAATTCATTCGTATGATCCATTCTAATTTATTCGTACGATCCATTCTAATTCCTTCGTACGATCAATTCTAATTCCTTCCATTCTAATTCATTCGTACGATCCATTCTAATTCATTCGCACGATCCATTCTAATTTATTCATACAATCCATTCTAATTTATTCGTATGATCCATTCTAATTCATTCGTACGATCCATTCTAATTCCTTCGTACGATCCATTCTAATTCCTTCGTACGATCCATTCTACTTCCTTTGTACGATCCATTCTAATTCCTTCGCACGATCCATTCTAATTCATTCATACGATCCAATCTAATTCATTCCTACGATCCATCTTAATTCATTCGCACGATCCATTCTAATTCATTCGCACGATCTATTCTAATTCATTCGTACGATCCATTCTAATTCCTTCGTACGATCCATTCTAATTTATTCGCACGATCCATTCTAATTCATTCATACGATCCAATCTAATTCATTCATACGATCCATTCTAATTCATTCGTATGATCCATTCTAATTAGAATGGATCGTGCGAATGAATTAGAATGGATCGTACGAATTAATTAGAATAGATTATGCGAATGAATTAGAATGGATCGTGCGAATGAATTAGAATGGATCGTACGGTACGATCCATTCTAATTTATTCGCACGATCCATTCTAATTCATTCATACGATCCAATCTAATTCATTCATACGATCCATTCTTACTCATTCGTATGATCCATTCTAATTCATTCGTACAATCCATTCTTATTCATTCGTACAATCCATTCTATTTCATTCGTACGATCGATTCTAATTCATTCGTACAATCCATTCTAATTCATTCGTACGATCCATTCTACGATCCATTCTAATTCATTCGTATATTCCATTCTAATTCATTAGCACGATCCATGCTAATGAATTAGAATGGATCGTACGATCCAATCTAATTCATTCATACGATCCATTCTTACTCATTCGTATGATCCATTCTAATTCAATCGTACGATCCATTCTAATTCATTCGTACGATCCATTCAAATTCATTCGTACGATCCATTCTAATTTGTTCATACAATCCATTCTAATTTATTCGCACGAATGTATCCATTCTAATTCATTCGTACGATCCATTCTAATTCATTCGCACAATCTATTCTAATTCTTTCATACGATCCATTCTAATTCATTCGCACGAATGTATCCATTCTAATTCATTCATACGATCCATTCTACTTCATTCGTACTATCCGTTCTAATTCTCTCTTACGATCCATTCTAATTCATTCGTACGATCCATTCTAATTCATTTGCACGAATATATCCATTCTAATTCATTCGTACGATCCATTCTAATTCCTTCGTACGATCCATTCTAATTCCTTCGTACGATCCATTCTATTTCATTCGTATGATCCATTTTAATTCCTTCATACGATCCATTCTAATTCCTTCGTATCCATTCTAATTCACTCATACGATCCATTCTAATTCATTCGAACGATCCATTCTAATTCATTCATACAATCCATTCTAATTCATTCGCACGAAAGTATCCATTCTAATTCATTCGTACGATCAGTTCTAATTCATTCACAAAATCTATTCTAATTCATTCATACGATCCATTCTAATTCATTCACACGAATGTATCCATTCTAATTCATTCATACGATCCATTCTAATTCATTCATACGATCCATTCTAATTCACTCATACGATCCATTCTAATACATTCATATGATCCATTCTAATTCATTTGCCTGAATATATCCATTCTAATTCATTCGTACGATCTATTCTAATTCCACCGTACGATCTATTCTAATTCATTCGTACGATCTATTCTAATTCATTCGTACGATCCATTCTAATTGCTTTGTACGATCCATTCTAATTCATTCGTACGATCCATTCTAATTCATTCGTACAATCTATTCTAATTCATTCATAGGAATGGATACATTCGTGTGAATGAATTAGAATGGATCGTACGAATGAGTAAGAATGGATCGTACGAATGAAATAGAATGGATTGCACGAATGAATTAGAATGGATCGTACGAATGAATTAGAATGGATCGTGTGAAAGAATTAGAATGGATTGTATGAATGAATTAGAATGGATCGTATGAATGAATTAGAATGGATCGTACGAATGAATTAGAATGGATCGTACGAATGAATTAGAATGGATACATTCGTGCGAATGAATTAGAATGGATCATACGAATGAGTAAGAATGGATCGTACGAATGAAATAGAATGGATTGTACGAATGAATTAGAATGGATCATACGAATGAATTAGAATAGATTGTATGAATGAATTGGAATGTATCCATTCTAATTGATATGTACGATCCATTCTATTACATTCATACGATCCATTCTAATTCATTCATACGATCCATTCTAATTCATTCATTCAATCCATTCTAATTCTTTCACACGATCCATTCTAATTCATTCGTACGATCCATTCTAATTCATTCGTACAATCCATTCTATTTCATTCGTACGATCTATTCTTACTCATTCGTACGATCCATTCTAATTCAATCCATTCTAATTCTTTCACACGATCCATTCTAATTCATTCGTATGATCCATTCTAATTCCTTCATACGATCCATTCTATTTCATTCATATGATGCATTCTTACTCATTCGTATGATCCATTCTAATTCATTTGCACGAATATATCCATTCTAATTCATTCGTACGAATGAAATAGAATGGATTGTACGAATGAATTAGAATGGATCGTACGAATGAATTAGAATGGATACATTCGTGCGAATGAATTAGAATGGATCGTATGAATGAATTAGAATGGATCGTACGAATGAATTAGAATGGATCGTATGAATGAATTAGAATAGATTGTGCGAATAAATTAGAATGGATCGTAAGAATTATTTAATGAATTAGAATGGATCGTACAAAGGAATAAGAATGGATTGTACGAATGAATTAGAATGGATCATACGAATGAATTAGAATGGATACATTCGTGCGAATGAATTAGAATGGATCGTGCGAAAGAATTCGAATGGATCGTGCGAATGAATTAGAATGGATCGTATGAATGAATTAGAATGGATCGTGCGAATGAATTCGAATGGATCGTGTGAATGAATTAGAATGGATTGTATGAATGAATTAGAATGGATCGTCTGAATGAATTAGAATGGATCGTACGAAAGAATTAGAATGGATCGTACGAATGAATTAGAATGGATACATTCGTGCGAATGAATTAGAATGGATCATACGAATGAGTAAGAATGGATCATACGAATGAAATAGAATGGATTGTACGAATGAATTAGAATGGATCGTACGAATGAATTAGAATGGATCGTGTGAAAGAATTAGAATGGATTGTATGAATGAATTAGAATGGATCGTACGAATGAATTAGAATGGATACAATCGTGCGAAGGAATTAGAATGGATCATACGAATGAGTAAGAATTGATCGTATGAATGAAATAGAATGGATTGTACGAATGAATTAGAATGGATCGTGTAAATGAATTTGAATGGATCGTACGAATGAATTAGAATGGATCGTGCGAATGAATTAGAATTGATCGTACGATTGATTAGAATGGATCGTACTAATGATTTAGAATGGATACATTTGTGCGAATGAATTAGAATGGATCATACGAATGAGTAAGAATGGATCGTACGAATGAAATAGAATGGATTGTACGAATGAATTAGAATGGATTCGTACGAATGAATTAGAATGGATACATTCGTGCGAATGAATTAGAATGGATCGTACCAATGAGTAAGAATGGATCGTACGAATGAAATAGAATGGATTGTGCGAATGAATTAGAATGGATCGTACGAATGAATTAGAATGGATCGTGTGAAAGAATTAGAATGGATTGTATGAATGAATTAGAATAGATCGTATGAATAAATTTGAATGGATCGTATGAATGAATTAGAATGGATCGTACGAATGAATTAGAATGGATCGTACGAATGAATTAGAATGGATACATTCGTGCGAATGAATTAGAATGGATACATTCGTGCGAAAGAATTAGAATAGATCGTATGAATGAATTAGAATGGATCCTATGAATGAATTAGAATGGATCGTGCGAATGAATTAGAATGGATCGTACGAATGAATTATAATGGATCGCGCTAATGAATTAGAATTGATCAAACGAATGAATTATCATGGATCGTGCTAATGAATTAGAATGGAACGTACGAATGAATTAGAATGGATCGTGTGAAAGAATTAGAATGGATTGTATGAATGAATTAGAATAAATTCGTACGATCCATTCGAATTCATTCGCACGATCCATTCTAATTCATTCATACGATCCATTCTAATTCATTCATACAATCCATTCTAATTCTTTCACACGATCCATTCTAATTCATTCGTAGGATCCATTCTAATTCATTCGTACAATCTATTCTATTTCATTCGTACGATCCATTCTTACTCATTCGTATGATCCATTCTAATTCATTCGGACGAATGTATCCATTCTAATTTATTCGTACGATCCATTCTAATTCATTCGTACGATCCATTCTAATTCATTCGTACGATCCATTCTTACTCATTCGTATGATCCATTCTAATTCATTCGTACGATCCATTCTAATTCATTCGTACGATGCATTCTAATTCATTCGCATAATCAATTCTAATTCATTCGTACGATCCATTCTAATTCATTCGTACGATCGTACGAATGAATTAGAATGGATCATACGGAATGAATTAGAATGGATTGTATGAATGAATTAGAATGGATACATTCGTGCGAATGAATTAGAATGGATCATACGAATGAGTAATAATGGATCGTACGAATGAAATAGAATGGATTGTACGAATGAATTAGAATGGATCGTACAAATGAATTAGAATGGATCATACGAATGAATTAGAATGGATCATACGAATGAGTAAGAATGGATCGTACAAATGAAATAGAATGGATTGTACGAATAAATTAGAATGGATCGTACGAATGAATTAGAATGGATCGTGTGAAAGAATTAGAATGCATTGTATGAATGAATTAGAATGGATCGTATGAATAAATTAGAATGGATCGTGCGAATGAATTCGAATGGATCGCATGATCCATTCGAATAGAATGGATCGTATGAATGAATTAGAAAGGATCGGGCGAATGAATTAGAATGGATTGTAGGAATGAATTAGAATGGATCGTATGAATGAATTAGAATGGATCGTTTGAATGAATTAGAATGGATCGTGCGAATGAATTAGAATGGATCGTACGAATGAATTAGAATGGATCGTAAGAATGAATTAGAATGGATCATATGAATGAGTAAGAATGGATCGTACGAATGAAATAGAATAGATTGTATGAATGAATTAGAATGGATCCTACGAATGAATTAGAATGGATCGTGTGAAAGAATTAGATCCATTCGTACAATCCATTCTATTTCATTCGTACGATCCATTCTTTCTCATTCGTATGATCCATTCTAATTCATTCGCACGAATGTATCCATTCTAATTCATTCGTACGATCCATTCTAATTCATTCGTACGATCCATTCTAATTCCTTCATACAATCCATTCTAATTCTTTCACACGATCTATTCTAATTCATTCGTACGATCTATTCTAATTCATTCGTACGATCCATTCTAATTCCTTCGTACGATCTATTCTAATTCATTCGTACGATCCAGTCTAATTCATTCGTACAATCTATTCTAATTCATTCGTATGAATGGATACATTCGTGTGAATGAATTAGAATGGATCGTACGAATGAGTAAGAATGGATCGTACGAATGAAATAGAATGGATTGCACGAATGAATTAGAATGGATCGTACAAATGAATTAGAATGGATCGTGTGAAAGAATTAGAATGGATCGTACGAATGAATTAGAATGGATCGTACGAATGAATTAGAATGGATCGTACAAATGAATTAGAATAGATCGTACGAATGAATTAGAATGGATCGTACGAAGGAATTAGAATGGATCCTACGAATGAATTAGAATGGATATATTCGTGCAAATGAATTAGAATGGATCGTATGAATGTATTAGAATGGATCGTATGAGTGAATTAGAATGGATCGTACGAATGAATTAGAATAGATCGTATGAATGAATTAGAATGGATACATTCGTGTGAATGAATTAGAATGGATTGTATGAATAAATTAGAATAGATTTTGTGAATGAATTAGAACTGATCGTACGAATGAATTAGAATAGATACATTCGTGCGAATGAATTAGAATAGATTGTATGAATGAATTAGAATGGATCGTATGAATGAATTAGAATGGATCGTATGAGTGAATTAGAATGGATACGAAGGAATTAGAATGGATCGTGCGAATGAATTAGAATGGATCGTACGAAGGAATTAGAATGGATCGTACGAATGAATTAGAATGGATCGTACGAATGAATTAGAATAGATCGTACGAATGAATTAGAATGGATCGTACGAAGGAATTTGAATGGATCGTACGAATGAATTAGAATGGATCGTACGAATGAACTAGAATGGATACATTCGTGCGAATGAATTAGAATGGATCGTACGAATGAATTAGAATAGATCGTACGAAGGAATTAGAATGGATCTTACAAATGAATTAGAATGGATCGTACGAATGAATTAGAATGGATACATTCGTGCGAATGAATTAGAATGGATCGGACGAATGAATTAGAATGGATCGTACGAATGAATTAGAATGGATCATACGAATAAATTAGAATGGATCGTACGAATAAATTAGAATGGATACATTCGTCCGAATGAATTAAAATGGATCATACGAATGAGTAAGAATGGATCGTACGAATGTATTAGAATAGATTGTACGAATGAATTAGAATGGATTAGACGAATGAATTAGAATGGATCGTGTGAAAGAATTAGAATGGATTGTATGAATGAATTAGAATGGATCGTATGAATGAATTAGAATGGATCGTGCGAATGAATTCGAATGGATCGTACGAATTCATTCTAATTTATTCATACAATCCATTCTAATTCTTTCACATGATCTATTCTAATTCATTCGTAGGATCCATTCTAATTCTTTCGTACAATCTATTCTATTTCATTCGTACGATCCATTCTTACTCATTCGTATGATCCATTCTAATTCATTCGGACGAATGTATCCATTCTAATTTATTCATACGATCCATTCTAATTCATTCGTACGATCCATTCTAATTCCTTCATACGATCCATTCTAATTCATTCGTACGATCCATTCTAATTCATTCATACGATCCATTCTAATTCATTCGTACGATCCATTCTAATTCATTCGCACAAATGTATCCATTCTAATTCATTCGTACGAAGGAATTAGAATGGATCGTACGAATGAATTAGAATGGATCGTATGAATGAATTAGAATGGATATATTCGTGCAAATGAATTAGAATGGAACGTATGAATGTATTAGAATGGATCGTATGAGTGAATTAGAATGGATCGTATGAATGAATTAGAATGGATCATATGAATAAATTAGAATGGTTACATTCGTGCGAATGAATTAGAATAGATTGTACGAATGAATTAGAATGGATCGTACTGATAAATTAGAATGGATCGTGGGAATGAATTAGAATGGATCGTACGAATGAATTAGAATGGATCCACCGAATGAGTTAGAATGGATCATACGAATGATCCATTCTAATTCATTCATACGATCCATTCTAATTCATTTTCACGAATATATCCATTCTAATTCATTCGTACGATCCATTCTAATTCCTTCGTACGATCCATTCTAATTCCTTCGTACGATCCATTCTAATTCCATCATACGATCCATTCTATTTCATTCGTATGATCCATTCTAATTCCTTTGTACGATCCATTCTAATTCCTTCGTATCCATTCTAATTCACTCATACGATCCATTCTAATTCATTCATACGATCTATTCTAATTCATTCATACAATCCATTCTAATTCTTTCACACGATCCATTCTAATTCATTCGTACGATCCATTCTAATTCATTCGCACAATCCATTCTATTTCATTCGTACGATCCATTCTTACTCATTGGTACGATCCAGTCTAACTCATTCGCACGAATGTATCCATTCTAATTCATTCGTACGAATGAATTAGAATGGATCGTATGAATGAATTAGAATGGACCGTGCGAATGAATTAGAATGGATCGTACGAATGAATTAGAATGGATCGTACGAATGAACTAGAATGGATACATTCGTGCGAATGAATTAGAATGGATCGTACGAATGAATTAGAATGGATCGTACGAATGAATTAGAATGGATCTTACGAATGAATTAGAATGGATCGTACGAATAAATTAGAATGGATCGTATGAATGGTTTAGAATGGATACATTCGTGCGAATGAATTAGAATGGATCGGACGAATGAATTAGAATGGATCGTACGAATGAATTAGAATGGATCAAATGAATGAATTAGAATGGTTACATTCATGCGAATGAATTAGAATGGATCGTACGAATGGATTAGAATGGATACATTCGTGCAAATGAATTAGAATGGATCATACGAATGAGTAAGAATGGATCGTACGAATGAAATAGAATGGATTGTACAAATGAATTAGAATGGATCGTGCGAATGTATTTGAATGGATCGTACGAATGAATTAGAATGGATCGTGCTAATGAATTAGAATTGATCGTACGAATGAAATAGAATGGATACATTCGTCCGAATGAATTAGAATGGATCATACGAATGAGTAAGAATGGATCGTACGAATGAAATAGAATGGATTGTACGAATGAATTAGAATGGATTCGTACGAATGAATTAGAATGGATATATTCGTGCGAATGAATTAGAATGGATCGTACCAATGCGTAAGAATGGATCGTACGAATGAAATAGAATGGATTGTGTGAATGAATTAGAATGGATCGTACGAATGAATTAGAATAGATCGTGTGAAAGAATTAGAATGGATTGTATGAATGAAGTAGAATAGATCGTATGAATGAATTAGAATGGATCGTACGAATGAATTAGAATGGATTGTACAATCCATTCTAATTCATTCATACAATCCATTCTAATTCTTTCACACGATCCATTCTAATTCATTCGTAGGATCCATTCTAATTCATTTGTACAATCTATTCTATTTCATTCGTATGATCCATTCTTACTCATTGGTACGATCCATTCTAATTCATTCGCTAGAATGTATCCGTTCTAATCCATTCGTACGATCCATTCTAATCCATTCGTACGATCCATTCTAATTCATTCGCATGAATGTAACCATTCTAATTCATTCATACGATCCATTCTAATTCATTCGTACGATCCATTCTAATTCATTCGTACGATCCTTTCTAATTCATTCGTACGATCCATTCTAATTCATTCGCACGAATGTATCCATTCTAATTCATTCATATGATCCATTCTAATTCATTCATACAATCCATTCTAATTCATTCACATGATCCATTCTAATTCATTCGTATGATCCATTCTAATTCATTCATACAATCCATTCTAATTCATTCGCACGAATGTATCCATTCTAATTCATTCATATGATCCATTCTAATTCATTCGTACGATCCATTCTAATTCCTTCGTACGATCCATTCTAATTCATTCGTACGATCTATTCTAATTTATTCATACGATCCATTCTAATTCATTCGTAGGATCCATTCTAATTCATTCGTACGATCCATTCTAATTCATTCGTACGATCCATTCTAATTCATTCGCACAAATGTATACATTCTAGTTCATTCGTACGATCCTTCTAATTCATTCGTACGATCCATTCTAATCCATTCGTACGATCCATTCTAATTCATTCATATGATCCATTCTAATTCATTCATACAATCCATTCTAATTCTTTCACACGATCCATTCTAATTCATTCGTAGGATCCATTCTAATTCATTCGTACAATCTATTCTATTTCATTCGTACGATCCATTCTTACTCATTCGTATGATCCATTCTAATTCATTCGGACGAATGTATCCATTCTAATTTATTCGTACGATCCATTCTAATTTATTCGTACGATCCATTCTAATTCATTCGACGATCCATTCTTTCTCATTCGTATGATCCATTCTAATTCATTCGTACGATCCATTCTAATTCATTCGTACGATCGATTCTAATTCATTCGCACTATCCATTCTAATTTATTCATACGATCCATTCTAATTCATTCGTATGATCCATTCTAATTTATTCGTTCAAATATATCCATTCTAATTCATTCCGTACGATCCATTCTAATTCATTCGTACGATCCATTCTAATTCATTCGTACGAATGTATCCATTCTAATTCATTCGTACGATCCATTCTAATTCATTCGTACGATCCATTCTAATTCATTCGGACGAATGTATCCATTCTAATTTATTCGTACGATCCATTCTAATTCAGTCATTTGATCCATTCTAATTCATTCGTACGATCCATTCTAATTCATTCGTCCGATCCATTCTAATTCATTCGCACGAATGTATCCATTCTAATTCATTCGTACGATCAATTCTAATTCATTCGTACGATCCATTCTAATTCATTCGTAAGATCCATTCTAATTCATTCGTACGATCCATTCTAATTCATTCGCACAAATGTATCCATCCTAGTTCATTCGTACGATCCATTCTAATTCATTCATACGATCAATTCTAATTAATTATCACGATCCATTCTAATTCATTCGTACGATCCATTCTAATTCATATATACGATCCATTCTAATTCATTCGCACGAATGTATCCATTCTAATTGATTCATACGATCCATTCTACTTCATTCGTACTATCCGTTCTAATTCACTCATACGATCCATTCTAATTCATTCATACGATCCATTCTAATTCATTTGCACGAATATATCCATTCTAATTCCTTCGTACGATCCATTCTAATTCCTTCGTACGATCCATTCTATTTCATTCATATGATCCATTCTAATTAATTGGTACGATCCATTCTAATTCATTCGTATGATCCATTCTAATTCATTCGTACGATCCATTCTTACTCATTCGTACGATCCATTCTAATTCATTCATACAATCCATTCTAATTCATTCCGTATGATCCATTCTAATTCATTCATACGATCTATTCTTTCATACAATCCATTCTAATTCTTTCGTGCGAATGAATTAGAATGGATACCTTTGTGCATATGAATTAGAATGGATCGTACGAATGAATTAGAATGGATCATATTAATGAATTAGAATGGATCGTACGAATGAATTAGAATGGATACATTCGTGCGAATGAATTAGAATGGATCGTGCGAATCAATTAGACTGGATCGTGCGAATGAATAAGAATAGATCATACGAATGAATTAGAATGGATCGTACGAATTAATTAGAATGGGTACATTCGTGCGAATGAATTAGAATGGATTGTATGAATGAATTAGAATGGATCATACGAATGAATTAGAATGGATCATACGAATTAATTAGAATTGATCGTACGAATAAATTAGAATGGATCGTACGAATGAATTAGAATTGATCGTGCGAATGAATTAGAATGGATCATACGAATGAATTAGAATGGATACATTTGTGCGAATCAATTAGAATGGATCGTACGAATGAATTAGAATGGATCGTATGAATGAATTAGAATGGATCGTACGAATGTATTAGATTGGATCGTGCGAATGAATTAGAATGGATCGTACGAATGAATTAGAATGGATCGTGTGAAAGAATTAGAATGGATCGTACGAATGAATTAGAATGGATCGTGCGAATGAATTAGAATGGATCGTACGAATGAATTAGAATAGATACATTTGTGCGAATGAATTAGAATGGATCGTACGAATGAATTAGAATGGATCGTATGAATGAATTAGAATGGATCGTACGAATGAATTAGGATAGATCGTGCGAATGAATTAGAATGGATCGTACGAATGAATTAGAATGGATCGTACGAATGAACTAGAATGGATACATTCGTGCGAATGAATTAGAATGGATCGTACGAATGAATTAGAATGGATCGTACGAATGAATTAGAATGGATCGTACGAATGGATTAGAATGGATCATACGAATGAATTAGAATGGATCGTGCGAGTGAATTAAAATGGATCGAACGAATGAATTAGAATGGATATATTCGAGCGAATGAATAAGAATAGATCATAGGAATGAATTAGAATGGATCATACGAATGAATTACAATGGATCGTACGAATGAATTAGAATGGATCGTACGAATGAATTAGAATGGATCATGTGAATGTATTAGAATGGATACATTCATGCGAATGAATTAGAATGGATCGTACGAATGGATTAGAATGGATCGTACGAATGAATTAGAATGGATACATTTGTGCGAATGGATTATAATGGATCGTACGAATGAATTAGAATGGATCGTATGAATGAATTAGAATGGATACATTCTTGCGAATGAATTAGAATGGATCGGACGAATGAATTAGAATGGATCGTACGAATGAATTAGAATGGATCAAATGAATGAATTAGAATGGTTACATTCATGCGAATGAATTAGAATGGATCGTACGAATGGATTAGAATGGATACATTCGAGCGAATGAATTAGAATTGATCGTACGAATGAATTAGAATGGATCGTACGAATGGATTAGAATGGATGCTACGAATGGATTAGAATGGATACCTTTGTGCAAATGAATTAGAATGGATCGTACGAATAAATTAGAATGGATCATATTAATGAATTAGAATGGATCGTACGAATGAATTAGAAAGGATCGTACGAATGAATTAGAATGGATCGTACGAAGGAATTAGAATGGATCATACGAATGAATTAGAATGGATCGTACGAATGAATTAATATAGATCGTACGAATGAATTAGAATGGATCGTACGAAGGAATAAGAATGGATCGTACGAATGAATTAGAATGGATATATTCGTGCAAATGAATTAGAATGGATCGTATGTATGAATTAGAATGCATTGTATGAATGAATTAGAATGGATCGTATGAATGAATTAGAATGGATCGTGCGAATGAATTCGAATGGATCGCATGATCCATTCGAATAGAATGGATCGTATGAATGAATTAGAATGGATCGGGCGAATGAATTAGAATGGATTGTAGGAATGAATTCAAATGGATACTATGAATAAATTAGAATTGATCGTATGAATGAATTAGAATGGATCGTGCGAATGAATTAAAATGGATCGTACGAATGAATTAGAATGGATCGTACGAATGAATTAGAATGGATCATACGAATGAATTAGAATGGATCGTACGAATGAATTAGAATGGATCATACGAATAAATTAGAATAGATTGTACGAATGAATTAGAATGGATCGTACGAAGGAATTAGAATTGATCGTACGAATGAATTAGAATGGATCGGACGAATGAATTAGAATGGATCGTACGAATGAATTAGAATGGATCAAATGAATGAATTAGAATGGTTACATTCATGCGAATGAATTAGAATGGATCGTAGGATCGTATGAATGAATTAGAATGGATCGTGCGAAAGAATTAGAATAGATCATATGAATGAATTAGAATGGATTGTACGAATGAATTAGAATGGATCGTACGAATGAATTAGAATAGATCGTACGAATGAATTAGAATGGATCGTACGAAGGAATTAGAATGGATCGTACGAATGAATTAGAATGGATATATTTGTGCAAATGAATTAGAATGGATCGTATGAATGTATTAGAATGGATCTTATGAATGAATTAGAATGGATTCATACGAATGAATTAGAATGGATACATTCGTGCGAATGAATCAGAATGGATCGGACGAATGAATTAGAATGGATCATACGAATGAATTAGAATGGATCAAATGAATGAATTAGAATGGTTACATTCATGCGAATGAATTAGAATGGATCGTACGAATGGATTAGAATGGATCGTACGAATGGATTAGAATGGATACATTCGAGCGAATGAATTAGAATGGATCGTACGAATGAATTAGAATGGATCGTACGAATGGATTAGAATGGATCCTACGAATGGATTAGAATGGATACCTTTGTGCATTTGAATTAGAATGGATCGTACAAATGAATTAGAATGGACCATATTAATGAATTAGAATGGATACATTCGTGCGAATGAATTAGAATGGATCGTACGAATGAATTAGAATGGATCGTACGAATGAATTAGAATGGATCTTACGAATGAATTAGAATGGATCGTACGAATGAATTAGAATAGCTCATACGAATGAATTAGAATGAATCGTATGAATGAATTAGAATGGTTACATCCGTGCGAATGAATTAGAATAGATCGTACGAATGAATTTGAATAGATCGTACGAATAAATTAGAATGGATCGTGGGAATGAATTAGAATGGATCGTACGAATGAATTAGAATGGATCCACCGAATGAGTTAGAATGGATCATACGAATGAATTAGAATGGATTGTACGAATGAATTAGAATGGATTGTGCGAATGAATTAGAATGGATCGTATGAATGAATAAGAATGGATGAAATATAATAGATCGTATGAATGAATTAGAATGGATACATTCGTGTGAATGAATTAGAATGGATCGTATGAATGAATTAGAATAGATTTTGTGAATGAATTAGAACTGATCATACGAATGAATTAGAATGGATACATTCGTGCGAATGAATTAGAATGGATTGTATGAATGAATTAGAATGGATCGTACGAATGAACTAGAATGGATACATTCGTGCGAATGAATTAGAATGGATCGTACGAATGAATTAGAATGGATCTTACGAATGAATTAGAATGGATCGTACGAATGAATTAGAATGGATCGTACGAATGAATTAGAATGGACACATACGTGCAAATGAATTAGAATGAATCGGACGAATGAATTAGAATGGATCGTACGAATGAATTAGAATGGATCGTACGAATAAATTAGAATGGATATATTCGTCCGAATGAATTAGAATGGATCATACGAATGAGTAAGAATGGATTATATGAATGAAATAGAATAGATTGTACGAATGAATTAGAATGGATCCTATGAATGAATTAGAATGGATCGTGTGAAAGAATTAGAATGGATCGTACGAAGGAATTAGAATGGATCGTACGAATGAATTAGAATGGATCGTATGAGTGAATTAGAATGGATAGTGCGAATGAATTAGAATGGATCGTATGAATGAATTAGAATGGATCGTGCGAATGAATTCGAATGGATCGTATAAATGAGTAAGAATGGATCATACGAATGAAATAGAATGGATCGTACGAATGAATTAGAATGGATCGTACAAATAAATTAGAATAGATACATTCGTCCGAATGAATTAGAATGGATCATACGAATGAGTAAGAATGGATCGTACGAATGAAATAGAATAGATTGTACGAATGAATTAGAATGGATCCTACGAATGAATTAGGTTGGATCGGGTGAAAGAATTAGAGTGGATTGTATGAATGAATTAGAATGGATTGTATGAATGAATTAGAATGGATCCTATGAATGAATTAGAATGGATCGTGCGAATGAATTAGAATGGATCGTACGAATGAATTAGAATGGATCGTGCTAAAGAATTAGAATTGATCGAACGAATGAATTAGCATGGATCGTGCTAATGAATTAGAATGGAACGTATGAATGAATTAGAATGGATCGTGTGAAAGAATTAGAATGGATTGTATGAATGAATTAGAATGAATTCGTACGATCCATTCGAATTCATTCGCACGATCCATTCTAATTCATTCATACGATCCATTCTAATTCATTCATACAATCCATTCTAAATCTTTCACACGATCCATTCTAATTCATTCATAGGATCCATTCTAATTCATTCGTACAGTCTATTCTATTTCATTCGTACGATCCATTCTAATTCATTCGTACGATCCATTCTAATTCCTTCGTATGATCCATTCTAATTCATTCGTACGATCCATTCTAATTCATTCATACGATCCATTCTAATTCATTCGTACGATCCATTCTAATTCATTCGCACAAATGTATCCATTCTAATTCATTCATACGAAGGAATTAGAATAGATCGTACAAATGAATTAGAATGGATCGTACGAATGAATTAGAATGGATATATTAGTGCAAATGAATTAGAATGGATCGTATGAAAGTATTAGAATGGATCGTATGAGTGAATTAGAATGGATCGTACGAATGAATTAGAATGGATCGTATGAATAAATTAGAATGGTTACATTCGTGCGAATGAATTAGAATAGATCGTACGAATGAATTAGAATGGATCGTACGAATAAATTAGAATGGATCGTGGGAATGAATTAGAATGGATCGTACGAATGAATTAGAGTGGATCCACCGAATGAATTAGAATGGATCATACGAATAATCCATTCTAATTCATTGATACGATCCATTCTAATTCATTTGCACGAATATATCCATTCTAATTCATTCGTACGATCCATTCTAATTCCTTCGTACGATCCATTCTAATTCCTTCGTACGATCCATTCTAATTCCTTCGTACGATCCATTCTATTTCATTCGTATGATCCATTCTAATTCCTTCGTTCGATCCATTCTAATTCCTTCGTATCCATTCTAATTCACTCATACGATCCATTCTAATTCATTCATACGATCTATTCTAATTCATTCATACAATCCATTCTAATTCTTTCACCCGATCCATTCTAATTCATTCGTACGATCCATTCTAATTCATTCGCACAATCCATTCTATTTCATTCGTACGATCCATTCTTACTCATTGGTACGATCCATTCTAATTCATTCGCACGAATGTATCCATTCTAATTCATTCGTACGAATGAATTAGAATGGATCGTACGAATGAATTCGAATGGATCGTGCGAATGAATTAGAATGGATCGTAGGAATGAATTAGAATGGATCGTACGAATGAACTAGAATGGATACATTCGTGCGAATGAATTAGAATGGATCGTACGAACGAATTAGAATGGATCGTACGAATGAATTAGAATGGATCTTACGAATGAATTAGAATGGATCGTACGAATAAATTAGAATGGATCGTATGAATGGTTTAGAATGGATACATTCGTGTGAATGAATTAGAATGGATCGGACGAATGAATTAGAAAGGATCGTACGAATGAATAAGAATAGATCAAATGAATGAATTAGAATGGTTACATTCATGCGAATGAATTAGAATGGATCGTACGAATGGATTAGAATGGATCGTACGAATGGATTAGAATGGATACATTCGTGCGAATGAATTAGAATGGATCATACGAATGAGTAAGAATGGATCGTACGAATGAAATAGAATGGATTGTACAAATGAATTAGAATGGATCGTGCGAATGAATTTGAATGGATCGTACGAATGAATTAGAATGAATCGTGCTAATGAATTAGAATTGATCGTACGAATGAAATAGAATGGATTGTACGAATGATTTAGAATGGATCGTACGAATGAATTAGAATGGATCGTACGAATGATTTAGAATGGATACATTCGTGCGAATGAATTAGAATGGATCATACGAATGAGTAAGAATGGGTCGTACGAATGAAATAGAATGGATTGTATGAATGAATTAGAATGGATTCGTACGAATGAATTAGAATGGATACATTCGTGCGAATGAATTAGAATGGATCGTACCAATGAGTAAGAATGGATCATACGAATGAAATAGAATGGATTGTGTGAATGAATTAGAACGGATCGTACGAATGAATTAGAATGGATCGTGTGAAAGAATTAGAATGGATTGTATGAATGAATTAGAATAGATCGTATGAATGAATTAGAATGGATCGTACGAATGAATTAGAATGGATCGTACGAATGAATTAGAATGGATCGTACGAATGAATTAGAATGGATACATTCGTGCGAATGAATTAGAATGGATACATTCGTGCGAAAGAATTAGAATAGATCGTATGAATGAATTAGAATGGATCCTATGAATGAATTAGAATGGATCGTGCGAATGAATTAGAATGGATCATATGAATGAATTAGAATTGATCATGCTAATGAATTAGAATTGATCGAACGAATGAATTAGCATGGATCGTGCTAATGAATTAGAATGGAACGTACGAATGAGTTAGAATGGATCGTGTGAAAGAATTAGAATGGATTGTATGAATGAATTAGAATGAATTCGTACGATCCATTCGAATTCATTCGCACGATCCATTCTAATTCATTCATAAGATCCATTCTAATTCATTCATACAATCCATTCTAATTCTTTCACACGATCCATTCTAATTCATTCGTAGGATCCATTCTAATTCATTCGTACAATCTATTCTATTTCATTCGTACGATCCATTCTTACTCATTCGTATGATCCATTCTAATTCATTCGGACGAATGTATCCATTCTAATTTATTCGTACGATCCATTCTAATTCATTCGTACGATCCATTCTAATTCATTCGTACGATCCATTCTAATTCATTCGTCCGATCCATTCTAATTCATTCGCACGAATGTATCCATTCTAATTCATTCGTACGATCCATTCTAATTCATTCGTAAGATCCATTCTAATTCATTTGTACGATCCATTCTAATTCATTCGTACGATCCATTCTAATTCATTCGCACGAATGTATCCATTCTAGTTCATTCGTACGATCCATTCTAATTTATTCGTACGATCCATTATAATTCAGTCGCACGATCCATTCTAATTCATTCGTACAATCCATTCTTTTTCATTCGTACGATCCATTCTTACTCATTCGTATGATCCATTATGGATACATTCGTGCGAATGAATTAGAATGGATCATACGAATGACTAAGAATGGATCGTACGAATGAAATAGAATGGATTGTGCGAATGAATTAGAATGGATCGTAGAATGGATCAGAATAGATCGTGTGAAAGAATTAGAATGGATCGTATGAATGAATTAGAATGGATCGTGCGAATGAATTCGAATGGATCGTACGAATTCATTCTTATTCATTCATACAATCCATTCTAATTCTTTCACACGATCTATTCAGATCCATTCTACGATCCATTCTAATTCATTCGCACAATCCATTCTATTTCATTCGTACGATCCATTCTTACTCATTCGTATGATCCATTCTAATTCATTCGCACGAATGTATCCATAATGGATTATACGAATGAGTAAGAATGGATCGTACGAATGAAATACGTACGAATGAATTAGAATGGATCGTACGAATGAACTAGAATGGATCGTACGAATGAAATAGAATAGATTGTACGAATGAATTAGAATGGATTCGTACGAATGAATTAGAATGGATACATTCGTGTGAATGAATTAGAATGGATACATTCGTGCGAAAGTATTAGAATATATCGTATGAATGAATTAGAATGGATCCTATGAATGAATTAGAATGGATCGTGCGAATGAATTAGAATGGATCGTACGAATGAATTAGAATCGATCGTACGAATGAATTAGAATGGATCGTACGAAAGAATTAGAATGGATCGTACGAATGAATTAGAATGGATATATTCGTGCAAATGAATTAGAATGGATCGTGCGAATGAATTAGAATGGATTGTACGAATGAATTAGAATGGATCTTACGAATGAATTAGAATGGATCGTACGAATGAATTAGAATGGATCGTACGAATGAATTAGAATGGATACATTTGTGTGAATGAATTAGAATGGATCGGATGAATGAATTAGAATGGATCATACGAATGAATTAGAATGGATCAAATGAATGAATTAGAATGGTTACATTCATGCGAATGAATTAGAATGGATCTTACGAATGGATTAGAATGGATCGTACGAATAGATTAGAATGGATACATTCGAGCGAATGAATTAGAATGGATCGTACGAATGAATTAGAATGGATCGTACGAATGGATTAGAATGGATCCTATGAATGGATTAGAATGGATACCTTTGTGCATATGAATTATAATGGATCGTACGAATGATTTAGAATGGATCATATTAATGAATTAGAATGGATACATTCGTGCGAATGAATTAGAATGGATCGTACGAATGAATTAGAATGGATCGTACGAATGAATTAGAATGGATCTTACGAATGAATTAGAATGGATCGTACGAATGAATTAGAATAGCTCATACGAATGAATTAGAATGAATCGTATGAATGAATTAGAATGGTTACATTCGTGCGAATGAATTAGAATAGATCGTACGAATGAATTTGAATGGATCGTACGAATAAATTAGAATGGATACATTCGTACGAATGAATTAGAATGGATCGGACGAATGAATTAGAATGTTTCGTACGAATGAATTAGAATGGATCGTACGAATGAATTAGAATGGATCGTACGAATAAATTAGAATGGATACATTCGTCCGAATGAATTAGAATGGATCATACGAATGAGTAAGAATGGATCGTACGAATGAAATAGAATAGATTGTACGAATGAATTATAATGGATCCTACGAATGAATTGGAATGGATCGGGTGAAAGAATTAGAATGGATTGTATGAATGAATTAGAATGGATTGTATGAATGAATTAGAATGGATCCTATGAATGAATTAGAATGGATCGTGCGAATGAATTAGAATGGATCGTACGAATGAATTAGAATGGATTGTGCTAAAGAATTAGAATTGATCGAACGAATGAATTAGCATGGATCGTGCTAATGAATTAGAATGGAACGTACGAATGAATTAGAATGGATCGTGTGAAAGAATTAGAATGGATTGTATGAATGAATTAGAATGAATTCGTACGATCCATTCGAATTCATTCGCACGATCCATTCTAATTCATTCATACGATCCATTCTAATTCATTCATACAATCCATTCTAATTCTTTCACACGATCCATTCTAATTCATTCGTAGGATCCATTCTAATTCATTCGTACAGTCTATTCTATTTCATTCGTACGATCCATTCTTACTCATTCATATGAACCATTCTAATTCATTCGGATGAATGTATCCATTCTAATTTATTCGTACGATCCATTCTAATTCATTCGTACGATCTATTCTAATTCCTTCGTACGATCCATTCTAATTTATTCGTACGATCCATTCTAATTCATTCATACGATCCATTCTAATTCATTCGTACGATCCATTCTAATTCATTCGCACAAATGTATCCATTCTAATTCATTCGTACGAAGGAATTAGAATGGATCGTACAAATGAATTAGAATGGATCGTACGAATGAATTAGAATGGATATATTCGTGCAAATGAATTAGAATGGATCGTATGAATGTATTAGAATGGATCGTATGAGTGAATTAGAATGGATCGTACGAATGAATTAGAATGGATCGTATGAATAAATTAGAATGGTTACATTCGTGCGAATGAATTAGAATAGATCGTACGAATGAATTAGAATGGATGTACGAATAAATTAGAATGGATCGTGGGAATGAATTAGAATGGATCGTACGAATGAATTAGAATGGATCCACCGAATGAGTTAGAATGGATCATACGAATGATCCATTCTAATTCATTCATACGATCCATTCTAATTCATTTGCACGAATATATCCATTCTAATTCATTCGTACGATCCATTCTAATTCCTTCGTACGATCTATTCTAATTCCTTCGTACGATCCATTCTATTTCATTCGTATGATCCATTCTAATTCCTTCGTTCGATCCATTCTAATTCCTTCGTATCCATTCTAATTCACTCATACGATCCATTCTAATAAATTCATACGATCTATTCTAATTCATTCATACAATCCATTCTAATTCTTTCACCCGATCCATTCTAATTCATTCGTACGATCCATTCTAATTCATTCGCACAATCCATTCTATTTCATTCGTACGATCCATTCTTACTCATTGGTACGATCCATTCTAATTCATTCGCACGAATGTATCCATTCTAATTCATTCGTACGAATGAATTAGAATGGATCGTACGAATGAATTCGAATGGATCGTGCGAATGAATTAGAATGGATCGTAGGAATAAATTAGAATGGATCGTACGAATGAACTAGAATGGATACATTCGTGCGAATGAATTCGAATGGATCGTACGAACGAATTAGAATGGATCGTACGAATGAATTTGAATGGATCTTACGAATGAATTAGAATGGATCGTACGAATAAATTAGAATGGATCGTATGAATGGTTTAGAATGGATACATTCGTGTGAATGAATTAGAATGGATCGGACGAATGAATTAGAAAGGATCGTACGAATGAATAAGAATAGATCAAATGAATGAATTAGAATGGTTACATTCATGCGAATGAATTAGAATGGATCGTACGAATGGATTAGAATGGATCGTACGAATGGATTAGAATGGATACATTCGTGCGAATGAATTAGAATGGATCATACGAATGAGTAAGAATGGATCGTACGAATGAAATAGAATGGATTGTACAAATGAATTAGAATGGATCGTGCGAAGGAATTTGAATGGATCGTACGAATGAATTAGAATGGATCGTGCTAATGAATTAGAATTGATCGTACGAATGAAATAGAATGGATTGTACGAATAATTTAGAATGGATCGTACGAATGAATTAGAATGGATCGTATGAATGATTTAGAATGGATACATTCGTGCGAATGAATTAGAATGGATCATACGAATGAGTAAGAATGGGTCGTACGAATGAAATAGAATGGATTGTACGAATGAATTAGAATGGATTCGTACGAATGAATTAGAATGGATACATTTGTACGAATGAATTAGAAAGGATCGTACCAATGAGTAAGAATGGATCATACGAATGAAATAGAATGGATTGTGTGAATGAATTAGAATGGATCGTACGAATGAATTAGAATGGATCGTGTGAAAGAATTAGAATGGATTGTATGAATGAATTAGAATAGATCGTATGAATGAATTAGAATGGATCGTACGAATGAATTAGAATGGATCGTACGAATGAATTAGAATGGATCGTACGAATGAATTAGAATGGATACATTCGTGCGAATGAATTAGAATGGATACATTCGTGCGAAAGAATTAGAATAGATCGTATGAATGAATTAGAATGGATCCTATGAATGAATTAGAATGGATCGTGCGAATGAATTAGAATGGATCATACGAATGAATTAGAATTGATCATGCTAATGAATTAGAATTGATCGAACGTATGAATTAGCATGGATCGTGCTAATGAATTAGAATGGAACGTACGAATGAATTAGAATGCATCATGTGAAAGAATTAGAATCGATTGTATGAATGAATTAGAATGAATTCGTACGATCCATTCGAATTCATTCGCACGATCCATTCTAATTCATTCATACGATCCATTCTAATTCATTCATACAATCCATTATAATTCTTTCACACGATCCATTCTAATTCATTCGTAGGATCCATTCTAATTCATTCGTACAATCTATTCTATTTCATTTGTACGATCCATTCTTACTCATTCGTATGATCCATTCTAATTCATTCGAACGAATGTATCCATTCTAATTTATTCGTACGATCCATTCTAATTCATTCGTACGATCCATTCTAATTCATTCGTACGATCCATTCTAATTCATTCGTCCGATCCATTCTAATTCATTCGCACGAATGTATCTATTCTAATTCATTCGTACGATCCATTCTAATTCATTCGTAAGATCCATTCTAATTCATTCGTACGATCCATTCTAATTCATTCGTACGATCCATTCTAATTCATTCGCACGAATGTATCCATTCTAGTTCATTCGTACGATCCATTCTAATTTATTCGTACGATCCATTCTAATTCATTCGCACGATCCATTCTAATTCATTCGTACAATCCATTCTTTTTCATTCGTACGATCCATTCTTACTCATTCGTATGATCCATTATGGATACATTCGTGCGAATGAATTAGAATGGATCATACGAATGAGTAAGAACGGATCGTACGAATGAAATAGAATGGATTGTGCGAATGAATTAGAATGGATCGTAGAATGGATCAGAATAGATCGTGTGAAAGAATTAGAATGGATCGTATGAATGAATTAGAATGGATCGTGCGAATGAATTCGAATGGATCGTACGAATTCATTCTAATTCATTCTTACAATCCATTCTAATTCTTTCACACGATCTATTCTGATCCATTCTACGATCCATTCTAATTCATTCGCACAATCCATTCTATTTCATTCGTACGATCCATTCTTACCCATTCGTATGATCCATTCTAATTCATTCGCACGAATGTATCCATAATGGATTATACGAATAAGTAAGAATGGATCGTACGAATGAAATACGTACGAATGAATTAGAATGGATCGTACAAATGAACTAGAATGGATCGTATGAATGAAATAGAATAGATTGTACGAATGAATTAGAATGGATTCGTACGAATGAATTAGAATGGATACATTCGTGCGAATGAATTAGAATGGATACATTCGTGCGAAAGAATTAGAATAGATCGTATGAATGAATTAGAATGGATCCTATGAATGAATTAGAATGGATCGTGCGAATGAATTAGAATGGATCGTACGAATGAATTAGAATAGATCGTACGAATGAATTAGAATGGATCGTACGAAGGAATTTGAATGGATCGTACGAATGAATTAGAATGGATATATTCGTGCAAATGAATTAGAATGGATCGTGCGAATGAATTAGAATGGATCGTACGAATGAATTAGAATGGATCTTACGAATGAATTAGAATGGATCGTACGAATGAATTAGAATGGATCGTACGAATGAATTAGAATGGATACATTCGTGCGAATGAATTAGAATGGATCGGATGAATGAATTAGAATGGATCATACGAATAAATTAGAATGGATCAAATGAATGAATTAGAATGGTTACATTCATGCGAATGAATTAGAATGGATCTTACGAATGGATTAGAATGGATCGTACGAATAGATTAGAATGGATACATTCGAGCGAATGAATTAGAATGGATCGTACGAATGAATTAGAATGGATCGTACGAATGGATTAGAATGGATCCTATGAATGGATTAGAATGGATACCTTTGTGCATATGAATTATAATGGATCGTACGAATGAATTAGAATGGATCATATTAATGAATTAGAATGGATACATTCGTGCGAATGAATTAGAATGGATCGTACGAATGAATTAGAATGGATCGTACGAATGAATTAGAATGGATCGTACGAATGAATTAGAATAGCTCATACGAATGAATTAGAATGAATCGTATGAATGAATTAGAATGGTTACATTCGTGCGAATGAATTAGAATAGATCGTACGAATGAATTTGAATGGATCGTACGAATAAATTAGAATGGATACATTCGTACGAATGAATTAGAATGGATCGGACGAATGAATTAGAATGGATCGTACGAATGAATTAGAATGGATCGTACGAATGAATTAGAATGGATCGTACGAATAAATTAGAATGGATACATTCGTCCGAATGAATTAGAATGGATCATACGAATGAGTAAGAATGGATCGTACGAATGATATAGAATAGATTGTACGAATGAATTAGAATGGATCCTACGAATGAATTAGAATGGATCGTGTGAAAGAATTAGAATGGATTGTATGAATGAATTAGAATGAATTCGTTCGATCAATTCTAATTCATTAGCACGATCCATTCTAATTCATTCATATGATCCATTCTAATTCCTTCGTACGATCCATTCTAATTCCTTCGTATCCATTCTAATTCACTCATACGATCCATTCTAATTTATTCAAAGGATCTATTCTAATTCATTCAGAGAATCCATTCTAATTCTTTCATACGATCCATTCTAATTCATTCGTACGATCTATTCTAATTCATTCGCACAATCCATTCTATTTCATTCGTACGATCAATTCTAATTCATTAGAATGGATCGTACGAATTAATTAGAATGGATCATATTAATGAATTAGAATGGATCGTACGAATGAATTAGAATGGATCGTACGAATGAATTAGAATGGATCTTAAAAATGAATTAGAATAGATCGTACGAATGAATTAGAATGGATCATACGAATTAATTAGAATGGATCGTACGAATGAATTAGAATGAATTAGAATGGATCGTACGAATGAATTAGAATGGATCATACGAATGAATTAGAATGGATCGTACGAATGAAATAGAATGGATCGTGTGAAAGAATTAGAATGGATTGTATGAATGAATAAGAATGGATCGTATGAATGGATCGTACGAATGGAATGGATACATTCGTGCGAATAAATTAGAATGGATCGTACGAATGAATTAGAATGGATCATACGAATGAGTAAGAATGGATCGTACGAATGAATTTGAATGGATCGTACGAATGAATTAGAATGGATCGTACGAATAAATTAGAATGGATACATTCGTCCAAATGAATTAGAATGGATCAAACGAATGCATTCTAATTCCTTCGTACGATCCATTCTAATTCCTTCGTACGATCCATTCTATTTCATTCGTATGATCCATTCTAATTCCTTCGTACGATCCATTCTAATTCCTTCGTATCCATTCTAATTCACTCATACGATCCATTCTAATCCATTCGAACGATCCATTCTAATTCATTCGCTTGAATGTAACCATTCTAATTCATTCATTTGATCCATTCTAATTCATTCGTACGATCCATTCTAATTCATTCGTACGATACATTGTAATTCATTCATACAATCCATTTAGATTCATTCGCACAAATGTATCGATTCAAATTCATTCGTACGATCCAGTCTAATTCATTCGTACGATCCATTCTAATTCATTCGCACGAATATATCAATTCTAATTCTTTCGTACGATGTATTCTAATTCATTCGTACGATCCATTCTAATTCATTCGTACGATCCATTCTAATTCATTCGCACGAATGTATCCATTCTAATTCATTCGTACAATCCATTCTATTTTATTCGTACGATCCATTCTTACTCATTCGTATGATCCATTCTAATTCAATCGTATGATCCATTATAATTCATTCGTACGATCCATTCTAATTCATTCGTACGATCCATTCTAATTCATTCGCACGATCCATTCTAATTTATTCATACGATCCATTCTAATTCATTCGTACGATCCATTCTAATTCATTCCTATAATCCATTCTAATTCATTCGCCCGATCCATTCTAATTCATTCATACGATCCATTCTATTCGAATGGATCATGCGATCCATTCGAATTCATTCGCACGATCCATTCTAATTCATTCATACGATCCATTCTAATTCATTCATACAATGCATTCTAATTCTTTCACACGATCCATTCTAATTCATTCGTACAATCCATTCTAATTCATTAATATGATCGTACGAATGAATTAGAATGGATCATACGAATGAATTAGAATGGATATATTTATGCGAATGAATTAGAATGGATCGTACGAATGAATTAAAATGGATCGTATGAATGAATTAGAATGGATCGTACGAATGAATTAGAATGGATCGTGCGAATGAATTAGAATGGATCGTACGAACGAATTAGAATGGATCGTACGAATGAATTAGAGTGGATCATATTAATGAATTAGAATGGATCGTACGAATGAATTAGAATGGATCGTACGAATAAATTAGAATGGATACATTCGTCCGAATGAATTAGAATGGATCATACGAATGAGTAAGAATGGATCGTACGAATGAAATAGAATAGATTGTACGAATGAATTAGAATGGATCCTACGAATGAATTAGAATAGATCGTGTGAAAGAACGTATCGTACGAATGAATTAGAATGGATCGTACGAATGAGTAAGAATGGATCGTACGAATGAATTAGAATGGAATAGAATAGATTGTACGAATGAATTAGAATGGATCGTACGAATTAATTAGAATAGATCATACGAATGAATTAGAATGGATCGTACGAATGAATTAGAATGGATCGTACGAATGAATTAGAATGGATACATTTGTGCGAATGAATTAGAATGGATCGTACGAATGGATTAGAATGGATACATTCGTGCAAATGAATTAGAATGGATTGTATGAATGAATTAGAATGGATCGTACGATCCATTCGAATTCATTCGCACGATACATTCTAATTTATTCATACGATCCATTCTAATTCATTCATACAATCCATTCTAATTCTTTCACATGATCCATTCTAATTCATTCGTAGGATCCATTCTAATTCATTCGTACAATCTATTCTATTTCATTCGTACGATCCATTCTTACTCATTCATATGATCCATTCTAATTCATTCGGACGAATGTATCCATTCTAATTTATTCGTACGATCCATTCTAATTCATTCGTATGATCCATTCTAATTCATTCGTACGATCCATTCTTACTCATTCGTATGATCCATTCTAATTCATTCGTACGATCCATTCTAATTCATTCGTACGATCCATTCTAATTCATTCGCACAATCTGTTCTAATTCATTCGTATGATCCATTCTAATTCATTCGTACGATCGTACGAATGAATTAGAATGGATCGTACGGAATGAATTAGAATAGATTGTATGAATGAATTAGAGTGGATACATTCGTGTGAATGAATTAGAATAGATCATACAAATGAGTAAGAATCGATCGTACGAATGAAATCGAATGGATTGTACGAATGAATTAGAATGGATCGTACAAATGAATTAGAATGGATCGTACGAATGAATTAGAATCGATCATACGAATGAGTAAGAATGGATCGTACAAATGAAATAGAATGGATTGTACGAATGAATTAGAATGGATCGTACGAATGAATTAGAATGGATCGTGTGAAAGAATTAGAATGCATTGTATGAATGAATTAGAATGGATCGTATGAATGAATTAGAATGGATCGTGCGAATGAATTCGAATGGATCGCATGATCCATTCGAATAGAATGGATCGTATGAATGAATTAGAATGGATCGGGCGAATGAATTAGAATGGATTGTAGGAATGAATTAGAATGGATTGCATGAATGAATTAGAATGGATCGTATGAATGAATTAGAATGGATCGTGCGAATGAATTAGAATGGATCGTACGAATGAATTAGAATGGATCGTACGAATGAATTAGAATGGATTATACGAATGAGTAAGAATGGATCGTACGAATGAAATAGAATGGATTGTACGAATGAATATGAATGGATACATTCATGCGAATGAATTAGAATGGATCGGACGATTGAATTAGAATAGATCGTACGATTCATTCTAATTCATTCGTACGATCCATTCTAATACATTCGTACGATTCATGCTAATTCATTCGCACGATCCATTCTAATTCATTCGTACGATCTATTCTAATTCATTCGCATGAATGTAACCATTCTAATTCATTCATACGATTCATTCTAATTCATTCGTATGAGCTATTCTAATTCATTCGTACGATCCATTCTAATTCATTCGTACGATCCATTATAATTCATTCATACAATCCATTTAGATTCATTCGCACAAATGTATCCATTCAAATTCATTCGTACGATCCAGTCTAATTCATTCGTACGATCCATTCTAATTCCTTCGTACGATCCATTCTAATTCATTCGTACGATCTATTCTAATTCATTCGTACGATCCATTCTAATTCATTCGTACGATCCATTCTAATTCATTCGTACGATCCATTCTAATTTCTTCGTACGATCCATTCTAATTCATTCGTACGATCCATTCTAATTCATTCGTACAATCTATTCTAATTCATTCGTACGAATGGATACATTCGTGTGAATGAATTAGAATGGATCGTACGAATGAGTAAGAATGGATCGTACGAATGAAATAGAATGGATTGCACGAATGAATTAGAATGGATCGTACGAATGAATTAGAATGGATCGTGTGAATGAATTAGAATGGATCGTACGAATGAATTAGAATGGATCGTACGAAGGAATTAGAATGGATCGTACGAATGAATTAGAATGGATCATACGAATGAATTAGAATAGATCGTACGAATGAAATAGAATGGATCATACGAATGAGTAAGAATGGATCGTATGAATGAATTAGATTGGATACATCTGTGCGAATGAATTAGAATGGATCGTACGAATGAATTAGAATGGATCGTATGAATGAATTAGAATGGATCGTACGAATGAATTAGAATGGATCGTGCGAATGAATTAGAATGGATCGTACGAATGAATTAGAATGGATCGTGTGAAAGAATTAGAATGGATCGTACGAATGAATTAGAATGGATCGTGCGAATGAATTAGAATGGATCGTATGAATGAATTAGAATAGATTTTGTGAATGAATTAGAACTGATCGTACAAATGAATTAGAATCGATCGTACGAATGAATTATAATGGATACATTTGTGCGAATGAATTAGAATGGATCGTACGAATGAATTAGAATGGATCGTATGAATGAATTAGAATGGATACATTCGTGCGAATGAATTAGAATGGATCGTGCGAATCCATTAGACTGGATCGTGCAAATGAATAAGAATGGATCATACGATTGAATTAGAATGGATCGTACGAATTAATTAGAATGGATACATTCGTGCGAATGAATTAGAATGGCTTGTATGAATGAATTAGAATGGATCGTACGAATGAATTAGAATGGATCATACGAATTAATTAGAATGGATTATACGAATGAATTAGAATGGATCGTACGAATGAATTAGAATGGATCGTACGAATAAACTAGAATGGATCGTACGAATGAAATAGAATAGATTGTACGAATGAATTAGAATGGATTCGTACGAATGAATTAGAATGGATACATTCGTGCGAATGAATTAGAATAGATAAATTCGTGCGAAAGAATTAGAATAGATCGTATGAATGAATTAGAATGGATCCTATGAATGAATTAGAATGGATCGTGCGAATGAATTAGAATAAATCGTACGAATGAATTAGAATGGATCGTGCTAATGAATTAGAATTGATCGAACGAATGAATTAACATGGATCGTGCTAATGAATTAGAATGGATCGTACGAATGAAATAGAATGGATCAAATGAATGAATTAGAATGGTTACATTCATGCAAATAGATTAGAATGGATCATACGAATGGATTAGAATGGATCGTACGAATGGATTAGAATGGATACATTCGAGCAAATGAATTAGAATGGATCGTACGGAATGAATTAGAATGGATTGTATGAATGAATTAGAATGGATCGTGCGAATAAATTAGAATGGATCGTACGAATGAATTAGAATGGATCGTACGAATGAATTAGAATGGATACATTCGTGCGAATGAATTAGGATGGATCGGACGAATGAATTAGAATGGATCGTACGAATGAATTAGAATGGATAAAATGAATGAATTAGAATGGATCGTACGAATGAACTAGAATGGTTACATTCGTGCGAATGAATTAGAATGGATCGTACGAATGAATTAGAATGGATCGTACGAATGAATTAGAATGGATCTTACGAATGAATTAGAATGGATCGTACGAATGAGTAAGAATGGATCGTACGAATGAAATAGAATGGATTGTACGAATAAATTAGAATGGATTCGTACGAATGAATTAGAATGGATACATTCGTGCGAATGAATTAGAATGGATCATACGAATGAGTAAGAATGGATTGTACGAATGAAATAGAATAGATTGTACGAATGAATTAGAATGGATCCTACGAATGAATTAGAATGGATCGTGTGAATGAATTAGAATGGATCGTACGAATGAATTAGAATGGATCGTACAAATGAATTGGAATGGATACATTCGTGTGAATGAATTAGAATTGATTATACGAATGAATTAGAATGGATCGTGCGAATGAATTAGAATGGATCGTACGAATGAATTAGAATGGATCGTACGAATGAACTAGAATGGATACATTCGTGCGAATGAATTAGAATGGATCGTACGAATGAATTAGAATGGATCGTACGAATGAATTAGAATGGATCTTACGAATGAATTAGAATGGATCGTACGAATAAATTAGAATGGATCGTACGAATGAATTAGAATGGATACATTCATGCGAATGAATTAGAATGGATCGTACGAATGAATTAGAATGGATCGTATGAATGAATTAGAATGGATCGTACGAATAAATTAGAATGGATACATTCGTCCGAATGAATTAGAATGGATCATACGAATGAGTAAGAATGGATCGTACGAATGAAATAGAATGGATCGTACGAATGAACTTGAATGGATACATTCGTGTGAATGAATTAGAATGGATCGGACGAATAAATTAGAATGGATCATACGAATGAATTAGAATGGATCGTACGAATGAATTAGAATGGACCGTATGAATGAATTAGAATGGATACATTCGTGCGAATGAATTAGAATTGATCATACGAATGAATTAGAATGGATCGTGCGAATGAATTAGAATGGATCGTACAAATGAATTAGAATGGATCGTACGAATGAATTAGAATGGATCGTACGAATGAACTAGAATGGATACATTCGTGCGAATGAATTAGAATAGATCGTACGAATGAATTAGAATGGATCGTACGAATGAATTAGAATGGATCGTGCGAATGAATTAGAATGGATCGTACGAATGAATTAGAATGGATACATTCGTGCGAATGAATTAGAATGAATCGGACGAATGAATTAGAATGGATCGTACGAATGAATTAGAATGGATCAAATGAATGAATTAGAATGGTTACATTCATGCGAATGAATTAGAATGAATCGTACGAATGGATTAGAATGGATCGTACGAATGGATTAGAATAGATACATTCGAGCGAATGAATTAGAATGGATCGTACGAATGAATTAGAATGGATCGTACGAATGGATTAGAATGGATCCTACGAATGGATTACAATGGATACATTTGTGCATATGAATTAGAATGGATCGTACGAATGAATTAGAATGGATCATATTATTGAATGAGAATGGATCGTACGAATGAATTAGAATGGATACATTCGTGCATGATCCATTCTAATTCATTCGCATGAATGTATCCATTCTAATTCATTCGTACGATCCATTCTAATTAATTTGATCCATTCTAATTCATTCGTACGATCCATTCTAATTCATTCGCACAATCCATTCTAATTCATTCGCACGAATGTATCCATTCTAATTCATTCGTACGATCCATTCTAATTCATTCGTACGATCCATTCTAATTCATTCGTATGATCCATTCTAATTAATTCGTATGATCCATTCTAATTCATTCGTACGATCCATTCTAATTCATTCATATAATCTATTCTAATTCATTCGTACGATCCATTCTAATTCATTCGTACGCACGAATGTATCCATTCTAATTCATTCGTACGAATCCATTCTAATTCATTCGTACGATCTATTCTACTTCATTTGCACGATCCATTCTAATTCATTCGTACAATCCATTCTAATTCATTCGCACGAATGTGTCCATTCTAATTCATTCGTACGATCCATTCTAATTCATTCGTACGATCCATTCTAATTCATTCGTACGATCGATTCTAATTCATTCAGACGAATGTATCCATTCTAATTCATTCGTACGATCCATTCTAATTCATTCGCATGAATGTATCCATTCTAGTTCATTCGTACGATCCATTCTAATTCATTCGTACGATCCATTCTAATTCATTCGCACGATCCATTCTAATTCATTAGCACGATCCATGCTAATTCATTCGTTCGATCAATTCTATTTCATTAGCACGATCCATTCTAATTCATTCGTACGATCCATTCTAATTCATTCGCACGATCCATTCTAATTCATTCATAGGATCCATTCTAATACATTCGTACGATCCATTCTAATTCCTTCATACGATCCATTATAATTCATTCGTACGATCCATTCTAATTCATTCATACAATCCATTCTAATTCTTTCACACATTCCATTCTAATTCATTCGTACGATCCATTCTAAATCATTCGTGCAATCCATTCTATTTCATTCGTACGATCAATTCTAATTCATTCATACGATCCATTCTAATTCATTCATACGATCTATTCTAATTCTTAAGCACGAATGTATCCATTCTAATTCATTCGCACGAATATATCCATTCTAATTCATTCGTACGATCCATTCTAATTCTTTCACATGATCCATTCTAATTCATTCGTAGGATCCATTCTAATTCATTCGTACAATGAGTAAGAATGGATCGTACGAATGAAATAGATTGGATTGTATGAATGATTTAGAATGGATACATTCGTGCGAATGAATTAGAATGGATTGTGCGAATGAATTAGAATGGATCGTACGAATGAATTAGATAGGATCGTGTGAAAGAATTAGAATGGATTGTATGAATGAATTAGAATAGATCGTATGAATGAATTAGAATGGATCGTATGAGTGAATTAGAATGGATACGAAGGGATTATATTGGATCGTACGAAGGAATTAGAATGGATCATACGAATGAATTAGAATGGATCGTGCTAATTAATTAGAATGGATACATTCGTGCGAATGAGTTAGAATGGATCGTATGAATGAATTAGAATGGATCGTACGAATGAATTAGAATGGATCGTGTGAGTGAATTAGAATGGATATATTCGTGCTAATGAATTAGAATGGATCGTACGAATGAATTAGAATGGATCGTATGAATGAATTAGAATGGATACATTCGTGCGAATGAATTATAATGGATCGTATGAATGAATTAGAATAGATCTTGCTAATGAATTAGAATTAGAATGGATATATTCGTGCAAATGAATTAGAATGGATCGTACGAATGAATTAGAATGGATCATACGAATTAATTAGAATGGATCATACGAATGAATTAGAATGGATCGTACGACTGAATTAGAATGGATCATACGAATGAATTAGAATGGATCGTGCGAATGAATTAGAATGGATTATACAAATGAATTAGAATGGATACATTCGTACGAATGAATTAGAATGGATCGTACGAATGAATTAGAATGGATCGTACGAATGAACTAGAATGGATACATTCGTGCGAATGAATTAGAATGGATCGTACGAATGAATTAGAATGGATCGTACGAATGAATTAGAATGGATCTTACGAATGAATTAGAATGGATCGTACGAATGAGTAAGAATGGATCGTACGAATGAAATAGAATGGATTGTACGAATGAATTAGAATGGATTCGTACGAATGAATTAGAATGGATACATTCGTGCGAATGAATTAGAATGGATCATACGAATGAGTAAGAATGGATCGTACGAAGAAAATAGAATAGATTGTATGAATGAATTAGAATGGATCCTACGAATGAATTAGAATGGATCGTGTGAAAGAATTAGAATGGATTGTATGAATGAATTAGAATGGATCGTACGAATGAATTAGAATGGATCGTACGAATGAATTAGAATGGATACATTCGTGCGAATGAAATAGAATTGATCGTACGAATGAATTAGAATGGATCGTGCGAATGAATTAGAATGGATCGTACGAATGAATTAGAATAGATCGTACGAATGAACTAGAATGGATACATTCGTGCGAAAGAATTAGAATGGATCGTACGAATGAATTAGAATGGATGGTACGAATGAATTAGAATGGATCTTACGAATGAATTAGAATGGATCGTACAATTGAATTAGAATGGATCGTACGAATGAATTAGAATGGATACATTCGTGCGAATGAATTAGAATGGATCGGACGAATGAATTAGAATGGATCGTACGAATGAATTAGAATGGATCGTACGAATAAATTAGAATGGATACATTCGTCCAAATGAATTAGAATGGATCATACGAATGAGTAAGAATGGATAATACGAATGAAATAGAATGGATCGTACGAATGAACTAGAATGGATACATTCGTGCGAATTAATTAGAATGGATCGTACAAATGAATTAGAATGGATCGTACGAATGAATTAGAATGGATCTTACGAATGAATTAGAATGGATCGTACGAATGAATTAGAATGGATAAATTCATGCAAATGAATTAGAATGGATCGGACGAATAAATTAGAATGGATCGTACGAATGAATTAGAATGGATCGTACGAATGAATTAGAATGGATCGTACGAATAAATTAGAATGGATACATTCGTCTGAATGAATTAGAATGGATCATACGAATGAATTAGAATGGATCGTACGAATGAATTAGAATGGATCATATTAATGAATTAGAATGGATCGTACGAATGAATTAGAATGGATACATTCGTGCGAATGAATTAGAATGGATCGTGCACGAATGTATCCATTCTAATTCATTCGTACGATCCATTCTGCACAAAGGTATCCATTCTAATCCATTCATAGGATCCATTCTAATCGATTCGTACGATCCATTCTAATTCATTCGTACGATCCATTCTAATTCATTCGCTCGAATGTATCCTTTCTAATCCATTCGTACGATCCATTCTAATCCATTCGTACGATCCATTATAATTCATTCGCATGAATGTAACCATTCTAATTCATTCATTTGATCCATTCTAATTCATTCGTACGATCCATTCTAATTCATTCGTCCGATCCATTCTAATTCATTCGCACGAATGTATCCATTCTAATTCATTCGTACGATCCATTCTAATTCATTCGTATGATCCATTCTAATTCATTCGTAAGATCCATTCTAATTCATTCGTACGATCCATTCTAATTCATTCGTACGATCCATTCTAATTCATTCGCACGAATGTATCCATTCTAGTTCATTCGTACGATCCATTCTAATCCATTCGTACGATCCATTCTAATTCATTCGCATGAATATAACCATTCTAATTCATTCATTTGATCTATTCTAATTCATTCGTACGATCCATTCTAATTCATTCGTCCAATCCATTCTAATTCATCAGCACGAATGTATCCATTCTAATTCATTCGCACGATCCATTCTAACTCATTCGTACGATCCATTCTAATTCATTCGTAAGATCTTAGAATGGAATATACGAATGAATTAGAATGGATCGTATGAATGAATTAGAAGGGATCGTATGAATGAATTAGATTGGATCGTACGAATGAATTAGAATGGATCGTGCGAATGAATTCGAATGTATCGTACGATCCATTCTAATTCATTCATACAGTCCATTCTTATTCATTCGCACGAATGTATCCATTCTAATCCATTCGTACGATCCATTCTAATCCATTCGTACGATCCATTCTAATTCATTCGCACAAATGTATCCATTCTAATTCATTCGTACGATCCATTCTAATTCATTCGTAAGATCCATTCTAATTTATTCGTACGATCCATTCTAATTCATTCGTACGATCTATTCTAATTCATTCGCACGAATGTATCCATTCTAGTTCATTCGTACGATCCATTCTAATTCATTCGTATGATCCATTCTAATTCCTTCGTATGATCCATTCTAATTCATTCATAATTCATTCTAATTCATTCATATAATCCATTCTAATTCATTAACACGATCCATTCTAATTCATTCGTACGATCTATTCTAATTCTTTCGCACGAATGTATCCATTCTAATTCATTCGCACGAATGTATCCATTCTAATTCATTCGTACGATCCATTGTAATTCATTCGTACGATCCATTCTAATTCATTCGTACGATCCATTCTAATTCATTCATACGATCCATTCTAATTCATTCATACAATCCATTCTAATTCTTTCACACGATCCATTCTAATTCATTCGTACAACCCATTCTAATTCATTCGCACAATCCATTCTATTTCATTCGTACGATCCATTCTTACTCATTCGTATGATCCATTCTAATTCATTCGCACGAATGTATCCATAATGGATCATACAAATGAGTAAGAAGGGATCGTACGAATGAAATAGAATGGATTGTGCAAATGAATTAGAATGGACCGTACGAATGAATTAGACGTACGAATGAATTAGAATGGATACATTCGTGCTAATAAATTAGAATGGATCATACGAATGAGTAAGAATGGATCGTCATTCTAATTCATTCGTATGATCCATTCTAATTCATTCGCGCAATCTATTCTAATTCATTCGTAAGATCCATTCTAATTCATTCGTACGATCCATTCTAATTCATTCATACAATCCATTCTAATTTATTCGCACGAATGTATCCATTCTAATTAATTCGTACGATCCATTCTAATTCATTTGCACAATCTATTCTAATTCATTCATACGATCCATTCTAATTCATTGGCACGAATTATTCTAATTCATTTGTAAGATCCATTCTAATTCATTCGTACGATCCATTCTAATTCATTAATATGATCCATTCTAATTCATTCGTAAGATCCATTCTAATGAATTAGAATTGATCGTACGAATGAAATAGAATGGATTGCACGAATGATTTAGAATGGATCGTACGAATGAATTAGAATGGATCGTGTGAAAGAATTAGAATGGATTGTATGAATGAATTAGAATGGATCGCACGAATGAATTAGAATGGATCGTACGAAGGAATTAGAATGGATCATACGAATGAATTAGAATGGATCGTACGAATGAATTAGAATGGATCATACGAATGAGTAAGAATGGATCGTACGAATGAAATAGAATGGATTGTACGAATGAGTTAGAATGGATATATTCGTGTGAATGAATTTGAATGGATCGTACGAATGAATTAGAATGGATCGTACGAATGAATTAGAATGGATCGTAAGAATGAATTAGAATTCATCGTACGAAAGTATTAGAATGGATATATTCGTGCGAATGTTTTAGATTGGATCGTACGAATGAATTAGACTGGATCGTACGAATGAATTTGAATGGATACATTTGTGCGAATGAATCTAAATGGATTATATGAATGAATTACAATGGATCGTACGAATGAATTAGAATGGATCGTACGAATGAATAAGAATGGATCAAATGAATGAATTAGAATGGTTACATTCATGCGAATGAATTAGAATGGATCGTACGAATGGATTAGAATGGATCGTATGAGTGAATTAGAATGGATACGAAGGAATTAGAGTAGATCGTACGAAGGAATTAGAATGGATCATACGAATGAAATAGAATGGATCGTACGAAGGAATTTGAATGGATCGTACGAAGGAATTAGAATGCATTCGTATGATCCATTCTAATTCATTCGGACGAATGTATCCATTCTAATTTATTCATATGATCCATTCTAATTCATTCGTACAATCCATTCTAAATCATTCGTACGATCCATTCTTACTCATTCGTATGATCCATTCTAATTCATTCGTACGATCCATTCTAATTCATTCGCACGAATGTATCCATTCCATTCGTACGATCCATTCATACGATCCATTCTAATTCATTCATACAATCCATTCTAATTATTTCACACGATCCTTTCTATTTCATTCGTACGATCCATTCTAATTCATTCGTACGATCCATTCTAATTCATTCTAATTCATTCGTACGATCCATTCTAATTCATTTGTATCCATTCTATTCATTCGCACGATCCATTCTAATTCATTCACGTAATCTATTCTAATTCATTCGTACGATCCATTCTAATTCATTCGTATGATCCATTCTAATTCATTCATACAATCCATTCTAATTTATTCGCACGAATGTATCCATTCTAATTCATTTGCACGATCCATTCTAATTCATTCCTATGATCTATTCTAATTCATTCGTACGATCCATTCTAGTTCATTCTAATTCATTCGTACGATCCATTCTACGATCCATTCTAATTCATTCGTATATTCCATTCTAATTCATTAGCACGATCCATGGTAATGAATTAGAATGGATGGTATGATCCAATCTAATTCATTCATACGATCCATTCTTACTCATTCGTATGATCCATTCTAATTCAATCGTATGATCCATTCTAATTCATTCGTACGATCCATTCTAATTCCTTCGTACGATCCATTCTAATTCATTCGTACGATCCATTCTAATTCATTCGTACGATCCATTCTAATTCCTTCGTACGATCCATTCTAATTCATTCATACGATCCATTCTAATTCATTCTAATTCATTCGCATGATCCATTCTAATTCATTCGTACGATCCATTCTAATTCATTCATACGATCCATTATAATTCATTCGCACGAATGTATCCATTCTAATTCATTCGTACGATCCATTCTAATTCATTCGTATGATCCATTCTAATTCCTTCGTACGATCCATTCTAATTCCTTCGTATCCATTCTAATTCACTCATACGATCCATTCTAATTCATACATACGATCTATTCTAATTCATTCATACAATCCATTCTAATTCTTTTACACGATCCATTCTAATTCATTTGTACGATCCATTCTAATACATTCGCACAATCCATTCTAATTCATTCGCACGAATGTATCCATTCTAAATCATTCGTACAATCCATTCTATTTCATTCGTACGATCCATTCTAATTCATTCGTACAATCTATTCTAATTCATAAGCACAAAGGTATCCATTCTAATCCATTCGTAGGATCTATTCTAATCCATTCGTACGTTTCATTCTAATTCATTCGTACGATCCATTCTAATTCATTCGCTCGAATGTATCCATTCTAATCCATTCGTACGATCCATTCTAATCCATTCGTACGATCCATTCTAATTCATTCGCATGAATGTAACCATTCTAATTCATTCATTTGATCCATTCTAATTCATTCGTACGATCCATTCTAATTCATTCGTCCGATCCATTCTAATTCATTTGCACGAATGTATCCATTCTAATTCATTCGTACGATCCATTCTAATTCATTCGTACGATCCATTCTAATTCATTCGCACAAATGTATCCATTCTACTTTATTCGTACGATCCATTCTAATTCATTCGTACAATCCATTCTAATTCGTTCGTACGAATGTATCCATTCTAATTCATTTGTATAATCCATTCTAATTCATTCACACGATCCATTCTAATTCATTCGTACGATCCATTCTAATTCATTCGTATGATCCATTCTAATTCATTCGTATGATCCATTCTAATTCATTCGTACAATCCATTCTAATTCATTTGCACGAATATATCCATTCTAATTCTAATTCATTAGCACGATCTATTCTAATTCATTCATGCGATCCATTCTAATTCATTCGCACGAATGTATCCATTCTAATTCATTCATACGATCCATTCTAATTCATTCGCACGATCCATTCTAATTCATTAGCACGAATATATCCATTCTAATTCATTCACACGAACCATTCTAATTCATTCGTACGATCCATTCTAATTCATTCATACGATCCATTCTAATTTATTCGCACGAATGTATCCGTTCTAATTCATTAGCACAACCCATTCTAATTCATTCGTATGATCCATTCTAATTCCTTCGTACGATCCATTCTAATTCCTTCGTATCCATTCTAATTCACTCATACGATCTATTCTAATTCATTCATACGATCTATTCTAATTCATTCATACAATCCATTCTAATTCTTTCACACAATCCATTATAATTCATTCGTACGATCCATTCTATTTCATTTGCACAATCCATTCTAATTCATTCGCATGAATGTATCCATTCTAAATCATTCGTACAATCCATTCTATTTCATTCGTATGATCCATTCTTACTCATTGTACGAATGAATTAGAATGGATCCTACGAATGAATTAGAATAGATCGTGTGAAAGAATTAGAATGGATGGTACGAATGAATTAGAATGGATACATTCGTGCAAATGAATTAGAATGGATACATTCGTGCGAAAGAATTAGAATAGATCGTATGAATGAATTAGAATGGATCCTATGAATGAATTAGAATTGATTGTACGAATGAAATAGAATGGATTGCACGAATGATTTAGAATGGATCGTACGAATGAATTAGAATGGATCGTGTGCAAGAATTAGAATGGATTGTATGAATGAATTTGAATGGATCGTACGAATGAATTAGAATGGATCGTACGAAGGAATTAGAATGGATCGTACAAATGTATTAGAATGGATCCTATGAATGAATTAGAATGGATCGTGCGAATGAATTAGAATGGATCGTACGAATGAATTAGAATGGATCGTGCTAATGAATTAGAATTGATCGAACGAATGAATTAGCATGGATCGTGCGAATGAATTAGAATGGATCGTGCGAATGAATTAGAATGGATCGTACGAATGAATTAGAATGGATCGTACAAATGAACTAGAATTGATATATTCGTGCGAATGAATTAGAATGGATCATACGAATGAATTAGAATGGATCGTACGAATGAATTAGAAAGGATACATTCGTGCGAATGAATTAGAATGGATCGTACGAATGAATTAGAATGGATCGTGCGAATGAATTAGAATGGATCGTACGAATGAATTAGAATGGATTCGTACGAATGAATTAGAATGGATACATTCGTGCGTACGAATGAATTAGAATGGATCGTACGAATGAATTAGAATAGATTGTATGAATGAATTAGAATGGATCGTACGAATGAATTAGAATGGATTATACGAATTAATTAGAATGGATCGTACTAATGAATTAGAATGGATCATACGAATGAATTAGAATGGATCGTACGAATGAATTAGAATGGATACATTCGTGCGAATGAATTAGAATGGATTGTGCGAATGAATTAGAATGGATCGTACGAATGAATTAGAATGGATCATATTAATGAATTAGAATGGATCGTACGAATGAATTAGAATGGATACATTCGTGCGAGTGAATTAGAATGGATCGTGCACGAATGAATCCATTCTAATTCATTCGTACGATCCATTCTAATTCATTAATATGATCCATTCTAATTCATTCGTACGATCCATTCTAATTCATATGCACAAAGGTATCCATTCTAATCCATTCATAGGATCCATTCTAATCCATTCGTACGATCCATTCTAATTCATTCGTACGATCCATTCTAATTCATTCGCTCGAATGTATCCATTTTAATCCATTCGTACGATCCATTCTAATCCATTCGTACGATCCATTCTAATCCATTCGTACGATCCATTCTAATTCATTCGCATGAATGTAACCATTCTAGTTCATTCATTTGATCCATTCTAATTCATTCGTACGATCCATTCTAATTCATTCGTCCGATCCATTCTAATTCATTCGCACGAATGTATCCATTCTAATTCATTCGTACGATCCATTCTGATTCATTCGTACGATCCATTCTAATTCATTCGTACGATCCATTCTAATTCATTCGTACGATCCATTCTAATTCATTCGCATGAATGTATCCATTCTAGTTCATTCGTACGATCCATTCTAATTTATTCGTACGATCCATTCTAATTCATTCGCACGATCCATTCTAACTCATTCGTACGATCAATTCTAATTCATTCGCACGAATGTATCCATTCTAATTCATTCATACGATCCATTCTAATTCATTCGTATGATCCATTCTAATTCATTCGTCCGATCCATTCTAATTCATTCGGACGAATGTATCCATTCTAGTTCATTCGTACGATCCATTCTATTTCATTCATACGATCCATTCTTACTCATTCGTATGATCTATTCTAATTCATTCGGACGAATGTATCTATTCTAATTTATTCGTACGATCCATTCTAATTCATTCGTACGATTCATTCTAATTCATTCGTATGATCCATTCTAATTCATTCGTCCGATCCATTCTAATTCATTCGTACGAATGTATCCATTCTAATTCATTCGTACGATCCATTCTAATTCATTCGTACGATCCATTCTAATTCATTCGTAAGATCCATTCTAATTCATTCGTACGATCCATTCTAATTCATTCGTACGATCCATTCTAATTCTTTCGCACGAATGTATCCATTCTAGTTCATTCGTACGATCCATTCTAATTCATTCGTACGATCCATTCTAATTTATTCGCACGATCCATTCTAATTCATTCGCACGAATGTATCCATTCTAATTCATTCGTACGATCCATTCTAATTCATTCGTACGATCCATTCTAATTCATTCATACAATCCATTCTAATTCTTTCACACGATCCATTCTAATTCATTCGTAGGATCCATTCTAATTCATTCATACAATCTATTCTATTTCATTCGCACGATCCATTCTTACTCATTCGTATGATCCATTCTAATTCATTCGCACGAATATATCCATTCTAATTCATTCGTACAATCCATTTTATTTCATTCGTATGATCCATTCTTACTCATTCGTACGATTCATTCTAATTCATTCGTAAGATCCATTCTAATTCATTCGTACGATCCATTCTAATTCATTCGCACGATCCATTCTAATTCATTCATATAATCCATTCTAATTCATTCCGTACGATCCATTCTAATTCATTCGCTTGAATGTATCCATTCTAATCCATTCGTACGATCCATTCTAATCCATTCGTACGATCCATTCTAATTCATTCGCATGAATGTAACCATTCTAATTCATTCATTTGATCCATTCTAATTCATTCGTACGATCCATTCTAATTCATTAGCACGATCCATGCTAATTCATTCGTTCGATCAATTCTAATTCATTAGCACGATCCATTCTAATTCATTCGTACGATCCATTCTAATTCATTCGCACGATCCATTCTAATTCATTCATACGATCTATTCTAATTCTTTCTCACGAATGTATCCATTATAATTCATTCGCACGAATGTATCCATTCTAATTCATTCGTACGAATCCATTCTAATTCATTCGTACGAATCCATTCTAATTCATTCGTACAATCTATTCTATTTCATTCGTACGATCCATTCAAGTTAATTCATATGATCCATTCTAATTCATTCGTACGATCCATTCTAATTCATTCGTACGATCCATTCTAATTCATTCGTATGATCCATTCTAATTCATTCGTACGATCCATTCTAATTTATTCATACAATCCATTCTAATTCATTCGCACGAATGTATCCATTCTAATTAATTCGTACGATCCATTCTAATTCATTCGTATGATCCATTCTTATTCATTCGCACGATCCAGTATATTGGATTCGCACGATCCATTCTAATTCATTCGCATGAATGTACCCATTCTATTTCATTCATACGATCCATTCTAATTCATTCGTACGATCCATTTTAATTCATTCGCACAAATGTATCCATTCTAATTCATTCGTACGATCCATTCTAATTCATTCGTACGATCCATTCTAATTCTTTCACACGATCCATTCTAATTCATTCGTACGATCCATTCTAATTCATTCGCACGATCTATTCTAATTCATTCGTACGATCCATTCTAATTCATTCATACAATCCATTCTAATTCATTCGTACGATCCATTCTAATTCATTCGCACAAATTTATCCAATCTAATTCATTCATATGATCCATTCTTACTCATTCGTATGATCCATTCTATTTCATTCGTACGATCTATTCTAATTCATTCGTACGATCCATTCTAATTCATTCGTACGATCCATTCTAATTCCTTCGTACGATCCATTCTAATTCATTCGTACGGTCCATTCTAATTCATTCATACAATCCATTCTAATTCTTTCACACGATCCATTCTAATTCATTCGTACGATCCATTTTAATTCATTTGTGCAATCCATTCTATTTCATTCATACGATCCATTCTTACTCATTCGTACGATCCATTCTAATTCATTCACACGAATGTATCTATTCCCACGAATGAATTAGAATAGATTATACGAATGAATTAGAATAGATCGTACGAATGAATTAGAATGGATCGTACGAAGGAATTAGAATGGATCGTACGAATGAATTAGAATGGATCGTACGAATGAATTTGAATAGATCGTATGAATGAATTAGAATGGATCGTACGAATGAATTAGAATGGATTGTACGAATGAATTAGACTGGATCGTACGAATGAATTTGAATGGATACATTTGTGCGAATGAATCTAAATGGATTGTATGAATGAATTACAATGGATCGTACGAATGAATTAGAATGGATCGTACGAATGAATTAGAATAGCTCATACGAATGAATTAGAATGAATCGTATGAATGAATTAGAATGGTTACATTCGTGTGAATGAATTAGAATAGATCGTACGAATGAATTAGAATGGATCGTACGAATAAATTAGAATAAATCGTGGGAATGAATTAGAATGGATCGTACTTATGAATTAGAATGGATCCACCGAATGAGTTAGAATGGATCATACGAATGAATTAGAATGGATTGCACGAATGAATCAGAATGGATTGTGCGAATGAATTAAAATGGATCGTATGAATGAATAAGAATGGATCGTACAAATGAATTAGAATGGATCGTGCGAATGAATTAGCATGAATCGTACGAATGTATTAGAATGGATCGTACGAATGAATTAGAATGAATCGTACGATCCATTTTAATTCAATCGTCCGATCCATTCTAATTCATTCGCATGAATGTATCCATTCTAATTCATTCGTACAATCCATTCTATTTCATTCGTACGATCCATTCTTACTCATTCGTATGATCCATTCTAATTCATTCGTATGATCCATTCTATTTCATTCGTACGATCCATTCTAATTCATTCGTACGATCCATTCTAGTTCATTCGCACGATCCATTCTAATTCATTCATACGATCCATTCTAATTCATTCATACGATCCATTCTAATTCATTCCTACAATCCATTCTAATTCATTCGCCCGATCCATTTTAATTCATTCATACGATCCATTCTATTCGAATGGATCATGCGATCCATTCGAATTCTATCGCACGATCCATTCTAATTCATTCATACGATCCATTCTAATTCATTCATACAATGCATTCTAATTCTTTCACACGATCCATTCTAATTCATTCGTATGATCCATTCTAATTGATTCGTACAATCCATTCTATTTCATTTGTACGATCCATTCTTACTCATTCGTATGATCCATTCTAATTCATTCGTACGATCCATTCTAATTCATTTGTACGATCCATTCTAATTCATTCGTACAATCCATTCTATTTCATTCGTACGATCCATTCTTACTCATTCGTATGATCCATTCTAATTCATTCGTACGATTGTATCTATTCTAATTCATTCATACAATCTATTCTAATTCATTCCGTACGATCCATTCTAATTCATTCGTACGATCGTATGAATGAATTAGAATGGATCGTACGAATGAATTAGAATAGATTGTGCGAATGAATTAGAATGGATCGTACGAATGAATTAGAATGGATCGTACGAATGAATTAGAATGGATCATACGAATAAGTAAGAATGGATCGTACGAATGAATTAGAATGGATCGTACGAATGAATTAGAATGGATCGTACGAATAAATTAGAATGGATACATTCGTCCGAATGAATTAGAATGGATCATACGAATGAGTAAGAATGGATCATACGAATGAAATAGAATAGATTATACGAATGAATTAGAATGGATCCTACGAATGAATTAGAATGGTTCGTGTGAAAGAATTAGAATAGATTGTATGAATGAATTAGAATGGATCGTATGAATGAATTAGAATGGTTCGTGCGAATGAATTCGAATGGATCGTACGAATTCATTCTAATTCATTCATACAATCTATTCTAATTCCTTCACACGATCCATTTTAATTCATTCGTACGTTCCATTCTAATTCATTAGCACGATCCATGCTAATTCATTCGTTCGATCAATTCTAATTCATTAGCACGATCCATGCTAATTTATTCGTTCGATCAATTCTAATTCATTAGCACGATCCATTCTAATTCATTCGTACGATCCATTCTAATTCATTCGCACGATCCATTCTAATTCATTCATAGGATCCATTCTAATTCATTCATACGATCTATTCTAATTCTTTCGCACGAATATATCCATTCTAATTCATTTGCACGAATGTATCCATTCTAATTCATTCGTCCGATCCATTCTAATTCATTCGCAAGATCCATTCTAATTTATTCGTACGATCAATTCTAATTCATTCGCACGAATGTATCCATTCTAATTCATTCGTACGATCCATTCTAATTCATTCATAGGATCCATTCTAATTCATTCATACAATCCATTCTAATTCATTCGCACGAATGTATCCATTCTAATTCATTCGTACGATCAGTTCTAATTCATTCACAAAATCTATTCTAATTCATTCATACGATCCATTCTAATTCATTCACACGAATGTATCCATTCTAATTCATTCATACGATCCATTCTAATTCATTCGTATGGTCCATTCTAATTCACTCATACGATCCATTCTAATACATTCATACGATCCATTCTAATTCATTTGCACGAATATATCCATTCTAATTCATTCGTACGATCCATTCTAATTCCTTCGTACGATCCATTCTAATTCATTCGTACGATCTATTCTATTTCATTCGTACGATCCATTCTTACTCATTCGTACGATCCAATCTAATTCATTCGTCCGATCCATTCTAATTCATTCGTACAATCCGTGCTAATTCATTCGTTCGATCAATTCTAACTCATTAGCACGATCCATTCTAATTCATTCGTACGATCCATTCTAATTCATTCGCACGATCCATTCTAATTCATTCATAGGATCCATTCTAATTCATTCATACGATCTATTCTAATTCTTTCGCACGAATGTATCCATTCTAATTCATTCGCACGAATGTATCCATTCTAATTCATTCGTACGATCCATTCTAATTCATTCGCACGATCAATTCTAATTCATTCGTACGATCAATTTTAATTCATTAGCACGATCCATTCTAATTCATTCGTACGATCCATTCAAATTCATTCGCACGATCCATTCTAATTCATTCGTACAATCCATTCTATTTCATTCGTACGGATCGTACGAATGAATTAGAATGAATCGTACGAATGAACTAGAATGGATACATTCGTGCGAATGAATTAGAATGGATCGTACGAATGAATTAGAATGGATCGTATGAATGAATTAGAATGGATCTTCCGAATGAATTAGAATGGATCGTACGAATGAATTAGAATGGATCGTACGAATGAATTAGAATGGATACATTCGTGCGAATGAATTAGAATGGATCGGACGAATGAATTAGAATGGATCGTACGAATGAATTAGAATGGATCAAATGAATGAATTAGAATGGATCGTATAAGTGAATTAGAATGGATACATTCGTGCGAATGAATTAGAATGGATCGTGCACGAATGTATCCATTCTAATTCATTCGTACGATCCATTCTGCACAAAGGTATCCAGTCTAATACATTCGTAGGATCCATTCTAATCCATTCGTACGATCCATTCTAATTCATTCGTACGATCCATTCTAATTCATTCGCTCGAATGTATCTATTCTAATCCATTCGTACGATCCATTCTAATCCATTCGTACGATCCATTCTAATTCATTCGGATGAATGTAACCATTCTAATTCATTCATTTGATCCATTCTAAGTCATTCGTACGATCCATTCTAATTCATTCGTCCGATCCAATCTAATTCATTCGCACAAATGTATCCATTCTAATTTATTCGTACGATCCATTGTAATTCATTCGTACGATCCATTCTAATTCATTCGTAAGATCCATTCTAATTCATTCATACGATCCATTCTAATTCATTCGTACGATCCATTCTAATTTATTCGTACGATCCATTCTAATTCATTTGCACGAATGTATCCATTCTAATTCATTCGTACAATCCATTCTATTTCATTCGTATGATCCATTCTTACTCATTCATATGATCCATTCTAATTCATTCGTATAATCCATTCTAATTCATTCGTTCGATCCATTCTAATTCATTCATATGATCCATTCTAATTCATTCACACGATCCATTCTAATTTATTAGCATGGATCTAATGAATTAGAATGGAATATACGAATGAATTAGAATGGATCGTAGAATGGATCATACGAATGAATTAGAATGAATTAGAATGGATCGTACGAATGAATTAGAATGGATCATACGAATGAGTAAGAATGGATCGTACAAATGAAATAGAATGGATTGTATGAATGAATTAGAATGGATCCTACGAATGAATTAGAATGGATCGTGTGAAAGAATTAGAATGGATTGTATGAATGAATTAGAATGGATCGTATGAATGAAATAGAATGGATTGTACGAATGAATTAGAATGGATCGTACAAATGAATTAGAATGGATCATACGAATGAATTAGAATGGATCAAACGAATGAGTAAGAATGGATCGTACGAATGAATTAGAATGGATCATACGAATGAATTAGAATGGATCGTACGAATAAATTAGAATGGATATATTCGTCCGAATGAATTAGAATGGATCATACGAATGAGTAAGAATGGATCGTACGAATGAAATAGAATAGATTCTATGGATGATTGAATTAGAGTGGATCGTTCGATTTATTCTAATTCATTTGTACGATCCATTCTAATACATTCGTACGATTCATGCTAATTCATTCGCACGATCCATTCTAATTCATTCGTACGATCCACTCTTATTCATTCATACGATCCATTCTAATTCATTCGCACAATCCATTCTAATTCATTCGTACAATCCATTCTAATTCATTCGTTTGATCCATTCTAACTCATTCGGTGGATCCATTCTAATTCATTCGTACGATCCATTCTAATTCATTCCCACGATCCATTCTAATTTATTCGTACGATCTATTCTAATTCATTCGTACGATCTATTCTAATTCATTCGCACGAATGTAACCATTCTAATTCATTCATACGATTCATTCTAATTCACTCGTATGAGCTATTCTAATTCACTCGTACGATCCATTCTAATTCATTCGTACGATCCATTGTAATTCATTCATACAATCCATTTAGATTCATTCGCACAAATGTATCCATTCAAATTCATTCGTATGATCTATTCTAATTCATTCGTACGATCCATTCTAATTCATTCATACGATCTATTCCAATTCATTCATACAATCCATTCTAATTCTTTCACACGATCCATTCTAATTCATTCGTACGATCCATTCTAATTCATTCGTACGATCCATTCTAATTCACTCATATGATCCATTCTAATACATTCATACGATCCATTCTAATTCATTTGCACGAATATATCCATTCTAATTCATTCGTACGGTCCATTCTAATTCATTCATACGATCCATTCTAATTCATTTGCACGAATATATCCATTCTAATTCATTCGTACGATCCATTCTAATTCCTTCGTACGATCCATTGTAATTCGTTCGTACGATCCATTCTAATTCATTCGTACGATCCATTCTAATTCATTAATATGATCCATTCTAATTCATTCGTATGATCCATTCTAATTCATTAGCACGATCCATTCTAATTCATTCTACGATCCATTCTAATTCATTCGTACGATCCATTCTAATTCATTCGTACGATCCATTCTAATTCATTCGCACGAATGTATCCATTCTAGTTCATTCGTACGATCCATTCTAATTCATTCGTAAGATCCATTCTAATTCATTCGCACGATCCATTCTAATTCATTCGTACGATCCATTCTAATTCATTCATAAGATCCATTCTAATTCATTCGCACGAATGTATCCATTCTAATTCATTCATACGATCCATTCTACTTCATTCGTACTATCCGTTCTAATTAACTCATACGATCCATTCTAATTCATTCATACGATCCATTCTAATTCATTTGCACGAATATATCCATTCTAATTCATTCGTACGATCCATTCTAATTCCTTCGTACGATCCATTCTAATTCCTTCGTACGATCCATTCTATTTCATTCGTATGATCCATTCTAATTAATTCGTACGATCCATTCTAATTCATTCGTATGATCCATTCTAATTCATTCGTACGATCCATTCTTACTCATTCGTACGATCCATTCTAATTCATTCATACAATCTATTCTAATTCATTCCGTACGATCCATTCTAATTCATTCATACGATCTATTCTTTCATACAATCCATTTTAATTCTTTCGTTCGAATGAATTAGAATGGATACCTTTGTGCATATGAATTAGAATGGATCGTACGAATGAATTAGAATGGATCATATTAATGAATTAGAATGGATCGTACGAATGAATTAGAATGGATACATTCATGCGAATAAATTAGAATGGATCGTGCGAATCAATTAGACTGGGTCATGCGAATGAATAAGAATAGATCGTGCTAATGAATTAGAATTGATCGAACGAATTCATTCTAATTCATTCATACAATCCATTCTAATTCTTTCACACGATCCATTCTAATTCATTCGTACGATCCATTCTTAATCATTGGTACGATCCATTCTAATTCATTCGCACGAATGTATTCATTCTAATTCACTCGTACGAATCCATTCTAATTCATTCGTACATTCTATTCTATTCCATTCTAATTCATTCGTACGATCCATTCTTACTCATTCGTACGATCCATTCTAATTCATCCGTACGATCCATTCTATTCTAGGTCATTCGTACGATCCATTCTAATTCATTCGTATGATCCATTCTTATTCATTCTTACACATTCGTATGATCCATTCTAATTCATTCGGACGAAGGTATCCATTCTAATTTATTCGTACGATCCATTCTATTTCATTCGTACGATCCATTCTAATTCATTCGTAAGATCCATTATAATTCATTCGTACGATCCATTCTAATTCATTCGTACGATCCATTCTAATTCATTCTTACGATCTATTCTAATTCATTCATTCGTATGATCCATTCTAATTCATTCGTACGATCCATTCAAATTCATTCGCACGATCCATTCTAATTCATTCATAGGATCCATTCTAATTCATTCGTACAATCCATTCTAATTCTTTCATACGATCCATTCTAATTCATTCGTACGATCCATTCTAATTCACTCATACGATCCATTCTAATACATTCATACGATCCATTCTAATTCATTTGCACGAATATATCCATTCTAATTCATTCGTACGATCCATTCTAATTCATTTGTACGATCCATTCTAATTCCTTCGTACGAATGAATTAGAATGGATACATTTGTGCGAATGAATTAGAATGCATCGTACAAATGAATTAGAATGGATCGTATGAATGAATTAGAATGGATCGTACGAATGAATTAGAATGGATCTTACGAATGAATTAGAATGCATCGTACGAAAGAATTAGAATGGATATATTCGTGCGAATGAATTAGAATGGATCGTACGAATGAATTAGACTGGATCGTACGAATGAATTTGAATGGATACATTTGTAAGAATGAATCTAAATGGATTGTATGAATGAATTACAATGGATCGTACGAATGAATTAGAATGGATCGTACGAATGAATTAGAATAGCTCATACGAATGAATTAGAATGAATCGTATGAATGAATTAGAATGGTTATATTCGTGCGAATGAATTAGAATAGATCGTACGAATGAATTAGAATGGATCGTATGAATAAATTAGAATGGATCGTGGGAATGAATTAGAATGGATCGTACGAATGAATTAGAATGGATCCACCGAATGAGTTACAATAGATCATACGAATGAATTAGAATGGATTGTACGAATGAATTAGAATGGATTGTGCGAATTAATTAGAATGGATCGTATGAATGAATAAGAATGTATCGTACGAATGACTTAGAATGGATCGTGCGAATGAATTAGCATGAATCGTACGAATGTATTAGAATGGATCGTACGAATGAATTAGAATGAATCGTACGATCCATTCTAATTCAATCGTCCGATCCATTCTAATTCATTCGCATGAATGTATCCATTCTAATTCATTCGTACAATCCATTCTATTTCATTCGTACGATCCATTCTTACCCATTCGTATGATCCATTCTAATTCATTCGTATGATCCATTCTAATTCATTCGTACGATCCATTCTAATTCATTCGTACGATCCATTCTAATTCATTCGCACGATCCATTCTAATTCATTCATACGATCCATTCTAATTCATTCATACGATCCATTCTAATTCATTCCTACAATCCATTCTAATTCATTCGCCCGATCCATTCTAATTCATTCATACGATCCATTCTATTCGAATGGATCATGTAATCCATTCGAATTCATTCGCACGATCCATTCTAATTCATTCATACGATCCATTCAAATTCATTCATACAATGCATTCTAATTCTTTCACACGATCCATTCTAATTCATTCGTACGATCCATTTTAATTCATTCGTACAATCCATTCTATTTCATTTGTACGATCCATTCTTACTCATTCGTATGATCCATTCTAATTCATTCGTATGATCCATTCTAATTCATTTGTACGATCCATTCTAATTCATTCGTACAATCCATTCTATTTCATTCGTACGATCCATTCTTACTCATTCGTATGATCCATTCTAATTCATTCGCACGTATGTATCCATTCTAATTCATTCATACAATCCATTCTACTTCATTCCGTACGATCCATTCTAATTTATTCGTACGATAGTACGAATGAATTAGAATGGATTGTACGAATGAATTAGAATAGATTGTGCGAATGAATTAGAATGGATCGTACGAATGAATTAGAATGGATCATACGAATGAATTAGAATGGATCGTACGAATGAGTAAGAATGGATCGTACGAATGAATTAGAATGGATCGTACGAATAAATTAGAATGGATACATTCGTCCGAATGAATTAGAATGGATCATACGAATGAGTAAGAATGGATCGTACGATTGAAATAGAATGGATTGTGCGAATGAATTAGAATGGACCGTACGAATGAATTAGAATGGATAAATTCGTGCGAATGAATTAAAATGGATCGGACGAATGAATTAGAATGGATCGTACGAATGAATTAGAATGGATCGTACGAATAAATTAGAATGGATACATTCGTCCGAATGAATTAGAATGGATCATACGAATGAGTAAGAATGGATCGTACGAATGAAAAAGAATAGATTGTACGAATGAATTAGAATGGATCCTACGAATGAATTAGAATGGATCGTGTGAAAGAATTAGAATGGATTGTATGAATGAATTAGAATTGATCGTGCGAATGAATTAGAATGGATCGTACGAATGAATTAGAATGGATCGTGCTAATGAATTAGAATTGATCGAATGAATGAATAAGCATGGATCGTGCTAATGAATTAGAATGGAACGTACGAATGAATTAGAATGGATCGTGTGAAAGAATTAGAATGGATTGTATGAATGAATTAGAATGAATTCGTATGATCCATTCGAATTCATTCGCACGATCCATTCTAATTCTTTCATACGATCCATTCTAATTAATTTATACAATCCATTCTAATTCTTTCACACGATCCATTCTAATTCATTCGTAGGATCTATTCTAATTCATTCGTACAATCTATTCTATTTCATTCGTACAATCCATTCTTACTCATTCGTATGATCTATTCTAATTCATTCGGACGAATGTATCCATTCTAATTTATTCGTACGATCCATTCTAATTCATTCGTACGATCCATTCTAATTCATTCATATGATCCATTCTAATTCCTTCGTCCGATCCATTCTAATTCATTCGCACGAATGTATCCATTCTAATTCATTCGTACGGTCCATTCTAATTCATTTGCACAATGCATTCTATTTCATTCGTACGATCCATTCTTACTCATTCGTATGATCCATTATGGATACATTCGTGCGAATGAATTAGAATGGATCATACGAATGAGTAAGAATGGATCGTACGAATGAAATAGAATGGATTGTGCGAATGAATTAGAATGGATCGTACGAATGAATTAGAATGGATCGTGTGAAAGAATTAGAATGGATTGTTTGAATGAATTAGAATAGATCGTATGAATGAATTTGAATGGATCGTACAAATGAATTAGAATGGATCGTACGAATAAATTAGAATGGATCGTACGAATGAATTAGAATGGATCGTACGAATAAATTAGAATGGATACATTCCTCCGAATGATTAGAATGGATCATACGAATGAGTAAGAATGGATCGTACGAATGAAATAGAATAGATTGTACAAATGAATTAGAATGGATCCTACGAATGAATTAGAATAGATCGTGTGAAAGAATTAGAATGGATTGTATGAATGAATTAGAATGAATTCGTATGATCCATTCGAATTCATTCGCACGATCTATTCTAATTCATTCATACGATCCATTCTAATTCATTCATACAATCCATTCTAATTCTTTCACACGATTCATTCTAATTGATTCGTATGATCCATTCTAATTCATTCGTATAATCTATTCTAATACATTCGTACGATCCATTCTTACTCATTCGTATGATCCATTCTAATTCATTCGGACGAATGTATCCATTCTAATTTATTCGTACGATCCATTCTAATTCATTCGTACGATCCATTCTAATTCATTCGTACGATCCATTTTAATTTATTCGTCCGATCCATTCTAATTCATTCGCACGAATGTATCTATTCTAATTCATTCGTACGATCCATTCTAATTTATTCGTACGATCCATTCTAATTCATTCATCAGATCCATTCTAATTCATTCGTACGATCCATTCTAATTCATTCGCACGAATGTATCCATTCTAGTTCATTCGTACGATCCATTCTAATTCATTCGTATGATCCATTCTAATTCCTTCGTACGATCCATTCTAATTCATTCGCACGATCTATTCTAATTCATTCGTACGATCCATTCTAATTCATTCGTACGATCCATTCTAATTCCTTCGTACGATCCATTCTAATTCATTCGTACGATCCATTCTAATTCCTTCGTATCCATTCTAATTCACTCATACGATCCATTCTAATTCATTCGTACGATCCATTCTAATTCATTTATACAATCCATTCTAATTCATTCGCACGAATGTATCCATTCTAATTCATTCGTACGATCAGTTCTAATTCATTCACAAAATCTATTCTAATTCATCCATACGATCCATTCTAATTCATTCACACGAATGTATCCATTCTAATTCATTCATATGATCCATTCTAATTCATTCGTACGATCCATTCTAATTCACTCATACGATCCATTCTAATACATTCATACGATCCATTCTAATTCATTTGCACGAATATACCCATTCTAATTCATTCGTACGAAACATTCTAATTCCTTCGTACGATCCATTCTAATTCATTCGTACGATCTATTCTAATTCTTTCGTACGGTCCATTCTAATTCATTCGTACGATCCATTCTAATTCCTTCGTACGATCCATTCTAATTCATTCATACAATCCATTCTAATTCTTTCACACGATCCATTCTAATTCATTCGTACGATCCATTCTAATTCATTCGTGCAATCCATTCTATTTCATTCGTACGATCCATTCTTACTCATTCGTACGATCCATTCTAATGCATTCACACGAATGTATCCATTCGTACGAATGAATTAGAATAGATTGTACGAATGAATTAGAATGGATCGTACGAATGAATTAGAATGGATCGTACGAAGGAATTAGAATGGATCGTACGAATGAATTAGAATGGATCGTACGAATGAATTAGAATAAATCGTACGAATGAATTAGAATGGATCGTACGAAGGAATTAGAATGGATCGTACGAATGAATTAGAATGGATATATTCGTGCAAATGAATTAGAATGGATCATATGAATGTATTAGAATAGATCGTATGAGTGAATTAGAATGGATCGTATGAATGAATTAGAATGGATCGTATGAATGAATTAGAATGGATACATTCGTGCGAATGAATTAGAATTGATCGTACGAATGAATTAGAATGGATCGTGCGAATGAATTAGAATGGATCGTACGAATGAATTAGAATGGATCGTATGAATGAACTAGAATGGATACATTCGTGCGAATGAATTAGAATGGATCGTACGAATGTAATTCATTCCTACAATCCATTCTAATTCATTCGCCCGATCCATTCTAATTCATTCATACGATCCATTCTATTCGAATGGATCATGCGATCCATTCGAATTCATTCACACGATCCATTCTAATTCATTCATACGATCTATTCTAATTCATTCATACAATGCATTCTAATTCTTTCACACGATCCATTCTAATTCATTCGTACGATCCATTCTAATTCATTCATACAATCCATTCTATTTCATTTGTACGATCCATTCTTACTCATTCGTATGATCCATTCTAATTCATTCGTACGATCCATTCTAATTCATTTGTACGATCCATTCTAATTCATTCGTACAATCCATTCTATTTCATTCGTACGATCCATTCTTACTCATTCGTATGATCCATTCTAATTCATTCGCACGAATGTATCCATTCTAATTCATTCATATAATCCATTCTAATTCATTCTGTACGATCCATTCTAATTCATTCGTATGATCGTACGAATGAATTAGAATGGATCGTACGAATGAATTAGAATAGATTGTGCGAATGAATTAGAATGGATCGTACGAATGAATTAGAATTGATCATACGAATGAGTAAGAATGGATCGTACGAATGAATTAGAATAGATCGTACGAATAAATTAGAATGGATACATTCGTCCGAATGAATTAGAATGGATCATACGAATGAGTAAGAATGGATCGTACGAATGAAATAGAATAGATTGTACGAATGAATTAGAATGGATCCTACGAATAAATTAGAATGGATCGTGTGAAAGAATTAGAATGGATTGTATGAATGAAATAGAATGGATTCGTACGAATGAATTAGAATGGATACATTCGTGCGAATGAATTAGAGTGGATCGTACCAATGAGTAAGAATGGATCGTACGAATGAAATAGAATGGATTGTGCAAATGAATTAGAATGGATCGTACGAATGAATTAGAATGGATCGTGTGAAAGAATTAGAATGGATTGTATGAATGAATTAGAATAGATCGTATGAATGAATTTGAATGGATCATACGAATGAATTAGAATGGATCGTACGAATGAATTAGAATGGATACATTCGTGCGAATGAATTAGAATGGATACATTCGTGTGAAAGAATTAGAATAGATCGTATGAATGAATTAGAATGGAGCCTATGAATGAATTAGAATGGATCGTGCGAATGAATTAGAATGGATCGTACGAATGAATTAGAATGATTCGTGCTAACGAATTAGAATTGATCGAACATGGGTCGTGCTAATGAATTAGAATGGAACGTACGAATGAATTAGAATGGATTGTGTGAAAGAATTAGAATGGATTGTATGAATGAATTAGAATGAATTCATACGATCCATTCGAATTCATTCGCACGATCCATTCTAATTCATTCATACGATCCATTCTAATTCATTCATACAATCCATTCTAATTCTTTCACACGATCCATTCTAATTCATTCGTAAGATCCATTCTAATTCATTCGTACAATCTATTCTATTTCATTCGTACGATCCATTCTTACTCATTCGTATGATCCATTCTAATTCATTCGGACGAATGTATCTATTCTAATTTATTCGTACGATCCATTCTAATTCATTCGTATGATCCATTCTAATTCATTCGTCCGATCCATTCTAATTCATTCGCACGAATGTATCCATTCTAATTCATTCGTACGATCCATTCCAATTCATTCGTACGATCCATTCTAATTCATTCGTAAGATCCATTCTAATTCATTCGTACGATCCATTCTAATTCATTCGTACGATCAATTCTAATTCATTCGCACGAATGTATCCATTCTAGTTCATTCGTACGATCCATTCTAATTCATTCGTACGATCCATTCTAATTCATTCGCACGATCCATTCTAATTCATTCGTACGATCCATTCTAATTCATTCATACGATCCATTCTAATTCATTCGTACGATCCATTCTAATTCATTCGCACAAATGTATCCATTCTAATTCATTCGTACGATCCATTCTAATTCATTCGCACGAATGTATCCATTCTAATTCATTTGTACGATCCATTCTAATTCATTTGTACGATCCATTCTAATTCATTCGTATGATCCATTCTAATTCATTCGTACGATCTATTCTAATTCATTCGCACGATCTGTTCTTATTCATTCGCACAATCCGTTCTAATTTATTCGCACGAATGTATCCATTCTAATTCATTCGTACGATCCATTCTAATTCATTTGTACGATCCATTCTAATTCAATCGTATGATCCGTTCTAATTAATTCGTATGATCCATTCTAATTCATTCGTACGATCCATTCTAATTCATTCATACAATCCATTCTAATTCATTCGCACGAATGTATCCATTCTAATTAATTCGTACGATCCATTCTAATTCATTCGTATGATCTATTCTTATTCATTCGCACGATCCAGTCTAATTGATTCGCACGATCCATTCTAATTCATTCGCACGAATGTATCCATTCTAATTCATTCGTACGATCCATTCTAATTCATTAATATGATCCATTCTAATTCATTCGTATGATCCATTCTAATTCATATGCACAAAGGTATCCATTCTAATCCATTCGTAGGATCTATTCTAATCCATTCGTACGATCCATTCTAATTCATTCGTACGATCCATTCTAATTCATTCGCTCGAATGTATCCATTCTAATCCATTCGTACGATCCATTCTAATCCATTCGTACGATCCATTCTAATTCATTCGCATGAATGTAACCATTCTAATTCATTCATTTGATCCATTCTAATTCATTCGTATGATCCATTCTAATTCATTCGTCCGATCTATTCCAATTCATTCGCACGAATGTATCCATTCTCATTCATTCGTACGATCCATTCTAATTCATTCGTACGATCCATTCTAATTCATTCGTAAGATCCATTCTAATTCATTCGTACGATCCATTCTAATTCATTCGTACGATCCATTCTAATTCATTCGCACGAATGTATCCATTCAAGTTCATTCGTACGATCCATTCTAATTCATTCGTACGATCCATTCTAATTCATTCGCACGATCCATTCTAATTCATTCGTACGATCAATTCTAATTTATTCGCACGAATGTATCCATTCTAATTCATTCGTACGATCCTGAATTAGAATGGATCATACGAATGAATTAGAATTGATACCTTTGTGCATATGAATTAGAATGGATCGTACGAATGAATTAGAATGGATCATATTAATGAATTAGAATGGATCGTACGAATGAATTAGAATGGATACATTCATGCGAATGAATTAGAATTGATCGTGCACGAATGTATCCATTCTAATTCATTCGTACGATCCATTCTAATTAATTAATATGATCCATTCTAATTCATTCGTACGATCCATTCTAATACATATGCACAAAAGTATCTATTCTAATCCATTCGTAGGATCCATTCTAATCCATTCGTACGATCCATTCTAATTCATTCGCTCGAATGTATTCATTCTAATCCATTCGTATGATCCATTCTAATCCTATTGTACGATCCATTCTAATTCATTCGCATGAATGTAACCATTCTAATTCATTCATTTGATCCATTCTAATTCATTCGTATGATCCATTCTAATTCATTCGTCCGATCTATTCTAATTCATTCGCACGAATGTATCCATTCTAATTCATTCGTACGATCCATTCTAATTCATTCGTACGATCCATTCTAATTTATTCGTAAGATCCATTCTAATTCCTTCGTACGATCCATTCTAATTCATTCGTACGATCCATTCTAATACATTCGCACGAATGTATCCATTCTAGTGCATTCGTACGATCCATACTAATTAATTCGTACGATCTATTCTAATTCATTCGCACGATCCATTCTAATTCATTCGTACGATCAATTCTAATTCATTCGCACGAATGTATCCATTCTAATTCATTCATACGATCCATTCTAATTCATTCGTACAATCCATTCTAATTCATTCGTACGATCCATTCTAATTCATTCGTATGATCTATTCTAATTCATTCGCACGAATGTATCCATTGTAGTTCATTCATACGATCCATTCTAATTCATTCGTACGATCCATTCTAATTCATTCGCACGAGCCATTCTAATTCATTCGTACGATCAATTCTAATTCATTCGCACGAATGTATCCATTCTAATTCATTCGTACGATCCTGAATTAGAATGGATCGTACGAATGAATTAGAATGGATACCTTTGTGCATATGAATTAGAATGGATCGTACGAATGAATTAGAATGGATCATATTAATGAATTAGAATGGATCGTACGAATGAATTAGAATGGATACATTCGTGCGAATGAATTAAAATGGATCGTGCACGAATGTATCCATTCTAATTCATTCGTACGATCCATTCTAATTCATTAATATGATCCATTCTAATTCATTCGTACGATCAATTCTAATTCATATGCACAAAGGTATCTATTCTAATCCATTCGTAGGATCCATTCTAATCCATTCGTACGATCCATTCTAATTCATTCGCTCGAATGTATTCATTCTAATCCATTCGTACGATCCATTCTAATCCGTTCGTACGATCCATTCTAATTCTTTCGCATGAATGTAACCGTTCTAATTCATTCATTTGATCCATTCTAATTCATTCGTACGATCCATTCTAATTCATTCGTCCGATCCATTCTAATTCATTCGCACGAATGTATCCATTCTAATTCATCCGTACGATCCATTTTAATTCATTCGTACGATCCATTCTAATTCATTCAATTCGTAAGATCCATTCTAATTCCTTCGTACGATCCATTCTAATTCATTCGTACGATCCATTCTAATTCATTCGCACGAATGTATCCATTCTAGTTCATTCGTACGATCCTTTCTAATTCATTCGCACGATCCTTTCTAATTCATTCGTACGATCAATTCTAATTCATTCGCATGAATGTCTCCATTCTAAGTCATTCATACGATCCATTCTAATTCATTCGTACGATCCATTCTAATTCATTCGTACGATCCATTCTAATTCATTCGTACGATCTATTCTGATTCATTCGCACGAATTTATCCATTCTAGTTCATTCGTACGATCCATTCTAATTCATTCGTACGATCCATTCTAATTCATTCGTAAGATCCATTCTAATTCATTCATACGATCCATTCTAATTCATTCGTACGATCCATTCTAATTCATTCGCACGAATGTATCCATTCTAGTTCATTCGTACGATCCATTCTAATTCATTCGTACGATCCATTCTAATTCATTCGCACGATCCATTCTAATTCATTCGTACGATCTATTCTAATTCATTCATATGATCCATTCTAATTCATTCGTACGATCCATTCTAATTATTTTGTACGATCCATTCTAATTCATTCGTACGATCCATTCTAATTCATTCATACAATCCATTCTAATTCTTTCACACGATCCATTCTAATTCATTCGTACGATCCATTCTAATTCATTCGTGCAATCCATTCTATTTCATTCATACGATCCATTCTTACTCATTCGTACGATCCATTCTAATTCATTCACACGAATGTATCCATTCGTACGAATGAATTAGAATAGATTGTACGAATGAACTAGAATGGATCGTACGAATGAATTAGAATGGATCGTACGAATGAATTAGAATGGATCGTACGAATGAATTAGAATAGATCGTATGAATGAATTAGAATGGATCGTACGAAGGAATTAGAATGAATCATACGAATGAATTAGAATGGATATATTCGTGCAAATGAATTAGAATGGATCGTATGAATGTATTAGAATGGATCGTATGAGTGAATTAGAATGGATCGTACGAATGAATTAGAATGGCTTGTATGAATTAATTAGAATGGATCGTACGAATGAATTAGAATGGATCATACGAATTAAGTAGAATGGATCATACGAATGAAATAGAATGGATCGTACGAATGAATTAGAATGGATCGTACGAAAGAATTAGAATGGATACATTCGTGCGAATGAATTAGAATGAATTGTGCGAAAGAATAAGAACAGATCGTGCGAATGAATTAGAATGGATCGTACGAATGAATTAGAATGGGTCGTGCGAATGAATTAGAATGGATCGTACGAATGAATTAGAATGGATACATTTGTGCGAATGAATTAGAATGGATCGTACGAATGAATTAGAATGGATCGTATGAATGAATTAGAATGGATCGTACGAATGAATTAGAATGGATCATGCGAATGAATTAGAATGGATCGTACGAACGAATTACAATGGATCGTACGAATGAATTAGAATGGATCGTGGGAAAGAATTAGAATGGATCGTACGAATGAATTAGAATGGATCGTGCGAATGAATTAGAATGGATCGTACGAATGAATTAGAATGGATACATTTGTGCGAATGAATTAGAATGGATCGTACAAATGAATTAGAATGGATCGTATGAATGAATTAGAATGGATCATACGAATGAATTAGAATGGATCGTGCTAATGAATTATAACGGATCGTACGAATGAATTAGAATGGATCGTACGAATGAACTAGAATGGATACATTCGTGCGAATGAATTAGAATGGATCGTACGAATGAATTAGAATGGATCGTACGAATGAATTAGAATGGATCTTACGAACGAATTAGAATGGATCGTATGAATGAATTAGAATGGATCATACGAATGAATTAGAATGGATACATTCGTGCGAATGAATTCGAATGGATCGGACGAATGAATTAGAATGGATCGTACGAATGAATTAGAATGGATCGTACGAATAAATTAGAATGGATACATTCGTCCGAATGAATTAGAATGGATCATACAAATGAGTAAGAATGGATCGTACGAATGAAATAGAATAGATTGTACGAATGAATTAGAATGGATCCTACGAATGAATTAGAATGGATCGTGTGAAAGAATTAGAATGGATTGTATGAATGAATTAGAATGGATCGTATGAATGAATTAGAATGGATCGTGCAAATGAATTTGAATGGATCGTACGAATTCATTCTAATTCATTCATACAATCCATTCTAATTCTTTCACACGATCCATTCTAATTCATTCGTACGTTCCATTCTAATTCATTAGCAAGATCCATGCTAATTCATTCGTTCGATCAATTCTAATTCATTAGCACGATCCATTCTAATTCATTCGTACGATCCATTCTAATTCATTCGCACGATCCATTCTAATTCATTCATAGGATCCATTCTAATTCATTCATACGATCTATTCTAATTCTTTCGCACGAATGTATCCATTCTAATTCATTCGCACGAATGTATCCATTCTAATTCATTCATACGATCCATTCTAATTCATTCGTACGATCCATTCTAATTCATTCGTACGATCCATTCTAATTCATTCATACGATCTATTCTAATTCATTCATACAATCCATTCTAATTCTTTCACACGATCCATTCTAATTCATTCGTACGATCCATTCTAATTCATTCGTACGATCCATTCTTACTCATTCATATGATCCATTCTAAGTTATTCGCACGAATGTATCCATAATGGATCATACGAATGAGTAAGAATGGATCGTACGAATGAAATAGAATGGATTGTCCGAATGAATTAGAATGGACCGTACGAATGAATTAGACGTACGAATGAATTAGAATGGATACATTCGTGCGAATAAATTAGAATGGATCATACGAATGAGTAAGAATGGATCGTCATTCTAATTCATTCGTATGATCCATTCTAATTCATTTGTATCCATTCTATTTCATTCGCACGATCCATTCTAATTCATTCGCGCAATCTTTTCTAATTCATTCGTACGATCCATTCTAATTCATTCGTACGATCCATTCTAATTCATTCATACAATCCATTCTAATTTATTCGCACTAATGTATCCATTCTAATTCATTCGTACGATCCATTCTAATTCATTCGCACAATCTATTCTAATTCATTCATACTATCCATTCTAATTCATTCGCACAAATGTATCCATTCTAATTCATTCATACGATCCAACCTACTTCATTCGTACTATCCGTTCTAATTCACACATACGATCCATTCTAATTCATTCATACAATCCATTCTAATTCATTTGCACGAATGTATCCATTCTAATTCATTTGTACGATCCATTCTAATTCCTTCGTACGATCCATTCTAATTCCTTCGTACGATCCATTCTATTTCATTCGTAAGATCCATTCTAATTCCTTCGTATGATCCATTCTAATTCCTTCGTATCTATTCTAATTCACTCATACGATCCATTCTAATTCATTCGTACGATCCATTCTAATTCATTCATACAATCCATTCTAATTCATTCGCACGAATGTATCCATTCTAATCTATTCGTATGATCCATTCTAATTCATTGGTACGATCCATTCTAATTCATTCGCATGAATGTAACCATTCTAATTCATTCATTTGATCCATTCTAATTCATTCGTACGATCCATTCTAATTCATTCGTACGATCCATTCTAATTCATTCGCACGAATGTATCCATTCTAGTTCATTCGTACGATCCATTCTAATTCATTCGTACGATCCATTCTAATTCATTCGCACGATCCATTCTAATTCATTCGTACGATCCATTCTAATTCATTCATACGATCCATTCTAATTCATTCGTACGATCCATTCTAATTCATACGATTCATTCTAATTCATTCTAATTCGTATGATCCATTCTAATTCATTCGTATGATCTATTTTTATTCATTCGCACGATCCAGTCTAATGCATTCGCACGATCCATTCTAATTCATTCGCACGATCCATTCTAATTCACTCTAATTCATTCGTACGATCCATTCTAATTCATTCGGACGATCCATTCTTACTCATTCGTATGATCCATTCTAATTCATTCGTACGATCCATTCTAATTCATTCACACGAATGTAACCATTCTAATTCATTCGTACGATCCAATCTAATTCATTCGCACAAATGTATCCATTCTAATTCATTCATACGATCCATTCTATTTCATTCGCACGATCCATTCTAATTCATTCGTATGATCCATTCTAATTCTTTCACACGATCCATTCTAATTCATTCGTACGATCCATTCTAATTCATTCGCACGATCCATTCTAATTCATTCATAGGATCCATTCTAATTCATTCATATGATCTATTCTAATTCTTTCGCACGAATGTATCCATTCTAATTCATTCGCACGAATGTATCAATTCTAATTCATTCGTACGATCCATTCTATTTCATTCGTACGATCCATTCTAGTTCATTCGTACGATCCATTCTAATTCATTCGTACGATCCATTCTAATTCATTCGTATGATCCATTCTAATTAATTCATACGATCCATTCTAATTCATTCGTACGATCCATTCTAATTCATTCATACAATCCATTCTAATTCATTCGCACGAATGTATCCATTCTAATTAATTCGTACGATCCATTCTAATTCATTCGTATGATCCATTCTTATTCATTCGCACGATCCAGTCTAATGGATTCGCACGATCCATTCTAATTCATTCGCACGAATGTATCCATTCTAATTCATTCGTACGATCCATTCTAATTCATTAATATGATCCATTCTAATTCATTCGTACGATCCATTCTAATTCATATGCACAAAGGTATCCATTTTAATCCATTCGTAGGATCCATTCGTACGATCCATTCTAATTCATTCGTACGATCCATTCTAATTCATTCGTACGATCCATTCTAATTCATTCGTAAGATCCATTCTAATTCATTCGTACGATCCATTCTAATTCATTCGCACGAATGTATCCATTCTAGTTCATTCGTACGATCCATTCTAATTCATTCGTACGATCCATTCTAATTCATTCGTACGAACCATTCTCATTCATTCGTATGATCCATTCTAATTAATTCGTATGATCCATTCTAATTCATTCGTACGATCCATTCTAATTCATTCGTACGATCCATTCTAATTCACTCATACGATCCATTCTCATACATTCATATGATCCATTCTAATTCATTTGCACGAATATATTTATTCTAATTCATTCGTACGATCCATTCTAATTCCTTCGTACGATCCATTCTAATTCATTCGTACGATCTATTCTAATTCATTCGTACGATCCATTCTAATTCATTCGTACGATCCATTCTAATTCCTTCGTACGATCCATTCTAATTCATTCGTACGATCCATTCTAATTCATTCGTACGATCCATTCTAATTCATTCGTACAATCTATTCTATTTCATTCGTACGATCCATTCTTACGCATTCGTATAATCCATTCTAATTCATTCAGACGAATGTATCCATTCTAATTTATTCGTACGATCCATTCTAATTCATTCGTACGATCCATTCTAATTCATTCGTCCGATCCATTCTAATTCATTCGCACGAATGTATCCATTCTAATTTATTCGTACGGTCCATTCTAATTCATTCGCACAATCCATTCTATTTCATTCGTACGATCCATTCTTACTCATTCGTATAATCCATTATGGATACATTCGTGCGAATGAATTAGAATGGATCATACGAATGAGTAAGAATGGATCGTACGAATGAAATAGAATGGATTGTGCGAATGAATTAGAATGGATCGTACGAATGAATTAGAATGGATCGTGTGAAACAATTAGAATGGATTGTATGAATGAATTAGAATGGATCATATGAATGAATTAGAATGGATCGTACGAAGGAATTAGAATGGATCGTACGAATGAACTAGAATGGATCGTACGAATGAATTAGAATGGATCGTACGAATGAACTAGAATGGATACATTCGTGCGAATGAATTAGAATGGATCGTACGAATGAATTAGAATGGATCGTACGAATGAATTAGAATGGATCATACAAATGAATTAGAATGGATCATACGAATGAGTAAGAATGGATCGTACGAATGAAATAGAATGGATTGTACGAATGAATTAGAATGGATCGTACGAATTAATTAGAATGGATCGTGTGAAAGAATTAGAATGGATTGTATGAATGAATTATAATGGATCATATGAATGAATTAGAATGGATCGTGCGAATGAATTCGAATGGATCGTACGAATGAATTAGAATGGATCGTACGAATGAATTAGAATGGATAGATTCGTGCGAATGAATTAGAATGGATACATTCGTGCGAAAGAATTAGAATAGATCGTATGAATGAATTAGAATGGATCCTATGAATGAATTAGAATGGATCGTGCGAATGAATTAGAATGGATCGTACGAATGAATTATAATGGATCGTGCTAATGAATTAGAATTGATCGAACAAATGAATTAGCATGGATCGTGCTAATGAATTAGAATGGAACGTACGAATGAATTAGAATGGATCGTGTGAAAGAATTTGAATGGATTGTATGAATGAATTAGAATGAATTCGTACGATCCATTCGAATTCATTCGCACGATCCATTCTAATTCATTCATACGATCCATTCTAATTCATTCATACAATCCATTCTAATTCTTTCACACGATCCATTCTAATTCATTTGTAGGATCCGTTCTAATTCATTCGTACAATCTATTCTATTTCATTCGTACGATCCATTCTTACTCATTCGTATGATCCATTCTAATTCATTCGGACGAATGTATCCATTCTAATTCATTCGTACGATCCATTCTAATTCATTAATTTGATTCATTCTAATTCATTCGTACGATCCATTCTAATTCATATGCACAAAGGTATCCATTCTAATTCATTCGTACGATCCATTCTAATTCAAGATCGTACGAATGAATTAGAATGGATACATTCGTGCGAATGAATTAGAATTGATCGTACGAATGAATTAGAATGGATCGTGTGAATGAATTAGAATGGATCGTACGAATGAATTAGAATGGATCGTATGAATGAACTAGAATGGATACATTCGTGCGAATGAATTAGAATGGATCATTCATTTGATCCATTCTAATTCTTTCGTACGATCCATTCTAATTCATTCGTCCGATCCATTCTAATTCATTCGCACGAATGTATCCATTCTAAACCATTCATACGATCCATTCTAATTTATTCGTACGATCCATTCTAATTCATTCGTAAGATCCATTCTAATTCATTCGTACGATCCATTCTAATTTATTTGTACGATCCATTCTAATTCATTCGTACGATCCATTCTAATTCATTCGCATGAATGTATCCATTCTAGTTCATTCATACGATCCATTCTAATTCATTCGTACGATCCATTCTAATTCATTCGCACGATCCATTCTAATTCATTCGTACGATCCATTCTAATTCATTCAGACGATCAATTCTAAATCATTCGTACGATCCATTCTAATTCATTCGCACAAATGTATCCATTCTAATTCATTCGTACGATCCATTCTAATTCATTCGCACGATCCATTCTAACTCATTCGAACGATCCATTCTAATTCTTTCACACGATCCATTCTAATTCATTCGTACGATCCATTCTAATTCATTCGCACGATCCATTCTAATTCATTCGTACGATCTATTCTAATTCATTCATACGATCCATTCTAATTCATTCGTACGATCTATTCTAATTCATTCGTACAAATGTATCCATTCTAATTCATTCGTACGATCCATTCTAATTCATTCGCACGATCTATTCTAATTCATTCGTACGATCCATTCTAATTCATTCGCACGATCTGTTCTTATTCATTCGCAGAATCCATTCTAATTCATTCGCACGAATATATCCATTCTAATTCATTCGTACGATCCATTCTAATTCATTCGTACGATCCATTCTAATTCATTCGTATGATCCATTCTAACTAATTCGTATGATCCATTCTAATTCATTCGTACGATCCATTCTAATTCATTCATACAATCCATTCTAATTCATTCGTACGATCCATTCTAATTCACTCATACGATCCATTCTAATACATTCATACGATCCATTCTAATTCATTTGCACGAATATATCCATTCTAATTCATTCGTACGATCCATTCTAATTCCTTCGTAAGATCCATTCTAATTCATTCGTACGATCTATTCTAATTCATTCGCACGATCCATTCTAATTCCTTCGTACGATCCATTCTAATTCCTTCGTACGATCCATTCTAATTCATTCGTACGATCCATTCTAATTCATTCGTACAATCTATTCTAATTCATTCGTACGAATGGATACATTCGTGTGAATGAATTAGAATGGATCGTACGAATGAGTAAGAATGGATCGTACGAATGAATTAGAATGGATTGTGTGAAAGAATTAGAAAGGATCGTACGAATGAATTAGAATGGATCGTGCGAATGAATTAGAATAGATCGTACGAATGAATTAGAATGGATCGTACGAAGGAATTAGAATGGATCGTACGAATGAATTAGAATGGATATATTCGTGCAAATGAATTAGAATGGATCATACGAATGAGTAAGAATGGATCGTACGAATGAAATAGAATAGATTGTACGAATGAATTAGAATGGATCCTACGAATGAATTAGAATAGATCGTGTGAAAGAATTAGAATGGATTGTATGAATGAATTAGAATGGATCATACGAATGAATTAGAATGGATCGTACGAAGGAATTAGAATGGATCGTGCGAATGAATTAGAATGGATCGTACGAATGAATTAGAATAGATCGTACGAATGAATTAGAATGGATCGTACAAATGAATTAGAATGGATATATTCGTGCAAATGAATTAGAATGGATCGTATGAATGTATTAGAATGGATCGTACGAATGAATTAGAATGGATCGTGTGAAAGAATTAGAATGGATCGTACGAATGAATTAGAATGGATCGTGCGAATGAATTAGAATGGATCCTACGAATGAATTAGAATGGATACATTTGTGCGAATGAATTAGAATGGATCGTACGAATGAATTAGAATGGATCATATGAATGAATTAGAATGGATACATTCGTGCGAATGAATTAGAATGGATCGGACGAATGAATTAGAATGGATCGTATGAATGAATTAGAATGGATCAAATGAATGAATTAGAATGGTTACATTCATGCGAATGAATTAGAATGGATCGTATGAATGGATTAGAATGGATCGTACGAATGGATTAGAATGGATACATTCGAGCGAATGAATTAGAATGGATTGAACGAATGAATTACAATGGATCGTACGAATGGATTAGAATGGATCCTACGAATGGATTAGAATGGATACCTTTGTGCATATGAATTAGAAATGATCGTACGAATGAATTAGAATGGATCATATTAATGAATTAGAATGGATCGTACGAATGAATTAGAATGGATACATTCGTGAACGATCCATTCTAATTCATTCGCACGAATGTATCCATTCTAATTCATTCGTACGATCCATTCTAATTCACTCGTACGATCCATTCTAATTCATTAGTAAGATCCATTCTAATTCATTCGTATGATCCATTCTAATTCATTCATACAATCCATTCTAATTCTTTCACACGATCCATTCTAATTCATTCGCATGATCCATTCTAATTCATTCGTACGATCCATTTTAATTCATTCGTCCGATCCATTCTAATTCATTCGCATGAATGTATCCATTCTAATTCATTCGTACGATCCATTCTAATTCATTCGTACGATCCATTCTAATTCATTCGTAAGATCCATTCTAATTCATTCGTACGATCCATTCTAATTCATTCGCACGAATGTATCCATTCTAGTTCATTCGTACGATCCATTCTAATTCATTCGTACAATCCATTCTAATTCATTCGCACGATCCATTCTATTTCATTCGTACGATCCATTCTAATTCATTCATACGATCCATTCTAATTCATTCGTACGATCCATTCTAATTCATTTGCACAAATATATCCATTCTAATTCATTCGTACGATCCATTCTAATTTATTTGCACGATCCATTCTTACTCATTCGTATGATCCATTCTAATTCATTCGGACGAATGTATCCATTCTAATTTATTCGTACGATCCATTCTAATTCATTCGTAAGATCGAATGGATCGTACGAATGAATTAGAATGGATCGTACGAATGAATTAGAATGGATTGTACGAATGAATTAGAATGGATACATTCGTGCGAATGAATTAGAATGGATACATTCGTGCGAATGAATTAGAATGGATACATTCGTGCGAAAGAATTAGAATAGATCGTATGAACGAATTAGAATGGATCCTATGAATGAATTAGAATGGATCGTGTGAATGAATTAGAATGGATCGTCCGAATGAATTAGAATGGATCGTGTGAAAGAATTAGAATGGATCGTACGAATGAATTAGAATGGATCGTGCGAATGAATTAGAATGGATCGTACGAATGAATTAGAATGGATACATTTGTGCGAATGAATTAGAATGGATCGTACGAATGAATTAGAATGGATCCTGCTAATGAATTAGAATTGATCGAACGAATGAATTAGCATGGATCGTGCTAATGAATTAGAATGGATCGTACGAATGAATTAGAATGGATCATGCGAATGAATTAGAATGGATAGTACGAATGAATTAGAATGGATACATTTGTGCGAATGAATTAGAATGGATCGTACGAATGAATTAGAATGGATCGTATGAATGAATTAGAATGGATCGTGCGAATGAATTGGAATGGATCGTACGAATTCATTCTAATTCATTCATACTATCCATTCTAATTTTTTCACACGATCCATTCTAATTCATTCGTACGTTCCATTCTAATTCATTAGCATGATCCATGCTAATTCATTCGTTCAATCAATTCTAATTCATTAGCACGATCCATTCTAATTCATTCGTACGATTCATTCTAAGTCATTCGCACGATCCATTCTAATTCATTCATAGGATCCATTCTAATTCATTCATACGATCTATTCTAATTCTTTCGCACGAATGTATCCATTCTAATTCATTCGCACGAATGTATCCATTCTAATTCATTCATACGATCCATTCTAATTCATTTGTACGATCCATTCTAATTCATTTGTACGATCCATTCTAATTCATTCATACGATCAATTCTAATTCATTCATACAATCCATTCTAATTCTTTCACACGATCCATTCTAATTCATTCGTACGATCCATTCTAATTCATTTGTACGATCCATTCTAATTCATTCGTACGATCCATTCTAATTCCTTCGTACGATCCATTCTAATTCATTCATACGATCCATTCTAATTCATTCGTACGATCCATTCTAATTCATTCGTACGAATGGATACATTCGTATGAATGAATTAGAATGGATCGTACGAATGGGTAAGAATGGATCGTACAAATGAAATAGAATGGATTGCACGAATGAATTAGAATGGATCGTATGAATGAATTAGAATGGATCGTACTAGGACCCATTCTAATTCATTCGTACAATCTATTCTATTTCATTCGTACGATCCATTCTTACTCATTCGTATGATCCATTCTAATTCATTCGGACGAATGTATCCATTCTAATTTGTTCGTACGATCCATTCTAATTCATTCGTACGATCCATTCTAATTCATTCGTACGATCCATTCTTACTCATTCGTACGATCCATTCTTACTCATTCGTATGATCCATTCTAATTCATTCGTACGATCCATTCTAATTCATTCGTACGATCGATTCTAATTCATTCGCACTATCCATTCTAATTCATTCGTACGATCCATTCTAATTCATTCGTATGATCCATTCTAATTTATTCGTTCAAATATATCCATTCTAATTCATTCGTACGATCCATTCTAATTCATTCGCACGATCCATTCTAATTCATTCGCACGAATGTATCCATTCTAATTCATTTGCACGATCCATTCTAATTCTTTCGTACGATCCAATCTAATTCATTCATACGATCCATTCTTACTCATTCGTATGAGCCATTCTAATTCAATCGTACGATCCATTCTAATTCATTCGTACGATACATTCTAATTCCTTCGTACGATCCATTCTAATTCATTCGTACGATCCATTCTAATTCATTTGTACGATCCATTCTAATTCCTTCGTACGATCCATTCTAATTCATTCGTACGATCCATTCTAATTCATTCACGCAATCTATTCTAATTCATTCGTACGATCCATTCTAATTCATTCGTACGATCCATTCTAATTCATTCATACAATCCATTCTAATTTATTCGCACGAATGTATCCATTCTAATTCATTCGTACGATCCATTCTAATTCATTCGCACAATCTATTCTAATTCATTCATACGATCCATTCTAATTCATTCGCACGAATGTATCCATTCTAATTCATTCATACGATCCATTCTACTTCATTCGTACTATCCGTTCTAATTCACTCTTACGATCCATTCTAATTCATTCATACGATCCATTCTAATTCATTTGCACGAATATATCCATTCTAATTCATTCGTACGATCCATTCTAATTCCTTCGTACGATCCATTCTAATTCATTCGTATGATCCATTCTAATTTCTTCGTACGATCTATTCTAATTCCTTCGTATCCATTCTAATTCACTCATATGATCCATTCTAATTCATTCGTACGATCCATTCTAATTCATTCATACAATCCATTCTAATTCTTTCACACGATCCATTCTAATTCATTCGTACGATCCATTCTAATTCATTCATGCAATACATTCTATTTCATTCGTACGATCCATTCTTACTCATTCGTACGATCCATTCTAATTCATTCACACAAATGTATCCATTCGTATGAATGAATTAGAATAGATTGTACAAATGAATTAGAATGGATCGTACGAATGAATTAGAATGGATCGTACGAAGGAATTAGAATGTATCGTACGAATGAATTAGAATGGATCGTACGAATGAATTAGAATGGATCGAACGAAGGAATTAGAATGGATCGTACGAATGAATTAGAATGGATATATTCGTGCAAATGAATTAGAATGGATCGTATGAATGTATTAGAATGGATCCTATGAGTGAATTAGAATGGATCGTACGAATGAATTAGAATGGATCGTGCGAATGAATTAGAATGGATCGTACGAATGAATTAGAATGGATGGATCGTGCGAATGAATTAGAATGGATCATACGAATAAATTAGAATGGATACATTCGTCCGAATGAATTAGAATGGATCATACGAATGAGTAAGAATGGATCGTACGAATGAAATAGAATAGATTGTACGAATGAATTAGAATGGATCCTACGAATGAATTAGAATGGATCGTGTGAAGGAATTAGAATGGATTGTATGAATGAATTAGAATGGATCGTATGAATGAATTAGAATGGATCGTGCGAATGAATTCGAATGGATCGTACGATCCATTCTAATTCATTCATACAATCCATTCTAATTCATTCGCACGAATGTATCCATTCTAATCCATTCGTACGATCCATTCTAATTCATTCGCATGAATGTAACCATTCTAATTCATTCATTTGATCCATTCTAATTCATTCGTACGATCCATTCTAATTCATTCGTCCGATCCATTTTAATTCATTCGCACGAATGTATCCATTCTAATTCATTCGTACGATCCATTCTAATTCATTCGTACGATCCATTCTAATTCATTCGTAAGATCCATTCTAATTCATTCCCACGATCTATTCTAATTTATTCGTACGATCCATTCTAATTCATTAGTACGATTTATTCTAATTCATTCGCACGAATTTAACCATTCTAATTCATTCATACGATTCATTCTAATTCATTCGTATGAGCTATTCTAATTCATTCGTACGATCCATTCTAATTCATTCGTACGATCCATTGTAATTCATTCATACAATCCATTTAGATTCATTCTCACAAATGTATCCATTCAAATTCATTCATACGATCCAGTCTAATTCATTCGTACGATCCATTCTAATTAATTCGCACGAATATAACCATTCTAATTCTTTCGTGCGATGCATTCTAATTCATTCGTACGATCCATTCTAATTCATTCTCACAAATGTATCCATTCTAATTCATTCGTACGATCCATTCTAATTCATTCCTACGATCTATTCTAATTCATTCGCTCGAATGTATACATTTTAATTCATTCGTACGATCCATTCTAATTCATTCGTACGATCTAATTCATTCGTACGATCCATTCTTATTCATTCGTACGATCGATTCTAATTCATTCGCACTATCCATTCTAATTCATTCGTACTATCCATTCTAATTCATTCGTATGATCCATTCTAATTTATTCGTTCAAATATATCCATTCTAATTCATTCGTACGATCCATTCTAATTCATTCGCACGATCCATTCTAATTCATTCGCACGAATGTATCCATTCTAATTCATTTGCACGATCCATTCTAATTCATTCCTATGATCTATTCTAATTGATTCGTACGATCCATTCTAATTCATTCTAATTCATTCGTACGATCCATTCTAATTCATTCGTATATTCCATTCTAATTCATTAGCACGATCCATGCTAATGAATTAGAATGGATCGTACGATCCAATCTAATTCATTCATATGATCCATTCTTACTCATTCGTATGATCCATTCTAATTCATTCGTACGATCCATTCTAATTCCTTCGTACGATCCATTCTAATTCATTCGTACGATCCATTCTAATTCATTCGTACGATCCATTCTAATTCCTTCGTACGATCCATTCTAATTTATTCGTACGATCCATTCTAATTCATTCGCGCAATCTATTCTAATTCATTCGTACGATCCATTCTAATTCATTCGTACGATCCATTCTAATTCATTCATACAATCCATTCTAATTTATTCGCACGAATGTATCCATTCTAATTCATTCGTACGATCCATTCTAATTCATTCGCACAATCTATTCTAATTCATTCATACGATCCATTCTAATTCATTCGCACGAATGTATCCATTCTAATTCATTCATACGATCCATTCTACTTCATTCGTACTATCCGTTCTAATTCACTCATATGGTCCATTCTAATTCATTCATACGATCCTTTCTAATTCATTTGCATGAATATATCCATTCTAATTCATTCGTACGATCCATTCTAATTCCTTCGTACGATCCATTCTAATTCCTTCGTACGATCCATTCTATTTCATTCGTATGATCCATTCTAATTCCTTCATACGATCCATTCTAATTTCTTTGTATCCATTCTAATTCACTCATACGATCCATTCTAATTCATTTGTACGATCCATTCTAATTCTTTCACACGATCCATTCTAATTCATTCGTACGATCCATTCTAATTCATTCGCACAATCCATTCTATTTCATTCGTACGATCCATTCTTACTCATTCGTATGATCCATTCTAATTCATTCGCACGAATGTATCCATAATGGATCATACGAATGAGTAAGAATGGATCGTACGAATGAAATAGAATGGATTGTACGAATGAATTAGAATGGATCGTACGAATGAATTAGAATGGATCGTACGAATGAATTAGAATGGATCATATGAATGAATTAGAATGGATCGTGCGAATGAATTCGAATGGATCGTACGAATGAATTAGAATGGATACATTCGTGCGAATGAATTAGAATGGATACATTCGTGCGAAAGAATTAGAATAGATCGTATGAATGAATTAGAATGGATCCTATGAAAGAATTAGAATGGATCGTGCGAATAAATTAGAATGGATCGTACGAATGAATTAGAATGGATCGTGCTAATGAATTAGAATTGATCGAACAAATGAATTAGCATGGATCGTGCTAATGAATTAGAATGGAACGTACGAATGAATTAGAATGGATCATGTGAAAGAATTAGAATGGATTGTATGAATGAATTAGAATGAATTCGTACGATCCATTCGAACGATCCATTCTAATTCATTCATACGATTCATTCTAATTCATTCATACAATCCATTCTAATTCTTTCACACGATCCATTCTAATTCATTCGTTGGATCCATTCTAATTCATTCGTACAATCTATTCTATTTCATTCGTACGATCCATTCTTACTCATTCGTATGATCCATTCTAATTCATTCGGACGAATGTATCCATTCTAATTCATTCGTACGATCCATTTTAATTCATTAATATGATTCATTCTAATTCATTCATACGATCCATTCTAATTCATATTCACAAAGGTATCCATTCTAATTCATTCGTACGATCAATTCTAATTCAGGATCGTACGAATGAATTAGAATGGATACATTCGTGCGAATGAATTAGAATTGATCGTACGAATGAATTAGAATGGATCGTGTGAATGAATTAGAATGGATCGTGTGAATGAATTAGAATGGATCGTACGAATGAATTAGAATGGATCATATGAATGAACTAGAATGGATACATTCGTGCGAATGAATTAGAATGGATCGTACGAATGAATTAGAATGGATCGTACGAATGAATTAGAATGGATCTTACAAATGAATTAGAATAGATAGTACATATGAATTAGAATAGATCGTACGAATGAATTAGAATGGATATATTCGTGCAAATGAATTAGAATGGATCGTATGAATGTATTAGAATGGATCGTACGAATGAATTATAATGGATTCGTACGAATGAATTAGAATGGATACATTGGTGCGAATGAATTATAATGGATCGTACCAATGAGTAAGAATGGATCGTACGAATGAAATAGAATGGATCGTACGAATGAATTAGAATGGATCGTACGGAATGAATTAGAATGGATTGTATGATCATACGATCCATTCTAATTCATTTGTACGATCCATTCTACTTCATTCGTACAATCCATTCTATTTCATTCGTACGATCCATTCTTACTCATTCGTGTGATCCATTCTAATTCATTCGCACGAATGTATCCATTCTAATTCATTCATACAATCCATTCTAATTCATTCCGTACGATCCATTCTAATTCATTCGTACGATCGTACGAATGAATTAGAATGGATCGTACGAATGAATTAGAATAGATTATGCGAATGAATTAGAATGGATCGTACGAATGAATTAGAATGGATCGTACGAATGAATTAGAATGGATCATACGAATGAGGAAGAATGGATCGTACGAATGAATTAGAATGGATCGTACGAATGAATTAGAATGGATCGTAAGAATAAATTAGAATGGATACATTCGTCCGAATGAATTAGAATGGATCATACGAATGAGTAAGAATGGATCGTACGAATGAAATATAATAGATTGCACGAATGAATTAGAATGGATCCTACGAATGAATTAGAATGGATCGTGTGAAAGAATTAGAATGGATCGTACAAATGAATTAGAATGGATCGTACGAATGAATTAGAATGGATCATACGAATGAGTAAGAATGGATCGTACAAATGAAATAGAATGGATTGTACGAATGAATTAGAGGGGATCGTACGAATGAATTAGAATGGATCGTGTGAAAGAATTAGAATGCATTGTATGAATGAATTAGAATGGATCGTATGAATGAATTAGAATGGATCGTGCGAATGAATTAGAATGGATCGTACGAATGAATTAGAATGGATCGTGTGAAAGAATTAGAATGGATCGTACGAATGAATTAGAATGGATCGTGCGAATGAATTAGAATGGATCGTACGAATGAATTAGAATGGATACATTTGTGCGAATGAATTAGAATGGATCGTACGAATGAATTAGAATGGATCGTATGAATGAATTAGAATGGATCGTACGAATGAATTAGAATGGATCGTGCGAATGAACTAGAATGGATCGTACGAATGAATTAGAATGGATCGTACGAATGAACTAGAATGGTTACATTCGTGCGAATGAATTAGAATGGATCGTACGAATGAATTAGAATGGATCGTACGAATGAATTAGAATGGATCTTACGAATGAATTAGAATGGATCGTACGAATGAATTAGAATGGATCTTACGAATGAATTAGAATGGATCGTACGATCGTATGAATGGTTTAGAATGGATACATTCATGCGAATGAATTATAATAGATCGGACAAATGAATTAGAATGGATCGTACGAATGAATTAGAATGGATCAAATGAATGAATTAGAATGGTTACATTCATGCGAATGAATTAGAATGGATCGTACGAATGGATTAGAATGGATCGTACGAATGGATTAGAATGGATACATTCATGCGAATGAATTAGAATGGATCATACGAATGAGTAAGAATGGATCGTACGAATGAAATAGAATGGATTGTGCGAATGAATTAGAATGGATCGTACGAATGAATTAGAATGGATCGTGTGAAAGAATTAGAATGGATTGTATGAATGAATTAGAATAGATCGTATGAATGAATTAGAATGGATCGTAGAAATGAATTAGAATGGATCGTACGAATGAACTAGAATGGATACATTCGTGCGAATGAATTAGAATGGATCGCACGAGTGAATTAGAACGGATCGTACGAATGAATTAGAATGGATCTTACGAATGAATTAGAATGCATCGTACGAATGCACGATCCATGCTAATTCATTCGTTCGATCAATTCTAATTCATTAGCACGATCCATTCTAATTCATTCGTACGATCCATTCTAATTCATTCGCACGATCTATTCTAATTCATTCGTACGATCCATTCTAATTCTTTCACACGATCCATTCTAATTCATTCGTACGATCCATTCTAATTCATTCGTACGATCTATTCTAATTCATTCGTACGATCCATTCTAATTCATTCGTACGATCCATTCTAATTCCTTCGTACAATCCATTTTAATTCATTCATACAATCCATTCTAATTCTTTCACACGATCCATTCTAATTCATTCGTACGATCCATTCTAATTCATTCGTGCAATCCATTCTATTTCATTCGTACGATCCATTCTTACTCATTCGTATGATCCATTCTAATTCATTCACACGAATGTATCCATTCGTACGAATGAATTAGAATAGATTGTACGAATGAATTAGAATGGATCGTACGAATGAATTAGAATGGATAGTACGAAGGAATTAGAATGGATCGTACGAATGAATTAGAATGGATCGTACGAATGAATTAGAATAGATCGTACGAATGAATTAGAATGGATCGTACGAAGGAATTAGAATGGATCGTATATATGAATTAGAATGGATATATTCGTGCAAATGAATTAGAATGGATCGTATGAATGTATTAGAATGGATCGTATGAGTGAATTAGAATGGATCGTACGAATGAATTAGAATGGATTGTATAAATGAATTAGAATGGATCGTACGAATGAATTAGAATGGATCGAGCGAATGAATTAGAATGGATCGTACGAATGAATTAGAATAGATGGATCGTGCGAATGAATTAGAATGGATCGTATGAATAAATTAGAATAGATACATTCGTCCGAATGAATTAGAATGGATCATACGAATGAGTAAGAATGGATCGTACGAATGAAATAGAATAGATTGTACGAATGAATTAGAATGGATCCTTCGAATGAATTAGAATGGATCGTGTGAAAGAATTAGAATGGATTGTATGAATGAATTAGAATGGATCGTATGAATGAATTAGAATGGATCGTGCGAATGAATTCGAATGGATCGTACGATCTATTCTAATTCATTCATACAATCCATTCTAATTCATTCGCACGAATGTATCCATTCTAATCCATTCGTACGATCCATTCTAATCCATTTGTACGATCCATTCAAATTCATTCGCATGAATGTAACCATTCTAATTCATTCATTTGATCCATTCTAATTCATTCGTATGATCCATTCTAATTCATTCGTCCGATCCATTTTAATTCATTCGCACGAATGTATCCATTCTAATTCATTCGTACGATCCATTCTAATTCATTCGTAAGATCCATTCTAATTCATTCCGACGATCCATTCTAATTTATTCGTACGATCCATTCTAATTCATTCGTACGATCTATTCTAATTCATTCGCTCGAATGTAACCATTCTAATTCATTCATACGATTTATTGTAATTCATTCGTATGAGCTATTGTAATTCATTCGTACGATCCATTCTAATTCATTCGTACGGTCCATTGTAATTCATTCATACAATCCATTTAGATTCATTCGCACAAATGTATGCATTCAAATCCATTCGTGCGATCCAGTCTAATTCATTCGTACGATCCATTCTAATTCATTCGCACAAATATATCCATTCTAATTCTTTCGTACGATGCATTCTAATTCATTCGTACGATCCATTCTAATTCATTCTCACAAATGTATCCATTCTAATTCATTCGTACGATCCATTCTAATTCATTCCTACGATCTATTCTAATTCATTCGCTCAAATGTATCCATTTTAATTCATTCGTACGATCCATTCTAATTCATTCGTACGATCTAATTCATTCGTATGATCCATTCTAATTCATTCGCACGATCCATTCTAATTCATTCGCATGAATGTATCCATTCTAATTCATTTGCACGATCCATTCTAATTCATTCCTATGCTATTCTAATTCATTCGTACGATCCATTCTAATTCATTCTAATTCATTCGTACGATCCATTCTAATTCATTCGTATATTCCATTCTTATTCATTAGCACGATCCCTGCCAATGAATTAGAATGGATCATACGATCCAATCTAATTCATTCATATGATCCATTCTTACTCATTCGTATGATCCATTCTAATTCAATCGTACGATCCATTCTAATTCATTCGTACGATCCATTCTAATTCCTTCGTACGATCTATTCTAATTCATTCGTACGATCCATTCTAATTCATTCGTACGATCCATTCTAATTCATTCGTACGATCCATTCTAATTCATTCGCGCAATCTATTTTAATTCATTCGTACGATCCATTCTAATTCATTCGTACGATCCATTCTAATTCATTCATACAATCCATTCTAATTTATTCGCACGAATGTATCCATTCTAATTCATTCGTACGATCCATTCTAATTCATTCGCACAATCTATTCTAATTCATTCATACGATCCATTCTAATTCATTCGCACGAATGTATCCATTCTAATTCATTCATACGATCCATTCTACTTCATTCGTACTATCCGTTCTAATTCACTCATACGATCCATTCTAATTCATTCATACGATCCATTCTAATTCATTTGCATGAATATATCCATTCTAATTCATTCGTACGATCTATTCTAATTCCTTCGTACGATCCATTCTAATTCCTTCGTACGATCCATTCTAATTCCTTCGTACGATCCATTCTATTTCATTCGTATGATCCATTCTAATTCCTTCGTACGATCCAATCTAATTCCTTCGTATCCATTCTAATTCACTCATACGATCCATTCTAATTCATTCGTACGATCCATTCTAATTCATTCATACAATCCATTCTAATTCTTTCACATGATCCATTCTAATTCATTCGTACGATCCATTCTAATTCATTCGCACAATCCATTCTATTTCATTCATACGATCCATTCTTACTCATTCGTATGATCCATTCTAATTCATTCGCACGAATGTATCCATAATGGGTCATACGAATGAGTAAGAATGGATTGTACGAATGAAATAGAATGGATTGTGCGAATGAATTAGAATGGACCGTACGAATGAATTAGAATTGATACATTCGTGCGAATGAATTAGAATTGATCGGACGAATGAATTAGAATGGATCGTACGAATGAATTAGAATGGATCTTACGAATGAATTAGAATGGATCGTACGAATGAATTAGAATGGATCTTACGAATGAATTAGAATGGATCGTACGATCGTATGAATGGTTTAGAATGGATACATTCATGCGAATGAATTATAATAGATCGGACAAATGAATTAGAATGGATCGTACGAATGAATTAGAATGGATCAAATGAATGAATTAGAATGGTTACATTCATGCGAATGAATTAGAATGGATCGTACGAATGGATTAGAATGGATCGTACGAATGGATTAGAATGGATACATTCGTCCGAATGAATTAGAATGGATCATACGAATGAGTAAGAATGGATCGTACGAATGAAATAGAATAGATTGTACGAATGAATTAGAATGGATTCGTATGAATGAATTAGAATGGATACATTCGTGCGAATGAATTAGAATGGATCGTACCAATGAGTAAGACTGGATCGTACGAATGAAATAGAATGGATTGTGCGAATGAATTAGAATGGATCGTACGAATGAATTAGAATGGATCGTGTGAAAGAATTAGAATGGATTGTATGAATGAATTAGAATGGATCGTACGAATGAATTAGAATGGATCGTACGAATGAATTAGAATGGATCGTACGAATAAATTAGAATGGATACATTCGTGCGAATGAATAAGAATGGATACATTCGTGTGAAAGAATTAGAATAGATCGTATGAATGAATTAGAATGGATCCTATGAATGAATTAGAATGGATCGTACGAATGAATTAGAATGGATCGTACGAATGAATTAGAATGGATCGTGCTAATGAATTAGAATTGATCGAACGAATGAATTAGCATGGATCGTGCTAATGAATTAGAATGGAACGTACGAATGAATTAGAATGGATCGTGTGAAAGAATTAGAATGGATTGTATGAATGAATTAGAATGAATTGGTACGATCCATTCGAATTCATTCGCACGATCCATTCTAATTCATTCATACGATCCATTCTAATTCATTCGCACAAATGTATCCATTTTAGTTCATTCGTACGATCCATTCGATTTCATTCGCACGATCCATTCTAATTCATTCATACGATCCATTCTAATTCATTCATACAATCCATTCTAATTCTTTCGCATGAATGTATCCATTCTAACTCATTCGCACGAATGTATCTATTCTAATTCATTCGTACGATCCATTCTAATTTATTCGTATGATCCATTCTATTTCATTCGTAGGATCCATTCTAATTCAATCATACGATCTATTCTAATTCATTCATACAATCCATTCTAATTCTTTCACACGATCCATTCTAATTCATTCATACGATCCATTCTAATTCATTCGTACGATCCATTCTTACTCATTCGTATGATCCATTCTAATTCATTCGCACGAATATATCCATTCTAAATCATTCGTACGATCCATTCTAATTCATTTGTACGATCCATTCTAAATCATTCGTACAATCCATTCTATTTCATTCGTACGATCCATTCTAATTCATTTGTATGATCCATTCTAATTCATTTATACGATCTATTCTAATTCATTCATACAATCCATTCTAATTCTTTCACACGATCCATTCTAATTCATTCGTACGATCCATTCTAAATAATTCGTACGATCCATTCTTACTCATTGGTACGATCCATTCTAATTCATTCGCACGAATGTATCCATTCTAATTCATTCGTACGAATCCATTCTAATTCATTCATACAATCCATTCTATTTTATTCGTACGATCCATTCTTACTCATTCGTATGATCCATTCTAATTTATTCACACGAATGTATCCATTCTAAAGCATTCGTACGATCCATTCTAATTCATTCGTACGATCCATTCTAAATCATTCGTACAATCCGTTCTATTTCATTCGTACGATCAATTCTAATTCATTAGCACGATCCATTCTAATTCATTCGTACGATCCATTCAAATTCATTCGCACAATCCATTCTAATTCATTCATACAATCCATTCTATTTCATTCGTACGATCCATTCTTACTCATTCGTATGATCCATTCTAATTCATTCGCACGAATATATCCATTCTAATCCATTCGTACGATCCGTTTTAATCCATTCGTACGATCCATTCTAATTCATTAGCATGAATGTAACCATTCTAATTCATTCATTCGATCCATTCTAATTCTTTCGTACGATCCATTCTAATTCATTCGTCCGATCCATTCTAATTCATTCGGATGATCCATTCTAATTTATTCGTTCAAATATATCCATTCTAATTCATTCGTACGATCCATTCTAATTCTTTCGCACGATCCATTCTAATTCATTCGCACGAATGTCTCCATTCTAATTCATTTGCACGATCCATTCTAATTCATTCCTATGATCTATTCTAATTCATTCGTATGATCCATTCTAATTCATTCGCTCGAATGTATCCATTATAATTCATTCGTACGATCCATTCTAATTCGTTCATGTGATCCATTCTAATTCGTTCGTACGATCCATTCTAATTCATTCGTACGATCCATTCTAATTCATTCGTATGATCCATTCTAATTCATTCCTATGATCTATTCTAATTCATTCGCTCGAATATATCCATTCTAATTCATTCGTTCGATCCATTCTAATTCATTCGCACGATCTATTCTAATTCATTCGTATGATCCATTCTAATCCATTCGTACGATCCATTCTAATTCATTCGTACGATCCATTCTAATTCATTCGTACGATCCATTCTAATTCATTCGCACGAATGTATCCATTCTAGTTCATTCGTACGATCCATTCTAATTCATTCGTACGATCCATTCTAATTCATTCTCACGATCAATTCTAATTCATTCGTACGATCCATTCTAATTCATTCATACGATCCATTCTAATTCATTCATACGATCCATTCTAATTCATTCGTACGATCCATTCTAATTCACTCATACGATCCATTCTAATACATTCATACGATCCATTCTAATTAATTTGCACAAATATATCCATTCTAATTCATTCGTACGATCCATTCTAATTCCTTCATATGATCCATTCCAATTCATTCGTACGATCTATTCTAATTCATTCGTACGATCCATTCTAATTCATTCGTACGATCCATTGTAATTCCTTCGTACGATCCATTCTAATTCATTCATACGATCCATTCTAATTCATTCGTACAATCTATTCTAATTCATTCGTACGATCCATTCTAATTCCTTCGTACGATCCATTCTAAATCATTCGTACGATCCATTCTAATTCATTCACGCAATCTATTCTAATTCATTCGTACGATCCATTCTAAGTCATTCGTACGATCCATTCTAATTCATTCATACAATCCATTCTAATTTATTCGCACGAATGTATCCATTCTAATTCATTCGTACGATCCATTCTAATTCATTCGCACAATCTATTCTAATTCATTCATACGATCCATTCTAATTCATTCGCACGAATGTATCCATTCTAGTTCATTCGTACGATCCATTCTAATTCATTAGTACGATCCATTCTAATTCATTCATACGATCTATTCTAATTCATTCATACAATCCATTCTAATTCTTTCACACGATCCCTTACAATTCACTCGTAAGATCCATTCTAATTCATTTGTACGATCCATTCTAATTCATTCGTACGATCCATTCTAATTCATTCGCACAAATGTATCCATTCTAATTCATTCATACGATTCATTCTTACTCATTCGCATGATCCATTCTAATTCATTCATATGATCCATTCTAATCCATTCGTACGATCCATTCTAATTCATTCGCATGAATGTAACCATTCTAATTCATTCATTTGGTCCATTCTAATTCATTCGTACGATCCATTCTAATTCATTCGTACGATCCATTCTAATTCATTCGTACGATCCATTCTAATTCATTCGTACGATCCATTCTAATACATTCATACAATCCATTCTAATTCATTCGTACGATCCATTCTAATTCACTCATAGGATCCATTCTAATACATTCATACGATCCATTCTAATTCATTTGCACGAAAATATCCATTCTAATTCATTCGTACGATCCATTCTAATTCATTCGCACGAATGTATTCATTCTAGTTCATTCGTACGATCCATTCTATTTCATTCATACGATCCATTCTAATTCATTCGCATGATCCATTCTAATTCATTCGTACGATCAATTCTAATTCATTTGCACGAATGTATCCATTCTAATTCATTCATACGATCCATTCTAATTCATTCATACGATCCATTCTACTTCATACGAATGAATTAGAATGGATCGTACGAATGGATTAGAATGGATCGTACGAATGGATTAGAATGGATACATTCGAGCGAATGAATTAGAATGGATCGTACGAATGAATTAGAATGGATCGTACGAATGGATTAGAATGGATCCTACGAATGGATTAGAATGGATACCTTTGTGCATATGAATTAGTATGGATCGTACGAATGAATTAGAATGGATCATATTAATGAATTAGAATGGATCGTTCGAATGAATTAGAATGGATACATTCGTGCGAATGAATTAGAATGGATCGTGCGAATCAATTAGACTGGATCGTGCGAATGAATAAGAATAGATCATACGAATGAATTAGAATGGATCGTACGAAGGAATTAGAATGGATCATACGAATGAAATAGAATGGTTCATACGAAGGAATTAGAATGGATCGTACGAAGGAATTAGAATGGATCGTACGAATGAATTAGAATGCATATATTCGTGCAAATGAATTAGAATGGATCGTATGATTGAATTAGAATGGATCGTATGAGTGAATTAGAACGGAAAGTACGAATAAAGTAGAATGGATCGTATGAATGAATTAGAATGGATACATTCGTGCGAATGAATTAGAATGGATCGTCTGAATGAATTAGAATAGATTGTGCGAATGATTTAGAATGGATCGTAAGAATGAATTAGAATGGATACATTCGTGCGAATAAATTAGAATGGATTGTATGAATGAATTAGAATGGATCGTACGAATGAATTAGAATGGATCGTACGAATGAATTAGAATAGATTGCGCGAATGAATTAGAATGGATCGTACGAATGAATTAGAATGGATCGTACGAAGGAATTAGAATGGATCGTACGAATGCGTACGATCCATTCTAATTCCTTCGTACGATCCATTCTAATTCATTCGTACGATCCATTCTAATTCATTCATACAATCCATTCTAATTCTTTCACACGATCCATTCTAATTCATTCGTACGATCCATTCTAATTCATTCGTGCAATCCATTCTATTTCATTCGTACGATCCATTCTTACTCATTTGTACGATCCATTCTAATTCATTCACACGAATGTATCCATTCGTACGAATGAATTAGAATAGATCGTACGAATGAATTAGAATGGATCGTACGAATGAATTAGAATGGATCGTACGAATGAATTAGAATGGATCGTACGAAGGAATTAGAATGGATCGTACGAAGGAATTAGAATGGATCGTACGAATGAATTAGAATGGATATATTCGTGCAAATGAATTAGAATGGATCGTATGAATGTATTAGAATGGATCGTATGAGTGAATTAGAATGGATCGTACAAATGAATTAGAATGGATCGTATGAATGAATTAGAATGGATACATTCATGCGAATGAATTAGAATTGATCGTACGAATGAATTAAATGGATCGTGCGAATGAATTAGAATGGATCGTACGAATGAATTAGAATGGATCGTACGAATGAACTAGAATGGATACATTCGTGCGAATGAATTAGAATGGATCGTACGAATAAATTAGAATGGATCGTACGAATGAATAAATTAGAATGGATCGTGGGAATGAATTAGAATGGATCGTACGAATGAATTAGAATGAATTAGCACAAATGAATTAGAATGGATACATTTGTACGACCCATTCTAATTCATTCGTACAATCCATTTTATTTCATTTGTACGATCCATTCTTACTCATTCGTATGATCCATTCTAATTCATTCGCACGAATGTATCCATTCTAGTTCATTCATACATTCCATTCCAATTCATTCCGTACGATCCATTCTAATTCATTCGCATGAATGTAACCATTCAAATTCATTCATTTGATCCATTCTAATTCATTCGTACGATCCATTCTAATTCATTCGTCCGATCCATTCTAATTCATTCGCACGAATGTATCCATTCTAATTCATTCGTACGATCCATTCTAATTCATTCGCACGAATTTATCCATTCTAATCCATTCGTATGATCCATTCTAATCCATTCGTACGATCCATTCTAATTCATTCGCATGAATGTAACGATTCTAATTCATTCATTTGATCTATTGTAATTCATTCGTACAATCTATTCTAATTCATTCGTACGATCCATTCTAATTCATTCGTACGATCCATTCTAATTCATTCGTCCGATCCATTCTAATTCATTCGCACGAATGTATCCATCTAATTCATTCGTACGATCCATTCTAATCCATTCTAATTATTTCAAAAAATCTATTCTAATTCATTCATACGATCCATTCTAATTCATTCACACGAATGTATCCATTCTAATTCATTCATACGATCCATTCTATTCATTCGTACGATCCATTCTTACTCATTGGTACAATCCATTCTAATTCATTCGCACGATCCATTCTAATTCATTCGTACGATCCATTCTAATTCATTCGTACGATCCATTCTAATTCATACGATTCATTCTAATTCGTATGATCCATTCTAATTCATTCGTATGATCCATTCTTATTCATTCGCACGATCCAGTCTAATGGATTCTCACGATCCATTCTAATTCATTCGCACGAATGTATCCATTCTAATTCATTTGTACGATCCATTCTAATTCATTAATATGATCCATTCTAATTCATTCGTACGATCCATTCTAATTCATATGCAAAAAGTTATCCATTCTAATCCATTCGTAGGATCCATTCTAATCCATTCGTACGATCCATTCTAATTCATTCACTCGAATGTATCCATTCTAATCCATTCGTACGATCCATTCTAATCCATTCGTACGATCCATTCTAATTCATTAGCATTAATTTAACCATTCTAATTTATTCATTTGATCCATTCTAATTCATTCGTACGATCCATTCTAATTCAATCGTCTGATCCATTCTAATTCATTCGCATGAATGTATCCCTTCTAATTCATTCGTACGATCCATTCTAATTCTTTCGTACGATCCATTCTAATTCATTCGTAAGATCCATTCTATTTCATTCGTACGATCCATTCTAATTCATTCGCACGAATGTATCCATTCTAGTTCATTCGTATGATCCATTCTAATTCATTCGTCCGATCCATTCTAATTTATTCGCAAGAATGTATCCATTCTAATTCATTCGTACGATCCATTCTAATTAATTCGTACGATCTATTTTAATTCATTCGTACGATCCATTCTTACTCATTCGTATGATCCATTCTAATTCATTCGCACAAATGTATCCATTCTAATTCATTCATACAATCCATTCTAATTCATTCCGTACGATCCATTCTAATTCATTCGTACGATCGTACGAATGAATTAGAATGGATCGTACGAATGAATTAGAATGGATCATACAAATGAGTAAGAATGGATCGTACGAATGAAATAGAATGGATTGTACGAATGAATTAGAATGGATCGTGCGAATGAATTTGAATGGATCGTACGAATGAATTAGAATGGATCGTGCTAATGAATTAGAATTGATCGTACGAATGAAATAGAATGGATTGTACGAATGATTTTGAATGGATCGTACGAATGAATTAAATGGATCGTACGAATGATTTAGAATGGATACATTCGTGCGAATGAATTAGAATGGATCATACGAATGAGTAAGAATGGATCGTACGAATGAAATAGAATGGATTGTACGAATGAATTAGAATTGATTCGTACGAATGAATTAGAATGCATACCTTCGTGTGAATGAATTAGAATGGATCGTACCAATAAGTAAGAATGGATCGTACGAATGAAATAGAATGGATTGTGCGAATGAATTAGAATGGATCGTACGAATGAATTAGAATGGATCGTATGAAAGAATTAGAATAGATTGTACGAATGAATTAGAATAGATCATATGAATGAATTAGAATGGATCGTACGAATGAATTAGAATGGATCGTACGAATGAATTAGAATGGATCGTACGAATGAATTAGAATGGATACATTCGTGCGAATGAATTAGAATGGATACATTCGTGCGAAAGAATTAGAATAGATCGTATGAATGAATTAGAATGGATCCTATGAATGAATTAGAATGGATCGTGCGAATGAATTAGAATGGATCGTACGATTGAATTAGAATGGATCGTGCTAATGAATTAGAATTGATCGAACGAATGAATTAGCATGGATCGTGCTAATGAATTAGAATGGAACGTAAGAATGAATTAGAATGGATCGTGTGAAAGAATTAGAATGGATTGTATGAATGAATTAGAATGAATTCGTACGATCCATTCGAATTCATTCGCACGATCCATTCTAATTCATTCATACGATCCATTCTAATTCATTCATACAATCCATTCTAATTTTTTCACACGACCTATTCTAATTCATTCGTAGGATCCATTCTAATTCATTCATACGATCCATTCTAATTCATTCGTAAGATCCATTCTAATTCATTCGTACGATCCATTCTAATTCATTCATACGATCCATTCTAATTCATTCGCACGAATGTATCCATTCTAGTTCATTCGTACGATCCATTCTAATCCATTCGTACGATCCATTCTAATTCATTCGCATGAATGTAACCATTCTAATTCATTCATTTGATCCATTCTAATTCATTCGTACGATCCATTCTAATTCATTCGTCCGATCCATTCTAATTCATTTGCACGAATGTATCCATTCTAATTCATTCGCACAATCCATTCTAATTCATTCCTATGATCCATTCTAATTCATTCGTAGGATCTTAGAATGGAATATACGAATGAATTAGAGTGGATCGTACGAATGAATTAGAATGGATCGTACGAATGAATTAGAATGGATCGTGCTAATGAATTAGAATTGATCGTGCGAATGAAATAGAATGGATTATACGAATGATTTAGAATGGATCGTGCGAATGAATTAGAATGGATACATTCGTGCGAAAGAATTAGAATAGATCGTATGAATGAATTAGAATGGATCCTACGAATGAATTAGAATGGATCGTGCGAATGAATTAGAATGGATCGTACGAATGAATTAGAATGGATCGTATGAATGAATTAGAATGGATCGTGCTAATGAATTAGAATTGATCGAACGAATGAATTAGCATGGATCGTGCTAATGAATTAGAATGGAACGTATGAATGAATTAGAATGGATCGTGTGAAAGAATTAGAATGGATTAGAATGGATTAGAATGGATCGTGTGAAACAATTAGAATGAATTAGAATGGATCATACGAATGAATTAGAATGGATTGTTCGAATGAATTAGAATGGACCGTACGAATGAATTAGAACGGATCGTATGAATGAATTAGAATGGATACATTCGTGCGAATGAATTAGAATGGATCGGACGAATGAATTAGAATGGATCATACGAATGAATTAGAATGGATCAAATGAATGAATTAGAATGGTTACATTCATGCGAATGAATTAGAATGGATCGTACGAATAGATTAGAATGGATCATACGAATGAATTAGAATGGATCATACGAATGAGTAAGAATGAATCGTACGAATGAATTAGAATGGATACATTTGTGCGAATGAATTAGAATAGATCGTACGAATGAATTAGAATGGATCGTACGAATGAATTAGAATGGATACATTTGTGCGAATGAATTAGAATGGATTGTACGAATGAATTAGAATGGATCGTATGAATGAATTAGAATGGATCGCATGAATGAATTAGAATGGATCGTACGAATAAATTAGAATGGATCATACGAATGAATTAGACTGGATCGTACGAATGAATTTGAATGCATACATTTGTGCGAATGAATCTAAATGGATTGTATGAATGAATTACAATGGATCGTACGAATGAATTAGAATGGATCGTACGAATGAATTAGAATAGCTCATACGAATGAATTAGAATGAATCGTATGAATGAATTAGAATGGTTACATTCGTGCGAATGAATTAGAATAGATCGTACGAATGAATTAGAATGGATCGTACGAATAAATTAGAATGGATCGTGGGAATGAATTAGAATGGATCGTACGAATGAATTAGAATGGATCCACCGAATGAGTTAGAATGGATCATACGAATGAATTAGAATGGATTGTACGAATGAATTAGAATGGATTGTGCGAATGATATAGAATGGATCGTATGAATGAATAAGAACGGATCGTACGAATGAATTAGAATGGATCGTGCGAATGAATTAGCATGAATCGTACGAATGTATTAGAATGGATCATACGAATGAATTAGAATGAATCGTACGATCCATTCTAATACATTCGTACGATCCATTCTAATTCATTCGCACGAATGTATCCATTCTAGTTCATTCGTACGATCCATTCTAGTTCATTCGTACGATCCATTCTAATTCATTCGTACGATCCATTCTAATTCATTCGTATGATCCATTCTAATTAATTCGTATGATCCATTCTAATTCATTCGTACGATCCATTCTAATTCATTCATACAATCCATTCTAATTCATTTACACGAATGAATTCATTCTAATTAATTCGTACGATCCATTCTAATTCATTTGTATGATCCATTCTTATTCATTCGCACGATCCAGTCTAATGGATTTGCACGATCCATTCTAATTCATTCGCACGATCCATTCTAATTCCTTCGTACGATCAATTCTAATTCATTCATACAATCCAATCTAATTCTTTCACACGATCCATTCTAATTCATTCGTACGATCCATTCTAATTCATTCGTGCAATCCATTCTATTTCATTCGTACGATCCATTCTTACTCATTCGTATGATCCATTCTAATTCATTCACATGAATGTATCCATTCGTACGAATGAATTAGAATGGATCATACGAAGGAATTAGAATGGATCGTACGAACGAATTAGAATGGATCGTATGAATGAATTAGAATAGATCGTACGAATGAATTAGAATGGATCGTACGAAGGGATTAGAATGGATCGTACGAATGAATTAGAATGGATATATTCGTGCAAATGAATTAGAATGGATCGTATGAATGTATTAGAATGGATCCTATGAGTGAATTAGAATGGATCGTACGAATGAATTAGAATGGATCGTATGAATGAATTAGAATGGATCGTACGAATGAATTAGAATGGATCGTGCGAATAAATTAGAATGGATCGTACGAATGAATTAGAATGGATGGATCATGCGAATGAATTAGAATAGATCGTACGAATAAATTAGAATGGATACATTCGTCCGAATGAATTAGAATGGATCATACGAATGAGTAAGAATGGATCGTACGAATGAAATAGAATAGATTGTACGAATGAATTAGAATGGATCCTAGGAATGAATTAGAATGGATCGTGTGAAAGAATTAGAATGGATTGTATGAATGAATTAGAATGGATCGTATGAATGAATTAGAATGGATCGTGCGAATGAATTCATTTGGATCGTACGATCCATTCTAATTCATTCATACAATCTATTCTAATTCATTCGCACGAATGTATCCATTCTAATCCATTCGTACGATCCATTCTAATCCATTCGTACGATCCATTATAATTCATTCGCATGAATGTAACCATTCTAATTCATTCATTTGATCCATTCTAATTCATTCGTGCGATCCATTCTAATTCATTCGTCCGATCCATTTTAATTCATTCGCACGAATGTATCCATTCTAATTCATTCGTACGATCCATTCTAATTCATTCGTACGATCCATTCTAATTCATTCGTAAGATCCATTCTAATTCATTCCCACGATCCATTCTAATTTATTCGTACGATCCATTCTAATTCATTCGTACGATCTATTCTAATTCATTCGCACGAATGTAACCATTCTAATTCATTCATACGATTCATTCTAATTCATTCGTATGAGCTATTCTAATTCATTCGTACGATCCATTCTAATTCATTCGTACGATCCATTGTAATTCACTCATACAATCCATTTAGATTCATTCGCACAAATGTATCCATTCAAATTCATTCGTACAATCCAGTCTAATTCATTCGTACGATCCATTCTAATTCATTTGCACGAATATATCCATTCTAATTCTTTCGTACGATGCATTCTAATTCATTCGTACGATCCATTCTAATTCATTCTCACAAATGTATCCATTCTAATTCATTCGTACGATCCATTCTAATTCATTCGTACGATCTATACTAATTCATTCGCTCGAATGTATCCATTTTAATTCATTCGTACGATCCATTCTAATTCATTCGTATGATCTAATTCATTCGTACGATCCATTCTAATTCATTCGTACGATCGATTCTAATTCATTCGCACTATCCATTCTAATTCATTCGTACTATCCATTCTAATTCATTCGTATGATCCATTCTAATTTATTCATTCAAATATATCCATTCTAATTCATTCGTACGATCCATTCTAATTCTTTCGCACGATCCATTCTAATTCATTCACACGAATGTATCCATTCTAATTCATTTGCACGATCCATTCTAATTCATTCCTATGATCTATTCTAATTCATTCGTACGATCCATTCTAATTCATTCTAATTCATTCGTACGATCAATTCTAATTCATTCGTATATTCCATTCTAATTCATTAGCACGATCCATGCTAATGAATTAGAATGGATCGTACGATCCAATCTAATTCATTCATATGATCCATTCTTACTCATTCGTATGATCTATTCTAATTAAATCGTACGATCCATTCTAATTCATTCGTATGATCCATTCTAATTCCTTCGTACGATCCATTCTAATTCATTCGTACGATCCATACTAATTCATTCGTACGATCCATTCTAATTCCTTCGTACGATCCTTTCTAATTCATTCGTACGATCCATTCTAATTCATTCGCGCAATCTATTCTAATTCATTCGTACGATCCATTCTAATTCATTCGTACGATCCATTCTAATTCATTCATACCATCCATTATAATTTATTCGCACGAATGTATCCATTCTAATTCATTCGTACGATCTATTCTAATTTATTCGCACAATCTATTCTAATTCATTCATACGATCCATTCTAATTCATTCGCACGAATGTATCCATTCTAATTCATTCATACGATCCATTCTACTTCATTCGTACTATCCGTTCTAATTCACTCATACGATCCATTCTAATTCATTCATACGATCCATTCTAATTCATTTGCATGAATATATCCATTCTAATTCATTCGTACTATCCATTCTAATTCCTTCGTACGATCCATTCTAATTCCTTCGTACGATCCATTCTATTTCATTTGCATGATCCATTCTAATTCCTTCGTATGATCCATTCTAATTCCTTCGTATCCATTCTAATTCACTCATACGATGCATTCTAATTCATTCGTACGATCCATTCTAATTCATTCATACAATCCATTCTAATTCTTTCACACGATCCATTCTAATTCATTCGTACGATCCATTCTAATTCGTTCGCACAATCCATTCTATTTCATTCGTACGATCCATTCTTACTCATTCGTATGATCCATTCTAATTCATTCGCACGAATGTATCCATAATGGATCATACGAATGAGTAAGAATGGATCGTACAAATGAAATAGAATGGATTGTATGAATGAATTAGAATGGATCGTACGAATGAATTAGAATGGATCGTGTGAAAGAATTAGAATGGATTGTATGAATAAATTAGAATGGATCATATGAATGAATTAGAATGGATCGTGCGAATAAATTTGAATGGATCGTACGAATGAATTAGAATGGATCGTACGAATGAATTAGAATGGATACATTCGTGCGAATGAATTAGAATGGATACATTCGTGCGAAAGAATTAGAATAGATCGTATGAATGAATTAGAATGGATCCTATGAATGAATTAGAATGGATCGTGCGAATGAATTAGAATGGATCGTACGAATGAATTAGAATGGATCGTGCTAATGAATTAGAATTGATCGAACAAATGAATTAGCATGGATCGTGCTAATGAATTAGAATGGAACGTACGAATGAATTAGAATGGATCGTGTGAAAGAATTTGAATGGATTGTATGAATGAATTAGAATGAATTCGTATGATCCATTCGAATTCATTCGCATGATCCATTCTAATCCATTCATACGATCCATTCTAATTCATTCATACAATCCATTCTAATTCTTTCACACGATCCATTCTAATTCATTCGTAGGATCCATTCTAATTCATTCGTACAATCTATTCTATTTCATTAGTACGATCGATTCTTACTCATTCGTATGATCCATTCTAATTCATTCGGACGAATGTATCCATTCTAATTCATTCGTACGATCCATTCAAATTCAACAATATAATTCATTCTAATTTATTCGTACGATCCATTCTAATTCATATTCACAAAGGTATCCATTCTAATTCATTCGTACGATCCATTCTAATTCAGGATCGTACGAATGAATTAGAATGGATACATTCGTGTGAATGAATTAGAATTGATCGTACGAATGAATTAGAATGGATCGTGCGAATGAATTAGAATGGATCGTACGAATGAATTAGAATGGATCGTATGAATGAACTAGAATGGATACATTCGTGCGAATGAATTAGAATGGATCGTACGAATGAATTAGAATGGATCGTACGAATGAATTAGAATGGATCTTACGAATGAATTAGAATAGATCGTACATATGAATTAGAATGGATCGTACAAATGAATTAGAATGGATATATTCGTGCAAATGAATTAGAATGGATCGTATGAATGTATTAGAATGGATCGTACGAATGAATTATAATGGATTCGTACGAATGAATTAGAATGGATACATTCGTGCGAATGAATTATAATGGATCGTACCAATGAGTAAGAATGGATCGTACGAATGAAATAGAATGGATCGTACGAATGAATTAGAATGGATCGTACGGAATGAATTAGAATGGATTGTATGATCGTACGATCCATTCTAATTCATTTGTACGATCCATTCTAATTCATTCGTACAATCCATTCTATTTCATTCGTACGATCCATTCTTACTCATTCGTGTGATCCATTCTAATTCATTCGCACGAATGTATCCAATCTAATTCATTCATACAATCCATTCTAATTCATTCCGTACGATCCATTCTAATACATTCGTACGATCGTACGAATGAATTAGAATGGATCGTACGAATGAATTAGAATAGATTATGCGAATAAATTAGAATGGATCGCACGAATGAATTGGAATGGATCGTACGAATGAATTAGAATGGATCATACGAATGAGTAAGAATGGATCGTACGAATGAATTAGAATGGATCGTACGAATGAATTAGAATGGATCGTACGAATAAATTAGAATGGATACATTCGTCCGAATGAATTACAATGGATCATACGAATGAGTAAGAATGGATCGTACGAATGAAATAGAATAGATTGTACGAATGAATTAGAATGGATCCTACGAATGAATTAGAATGGATCGTGTGAAAGAATTAGAATGGATCGTACAAATGAATTAGAATGGATCGTACGAATGAATTAGAATGGATCATACGAATGAGTAAGAATGGATCGTACAAATGAAATAGAATGGATTGTACGAATGAATTAGAATGGATCGTACGAATGAATTAGAATGGATAGTGTGAAATAATTAGAATGCATTGTATGAATGAATTAGAATGGATCGTATGAATGAATTAGAATGGATCGTGCAAATGAATTAGAATGGATCGTACGAATGAATTAGAATGGATCATGTGAAAGAATTAGAATGGATCGTACGAATGAATTAGAATGGATCGTGCGAATGAATTAGAATGGATCGTACGAATGAATTAGAATGGATACATTTCTGCGAATGAATTAGAATGGATCGTACGAATGAATTAGAATGGATCGTATGAATGAATTAGAATGGATCGTACGAATGAATTAGAATGGATCGTGCGAATGAACTAGAATGGATCGTACGAATGAATTAGAATGGATCGTACGAATGAACTGGAATTGATACATTCGTGCGAATGAATTAGAATGGATTGTACGAATGAATTAGAATGGATCGTACGAATGAATTAGAATGGATCGTACGAATGAATTAGAATGGATCTTACGAATGTATTAGAATGGATCGTACGAATAAATTAGAATGGATCGTATGAATGGTTTAGAATGGATACATTCATGCGAATGAATTATAATAGATCGGACGAATAAATTAGAATGGATTGTACGAATGAATTAGAATGGATCAAATGAATGAATTAGAATGGTTACATTCATGCGAATGAATTAGAATGGATCATACGAATGGATTAGAATGGATCATACGAATGAGTAAGAATGGATCGTACGAATGAATTAGAATGGATTAGAATGGATCATACGAATGAGTAAGAATGGATCGTACGAATGAAATAGAATGGATTGTGCGAATGAATTAGAATGGATCGTACGAATGAATTAGAATGGATCGTGTGAAAGAATTAGAATGGATTGTATGAATGAATTAGAATAGATCGTATGAATGAATTAGAATGGATCGTACGAATGAATTAGAATGGATCGTACGAATGAACTAGAATGGATACATTCGTGCGAATGAATTAGAATGGATCGTAGGAATGAATTAGAATGGATCGTACGAATGAATTAGAATGGATCTTACAAATGAATTAGAATACATCGTACGAATGCACGATCCATGCTAATTCATTCGTTCGATCAATTCTAATTCATTAGCACGATCCATTCTAATTCATTCGTACGATCCATTCTAATTCATTCGCACGATCCATTCTAATTCATTCGTACGATCCATTCTAATTCTTTCACACGATCCATTCTAATTCATTCGTATGATCCATTCTAATTCATTCGTACGATCCATTCTAATTCATTCATACAATCCATTCTAATTCTTTCACACGATCCATTCTAATTCATTCGTACGATCCATTCTAATTCATTCGTGCAATCAATTCTATTTCATTCGTACGATCCATTCTTACTCATTCGTACGATCCATTCTAATTCATTCACACGAATGTATCCATTCGTACGAATGAATTAGAATAGATTGTACAATGAATTAGAATGGATCGTACGAATGAATTAGAATGGATCGTACGAAGGAATTAGAATAGATCGTACGAATGAATTAGAATGGATCGTACGAATGAATTAGAATAGATCGTACGAATGAATTAGAATGGATCGTACGAAGGAATTATAATGGATCGTACGAATGAATTAGAATGGATATATTCGTGCAAATGAATTAGAATGGATCGTATGAATGTATTAGAATGGATCGTATGAGTGAATTAGAATGGATCGTACGAATGAATTAGAATGGATTGTATGAATGAATTAGAATGGATCGTACTAATGAATTAGAATGGATCGTGCGAATGAATTAGAATGGATCGTACGAATGAATTAGAATGGATTGATCGTGCGAATGAATAAGAATGGATCGTATGAATAAATTAGAATGGATACATTCGTCCGAATGAATTAGAATGGATTATACGAATGAGTAAGAATGGATCGTATGAATGAAATAGAATAGATTGTATGAATGAATTAGAATGGATCCTACGAATGATTTAGAATGGATCGTGTGAAAGAATTAGAATGGATTGTATGAATTAATTAGAATGGATCGTATGAATGAATTAGAATGGATCGTGCGAATGAATTCGAATGGATCATACGATCGATTCTAATTCATTCGCACGAATGTATCCATTCTAATCCATTCTAATTCATTCGTACGATCCATTCTAATTCATTCGTCCGATCCATTTTAATTCATTCGCACGAATGTATCCATTCTAATTCATTCGTACGATCCATTCTAATTCATTCGTAAGATCCATTCTAATTCATTCCCACGATCCATTCTAATTTATTCGTACGATCCATTCTAATTCATTCGTACGATCTATTCTAATTCATTCGCACGAATGTAACCATTCTAATTCATTCATACGATTCATTCTAATTCATTCGTATGAGCTATTCTAATTCATTCGTACGATCCATTCTAATTCATTCGTACGATCCATTGTAATTCATTCATACAATCTATTTAGATTCATTCGCACAAATTTATCCATTCAAATTCATTCGTACGATCCATTCTAATTCATTCGCACGAATATATCCATTCTAATTCGTTCGTACGATGCATTCTAATTCATTCGTACGATCCATTCTAATTCATTATCCCAAATGTATCCATTCTAATTCATTCGTACGATCCATTCTAATTCATTCCTACGATCTATTCTAATTCATTCGCTCGAATGTATCCATTTTAATTCATTCGTACGATCCATTCTAATTCATTCGTACGATCTAATTCATTCGTACGATCCATTCTAATTCATTCGTACGATCGATTCTAATTCATTCGCACTATCCATTCTAATTTATTCGTACTATCCATTCTAATTCATTCATATGATCCATTCTAATTTATTCGTTCAAATATATCCATTCTAATTCATTCGTACGATCCATTCTAACTCAGTCGCACGATCCATTCTAATTCATTCGCACGAATGTATCCATTCTAATTCATTTGCACGATCCATTCTAATTCATTCCTATGATCTATTCTAATTCATTCGTACGATCCATTCTAATTCATTCTAATTCATTCGTACGATCCATTCTAATTCATTCGTATATTCCATTCTAATTCATTAGCACGATCCATGCTAATGAATTAGAATGGATCGTACGATCCAATCTAATTCATTCATATGATCCATTCTTACTCATTCGTATGATCCATTCTTATTCAATCGTACGATCTATTCTAATTCATTCGTACGATCCATTCTAATTCCTTCGTACGATCCACTCTAATTCATTCGTACGATCCATTCTAATTCATTTGTACGATCCATTCTAATTCCTTTGTACGATCCATTCTAATTCATTCGTACGATCCATTCTAATTCATTCGCGCAATCTATTCTAATTCATTCGTACGATCCATTCTAATTCATTCGTACGATCCATTCTAATTCATTCATACAATCCATTCTAATTTATTCGCACGAATGTATCCATTCTAATTCATTCGTACGATCCATTCTAATTCATTCGCACAATCTATTCTAATTCATTCATACGATCCATTCTAATTCATTCGCACGAATGTATCCATTCTAATTCATTCATACGATCCATTCTACTTCATTCGTACTATCCGTTCTAATTCACTCATACGATCCATTCTAATTCATTCATACGATCCATTTAATTCATTATCATGAATATATCCATTCTAATTCATTCGTACGATCCATTCTAATTCCTTCGTACGATCCATTCTAATTCATTCGTACGATCCATTCTAATTCATTCGCACAATCCATTCTATTTCATTCGTACGATCCATTCTTACTCATTCGTATGATCCATTCTAATTCATTCGCACGAATGTATCCATAATGGATCATACGAATGAGTAAGAATGGATCGTACGAATGAAATAGAATGGATTGTGCGAATGAATTAGAATGGACCGTACGAATGAATTAGAATGGATACATTCGTGCGAATGAATTAGAATGGATCGGACGAATGAATTAGAATGGATCGTACGAATGAATTAGAATGGATCGTACGAATAAATTAGAATGGATACATTCGTCCGAATGAATTAGAATGGATCATACGAATGAGTAAGAATGGATCGTACGAATGAAATAGAATAGATTGTACGAATGAATTAGAATGGATTCGTATGAATGAATTAGAATGGATACATTCGTGCGAATGAATTAGAATGGATCGTACCAATGAGTAAGAATGTATCGTACGAATGAAATAGAATGGATTGTGCGAATGAATTAGAATGGATCGTACGAATGAATTAGAATGGATCGTGTGAAAGAATTAGAATGGATTGTATGAATGAATTAGAATGGATCGTACGAATGAATTAGAATGGATCGTGCGAATGAATTAGAATGGATCGTACGAATGAATTAGAATGGATCGTGCTAATGAATTAGAATTGATCGAACGAATGAATTAGCATGGATCGTGCTAATGAATTAGAATGGAACGTACGAATGAATTAGAATGGATCGTGTGAAAGAATTAGAATGGATTGTATGAATGAATTAGAATGAATTCGTACGATCTATTCGAATTCATTCGCACGATCCATTCTAATTCATTCATACGATCCATTCTAATTCATTCATACGATCCATTCTAATTCATTCGCACAAATGTATCCATTTTAGTTCATTCGTACGATCCATTCGAATTCATTCGCACGATCCATTCTAATTCATTCATTCTAATTCTTTCGCACGAATGTATCCATTCTAATTCATTCGCACGAATGTATCCATTCTAATTCATTCGTACGATCCATTCTAATTCATTCGTACGATCCATTCTAATTCATTCGTAGGATCCATTCTAATTCATTCATACGATCTATTCTAATTCATTCATACAATCCATTCTAATTCTTTCACACGATACATTCTAATTCATTCGTACGATCCATTCTAATTCATTCATACGATCCATTCTTACTCATTGGAACGATCCATTCTAATTCATTCGCACGAATGTATCCATTCTAATTCATTCGTACGAATCCATTCAAATTCAGTCGTACAATCCATTCTATTTCATTCGTACGATCCATTCTTACTCATTCTTATGATCCATTCTAATTCATTCGCACGAATGTATCCATTCTAAATCATTTGTATGATCCATTCTAATTCATTTGTACGATCTATTCTAAATCATTCGTACAATCCATTCTATTTCATTCGTACGATCCATTCTAATTCATTCGTACGATCCATTCTAATTCATTTATACGATCTATTCTAATTCATTCATACAATCCATTCTAATTCTTTCACACGATCCATTCTAATTCATTCGTACGATCCATTCTAATTCGTTCGTACGATCCATTCTTACTCATTGGTACGATCCATTCTAATTCATTCGCACGAATGTATCCATTCTAATTCATTCGTACGAATCCATTCTAATTCATTCGTACAATCCATTCTATTTCATTCGTACGATCCATTGTTACTCATTCGTATAATCCATTCTAATTCATTCGCACGAATGTATCCATTCTAAAGCATTCGTACGATCCATTCTAATTCATTCGTACGATCCATTCTAAATTATTCGTACAATCCATTCTATTTCATTCGTACGATCAATTCTAATTCATTAGCACGATCCATTCTAATTCATTCGTACGATCCATTCAAATTCATTCGCACGATCCATTCTAATTCATTCATACTATCCATTCTATTTCATTTATACGATCCATTCTTACTCATTCGTATGATCCATTCTAATTCATTCGCACGAATATATCCATTCTAATCCATTCGTACGATCCGTTTTAATCCATTCGTACGATCCATTCTAATTCATTCGCATTAATGTAACCATTCTAATTCATTCATTTGATCCATTCTAATTCTTTTGTACGATCCATTCTAATTCATTCGTCCGATCCATTCTAATTCATTCGCACGAATGTATCCATTCTAAACCATTCATACGATCCATTCTAATTTATTCGTACGATCCATTCTAATTCATTCGTATGATCCATTCTAATTCATTCGTACGATCCATTCTAATTCATTCGTACGATCAATTCTAATTCATTCGTAAGATCCATTCTAATTCATTCGTATGATCCATTGTAATTCATTCGTACAATCCATTCTAATTCATTCGCACGAATGTATCCATTCTAGTTCATTCGTACGATCCATTCTAATTCATTCGTACGATCCATTCTAATTCATTCGCACGATCCATTCTAATTCATTCTTACGATCCATTCTAATTCATTCAGACGATCAATTCTAATTCATTCGTATGATCCATTCTAATTCATTCGCACAAATGTATCCATTCTAATTCATTCGTACGATCCATTCTAATTCATTCGCACGATCCATTCTAACTCATTCGTACGATCCATTCTAATTCTTTCAAATGATCCATTCTAATTCAATCGTACGATTCATTCTAATTCATTCGCACGATCCATTCAAATTCATTCGTACGATCTATTCTAATTCATTCATACGATCCATTCTAATTCATTCGTACGATCTATTCTAATTCATTCGCACAAATGTATCCATTCTAATTCATTCGTACGATCCATTCTAATTCATTCGCACGATCCATTCTAATTCATTCGTACGATCCATTCTAATTCATTCGCACGATCTGTTCTTATTCATTCGCACAATCCATTCTAATTCATTCGCACGAATATATCCATTCTAATTTATTCGTACGATCCATTCTAATTCATTCGTAGAATGAATTAGAATGGATCCTACGAATGAATTAGAATAGATCGTGTGAAAGAATTAGAATGGATTGTATGAATGAATTAGAATGGATCGTACGAATGAATTAGAATGGATCGTATGAAGGAATTAGAATGGATCGTGCGAATGAATTAGAATGGATCGTATGAATGAATTAGAATAGATCGTACGAATGAATTAGAATGGATCGTACGAATGAATTAGAATGGATATATTCGTGCAAATGAATTAGAATGGATCGTATGAATGTATTAGAATGGATCGTACGAATGAATTAGAATGGATCGTGTGAAAGAATTAGAATGGATCGTACGAATGAATTAGAATGGATCGTGCGAATGAATTAGAATGGATCGTATGAATGAATTAGAATGGATCGTACGAATGAATTAGAATGGATCGTATGAATGAATTAAAATGGATACATTCGTGCGAATGAATTAGAATGGATCGGACGAATGAATTAGAATGGATCGTACGAATGAATTAGAATGGATCAAATGAATGAATTAGAATGGTTACATTCATGCGAATGAATTAGAATGGATCGTACGAATGGATTAGAATGGATCGTACGAATGGATTAGAATGGATACATTCGAGCGAATGAATTAGAATGGATCGTACGAATGAATTAGAATGGATCGTACGAATGGATTAGAATGGATCCTACGAATGGATTAGAATGGATACCTTTGTGCATATGAATTAGAATGAATCGTACGAATGAATTAGAATGGATCGTACGAATGAATTAGAATGGATCGTATGAATGAATTAAAATGGATACATTCGTGCGAATGAATTAGAATGGATCGGACGAATGAATTAGAATGGATCGTACGAATGAATTAGAATGGATCAAATGAATGAATTAGAATGGTTACATTCATGCGAATGAATTAGAATGGATCGTACGAATGGATTAGAATGGATCGTACGAATGGATTAGAATGGATACATTCGAGCGAATGAATTAGAATGGATCGTACGAATGAATTAGAATGGATCGTACGAATGGATTAGAATGGATCCTACGAATGGATTAGAATGGATACCTTTGTGCATATGAATTAGAATGGATCGTACGAATGAATTAGAATGGATCATATTAATGAATTAGAATGGATCGTACGAATGAATTAGAATGGATACATTCGTGCACGATCCATTCTAATTCATTCGCACGAATGTATCCATTCTAATTCATTCGTACGATCCATTCTAATTCATTCGTACGATCCATTCTAATTCATTAGTAAGATCCATTCTAATTCATTCGTATGATCCATTCTAATTCATTCATACAATCCATTCTAATTCTTTCACACGATCCATTCTAATTCATTCGCACGATCCATTCTAATTCATTCATACGATCCATTCTAATTCATTCGTCCGATCCATTCTAATTCATTCGCACGAATGTATCCATTCTAATTCATTCGTACGATCCATTCTAATTCATTCGTACGATCCATTCTAATTCATTCGTAAGATCCATTCTAATTCATTCGTACGATCCATTCTAATTCATTCGTACGATCCATTCTAATTCATTCGCACGAATGTATCCATTCTAGTTCATTCGTACGATCCATTCTAATTCATTCGTACGATCCATTCTAATTCATTCGCATGATCCATTCTAATTCATTCGTACGATCCATTCTAATTCATTCATACGATCCATTCTAATTCATTCGTACGATCCATTCTAATTCATTCATACGATCCATTCTAATTCATTCACACAAATGTATCCATTCTAATTCATTCGTACGATCCATTCTAATTCATTCGCACGATCCATTCTTACTCAATCGTATGATCCATTCTAATTCATTCGGATGAATGTATCCATTCTAATTTATTCGTACGATCCATTCTAATTCATTCGTAAGATCGAATGGATCATACGAATGAATTAGAATGGATCGTACGAATGAATTAGAATGGATCGTACGAATGAATTAGAATGGATACATTCGTGCGAATGAATTAGAATGGATACATTCGTGCGAAAGAATTAGAATAGATCGTATGAATGAATTAGAATGGATCCTATGAATGACTTAGAATGGATCGTGCGAATGAATTAGAATGGATTGTACGAATGAATTAGAATGGATCGTTTGAAAGAATTAGAATGGATCGTACGAATGAATTAGAATGGATCGTGCGAATGAATTAGAATGGATCGTACGAATGAATTAGAATGGATCGTGCTAATGAATTAGAATTGATCGAACGAATGAATTAGCATGGATCGTGCTAATGAATTTGAATGGATCGTACGAATGAATTAGAATGGATCGTGCGAATGAATTTGAATGGATCGTACGAATGAATTAGAATGGATACATTTGTGCGAATGAATTAGAATGGATCATACGAATGAATTAGAATGGATCGTATGAATGAATTAGAATGGATCGTGCGAATAAATTCGAATGGATCGTACGAATTCATTATAATTCATTCATACAATCCATTCTAATTCTTTCACACGATCCATTCTAATTCATTCATACGTTCCATTCTAATTCATTAGCACGATCCATGCTAATTCATTCGTTCGATCAATTCTAATTCATTAGCACGATCCATTCTAATTAATTCGTACGATCCATTCTAAGTCATTCGCACGATCCATTCTAATTCATTCATAGGATCCATTCTAATTCATTCATACGATCTATTCTAATTCTTTCGCACGAATGTATCCATTCTAATTCATTCGCACGAATGTATCCATTCTAATTCATTTGTACGATCCATTCTAATTCATTCGTACGATCCATTCTAATTCAATTGTACGATCCATTCTAATTCATTCATACGATCTATTCTAATTCATTCATACAATCCATTCTAATTCTTTCACACGATCCATTCTAATACATTCGTACGATACATTCTAATTCATTCGTACGATCTATTCTAATTCATTCGTACGATCCATTCTAATTCATTCGTACGATCCATTCTAATTCCTTCGTACGATCCATTCTAATTCATTCGTACGATCCATTCTAATTCATTCGTACAATCTATTCTAATTCATTCGTACGAATGGATACATTCGTGTGAATGAATTAGAATGGATCGTACGAATGAGTAAGAATGGATCGTACGAATGAAATAGAATGGATTGCACGAATGAATTAGAATGGATCGTACGAATGAATTAGAATGGATCGTGTGAAAGAATTAGAATGGATTGTATGAATGAATTAGAATGGATCGTACGAATGAATTAGAATGGATCGTACTAGGATCCATTCTAATTCATTCATACAATCTATTCTATTTCATTCGTACGATCCATTCTTACTCATTCGTATGATCCATTCTAATTCATTCGGACGAATGTATCCATTCTAATTCATTCGTACGATCCATTCTAATTCATTCGTACGATCCATTCTTACTCATTCGTATGATCCATTCTAATTCATTCGTACGATCATTTCTAATTCATTCGTACGATCGATTCTAATTCATTCGCACTATCCATTCTAATTCATTCGTACGATCCATTCTAATTCATTCGTATGATCCATTCTAATTTATTCGTTCAGATATATCCATTCTAATTCATTCGTACGATCCATTCTAATTCATTCGCACGATCCATTCTAATTCATTCGCACGAATGTATCCATTCTAATTCATTTGCACGATCCATTCTAATTCATTCCTATGATCTATTCTAATTCATTCGTACGATCCATTCTAATTCATTCTAATTCATTCGTACGATCCATTCTACGATCCATTCTAATTCATTCGTATATTCCATTCTAATTCATTAGCACGATCCATGCTAATGAATTAGAATGGATCGTACGATCCAATCTAATTCATTCATACGATCCATTCTTACTCATTCGTATGATCCATTCTAATTCAATCGTACGATCCATTCTAATTCATTCGTACGATCCATTCTAATTCCTTCGTACGATCCATTCTAATTCATTCGTACGATCCATTCTAATTCATTCGTACGATCCATTCTAATTCCTTCGTACGATCCATTCTAATTCATTCATACGATCCATTCTAATTCATTCGCGCAATCTATTCTAATTCATTCGTACGATCAATTCTAATTCATTCGTACGATCCATTCTAATTTATTCGCACGAATGTATCCATTCTAATTCATTCGTACCATCCATTCTAATTCATTCGCACAATCTATTCTAATTCATTCATACGATCTATTCTAATTCATTCGCACGAATGTATCCATTCTAATTCATTCATATGATCCATTCTACTTCATTCGTACTATCCGTTCTAATTCACTCATACGATCCATTCTAATTCATTCATACGATCCATTCTAATTCATTTGCACGAATATATCCATTCTAATTCATTCGTACGATCCATTCTAATTCCTTCGTACGATCCATTCTAATTCCTTCGTATGATCCATTCTAATTCCTTCGTACGATCCATTCTATTTCATTCGTATGATCCATTCTAATTCCTTCGTACGATCCATTCTAATTCCTTCGTATCCATTCTAATTCACTCATACGATCCATTCTAATTCATTCGTACGATCCATTCTAATTCATTCATACAATCCATTCTAATTCATTCGCACGAATGTATCCATTCTAATTCATTCGTGCGATCAGTTCTAATTCATTCACAAAATCTATTCTAATTCATTCATACGATCCATTCTAATTCATTCACACGAATGTATCCATTCTAATTCATTCATACGATCCATTCTAATTCATTCGTACGATCCATTCTAATTCACTCATACGATCCATTCTAATACATTCATACGATCCATTCTAATTCAATTGCACGAATATATCCATTCTAATTCATTCGTACGATCCATTCTAATTCCTTCGTACGATCCATTCTAATTCATTCGTACGATCCATTCTAATTCATTCGTATGAATGGATTAGAATGAATTAGAATGGATCGTACGAATGAATTAAAATGGATCGTATGAGTGAATTAGAATGGATACGAAGGAATTAGAATGGATCGTACGAAGGAATTAGAATGGATCATACGAATGAAAAAGAATGGATCGTACGAAGGAATTAGAATGGATCGTACGAAGGAATTAGAATGGATCGTACGAATGAATTAGAATGGATATATTCGTGCAAATGAATTAGAATGGATCGTATGAATGAATTAGAATGGATCGTATGAGTGAATTAGAACGGATAGTACGAATACAGTAGAATGGATTGTATGAATGAATTTGAATGGATACATTCGTGCGAATGAATTAGAATGGATCGTATGAATGAATTAGAATAGATTTTGTGAATGAATTAGAATGGATCGTATGAATGAATTAGAATGGATACATTCGTGCAAATGAATTAGAATGGATTGTATGAATGAATTAGAATGGATCGTACGAATGAACTAGAATGGATACATTCGTGCGAATGAATTAGAATGGATCGTACGAATGAATTAGAATGGATCGTACGAATTAATTAGAATGGATCGTACGAATGAATTAGAATAGATTACGCGAATGAATTAGAATGGATCGTGCGAATGAAATAGAATGGATACAAATGAATTAGAATGGATCATACAAATGAATTAGAATGACAATCCATTCTTACTCATTCGTATGATCCATTCTAATTTATTCGCACGAATGTATCCATTCTAATTCATTCGTACGTCTAATTCATTCGTACGGTCCATTCTAATTCATTCGCACAATCCATTCTATTTCATTCCTACGATCCATTCTAATTCATTCGTACGATCCATTCTAATTCATTCGCACGAATGTATCCATTCTAGTTCATTCGTACGATCCATTCTAATTCATTCGTACGATCCATTCTAATTCATTCGCACGATCCATTCTAATTCATTCCTACGATCCATTCTAATTCATTCGCACGAATGTATCCATTCTAATTCATTTGTATAATCCATTCTATTTCATTCGTACGATCCATTCTTACTCATTCATATGATCCATTCTAATTCATTCGCACGAATGTATCCATTCTAATTCATTCGTACGATCCATTCTAATTCATTCGCACTATCCATTTTAACTCATTCGTACGATCCATTCTAATTCATTAGTATGATCCATTCTAATTTATTCGTTCAAATATATCCATTCTAATTCATTCGTACGATCCATTCTAATTCATTCGCACGATCCATTCTAATTCATTCGCATGAATGTATCCATTCTAATTCATTTGCACGATCCATTCTAATTCATTCCTATGATTTATTCTAATTCATTCGTATGATCCATTCTAATTCATTCGCTCGAATGTATCCATTCTAATTCATTCGTACGATCCATTCTAATTCGTTCATGTGATCCATTCTAATTCGTTCGTACGATCCATTCTAATTAATTCGTATGCTCCATTCTAATTCATTTGTACGATCCATTCTAATTCATTCATACAATCCATTCTAATTCATTTACACGAATGTATCCATTCTAATTAATTCGTACGATCCATTCTAATTCATTTGTATGATCCATTCTTATTCATTCGCACGATCCAGTCTAATGGATTCGCACGATCCATTCTAATTCATTCGCACGAATGTATCCATTCTAATTCATTCATACGATCCATTCTAATTCATTAATATGATCCATTCTAATTCATTCGCACGATCCATTTTAATTCATTCGTACGATCAATTCTAATTCATACGTACGATCCATTCTAATTCATTCGCACGATCCATTCTAATTCATTCATACAATCTATTCTATTTCATTCGTACGATCCATTTTACTCATTCGTATGATCCATTCTAATTCATTCGGATGAATGTATCCATTCTAATTTATTCGTACGATCCATTCTAATTCATTCGTACGATCCATTCTATTTCATTCGTACGATCCATTCTAATTCATTCGTCCGATCCATTCTAATTCATTCGCACGAATGTATCCATTCTAATTCATTCGTACGGTCTATTCTAATTCATTCGCACAATCCATTCTATTTCATTCGTACGATCTATTCTTACTCATTCGTATGATCCATTATGGATACATTCGTGCGAATGAATTAGAATGGATCATACGAATGAGTAAGAATGCATCGTACAAATGAAATAGAATGGATTGTGCGAATGAATTAGAATGGATCGTACGAACGAATTAGAATGGATCGTGTGAAAGAATTAGAATGGATTGTATCAATGGATTAGAATAGATCGTATGAATGAATTAGAATGGATCGTACGAATGAATTAGAATGGATCGTACGAATGAACTAGAATGGATACATTCGTGCGAATGAATTAGAATGGATCGTACGAATGAATTAGAATGGATCGTACGAATGAATTAGAATGGATCTTACGAATGAATTAGAATGGATCGTACGAATGCACGATCCATACTAATTCATTCGTTCGATCAATTCTAATTCATTAGCACCATCCATACTAATTCATTCGTACGATCCATTCTAATTCATTCGCATGATCCATTCTAATTCATTCGTACGATCTATTCTAATTCTTTCACATGATCCATTCTAATTCATTCGTACGATCCATTCTAATTCATTCGTATGATCTATTCTAATTCATTCGTACGATCCATTCTAATTTCATTCGTTTGATCCATTCTAATTCATTCGCTCGAATATATCCATTCTAATCCATTCGTACGATCCATTCTAATCCATTCGTACGATCCATTCTAATTCATTCGCATGAATGTAACCATTCTAATTCATTCATTTGATCCATTCTAATTCATTCGTACGATCCATTCTAATTCATTCATGCGATCAATTCTAATTCATTCGCACGAATGTATCCATTCTAATCCATTCGTAAGATCCATTCTAATTCATTCGTACGATCCATTCTAATTCATTCGTACGATCTATTCTAATTCATTAATATGATCCATTCTAATTCATTCGTACGATCCATTCTAATTCATATGCACAAAGGTATCCATTCTAATTCATTCGTACGATTCATTCTAATTCAGGATCGTACGAATGAATTAGAATGGATACATTCGTGCGAATGAATTAGAATTGGTTGTACCAATGAATTAGAATGGATCGTGCAAATGAATTAGAATGGATCGTACAAATGAATTAGAATGGATCGTACGAATGAACTAGAATGGATACATTCGTGCGAATGAATTAGAATGGATCGTACGAATGAATTAGAATGGATCGTACGAATGAATTAGAATGGATCTTACGAATGAATTAGAATGGATCGTACGAATGAATTAGAATGGATACATTCGTGCGAATGAATTAGAATGGATCGGACGAATGAATTAGAATGGATCGTACGAATAAATTAGAATGGATCAAATGAATGAATTAGAATGGTTACATTCATGCGAATGAATTAGAATGGATCGTACGAATGGATTAGAATGGATCGTACGAATGGATTAGAATGGATACATTCGAGCGAATGAATTAGAATGGATCGTACGAATGAAATTAGAATGGATCGTACGAATGAATTAGAATAGATCGTACGAATGAATTAGAATGGATCGTACGAATGAATTAGAATGGATCGTACGAATAAATTAGAATGGATACATTCGTCCGAATGACTTAGAATGGATCATACGAATGAGTAAGAATGGATCGTACGAATGAAATATAATAGATTGTACGAATGAATTAGAATGGATCCAACGAATGAATTAGAATGGATCGTGTGAAAGAATTAGAATGGATTGTATGAATGAATTAGAATGGATCGTATGAATGAATTAGAATGGATCGTGCGAATGAATTCGAATGGATCATACGAATTCATTCTAATTCATTCATACAATCCATTCTGATTCTTTCACACGATCCATTCTAATTCATTCGTACGTTCCATTCTAATTCATTAGCACGATCCATGCTAATTCATTCGTTCGATCAATTCTAATTCATTAGCACGATCCATTCTAATTCATTCGTACGATCCATTCTAATTCCTTCGTACGATCCATTCTAATTCATTTGTACGATCTATTCTAATTCATTTGTACGATCCATTCTAATTCATTCGTACGATCCATTCTAATTAATTCGTATGATCCATTCTAATTCATTCGTACGAATGTATCCATTCTAGTTCATTTGTACGAATGAAATAGAATAGATTGTACGAATGAATTAGAATGGATTAGAATGAATTAGAATGAATCGTGTGAATGAATTAGAATGGATCGTACAAATGAATTAGAATGGATTAGAATGGATCGTGCGAATGAATTAGAATGGATCGTACGAATGAATTAGAATGGATTGTATGAATGAATTAGAATGGATCTTACGAATGAATTAGAATGGATCGTACGAATGAATTAAAATGGATCGTACGAATGAATTAGAATGGATCTTACGAATGAATTAGAATGGATCGTACGAATGAATTAGAATAGCTCATATGAATGAATTAGAATGAATCGTACGAATGAATTAGAATGGATCGTATGAATGAATTAGAATGGATACATTCGTGCGAATGAATTAGAATGGATCGTATGAATGAATTAGAATAGATTTTGTGAATGAATTAGAATGGATCGTACGAATGAATTAGAATAGATCCTATGAATTAGAATGGATCGTACGAATTAATTAGAATGGATACATTCGTGCGAATAAATTATAATTAGAATGGATACATTCGTACGATCCTATGAATTAGAATGGATACATTCGTACGAATTAATTAGAATGGATACATTTGTACGATCCATTCTAATTCAGGATCGTACGAATGAATTAGAATGGATATATTCGTGCAAATGAATTAGAATGAATAGTATGAATGAATTAGAATGGATCATATAAGTGAATTAGAACGGATAGTACGAATGAAGTAGAATAGATCGTATGAATGAATTAGAATGGATATATTCGTGCGAATGAATTATAATGGATCGTATGAATGAATTAGAATAGATTGTGCGAATGAATTAGAATGTTTCATACAAATGAATTAGAATGGATACATTCGTGCGAATAAATTATAATAGATTGTATGAATGAATTAGAATGGATCGTACGAATGAATTAGAATGGATCGTACGACTGAATTAGAATAGATTGCACGAATGAATTAGAATGGATCGTGCGAATGAAATAGAATGGATACAAATGAATTAGAATGGATCATACGAATGAATTAGAATGACGATCCATTCTTACTCAATCGTATGATCCATTCTAATTTATTCGCACGAATGTATCCATTCTAATTCATTCATACGTCTAATTCATTCGTACGGTCCATTCAAATTCATTCGCACAATCCATTCTATTTCATTCGTACGATCCATTCTTACTCATTCGTATGATCCATAAAGAATTAGAATGGATATATTCGTGCGAATGAATTAGAATGGATACATTCGTGCGAAAGAATTAGAATAGATCGTATGAATGAATTAGAATGGATCCTATGAATGAATTAGAATGGATCGTGCGAATGAATTAGAATGGATCGTACGAATGAATTAGAATGGATACATTCGTGCGAATGAATTAGAATAGATCGGACGAATGAATTAGAATGGATCGTACGAATGAATTAGAATGGATCAAATGAATGAATTAGAATGGTTACATTCATGCGAATGAATTAGAATGGATCGTACGAATGGATTAGAATGGATCGTACGAATGGATTAGAATGGATACATTCAAGCGAATGAATTAGAATGGATCGTACGAATGAATTAGAATGGACCGTACGAATGAATTAGAATGGATCGTACGAATGAATTAGAATGGATCGTGTGAAAGAATTAGAATGGATTGTATGAATGAATTAGAATAGATCGTATGAATGAATTAGAATGGATTGTACGAATGAATTAGAATGGATCGTACGAATGAATTAGAATGGATACATTCGTGCGAATGAATTAAAATGGATACATTCGTGCGAAAGAATTAGAATAGATCGTATGAATGAATTAGAATGGATCCTATGAATTAATTAGAATGGATCGTGCGAATGAATTAGAATGGATCGTACAAATGAATTAGAATGGATCGTGTGAAAGAATTAGAATGGATCGTACGAATGAATTAGAATGGATCGTGCGAATGAATTAGAATGGATCGTACGAATGAATTAGAATAGATACATTTGTGTGAATGAATTAGAATGGATCGTACGAATGAATTAGAATGGATCGTACGAATGAATTAGAATGGATCGTGCTAATGAATTAGAATTGATCGAACGAATGAATTAGCATGGATCGTGCTAATGAATTAGAATGGATCGTAGGAATGAATTAGAATGGATCGTGCGAATGAATTAGAATGGATCGTACGAATGAATTAGAATGGATACATTTGTGCGAATGAATTAGAATGGATCGTACGAATGAATTAGAATGGATCATATGAATGAATTAGAATGGATCGTGCGAATGAATTCGAATGGATCGTACGAATTCATTCTAATTCATTCATACAATCCATTCTAATTCTTTCACACAATCCATTCTAATTCATTCGTACGTTCCATTCTAATTCATTAGCACGATCCATGCTAATTCATTCGTTCGATCAATTCTAATTCATTAGCACGATCCATTCTAATTCATTCGTACGATCCATTCTAATTCATTCGCACGATCCATTCTAATTCATTCATATGATCCATTCTAATTCATTCATACGATCTATTCTAATTCTTTCGCACGAATGTATCCATTCTAATTCATTCGCACGAATGTATCCATTCTAATTCATTCGTACGATCCATTCCAATCCATTCTATTTAATTAGCACGATCCATTCTAATTCATTCGTACGATCCATTCTAAATCATTCGCACGATCCATTCTAATTCATTCGTACGATCCATTCTAATTCTTTCACACGATCCATTCTAATTCATTCGTACGATCTATTCTAATTCATTCGTACGATCCATTCTAATTCATTTGTATGATCTATTCTAATTCCTTCGTACGATCCATTCTAATTCATTCATACAATCTATTCTAATTCATTCATACAATCCATTCTAATTCGTTCACACGATCCATTCTAATTCATTCGTACGATCCATTATAATTCATTCGCACAATCCATTCTAATTCATTCGCCCGAATGTATCCATTCTAAATCATTCGTACAATCCATTCTATTTCATTCGTACAATCCATTCTTACTCATTGTACGAATGAATTAGAATGGATCCTACGAATGAATTAGAATGGATCGTGTGAAAGAATTAGAATGGATTGTACGAATGAATTAGAATGGATCGTACGAATGAATTAGAAAGGATCGTACGAATGAATTAGAATGGATCGTACGAATAAATTAGAATGGATACATTCGTCCAAATGAATTAGAATGGATCATACGAATGAGTAAGAATGGATCGTACGAATGAAATAGAATAGATTGTACGAATGAATTAGAATGGATCCTACGAATGAATTAGAATAGATCGTGTGAAAGAATTAGAATGGATTGTATGAATGAATTAGAATGAATTTGTACGATCCATTCGAATTCATTCGCACGATCCATTCTAATTCATTCATACGATCCATTCTAATTCATTCATACAATCCATTCTAATTCTTTCACACGATCCATTCTAATTCATTCGTAGGTTCCATTCTAATTCATTCATACAATCTATTCTATTTCATTCGTACGATCCATTCTTACTCATTCGTATGATCCATTCTAATTCATTTGGACGAATGTATCCATTCTAATTTATTCGTACGATCCATTCTAATTCATTCGTACGATCCATTCTAATTCATTCGTACGATCCATTCTAATTCATTCATCCGATCCATTCTAATTTATTCGCACGAATGTATCCATTCTAATTCATTCGTACGATCCATTCTAATTCATTCACACAATCTATTCTAATTCATTCATACGATCCATTCTAATTCATTCGCACGAATGTATCCATTCTAATTCATTCATACGATCCATTCTACTTCATTCGTACTATCCGTTCTAATTCACTCATACGATCCATTCTAATTCATTCATACGATCCATTCTAATTCATTTGCACGAATATATCCATTCTAATTCATTCGTACGATCCATTCTAATTCCTTCGTACGATCCATTCTAATTCCTTCGTACGATCCATTCTATTTCATTCGTATGATCCATTCTAATTCCTTCGTACGATCCATTCTAATTCCTTCGTATCCATTCTAATTCACTCATACGATCCATTCTAATTCATTCATACGATCCATTCTAATTCATTCATACAATCCATTCTAATTCATTCGCACGAATGTATCCATTCTAGTTCATTCGTACGATCCATTCTAATTCATTCGTACGATCCATTCTAATTCATTCGCACGATCCATTCTAATTCATTCATATGATTCATTCTAATTCATTCATACGATCTATTCTAATTCATTCGTACGATCCATTCTAATTCATTCGTACAAATATATCCATTCTAATTCATTCGTACGATCCATTCTAATTCATTCATACAATCCATTCTAATTCTTTCACACGATCCATTCTAATTCATTCGTACGATCCATTCTAATTCATTCGTGCAATCCATTCTATTTCGTTCATACGATCCATTCTTACTTATTCGTACGATCCATTCTAATTCATTCACACGAATGTATCCATTCGTACAAATGAATTATAATAGATTGTACGAATGAATTAGAATGGATCGTATGAATGAATTAGAATGGATCGTACGAAGGAATTAGAATGGATCGTACGAATGAATTAGAATGGATCGTACGAATGAACTAGAATAGATCGTACGAATGAATTAGAATGGATCGTATGAAGGAATTAGAATGGATCGTACGAATGAATTAGAATGGATATATTCGTGCAAATGAATTAGAATGGATTGTATGAATGTATTATAATGGATCGTATGAGTGAATTAGAATGGATCGTACTAATGAATTAGAATGGATTGTATGAATGAATTAGAATGGATCGTACGAATGAATTAGAATGGATCGTATGAATGAATTAGAATGGATCGTACGAATGAATTACAATGGATCGTGCGAATGAATTAGAATGGATCGTACGAATGAATTAGAATGGATCGTATGAATGAACTAGAATGGATACATTCGTGCGAATGAATTAGAATGGATCGTACGAATGAATTAGAATGGATCGTAAGAATGAATTAGAATTGATCGTACGAATGGATTAGAATGGATCATACGAATGAATTATAATAGATCGTGCGAATGAATTAGAATGGATCGAACGAATGAATTAGAATGGATATATTCGAGCGAATGAATTAGAATAGATCGTAGGAATGAATTAGAATGGATCATACTTTTGAATTAGAATGGATCGTACGAACGAATTAGAATGGATCGTATGAATGAATTAGAATAAATACATTCGAGCGAATGAATTAGAATGGATCGTACGAATGAATTAGAATAGATCATAGGAATGAATTAGAATGGATCGGGCAAATGAATTAGAATGGATACATTAGTGCGAATGAATTAGAATGGATCGTGCAAATGAATTAGAATGGATCGTACGAATGAATTAGAATGGATATATTTGAACGAATAAATTAGAATAGATCATACGAATGAATTAGAATGGATCGTACGAATAAATTAGAATGGATAGTGCGAATGAATTAGAATCGATCGTACGAATGAATTAGAATGAATACATTCGTGCGAATGAATTAGAATGGATCATACGAATAAGTAAGAATGGATCGTACGAATGAAATAGAATGGATTATACAAATGAATTAGAATGGATACATTCATGCGAATGAATTAGAATGGATCGTATGTACGAATGAATTAGAATGGATACATTTGTGCGAATGAATTAGAATGGATCGTACGAATGAATTAGAATGGATCGTGCGAATGAATTAGAATGGATCGTACGAATGAATTAGAATGGATCGTACGAATGAACTAGAATGGATACATTCGTGCGAATGAATTAGAATGGATCGTACGAATGAATTAGAATGGATCGTACGAATGAATTAGAATGGATCTTACGAATGAATTAGAATGGATTGTACGACTAAATTAGAATGGATCGTATGAATGGTTTAGAATGGATACATTCATGCGAATGAATTAGAATGGATCGAACGAATGAATTAGAATGGATCGTACGAATGAATTAGAATGGATCAAATGAATGAATTAGAATGGTTACATTCATGCGAATGAATTAGAATGGATCGTACGAATGGATTAGAATGGATACATTCGTGCGAATGAATTAGAATGGATCATACGAATGATTAAGAATGGATCGTATGAATGAAATAGAATGGATTGTACGAATGAATTAGAATGGATCGTGCGAATGAATTTGAATGGATCGTACGAATGAATTAGAATGGATCGTGCTAATGAATTAGAATTGATCATACGAATGAAATAGAATGGATTGTACGAATGATTTAGAATGGATCGTACGAATGAATTAGAATGGATCGTACGAATGATTTAGAATGGATACATTCGTGCGAATGAATTAGAATGGATCATACGAATGAGTAAGAATGGATCGTACGAATGAAATAGAATGGATTGTACGAATGAATTAGAATGGATTCGTACGAATGAATTAGAATGGATACATTCGTGCGAATGAATTAGAATGGATTGTACCAATGAGTAAGAATGGATCGTACGAATGAAATATAATGGATTGTGCGAATGAATTAGAACGGATTGTACGAATGAATTAGAATGGATCGTGTGAAAGAATTAGAATGGATTGTATGAATGAATTAGAATAGATCGTATGAATGAATTAGAATGGATCGTACGAATGAATTAGAAAGGATCGTACGAATGAATTAAAATGGATACATTAGTGCGAATGAATTAGAATGGATACATTCGTGCGAAAGAATTAGAATAGATCGTATGAATTAATTAGAATGGATCCTATGAATGAATTAGAATGGATCGTGCGAAAGAATTAGAATGGATCGTACGAATGAATTAGAATGGATCGTGCTAATGAATTAGAATTGATCGAACGAAAGAATTAGCATGGATCGTGCTAATGAATTAGAATGGAACGTACGAATGAATTAGAATGGATCGTGTGAAAGAATTAGAATGGATTGTATGAATGAATTAGAATGAATTCGTACGATCCATTCGAATTCATTCGCACGATCCATTCTAATTCATTCATACGATCCATTCTAATTCATTCATACAATCCATTCTAATTCTTTCACACGATCCATTCTAATTCATTCATAGGATCCATTCTAATTCATTCGTACAATCTATTCTATTTCATTCGTACGATCCATTCTTACTCATTCGTATGATCCATTCTAATTCATTCGGATGAATGTATCCATTCTAATTTATTCGTACGATCCATTCTAATTCATTCGTACGATCCATTCTAATTCATTTGTACGATCCATTCTAATTCATTCGTCCGATCCATTCTAATTCATTCGCACGAATGTATCCATTCTAAATCATTCGTACGATCCATTCTAATTCATTCGTACGATCCATTCTAATTCATTCGTAAGATCTATTCTAATTCATTCGTACGATCCATTCTAATTCATTCATACGATCCATTCTAATTCATTCGCACGAATGTATCCATTCTAGTTCATTCGTACGATCTATTCTAATTCATTCGTACGATCCATTCTAATTCATTCGCATGATCCATTCTAATTCATTCGTACGATCCATTCTAATTCATTCATACGATCCATTCTAATTCATTCGTATGATCCATTCTAATTCATTCGCACAAATGTATCCATTCTAATTCATTCGTACGATCCATTCTAATTCATTCGCACGATCCATTCTAATTAATTCGTACGATCCATTCTAATTCATTCGCACGATCTGTTCTTATTCATTTGCACAATCCATTCTAATTCATTCGCACGAATGTATCCATTCTAATTCATTCGTACGATCCATTCTAATTCATTCGTACGATCCATTCTAATTCATTCGTATGATCCATTCTAATTCATTCGTACGATCCATTCTAATTCATTCGTACGATCCATTCTAATTCATTCGTAAGATCCATTCTAATTCATTCGTACGATCCATTCTAATTCATTCGCACGAATGTATCCATTCTAGTTCATTCGTACGATCCATTCTAATTCATTCGTACGATCCATTCTAATTCATTCGCACGATCCATTCTAATTCATTCGTACGATCAATTCTTATTCATTCGCACGAATTAGAATGGATTAGAATGGATCGTGCGAATGAATTAGAATGGATCGTATGAATGAATTAGAATGGATCGTAGAATGAATTAGAATGGATCATACGAAGGAATTAGAATGGATCATACGAATGAGTAAGAATGGATCGTACGAATGAAATAGAATGGATTGTACGAATGAATTAGAATGGATACATTCATGCAAATGAATTAGAATGGATCGGACGATTGAATTAGAATGGATCGTACGATTCATTCTAATTCATTCGTACGATCTATTCTAATATATTCGTACGATTCATGCTAATTCATTCGCACGATCCATTCTAATTCATTCGTACGATCCATTATTATTCATTCATACGATCCATTCTAATTCATTCGCACAATCCATTCTAATTCATTCGTACAATCCATTCTAATTCATTCGTATAATCCATTCTAACTCATTCGGTAGATCCATTCTAATTCATTCGTACGATCCATTCTAATTCATTCCCACGATCCATTCTAATTTATTCGTACGATCCATTCTAATTCATTCGTACGATCTATTCTAATTCATTCACACGAATGTAACCATTCTAATTCATTCATACGATTCATTCAAATTCATTCGTATGAGCTATTCTAATTCATTCGTACGATCCATTCTAATTCATTCGAACGATCCATTCTAATTCATTCGCACGATCCATTCTAATTCATTCGTACGATCCATTCTAATTCTTTCACACGATCCATTCTAATTCATTCGTATGATCCATTCTAATTCATTCGCACGATCCATTCTAATTCATTCGTACGATCCATTCTAATTCATTCGTACGATCCATTCTAATTCATTCGTACGATCCATTCTAATTCATTCGTAAGATCCATTCTAATTCATTCGTACGATCCATTCTAATTCATTCGCACGAATGTATCCATTATAGTTCATTCGTACGATCCATTCTAATTCATTCGTACGATCAATTCTAATTCATTCGCACGAATGTATCCATTCTAATTCATTCGTACGATCCTGAATTAGAATGGATCGTACGAATGAATTAGAATGGATACCTTTGTGCATATGAATTAGAATGGATCGTGCGAATGAATTAGAATGGATTGTATGAATGAATTAGAATGGATCGTACGAATGAATTAGAATGGATCGTATGAGTGAATTAGAATGGATACGAAGGAATTAGAATGGATCGTACGAAGGAATTAGAATGGATCATACGAATGAAATAGAATGGATCGTACGAAGGAATTAGAATTGATCGTACGAAGGAATTAGAATGGATCTTACGAAGGAATTAGAATGGATCGTACGAATGAATTAGAATGGATATATTCGTGCAAATGAATTAGAATGGATCGTATGAATGAATTAGAATGGATCGTATGAGTGAATTAGAACGGATAGTACGAATGAAGTAGATTGGATCGTATGAATGAATTAGAATGGATATATTCGTGCGAATGAATTAGAATGGATCGTATGAATGAATTAGAATAGATTGTGCAAATGAATTAGAATGGATCGTATGAACGAATTAGAATGGATACATTCGTGCGAATAAATTAGAATGGATTGTATGAATGAATTAGAATGGATCGTACGAATGAATTAGAATGGATCGTACGAATGAATTAGAATAGATTGCGCGAATGAATTAGAATGGATCGTGCAAATGAAATAGAATGGATACAAATGAATTAGAATGGATCATACGAATGAATTAGAATGACGATCCATTCTTACTCATTCGTATGATCCATTCTAATTTATTCGCACGAATGTATCCATTCTAATTCATTCGTACGTCTAATTCATTCGTACGGTCCATTCTAATTCATTCGCAAAATCCATTCTATTTCATTCGTACGATCCATTCTTACTCATTCATATGATCCATTATGGATACATTCGTGCGAATGAATTAGAATGGATCATACGAATGAGTAAGAATGGATCGTACGAATGAAATAGAATGGATTGTGCGAATGAATTAGAATGGATCGTACGAATGAATTAGAATGGATCGTGTAAAAGAATTAGAATGGATTGTATGAATGAATTAGAATGGATCGTACGAATGAATTAGAATGGATCGTACGAATGAATTAGAATGGATCGTACGAATGAATTAGACTGGATACATTCGTGCGAATGAATTAGAATGGATACATTCGTGCGAAAGAATTAGAATAGATCGTATGAATAAATTAGAATGGATCCTATGAATGAATTAGAATGGATCGTGTGAATGAATTAGAATGGATCGTACGAATGAATTAGAATGGATCATGCTAATGAATTAGAATTGATCGAACGAATGAATTAGCATGGATCGTGCTAATGAATTAGAATGGAACGTACGAATGAATTAGAATGGATCATGTGAAAGAATTCGAATGGATTGTATGAATGAATTAGAATGAATTCGTACGATCCATTCGAATTCATTCGCACGATCCATTCTAATTCATTAATACGATCCATTCTAATTCATTCATATAATCCATTCTAATTCTTTCACACAATCCATTCTAATTCATTCGTAGGATCCATTCTAATTCATTCGTACAATCTATTCTATTCCATTCGTACGATCCATTCTTACTCATTCGTATGATCCATTCTAATTCATTCGGACGAATGTATCCATTCTAATTTATTCGTAGGATCCATTCTAATTCATTTGTACGATCCATTCTAATTCATTCGTACGATCCATTCATACTCATTCGTATGATCCATTCTAATTCATTCGTATGATCCATTCTAATTCATTCACACTATCCATTCTAATTCATTCGTACGATCCATTCTAATTCATTCGTATGATCCATTCTAATTTATTCGTTCAAATATATCCATTCTAATTCATTCGTACGATCCATTCTAATTCATTCGCACGATCCATTCTAATTCATTCGCACGAATGTATCCATTCTAATTCATTTGCACGATCCATTCTAATTCATTCCTATGATCTATTCTAATTCATTCGTACGATCCATTCTAATTCATTCTAATTCATTCTTACGATCCATTCTACGATCCATTCTAATTTATTCGTATATTCCATTCTAATTCATTAGCACGATCCATGGTAATGAATTAGAATGGATCGTACGATCCAATCTAATTCATTCATACGATCCATTCTTACTCATTCGTATGATCCATTCTAATTCAATCGTACGATCCATTCTAATTCATTCGTACGATCCATTCTAATTCCTTCGTACGATCCATTCTAATTCATTCGTACGATCCATTCTAATTCATTCGTACGATCCATTCTAATTCCTTCGTACGATCTATTCTAATTCCTTCGTACGATCTATTCTAATTGATTCGTATGAATGGATACATTCGTGTGAATGAATTAGAATGGATCGTACGAATGAGTAAGAATGGATCGTACGAATGAAATAGAATGGATTGCACGAATGAATTAGAATTGATCGTACGAATGAATTAGAATGGATCGTGCGAATGAATTAGAATGGATCGTACGAATGAATTAGAATGGATCGTACGAATGAACTAGAATGGATACATTTGTGCGAATGAATTAGAATGGATCGTACGAATGAATTAGAATGGATCGTACGAATGAATTAGAATGGATCTTACGAATGAATTAGAATGGATCGTACGAATGAATTAGAATGGATCGTACGAATGAATTAGAATGGATACATTCGTGCGAATGAATTAGAATGGATCGGACGAATGAATTAGAATGGATCGTACGAATGAATTAGAATAGATCAAATGAATGAATTAGAATGGTTACATTCATGCGAATGAATTAGAATGGATCGTACGAATGGATTAGAATGGATCGTACGAATGGATTAGAATGGATACATTCGAGCGAATGAATTAGAATGGATCGTACGAATGAATTAGAATGGATCGTACGAATGGATTAGAATCGATCCTACGAATGGATTAGAATGGATACCTTTGTGCATATGAATTAGAATGGATCGTACGAATGAATTAGAATGGATCATATTAATGAATTAGAATGGATCGTACGAATGAATTAGAATGGATCGTACGAATGAATTAGAATGGATACATTCGTGCGAATGAATTAGAATGGATACATTCGTGCGAAAGAATTAGAATAGATCGTATGAATGAATTAGAATGGATCCAATGAATGAATTAGAATGGATCGTGCGAATGAATTAGAATGGATCGTACGAATGAATTAGAATGGATCGTGCTAATGAATTAGAATTGATCGAACGAATGAATTAGAATGGATACATTCGTGCGAATGAATTAGAATGGATCGGACGAATGAATTAGAATGGATCGTACGAATGAGTAAGAATGGATCGTACGAATGAAATAGAATAGATCGTACGAATGAATTAGAATGGATCGTACGAAGGAATTAGAATGGATCGTACGAATGAATTAGAATGGATATATTCGTGCAAATGAATTAAAATGGATCGTATGAATGTATTAGAATGGATCGTATGAGTGAATTAGAATGGATCGTACGAATGAATTAGAATTGATCGTATGAATGAATTAGAATGGATACATTCGTGTGAATGAATTAGAATGGATCGTACGAATGAATTAGAATAGCTCATACGAATGAATTAGAATGAATCGTATGAATGAATTAGAATGGTTACATTCGTGCGAATGAATTAGAATAGATTGTACGAATGAATTAGAATGGATCGTACGAATAAATTAGAATGGATCGTGGGAATGAATTAGAATTGATCGTACGAATGAATTAGAATGAATCCACCGAATGAGTTAGAATGGATCATACGAATGAATTAGAATGGATTGTACGAATGAATTAGAATGGATTGTGCGAATGAATTAGAATGGATCGTATGAATGAATAAGAATGGATCATACGAATGAATTAGAATGGATCGTGCGAATGAATTAGCATGAATCATACGAATGTATTAGAATGGATCGTACGAATGATTTAGAATGAATCGTACGATCCATTCTAATTCAATCGTCCGATCCATTCTAATTCATTCGCATGAATGTATCCATTCTAATTCATTCGTACAATCCATTCTATTTCATTCGTACGATCCATTCTTACTCATTCGTATGATCCATTCTAATTCATTCGTATGATCCATTCTAATTCATTCGTACGATCCATTCTAATTCATTCGTACGATCCATTCTAATTCATTCGCACGATCCATTCTAATTCATTCATACGATCCATTCTAATTCATTCATACGATCCATTCTAATTCATTCCAACAATCCATTCTAATTCATTCGCCCGATCCATTCTAATTCATTCATACGATCCATTCTATTCGAATGGATCATGCGATCCATTCGAATTCATTTCGCACGATCCATTCTAATTCATTCATACGATCCGTTCTAATTCATTTATACAATGCATTCTAATTCTTTCACACGATCCATTCTAATTCATTCGTACGATCCATTCTAATTCATTCATACAATCCATTCTATTTTATTTGTACGATCCATTCTTACTCATTCGTATGATCCTTTCTAATTCATTCGTACGATCCATTCTAATTCATTTGTACGATCCATTCTAATTCATTCGTACAATCCATTCTATTTCATTCGTACGATCCATTCTTACTCATTCGTATGATCCATTCTAATTCATTCGCACGAATGTATCCATTCTAATTCATTCATACAATCCATTCTAATTCATTCCGTACGATCCATTCTAATTCATTCGTGCGATCGTACGAATGAATTAGAATGGATCGTACGAATGAATTAGAATAGATTGTGCGAATGAATTAGAATGGATCGTACGAATGAATTAGAATGGATCGTACGAATGAATTAGAATGGATCATACGAATGAGTAAGAATGGATCGTACGAATGAATTAGAATGGATCGTACGAATGAATTAGAATGGATCGTACGAATAAATTAGAATGGATACATTCGTCCGAATGAATTAGAATGGATCATACGAATGAGTAAGAATGGATTGTACGAATGAAATAGAATAGATTGTACGAATGAATTAGAATGGATCCTACGGATGAATTAGAATGGATCGTGTGAGAGAATTAGAATGGATTGTATGAATGAATTAGAATGGATCGTATGAATAAATTAGAATGGATCGTGCGAATGAATTCGAATGGATCGTACGAATTCATTCTAATTCATTAATACAATCCATTCTAATTCTTTCACACGATCCATTCTAATTCATTCGTACGTTCCATTCTAATTCATTAGCACGATCCTTGCTAATTCATTCGTTCGATCAATTCTAATTCATTAGCACGATCCATTCTAATTCATTCGTACGATCCATTCTAATTCATTCGTACGATCCATTCTAATTCATTCGCACGATCCATTCTAATTCATTCATAGGATCCATTCTAATTCATTCATACGATCTATTCTAATTCTTTCACACGAATGTATCCATTCTAATTCATTCGCACGAATGTATCCATTCTAATTCATTCGTACGATCCATTCTAATTCATTCGTACGATCCATTCTAATTCATTCATATGATCTATTCTAATTCATTCATACAATCCATTCTAATTGTTTCACAAGATCCATTCTAATTCATTCATACGATCCATTCTAATTCATTCGCACAACCCATTCTATTTCATTCGTACGATCCATTCTTATTCATTGGTACGATCCATTCTAATTCATTCGCACGAATGTATCCATTCTAATTCATTCATACGAATCCATTCTAATTCATTCGTACAATCTATTCTATTTCATTCGTACGAACCATTCTTACTCATTCGTATGATCCATTCTAATTCATTCGGACGAATGTATCCATTCTAATTTATTCGTACGATCCATTCTAATTCATTCGTACGATCCATTCTAATTCATTCGTACGATCCATTATAATTCATTCGTCCGATCCATTCTAATTCATTCGCACGAATGTATCCATTCTAATTCATTCGTACGATCCATTCTAATTCATTCGTACGATCCATTCTAATTCATTCGTAAGATCCATTCTAATTGATTCGTACGATCCATTCTAATTCACTCATATGATCCATTCTAATACATTCATACGATCCATTCTAATTCATTTGCACGAATATATCCATTCTAATTCATTCGTATGATCGATTCTAATTCCTTCGTACGATCCATTCTAATTCATTCATACAATGCATTCTAATTCTTTCACACGATCCATTCTAATTCATTCGTACGATCCATTCTAATTCATTCGTACAATCCATTCTATTTCATTTGTACGATCCATTCTTACTCATTCGTATGATCCATTCTAATTCATTCGTACAATCCATTCTAATTCATTTGTACGATCCATTCTAATTCTTTCACACGATCCATTCTAATTCATTCGTAGGATCCATTCTAATTCATTCGTACAATCTATTCTAATTCATTCGTACGATCCATTGTAATTCATTCGTACGATCCATTCTAATTCATTCGTACGATCGTACGAATGAATTAGAATGGATCGTACGGAATGAATTAGAATGGATTGTATGAATGAATTAGAATGGATACATTCGTGCGAATGAATTAGAATGGATCATACGAATGAGTAAGAATGGATCGTACGAATGAAATAGAATGGATTGTACGAATGAATTAGAATGGATCGTACGAAGGAATTAGAATGGATCGTACAAATGAATTAGAATGGATTCGTACGAATGAATTAGAATGGATTCGTGCGAATGAATTAGAATGGATCGTACCAATGAGTAAGAATGGATCGTACGAATGAATTAGAATGGATCGTATGAATTAGAATGGATCGTACCAATGAGTAAGAATGGATCGTGCAAATGTATTAGAATGGATCGTATGAATGTATTAGAATGGATCGTACGAATGAATTAGAATGGATTCGTACGAATGAATTAGACTGGATACATTCGTGCGAAAGAATTAGAATAGATCGTACCAATGAGTAAGAATGGATCGTACGAATGAATTAGAATGGATCGTACGAATGAATTAGAATGGCGTCCGAATGAATTAGAATGGATCGTACGAATGAATTAGAATGGATCATATTAATGAAATTGAATGGATCGTACGAATGAATAAGAATGGATACATTTGTGTGAATGAATTAGAATGGATCGTGCACGAATGAGTAAGAATAAATTAGAATGGATCATACGAATGAATTAGAATGGATCGTACAAATTAATTAGAATAGATATATTCGTGCAAATGAATTAGAATGGATTGTATGAATGTATTAGAATGGATCGTATGAGTGAATTAGAATGGATCGTACGATTGAATTAGAATGGATCGTACGAATGAATTAGAATGGATACATTCGTGCGAATGAATTAGAATGGATACATTCATGCGAAAGAATTAGAATAGATAGTATGAATGAATTAGAATGGATCCTATGAATGAATTAGAATGGATCGTTCAAATGAATTAGAATGGATCGTACGAATGAATTAGAATAGATCGTACGAATGAATTAGAATGGATCGTACGAAGGAATTAGAATGGATCGTACGAAGGAATTAGAATGGATATATTCGTGCAAATGAATTAGAATGGATCGTATGAATGTATTAGAATGGATCGTGCGAATGAATTAGAATGGATCGTACGAATGAATTAGAATCGATCGTACGAATGAATTAGAATGGATCTTACGAATGAATTAGAATGGATCGTACGAATGAATTAGAATGGATCCTACGAATGAATTAGAATGGAAACATTCGTGCGAATTAATTAGAATGGATCGGACGAATGAATTAGAATGGATCGTACGAATGAATTAGAATGGATCATACGAATGAATTAGAATGGATTGTACGAATAAATTAGAATGGATACATTCGTCCGAATGAATTAGAATGGATCATACGAATGAGTAAGAATGGATCGTACGAATGAAATAGAATAGATTGTACGAATGAATTAGAATGGATCCTACGAATGAATTAGAATGGATCGTGTGAAAGAATTAGAATGGATTGTATGAATGAATTAGAATGGATCGTATGAATGAATTAGAATGGATCGTGCAAATGAATTCGAATGGATCGTACGAATTCATTCTAATTCATTCATACAATCCATTCTAATTCTTTCACACGATCTATTCTAATTCATTCATAGGATCCATTCTAATTCATTCGTACAATCTATTCTATTTCATTCGTACGATCCATTCTTACTCATTCGTATGATCCATTCTAATTCATTCGGACGAATGTATCCATTCTAATTCATTCGTACGATCCATTCTAATTCATTCGTACGATCCATTCTAATTCATTCGTCCGATTCATTCTAATTCATTCGCACGAATGTATCCATTCTAATTCATTCGTACGGTCCATTCTAATTCATTCGCACAATCCATTCTATTTCATTCGTACGATCCATTCTTACTCATTCGTATGAACCATTATGGATACATTCGTGCGAATGAATTATAATGGATCATACGAATGAGTAAGAATGGATCGTACGAATGCAATAGAATGGATTGTGCGAATGAATTAGAATGGATCGTACGAATGAATTAGAATGGATCGTGTGAAAGAATTAGAATGGATTGTATGAATGAATTAGAATAGATCGTATGAATGAATTAGAATGGATCGTACGAATGAATTAGAATGGATAATACGAATGAACTAGAATGGATACATTCGTGCGAATGAATTAGAATGGATCGTACGAATGAATTAGAATGGATCATACGAATGAATTAGAATGGATCTTACAAATGAATTAGAATGGATCGTACGAATGCACGATCCATGCTAATTCATTCGATCAATTCTAATTCATTAGCACGATCCATTCTAATTCATTCGTACGATCCATTCTAATTCATTCGCACGATCCATTCTAATTCATTCGTACGATCCATTCTAATTCTTTCACACGATCCATTCTAATTCATTCGTACGATCCATTCTAATTCATTCGTACGATCTATTCTAATTCATTCGTACGATCCATTGTAATTCATTCGTACGATCCATTCTAATTCCTTCGTACGATCCATTCTAATTCATTCATACAATCCATTCTAATTCTTTCACACGATCCATTCTAATTCATTCGTACGATCCATTCTAATTCATTCGTGCAATCCATTCTATTTCATTCGTACGATCCATTCTTACTCATTCGTACGATCCATTCTAATTCATTCACACGAATGTATCCATTCGTACGAATGAATTAAAATAGATTGTACGAATGAATTAGAATGGATCGTACGAATGAATTAGAATGGATCGTATGAATGAATTAGATGGATCGTACGAATGAAATAGAATGGATCGTGCGAATGAATTAGAATGGATCGTACGAATGAATTAGAATGGATCGTACGAATGAACTAGAATGGATACATTCGTGCGAATGAATTAGAATGGATCGTACGAATGAATTAGAATGGATCGTACGAATGAATTAGAATGGATCATACGAATGAATTAGAATGGATCATACGAATGAGTAAGAATGGACCGTACGAATGAAATAGAATGGATTGTACGAATGAATTAGAATGGATCGTACGAATGAATTAGAATGGATCGTGTGAAAGAATTAGAATGGATTGTATGAATGAATTAGAATGGATCATATGAATGAATTAGAATGGATCGTGAGAATGAATTCGAATGGATCGTACAAATTTATTAGAATGGATCGTACGAATGAATTAGAATGGATACATTCGTGCGAATGAATTAGAATGGATACATTCGTACGAAAGATCATATGAATGAATTAGAATGGATCCTATGAATGAATTAGAATGGGTCGTGCGATTGAATTAGAATGGATCGTACGAATGAATTAGAATGGATCGTGCTAATGAATTAGAATTGATCAAACGAATGAATTAGCATGGATCGTGCTAATGAATTAGAATGGAACGTACGAATGAATTAGAATGGATCGTGTGAAAGAATTAGAATGGATTGTATGAATGAATTAGAATGAATTCGTACGATCCATTCGAATTCATTCGCACTATCCATTCTAATTAATTCATACGATCCATCCTAATTCATTCATACAATCCATTCTAATTCTTTCACACGATCCATTCTAATTCATTCGTAGGATCCATTCTAATTCATTCGTACAATCTATTCTATTTCATTCGTACGATCCATTCTTACTCATTCGTATGATCCATTCTAATTCATTCGGATGAATGTATCCATTCTAATTTATTCGTACGATCCATTCTAATTCATTCGTACGATCCATTCTAATTCATTCGTACGATCCATTCTTACTCATTCGTATGATCCATTCTAATTCATTCGTACGATCCATTCTAATTCATTCGTATGATCCATTCTAATTCATTCGCACAATCTATTCTAATTCATTCGTACAATCCATTCTAATTCATTCGTACGATCGTACAAATGAATTAGAATGGATCGTACGGAATGAATTAGAATGGATTGTATGAATGAATTAGAATGGATACATTCGCGCGAATGAATTTGAATGGATCATACGAATGAGTAAGAATGGATCGTACGAATGAAATAGAATGGATTGTACGAATGAATTAGAATGGATCGTACAAATGAATTAGAATGGATCGTACGAATGAATTAGAATGGATCATACGAATGAGTAAGAATGGATCGTACAAATGAAATAGAATGGATTGTACGAATGAATTAGAATAGATCGTACGAATGAATTAGAATGGATCGTGCGAATGAATTAGAATGGATCGTGCGAATGAATTAGAATGGATCGTACGAATGAAATAGAATAGATTGTACGAATGAATTAGAATGGATCCTACGAATGAATTAGAATGGATCGTGTGAAAGAATTAAAATGGATTGTATGAATGAATTAGAATGGATCGTATGAATGAATTAGAATGGATCGTACGAATGGATTTGAATGGATCGTACGAATGAATTAGAATGGATTGTACGAATGAACTAGAATGGATACATTCGTGCTAATGAATTAGAATGGATCGTACGAATGAATTAGAATGGATCGTACGAATGAATTAGAATGGATCTTACGAATGAATTAGAATGGATCGTACGAATGAATTAGAATGGATTGTACGAATGAATTAGAATAGATCGTAAGAATGAATTAGAATGGATCGTACGAAGGAATTAGAATGGATCGTACGAAGGAATTAGAATGGATCGTATGAATGAATTAGAATGGATACATTCGTGCGAATGAATTCGAATGGATTGTACGAATGAATTAGAATGGATCGTACGAATGAATTAGAATGGATCGTGTGAAAGAATTAGAATGGATTGTATGAATGAATTAGCATGGATCATATGAATGAATTAGAATGGATAAATTCGTGCGAATGAATTAGAATGGATCGTATGAGTGAATTGGAATGGATCGTACGAATGAATTAGAAAGGATCGTACGAATGAATTAGAATGGATCGTATGAATGAATTAGAATGGTTACATTCATGCGAATGAATTAGAATGGATCGTACGAATGGATTAGAATGGATACCTTTGTGCATATGAATTAGAATGGATCGTACGAATGAATTAGAATGGATCATATGAATGAATTAGAATGGGTCGTGTGAAAGAATTAGAATGGATTGTATGAATGAATTAGAATGGATCGTACAAATGAATTAGAATGGATCGTAGGAATGAATTAGAATGGATACATTCGTGCGAATGAATTAGAATGGATACATTCGTGCGAAAGAATTAGAATAGATCGTATGAATGAATTAGAATGGATCCTATAAATGAATTAGAATGGATCGTGCGAATGAATTAGAATGGATCGTACGAATAAATTAGAATGGATCATGCTAATGAATTAGAATTGATCGAACGAATGAATTAGCATGGATCGTGCTAATGAATTAGAATGGATCGTGCGAATGAATTAGAATGGATCGTACGAATGAATTAGAATGGATCGTATGAATGAACTAGAATGGATACATTCGTGCGAATGAATTAGAATGGATCGTACGAATGGATTAGAATGGATCGTACGAATGAATTAGAATGGATCGTACGAATGAATTAGAATGGATACATTCGTGCGAATGAATTAGAATGGATCGTACGAATGAATAAGAATGGATCGTGCGAATGAATTAGAATGGATCGTACGAATGAATTAGAATGGATTCGTACGAATGAATTAGAATGGATACATTCGTGCGAATGAATTAGAATGGATCGTACCAATGAGTAAGAATGGATCGTACGAATGAAATAGAATGGATCGTAAGAATGAATCGTATGAATTAGAATGGATCGTACGAATGGATTAGAATGGATCGTACGAATGGATTAGAATGGATACATTCGAGCGAATGAATTAGAATGGATCGTACGGAATGAATTGGAATGGATTGTATGAATCAATTAGAATGGATCGTACGAATTAATTAAATGGATATATTCGTGCAAATGAATTAGAATGGATTGTATGAATGAATTAGAATGGATCGTACGAATGAATTAGAATGGATCATACAAATTAATTAGAATGGATCATACGAATGAATTAGAATGGATCGTACGAATGAATTAGAATGGATCGTACGAATGAATTAGAATGGATCGTACGAATAAATTAGAATGGATACATTCGTCCGAATGAATTAGAATGGATCATACCAATGAGTAAGAATGGATCGTACGAATGAAATAGAATAGATTGTGCGAATGAATTAGAATGGATCGTGCGAATGAATTAGAATGGATTCGTACGAATGAATTAGAATGGATACATTTGTGCGAATGAATTAGAATGGAACGTACGAATGAAATAGAATGGATTGCACGAATGAATTAGAATGGATCGTACGAATGAATTAGAATGGATCGTGTGAAAGAATTAGAATGGATTGTATGAATGAATTAGAATGGATCGTACGAAGGAATTAGAATGGATCGTGCGAATGAATTAGAATGGATCTTACGAATGAGTAAGAATGGATCGTACGAATGAAACATAATGGATTGTGCGAATGAATTAGAATGGATCGTACGAATGAATTAGAATGGATCGTGTGAAAAAATTAGAATGGATTGTATGAATGAATTAGAATAGATCGTATGAATGAATTAGAATGGATCGTACGAATGAATTAGAATGGATCGTACGAATGAATTAGAATGGATCATACGAATGAATTAGAATGGATACATTCGTGCGAATGAATTAGAATGGATACATTCGTGCGAAAGAATTAGAATAGATCGTATGAATGAATTAGAATGGATCCTATGAATGAATTAGAATGGATTGTGCGAACGAATTAGAATGGATCGTACGAATGAATTAGAATGGATTGTGCTAATAAATTAGAATTGATCGAACGAATGAATTAGCATGGATCGTGCTAATGAATTAGAATGGATCGTGCGAATGAATTAGAATGGATCGTACGAATGAATTAGAATGGATCGTACGAATGAACTAGAATGGATACATTCGAGCGAATGAATTAGAATGGATCGTACGAATGAATTAGAATGGATCGTACGAATGAATTAGAATGAATCGTACGAATGAATTAGAATGGATACATTCGTGCGAATGAATTAGAATGGATCGTACGAATGAATTAGAATGGATCGTGCGAATGAATTAGAATGGATCGTACGAATGACTTAGAATGTTTTCGAACGAATGAATTAGAATGGATACATTCGTGCGAATGAATTAGAATGGATCGTACCAATGAGTAAGAATGGATCGTACGAATGAAATAGAATGGATCGTAAGAATGAATCGTATGAATTAGAATGGATCGTACGAATGGATTAGAATGGATCGTACGAATGGATTAGAATGGATACATTCGAGCGAATGAATTAGAATGGATCGTACGGAATAAATTAGAATGGATTATATGAATGAATTAGAATGGATCGTACGAATTAATTAGAATGGATACATTCGTGCGAATGAATTAGAATGGATTGTATGAATGAATTAGAATGGATCGTACGAATGAATTAGAATGGATCATACGAATTAATTAGAATGGATCGTACGAATGAATTAGAATGGATCGTACGAATGAATTAGAATGGATCGTATGAATAAATTTGAATGGATACATTCGTCCGAATGAATTAGAATGGATCATACGAATGAGTAAGAATGGATCGTACAAATGAAATAGAATAGATTGTGCGAATGAATTAGAATGGATCGTGCGAATGAATTAGAATGGATTCGTACGAATGAATTGGAATGGATACATTCGTGCGAATGAATTAGAATGGATCGTACCAATGAGTAAGAATGGATCGTACGAATGAATTAGAATGGATCGTATGAATGCATTAGAATGGATCATACGGAATGAATTAGAATGGATTGTATGAATGAATTAGAATGGATCGTACGAAGTAATTAGAATGGATCATACGAATTAATTAGAATGGATCATACGAATGAATTAGAATGGATCGTACGAATGGATTAGAATGGATCATACCAATGAGTAAGAATGGATCGTGCGAATGAATTAGAATGGATCGGACGAATGAATTAGAATGAATCGTATGAATTAGAATGAATTCGTACGATCCATTCGAATTCATTCACACGATCCATTCTAATTCATTCATACGATCCATTCTAATTCATTCATACAATCCATTCTAATTCTTTCACATGATCCATTCTAATTCATTCGTAGGATCCATTCGCACAAATGTATCCATTCTAATTCCTTCGTACGATCCATTCTAATTCATTCATACAATCCATTCTAATTCTTTCACACGATCCATTCTAATTCATTCGTACGATCCATTCTTATTCATTCGTACGATCCATTCTAATTCATTCACACGAATGTATCCATTCGTACGAATGAATTAGAATAGATTGTACGAATGAATTAGAATGGATCGTACGAATGAATTAGAATGGATCGTACGAAGGAATTAGAATGGATCGTACGAATGAATTAGAATGGATCATACGAATGAATTCTATAGATCGTACGAATGAATTAGAATGGATCGTACGAAGGAATTAGAATGGATCGTACGAATGAATTAGAATGGATATATTCGTGCAAATGAATTAGAATGGATCGTATGAATGTATTAGAATGGATCGTATGAGTGAATTAGAATGGATCGTACGAATGAATTAGAATGGATTGTATGAATGAATTAGAATGGATCATACAAATGAATTAGAATGGATCGTATGAATGAATTAGAATTGATCGTACGAATGAATTAGAATGGATTGTGTGAATGAATTAGAATGGATCGTACGAATAAATTAGAATGGATCGTACGAATGAACTAGAATGGATACATTCGTGTGAATGAATTAGAATGGATCGTACGAATGAATTAGAATGGATCGTACGAATGAATTCGAATGGATCGTACGAATGGATTAGAATGGATCATACGAATGAATTAGAATGGATCGTGCGAATGAATTAGAATGGATCGAACGAATGAATTATAACGGATATATTCGAGCGAATGAATTAGAATAGATCGTAGGAATGAATTAGAATGGATCATACGAATGAATTAGAATGGATCGTACGAACGAATTAGAATGGATCGTACGAACGAATTAGAATGGATCGTACGAACGAATTAGAATGGATCATATGAACGAATTAGAATGGATCGTACGAATGAATTAGAATGGATAAATTCTAGCGAATGAATTAGAATGGATCGTACGAATGAATTAGAATGGATAAATTCTAGCGAATGAATTAGAATGGATCGTACGAATGAATTAGAATAGATCATAGGAATGCATTAGAATGGATCGTGCAAATGAATTAGAATGGATACATTTGTGCGAATAAATTAGAATGGATCGTGCAAATGAATTAGAATGGATCGTACGAATGAATTAGAATGGATATATTTGAACGAATAAATTAGAATGGATCATACAAATAAATTAGAATGGATCGTACGAATGAATTAGAATGGATAGTGCTAATTAATTAGAATGGATCGTACGAATGAATTAGAATGGATACATTCGTGCGAATGAATTAGAATGGATCATACGAATGAGTAAGAATGGATCGTACGAATGAAATAGAATGGATTATACAAATAAATTAGAATTGATACATTCGTGCGAATGAATTAGAATGGATCGTATGTACGAATGAATTAGAATGGATACATTCGTGCGAATAAATTAGAATGGATCGTACGAATGAATTAGAATGGATCGTGCGAATGAATTAGAATGGATCGTACGAAAGAACTAGAATGGATACATTCGTGCGAATGAATTAGAATGGATCGTACGAATGAATTAGAATGGATCTTACGAATGAATTAGAATGGATCGTACGAATAAATTAGAATGGATCGTATGAATGGTTTAGAATGGATACATTCGTGCGAATGAATTAGAATGGATCGGACGAATGAATTAGAATGGATCGTACGAATGAATTAGAATGGATCAAATGAATGAATTAGAATGGTTACATTCATGCGAATGAATTAGAATAGATCGTACGAATGGATTAGAATGGATCGTACGAATGGATTAGAATGGATACATTCGTGCGAATGAATTAGAATGGATCATACGAATGAGTAAGAATGGATCGTACGAATGAAATAGAATGGATTGTACGAATGAATTAGAATAGATCGTGCGAATGAATTTGAATGGATCGTACGAATGAATTAGAATGGATCATGCTAATGAATTAGAATTGATCTTACGAATGAAATAGAATGGATATTACGAATGATTTAGAATGGATCGTATGAATGAATTAGAATGGATCTTACGAATGATTTAGAATGGATACATTTGTGCGAATGAATTAGAATGGATCATACGAATGAGTAAGAATGGATCGTATGAATGAAATAGAATGGATTGTACGAATGAATTAGAATGGATTCGTATGAATGAATTAGAATGGATACATTCGTGCGAAAGAATTAGAATGGATCTTACAAATGAGTAAGAATGGATCGTACGAATGAAATAGAATGGATTGTGCGAATGAATTAGAATGGATCGTATGAATGAATTAGAATGGATCGTGTGAAAGAATTAGAATGGATTATATGAATGAATTAGAATGGATCATACGAATGAGTAAGAATGGATCGTACGAATGAATTAGAATGGATCGTACGAATGAATTAGAATGGATCGTACGAATAAATTAGAATAGATACATTCGTCCGAATGAATTAAAATGGATAATACGAATGAGTAAGAATGGATCGTATGAATGAAATAGAATAGATTGTACGAATGAATTTGAATGGATCCTACGAATGAATTAGAATGGATCGTACGAATGAATTAGAATGGATCATATTAATGAATTAGAATGGATCGTACGAATGAATTAGAATGGATACATTCGTGCGAATAAATTAGAATGGATTGTATGAATGAATTAGAATGGATCGTACGAATGAATTAGAATGGATCGTACAAATGAATTAGAATAGATTGCGCGAATGAATTAGAATAGATCGTACTAATGAATTAGAATGGATCGTACGAATGAATTAGAATGGATCGTACGAATGAATTAGAATGGATCGTACGAAGGAATTAGAATGGATCGTACGAATAAATTAGAATAGATCGTACGATTGAATTAGAATGAATCATACGAATGAGTAAGAATAGATCGTATGAATGAATTAGATTGGATCGTACGATCCATTCTAATTCATTAGCATGGATCGTGCTAATGAATTAGAATGGAATATACGAATGAATTAGAATGGATCGTAGAATGGATCATACGAATGAATTAGAATGGATCATACGAATGAGTAAGAATGGATCGTACGAATGAATTAGAATGGATTAGAATGGATTAGAATGGATCGTACGAATGAAATAGAATATATTGTACGAATGAATTAGAATGGATTCGTACGAATGAATTAGAATGGATACATTCGTGCGAATGAATTAGAATGGATCGTACTAATGAGTAAGAATGGATCATACGAATGAAATAGAATGGATTATGCGAATGAATTAGAATGGATCGTACGAATGAATTAGAATGGATCGTGTGAAAGAATTAGAATGGATTGTACGAATGAATTAGAAAAGATCGTATGAATGAATTAGAATGGATCGTACGAATGAATTAGAATGGATCGTGCGAATAAATTAGAATGGATCGTACGAATGAATTAGAATGGATACATTCGTGCGAATGAATTAGAATGGATCGGACGAATGAATTAGAATGGATCGTACGAATGAATTAGAATGGATCAAATGAATGAATTAGAATGGATCGTACGAATGAATTAGAATGCATCGTACGAAAGAATTAGAATGGATATATTTGTGCGAATGAATTAGAATGGATCGTATGAATGATTTAGAATGGATCATATGAGTAAATTAGAACGGATAGTACGAATGAAGTAGAATGGATCGTATGAATGAATTAGAATAGATCGTATGAATGAATTAGAATGGATCGTACGAATGAATTAGAATGGATCGTGCGAATGAATTAGAATGGATCGTACGAATGAATTAGAATGGATACATTCGTGCGAATGAAATAGAATGGATCGGACGAATGAATTAGAATGGATCGTACGAATGAATTAGAATGGATCAAATGATTGAATTAGAATGGATCGTACGAATGAATTAGAATGCATCGTACGAAAGAATTAGAATGGATATATTCGTGCGAATGAATTAGAATGGATCGTATGAATGAATTAGAATGGATCGTATGAGTGAATTAGAACGGATAGTACGAATGAAGTAGAATGGATCGTATGAATGAATTAGAATGGATACATTTGTGCGAATGAATTAGAATGGATCGTATGAATGAAATAGAATAGATTGTGCGAATGAATTAGAATGGATCGTACGAATGAATTAGAATGGATACATTCGTGCGAATAAATTAGAATGGATTGTATGAATGAATTAGAATGGATCGTACGAATGAATTAGAATGGATCGTACGAATGAATTAGAATAGATTGCGCGAATGAATTAGAATGGATCGTGCGAATGAAATAGAATGGATACAAATGAATTAGAATGGATCATACGAATGAATTAGAATAACGATCCATTCTTACTCATTCGTATGATCCATTCTAATTTATTCGCACGAATGTATCCATTCTAATTCATTCGTACGTCTAATTCATTCGTACGGTCCATTCTAATTCATTCGCACAATCCATTCTATTTCATTCGTACGATCCATTCTTACTCATTCGTATGATCCATTATGGATACATTCGTGCGAATGAATTAGAATGGATCATACGAATGAGTAAGAATGGATCGTACGAATAAAATAGAATGGATTGTGCGAATAAATTAGAATGGATCGTACGAATGAATTAGAATGGATCGTGTGAAAGAATTAGAATGGATTGTATGAATGAATTAGAATAGATCGTATGAATGAATTAGAATGGATTGTACGAATGATTTAGAATGGATCATACGAATGAATTAGAATGGATCATACGAATGAATTAGAATGGATACATTCGTGCGAATGAATTAGAATGGATACATTCGTGCGAAAAAATTAGAATAGATCGTATGAATGAATTAGAATGGATCCTATGAATTAATTAGAATGGATCGTGCGAATGAATTAGAATGGATCGTACGAATGAATTAGAATGGATCGTGCTAATAAATTAGAATTGATCGAACGAATGAATTAGCATGGATCGTGCTAATGAATTAGAATGGAACGTACGAATGAATTAGAATGGATCGTGTGAAAGAATTAGAATGGATTGTATGAATGAATTAGAATGAATTCGTACGATCCATTCGAATTCATTCGCACGATCCATTCTAATTCATTCATACGATCCATTCTAATTCATTCATACAATCCATTCCAATTCTTTCACACGATCCATTCTAATTCATTCGTAGGATCCATTCTAATTCATTTGTACAATCTATTCTATTTCATTCGTACGATCTATTCTTACTCATTCGTATGATCCATTCTAACTCATTCGGACGAATGTAACCATTCTAATTTATTCGTACGATCCATTCTAATTCATTGGTACGATCCATTCTAATTCATTCGTACAATCCATTCTTACTCATTCGTATGATCCATTCTAATTCATTCGTTCGATCCATTCTAATTCATTCGTACGATCGATTCTAATTCATTCGCACTATCCATTCTAATTCATTCGTACAATCCATTCTAATTCATTCGTATGATCTATTCTAATTTATTCGTTCAAATATATTCATTCGTACGATCAATTCTAATTCATTCGCACGAATGTATCCATTCTAATTCATTCGTACGATCCTGAATTAGAATGGATCATACGAATGAATTAGAATGGATACCTTTGTGCTTATGAATTAGAATGGATCGTACGAATGAATTAGAATGGATCATATTAATGAATTAGAATTGATCGTACGAATGAATTAGAATGGATACATTCGTGCGAATGAATTAGAATGGATCGTGCACGAATGTATCCATTCTAATTCATTCGTACGATCCATTCTAATTCATTAATATGATCCATTCTAATTCATTCGTATGATCCATTCTGATTCATATGCATATATTCTAATCCATTCGTACGATCCGTTCTAATCCATTCGTGCGATCCATTCTAATTCATTCGCATGAATGTAACCATTCTAATTCATTCATTTGATCCATTCTAATTCATTCGTATGATCCATTCTAATTCATTCGTCCGATTCATTCTAATTCATTCGCACGAATGTATCCATTCTAATTCATTCGTACGATCCATTCTAATTCATTCGTACGATCCATTCTAATTCATTCGTAAGATCCATTCTAATTCATTCGTACGATCCATTCTAATTCATTCGTACAATCCATTATAATTCTTCGCACGAATGTATCCATTCTAGTTCATTCGTACGATCCATTCTAATTCATTCGTACGATCAATTCTAATTCATTCGCACGAATGTATCCATTCTAATTCATTCATACGATCCATTCTAATTCATTCGTACGATCCATTCTAATTCATTCGTACGATCCATTCTAATTCATTCGTCCGATCCATTCTAATTCATTCGCACGAATATATCCATTCTAATTCATTCGTACGATCCATTCTAATTAATTCGTACGATCTATTCTAATTCATTCGCACAAATGTATTCATTCTAGTTCATTCGTACGATCCATTCTAATTCATTCACACGATCCATTCTAATTTATTCGTACGATCAATTCTAATTCATTCGTACGATCCATTCTAATTCACTCATACGATCCATTCTAATACATTCATACGATCCATTCTAATTTATTTGCACAAATATATCCATTCTAATTCATTCGTACGATCCATTCTAATTCATTCGCACGATCCATTCTTACTCATTCGTATGATCCATTCTAATTCATTCGGACGAATGTATCCATTCTAATTCATTCGCACGATCCATTCAAATTCATTCGCACGATCCATTCTAATTCATTCATAGGATCCATTCTAATTCATTCGTACAATCAATTCTATTTCATTCGTACGATCCATTCTTACTCATTCGTATGATCCATTCTAATTCATTCGGACGAATGTATCCATTCTAATTTATTCGTACGATCCATTCTAGTTCATTCGTACGATCCATTCTAGTTCATTCGTACGATCCATTCTAATTCATTCGTACGATCCATTCTAATTCCTTCGTACGATCCATTCTAATTCATTCATACAATCTATTCTAATTCATTCGTACGATCCATTCTAATTCATTCGTACGATCCATTCTAATTCATTCGTCCGATCATAAAGGTATCCATTCTAATCCATTCGTAGGATCCATTCTAATCCATTCGTACGATCCATTCTAATTCTTTCGTACGATCCATTCTAATTCTTTCGTACTATCCATTCTAATTCATTCGCTCGAATGTATCCATTATAATCCATTCGTACGATCCATTCTAATTCATTCGCATGAATGTAACCATTCTAATTCATTCATTTGATCCATTCTAATTCATTCATACGATCCATTCTAATTCATTCGTCCGATCCATTCTAATTCATTCGCATGAATGTATCCATTGTAATTCATTCGTACGATCCATTCTAATTCATTCGTACGATCCATTCTAATTCATTCGTACGATCCATTCTGATTCATTCGCACGATCTGTTCTTATTCATTCGCACAATCCATTCTAATTCATTCGCACGAATGTATCCATTCTAATTCATTCGTACGATCCATTCTAATTCATTCGCACGAATGTATCCATTTTAGTTCATTCGTACGATCCATTCTAATTCATTCGTACGATCCATTCTAATTCATTCGCACGATCCATTCTAATTTATTCGTACGATCCATTCTAATTCATTCATACGATCCATTCAAATTCATTCGTACGATCCATTCTTACTCATTGGTACGATCCATTCTAATTCATTCGTACGATCCATTCGAATTCATTCGCACGATCCATTCTAATTCATTCATACGATCCATTCTAATTCATTCGCACGATCCATTCTAATTCATTCGCACGAATGTATCCATTCTAATTCATTCGTACGATCCATTCTAATTCATTCGCACGATCCATTCTAATTCATTCGTACGATCCATTCTAATTCTTTCCCACGATCCATTCTAATTCATTCGTACGATCCATTCTAATTCATTCGCACGATCCATTCTAATTCATTCGTACGATCCATTCTAATTTATTCATACGATCCATTCTAATTCATTCGTACGATCCATTCTAATTCATTCGCACAAATGTATCCATTCTAATTCATTCGTACGATCCATTCTAATTCATTCTAATTCATTCGCACGAATGTATCCATTCTAATTCATTCGTACTATCCATTCTAATTCATTCGTACGATCCATTCGAATTCCTTCGTATGATCCATTCTAATTCATTCGTACGATCCATTCTAATTCATTCGTACAATCTATTCTAATTCATTCGTACGAATGGATACATTCGTGTGAATGAATTTGAATGGATCGTACGAATGAGTTAGAACGGATCGTACGAATGAAATAGAATGGATTGCACGAATGAATTAGAATGGATCGTACGAATGAATTAGAATGGATCGTGTGAAAGAATTAGAATGGATTGTATGAATGAATTAGAATGGATCGTACGAATGAATTAGAATGGATCGTACGAAGGAATTACAATGGATCGTACGAATGAATTAGAATGGATCGTATGAATGAATTAGAATAGATCGTACGAATGAATTAGAATGGATCGTACGAATGAATTAGAATGGATATATTCGTGCAAATGAATTAGAATGGATCGTATGAATGTATTAGAATGGATCATATGAGTGAATTAGAATGGATCGTACGAATGAATTAGAATGGATCGTATGAATGAATTAGAATGGATACATTCGTGTGAATGAATTAGAATGGATCGTATGAATGAATTAGAATAGATTTCGTGAATGAATTAGAACTGATCGTACGAATAAATTAGAATGGATACATTCGTGCGAATGAATTAGAATGGATTGTATGAATGAATTAGAATGGATCGTACGAATGAACTAGAATGGATACATTAGTGCGAATGAATTAGAATGGATCGTACGAATGAATTAGAATGGATCGTACGAATGAATTAGAATGGATCTTACGAATGAATTAGAATGGATCATACGAATGAATTAGAATGGATCGTACGAATGAATTAGAATGGATACATTCGTGCGAATGAATTAGAATGGATCGGACGAATGAATTAGAATGGATCGTACGAATGAATTAGAATGGTTCGTACGAATGAATTAGAATGGATCGTACGAATAAATTAGAATGGATACATTCGTCCGAATGAATTAGAATGGATCATACGAATGAGTAAGAATGGATCGTACGAATGAAATAGAATAGATTGTACGAATGAATTAGAATGGATCCTACGAATGAATTAGAATGGATCGTGTGAAAGAATTAGAATGCATTGTATGAATGAATTAGAATGGATCGTATAAATGAATTAGAATGGATCGTGCGAATGAATTCGAATCGATCGTACGAAGTCATTCTAATTCATTCATACAATCCATTCTAATTCTTTCACACGATCCCTTCTAATTCATTCGTACGTTCCATTCTACTTCATTAGCACGATCCATGCTAATTCATTCGTTTGATCAATTCTAATTCATTAGCATGATCCATTCTAATTCATTCGTACGATCCATTCTAATTCATTCGCACGATCCATTCTAATTCATTCATAGGATCCATTCTAATGCATTCATACAATCCATTCTAATTCATTCGCACGAATGTATCCATTCTAATTCATTCGTACGATCAGTTCTAATTCATTCACAAAATCTATTCTAATTCATTCATACGATCCATTCTAATTCATTCACACGAATGTATCCATTCTAATTCATTTATACGATCCATTCTAATTCATTCGTCCGATCCATACTAATTCATTCGCACGAATGTATCCATTCTAATTCATTTATACGATCCATTCTAATTCATTCGTACGATCCATTCTAATTCATTCGTAAGATCCATTCTAATTCATTCATACGATCCATTCTAATTCATTCGTACGATCCATTCTAATTCATTCGTACCATCCATTCTATTTCATTCGTACGATCCATTCTTACTCATTCGTATGATCCATTCTAATTCATTCGTATGATCCATTCTAATTCATTCGTACGATCCATTCTAATTCATTCGTACGATCCATTCTAATTCATTCGCACGATCCATTCTAATTCATTCATACGATCCATTCTAATTCATTCATATGATCCATTCTAATTCATTCCTACAATCCATTCTAATTCATTCGCCCGATCCATTCTAATTCATTCATAATATCCATTCTATTCGAATGGATCATGCGATCCATTCGAATTCATTCGCATGATCCATTCTAATTCATTCATACGATCCATTCTAATTCATTCATACAATGCATTCTAATTCTTTCACACGATCCATTCTAATTCATTCGTACGATCCATTCTAATTCATTCGTACAATTCATTCTATTTTATTTGTACGATCCATTCTTACTCATTTGTATGATCCATTCTAATTCATTCGTACGATCCATTCTAATTCATTTGTACGATCCATTCTAATTCATTCGTACAATCCATTCTAATTCATTCGTACGATCCATTCTTACTCATTCGTATGATCCATTCTAATTCATTCGCACGAATGTATCCATTCTAATTTATTCATACAATCCATTCTAATTCATTCCGTACGATCCATTCTAATTCATTTGTACGATCGTACGAATGAATTAGAATGGATCGTACGAATGAATTAGAATAGATCGTGCGAATGAATTAGAATGGATCGTACGAATGAATTAGAATGGATCGTATGAATGAATTAGAATGGATCATACGAATGAGTAAGAATGGATCGTACGAATGAATTAGAATGGATCGTACGAATGAATTAGAATGGATCGTTCGAATAAATTAGAATGGATACATTCGTCCGAATGAATTAGAATGGATCATACGAATGAGTAAGAATGGATCGTATGAATGAAATAGAATAGATTGTACGAATGAATTAGATTGGATCCTACGAATGAATTAGAATGGATCGTGTGAAAGAATTAGAATGGATTGTATGAATGAATTAGAATGGATCGTATGAATGAGTTAGAATGGATCATGCGATTGAATTCGAATGGATCGTACGAATTTATTCTAATTCTTTCATACAATCTATTCTAATTCTTTCACACGATCCATTCTAATTCATTCGTACGTTCCATTCTAATTCATTAGCACGATCCATGCTAATTAATTCGTTCGATCAATTCTAATTCATTAGCACGTTCCATTCTAATTCATTCGTACGATCCATTCTAATTCATTCGCACGATCCATTCTAATTCATTCATAGGATCCATTCTAATTCATTCATACGATCTATTCTAATTCTTTCGCACGAATGTATCCATTCTAATACATTCGCACGAATGTCCATTCTAATTCATTCGTACGATCCATTCTAATTCATTCGTACGATCCATTCGAATTCATTCGCACGATTCATTCTAATTCATTCATATGATCCATTCTAATTCATTCATACAATCCATTCTAATTCTTTCACATGATCAATTCTAATTCATTCGTACGATCCATTCTAATTCATTCGTACAATCCATTCTATTTCATTCTTACGATCCATTCTTACTCATTCGTATGATCCATTCTAATTCATTCGTATGATCCATTCTAATTCATTCGTACGATCCATTCTAATTCATTCGTACAAATGTATCCATTCTAATTCATTTGCACGATCCATTCTAATTCATTCCTATGATCTATTCTAATTCATTCGTACGATCCATTCTAATTCATTCTAATTCATTCGTACGATCCATTCTACGATCTATTCTAATTCATTCATACGATCCATTCTAATTCATATGCACAAAGGTATCCATCCATTCTAATCTATTCGTAGGATCCTTTCTAATCCATTTGTACGATCCATTCTAATTCATTCGTACGATCCATTCTAATCCATTCGTTCGAATGTATCCATTCTAATCCATTCGTACGATCCATTCTAATCCATTTGTACGATCCATTCTAATTCATTCGCATGAATGGAACCATTCTAATGAATTCATATGATCCATTCTAATTCATTCGTACGATCCATTCTAATTCATTCGTCCGATCCATTCTAATTCATTCGCACGAATGTATCCATTCTAATTCATTCGTCCGATCCATTCTAATTCATTCGTACGATCCATTCTAATTCATTCATAAGATCCATTCTAATTCATTCGTACGATCCATTCTAATTCATTCTAATTCATTCGTACGATCGTACGAATGAATTAGAATGGATCGTACGGAATGAACTAGAGTGGATCGTACGAATGAATTAGAATGGATCGTACGAATGAACTAGAATGGATACATTCGTGCGAATGAATTAGAATGGATCGTACGAATGAATTAGAATGGATCGTATGAATGAATTAGAATGGATCTTGTGGGTGCAAATTTTGGCAGAAGTTTACCAACTACCACGGGACCCACCGGCCCTGCCTGGTGGGCCCACGAAGACTACCACGGGACCCACCGGCCCTGCCTGGTGGGCCCACGAAGACTACCACGGGACCCACCTGCCTTGCCTGGTGGGCCCACGAAGACTACCACGGGACCCACCGGCCCTGCCTGGTGGGCCCACGAAGACTACCGCGGGACCCACCGACCCTGCCGGATGGGCCCACGAGGACCACCGCGAGATCCACCGGCCCTGCCCAGTAGACCCACGAGCCTATAGAATCCCACAGAAGATGGTAGCGGAGCCCACCAGCTTTACCTGGAGGATCCCCAGATACGACAGCAGAAACCGCCATTTACCCCGGAATTCCTCCCAGAGAAGCCTATAAATAGCAGAGCCTTCGAATGTAAAAAGATCGAACTCTCAGTTCTAAAACCAGAGCTCTGAGATTTCCAACTTCCCATCTACCATCTCTCTTTGATCTTCTTCTCTCCTTCGAAGAGATCAGCGTGTTTCTAGTGATACTCGGCCTGTCGAGATCACTTCGACATAAGTGTTAGTGAATTCGGGTTGCTCCCTATAGCACGGAGACGTAGGCTTCGGCTGAACTCCGAGATCACCTCTCGTGTCTACTCTCTGATTGCATATCTCTTTCTATTGACATATCAAAAGGCTTCAACTTCAATCAACAGATCGACCAACGATCTTTGATGTCAACTTCAACTCCAATTGACTGGTGCTGCGAAAGTCTTCGGGTCGGCACGAAGATTTTCCCCCACAGATCTTACGAATGAATTAGAATGGATCGTACGAATGAATTAGAATGGATCGTACGAATGAATTAGAATGGATTCATTCGTGCGAATGAATTAGAATAGATCGGACGAATGAATTAGAATGGATCGTACGAATGAATTAGAATGGATCAAATGAATGAATTAGATTGGATCGTACGAATGAATTAGAATGCATCGTACGAAAGAATTAGAATGGATAGATTCGTGCGAATGAATTAGAATGGATCGTACGAATGAATTAGACTGGATCGTACGAATGAATTTGAATGGATACATTTGTGCGAATGAATCTAAATGGATTGTATGAATGAATTACAATGGATCGTACGAATGAATTAGAATGGATCGTACGAATGAATTAGAATAGCTCATACGAATGAATTAGAATGAATCGTATGAATGAATTAGAATGGTTACATTCGTACGAATGAATTAGAATAGATTGTACGAATGAATTAGAATAGATCGTACGAATAAATTAGAATGGATCGTGGGAATGAATTAGAATGGATCGTACGAATGAATTAGAATGGATCCACCGAATGAGTTAGAATAGATCATACGAATGAATTAGAATGGATTGTACGAATGAATTAGAATGGATTGTGCGAATGAATTAGAATGGATCGTATGAATGAATAAGAATGGATCGTACGAATGAATTAGAATGGATCGTGCGAATGAATTAGCATGAATCGTACGAATGTATTAGAATGGATCGTACGAATGAATTAGAATGAATCGTACGATCCATTCTAATTCATTCGTACGATCCATTCTAATTCATTCGCATGAATGTATCCATTCTAGTTCATTCGTACGATCCATTCTAATTCATTCGTACGATCCATTCTAATTCATTCGTATGATCCATTCTAATTCATTCGTACGATCCATTCTAATTCATTCATTTGATCCATTCTAATTCATTCGTACGATCCATTCTAATTCATTCGTACGATCCATTCTAATTCATTCGTACGATCCATTCTAATTCATTCGTAAGATCCATTCTAATTAATTCGTACGATCCATTCTAATTCACTCGTACGATCCATTCTAATTCATACGCACGAATGTATCCATTCTAGAATGAATTAGAATGGATCGTATGAATGAATTAGAATGGTCCGTACGAATGAATTAGAATGGATCGTGCGAATGAATTAGAATGGATCGTACGAATGAATTAGAATGGATCGTACGAATGAACTAGAATGGATACATTCGTGCGAATGAATTAGAATGGATCGTACGAATGAATTAGAATGGATCGTACGAATAAATTAGAATGGATCGTACGAATGGATTAGAATGGTTCATACGAATGAATTAGATTGGATCGTGCGAATGAATTAGAATGGATCGAACGAATGAATTAGAATGGATATATTCGAGCGAATGAATTAGAATAGATCGTAGGAATGAATTAGAATGGATCATACGAATGAATTACAATGGATCGTACGAATGAATTAGAATGGATCGTACGAATGAATTAGAATGGATGGTGTGAAAGAATTAGAATGGATTGTATGAATGAATTAGAATAGATCGTATGAATGAATTAGAATGGATATATTCGTGCGAATGAATTAGAATGGATCGTACGAATGAATTAGAATGGATCGTACGATTCATTCTAATTCATTCGTACGATCCATTCTAATATATTCGTACGATTCATGCTAATTCATTCGCACGATCCATTCTAATTCATTCGTACGATCCATTCTTATTCATTCATACGATCCATTCTAATTCATTCGCACAATCCATTCTAATTCATTCGTACAATCTATTCTAATTCATTCATATGATCCATTCTAACTCATTCGGTGGATCCATTCTAATTCATTCGTACGATCGATTCTAATTCATTCCCACGATCCATTCTAATTTATTCGTACGATCCATTCTAATTCATTTGTACGATCTATTCTAATTCATTCTCACGAATGTAACCATCTAATTCATTCATACGATTCATTCTAATTCATTCATATGAGCTATTCTAATTTATTCGTACGATCCATTCTAATTCATTCGTACGATCCATTGTAATTCATTCATACAATCCATTTAGATTCATTCGCACAAATGTATCCATTTAAATTCATTCGTACGATCCAGTCTAATTCATTCGTACGATCCATTCTAATTCATTCGCACGAATATATCCATTCTAATTCTTTCGTACGATGCATTCTAATTCATTCGTACGATCCATTCTAATTCATTCGTACGATCCTATCTAATTCATTCGTACGATCCATTCTAATTCATTCGCACGAATGTATCCATTCTAATTCATTCGTACAATCCATTCTATTTCATTCGTACGATCCATTCTTACTCATTCGTATGATCCGTTCTAATTCATTCGTATGATCCATTCGTATGATTCGTACGATCCATTCTAATTCATTCGCACGATCCATTCTAATTCTTTCATATGATCCATTCTAATTCATTCATACAATCCATTCTAATTCTTTCACACGATCCATTCTAATTCATTCATACGATCCATTCTAATTCATTCATACAATCCATTCTATTTCATTCGTACGATCCATTCTTACTCATTCGTATGATCCATTCTAATTCATTCGTACGATCCATTCTAATTCATTCGTACGATCCATTCTAATTCATTCGTACGATCCATTCTAATTCATTCGCACGATCCATTCTAATTCATTCGCACGATCCATTCTAATTCATTCATAGGATCCATTCTAATTCATTCATACGATCTATTCTAATTCTTTCGCACGAATGTATCCATTCTAATTCATTCGCACGAATGTATCCATTCTAATTCATTTGTACGATCCATTCTAATTCATTCGTACGATCCATTCTAATTCATTCGTACGATCCATTCTAATTCATTCGTACGATCCATTCAAATTCATTCGCACGATCCATTCTAATTCATTCGTACAATCCATTCTATTTCATTCGTACGATCCATTCTTACTCATTCGTATGATCCATTGTAATTCATTCGCACGAATGTATCCATTCTAATCCATTCGTACGATCCATTCTAATTCATTCGCATGAATGTAACCATTCTAATTCATTCATTTGATCCATTCTAATTCATTCGTACGATCCATTCTAATTCATTCGTCCGATCCATTCTAATTCATTCCACGAATGTATCCATTCTAAACCATTCATACGATCCATTCTAATTTATTCGTACGATCCATTCTAATTCATTCGTAAGATCCATTCTAATTCATTCGTACGATCCATTCTAATCCATTCTAATTTATTCGTACGATCCATTCTAATTCCTTCGTATGATCCATTCTAATTCCTTCGTATGATCCATTCTATTTCATTCGTATGATCCATTCTAATTCATTCGTACGATCCATTCTAATTCATTCGTCCGATCCATTCTAATTCATTCGCACGAATGTATCCATTCTAAACCATTCATACGATCCATTCTAATTTATTCGTACGATCCATTCTAATTCATTCGTAAGATCCATTCTAATTCATTCGTACGATCCATTCTAATCCATTCTAATTTATTCGTACGATCCATTCTAATTCCTTCGTACGATCCATTCTAATTCCTTCGTACGATCCATTCTATTTCATTCGTATGATCCATTCTAATTAATTCGTACGATCCATTCTAATTCATTCGTATGATCCATTCTAATTCATTCGTACGATCCATTCTTACTCATTCGTACGATCCATTCTAATTCATTCATACAATCCATTCTAATTCATTCGTACGATCCATTCTTACTCATTCGTATGATCCATTCTAATTCATTCGTACGATCCATTCTAATTCATTCGCACGAATGTATCCATTCCATTCGTACGATCCATTCATACAATCCATTCTAATTCATTCATACAATCCATTCTAATTCTTTCACATGATCCATTCTAATTCATTCGTACGATCCATTCTAATTCATTAGCATGGATCGTGCTAATGAATTAGAATGGAATATACGAATGAATTAGAATGGATCGTAGAATGGATCGTACGAATGAATTAGAATGAATTAGAATGGATCGTACGAATGAATTAGAATGGATCGTACGAATGAATTAGAATGGATCGTACGAATGAAATAGAATGGATCGTGTGAAAGAATTAGAATGGATTGTATGAATGAATTAGAATTGATCGTATGAATGGATCGTACGAATGGAATGGATATATTCGTGTGAATGAATTAGAATGGATCGTACGAATGAATTAGAATGGATCATACGAATGAGTAAGAATGGATCGTACGAATGAATTAGAATGGATCGTACGAATGAATTAGAATGGATCGTACGAATAAATTAGAATGGATACATTCGTCCGAATGAATTAGAATGGATCATACGAATGCATACTAATTCCTTCGTACGATCCATTTTAATTCCTTCGTACGATTCATTCTATTTCATTCGTATGAACCATTCTAATTCCTTCGTACGATCCATTCTAATTCCTTCGTATCCATTTTAATTCACTCATACGATCCATTCTAATCCATTCGTACGATCCAATCTAATTCATTCACATGAATGTAACCATTCTAATTCATTCATTTGATCCATTCTAATTCATTCGTACGATCCATTCTAATTCATTCGTACGATCCATTGTAATTCATTCATACAATCCATTTAGATTCATTCACACAAATGTATCAATTCAAATTCGTTCGTACGATCCAGTCTAATTCATTCGTACGATCCATTCTAATTCATTCGCACGAATATATCCATTCTAATTCTTTCATACGATGCATTCTAATTCATTCGTACGATCCATTCTAATTAATTCGTACGATCCACTCAAATTCATTCGCATGAATGTATCCATTCTAATTCATTCGTACAATCCATTCTATTTCATTCGTACGATCCATTCTTTCTCATTCGTATGATCTAATTCATTCGTAACATCCATTCTAATTCATTCGTACGATCCATTCTAATTCATTCGTACGATCCATTCTAATTCATTCGCATGATCCATTCTAATTCATTCATATGATCCATTCTAATTCATTCATACGATCCATTCTAATTCATTCGCCCGGTCCATTCTAATTCATTCATACGATCCATTCAATTCGAATGGATCCTGCGATCCATTCGAATTCATTCGCATGATCCATTCTAATTCATTTATACGATCCATTCTAATTCATTCATACAATGCATTCTAATTCTTTCACATGATCCATTCTAATTCATTCGTACAATCCATTCTAATTCATTAATATGATCCATTCTAATTCATTCGTACGATCCATTCTAATTCATATGCACAAAGCTATCCATTCTAATCCATTCGTAGGATCCATTCTAATCCATTCGTACGATCCAGTCTAATTCATTCGTACGATCCATTCTAATTCATTCGCTCGAATGTATCCATTCTAATCCATTCGTATGATCCATTCTAATCCATTCGTACGATCCATTCTAATTCATTCGCATGAATGTAACCATTCTAATTCATTCATTCTATCCATTCTAATTCATTCGTACGATCCATTCTAATTCATTCGCACGATCCATTCTAATTCATTCATAGGATCCATTCTAATTCATTCGTACAATCCATTCTAATTCTTTCACACGATCCATTCTAATTCATTCGTATGATCCATTCTAATTCATTCATACAATCCATTCTAATTCATTCGTACGATCCATTCTAATTCACTCATACGATCCATTCTAATACATTCACACGATCCATTCTAATTCATTTGCACGAATATATCCATTCTAATTCATTCGTACGATCCATTCTAATTCATTCGTACGATCTATTCTAATTCATTCGTACGATCCATTCTAATTCATTCGTACGATCCATTCTAATTCCTTCGTACTATCCATTCTAATTCATTCGTACGGTCCATTCTAATTCATTCGTACAATCTATTCTAATTCATTCGTACGAATGGATACATTCGTGTGAATGAATTAGAATGGATCGTACGAAAGAGTAAGAATGGATCGTACGAATGAAGTAGAATAGATTGTACGAATGAATTAGAATGGATCGTACGAATGAATTAGAATGGATTATATTAATGAATTAGAATGGATCGTACGAATGAATTAGAATGGATACATTCGTGCGAATGAATTAGAATGGATCGTGCACGAATGTATCCATTCTAATTCATTCGTACGATCCATTCTAATTCATTAATGTGATCCATTCTAATTCATTCGTACGATCCATTCTAATTCATATGCACAAAGGTATCCATTCTAATCCATTCGTAGGATCCATTCTAATCCATTTGTATGATCCATTCTAATTCATTCGTACGATCCATTCTAATTCATTCGCTCGAATGTATCCATTCTAATCCATTCGTACGATCCATTCTAATTCATTCGCATGAATGTAACCATTCTAATTCATTCATTTGATCCATTCTAATTCATTCATATGATCCATTGTAATTCATTCGTCCGATCCATTCTAATTCATTCGCACGAATGTATCCATTCTAACTCATTCGTACGATCCATTCTAATTCATTCATACGATCCATTCTAATTCATTCGTAAGATCCATTCTAATTTATTCGTACGATCCATTCTAATTCATTCGTACGATCCATTCTAATTCATTCGCACGAATGTATCCATTCTAGTTCATTCGTACGATCCATTCTAATTCATTCGTACGATCCATTCTAATTCATTCGCACGATCCATTCTAATTCATTCGTACGATCAATTCTAATTCATTTGCACGAATGTATCTATTCTAATTCATTCATACGATCCATTCTAATTCATTCGTACGATCCATTCTAATTCATTCGTACGATCCATTCTAATTCATTCGTCCGATCCATTCTAATTCATTCGCACGAATGTATCCATTCCAGTTCATTCGTACGATCCATTCTATTTCATTCGTACGATCCGTTCTTACTCCTTCGTATGATCCATTCTAATTCATTCGGACGGATGTATCCATTCTAATTTATTCGTACGATCCATTCTAATTCATTCGTACGATCCATTCTAATTCATTCGTACGATCCATTCTAATTCATTCGCACGAATGTATCCATTCTAATTCATTTGTACGATCCATTCTAATTCATTCGTACAATCCATTCTAATTCATTCGTAAGATCCATTCTAATTCATTCGTACGATCCATTCTAATTCATTCGCTCGAATGTATCCATTCTAATTCATTTGTACGATCCATTCTAATTCATTCGTACAATCCATTCTAATTCATTCGTAAGATCCATTCTAATTCATTCGTACGATCCATTCTAATTCATTCGCACGAATGTATCCATTCTAGTTCGTTCGTACGATCCATTCTAATTCATTCGTACGATCCATTCTAATTCATTCGCACGATCCATTCTAATTCATTCGTACGATCAATTCTAATTCATTCGCACAAATGTATCCATTCTAATTCATTCGTACGATCCATTCTAATTCATTCGTACAATCCATTCTAATTCTTTCACACGATCTATTCTAATTCATTCGTAGGATCCATTCTAATTCATTCGTACAATCTATTCTATTTCATTCGTACGATCCATTCTTACTCATTCGTATGATCCATTCTAATTCATTCGCACGAATGTATCCATTCTAATTCATTCGTACGAATCCATTCTAATCCATTCGTACAATCCATTCTATTTCATTCGTACGATCCATTCTTACTCATTCGTACGATCTATCTAATTCATTCGTAAGATCCATTCTAATTCATTCCTACGATCCATTCTAATTCATTCGCACGATCCATTCAAATTCATTCATACAATCCATTCTAATTCTTTCCGTACGATCCATCCTAATTCATTCGCTCGAATGTATCCATTCTAATCCATTCGTACGACCCATTCTAATCCATTCGTACGATCCATTCTAATTCATTCGCATGAATGTAACCATTCTAATTCATTCATTTCATCCATTCTAATTCATTCGTACAATCCATTCTAATTCATTCGTCCGATCCATTCTAATTCATTCGCACGAATGTATCCATTCTAAACTTTTCATACGATCCATTCTAATTTATTCGTACGATCCATTCTAATTCATTCGTAAGATCCATTCTAATTCATTCGTACGATCCATTCTAATCCATTCTAATTTATTCGTACGATCCATTCTAATTCCTTCGTACGATCCATTCTAATTCCTTCGTACGATCCATTCTATTTCATTCGTATGATCAATTCTAATTAATTCGTACGATCCATTCTAATTCATTAGCACAATCCATTCTAATTCATTCGTACGATCCATTCGAATTCATTCGCACGATCCATTCTAATTCATTCATAGGATCCATTCTAATTCATTCATACGATCTATTCTAATTCTTTTGCACGAATGTATCCATTCTAATTCATTCGCACGAATGTATCCATTCTAATTCATTCGCACGAATCCATTCTAATTCATTCATACAATCTATTCTATTTCATTCGTACGATCCATTCTAGTTCATTCGTACGATCCATTCTAATTCATTCGTACGATCCATTCTAATTCATTCGTATGATCCATTCTAATTAATTCGTATGATCCAGTCTAATTCATTCGTACGATCCATTCTAATTCATTCATACAATCCATTCTAATTGATTCGCACGAATGTATCCATTCTAATTAATTCGTACGATCCATTCTTATTCATTCGTATGATCCATTCTTATTCATTCGCACGATCCAGTCTAATGGATTTGCACGATCCATTCTAATTCAGTCACACGAATGTATCCATTCTAATTCATTCATACGATCCATTCTAATTCATTCGTACGATCCATTCTAATTCATTCGCACAAATGTATCCATTCTAATTCATTCGTACGATCCATTCTAATTCATTCGTACGACCAGTTCTAATTCATTCACAAAATCTATTCTAATTCATTCGTACGATCCATTCTAATTCATTCGCACGATCCATTCTAATTCATTCGTACGATCCATTCTAATTCATTCGTACGATCCATTCTAATTCTTTCACACGATCCATTCTAATTCATTCGTACGATCCATTCTAATTCATTTGCACGATCCATTCTAATTCATTCGTACGATCCATTCTAATTCATTCATACGATCCATTCTAATTCATTCGTACGATCCATTCTAATTCATTCGCACAAATGTATCCATTCTAATTCATTCGTACGATCCATTCTAATTCATTCGCACGATCCTTTCTAATTCATTCGTACAATCCATTCTAATTCATTCGTATGATCCATTCTAATTCATTCGTACGATCCATTCTAATTCATTCGTACGATCAGTTCTGATTCATTCACAAAATCTATTCTAATTCATTCGTACGATCCATTCTAATTCATTCGCACGATCCATTCTAATTCATTCGTACGATCCATTCTAATTCTTTCACACATTCCATTCTAATTCATTCGTATGATCCATTCTAATTCATTCGCACGATCCATTCTAATTCATTCGTACGATCCATTCTAATTCATTCATACGATCCATTCTAATTCATTCGTACGATCCATTCTAATTCATTCGCACAAATATATCCATTCTAATTCATTCATACGATCCATTCTAATTCATTCGCACGATCCATTCTAATTCATTCGTACGATCCATTTTAATTCATTCGTACGATCCATTCTAATTCATTCGTATGATCCATTCTAATTAATTCGTATGATCCATTCTAATTCATTCGTACGATCCATTCTAATTCATTCATACAATCCATTCTAATTCATTCGCACGAATGTATCCATTCTAATTAATTCGTACGATCCATTCTAATTCATTCGTATGATCTATTCTTATTCATTCGCACGATCCAGTCTAATTGATTCGCACGATCCATTCTAATTCATTCGCACGAATGTATCCATTCTAATTCATTCGTACTATCCATTCTAATTCATTAATATGATCCATTCTAATTCATTCGTACGATCCATTCTAATTCATATGCACAAAGGTATCCATTCTAATTCATTCGCACGAAAGAATTAGAATGGATTGTATGAAAGAATTAGAATGGATTGTATGAATGAATTAGAATGGATCGTACGAATGAATTAGAATGGATCGTACGAATAAATTAGAATGGATACATTCGTCCGAATGAATTAGAATGGATCATACGAATGAGTAAGAATGGATCGTACGAATGAAATAGAATGGATTGTACGAATGAATTAGAATGGACCATACGAATGAATTAGAATGGATACATTCGTGCGAATGAATTAGAATGGATCGGACGAATGAATTAGAATGGATCGTACGAATGAATTAGAATGGATCGTACGAATGAATTAGAATGGATTGTACGAATAAATTAGAATGGATACATTCGTCCGAATGAATTAGAATGGATCATACGAATGAGTAAGAATGGATCGCACGAATGAAATAAAATAGATTGTACGAATGAATTAGAATGGATCCTACGAATGAGTTAGAATGGATCATGTGAAAGAATTAGAATGGATTGTATGAATGAATTAGAATGGATCGTATGAATGAATTAGAATGGATCGTGCGAATGAATTAGAATAGATCGTACGAATGAATTAGAATGGATACATTCGTGCGAATGAATTAGAATGGATCATACGAATGAGTAAGAATGGATCGTACGAATGAAATAGAATGGATTATACAAATGAATTAGAATGGATACATTCGTGCGAATGAATTAGAATGGATCGTATGTACGAATGAATTAGAATGGATACATTCGTGCGAATGAATTAGAATGGATCGTACGAATGAATTAGAATGGATCGTGCGAATGAATTAGAATGGATCGTATGAATGAATTAGAATGGATCATACGAATGAACTAGAATGGATACATTCGTGTGAATGAATTAGAATGGATCATACGAATGAATTAGAATGGATCGTACGTACGATCCATTCTAATGGATACATTTGTGCGAATGAATCTAAATGGATTGTATGAATGAATTACAATGGATTGTACGAAGGAATTAGAATGGATCATACGAATGAATTAGAATGGATCGTGCTAATGAATTAGAATTGATCGAACGAATTCATTCTAATTCATTCATACAATCCATTCTAATTCTTTCACAAGATCCATTCTAATTCATTCGTACGATCCATTCTTACTCATTGGTACGATCCATTCTAATTCATTCGCACGAATGTATCCATTCTAATTCATTCGTACGAATCCATTCTAATTCATTCGTACAATCTATTCTATTCCATTCTAATTCATTCGTACGATCCATTTTTACTCATTCGTACGATCCATTCTAATTCATTCGTACGATCCATTCTTATTCATTCTTACTCATTCGTATGATCCATTCTAATTCATTCGGACGAATGTATCCATTCTAATTTATTCGTACGATCCATTCTAATTCATTCGTACGATCCATTCTAATTCATTCGTAAGATCCATTCTAATTCATTCGTACAATCCATTCTAATTCATTTGTATGATCCATTCTAATTCATTCGTACGATCCATTCTAATTCATTCGTACGATCCATTCTAATTAATTCATACGATCTATTCTAATTCATTCATTCATATGATCCATTCTAATACATTCGTACGATTCATACTAATTCTTTCGCACGATCCATTCTAATTCATTCGTATGATCCATTCTTATTCATTCATACGATCCATTCTAATTCTTTCACACGATCCATTCTAATTCATTCGTACGATCCATTCTAATTCATTCGTACGATCTATTCTAATTCATTCGTACGATCCATTCTAATTCATTCGTACGATCCATTCTAATTCCTTCGTACGATCAATTCTAATTCATTCATACAATCCATTCTAATTCTTTCGTATGATCCATTCTAATTCAATCGCATGAATGTATCCATTCTAATTCATTCGCACGATCTATTCTAATTCATTCATACAATCCATTCTAATTCTTTCACACGATCCATTCTAATTCATTCGTACGATCCATTCTAATTCATTCGCACAATCCATTCTAATTCATTCGTACGATCTATTCTTACTCATTCGTACGATCCATTCTAATTCTTTCATACAATCCATTCTAATTCATTCCGTACGATCCATTCTAATTCACTCATACAATCCATTCTAATTCAATCATAGGATCCATTCTAATTCATTCATACGATCTATTCTAATTCTTTCGCACGAATGTATCCATTCTAATTCATTCGCACGAATGTATCCATTCTAATTCATTCGCACGAATGTATCCATTCTAATTCATTTGTACGATCCATTCTAATTCATTCATAGGATCCATTCTAATTCATTCATACAATCCATTCTAATTCATTCGCTCGAATGTATCCATTCTAATCCATTCGTACGATCCATTCTAATCCATTAGTACGATCCATTCTAATTCATTCGCATGAATGTAACTATTCTAATTTATTCATACGATCCATTCTAATTCATTCGTACGATCCATTCTAATTCATTCGTACGATCCATTCTAATTCATTCGTACGATCTATTCTAATTCATTCGCACGAATGTATCCATTCTAGTTCATTCGTACGATCCATTCTAAATCATTCGTACGATACATTCTAATTCATTCATACAATCCATTCTAATTCTTTCACACGATCCATTCTAATTCATTCGTACGATCCATTCTAATTCATTCGTACGATCCATTCTAATTCATTCGTACGATCCATTCTAATTCATTCGTAAGATCCATTCTAATTCATTCGTACGATCCATTCTAATTCATTCGTACGATCCATTCTAATTCCTTCGCACGAATGTATCCATTCTAGTTCATTCGTACGATCCATTCTAATTCATTCGTACGATCCATTCTAATTCATTCGCACGATCCATTCTAATTCATTCGTACAATCCATTCTATTTCATTCGTACGATCCATTCTTACTCATTCGTATGATCCATTATGGATACATTCGTTTCGTGCGAATGAATTAGAATGGATCATACGAATGAGTAAGAATGGATCGTACGAATGAAATAGAATGGATTGTGCGAATGAATTAGAATGGATCATAGAATGGATCAGAATAGATCGTGTGAAAGAATTAGAATGGATCGTATGAAGGAATTAGAATGGATCGTGCGAATGACTTCGAATGGATCGTACGAATTCATTCTAATTCATTCATACAATCCATTCTAATTCTTTCACACGATCTATTCTGATCCATTCTACGATCCATTCTAATTCATTCGCACAATCCATTCTATTTCATTCGTACGATCCATTCTTACTCATTCGTATGATCCACTCTAATTCATAAGCATGAATGTATCCATAATGGATCATACGAATGAGTAAGAATGGATCGTACGAATGAAATACGTACGAATGAATTAGAATGGATCGTACGAATGACCTAGAATGGATCGTACGAATGAAATAGAATAGATTGTACGAATGAATTAGAATGGATTCGTACGAATGAATTAGAATGGATACATTCGTGCGAATGAATTAGAATGGATACATTCGTGCGAAAGAATTAGAATAGATCGTATGAATGAATTAGAATGGATCCTATGAATGAATTAGAATGGATCATGCGAATGAATTAGAATGGATCGTACGAATGAATTAGAATAGATCGTATGAATGAATTAGAATGGATGTACGAAGGAATTAGAATGGATCGTACGAATGAATTAGAATGGATATATTCGTGCAAATGAATTAGAATGGATCGTGCGACTGAATTAGAATGGATCGTACGAATGAATTAGAATGAATCGTACGAATGAATTAGAATGGATCTTACGAATGAATTAGAATGGATCGTACGAATGAATTAGAATGGATCGTACGAATTAATTAGAATGGATACATTCGTGCGAATGAATTAGAATGGATCGGACGAATGAATTAGAATGGATCGTACGAATGAATTAGAATGGATCAAATGAATGAATTAGAATGGTTGCATTCATGCGAATGAATTAGATTGGATCGTACGAATGAATTAGAATGGATCGTATGAATGAATTAGAATGGATCGTACGAATGAATTAGAATGGATCAAATGAATGAATTAGAATGGTTACATTCATGCGAATGAATTAGAATGGATCGTACGAATGGATTAGAATGGATCGTACGAATGGATTAGAATGGATACATTCGAGCGTACGATCCATTCTAATTCATTCGTCCGATCCATTCTAATTCATTCGCACGAATGTATCCATTCTAATTCATTCGTACGATCCATTCTAATTCATTCGTACGATCCATTCTAATTCATTCGTAAGATCCATTCTAATTCATTCGTACGATCTATTCTAATTCATTCGTACGATCCATTCTAATTCATTCGCACGAATGTATCCATTCTAGTTCATTCGTACGATCCATTCGAATTCATTCGTACGATCCATTCTAATTCATTCGCACGATCCATTCTAATTCATTCATACGATCCATTCTAATTCATTCGTACGATCCATTCTAATTCATTCGCACAAATGTATTCATTCTAATTCATTCGTACGATCCATTCTAATTCATTCGCACGATCCATTCTAATTCATTCGTACGATCCATTCTAATTCTTTCACACGATCCATTCTAATTCATTCGTACGATCCATTCTAATTCATTTGCACGATCCATTCTAATTCATTCGTACGATCCATTCTAATTCATTCATACGATCCATTCTAATTCATTCGTACGATCCATTCTAATTCATTCGCACAAATGTATCCATTCTAATTCATTCATACGATCCATTCTAATTCATTCGCACGATCCTTTCTAATTCATTCGTACGATCCATTCTAATTCATTCGTACGATCCATTCTAATTCATTCGTATGATCCATTCTAATTAATTCGTACGATCCATTCTAATTCATTCCCATGAATGTATGCATTCTAATTCATTCGTACAATCCATTCTATTTTATTCGTACGATCCATTCTTGCTCATTCGTATGATCCATTCTAATACATTCGTACGATTCATGCTATTTCATTCGCACGATCCAATCTAATTCATTCGTACGATCCATTCTTATTCATTCATACGATCCATTCTAATTCATTCGCACAATCCATTCTAATCCATTCTAATCCATTCTAATTCATATGTAAGATCCATTCTAATTCATTCGTACGATCCATTCTAATTCATTCATACAATCCATTCTAATTCTTTCACACGATCCATTCTAATTCTTTCGTACGATCCATTCTAAATCATTCGTGCAATCCATTCTATTTCATTCGTACGATCAATTCTAATTCATTAGAATGGATCGTACGAATGAAATAGAATGGATCATATTAATGAATTAGAATGGATCATACGAATGAATTAGAATGAATCGTACGAACGAATTAGAATGGATCGTACGAAGGAATTAGAATGGATCGTACGAATGAATTAGAATGGATATATTCATGCAAATGAATTAGAATGGATCGTATGAATGAATTAGAATGGATCGTACGAATGAATTAGAATGGATATATTCGTGCAAATGAATTAGAATGGATCGTATGAATGTATTAGAATGGATCGTATGAGTGAATTAGAATGGATCGTACGAATGAATTAGAATGGATCGTGTGAAAGAATTAGAATGGATTGTATGAATGAATTAGAATAGATCGTATGAATTAATTAGAATGGATCATACGAATGAATTAGAATGGATCGTACGAATGAATTTGAATGGATACATTTGTGCGAATGAATCTAAATGGATTGTATGAATGAATTACAATGGATCGTACGAATGAATTAGAATGGATCGTACGAATGAATTAGAATAGCTCATACGAATAAATTAGAATGAATCGTATGAATGAATTAGAATGGTTACATTCGTGCGAATGAATTAGAATAGATCGTACGAATGAATTAGAATGGATCGTACAAATAAATTAGAATGGATCGTGGGAATGAATTAGAATGGATCGTACGAATGAATTAGAATGGATCCACCGAATCAGTTAGAATGGATCATTCTAATTCATTCGTACGATCCATTCTAATTCATTCGCACAAATGTATCCATTCTAATTCATTCGTACGATCCATTCTAATTCATTCGCACGATCCATTCTAATTCATTCGTACGATCCATTCTAATTCATTCGTACGATCCATTCTAATTAATTCGTATGATCCATTCTAATTCATTCGTACGATCCATTCTAATTCATTCATACAATCCATTCTAATTCATTCGCACGAATGTATCCATTCTAATTAATTCGTACGATCCATTCTAATTCATTCGTTTGATCTATTCTTATTCATTCGCACGATCAAGTCTAATTGATTCGCACGATCCATTCTAATTCATTCGCACGAATGTATCCATTCTAATTCATTCGTACGATCCATTCTAATTCATTAATATGATCCATTCTAATTCATTCGTACGATCCATTCTAATTCATATGCACAAAGGTATCCATTCTAATTCATTTGCACGAAAGAATTAGAATGGATTGTATGAAAGAATTAGAATGGATCGTGAGAATGAATTAGAATGGATCGTACGAAGGAATTAGAATGGATCGTACGAAGGAATTAGAATGGATCATACGAATGAGTAAGAATGGATCGTAAGAATGGATCGTACGAATGAAATAGAATAGATTGTACGAATGAATTAGAATGGATCCTACGAATGAATTAGAATGGATCGTGTGAAAGAATTAGAATGGATTGTATGAATGAATTGGAAGGGATCGTATGAATGAATTAGAATGGTTCGTGCGAATGAATTAGAATGGATCGTACGAATTCATTCTAATTCATTCATACAATCCATTCTAATTCTTTCACACGATCCATTCTAATTCATTCGTACGTTCCATTCTAATTCATTAGCACGATCCATGCTAATTCATTTGTTCGATCAATTCTAATTCATTAGCATGATCCATTCTAATTCATTCGTACGATCCATTCTAATTCATTCGCACGATCCATTCTAATTCATTCATAGGTTCCATTCTAATTCAATCATACGATCTATTCTAATTCATTCATACAATCCATTCTAATTCTTTCACACGATCCATTCTAATTCATTCGTACGATCCATTCTAATTCATTCGCACAATCCATTCTATTTCATTCGTACGATCCATTCTTACTCATTGGTACGATCCATTCTAATTCATTCGCACGAATGTATCCATTCTAATTCATTCGTATGAATCCATTCTAATTTATTCGTACAATCCATTCTATTTCATTCGTTCGATCCATTCTTACTCATTCGTATGATCCATTCTAATTCATTCGCATGAATGTATACATTCTAAATCATTCGTACCATCCATTCTAATTCATTCGTACGATCCATTCTAAATCATTCATACAATCCATTCTATTTCATTCGTACGATCAATTCTAATTCATTAGCACGATCCAATCTAATTCATTCGTACGATCCATGCAAATTCATTCGCATGATCCATTCTAATTCATTCGTACAATCCATTCTATTTCATTCAGACGATCCATTCTTACTCATTCGTATGTTCCATTCTAATTCATTCGCACAAATGTATCCATTCTAATCCATTCGTACGATCCATTCTAATCCATTCGTACGATCCATTCTAATTCATTCGCATGAATGTAACCATTCTAATTCATTCATTTGATCCATTCTAATTCATTCGTACGATCCATTCTAATTCATTCGTCCGATCCATTCTAATTCATTCGCACGAATGTATCCATTCTAAACCATTCATACAATCCATTCTAATTTATTCGTACGATCCATTCTAATTCATTCGTAAGATCCATTCTAATTCATTCGTACGATCCATTCTAATTCATTCGTACGATCCATTCTAATTCATTCGCACGAATGTATCCATTCTAGTTCATTCGTACGATCCATTCTAATTCATTCGTACGATCCATTCTAATTCATTCGCACGATCCATTCTAATTCATTCATAGAATCCATTCTAATTCATTCGTACAATCCATTCTAATTCATTCATAGGATCCATTCTAATTCATTCGTACAATCCATTCTAATTCATTCATAGGATCCATTCTAATTCATTCGTACGATCCATTCTAATTCATTTGCATGATCCATTCGAATTCATTCGTACAATCCATTCTAATTCATTCGTACAATCCATTCTAATTCATTCGCATGAATGTATCCATTCTAGTTCATTCGTACGATCCATTCTAATTCATTCGTACGATCCATTCTAATTCATTCGCACGATCAGTTCTAATTCATTCGTACGATCCATTCTAATTCATTCATACGATCCATTCTAATTCATTCGTACGATCCATTCTAATTCATTCGCACAAATGTATCCATTCTAATTCATTCGTACGATCCATTTTAATTCATTCGCACGATCCATTCTAATTCATTCGTTCGATCCATTCTAATTCTTTCACACGATCCATTCTAATTCATTCGTACGATCCATTCTAATTCATTCGCACGATCCATTCTAATTCATTCGTACGATCCATTCTAATTCGTTCATACGATCCATTCTAATTAATTTGTACGATCCATTCTAATTCATTCGCACAAATGTATCCATTCTAATTCATTCGTACGATCCATTCTAATTCATTCGTACGATCCATTCTAATTCATTCGCACGATCTGTTCTTATTCATTCGCACAATCCATTCTAATTCATTCGCACGAATGTATCCATTCTAATTCATTCGTATGATCCATTCTAATTCATTCGTACGAACCATTCTAATTCATTCGTATGATCCATTCTAATTAATTCGTATGATCCATTCTAATTCATTCGTACGATCCATTCTAATTCATTCATACAATCCATTCTAATTCATTCGTACGATCCATTCTAATTCACTCATACAATCCATTCTAATACATTCATACGATCCATTCAAATTCATTTGCACGAATATATCCATTCTAATTCATTCGTACGATCTATTCTAATTCCTTCGTACGATCCATTCTAATTCATTCGTACGATCTATTCTAATTCATTCGTATGATCCATTCTAATTCATTCATACGATCCATTCTAATTCCTTTGTACGATCCATTCTAATTCATTCCTACGATCTATTCTAATTCCTTCGAACAATCTATTCTAATTCATTCGTACGAATGGATACATTCGTGTGAATGAATTAGAATGGATCGTACGAATGACTAAGAATGGATCGTATGAATGAAATAGAATGGATTGCACGAATGAATTAGAAGGGATCGTACGAATGAATTAGAATGGATCGTGTGAAAGAATTAGAATGGATGGTATGAATGAATTAGAATGGATCGTACGAATGAATTAGAATGGATTGTACGAAGGAATTAGAATGGATCGTACGAATGAATTAGAATGGATCGTACGAATGAATTAGAATAGATCGTACGAATGAATTAGAATGGATCGTACGAAGGAATTAGAATGGATCTTACGAATGAATTAGAATGGATATATTCGTGCAAATGAATTAGAATGGATCGTATGAATGTATTAGAATGGATCGTATGAGTGAATTAGAATGGATCGTACGAATGAATTAGAATGGATCATATGAATGAATTAGAATGGATACATTCGTGTGAATGAATTAGAATGGATCGTATGAATGAATTAGAATAGATTTTGTGAATGAATTAGAACTGATCGTACGAATGAATTAGAATAGATACATTCGTGCGAATGAATTAGAATGGATTGTATAAATGAATTAGAATGGATCGTACGAATGAATTAGAATGGATCCACCGAATCAGTTAGAATGGATCATTCTAATTCATTCGTACGATCCATTCTAATTCATTCGCACAAATGTATCCATTCTAATTCATTCGTACGATCCATTCTAATTCATTCGCACGATCCATTCTAATTCATTCGTACGATCCATTCTAATTCATTCGTACGATCCATTCTAATTAATTCGTATGATCCATTCTAATTCATTCGTACGATCCATTCTAATTCATTCATACAATCCATTCTAATTCATTCGCACGAATGTATCCATTCTAATTAATTCGTACGATCCATTCTAATTCATTCGTTTGATCTATTCTTATTCATTCGCACGATCAAGTCTAATTGATTCGCACGATCCATTCTAATTCATTCGCACGAATGTATCCATTCTAATTCATTCGTACGATCCATTCTAATTCATTAATATGATCCATTCTAATTCATTCGTACGATCCATTCTAATTCATATGCACAAAGGTATCCATTCTAATTCATTTGCACGAAAGAATTAGAATGGATTGTATGAAAGAATTAGAATGGATCGTGAGAATGAATTAGAATGGATCGTACGAAGGAATTAGAATGGATCGTACGAAGGAATTAGAATGGATCATACGAATGAGTAAGAATGGATCGTAAGAATGGATCGTACGAATGAAATAGAATAGATTGTACGAATGAATTAGAATGGATCCTACGAATGAATTAGAATGGATCGTGTGAAAGAATTAGAATGGATTGTATGAATGAATTGGAAGGGATCGTATGAATGAATTAGAATGGTTCGTGCGAATGAATTAGAATGGATCGTACGAATTCATTCTAATTCATTCATACAATCCATTCTAATTCTTTCACACGATCCATTCTAATTCATTCGTACGTTCCATTCTAATTCATTAGCACGATCCATGCTAATTCATTCGTTCGATCAATTCTAATTCATTAGCATGATCCATTCTAATTCATTCGTACGATCCATTCTAATTCATTCGCACGATCCATTCTAATTCATTCATAGGATCCATTCTAATTCAATCATACGATCTATTCTAATTCATTCATACAATCCATTCTAATTCTTTCACACGATCCATTCTAATTCATTCGTACGATCCATTCTAATTCATTCGCACAATCCATTCTATTTCATTCGTACGATCCATTCTTACTCATTGGTACGATCCATTCTAATTCATTCGCACGAATGTATCCATTCTAATTCATTCGTATGAATCCATTCTAATTTATTCGTACAATCCATTCTATTTCATTCGTTCGATCCATTCTTACTCATTCGTATGATCCATTCTAATTCATTCGCATGAATGTATACATTCTAAATCATTCGTACCATCCATTCTAATTCATTCGTACGATCCATTCTAAATCATTCATACAATCCATTCTATTTCATTCGTACGATCAATTCTAATTCATTAGCACGATCCAATCTAATTCATTCGTATGATCCATGCAAATTCATTCGCATGATCCATTCTAATTCATTCGTACAATCCATTCTATTTCATTCGTACGATCCATTCTTACTCATTCGTATGTTCCATTCTAATTCATTCGCACAAATGTATCCATTCTAATCCATTCGTACGATCCATTCTAATCCATTCGTACGATCCATTCTAATTCATTCGCATGAATGTAACCATTCTAATTCATTCATTTGATCCATTCTAATTCATTCGTACGATCCATTCTAATTCATTCGTCCGATCCATTCTAATTCATTCGCACGAATGTATCCATTCTAAACCATTCATACAATCCATTCTAATTTATTCGTACGATCCATTCTAATTCATTCGTAAGATCCATTCTAATTCATTCGTACGATCCATTCTAATTCATTCGTACGATCCATTCTAATTCATTCGCACGAATGTATCCATTCTAGTTCATTCGTACGATCCATTCTAATTCATTCGTACGATCCATTCTAATTCATTCGCACGATCCATTCTAATTCATTCATAGAATCCATTCTAATTCATTCGTACAATCCATTCTAATTCATTCATAGGATCCATTCTAATTCATTCGTACAATCCATTCTAATTCATTCATAGGATCCATTCTAATTCATTCGTACGATCCATTCTAATTCATTTGCATGATCCATTCGAATTCATTCGTACAATCCATTCTAATTCATTCGTACAATCCATTCTAATTCATTCGCACGAATGTATCCATTCTAGTTCATTCGTACGATCCATTCTAATTCATTCGTACGATCCATTCTAATTCATTCGCACGATCAGTTCTAATTCATTCGTACGATCCATTCTAATTCATTCATACGATCCATTCTAATTCATTCGTACGATCCATTCTAATTCATTCGCACAAATGTATCCATTCTAATTCATTCGTACGATCCATTTTAATTCATTCGCACGATCCATTCTAATTCATTCGTTCGATCCATTCTAATTCTTTCACACGATCCATTCTAATTCATTCGTACGATCCATTCTAATTCATTCGCACGATCCATTCTAATTCATTCGTACGATCCATTCTAATTCGTTCATACGATCCATTCTAATTCATTTGTACGATCCATTCTAATTCATTCGCACAAATGTATCCATTCTAATTCATTCGTACGATCCATTCTAATTCATTCGTACGATCCTTTCTAATTCATTCGCACGATCTGTTCTTATTCATTCGCACAATCCATTCTAATTCATTCGCACGAATGTATCCATTCTAATTCATTCGTATGATCCATTCTAATTCATTCGTACGAACCATTCTAATTCATTCGTATGATCCATTCTAATTAATTCGTATGATCCATTCTAATTCATTCGTACGATCCATTCTAATTCATTCATACAATCCATTCTAATTCATTCGTACGATCCATTCTAATTCACTCATACAATCCATTCTAATACATTCATACGATCCATTCAAATTCATTTGCACGAATATATCCATTCTAATTCATTCGTACGATCTATTCTAATTCCTTCGTACGATCCATTCTAATTCATTCGTACGATCTATTCTAATTCATTCGTATGATCCATTCTAATTCATTCATACGATCCATTCTAATTCCTTTGTACGATCCATTCTAATTCATTCGTACGATCTATTCTAATTTCTTCGTACAATCTATTCTAATTCATTCGTACGAATGGATACATTCGTGTGAATGAATTAGAATGGATCGTACGAATGACTAAGAATGGATCGTACGAATGTAATAGAATGGATTGCACGAATGAATTAGAAGGGATCGTACGAATGAATTAGAATGGATCGTGTGAAAGAATTAGAATGGATGGTATGAATGAATTAGAATGGATCGTACGAATGAATTAGAATGGATTGTACGAAGGAATTAGAATGGATCGTACGAATGAATTAGAATGGATCGTACGAATGAATTAGAATAGATCGTACGAATGAATTAGAATGGATCGTACGAAGGAATTAGAATGGATCTTACGAATGAATTAGAATGGATATATTCGTGCAAATGAATTAGAATGGATCGTATGAATGTATTAGAATGGATCGTATGAGTGAATTAGAATGGATCGTACGAATGAATTAGAATGGATCATATGAATGAATTAGAATGGATACATTCGTGTGAATGAATTAGAATGGATCGTATGAATGAATTAGAATAGATTTTGTGAATGAATTAGAACTGATCGTACGAATGAATTAGAATGGATACATTCGTGCGAATGAATTAGAATGGATTGTATAAATGAATTAGAATGGATCCTATGAATGAATTAGAATGGATCGTGCGAATGAATTAGAATGGATCGTACGAATGAATTAGAATGGATACATTCGTGCGAATGAATTAGAATGGATCGTACGAATGAATTAGAATGGATACATTTGTGCGAATGAATTAGAATGGATCGGACGAATGAATTAGAATGGATCGTACGAATGAATTAGAATGGATCAAATGAATGAATTAGAATGGTTACATTCATGCGAATGAATTAGACTGGATCATACGAATGGATTAGAATGGATCGTACGAATGGATTAGAATGGATACATTCGAGCGAATGAATTAGAATGGATCGTACGAATGAATTAGAATGGATCGTACGAATGGATTAGAATGGATCCTACGAATGGATTAGAATTGATACCTTTGTGCATATGAATTAGAATGGATCATACGACTGAATTAGAATGGATCATATTAATGAATTAGAATGGATCGTACGAATGAATTAGAATGGATCGTGCGAATCAATTAGACTGGATCGTGCGAATGAATAAGAATTGATCATAGGAATGAATTAGAATGGATCGTACGAATTAATTAGAATGGATACATTCGTGCGAATGAATAAGAATGGATTGTATGAATGAATTAGAATGGATCGTACGAATGAATTAGAATGGATCATACGAATTAATTAGAATGGATCATACGAATGAATTAGAATGGACCGTACAAATGAATTAGAATGGATCGTACGAATGAATTAGAATGGATACATTCGTTCAAATGAATTAGAATGGATTGTGCGAATGAATAAGAACAGATCGTGCGAATGAATTAGAATGGATCGTACGAATGAATTAGAATGGATCGTGCGAATGAATTAGAATGGATCGTACGAATGAATTAGAATGGATATATTTGTGCGAATTAATTAGAATGGATCGTACGAATGAATTAGAATGGATCGTATGACTGAATTAGAATGGATCGTACAAATGAATCAGAATGGATCGTGCGAATGAATTAGAATGGATCGTACGAATGAATTAGAATGGATCGTACGAATGAACTAGAATGGATACATTCGTGCGAATGAATTAGAATGGATCGTACGAATGAATTAGAATGGATCGTACGAATGAATTAGAATGGATCTTACGAATGAATTAGAATGGATCGTACGAATGAATTAGAATGGATCGTACGAATGAATTAGAATGGATACATTCGTGCGAATGAATTAGAATGGATCGGACGAATGAATTAGAATGGATCGTACGAATGAATTAGAATGGATCGTACGAATGAATTAGAATGGATCGTACGAATAAATTAGAATGGATACATTCGTTTGAATGAATTAGAATGGATCATACGAATGAGTAAGAATGGATCGTATGAATAAAATAGAATAGATTGTACGAATGAATTAGAATGGATCCTACGAATGAATTAGAATGGATCGTGTGAAAGAATTAGAATGGATCGTATGAATGAATTAGAATGGATCGTGCGAATGAATTCGAATGGATCGTACGAATTCATTCTAATTCCTTCATACAATCCATTCTAATTCTTTCACACGATCCATTCTAATTCATTCGTATGTTCCATTCTAATTCATTAGCACGATCCATGCTAATTCATTCGTTCGATCAATTCAAATTCATTAGCACGATCCATTCTAATTCATTCGTACAATCCATTCTAATTCATTCGCACGATCCATTCTAATTCATTCATAGGATCCATTCTAATTCATTCATAAGATCTATTCTAATTCTTTCGCATGAATGTATCGATTCTAATTCATTCGCACGAATGTATCCATTCTAATTCATTCGTACGATCCATACTAATTCATTCGTACGATCCATTCTAATTCATTCGTACGATCCATTCTAATTCATTCATACGATCTATTCTAATTCATTCATACAATCCATTCTAATTCTTTCACACGATCCATTCTAATTCATTCGTACGATCCATTCTAATTCATTCGCACAATCCATTCTATTTCATTCGTACGATCCATTCTTACTCATTGGTACGATCCATTCTAATTCATTCGCACGAATGTATCCATTCTAATTCATTCGTACGAATCCATTCTAATTCATTCGTACAATCCATTTTATTTCATTCGTACGATCCATTCTTACTCATTCGTATGATCCATTCTAATTCATTCGCACGAATGTATCCATTCTAAATCATTCGTACGATCCATTCTAATTCATTCGTACGATCCATTCTAAATTATTCATACAATCCATTCTATTTCATTCGTACGATCAATTCTAATTCATTAGCACGATCCATTCTAATTCATTCGTACGATCCATTCAACTTCATTCGCACGATCCATTCTAATTCATTCGTACAATCCATTCTATTTCATTCGTACGATCCATTCTTACTCATTCGTATGATCCATTCTAATTCATTCGCACGAATGTATCCATTCTAATCCATTCGTACGATCCATTCTAATCCATTTGTACGATCCATTCTAATTCATTCGCATGAATGTAACCATTCTAATTCATTCATTTGATCCATTCTAACTCATTCGTACGATCCATTCTAATTCATTCGTCCGATCCATTCTAATTCATTCGCACGAATGTATCCATTCTAAACCATTCATACAATCCATTCTAATTTATTCGTACGATTCATTCTAATTCATTCGTAAGATCCATTCTAATTCATTCGTACGATCCATTCTAATTCATTCATACGATCCATTCTAATTCATTCGCACGAATGTATCCATTCTAGCTCATTCGTACGATCCATTCTAATTCATTCGTACGATCCATTCTAATTCATTCGCACGATCCATTCTAATTCATTCGTACGATCCATTCTAATTCATTCGTACGAATAAATTAGAATGGATACATTCGTGCGAATGAATTAGAATGGATCGTACCAATGAGTAAGAATGGATCGTACGAATGAAATAGAATGGATTGTGCGAAAGAATTAGATTGGATCGTACGAATGAATTAGAATGGATCGTGTGAAAGAATTAGAATGGATTGTATGAATGAATTAGAATAGATCGTATGAATGAATTAGAATGGATCGTATGAGTGAATTAGAATGGATACAAAGGAATTAGAATGGATCGTACGAAGGAATTAGAATGGATCATACGAATGAAATAGAATGGATCGTACGAAGGAATTAGAATGGATCGTACGAAGGAATTAGAATGGATCATTCGTATGAATGAATTAGAATGGATAATTCGTATGATCCATTCTAACTCATTGGGTGGATCTATTCTAATTCATTCGTACGATCCATTCTAATTCATTCCCACGATCCATTCTAATTTATTCGTACGATCCATTCTAATTCATTCGTACGATCTATTCTAGTTCATTCGCACGAATGTAACCATTCTAATTCATTCATACGATCCATTCTAATTCATTCGTACGATCCATTCTAATTCACTCATACGATCCATTCTAATACAATCATACGATCCATTCTAATTCATTTGCACGAATATATCTATTCTAATTCATTCGTACGATCGATTCTAATTCATTCGTACGATCCATTCTAATTCATTCGTAAGATCCATTCTAATTCATTCGTACGATCCATTCTAATTCATTCGTACGATCCATTCTAATTCATTCGCACGATCAATTCTAATTCATTCATAGGATCCATTCTAATTCATTCATACGATCTATTCTAATTCTTTCGCACAAATGTATCCATTCTAATTCATTCGCACGAATGTATCCATTCTAATTCATTCGTACGATCCATTCTAATTCATTCGTACGATCCATTCTAATTCATTCGTACGATCCATTCTAATTCATTCATACGATCTATTCTAATTCATTCATACAATCCATTCTAACTCTTTCACACGATCCATTCTAATTCATTCGTACGATACATTCTAATTCATTCGCACAATCCATTCTATTTCATTCGTACGATCCATTCTTACTCATTCGTACGATCCATTCTAATTCATTCGCACGATCCATTCTAATTCATTCGCACGATCCATTCTAATTCATTCATACAATCCATTCTAATTCATTCATACGATCCATTCTAATTCCTTCGTACGATCCATTCTAATTCATTCGTACGATCCATTCTAATTCATTCGTACAATCTATTCTAATTCATTAATACAATCCATTCTAATTCATTCGCACGATCCATTCTAATTCATTCATACGATCCATTCTATTCGAATGGATCATGCGATCCATTCAAATTCATTCGCACGATCCATTCTAATTCATTCATACGATCCATTCTAATTCATTCGTCCGATCCATTCTAATTCATTCGCACGAATGTATCCATTCTAATTCATTCATACGATCCATTCTTATTCATTCGTAAGATCTATTCTAATTCATTCGTACGATCCATTCTAATTCATTCGTACGATCCATTCTAATTCATTCGCACGAATGTATCCATTCTAATTCATTCATACGATCCATTCTACTTCATTCGTACTATCCGTTCTAATTCACTCATACGATCCATTCTAATTCATTCGCACGATCCATTCTAATTCATTCGTACGATCCATTCTAATTCATTCGTACGATCCATTCTAATTCATTCGTATGATCCATTGTAATTAATTCGTATGATCCATTCTAATTCATTCCTACGATCCATTCTAATTCATTCATACAATCCATTCTAATTCATTCGCACGAATGTATCCATTTTAATTAATTCGTACGATCCATTCTAATTCATTCGTATGATCTATTCTTATTCATTCGCACGATCCAGTCTAATTGATTCGCACGATCCATTCTAATTCATTCGGACGAATGTATCCATTCTAATTCATTCGTACGATCCATTCAAATTCATTAATATGGTCCATTCTAATTCATTCGTACGATCCATTCTAATTCATATGCACAAAGGTATCCATTCTAATTCATTCGCACGAAAGAATTAGAATGGATCGTACGAATGAATTAGAATGAATCGTACGAAGGAATTAGAATGGATCGTACGAAGGAATTAGAATGGATCGTACGAATGAGTAAGAATGGATCGTACGAATGAATTAGAATGGATCGTACGAATAAATTAGAATGGATACATTCGTCCGAATGAATTAGAATGGATCATACGAATGAGTAAGAATGGATCGTACGAATGAAATAGAATAGATTGTACGAATGAATTAGAATGGATCGTGCGAATGAATTAGAATGGATCGTACGAATGAATTAGAATGGATCATACGAATGAATTAGAATGGATCGTGCGAATGAATTAGAATGGATCATATTAATGAATTAGAATGGATCGTACGAATGAATTAGAATGCATACATTCATGCGAATGAATTAGAATGGATCGTGCGAAACCATTAGACTGGATCATGCGAATGAATAAGAATGGATCATACGAATGAATTAGAATGGATTGTACGAATTAATTAGAATGGATACATTTGTGCGAATGAATTAGAATGGATTGTATGAATGAATTAGAATGGATCGTACGAATGAATTAGAATGGATCATACGAATAAATTAGAATGGATCGTACGAATGAATTAGAATGGATCGTACGAATTAATTAGAATGGATCGTACGAATGAACTAGAATGGATCGTACGAATGAACTAGAATGGATACATTCGTGCGAATGAATTAGAATGGATCGTACGAATGAATTAGAATGGATCGTACGATTCATTCTAATTCATTCGTACGATCCATTCTAATACATTCGTACGATTCATGCTAATTCATTCGTACAATCCATTCTAATTCATTCGTACAATCCATTCTAATTCATTCGTATGATCCATTCTAACTCATTCGGTGGATCCATTCTAATTCATTCGTACGATCCATTCTAATTCATTCCCACGATCCATTCTAATTAATTCGTACAATCCATTCTAATTCATTCGTACGATCTATTCTAATTCATTCGCACGAATGTAACCATTCTAATTCATTCATACGATTCATTCTAATTCATTCGTATGAGCTATTCTAATTCATTCGTACGATCAATTCTAATTCATTCGTACGATCCATTGTAATTCATTCGTACAATCCATTTAGATTCATTCGCACAAATGTATCCAGTCTAAGTCATTCGTACGATCCATTCGAATTCATTCGCACGAATATATCCATTCTAATTCTTTCGTACGATGCATTCTAAATCATTCGTACGATCCATTCTAATTCATTCGTACGATCCATTCTAATTCATTCGTACGATCCATTCTAATTCATTCGCACGAAAGTATCCATTCTAATTCATTCGTACAATCCATTCTATTTCATTTGTACGATCCATTCTTACTCATTCGTATGATCCATTCTAATTCATTCGTATGATCCATTCTAATTCATTCGTATGATCCATTCTAATTCATTCTTACGATCCATTCTAATTCATTCGCACGATCCATTCTAATTCATTCATATGATCCATTCTAATTCATTCATACAATCCATTCTAATTCTTTCACACGATCCATTCTAATTCATTCGTACGATCCATTCTAATTCATTCGTACAATCCATTCTATTTCATTCGTACGATCCATTCTTACTCATTCGTATGATCCATTCTAATTCATTCGTACGATCCATTCTAATTCATTCGTACGATCCATTCTAATTCTTTCGTACGATCCATTCTAATTCATTCGTACGATCCAATCTAATTCATTCGCACGATCCATTCTAATTCATTCATAGGATCCATTCTAATTCATTCATACGATCTATTCTAATTCTTTCGCACGAATGTATCCATTCTAATTCATTCGCACGAATGTATCCATTCTAATTCATTCGTACGATCCATTCTTATTCATTCGTACGATCCATTCTTATTCATTCGTACGATCCATTCAAATTCATTCGCACGAACCATTCTAATTCATTCGTACAATCCATTCGATTTCATTCGTACGATCCATTCTTACTCATTCGTATGATCCATTCTAATTCATTCGCACGAATGTATCCATTCTAATCCATTCGTACGATCCATTCTAATCCATTCGTACGATCCATTCTAATTCATTCGCATGAATGTAACCATTCTAATTCATTCATTTGATCCATTCTAATTCATTCGTACGATCCATTCTAATTCATTCGTCCGATCCATTCAAATTCATTCGCACGAATGTATCCAATCTAAACCATTCATACGATCCATTCTAATTTATTTATACGATCCATTCTAATTCATTCGTAAGATCCATTCTAATTCATTCGTACTATCCATTCTAATTCATTCGTAAGATCCATTCTAATTCATTCGTACGATCCATTCTAATTCATTCGTACGATCCATTCTAATTCATTCGCACGAATGTATCCATTCTAGTTCATTCGTACGATCCATTCTAATTCATTCGTACGATCCATTCTAATTCATTCGCACGATCCATTCTAATTCATTCGTACGATCCATTCTAATTCATTCCTACGATCCATTCTAATTCATTCGTACGATCCATTCTAATTCATTCATACGATCCATGCTAATTCATTCGTTCTAATTCATTCGCACGATCCATTCTAATTCATTCATAGGATCCATTCTAATTTATTCATACGATCTATTCTAATTCTTTCGCACGAATGTATCCATTCTAATTCATTCGCACGAATGTATCCATTCTAATTCATTCGTACGATCCATTCTAATTCATTCGTACGATCGATTCTAATTCATTCGCACAATCTATTCTAATTCATTCATACGATCCATTCTAATTCATTCGCACGAATGTATCCATTCTAATTCATTCATACGATCCATTCTACTTCATTCGTACGATCCAGTCGAATTCATTCGCATGAATGTAACCATTCTAATTCATTCATTTGATCCATTCTAATTCATTCGTACGACCCATTCTAATTCATTCGTCCGATCCATTCTTACTCATTTGTATGATCAATTCTAATTCATTCGCACGAATGTATCCATTCTAATTCATTCGTACGATCCTGAATTAGAATGGATCGTAAGAATGATTTAGAATGGATACCTTTGTGCATATGAATTAGAATGGATCGTACGAATGAAATAGAATGAATTCGTACGATCCATTCGAATTCATTCGCATGATCCATTCTAATTCATTCATACGATCCATTCTAATTCATTCATACAATCCATTCTAATTCTTTCACACGATCCATTCTAATTCATTCGTAGGATCCATTCTAATTCATTCGTACAATCTATTCTTTTTCATTCGTACGATCCATTCTTACTCATTCGTATGATCCATTCTAATTCATTCGGACGAATGTATCCATTCTAATTTATTCGTACGATCCATTCTAATTCATTCGTACGATCCATTCTAATTCAATCGTACGATCCATTCTAATTCATTCGTCCGATCCATTCTAATTCATTCGCACGAATGTATCCATTCTAATTCATTCGTACGATCCATTCTAATTCATTCATACGATCCATTCTAATTCATTTGTAAGATCCATTCTAATTCATTCGTACGATCCATTCTAATTCGTTCGTACGATCCATTCTAATTCATTCGCACGAAAGTATCCATTCTAGTTCATTCGTACGATCCATTCTAATTCATTCGTACGATCCTTTCTAATTCATTCGCACGATCCATTCTAATTCATTGGTACGATCCATTCTATTTCATTCATACGATCCATTCTAATTCATTTATACGATCCATTCTAATTCATTCGCACAAATGTATCCATTCTAATTCATTCGTACGATCCATTCTAATTCATTCGTACGATCCATTCTAATTAATTCGTATGATCCATTCTAATTCATTCGTATGATCAATTCTAGTTTATTCGTACGATCAATTCTAATTCATTCGTACGATCCATTCTAATTCATTCGCACGATCCATTCTAATTCATTCATACAATCCATTCTAATTCTTTCACACGATCCATTCTAATTCATTCGTACGATCCATTCTAATTCATTCATGCAATCCATTCTATTTCATTCGTACGATCCATTCTTACTCATTCGTACGATCTATTCTAATTCATTCACACGAATGTATCCATTTGTACGAATGAATTAGAATAGATTGTACGAATGAATTAGAATGGATCGTATGAATGAATTAGAATGGATCGTATGAATGAATTAGAATGGATCATACGAATGAATTAGAATGGATCGTGCGAATGAATTAGAATGGATCGTCTGAATGAATTAGAATGAATCGTACGAATGAACTAGAATGGATACATTCGTGCGAATGAATTAGAATTGATCGTACGAATGAATTAGAATGGATCGTACGAATGAATTAGAATGGATCATATGAATGAGTAAGAATGGATCGTACGAAAGAAATTGAAGGGATTGTATGAATGAATTAGAATGGATCGTACGAATGAATTAGAATGGATCGTGTGAAAGAATTAGAATGGATTGTATGAATGAATTAGAATGGATCATATGAATGAATTAGAATGGATCGTGCGAATGAATTCGAATGGATCGTACGAATGAATTAGAATGGATCGTACGAAGGAATTAGAATGGATACATTCGTGCGAATGAATTAGAATGGATACATTCGTGCGAAAGAATTAGAATAGATCATATGAATGAATTAGAATGGATCCTATGAATGAATTAGAATGGATCGTGCGAATGAATTAGAATGGATCGTACGAATGAATTAGAATGGATCGTGCAAATGAATTAGAATTAATCGAACGAATGAATTAGCATGGATCGTGCTAATGAATTAGAATGGAACGTAGGAATGAATTAGAATGGATCGTGTGAAAGAATTAGAATGGATTGTATGAATGAATTAGAATGAATTCGTACGATCCATTGGAATTCATTCGCACGATCCATTCTAATTCATTCATACGATCCATTCTAATTCATTCATACAATCCATTCTAATTCTTTCACACGATCCATTCTAATTCATTCGTAGGATCCATTCTAATTCATTCGTACAATCTATTCTATTTCATTCGTACGATCCATTCTTACTCATTCGTATGATCCATTCTAATTCATTCGGACGAATGTATCCATTCTAATTTATTCGTACGATCCATTCTAATTCATTCGTACGATCCATTCTAATTCATTCGTACGATCCATTCTTATTCATTCATATGATCCATTCTAATTCATTCGTACGATCCATTCTAATTCATTCGTATGATCCATTCTAATTCATTCGCACAATCTATTCTAATTCATTCGTACGATCCATTCTAATTCATTCGTACGATCGTACGAACGAATTAGAATGGATCGTACGGAATGAATTAGAATGGATTGTATGAATTAATTAGAATGGATACATTCGTGCGAATGAATTAGAATGGATCATACGAATGAGTAAGAATGGATCGTACGAATGAAATAGAATGGATTGTACGAATGAATTAGAATGGATCGTACAAATGAATTAGAATGGATCGTACGAATGAATTAGAATGGATCATACGAATGAGTAAGAATGGATCGTACGAATGAAATAGAATAGATTGTACGAATGAATTAGAATGGATCCTACGAATGAATTAGAATGGATCGTGTGAAAGATTTAGAATGGATTGTATGAATGAATTAGAATGGATCATATGAATGAATTAGAATGGATCGTGCGAATGAATTCGAATGGATCGTACGAATTCATTCTAATTCATTCATACAATCCATTCTAATTCTTTCACACGATCCATTCTAATTCATTCGTACGTTCCATTCTAATTCAATAGCATGATCCATGCTAATACATTCGTTCGATCAATTCTAATTCATTAGCACGATCCATTCTAATTCATTCGTACGATCCATTCTAATTCATTCGCACGATCCATTCTAATTCATTCGTATAATATATTCTAATTCCTTCGTACGATCCATTCTAATTCATTCATACAATCCATTCTAATTCTTTCACACGATCCATTCTAATTCATTCGTACGATCAATTCTAATTCATTCGTGCAATCCTTTCTATTTCATTCGTACGATCCATTCTTACTCATTCGTACGATCCATTCTAATTCATTCACACGAATGTATCCATTCGTACGAATGAATTAGAATAGATTGTACGAATGAATTAGAATGGATCGTACGAATGAATTAGAATGGATCGTACGAAGGAATTAGAATGGATCGTACGAATGAATTAGAATGGATCGTACGAATGAATTAGAATTGATCATACGAATGAATTAGAATGGATCGTACGAAGGAATTAGAATGGATCGTACGAATGAATTAGAATAGATATATTCTTGCAAATGAATTAGAATGGATCGTATGAATGTATTAGAATGGATCGTATGAGTGAATTAGAATGGATCGTACGAATGAATTAGAATGGATTGTATGAATGAATTAGAATGGATCGTACGAATGAATTAGAATGGATCGTATGAATGAATTAGAATGGATCGTACGAATGAATTAGAATGAATTACATTCGTGCACGATCCAATCTAATTCATTCGCACGAATGTATCCATTCTAATTCATACGTACGATCCATTCTAATTCATTAATATGATCCATTCTAATTCATTCGTACGATCCATTCTAATTCAGGATCGTACGAATGAATTAGAATGCATACATTCGTGCGAATGAATTAGAATTGATCGTACGAATGAATTAGAATGGATCGTGCGAATGAATTAGAATGGATCGTACGAATGAATTAGAATGGATCGTACGAATGAACTAGAATGGATGCATTCGTGCGAATGAATTAGAATGGATCGTACGAATGAATTAGAATGGATCGTACGAATGAATTAGAATGGATCTTACGAATGAATTAGAATGGATCATACGAATGAATTACAATGGATCGTACGAATGAATTAGAATGGATACATTCGTGCGAATGAATTAGAATGGATCGGACGAATGAATTAGAATGGATCGTACGAATGAATTAGAATGGATCAAATGAATGAATTAGAATGGTTACATTCATGCGAATGAATTAGAATGGATCGTACGAATGGATTAGAATGGATACATTCGAGCGAATGAATTAGAATGGATCGTTCGAATAAATTAGAATGGATCGTACGAATGGATTAGAATGGATCCTACGAATGGATTAGAATGGATACCTTTGTGCATATGAATTAGAATGGATCATACGAATGAATTAGAATGGATCATATTAATGAATTAGAATGGATCGTACGAATGAATTAAAATTGATACATTTGTGCGAATGAATTAGAATGGATCGTGCGAATCAATTAGACTGGATCGTGCGAATGAATAAGAATAGATCATACGAATGAATTAGAATGGATCGTACGAATTAATTAGAATGGATATATTCGTGCGAATGAATTAGAATGGATTGTATGAATGAATTAGAATGGATCGTACGAATGAATTAGAATGGATCATACGAATTAATTAGAATGGATCATACGAATGAATTAGAATGGATCGTACGAATGAATTAGAATGGATCGTACGAATGAATTAGAATGGATACATTCGTGCGAATGAATTAGAATGGATCGTACGAATGAATTAGAATGGATACATTCGTGCGAATGAATTAGAATGGATTGTGCGAATGAATAAGAATAGATCGTGCGAATGAATTAGAATGGATCGTACGAATGAATTAGAATGGATCGTGCGAATGAATTAGAATGGATCGTACGAATGAATTATTGGATACATTTGTGCGAATGAATTAGAATGGATCGTACGAATGAATTAGAATGGATCGTATGAATGAATTAGAATGGATTGTACGAATGAATTAGAATGGATCGCGCGAATAAATTAGAATGGATCGTACGAATGAATTAGAATGGATCGTACGAATGAACTAGAATGGATAAATTCGTGCGAATGAATTAGAATGGATCGTACGAATGAATTAGAATGGATCGTACGAATGAATTAGAATGGATCGTACGAATGAATTGGAATGGATCGTACGAATGAAGTAGAATGGATACATTCGTGCGAATAAATTAGAATGGATCGGACGAATGAATTAGAATGGATCGTACAAATGAATTAGAATGGATCGTACGAATAAATTAGAATGGATACATTCGTCCGAATGAATTAGAATGGATCATACAAATGAGTAAGAATGGATCGTACGAATGAAATAGAATAGATTGTACGAATGAATTAGAATGGATCCTACGAATGAATTAGAATGGATCGTGTGAAAGAATTAGAATGGATTGTATGAATGAATTAGAATGGATCGTATGAATGAATTAGAATAGATCGTGCGAATGAATTCGAATGGATCGTATGAATTCATTCTAATTCATTCATACAATCCATTCTAATTCTTTCACACGATCTATTCTAATTCATTCATAGGATCCATTCTAATTCATTCGTACAATCTATTCTATTTCATTCATACGATCCATTCTAATTCATTCGTTCAATCTAATTTATTCGTACGATCCATTCTAATTCATTCGTACGATCCATTCTAATTCATTCGTACAATCCATTCTAATTCATTCGTCCGATCCATTCTAATTCATTCGCACGAATGTATCCATTCTAATTCATTCGTACGGTCCATTCTAATTCATTCGCACAATCCATTCTATTTCATTCGTACGATCCATTCTTACTCATTCGTATGATCCATTATGGATACATTCGTACGAATGAATTAGAATAGATCATACGAATGAGTAAGAATGGATTATATGAATGAAATAGAATGGATTGTGCGAATGAATTAGAATGGATCGTACGAATGAATTAGAATGGATCGTGTGAAAGAATTAGAATGGATTGTATGAATGAATTAGAATAGATCATATGAATGAATTAGAATGGATCGTACGAATGAATTAGAATGGATCGTACGAATGAACTAGAATGGATACATTCATGAGAATGAATTAGAATGGATCGTACGAATGAATTAGAATGGATCGTACAAATGAATTAGAATTGATCTTACGAATGAATTAGAATGGATCGTATGAATGCACGATCCATGCGAATGAATTAGAATAGAACGTACGAATGAACTAGAATGGATACATTCGTGCGAATGAATTAGAATGGATCGTACGAATGCATTCTAATTCATTCGTACGATCCATTCTAATTCATTCGCACGATCCATTCTAATTCTTTCATAGGATCCATTCTAATTCATTCATACGATCTATTCTAATTCTTTCGCACGAATGTATCCATTCTAATTCATTCGCACGAATGTATCCATTCTAATTCATTCGTACGATCCATTCTAATTCATTCGTACGATCCATTCTAATTAATTCGTATGATCCACTCTAATTCATTCGTACGATCCATTCTAATTCATTCATACAATCCATTCTAATTCATTCGTCCGATCCATTCTAATTCACTCATACGATCCATTCTAATACATTCATACGATCCAGTCTAATTCATTTGCACGAATATATCCATTCTAATTCATTCGTACGATCCATTCTAATTCCTTCGTACGATCCATTCTAATTCATTCGTACGATCCATTCTAATTCATTCGTACGAATGAATTAGAATGGATACATTCGTGCGAATGAATTAGAATGGATACATTCGTGCGAAAGAATTAGAATAGATCGTATGAATGAATTAGAATGGATCCTATGAATGAATTAGAATGGATCGTGCGAATGAATTAGAATGGATCGTACGAATGAATTAGAATGGATCGTGCTAATGAATTAGAATTGATCGAACGAATGAATTAGCATGGATCTTGCTAATGAATTAGAATGGATCGTACGAATGAATTAGAATGGATCGTGTGAAAGAATTAGAATGGATTGTATGAATGAATTAGAATGGATCGTACGAAGGAATTAGAATGGATCGTACGAATGAATTAGAATGGATCGTACGAATAAATTAGAATGGATCGTACGAAGGAATTAGAATGAATCGTGCTAATGAATTAGAATTGATCCTATGAATGAATTAGAATGGATCCTATGAATGAATTAGAATGGATCGTGCGAATGAATTAGAATGGATCGTACGAATGAATTAGAATGGATCGTGCTAATGAATTAGAATTGATCGAACGAATGAATTAGCATGGATCGTGCTAATGAATTAGAATGGATCATACGAATGAATTAGAATGGATCGTACGAATGAATTAGAATGGATCGTACGAAGGAATTAGAATGGATCGTACGAATGAATTAGAATGGATCGTACGAAGGAATTAGAATGGATCGTACGAATGAATTAGAATGGATCATATGAATGAATTAGAATGGATACATTCGTGTGAATGAATTAGAATGGATCGTATGAATGAATTAGAATAGATTTTGTGAATGAATTAGAACTGATCGTACGAATGAATTAGAATGGATACATTCGTGCGAATGAATTAGAATGGATTGTATGAATGAATTAGAATGGTTCCTATGAATGAATTAGAATGGATCGTACGAATGAATTAGAATGGATACATTCGTGCAAATGAATTAGAATTGATCGTACGAATGAATTAGAATGGATCGTGTGAATGAATTAGAATGGATCGTACGAATGAATTAGAATGGATACATTTGTGCGATTGAATTAGAATGGATCGTACGAATGAATTAGAATGGATCGTACGAATGAATTAGAATGGATCGTGTGAAAGAATTAGAATGGATTGTATGAATGAATTGGAATAGATCATATAAATGAATTAGAATGGATCGTACGAATGAATTAGAATGGATCGTACGAATGAACTAGAATGGATACATTCATGAGAATGAATTAGAATGGATCGTACGAATGAATTAGAATGGATCGTACGAATGAATTAGAATGGATCTTACGAATGAATTAGAATGGATCGTACGAATGCACGATCCATGCGAATGAATTAGAATAGATCGTACGAATAAACTAGAATGGATACATTCGTGCGAATGAATTAGAATGGATCGTACGAATGCATTCTAATTCATTCGTACGATCCATTCTAATTCATTCGCAAGATCCATTCTAATTCATTCATAGGATCCATTCTAATTCATTCATACGATCTATTCTAATTCTTTCGCACGAATGTATCCATTCTAATTCATTCGCACGAATGTATCCATTCTAATTCATTCGTACGATCCATTCTAATTAATTCGTATGATCCACTCTAATTCATTCGTACGATCCATTCTAATTCATTCATACAATCCATTCTAATTCATTCGTACGATCCATTCTAATTCACTCATACGATCCATTCTAATACATTCATACGATCCATTCTAATTCATTTGCACGAATATATCCATTCTAATTCATTCGTACGATCCATTCTAATTCCTTCGTACGATCCATTCTAATTCATTCGTACGATCTATTCTAATTCATTCGTAAGATCCATTCTAATTCATTCGTACGAATGAATTAGAATGGATACATTCGTGCGAATGAATTAGAATGGATACATTCGTGCGAAAGAATTAGAATAGATCGTATGAATGAATTAGAATGGATCCTATGAATGAATTAGAATGGATCGTGCGAATGAATTAGAATGGATCGTACGAATGAATTAGAATGGATCGTGCTAATGAATTAGAATTGATCGAACGAATGAATTAGCATGGATCGTGCTAATGAATTAGAATGGATCGTACGAATGAATTAGAATGGATCGTGTGAAAGAATTAGAATGGATTGTATGAATGAATTAGAATGGATCGTACGAATGAATTAGAATGGATCGTACGAAGGAATTAGAATGGATCGTACGAATGAATTAGAATAGATCATACGAATGAATTAGAATGGATCGTACGAAGGAATTAGAATGGATCGTACGAATGAATTAGAATGCATCGTATGAATGAATTAGAATGGATACATTTGTGTGAATGAATTAGAATGGATCGTATGAATGAATTAGAATAGATTTTGTGAATGAATTAGAACTGATCGTACGAATGAATTAGAATGGATACATTCGTGCCAATGAATTAGAATGGATTGTATGAATGAATTAGAATGGATCGTATGAATGAATTAGAATGGATCGTACGAATGAATTATAATGGATACATTCGTGCGAATGAATTAGAATTGATCGTACGAATGAATTAGAATGGATCGTGCGAATGAATTAGAATGGATCATACGAATGAATTAGAATGGATACATTTGTGCGAATGAATTAGAATGGTTCATACGAATGAATTAGAATGGATCGTATGAATGAATTAGAATGGATCATACGAATGAATTAGAACTGATCTTGCGAATGAATTAGAATGGATCGTGCTAATTCATTCGTTCGATCAATTCTAATTCATTAGCACGATCCATTCTAATTCATTCATACGATCCATTCTAATTCATTCGCACGATCCATTCTAATTCATTCATAGGATCCATTCTAATTCATTCATACGATCTATTCTAATTCTTTCGCACGAATGTATCTATTCTAATTCATTCGCACGAATGTATCCATTCTAATTCATTCGTACGATCCATTCTAATTCATTCGCACGATCCATTCTAATTCATTCGCACGAATGTATCCATTCTAATTCATTCATACGGTCCATTCTAATTCATTCATAGGATCCATTCTAATTCATTTATACAATCCATTCTAATTCATTCGCAAGAATGTATCCATTCTAATTCATTCGTACGATCAGTTCTAATTCATTCACAAAATCTATTCTAATTCATTCATACGATCCTTTCTAATTCATTCACACGAATGTATCCATTCTAATTCATTCATACGATCCATTCTAATTCATTCGTACGATCCATTCTAATTCCTTCGTACGATTCATTCTAATTCATTCGTACTATCTATTCTAATTCATTCGTACGATCCATTCTAATTCATTCGTACGATCCATTATAATTCCTTCGTACGATCCATTCTAATTCATTCGTACGATCCATTCTAATTCATTCATACAATCCATTCTAATTCTTTCACACGATCCATTCTAATTCATTCGTACGATCCATTCTAATTCATTCGTGCAATCCATTCTATTTCATTTGTACGATCCATTCTTACTCATTCGTACGATCCATTCTAATTCATTCACACGAATGTATCCATTCGTACGAATGAATTAGAATAGATTGTAACGAATGAATTAGAATAGATCGTACGAATGAATTAGAATGGATCGTACGAAGGAATTAGAATGGATCGTACGAATGAATTAGAATGGATCGTACGAATGAATTAGAATAGATTGTACGAATGAATTAGAATGGATCGTACGAAGGAATTAGAATGGATCGTACGAATGAATTAGAATGGATATATTCGTGCAAATGAATTAGAATGGATCGTATGAATGTATTAGAATGGATCGTATGAGTGAATTAGAATGGATCGTACGAATGAATTAGAATGGATCGTATGAATGAATTAGAATGGATACATTCGTGTGAATGAATTAGAATGGATCGTGTGAATGAATTAGAATAGATTTTATGAATGAATTAGAACTGATCGTACGAATGAATTAGAATGGATACATTCGTGTGAATGAATTAGAATGGATTGTATGAATGAATTAGAATGGATCCTATGAATGAATTAGAATGGATCGTACGAATGAATTAGAATGGATACATTCGTGTGAATGAAATAGAATGGATCATACGAATGAGTAAGAATGGATCGTCATTCTAATTCATTCAAATGATCCATTCTAATTCATTTGTATCCATTCTATTTCATTCGCACGATCCATTCTAATTCATTCGCGCAATCTATTCTAATTCATTCGTACGATCCATTCTAATTCATTCGTACGATCCATTCTAATTCATTCATAAAATCCATTCTAATTTATTCGCACGAATGTATCCATTCTAATTCATTTGCACGATCCATTCTAATTCATTCCTATGATCTATTCTAATTCATTCGTACGATCCATTCTAATTCATTCTAATTCATTCGTACGATCCATTCTACGATCCATTCTAATTCATTCGTATATTCCATTCTAATTCATTAGCACGATCCATGCTAATGAATTAGAATGGATCGTACGATCCAATCTAATTCATTCATACGATCCATTCTTACTCATTCGTATGATCCATTCTAATTCAATCGTACAATCCATTCTAATTCATTCGTACGATCCATTCTAATTCCTTCGTACGATCCATTCTAATTCATTCGTACGATCCATTCTAATTCATTCGTACGATCCATTCTAATTCCTTCGTACGATCCATTCTAATTCATTCGTACGATCCATTCTAATTCATTCGCGAAATCTATTCTAATTCATTCGTACGATCCATTCTAATTCATTCGTACGATCCATTCTAATTCATTCGTACAATCCATTCTAATTTATTCGCACGAATGTATCCATTCTAATTCATTCGTACGATCCATTCTAATTCATTAATATGATCCATTCTAATTCATTCGTACGATCCATTCTAATTCATTCGTAGGATCCATTCTAATTCATTCGTACAATCTATTATATTTCATTCGTACGATCCATTCTTACTCATTCGTATGATCCATTCTAATTCATTCGGACGAATGTATCCATTCTAATTTATTCGTACGATCCATTCTAATTTATTCGTACGATCCATTCTAATTCATTCGTACGATCCATTCTTACTCATTCGTATGATCCATTCTAATTCATTCGTACGATCCATTCTAATTCATTCGTACGATCGATTCTAATTCATTTGCACTATCCATTCTAATTCATTCGTACGATCCATTCTAATTCATTCCTATGATCCAATCTAATTTATTCGTTCAAATATATCCATTCTAATTCATTTGTACGATCCATTCTATTTCATTCGCACAATCCATTCTTTTTCATTCGTACGATCCATTCTTACTCATTCGTATGATCCATTATGGATACATTCGTGCGAATGAATTAGAATGGATCATACGAATGAGTAAGAATGGATCGTACGAATGAAATAGAATGGATTGTGCGAATGAATTAGAATGGATCGTACGAATGAATTAGAATGGATTGTGTGAAAGAATTAGAATGGATCGTGCTAATGAATTAGAATGGATCGTACGAATGGATTAGAATGGATACATTCGAGCGAATGAATTAGAATGGATCGTACGAATGAATTAGAATGGATCGTACGAATGAATTAGAATGGATCCTACGAATCCATTAGACTGGATCGTGCGAATGAATAAGAATGGATCATACGAATGAATTAGAATGGATCGTACGAATGAATTAGAATGGATCATACGAATGAATTAGAATGGATCATATGAATGAGTAAGAATGGATCGTACGAATGAATTAGAATGGATCGTACGAATGAATTAGAATGGATCGTACGAATAAATTAGAATGGATACATTCGTCCGAATGAATTAGAATGGATCATACGAATGAGTAAGAATGGATCGTACGAATGAAATAGAATAGATCGTACGAATGAATTAGAATGGTATATACGAATGAATTAGAATGGATCGTACGAATGAATTAGAATGGATCGTATGAATGAATTAGAATGGATCGTACGAATGAATTAGAATGGATCGTACGAATGAATTCGAATGGATCGTACGATCCATTCTAATTCATTCATACAATCCATTCTAATTCATTCGCACGAATGTATCCATTCTAATCCATTCGTACGATCCATTCTAATCCATTCGTACGATCCATTCTAATTCATTCGCACAAATGTATCCATTCCAATTCATTCGTATGATCCATTCTAATTCATTCGTACGATCCATTCTAATTCATTCGTACAATCCATTCTAATTCATTCGTATGATCCATTCTAATTAATTCGTATGATCCATTCTAATTCATTCGTACGATCCATTCTAATTCATTCGTACGATCCATTCTAATTCATTCGTATGATGCATTCTAATTCATTCGTATGATCCATTCTAATTAATTCGTATGATCCATTCTAATTCATTCGTACGATCCATTCTAATTCATTCGTACGATCCATTCTAATTCATTCGCACAATACATTCTACTTCATTCGTATGATCCATTCTTACTCATTGGTATGATCCATTCTAATTCATTCGCACGAATGTATCCATTCTAATTCATTCGTACGAATCCATTCTAATTCATTCGTGCAATCCATTCTATTTCATTCGTACGATCCATTCTTACTCATTCGTATGATCCATTCTAATTCATTCGCACGAATGTATCCATTCTAAATCATTCGTACGATCCATTCTAATTCATTCGTACGATCCATTCTAAATCATTCGTACAATCCATTCTATTTCATTCGTACGATCAATTCTAATTCATTCTAATTCATTCTATTTCATTCGTACGATCCGTTCTAATTCACTCATACCATCCATTCTAATTCATTCATACGATCCATTCTAATTCATTCGTACGATCCATTCTAATTCCTTCGTACGATCCATTCTAATTCCTTCGTACGATCCATTCTATTTCATTCGTATGATCCATTCTATTTCCTTCGTACGATCCATTCTAATTCCTTCATATTCATTCTAATTCACTCATACGATACATTCTAATTCATTCATACGATCTATTCTAATTCATTCATACAATCCATTCTAATTCTTTCACATGATCCATTCTAATTCATTCGTACGATCCATTCTAATTTATTCGCACAATCCATTCTATTTCATTCGTACGATCCATTATTACTCATTGGTACGATCCATTCTAATTCATTCGCACGAATGTATCCATTCTAATTCATTCGTAGGAATCTATTCTAATTCATTCGTACAATCTATTCTATTCCATTCTAATTCATTAGCACGATCCATTCTAATTCATTCGTATGATCTATTCTAATTGATTCATATGATCCATTCTAATTCATTCGTACGATCCATTCTTACTCATTCGTACGATCCATTCTAATTCATTCGTCTGATCCATTCTAATTCATTCGCACGAATGTATCCATTCTAATTCATTCGTTCGATCAATTCTAATTCATTAGCACGATCCATTCTAATTCATTCGTACGATCCATTCTAATTCATTCGCACGATCCATTCTAATTCATTCATAGGATCCATTCTAATTCATTCGTACGATCCATTCTAATTCATTCGTACGATCCATTCTAATTCATTCGCACAATCCATTCTATTTCATTCGTTCGATCCATTCTTACTCATTGGTACGATCCATTCTAATTCATTCGCACGAATGTATCCATTCTAATTCATTCGTACGAATCCATTCTAATTCATTCGTACAATCTATTCTATTTCATTCGTACGATCCATTCTTACTCATTCGTATGATCCATTCTAATTCATTCGGACGAATGTATCCATTCTAATTCATTCGTACGATCCATTCTAATTCATTCGTACGATCCATTCTAATTCATTCGTCCGATCCATTCTAATTCATTCGCACGAATGTATCCATTCTAATTCATTCGTACGATCCATTCTAATTCATTCGTATGATCCATTCTAATTCATTCGTAAGATCCATTCTAATTCATTCGTGCGATCCATTCTAATTCATTCGTACGATCCATTCTAATTCATTCGCACGAATGTATCCATTCTAATTCATTCGTACAATCAATTCTATTTCATTCGTACAATCCATTCTTACTCATTCGTATGATCCATTCTAATTCATTCGTATGATCCATTCTAATTCATTCGTACGATCCATTCTAATTCATTCGTACGATCAATTCTAATTCATTCGCACGATCCATTCTAATTCATTCATACGATCCATTCTAATTCATTCATACGATCCATTCTAATTCATTCCTACAATCCATTCTAATTCATTCGCCCGATCCATTCTAATTCATTCATACGATCCATTCTATTCGAATGGATCATGCGATCCATTCGAATTCATTCGCACGATCCATTCTAATTCATTCATACGATCCATTATAATTCATTCATATAATGCATTCTAATTCTTTCACACGATCCATTCTAATTCATTCGTACGATCCATTCTAATTCATTCGTACAATCCATTCTATTTCATTTGTACGATCCATTCTTACTCATTCGTATGATCCACTCTAATTCATTCGTACGATCCATTCTAATTCATTTGTACGATCTATTCTAATTCATTCGTACAATCCATTCTATTTCATTCGTACGATCCATTCTTACTCATTCGTATGATCCATTCTAATTCATTCGCACGAATGTATCCATTCTAATTCATTCATACAATCCATTCTAATTCATTCCGTACGATCCATTCTAATTCATTCGTACGATCGGACGAATGAATTAGAATGGATCGTACGAATGAATTAGAATAGATTGTGCGAATGAATTAGAATGGATGGTACGAATGAATTAGAATGGATCGTACGAATGAATTAGAATGGATCATACGAATGAGTAAGAATGGATCGTACGAATGAATTAGAATGGATCGTACGAATGACTTAGAATGGATCGTACGAATAAATTAGAATGGATACATTCGTCCGAATGAATTAGAATGGATCATACGAATGAGTAAGAATGGATCGTACGAATGAAATAGAATAGATTGTACGAATAAATTAGAATGGATCCTACGAATGAATTAGAATGGATCGTGTGAAAGAATTAGAATGGATTGTATGAATGAATTAGAATGGATCGTATGAATGTATTAGAATGGATCGTGCGAATGAATTCGAATGGATCGTACGAATTTATTCTAATTCATTCATACAATCCATTCTAATTCTTTCACACGATCCATTCTAATTCATTCGTACGTTCCATTCTAATTCATTAGCACGATCTATGCTAATTCATTCGTTCGATCAATTCTAATTCATTAGCACGATCCATTCTAATTCATTCGCACGATCCATTCTAATTCATTCGTTTGATCCATTCTAATTCATTAGCACGATCCAAGCTAATTCATTCGCACGAATGTATCCATTCTAATTCATTCGTACGATCCATTCTAATTCATTCGTACGATCCATTCGAATTCATTCGCACGATCCATTCTAATTCATTCATATGATCCATTCTAATTCATTCATACAATCCATTCTAATTCTTTCACACGATCCATTCTAATTCATTCGTACGATCCATTCTAATTCATTCGTACAATCCATTCTATTTCATTCGTACGATCCATTCTTACTCATTCGTATGATCCATTCTAATTCATTCGTACGATCCATTCTAATTCATTCGTACGATCCATTCTAATTCATTCGTACGAATGTATCCATTCTAATTCATTTGCACGATCCATTCTAATTCATTCATTCGTACGATCCATTCTAATTCATTCATTCTAATTCATTTGCACGATCCATTCTAATTCATTCATTCTAATTCATTTGCATGATCCATTCTAATTCATTCATTCGTACGATCCACTCTAATTCATTCATTCTAATTCATTTGCACGATCCATTCTAATTCATTCATTCTAATTCATTTGTACGATCCATTCTAATTCATTCATTCTAATTCATTTGCACGATCCATTCTAATTCATTCGTACGATCCATTCTAATTCATTCGTACGATCCATTCTACGATCCATTCTAATTCATTCATACGATCCATTCTAATTCATATGCACAAAGGTAACCATTCTAATCCATTCGTAGGATCCATTCTAATCCATTCGTACGATCCATTCTAATTCATTCGTACGATCCATTCTAATTCATTCGCTCGAATGTATCCATTCTAATCCATTCGTACGATCCATTCTAATTCATTCGCATGAATGTAACCATTCTAATGAATTCATATGATCCATTCTAATTCATTCGTACGATCCATTCTAATTCATTCGTCTGATCCATTCTAATTCATTCGCACGAATGTATCCATTCTAATTCAATCGTACGATCCATTCTAATTCATTCGTACGATCCATTCTAATTCATTCGTAAGATCCATTCTAATTCATTCGTACGATCCATTCTAATTCATTCGTACGATCGTACGAATGAATTAGAATGGATCGTACGGAATGAATTAGAATGGATCGTACGAATGAATTAGAATGGATCGTACGAATGAACTAGAATGTATACATTCGTGCGAATGAATTAGAATGGATCGTACGAATGAATTAGAATGGATCTTACGAATGAATTAGAATGGATCGTACGAATGAATTAGAATGGATCGTACGAATGAATTAGAATGGATACATTCGTGCGAATGAATTAGAATGGATCGGTCGAATGAATTAGAATGGATCGTACGAATGAATTAGAATGGATCAAATGAATGAATTAGAATAGATCGTACGAATGAATTAGAATGCATCGTACGAAAGAATTAGAATGGATATATTCGTGCGAATGAATTAGAATGGATCGTACGAATGAATTAGACAGGATCGTACGAATGAATTTGAATGGATACATTTGTGCGAATGAATCTAAATGGATTGTATGAATGAATTACAATGCATCGTACGAATGAATTAGAATGGATCGTACGAATGAACTAGAATAGCTCATACGAATGAATTAGAATGAATCATATGAATGAATTAGAATGGTTACATTCGTGCGAATGAATTAGAATAGATCGTACGAATGAATTAGAATGGATCATACGAATAAATTAGAATGGATCGTGGGAATGAATTAGAATGGATCGTACGAATGAATTAGAATGGATCCACCGAATGAGTTAGAATGGATCATACGAATGAATTAGAATGGATTGTACGAATGAATTAGAATGGATTGTGCGAATGAATTAGAATGGATCGTATGAATGAATAAGAATGGATCGTATGAATGAATTAGAATGGATCGTGCGAATGAATTAGCATGAATCGTACGAATGTATTAGAATGGATCGTACGAATGAATTAGAATGAATCGTACGATCCATTCTAATTCATTCGTACGATCCATTCTAATTCATTCGCACGAATGTATCCATTCTAGTTCATTCGTACGATCCATTCTAATTCATTCGTACGATCCATTCTAATTCATTCGTACGATCCATTCTAATTCATTCGTACGATCCATTCTAATTCATTCATTTGATCCATTGTAATTCATTCGTACGATCCATTCTAATTCATTCGTACGTTCTATTCTAATTCATTCGTATGATCCATTCTAATTCATTCGTAAGATCCATTCTAATTCATTCGTACGATCCATTCTAATTCATTCGTACGATCCATTCTAATTCATTCGTACGAATATATCCATTCTAGAATGAATTAGAATGGATCGTATGAATGAATTAGAATGGATCATACGAATGAATTAGATTGGATCGTGCGAATGAATTAGAATGGATCGTACGAATGAATTAGAATGGATCGTATGAATGAACTAGAATGGATACATTCGTGCGAATGAATTAGAATGGATCGTACGAATGAATTAGAATGGATCGTACGAATGAATTAGAATGGATCGTACTAATAGATTAGAATGGATCATACGAATGAATTAGAATGGATCGTGCGGATGAATTAGAATGGATCGAACGAATGAATTAGAATGGATATATTCGAGCGAATGAATTAGAATAGATCATAGGAATGAATTAGAATGGATCATACGAATGAATTACAATGGATCGTACGAATGAATTAGAATGGATCGTACGAATGAATTAGAATGGATCGTGTGAAAGAATTAGAATGGATTGTATGAATGAATTAGAATAGATCGTATGAATGAATTAGAATGGATATATTCGTGCGAATGAATTAGAATAGATCGTACGAATGAATTAGAATGGATCGTATGATTCATTCTAATTCATTCGTACGATCCATTCTAATACATTCGTACGATTCATGCTAATTCATTCGCACGATCCATTCTAATTCATTCGTACGATCCATTCTTGTTCATTCATACGATCCATTCTAATTCATTCGCACAATCCATTCTTATTCATTCGTACAATCCATTCTAATTCATTCGTATGATCCATTCTAACTCATTCGGTGGATCCATTCTAATTCATTCGTACGATCCATTCTAATTTATTCCCACGATCCATTCTAATTTATTCGTACGATCCATTCTAATTCTTTCGTACGATGCATTCTAATTCATTCGTATGATCCATTCTAATTCATTCGTACGATCCATTCTAATTCATTCGTACGATCCATTCTGATTCATTCGCACGAATGTATCCATTCTAATTCATTCGTACAATCCATTCTATTTCATTCGTACGATCCATTCTTACTCATTCGTATGATCCATTCTAATCATTCGTATGATCCATTCTAATTCATTCGTGCGATCCATTCTAATTCATTCGTACGATCCATTCTAATTCATTTGCACGATCCATTCTAATTCATTCATATGATCCATTCTAATTCATTCATACAATCCATTCTAATTCTTTCACACGATCCATTCTAATTCATTCGTACGATCCATTCTAATTCATTCGTACAATCCATTCTATTTCATTCGTACGATCCATTCTTACTCATTCGTATGATCCATTCTAGTTCATTCGTATGATCCATTCTAATTCATTCGTACGATCCATTCTAATTCATTCGTACGATCCATTCTAATTCATTCGTACGATCCATTCTAATTCATTCGCACGATCCATTCTAATTCATTCATAGGATCCATTCTAATTCATTCATACGATCTATTCTAATTCTTTCGCACGAATGTATCCATTCTAATTCATTCGCACGAATGTATCCATTCTAATTCATTCGTACGATCCATTCTAATTCATTCGTACGATCCATTCAAATTCATTCGCACGATCCATTCTAATTCATTCGTACAATCCATTATATTTTATTCGTACGACCCATTCTTACTCATTCGTATGATCCATTCTAATTCATTCGCACGAATGTATCCATTCTAATCCATTCGTACCATCCATTCTAATCCATTCATACGATCCATTCTAATTCATTCGCATGAATGTAACCATTCTAATTTATTCATTTGATCCATTCTAATTCATTCGTACGATCCATTCTAATTCATTCGTCCGATCCATTCTAATTCATTCGCATGAATGTATCCATTCTAAACCATTCATACGATCCATTCTAATTCATTCGTAAGATCCATTCTATTACATTCGTACGATCCATTCTTATTCATTCGTACGATCCATTCTAATTCATTCGCACGAATGTATCTATTCTAGTTCATTCGTACGATCCATTCTAATTTATTCGCACGATCCATTCTAATTCATATGCACTAAGGTATCCATTCTAATCCATTCGTACGATCCATTCTAATTCATTCATACAATCCATTCTAATTCTTTCACACGATCCATTCTATTTCATTCGTACGATCCATTCTAATCCATTCGTATGATCCATTCTAATTCATTCGTACGATCCATTCTAATTCATTCTAATTCATTCGTACGATCCATTCTAATTCATTCGTCCGATCCTACGAATGAATTAGAATAGATCGTGTGAAAGAATTAGAATGGATTGTATGAATGAATTAGAATGAATTCGTACGATCCATTCGAATTTATTTGCACGATCCATTCTAATTCATTCATACGATCCATTCTAATTCATTCATACAATCCATTCTAATTCTTTCACACGATCCATTCTAATTCATACGTACGATCCATTCTAATTCATTCTAATTCATACGCACTGTAACAACCCAAAATAAATTAATAATTTAAAGATCACTATAATAAGAATTTTTGATACAAAATTTAAAATAAAAAACGGACTGCGCCATTGCGTCCGTCTCGTCGAAACAATTAAAAACCATATATAAACTTTTTCGTTTTGAACTCATTTAAAGCATTAAAAATTTAAAAGAAAAAGATTATATATATGAGTAAATATATTAACCCATAGAAGGATTCGAAACTGAGACCCATTTAGTAAAATCTTAAAACAGTTTCCTCTAACCAAAAATCCCTTAAGTCTTTTCTGTTTAATTATAGTAAAACTAATTATTATTCTATAACTAGGAATACCAAGCGTCATCTAACCGTTCGATCACAATCGAACGGCCAGAATACAAAACGACACAAGGAATATCAATCGTCATCTGACCGTTCGATCGCAATCAAACGGCCAGAATACAAAACGACACTGGGCATATCAAACGTCATCTGTGCCGTTCGTTTCCAAATCGGACAGCCAGAATACGAAACGACAGATTTGCAATAAAGCCCCCGGGACTCTTCGTATTCCCGGGGGGCCTATATAAACCCCCCCTACCCACAAACTTCTACACAGAAGTCCTTGCGACAAGCGGGCCCCACCACCCACCGCTGACCACCCTCCGCCGCCGCCGCCGGCCACCGCCGCCGCCGGCTACCGCCGCCGGCAACCGCCGCCGGATGCCGCCGCCGGTCACCCCCGCCGGTCGCCGCCGCCGGCCCCCGCCGCCGGTCACTGCCGCCGGCCGCCGCCTCCGGCGGCCACCGCCGCGGCCGCCGCCCGCCGCCGGTCACCACCGCCGGCTGCCGCCACCGACCTCCGACCACCGCCGCCGTCGGCCGCCGCCCGCCGCCGGCCACCGCCGCCACCGTCGGCCACCCCCGCCGCCACCACCGACCACTGTTGGGTCGGGTACGTAATTTAAACCCGTTAACCCGTTCGGATTTTTAATAAATTTCTGATGCAAAAAGGCAATACAAGATTTAGAACCCACAACCTCTTCTTAACCTATTCTAAAACCCTTTAGGCTAACCAATAGATCCATTTACCTTTTATGTTTATAAATCACCTATAATTAAATATATAGATTATCTATGTAAACTATATTGACCTTATCTTACCCATACGGACTCGGAATTGAGTTCCGTCAGTGGCGTTGGATTCGTAATGACAAAATACACTTACTTAGATTATAAAATTCCACAACCGACAAATAAAAAGTATATTTACCATTTTACCCCTAGGGTAAAATGGTCATAACCTCTTCATTCTAACTCGGAATCGAATTCCGTCTACGGCCACGGGTTTCTAATAAAAAGATCTACAAAATGAATATAAATTTAAAATATTTTGGAATTGACCAAAATGCCCCTAAAGAAGAAAACCCATTAGTTCACATCGAAAAATGTTGGAAAAATCCTGGAAAAATTAGGATAAAACTAACCAATTATTAGTAACATATTTTCAGGTTTTGAGCGTACTAAAGCTTCTTTATCAGGAGTAAGAGTTTGCAACGGTTCAGGTAGGGGATTTAAACTCAGTTTATTCATGCTAATTATATGCTATAGATTGTCGGTAATTTGATATGGAATGGTAAATTTTGAAATACGTAATCACTTATGTGGGTGTGGGGCTAGCCCTGGCTGAGGCCAAAAAGTACCTGGGTGTGGGGCTGTCCCTGGCTGCGGGCCTAAAAGATAAATCCTGGGTGTGGGGCTGTCCCTGGCTGCGGGCCTAAAAGATAAATCCTGGGTGTGGGGCTGTCCCTGGCTGCGGGCCAAAAAGATAATCCTAGGTATGGGGCTAGCCTTGTTGCGGACTAAAAGTACCCGGGTAAGGATTGAGATTCCTACCCTGGCCGGAAGAGCCAAAAAGGGAATCGGGTGATTAATGTTTTAATTATTTACTTTTCGTAGTCATGTTTACTGCTTTCAATACATATTATTTAGCATGAACAAAACTGAGTCATTGGTGAGTCAGTGGATAGAACTCACCCCCCTACAGATGATGTGCACCCCACAGAGACAAACCCTGCAGTACCCGGAGAAGATGTGGAGCAATCGGGATGTGACCCAGAAGGGATTGAAGACCCACTCTACACTCCTTTCTATGAAGACGCTGGAGCCGAAATATGAAGGGTCGTTGCAGAAGAATAAAATTTATGCCTTAGACTTTTTGTTTCATGAGATGTATCAAACAATGGTTTTTATAATAAAGTGGCTCAGTATTTTCCATATTTGATGGAAATTATTTATATCAAGTTTTCTTCCTAACACCCCAGTATTATACGGGTTGAATTAATCCGTAAAATATCGGGGCGTTACACGCACGAATAGATCCATTCTAATTCATTCGTACGATCCATTCTAATTCATTCATACGATCCATTCTAATTCCTTCGTACGATCCATTCTAATTCATTCGTACGATCCATTCTAATTCCTTCGTACGATCTATTCTAATTCCTTCGTATGATCCATTCTAATTTATTCGTACGATCCATTCTAATTCCTTCGTACGATCCATTCTAATTCATTCGTACGATCCATTCTAATTCATTCGTGCGATCCATTCTAATTCATTCACGATCCATTCTAATTCCTTTGCACGATCCATTCTAATTCATTCGCACGATCCATTCTAATTCATTCGCACGATCCATTCTAATTCATTCATACGATCCAATATAATTCATCCGTACGATCCATTCTAATTCATTAGTACGATCCATTCTAATTCCTTCGTACGATCCATTCTAATTCCTTCATACGATCCATTCTAATTCAATCGTATGATCCATTCTAATTCATTTGTACGAATATATCCATTCTAATTCATTCGTACGATCTAGTCTAATTCATTCATACGATCCATTCTATTTCATTCGCACGATCTATTCTAATTCATTCATACGATCCATTCTAATTCATTCGTATGATCCATTCTAATTCATTCGTACGATCCATTCTAATTCCTTTGTACGATCCATTCTAATTCATTCATACGATCCATTCTAAATCATTCATACGATCCATTCTAATTCATTTGCATGATCCATTCTAATTCATTCATACGATCCAATCTAATTCCTTCGTACGATCCATTCTTACTCATTCGCACAATCTATTCTAATTCATTCGTACGATCCATTCTAATTCATTCATACGATCCATTCTAATTCAATCGTACGATCCATTCTAATTCATTCATACAATCCATTCTAATTCTTTCACACGGTCCATTCTAATTCATTCGAATGAATCCATTCTAATTCATTCGTACAATCCATTCTACGATCCCTTCTTACTCATTAGTACGATCCATTCTAATTCATTCGCACGAATGTATCCATTCTAATTCATTTGTACGATCCATTCTAATTCATTCGCACAATCTATTCTATTTCATTCATACGATCCATTCTAATTCATTCATACAATCCATTCTAATTCTTTCACACGATCCATTCTAATTCATTCGTGCAATCCATTCTATTTTATTCGTACGATCCATTCTAAGTCATTCGTACGATCCATTCTAATTTATTCGCACGATCCATTCTAATTCATTTGACCGATCCATTCTAATTCATTCGCACGAATGTATCCATTCTAATTCATTCGTACGATCCATTCTAATTCATTCGCACGAATGTATCTATTCTAATTCATTCGTACGGATCCATTCTATTTCATTCGTATGATCCATTCTATTTCCTTCGTACGATCCATTTTTATTCATTCCCATGAATGTATCCATTCTTATTCATACGTACGATCCATTCTAATTCATTCATACGATCCATTCTAATTCATTCATACAATCCATTCTAATTCTTTCACACGATCCACTCTAATTCATTGGTACGATCCATTCTAATTCATTCGCACGAATGTATCCATTCTAATTCATTCGTACGATCCATTCGAATTCATTCGCACGATCCATTCTAATTCATTCTTACGATCCATTCTAATTCATTCTAATTCATTCATTCTAATTCATTCGTACGATCCATTCTAATTCATTCATACGATCCATGCTAATTCATTCGCACGAATGTATCCATTCGAATTCATTCGTGCGAAAGAATTAGAATAGATCGTATAAATGAATTAGAATGGATCGTACGAATGAAATAGAATGGATTGTATGAATGAATTAGAATGGACCGTACGAATGAATTAGAATGGACCGTACGAATGAATTAGAATGGATCGTACGAATGAATTAAAATGGATACATTCGTGCAAATGAATTAGAATGGATCGTACGAATGAGCAAGAATGGATCGTACGAAAGAAATAGTTTGGATTGTACGAATGAATTAGAATGGATTCATTCGAATGAATTAGAATAGATCGTGTGAAAGAATTAGAATGGATTGTATGAATGAATTAGAATGGATCGTACGTACGAATGAATTAGAATGGATCGTACGAATGAATTAGAATGGATACATTCGTGCGAATGAATAAGAATGGATCATACGAATGAATTACAATGGATCGTATGTATGAATTAGAATGGATCATATGATTAAATAAGAATGGATCGTATGAATGAATTAGAATAGATCGTACGAATGGATTAGAATGGATCGTGTGAATGAATTAGAATGGATCATATGAATGAATTAGAATGGATCGTACGAAGGAATTAGAATGAATCGAACGAAGGAATTAGAATGGATCGTATGAATGAATTAGAATGGATCGTGCGAATGAATTAGAATGGATCGTACGAATGAATTAGATTTGATTGTACGAATGAAATAGAATGGATCATACGAATGAATTAGAATGGATTCATTAGTGCGAATGAATTAGAATGGATCATGCGAATGAATTAGAATTCATTCATACGATCCATTCTAATTCATTCATACGATCCATTCTAATTTCTTCGTACGATCCATTCTAATTCCATTCTAATTCTTTCACGAATGTATCCATTCTAATTCATTTGTACGATCCATTCTAATCAATTCATACGATCCAATCTAATTCTTTCGTACGATCCATTCTAATTCATTCGTACAATCCATTCTAATTCATTCGCACAATCTATTCTAATTCATTCGTACGATCAATTCTAATTCATTAGCACGATCCATTCTAATTCATTCGTACGATCTATTCTATTTCATTCGTACGATCCATTCTTACTCACACGTTCGATCTATTCTAATTCATTCGCATGAATGTATCCATTCTAATTCCTTCGTACGATCTATTCTAATTCATTCGTACGATCCATTCTAATTCATTCGCACGAATGTATCCATTCTAATTCATTTGTACGATCCATTCTAATTCATTAATACGATCCAATCTAATTCATTCATACGGTCTATTCTAATTCATTTGTATGTATCCATTCTAATTCATTCATACGATCCATTCTAATTCATTCGTACGATCCATTCTAATTCATTCGCACGATCCATTCTAATTCATTAATACGATCCATTCTAATTCATTTGTACAATCCATTCTAATTCATTAATTAGAATGGATCGTACGAATGAATTTGAATGGATCGTAACGAATGAATTAGAATAGATTGTGCGAATGAATTAGAATGGACCGTATGAATGAATTAGAATGGATCATACGATTGAATTAGAATGCATACGAATGAGTAAGAATGGATCGTACGAATGAGTAAGAATGGATCGTACGAATGAATTAGAATGGATCGTACGAATGAAATAGAATGGATTCGCACGAATGTATCCATTCTAATTCATTCGTACGATCCATTCTAATTCCTTCGTACGATCCATTCTAATTCCTTCGTACGATCCATTCTAATTCATTCCCATGAATGTATCCATTCTAATTGATACGTATGATCCATTCTATTTCATTCGTACGATCCATTCTTACTCATTCGTACGATCCATTCTAATTCATTCGCACGAATGTATCCACTCTAATTCATTCGTACGAACCATTTTAATTCCTTCGTACAATCCATTCTAATTCGATCCATTCTAATTCATTCATACGTACAAATTCATACGTAAGATCCATTATTACGATCCATTCTAATTCATTCGTACGATCCATTCTAATTCCTTCGTACGATCCATTCTAATTCATTCGTACGATCCATTCTAATTCATTCATACGATCCATTCTAATTCCTTCGTATGATCCATTCTAATTCCTTCGTACGATCCATTCTAATTCATTCGCATGATCCATTCTAATTCATTCGCATGATCCATTCTAATTCATTCGCACGATCCATTCTAATTCATTCGTACGATCCATTCTAATTCATTCGTACCATCCATTCTAATTCATTCACACGATCCATTCTAATTTATTCATACGATCCATTCTAATTCATTCGCACGATCCATTCTAATTCATTCATACGATCCATTCTAATTCATTCACACGAATGTATCTATTCTAATTCATTCGTACGATCCATTCTAATTCATTCGTACAATCTATTCTAATTCATTCGTACGCATACGATCCATTCTAATTCATTCGTACGATCCATTCTAATTCATTCGTACAATCCATTCTATTTCATTCGTACGATCCATTCTTACTTATTCGTACGATCTATTCTAATTCATTCTCACGAATGTATCCATCTATTTCATTCGTATGATCTATTCTAATTCATTCGTACGATCTATTCTAATTCATTCGCACGATCCATTCTAATTCATTCATACGATCCAATCTAATTCATCCATACGATCCATTCTAATACATTCGCACAATCTATTCTGATTCATTCGTACGATCCATTCTAATTCATTCGCACGAATGTATCCATTGTAATTCATTCGTACGATCCATTCTAATTCATTCGTACGATCCATTCTAATTCATTCGTACAATCCATTCTATTTCATTCATACGATCCATTCTTACGAAGGAATTAGAATGGATCGTACGAAGGAACTAGAATGGATCGTACGAAGGAATTAGAATGGACCGTGCGAATGAATTAGAATAGATCGTACGAATGAATTAGAATGGATACATTCGTGCGAATGAATTAGAATGGATCGTACGAATGAGTAAGAATGGATCGTACGAATGAAATAGAATGGATATATTCGTGGAAATGAATTAGAATGGATCGTACGAAGGAATTAGAATGGATCGTACGAATGAATTAGAATAAATCGTACGAATAAATTATAATGGATACATTCGTGCGAATGAATTAGAATGGATCGTGCGAATGAATTAGAATGGATACATTCGTGCGAATGAATTAGAATGGATCATACGAAGGAATTAGAATAGATTGTATGAATGAATTAGAACGGATCGTACGAATGAATTAGAATGGATACAATCGTGCGAATAAATTAGAATGGATCATACGAAGGAATTAGAATGGATCGTACGAATGAATTAGAATGGATCGTACGAATGAATTAGAATGGATACATTCATGCGAATGAATTAGAATGGATCATACGAAGGAATTAGACTGGATCGTACGAATGAATTAGAATGGATCGTACGAATGAAATAGAATAGATTGTGCGAATGAATTAGAATGGATCGTACGAATGAATTAGAATGGATACATTCGTGCGAATGAATTAGAATGGATACATTCGTGCGAAGGAACATACGAATGAATTAGAATGGATCGTATGAATGAATTAGAATGGATCATACGAATGAATTAGAATGGATCGTGCGAATAAATTAGAATGGATCGTACGAATGAATTAGAATGGATCGTACGAAGGAATTAGAATGGATCGTACGTAGGAATTAGAATGGATCGTATGAATGAAATAGAATGGATCGTACGAATGAATTAGAATGGATCGTAATAATGGATCGTACGTATGAATTTGTACGTATGAATGAATTAGAATGGATCGTATGAATGAATTAGAATGAATCGTGCGAATGAATTAGAATGGATCGTACGAATGAATTAGAATGGATACACTCATGCGAATGAATTAGAATGGATCGTATGAATGAGTAAGAATGGATCGTACGAATGAAATAGAATAGATAAATTCGTGCAAATGAATTTGAATGGATTGTATGAATGAATTAGATTGGATCGTATAAATGAATTAGAATGGATCGTACGTATGAATTAGAATGGATTCATTCATGAGAATGAATAAAATGGATCGTACGAAGGAATTAGAATGGATCATATGAATGAAATATAATGGGTCATACAAAGGAATTAGAATGGATCGTACGAAGGAATTAGAATGGATCGTACGAAGGAATTAGAATGGATCGTACGAATGAATTAGAATGGATACATTCGTGCGAATGAATTAGAATGGATCATACGAATGAGTAAGAATGGATCGTACGAATGAAATAGAATGGATATATTCGTGGAAATGAATTAGAATGGATCGTATAAATGAATTAGAATAGATTGTGCAAATGAATTAGAATGTATCGTACGAATGAATTAGAATCGATACATTCGTGCGAATGAATTAGAATGGATCGTATGAATGAATTAGAATGGATCGTATGAGTGAATTCGAATGGATCGTGCGAATGAATTAGAATGGATTGTAAATGAATTAGAATGGATCGTATGAATCTATTAGAATGGATACATTCGTGCAAAAGAATTAGAATGGATTCTATGAATGAATTAGAATGGATTATGCAAATGAATTAGAATGGATCGAGCGAATGAATTAGAATGGATCGTACGAATGAATTAGAATAGATTGTATGAATGAATTAGAATGGATTAGAATGGATCATACGATTGAATTAGAATGGATCGTACGAAGGAATTAGAATGGATCGTAAGAATGAATTAGAATGGTTCGTGCGAATGAATTAGAATGGATCGTATGAATGAATTAGAATGGATCGTGCGAATGAATTAGAATGGATCGTATGAATGAAATATAATGGATCGTATGAATTAGAATGGATCGTACGAATGAATTAGAATGGATCGTACGAATGAATTAGAATGGATCGTACGAATGAATTAGAATGGCGAACGATCAATTCTAATTCATTAGCACGAAAAAACATGATCCACTCACGTACGAATAAATTAGAATGGATTGTATGAATGAATTAGAATGCATCATACGAATGAATTAGAATGGATCGTACAAATGAATTAGAATGGATCGTATGAATGAATTAGAATGGATCGTGCGAATGAATTAGAATGGATCGTACGAATGAATTAGAATGGATCGTACGAAGGATTTTGAATGGATCGAATATATTCGTGCGAATGAATTAGAATGGATCGTACGAAGGATTTAGAATGGATCGGATACATTCGTGCGAATGAATTAGAATGGATCGTGCGAATGAATTAGAATGGATCGTACGAATGAATTAGAATGGATCGTATGAAGGAATTAAATGGATCGGAGACATTCGTGCGAATGAATTAGAATGGATCGTACGAATGAATTAGAATGGATCGTACAAATGAGTAAGAATGGATCGTACGATTGAATTAGAATGGATCGTATGAATGAATTAGAATGGATCGTTCGAATGAATTAGAATGGATCGTATAAATGAATTAGAATGGATCGTGCAAATGAATTAGAATGGATCATATGAATGAATTAGAATGGATCGTACTTATGAATTAGAATGGATCGTACAAATGAATTAGAATGGATACATTCGTGTGAATGAATTAGAATGGATCGTACGAATGAATTAGAATGGATTGTGCGAATGAATTAGAATGTATCGTGCGAATGAATTAGAATGGATCGTACGAATGAGTTTGAATGGATTGTACGAATGAATAAGAATGGATCATACGAAGAAATTAGAATGGATCATATGAATGAAATAGAATGGATCGTATGAATGAATTACAATGGATCATACGTACGAAGGAATTAGAATGGATCGTACGAAGGAATTAGAATGGATCGTACGAATGAATTAGAATGGATCGTGCGAATGAAATAGAATGGATCGTACGAATGAATTAGAATGGATCGTACGAATGAATTAGAATGGATCGTAAGAATGAATTAGAATGGATCGTACGAATGAATTAGAATGGATCGTACAAAGGAATTAGAATGGATCATATGAATGAAATATAATGGGTCGTACAATGGACTTAGAATGGATCGTATGAATGAAATAGAATGGATCGTATGAATTAGAATGGATCGAACGAATGAATTAGAATGGATCGTACGAATGAATTTGAATGGATCGTATGAATGAATTAGAATGGATTGTACAAAGGAATTAGAATGGATCATACGAATGAATTAGCATGGATCGTGCTAATGAATTGGAATGGAACGTATGAATGAATTAGAATAGATTGTGCGAATGAATTAGAATGGATCGTATGAATGAATTAGAATGGATAAATTCGTGCGAATGAATTCGAATGGATTGTATGAATGAATTAGAATGGATCGTATAAATGAATTAGAATGGATCGTACGTATGAATTCGAATGGATCGTATGAATGAATAAGAATGGATCGTGTGAATGAATTAGAATGGATCGTACGATTGAATTAGAATGGATCGTGCGAATCAATTAGAATGGATCGTATGAATGAAATAGAATGGATCGTATGAATTAGAATGGATTGTACGAAGGAATTAGAATGGATCTACGAATGAATTTATACATGTACGAATGAATTAGAATGGATACATTCGTGCGAAGGAATTTGAATTAGAATGGATCGTGCGAATGAATTAGATTGGATCGTATGAATGAATTAGAATGGATCGTACGAATGAATTAGAATGGATCGTATGAATGAATTAGAATGGATCGTGCGAATGAATTAGAATGGATCGTACGAATGAGTTAGAATGGATCATGCGAATGAATTAGAATGGATCGTACGAATGAATTAGAATGGATCGTGCGAATAAATTAGAATGGATCGTACGAAGGAATTATAATGGATACATTCGTGCGAATGAATTAGAATGGATCGTATGAGTGAATTAGAATGGATCGTACGAATGAATTAGAATCGATCGTATGAATGAATTAGAATGGATATATTCGTGCGAATGAATTAGAATGGATAGTATGAATGGATTAGAATAGATTGTGCGAATAAATTAGAATGGATCCTACGAATGAATTAGAATGGATCGTACGAATGAATTTGAATGGATCGCATGAATGAGTAAGAATGGATTGTACGAATGGATTAGAATGGATCGTACGAATGAATTAGAATGGATCGTGCGAATGAATTAGAATGGATCGTGTGAATGAATTAGAATGGATCGTGCGAATGAATTAGAATGGATCGTGCTAATGAATTAGAATGGATCGTACGAATGAGTAAGAATGGATCGTACGAATGAAATAGAATGGATCGTACGAATGAATTAGAATGGATATATTCGTACGAAGGAATTAGAATGGATCGTATGAGTGAATTAGAATGGATCGTACGAATGAATTAGAATGGATCGTATGAATGAATTAGAATGGATACATTCGTGCGAATGAATTAGAATGGATCGTACGAATGAATTAGAATGGATCTTACGAATGAATTAGAATGGATCGTATGAATGAATTAGAATGGATCGTACGAATGAATTAAAATGGATCGTATGAATGAATTAGAATGGATCGTACGAAGGGATTAGAATGGATCGTATGAATGAATTAGATTGGATCGTATGAATGAATTAGAATGGATTGTGCGTCGTACGAATGGATTAGAATGGATCGTATAAATGAATTAGAATGGATCGTGCGAATGAATTAGAATGGATCGTATTAATGGATCGTACGAATGAAATAGAATGGATCGTACGAATGAATTAGAATGGATCATGCGAATTAATTAGAATGGATCGTATGAATGAATTAGAATGGATCGTGTGAAAGAATTAGAATGGATCGTACAAAGGAATTAGAATGGATCGTATGAATGAATTAGATTGGATCGTATTAATGAATTAGAATGGATCCATTCGAATGAATTAGAATGGATACATTCGTGCGAAAGAATTAGAATAGATCGTATGAATGAATTAGAATTTATCGTGCTCTAATTCATTCGCACAATCTATTCTAATTCATTCGTACGATCCATTCTAAGTCATTCGCACGATCCATTCTAATTCATTCGTACGATCCATTCTATTTTATTCGTACGATCCATTCTTACTCATTCACACGATCCATTCTAATTCATTCGCATGAATTAGAATGGATCATATGAATGAATTAGAATGGATCGTACGAATGAATTAGATTGGATCGTATGAATGAATTAGAATGGATCGTGCGAATGAATTAGAATGGATCGTACGAATGAATTAGAATGGATCGTATGAATGAATTAGAATGGATCGTACAAAGGATGGATACATTCGTGACGATCTATTCTAATTCATTCATACGATCCATTCTAATTCATTCGCACGTACGAATGAATTAGAATGGATCGTGCGAATGAATTAGAATGGATCGTATGAATGAATTAGAATAGATTGTGCGAATGAATTAGAACGGATCGTGCGAATGAATTAGAATGGATCATACGAATGAATTAGAATGGATCGTACGAATGAATTATAATGGATCATCCGAATCAATTAGAATGGATCATACGAATGAATTAGAATGGATCGTAATAATGGATCGTACGAATGAAATAGAATGGAATTAGAATGGATCGTGCAAATGAATTAGAATGGATCGTATGAATGAATTAGAATGGATCGTACTTATGAATTAGAATGGATCGTACTTATGAATTAGAATGGATCGTACGAATGAATTAGAATGGATACATTCGTGCGAATGAATTAGAATGGATCGTATGAATGAATTAGAATAGATCATGCGAATGAATTAGAATGGATCATACGAATGAATTAGAATGGATACATTCGTGTGAATGAATTAGAATGAAGGAATTAGAATGGATCGTGTGAATGAATAAGAATGGATCGTACGAAGGAATTAGAATGGATCGTACGAATGAATTAGAATGGATATATTCGTGCGAATAAATTAGAATGGAATGTTCGAATGAATTAGAATGGATCGTACGAATGAAATAGAATGGATTGTACGAATGAATTAGAATGGATACATTCGTGCGAATGAATTAGAATGGATCGTACGAATGAGTAAGAATGGATCGTACGAATGAAATAGAATGGATTGTACGAAGGAATTAGAATGGATACATTCGTGCGAATGAATTAGAATGGATCGTACGAATCAGTAAGAATGGATCGTACGAATGAAATAGAATAGATCGTACGAATGAATTACAATGGATCGTGCTAATGAATTAGAATTGATCGTACGAATGAATTAGAATAGATTGTGCGAATGAATTAGAATGGATCGTACGAATGAATTAGAATGGATCGTATGAATGAATTTGAATTGATCGTGCGAATGAATTAGAATGGATCGTATGAATGAATTAGAATAGATTGTGCGAATGAATAAGAACGGATCGTTTGAATGAATTAGAATAGATTATATGAATGAATTAGAATGGATACATTCGTGCGAATGAATTAGAATGGATCGTACGAATGAATTAGAATAGATCGTACGAATGAATTAGAATGGATCGTACGAATGAATTAGAATAGATTGTGCGAATGAATTAGAATAGATCGTATGAATGAATTAGATTACGATCCATTCGATTTCATTCGTATGATCCATTCTAATTCCATCGTACAATCTAATTCATTCATACGATCCATTCTAATTCATTTGCACGAATGTATCCATTCTAATTCATTCGTACGATCCATTCTAATTCATTTGCACGATCCATTCTAATTCATTCGTACGATCCATTTTAATTCATTCATACGATCCATTCTAATTCATTCGCACGATCCATTCTAATTCATACGTACGATCCATTCTATTTTATTCGTATGATCCATTCTAATTCATTCGTATGATCTATTCTAATTCATTCGTATGATCCATTCTAATTCATTCGTACGATCCATTCTTATTCATTCCCATGAATGTATCCATTCTAATTCATTCGTACGATCCATTCTAATTCATTCATACGATCCATTCTAATTCCTTCGTACGATCCATTCTAATTCATTCGTACAATCCATTCAATTTCATTCGTACGATCCACTCTAATTCATTCGTACGATCCATTCTATTTCATTCGTACGGATCGTACGAATGAATTAGAATGGATCGTGCTAATGAATTAGAACGGAACGTACGAATGAATTAGAATAGATTGTGCGAATGAATTAGAATAGATCGTACGAATGAATTAGAATGGATAAATTTGTGCGAATGAATTAGAATGGATCGTATGAATGAATTAGAATGGATCGTATGAATGAATTAGCATGGATCGTATGAATGAATTAGAATGGATCGTGCAAATGAATTAGAATGGATCATATGAATGAATTAGAATGGATCGTACTTATGAATTAGAATGGATCGTACGAATGAATTAGAATGGATACATTCGTGCGAATGAATTAGAATGGATCGTATGAATGAATTAGAATGGATCGTACGAATGAATTAGAATGGATCGTATGAATGAATTAAAATGGATCGTACGAATGAATTAGAATAGATCGTTTGAATGAATTAGAATGGGTCATACGAAGGAATTAGAATGGTTCGTATGAATGAATTAGATTGGATCGTATGAATGAATTAGAATGGATCGTGCGTCGTACGAATGAATTAGAATGGATCGTATTAATGAATTAGAATAGATCATGCGAATGAATTAGAATGGATCGTATTAATGGATCGTACGAATGAAATAGAATGGATCGTACGAATGAATTAGACTGGATCGTGCGAATGAATTAGAATGGATCGTATGAATGAATTAGATTGGATTGTGTGAAAGAATTAGAATGTATCGTACGAAGGAATTAGAATGGATCGTATGAATGAATTAGATTGGATCGTATTAATGAATTAGAATGGATCCATTAGAATGAATTAGAATGGATACATTCGTGCCGAAAGAATTAGAATAGATCGTATGAATGAATTAGAATGGATCGTGCTCTAATTCATTCGCACAATCTATTCTAATTCATTCGTACGATCCATTCTAATTCATTCGCACGATCCATTCTAATTCATTCGTACGATCCATTCTTACTCATTCGTACGATCCATTCTAATTCATTCGCATGAATTAGAATGGATCATATGAATGAATTTGAATGGATCATACGAATGAATTAGATTGGATCGTATGAATCAATTAGAATGGATCGTGCGAATGAATTAGAATGGATCGTATGAATGAATTAGAATGGATCGTACAAAGGATAGATACAATCGTGACGATCCATTCTAATTCATTGATACGATCCAATCTAATTCATTCGCACGTACGAATGAATTAGAATGGATCGTGCGAATGAATTAGAATGGATCGTATGAATGAATTAGAATAGATTGTGCGAATGAATTAGAATGGATCGTGCGAATGAATTAGAATGGATCGTACGAATGAATTAGAATAGATCGTACGAATGAATTAGAATGGATCGTGCGAATGAATTAGAATGGATCGTACGAATGAATTAGAGTGGATCGTAATAATGGATCGTACGAATGAAATAGAATGGAATTAGAATGGATCGTGCGAATGAATTAGAATGGATCGTATGAATGAATTAGAATGGATCGTACTTATGAATTAGAATGGATCGTACGAATGAATTAGAATGGATACATTCGTGCGAATGCATTAGAATGAAGGAATTAGAATGGATCGTGCGAATGAATAAGAATGGATCGTACGAAGGAATTAGAATGGATCGTACGAATGAATTAGAATGGATACATTCGTGCTAATAAATTAGAATGGAACGTACGAATAAATTAGAATGGATCGTACGAATGAAATATAATGGATTGTACGAATAAATTAGAATGGATACATTCGTGCGAATGAATTAGAATAGATCATACGAATGAGTAAGAATGGATCGTACAAATGAAATAGAATGGATTGTACGAAGGAATTAGAATGGATACATTAGTGCGAATGAATTAGAATGGATCGTACGAATGAGTAAGAATGGATCGTACGAATGAAATAGAATAGATCGTACGAATGAATTAGAATGGATCGTGATAATGAATTAGAATTGATCGTACGAATGAATTAGAATAGATTGTGCGAATGAATTAGAATGGATCGTACGAATGAATTAGAATGGATCGTATGAAGGAATTAGAATGGATCGTGCGAATGAATTAGAATGGATCGTATGAATGAATTAGAATAGATTATGCGAATGAATTAGAATAGATCGTATGAATGAATTAGAATAGATTATAATTCTTTCACATGATCCCTTCTAATTCATTCGTACGATCCATTCTAATTCATTCGCATGAATGTATCCATCCTTTGTACGATCCATTCTAATTCATTCGTACGATCCATTCTAATTCTTTCGTACGATCCATTCTAATTCATTCGCACGATCCATTCTAATTCATTCATACGATCCAATCTAATTCATTCGTACGATCCATTCTAATTCATTTGTACGATCTATTCTAATTCCTTCGTACGAATGTATGTATTGTACGAATGAATTAGAATGAATCATACGAATAAAATAGAATCGATTGTACGAAGGAATTAGAATGGATCATACGAATGAATTAGAATGGATCGTACGAATGAATTAGATTATGAATGAATTAGAATGGATCGTCCGAATGAATTAGAATGGATCATATGAATGAATTAGAATGGATCGTACAAAGGATGGATACATTCCTGCGAATGAATTAGAATAGATCGTACGAATGAATTAGAATGGATCATGTATCCATTCGTGCGAATGAATTAGAATGGATCATACGATTAAATAAGAATGGATCGTACGAATGAAATAGAATTGATTGTACGAATGAATTAGAATGGATCGTATGAATGAATTAGAATGGATCATACGAATGAATTAGAATGGATCGTACGAATGAATTAGAATGGATTATAAGAATGAATTAGAATGGATCGTATGAATGAATTAGAATGGATCGTATGAATGAATTAGAATGGATCGTACGAAGGAATTAGATTGGATCATACGAATGAATTAGAATGGATCGTACGAATGAATTAAATTGGATTGTATGAATGAATTAGAATGGATACATTCGTGCGAAGGAATTAGAATAGATCATATGAAACAATTTGAATGGATCGTATGAATGAATAAGAATGGATCGTGCGAATGAATTAGCATGAATCGTGCTAATGAATTAGAATGGATACATTCGTGCGAATGAATTAGAATTAGAATTGATCGTACAAATGAATTAGAATGGATCATACGAATGAAATAGAATGGATCGTTCGATCCATTCTAATTCATTCGCCGATCCATTCTAATTTATTCGTATGATCCATTCTAATTCATTCGCACGAATGTATCCATTCTAATTCACGAATTTATCCATTCTAATTCATTCGTACGATCTATTCTAATTCATTCGCACGATCCATTCTAATTCATTCATACGATCCAATCTAATTCATTCATATGATCCATTCTTACTCATTCGTATGATCAATTCTAATTCATTCGTACGATCCATTCTAATTAATTCGTACGATCCATTCTAATTCATTCGTACGATCTATTCTAATTCATTTGTACGAATATATCCATTCTAATTCATTCGTACGATCCATTCTAATTCATTCATACAATCCATTCTAATTCATTCATATAATCCATTCTAATTTTTTCACACGATCCATTCTAATTCATTCGTACGTTCCATTCTAATTTATTAGCACGATCCATGCTAATTTAATCGTACGATCCATTCTAATTCATTCGCACGATCCATTCTAATTCGTTCGTACGATCCATTCTAATTCATTCGTACGATCCATTCTAATTCATTCATACAATCCATTCTAATTCTTTGAAATGATCCATTCTAATTCATTCGTACGTTCCATTCTAATTCATTAGCACGAATGTATCCACTCTAATTTATTCGTACGATCCATTCTAATTCATTCATACGTTCCATTCTAATTCATTCATACAATCCATTCTAATTCTTTCACACGATCCAGTCTAATTCATTCGTACGTTCCATTCTAATTCATTAGCACGATCCATTCTAATTCATTAATACGATCCATTCTAATTTATTCGCACGATCCATTCTAATTCATTCGCACAATCTATTCTAATTCATTCGTACGATCCATTCTAATTTATTCGTACGATCTATTCTAATTCATTCATACGATCCATTCTAATTCATTCGCACAATCTATTCTAATTCATTCGTACGATCCATTCTAATTCATTCGTACGATCTATTCTAATTCATTCGTACGATCCATTCTAATTCATTCGCACGCGATCCATTCTTACTCATTCGTATGATCCATTCTAATTCATTCGTACGAATGTATCCATTCTAATTCATTCGTATAATCCATTCTAATTCATTCGCACGATCCATTCTAATTCATTCATACGATCCATTCTAATTCATTTGCAGGTACTATTCTAATTTATTCGCACAATCCAATCTAATTCATTCATACGATCCATTCTAATTCATTCGCACGAATGTATCCATTCTAATTCATTCATACGATCCATTCTAATTCATTAATAAAATCCATTCTAATTCTTTCTCACGATCCATTCTAATTCATTCGTACGATCCATTCTAATTCATTCGTACAATCCATTCTATTTCATTCGTACGATCCATTCTAATTCATTCGTACGATCCATTCTAATTTATTCGCACGAATGTATCCATTCTAATTCATTCGTACGATCCATTCTAATTCATTCGCACAATCTATTCTAATTCATTCATACGATCCATTCTAATTCATTCGCACGATCCATTCTAATTCATTCATACGATCCATTCTAATTCATTCGCACGATCAATTCTAATTCCTTAGCACGATCCATTCTAATTCATTCGTACGATCCATTCTAATTCATTTGCACGAATATATCCATTCTAATTCATTCATACGATCCATTCTAATTCATTCATACGATCCATTCTAATTCATTCGTACGATCCATTCAAATTCATTCCTATGATCCATTCAAATTCATTCGTACGATTCATTCTAATTCATTCGCACGATCCATTCTAATTCATTAATACGATCCATTCTAATTCATTCGTACGATCCATTCTAATTCATTCGCACGATCCATTCTAATTCATTCGCACGAATGTATCCATTCTAATTCCTTCATACGACGAATGAATTAGAATGGATCGTGCAAATGAATTAGAATGGATCGTACGAATGAATTAAAAGGGATCATGCGAATGAATTAGAATGGATCGTACGAATGAATTAGAGTGGATACATTCGTACGAAGGAATTCGAATGGGTCTTACGAATGAATTAGAATGGATATATTCGTGCGAATGAATTAGAATGGATCGTATGAATGCATTAGAATGGATCGTATTAATGAGTTAGAATGGATCGTGCGAATGAATTAGAATGGATCGTATGAATGAATTAGAATGGATACATTCGTGCGAATGAATTAGAAAGGATCATACGATTGAGTAAGAATGGATCTTATAAATGAAATAGAATAGATCGTATGAATGCATTAGAATGGATTGTGCTAATGAATTAGAATTGATCGTACGAATGAATTAGAATAGATTGTGCGAATGAATTACAATGGATCGTACGAATGAATTAGGAAGGATACATTCGTGTGAATGAATTAGAATGGATCATATGAATGAATTAGAATGGATCGTACTTATGAATTAGATTGGATCGTATGAATGAATTAGAAAGGATCGTGCGAATGAATTAGAATGGATCGTATGAGTGAATTCGAATGGATCGTGCGAATGAATTAGAATGGATTGTACGAATGAATTAGAATGGATCGTATGAATGAATTAGAATAGATCGTATGAATAAATTAGAATGGATCGTACAAATGAATTAGAATGGATCGTCCGAATGAATTAGAATGGATCGTACGAATGAATTAGAATGGATCGTATGAATGAATTAGAATGGATCATACGAATGAATTAGAATGGATATATTCGTGCAAATGAATTAGATTGGATCGTATGTATTCATTCTAATTCATTCGTATGATTCATTCTAATTCATTCGTACGATCCATTCTAATTTATTCGTACGATTCATTCTAATTCCTTCGTATGATCCATTCTAGTTCATTCGTACGATTCATTCCAATTCCTTCGTATGATCCATTCTAATTCATTCGCACGAATGTATCCATTCTAATTCATTCTTACGATCCATTCTAATTCATTCGTACGATCCATTCTAATTCATTGGTACGATCCATTCTATTTCATTCGCACGATCCATTCTTAATCATTCGCACGAATGTATCCATTCTAATTCATTCGTACGATCCATTCTAATTCATTCATACGATCCATTCTAATTCCTTCGTACGATCCATTCTAATTCATTCGTACGATCTATTCTAATTCCTTCGTACGATCCATTCTAATTCATTCATATGATCCATTCTAATTCATTCGTACGATCCATTCTAATTCATTCATACAATCCATTCTAATTCTTTCGCACGATCCTTTCTAATTCATTTGTACGATCAATTCTAATTGATCGTACGAAGGAATTAGAATGGATCGGATACATTCATGCGAATGAATTAGAATGGATCGTGTGAATGAATTAGAGTGGATCGTACAAATGAATTAGAATGGATCGTACGAAGGAATTAGAATGGATCGGATACATTTGTGCGAATGAATTAGAATGGATCGTGCGAATGAATTAGAATGGATCGTACGAATGAATTAGAATGGATCGTACGAAGGAATTAGAATGGATCGGATATATTCGTGCGAATGAATTAGAATGGATCGTGCGAATGAATTAGAATGGATCGTACGAATGAATTAGAATGGATCGTACGAAGGAATTAGAATGGATCGGATATATTCGTGCGAATGAATTAGAATGGATCGTGCGAATGAATTAGAATGGATCGTACGAATGAATTTGAATGGATCGTACGAAGGAATTAGAATGGATCGGATACATTCGTCCGAATGAATTAGAATGGATCGTGAATCCATTCTATTTCATTCGTACGATCCATTCTTACTCATTCATGCGATCCATTCTAACTCATTCGTATGATCCATTCTAATTCAAATGAATTAGAATGGATCGTACGAATGAATTAGAATGGATACATTCGTGCGAATGAATTAGAATGGATCATACGAATGAATTAGAATGGATCGTGCGAATGAATTAGAAAGGATCGTGCGAAAGAATTAGAATGGATTGTATGAATGAATTAGAATGGATCATGCGAATGAATTCGAATGGATCGTACGAATGACTTAGAATGGATCGTATGAATGAATTAGAATGGATCGTGTGAATGAATTAGAATGGATCATACGAATGAATTAGAATGGATACATTCGTGCGAATGAATTAGAATGGATCATACGAATGAATTAGAATAGATCGTACGAAAGAAATAGAATGGATCGTACGTATGAATTAGAATGGATCGTGCGAATGAATTAGAATGGATCGTACGAATGAATTAGAATGGATACATTCATGCGAATGAATTAGAATGGATCGTATGAATGAATTAGAATAGATACATTCGTGCGAAAGAATTAGAATGGATCGTGTGAATGAATTAGAATGGATCGTACGAATGAGTAAGATTGTATCGTATGAATGAAATAGAATGGATCGTATGAATTAGAATGGATCGTACGAAGGAATTAGAATGGATCGTATGAATGAATTAGATTGGATCGTATGAATGAATTAGAATGGATCGTACAAATGAATTAGAATAGATTGTGCGAATGAATTAGAATGGATCGTACGAATGAATTAGAATGGATCGTAATAATGGATCTTACGAATGAAATAGAATGGATCGTACGAATGAATTAGCATGGATCGTGCGAATGAATTAGAATGGATCGTATGAATGAATTAGAATGGATCGTATGAATGAATTAGAATGGATTGTGCGAATGAATTAGAATGGATCGTACGAATGAATTAGAATGGATACATTCGTGCGAATGAATTAGAATGGATCGTATGAATGATTTAGATTGGATCGTATTAATGAATTAGAATGGATCGTGCGAATGATATAGAATAGATCGTACGAATGAATTAGAATGGATACATTCGTGCGAATGAATTAGAATGGATCATACGAATGAGTAAGAATGGATCGTATGAATGAAATAGATTGGATTGTACGAATGAATTAGAATGGATCGTACGAATGAATTAGAATGGATTGTGCGAATGAATTAGAATGGATCGTGCGAATGAATTAGAATGCATATATTTGTGCGAATGAATTAGAATGGATCGTACGAATGAGTAAGAATGGATCGTACGAATGAAATAGAATTGATTGTACGAATGAATTAGAATGGATCGTACGTCTAATTCATTCATACGATCCATTCTAATTCATTCGTACGATCCATTATTAAGATCATTCTATTTCATTCGTACGACCCATTCTAATTCATTCGCACGAATGTATCCATTCTAATTCATTCGCACAATTTATTCTAATTCATTCGTACGATCCATTCTAATTCCTTCGTACGATCCATTATATTTTATTCGTACAATCTATTCTAATTCATTCGTACGATCAACTCTAATTCATTAGCATGATCCATTCTAATTCATTCGCACGAATGTATCCATTCTAATTCATTCGTACGATCCATTCTAATTCATTCGTACAATCCATTCTATTTCATTCATACGATCCATTCTTACTCATTCGTATGATCCATTCTAATTCATTCGCACAATCTATTCTAATTCATTCGTACGATCCATTCTAATTCATTCGCACGAATGTATCCATTCTAATTCATTCATACGATCCATTATAATTCATTTATACGATCCAATCTAATTCATTCGTACAATCCATTCTAATTCATTCGTACGATCTATTCCAATTCATTCGTACGATCCATTCTAATTCATTTGCACGAATATATCCATTCTAATTCATTCGTACGATCCATTCTAATTCCTTCGTACGATCCATTCTAATTCATTTGTACGATCCATTCTAATTCATTCGTATGATCCATTCTAATTCATTCGCACGATCCATTGTAATTCATTCGCACGAATGAATCCATTCTAATTCATTCGTACAATCCATTCTAATTGCTTTGTACGATCCATTCTATTTCATTCGTATGATCCATTCTAATTCATTCGTACGATCCATTCTAATTCCTTCGTACGATCTTTTCTAATTCATACGATCTATTCTATTTCATTCATACGATTCATTCTAATTCATTCGTACGATCCATTCTAATTCATTCATACGATCCATTCTAATTCATTTGCACGAATATATCCATTCTAATTTATTCGTACGATCCATTCTAATTCATTCGTACGATCCATTATTATTCATTCCCATGAATGTATCCATTCTAATTCATTCGTACGATCCATTCTAATTCATTCGCACAATCTATTCTAATTCATTCACACGAATATATCCATTCTAATTCATTCGTACGATCCATTCTAATTCATTCGTACGATCGATTCTAATTCATTCGCACGATCCATTCTAATTCATCCGCACGAATGAATCCATTCTAATTCATTCGTACAATCCATTCTATTTCATTCGTACGATCCATTCTTACTCATTCGTACGCATACGAATGAATTAGAATCTATTGTGTAAATGAATTAGAATGGATCGTACGAATGAATTAGAATGGAATGTATGAATGAATTAGAATGGATTCATTCGTGCGGATGAATTAGAATGGATCCATTCTAATTCATTCACACGATCTATTCTAATCCATTCATACGATCCATTCTAATTCATTCGTACGATCCATTCTTATTTAATCATATGATCCATTCTAATTCATACATACGATCCATTGTAATTCATTCGTATGATCCATTCTTATTCATTCGCACGAATGTATCCATTCTAATTCATTCGTACGATCCATTCTAATTCATTCGTACGATCCATTCTTAATCATTCTTATGAATGTATCCATTCTAATTCATTCATACAATCCATTCTAATTCATTCATACAATCCATTCTAATTCTTTCACACGATCCATTCTAATTCATTCGAATGAATCCATTCTAATTCATTCGTACAATCCATACTATTTCTTTCGTACGATCTATACTATTTCTTTCGTACAATCCATTCTTACTCATTCGTACGATCCATTCTAATTCATTTGCACGAATGTATCCATTCTGTTTCATTCGTACGATCCATTCTATTTTATTCGTATGATCCATTCTAATTCATTCGTACGATCCATTCTAATTCATTCGCACAAATGTATCCATCCTCTGTACGATCCATTCTAATTCATTCATACGATCTATTCTAATTCATTCATACGATCTATTCTAATTCATTCACACGATCCATTCTAATTCATTCATACGATCCAATCTAATTCATTCGTACGATCCATTCTATTTCATTCATACGATCCATTCTAATTCATTCGTACGATCCATTCTAATTCATTCGCACGATCCATTCTAATTCATTCATACGATCCAATCTAATTCATTCATACGATCCCTTCTAATTCATTCGCACGATCCATTCTAATTCATTCATACAATCCATTCTAATTCTTTTGCACGAATGTATCCATTCTAATTCATTCGTACGATCCATTCTAATTCATTCGTACGATCCATTCTAATTCATTCGTACGATCCATTCTAATTCATTCGCACAATCTATTCTAAGTCATTCGTACGATCAATTCTAATTCATTAGCACGATCCATTCTAATTCATTCGTACGATCCATTCTAATTTATTCGCACGATCCCTTCAAATTTATTCATACAATCCGTTCTAATTCTTTTGCACGAATGTATCCATTCTAATTCATTCGTACGATCCATTCTAATTCATTCGTACGATCCATTCTAATTCATTCGTACAACATTCTAATTCATTCATACGATCCATTCTAATTCATTCGTACGATCCATTCTAATTCATTCGTACAATCCATTCTAATTCATTCATACGATCCATTCTAATTCATTCGCACAATCTATTCTAATTCATTCTTACGATCCATTCTAATTCATTCGCACGATCCATTCTAATTCATTCGCACAAATGTATCCATTCTAATTCATTCGTACGATCCATTCTAATTCCTTCATACGATCTATTCTAATTCCTTCGTACGATCCATTCTAATTCATTCGTACGATATATTCTAATTCCTTCGTACGATCCATTCTAATTCATTCGTACGATCCATTCTAATTCATTCGTACGATCCATTCTAATTCATTCACGATCCATTCTAATTCCTTTGTACGATCCATTCTAATTCATTCGCACGATCCATTCTAATTCATTCGCACGATCCATTCTAATTCATTCATCCGATCCAATATAATTCATTCGTACGATCCATTCTAATTCATTAATACGATCCATTCTAATTCCTTCGTACGATCCATTCTAATTCCTTCATACGATCTATTCTAATTCAATCGTATGATCCATTCTAATTCATTTGCACGAATATATCCATTCTAATTCATTCGTACGATCTATTCTAATTCATTCATACGATCCATTCTATTTCATTCGCACGATCTATTCTAATTCATTCATACGATCCATTCTAATTCATTCGTATGATCCATTCTAATTCATTCGTACGATCCATTCTAATTCCTTTGTACGATCCATTCTAATTCATTCATACGATCCATTCTAATTCATTCATACGATCCATTCTAATTCATTTGCATGATCCATTCTAATTCATTCATACGATCCAATCTAATTCCTTCGTACGATCCATTCTTACTCATTCGCACAATCTATTCTAATTCATTCGTACGATCCATTCTAATTCATTCGTACGATCCATTCTAATTCATTCGTGCGATCCATTCTAATTCATTCGCACAAATGTATCCATTCTAATTCAATCGTACTATCCATTCTAATTCATTCATACAATCCATTCTAATTCTTTCACACGATCCACTCTAATTCATTCGAATGAATCCATTCTAATTCATTCGTACAATCCATTCTACCATCCCTTCTTACTCATTAGTACGATCCATTCTAATTCATTCGCACGAATGTATCCATTCTAATTCATTCGTACGATCCATTCTAATTCATTCACACAATCTATTCTATTTCATTCATACGATCCATTCTAATTCATTCATACAATCCATTCTAATTCTTTCACACGATCCATTCTAATTCATTCGTACAATCCATTCTATTTTATTCGTACGATCCATTCTAAGTCATTCGTACGTTCCATTCTAATTTATTAGCACGATCCATGCTAATTTAATCGTACGATCCATTCTAATTCATTCGCACGATCCATTCTAATTCGTTCGTACGATCCATTCTAATTCATTCGTACGATCCATTCTAATTCATTCATACAATCCATTCTAATTCTTTGAAATGATCCATTCTAATTCATTCGTACGTTCCATTCTAATTCATTAGCACGAATGTATCCACTCTAATTTATTCGTACGATCCATTCTAATTCATTCATACGTTCCATTCTAATTCATTCATACAATCCATTCTAATTCTTTCACACGATCCAGTCTAATTCATTCGTACGTTCCATTCTAATTCATTAGCACGATCCATTCTAATTCATTAATACGATCCATTCTAATTTATTCGCACGATCCATTCTAATTCATTCGCACAATCTATTCTAATTCATTCGTACGATCCATTCTAATTTATTCGTACGATCTATTCTAATTCATTCATACGATCCATTCTAATTCATTCGCACAATCTATTCTAATTCATTCGTACGATCCATTCTAATTCATTCGTACGATCTATTCTAATTCATTCGTACGATCCATTCTAATTCATTCGCACGCGATCCATTCTTACTCATTCGTATGATCCATTCTAATTCATTCGTACGAATGTATCCATTCTAATTCATTCGTATAATCCATTCTAATTCATTCGCACGATCCATTCTAATTCATTCATACGATCCATTCTAATTCATTTGCAGGTACTATTCTAATTTATTCGCACAATCCAATCTAATTCATTCATACGATCCATTCTAATTCATTCGCACGAATGTATCCATTCTAATTCATTCATACGATCCATTCTAATTCATTAATAAAATCCATTCTAATTCTTTCTCACGATCCATTCTAATTCATTCGTACGATCCATTCTAATTCATTCGTACAATCCATTCTATTTCATTCGTACGATCCATTCTAATTCATTCGTACGATCCATTCTAATTTATTCGCACGAATGTATCCATTCTAATTCATTCGTACGATCCATTCTAATTCATTCGCACAATCTATTCTAATTCATTCATACGATCCATTCTAATTCATTCGCACGATCCATTCTAATTCATTCATACGATCCATTCTAATTCATTCGCACGATCAATTCTAATTCCTTAGCACGATCCATTCTAATTCATTCGTACGATCCATTCTAATTCATTTGCACGAATATATCCATTCTAATTCATTCATACGATCCATTCTAATTCATTCATACGATCCATTCTAATTCATTCGTACGATCCATTCAAATTCATTCCTATGATCCATTCAAATTCATTCGTACGATTCATTCTAATTCATTCGCACGATCCATTCTAATTCATTAATACGATCCATTCTAATTCATTCGTACGATCCATTCTAATTCATTCGCACGATCCATTCTAATTCATTCGCACGAATGTATCCATTCTAATTCCTTCATACGACGAATGAATTAGAATGGATCGTGCAAATGAATTAGAATGGATCGTACGAATGAATTAAAAGGGATCATGCGAATGAATTAGAATGGATCGTACGAATGAATTAGAGTGGATACATTCGTACGAAGGAATTCGAATGGGTCTTACGAATGAATTAGAATGGATATATTCGTGCGAATGAATTAGAATGGATCGTATGAATGCATTAGAATGGATCGTATTAATGAGTTAGAATGGATCGTGCGAATGAATTAGAATGGATCGTATGAATGAATTAGAATGGATACATTCGTGCGAATGAATTAGAAAGGATCATACGATTGAGTAAGAATGGATCTTATAAATGAAATAGAATAGATCGTATGAATGCATTAGAATGGATTGTGCTAATGAATTAGAATTGATCGTACGAATGAATTAGAATAGATTGTGCGAATGAATTACAATGGATCGTACGAATGAATTAGGAAGGATACATTCGTGTGAATGAATTAGAATGGATCATATGAATGAATTAGAATGGATCGTACTTATGAATTAGATTGGATCGTATGAATGAATTAGAAAGGATCGTGCGAATGAATTAGAATGGATCGTATGAGTGAATTCGAATGGATCGTGCGAATGAATTAGAATGGATTGTACGAATGAATTAGAATGGATCGTATGAATGAATTAGAATAGATCGTATGAATAAATTAGAATGGATCGTACAAATGAATTAGAATGGATCGTCCGAATGAATTAGAATGGATCGTACGAATGAATTAGAATGGATCGTATGAATGAATTAGAATGGATCATACGAATGAATTAGAATGGATATATTCGTGCAAATGAATTAGATTGGATCGTATGTATTCATTCTAATTCATTCGTATGATTCATTCTAATTCATTCGTACGATCCATTCTAATTTATTCGTACGATTCATTCTAATTCCTTCGTATGATCCATTCTAGTTCATTCGTACGATTCATTCCAATTCCTTCGTATGATCCATTCTAATTCATTCGCACGAATGTATCCATTCTAATTCATTCTTACGATCCATTCTAATTCATTCGTACGATCCATTCTAATTCATTGGTACGATCCATTCTATTTCATTCGCACGATCCATTCTTAATCATTCGCACGAATGTATCCATTCTAATTCATTCGTACGATCCATTCTAATTCATTCATACGATCCATTCTAATTCCTTCGTACGATCCATTCTAATTCATTCGTACGATCTATTCTAATTCCTTCGTACGATCCATTCTAATTCATTCATATGATCCATTCTAATTCATTCGTACGATCCATTCTAATTCATTCATACAATCCATTCTAATTCTTTCGCACGATCCTTTCTAATTCATTTGTACGATCAATTCTAATTGATCGTACGAAGGAATTAGAATGGATCGGATACATTCATGCGAATGAATTAGAATGGATCGTGTGAATGAATTAGAGTGGATCGTACAAATGAATTAGAATGGATCGTACGAAGGAATTAGAATGGATCGGATACATTTGTGCGAATGAATTAGAATGGATCGTGCGAATGAATTAGAATGGATCGTACGAATGAATTAGAATGGATCGTACGAAGGAATTAGAATGGATCGGATATATTCGTGCGAATGAATTAGAATGGATCGTGCGAATGAATTAGAATGGATCGTACGAATGAATTAGAATGGATCGTACGAAGGAATTAGAATGGATCGGATATATTCGTGCGAATGAATTAGAATGGATCGTGCGAATGAATTAGAATGGATCGTACGAATGAATTTGAATGGATCGTACGAAGGAATTAGAATGGATCGGATACATTCGTCCGAATGAATTAGAATGGATCGTGAATCCATTCTATTTCATTCGTACGATCCATTCTTACTCATTCATGCGATCCATTCTAACTCATTCGTATGATCCATTCTAATTCAAATGAATTAGAATGGATCGTACGAATGAATTAGAATGGATACATTCGTGCGAATGAATTAGAATGGATCATACGAATGAATTAGAATGGATCGTGCGAATGAATTAGAAAGGATCGTGCGAAAGAATTAGAATGGATTGTATGAATGAATTAGAATGGATCATGCGAATGAATTCGAATGGATCGTACGAATGACTTAGAATGGATCGTATGAATGAATTAGAATGGATCGTGTGAATGAATTAGAATGGATCATACGAATGAATTAGAATGGATACATTCGTGCGAATGAATTAGAATGGATCATACGAATGAATTAGAATAGATCGTACGAAAGAAATAGAATGGATCGTACGTATGAATTAGAATGGATCGTGCGAATGAATTAGAATGGATCGTACGAATGAATTAGAATGGATACATTCATGCGAATGAATTAGAATGGATCGTATGAATGAATTAGAATAGATACATTCGTGCGAAAGAATTAGAATGGATCGTGTGAATGAATTAGAATGGATCGTACGAATGAGTAAGATTGTATCGTATGAATGAAATAGAATGGATCGTATGAATTAGAATGGATCGTACGAAGGAATTAGAATGGATCGTATGAATGAATTAGATTGGATCGTATGAATGAATTAGAATGGATCGTACAAATGAATTAGAATAGATTGTGCGAATGAATTAGAATGGATCGTACGAATGAATTAGAATGGATCGTAATAATGGATCTTACGAATGAAATAGAATGGATCGTACGAATGAATTAGCATGGATCGTGCGAATGAATTAGAATGGATCGTATGAATGAATTAGAATGGATCGTATGAATGAATTAGAATGGATTGTGCGAATGAATTAGAATGGATCGTACGAATGAATTAGAATGGATACATTCGTGCGAATGAATTAGAATGGATCGTATGAATGATTTAGATTGGATCGTATTAATGAATTAGAATGGATCGTGCGAATGATATAGAATAGATCGTACGAATGAATTAGAATGGATACATTCGTGCGAATGAATTAGAATGGATCATACGAATGAGTAAGAATGGATCGTATGAATGAAATAGATTGGATTGTACGAATGAATTAGAATGGATCGTACGAATGAATTAGAATGGATTGTGCGAATGAATTAGAATGGATCGTGCGAATGAATTAGAATGCATATATTTGTGCGAATGAATTAGAATGGATCGTACGAATGAGTAAGAATGGATCGTACGAATGAAATAGAATTGATTGTACGAATGAATTAGAATGGATCGTACGTCTAATTCATTCATACGATCCATTCTAATTCATTCGTACGATCCATTATTAAGATCATTCTATTTCATTCGTACGACCCATTCTAATTCATTCGCACGAATGTATCCATTCTAATTCATTCGCACAATTTATTCTAATTCATTCGTACGATCCATTCTAATTCCTTCGTACGATCCATTATATTTTATTCGTACAATCTATTCTAATTCATTCGTACGATCAACTCTAATTCATTAGCATGATCCATTCTAATTCATTCGCACGAATGTATCCATTCTAATTCATTCGTACGATCCATTCTAATTCATTCGTACAATCCATTCTATTTCATTCATACGATCCATTCTTACTCATTCGTATGATCCATTCTAATTCATTCGCACAATCTATTCTAATTCATTCGTACGATCCATTCTAATTCATTCGCACGAATGTATCCATTCTAATTCATTCATACGATCCATTATAATTCATTTATACGATCCAATCTAATTCATTCGTACAATCCATTCTAATTCATTCGTACGATCTATTCCAATTCATTCGTACGATCCATTCTAATTCATTTGCACGAATATATCCATTCTAATTCATTCGTACGATCCATTCTAATTCCTTCGTACGATCCATTCTAATTCATTTGTACGATCCATTCTAATTCATTCGTATGATCCATTCTAATTCATTCGCACGATCCATTGTAATTCATTCGCACGAATGAATCCATTCTAATTCATTCGTACAATCCATTCTAATTGCTTTGTACGATCCATTCTATTTCATTCGTATGATCCATTCTAATTCATTCGTACGATCCATTCTAATTCCTTCGTACGATCTTTTCTAATTCATACGATCTATTCTATTTCATTCATACGATTCATTCTAATTCATTCGTACGATCCATTCTAATTCATTCATACGATCCATTCTAATTCATTTGCACGAATATATCCATTCTAATTTATTCGTACGATCCATTCTAATTCATTCGTACGATCCATTATTATTCATTCCCATGAATGTATCCATTCTAATTCATTCGTACGATCCATTCTAATTCATTCGCACAATCTATTCTAATTCATTCACACGAATATATCCATTCTAATTCATTCGTACGATCCATTCTAATTCATTCGTACGATCGATTCTAATTCATTCGCACGATCCATTCTAATTCATCCGCACGAATGAATCCATTCTAATTCATTCGTACAATCCATTCTATTTCATTCGTACGATCCATTCTTACTCATTCGTACGCATACGAATGAATTAGAATCTATTGTGTAAATGAATTAGAATGGATCGTACGAATGAATTAGAATGGAATGTATGAATGAATTAGAATGGATTCATTCGTGCGGATGAATTAGAATGGATCCATTCTAATTCATTCACACGATCTATTCTAATCCATTCATACGATCCATTCTAATTCATTCGTACGATCCATTCTTATTTAATCATATGATCCATTCTAATTCATACATACGATCCATTGTAATTCATTCGTATGATCCATTCTTATTCATTCGCACGAATGTATCCATTCTAATTCATTCGTACGATCCATTCTAATTCATTCGTACGATCCATTCTTAATCATTCTTATGAATGTATCCATTCTAATTCATTCATACAATCCATTCTAATTCATTCATACAATCCATTCTAATTCTTTCACACGATCCATTCTAATTCATTCGAATGAATCCATTCTAATTCATTCGTACAATCCATACTATTTCTTTCGTACGATCTATACTATTTCTTTCGTACAATCCATTCTTACTCATTCGTACGATCCATTCTAATTCATTTGCACGAATGTATCCATTCTGTTTCATTCGTACGATCCATTCTATTTTATTCGTATGATCCATTCTAATTCATTCGTACGATCCATTCTAATTCATTCGCACAAATGTATCCATCCTCTGTACGATCCATTCTAATTCATTCATACGATCTATTCTAATTCATTCATACGATCTATTCTAATTCATTCACACGATCCATTCTAATTCATTCATACGATCCAATCTAATTCATTCGTACGATCCATTCTATTTCATTCATACGATCCATTCTAATTCATTCGTACGATCCATTCTAATTCATTCGCACGATCCATTCTAATTCATTCATACGATCCAATCTAATTCATTCATACGATCCCTTCTAATTCATTCGCACGATCCATTCTAATTCATTCATACAATCCATTCTAATTCTTTTGCACGAATGTATCCATTCTAATTCATTCGTACGATCCATTCTAATTCATTCGTACGATCCATTCTAATTCATTCGTACGATCCATTCTAATTCATTCGCACAATCTATTCTAAGTCATTCGTACGATCAATTCTAATTCATTAGCACGATCCATTCTAATTCATTCGTACGATCCATTCTAATTTATTCGCACGATCCCTTCAAATTTATTCATACAATCCGTTCTAATTCTTTTGCACGAATGTATCCATTCTAATTCATTCGTACGATCCATTCTAATTCATTCGTACGATCCATTCTAATTCATTCGTACAACATTCTAATTCATTCATACGATCCATTCTAATTCATTCGTACGATCCATTCTAATTCATTCGTACAATCCATTCTAATTCATTCATACGATCCATTCTAATTCATTCGCACAATCTATTCTAATTCATTCTTACGATCCATTCTAATTCATTCGCACGATCCATTCTAATTCATTCGCACAAATGTATCCATTCTAATTCATTCGTACGATCCATTCTAATTCCTTCATACGATCTATTCTAATTCCTTCGTACGATCCATTCTAATTCATTCGTACGATATATTCTAATTCCTTCGTACGATCCATTCTAATTCATTCGTACGATCCATTCTAATTCATTCGTACGATCCATTCTAATTCATTCACGATCCATTCTAATTCCTTTGTACGATCCATTCTAATTCATTCGCACGATCCATTCTAATTCATTCGCACGATCCATTCTAATTCATTCATCCGATCCAATATAATTCATTCGTACGATCCATTCTAATTCATTAATACGATCCATTCTAATTCCTTCGTACGATCCATTCTAATTCCTTCATACGATCTATTCTAATTCAATCGTATGATCCATTCTAATTCATTTGCACGAATATATCCATTCTAATTCATTCGTACGATCTATTCTAATTCATTCATACGATCCATTCTATTTCATTCGCACGATCTATTCTAATTCATTCATACGATCCATTCTAATTCATTCGTATGATCCATTCTAATTCATTCGTACGATCCATTCTAATTCCTTTGTACGATCCATTCTAATTCATTCATACGATCCATTCTAATTCATTCATACGATCCATTCTAATTCATTTGCATGATCCATTCTAATTCATTCATACGATCCAATCTAATTCCTTCGTACGATCCATTCTTACTCATTCGCACAATCTATTCTAATTCATTCGTACGATCCATTCTAATTCATTCGTACGATCCATTCTAATTCATTCGTGCGATCCATTCTAATTCATTCGCACAAATGTATCCATTCTAATTCAATCGTACTATCCATTCTAATTCATTCATACAATCCATTCTAATTCTTTCACACGATCCACTCTAATTCATTCGAATGAATCCATTCTAATTCATTCGTACAATCCATTCTACCATCCCTTCTTACTCATTAGTACGATCCATTCTAATTCATTCGCACGAATGTATCCATTCTAATTCATTCGTACGATCCATTCTAATTCATTCACACAATCTATTCTATTTCATTCATACGATCCATTCTAATTCATTCATACAATCCATTCTAATTCTTTCACACGATCCATTCTAATTCATTCGTACAATCCATTCTATTTTATTCGTACGATCCATTCTAAGTCATTCGTACGATCCATTCTAATTTATTCACACGATCTATTCTAATTCATTTGACCGATCCATTCTAATTCATTCGCACGAATGTATCCATTCTAATTCATTCGTACGATCCATTCTAATTCATTCGCACGAATGTATCTATTCTAATTCATTCGTACGGATCCATTCTATTTCATTCGTATGATCCATTCTATTTCCTTCGTACGATCCATTCTTATTCATTCCCATGAATGTATCCATTCTTATTCATACGTACGATCCATTCTAATTCATTCATACGATCCATTCTAATTCATTCATACAATCCATTCTAATTCTTTCACACGATCCACTCTAATTCATTCGTACGATCCATTCTAATCTATTCGCACGAATGTATCCATTCTAATTCATTCGTACGATCCATTCGAATTCATTCGTACGATCCATTCTAATTCATTCTTACGATCCATTCTAATTCATTCTAATTCATTCATTCTAATTCATTCGTATGATCCATTCTAATTCATTCATACGATCCATTCTAATTCATTCGCACGAATGTATCCATTCTAATTCATTCGTGCGAAAGAATTAGAATAGATCGTATAAATGAATTAGAATGGATCGTACGAATGAAATAGAATGGATTGTATGAATGAATTAGAATGGACCGTACGAATGAATTAGAATGGACCGTACGAATGAATTAGAATGGATCGTACGAATGAATTAGAATGGATACATTCGTGCAAATGAATTAGAATGGATCGTACGAATGAGTAAGAATGGATCGTACGAAAGAAATAGTATGGATTGTACGAATGAATTAGAATGGATTCATTCGAATGAATTAGAATGGATCGTGTGAAAGAATTAGAATGGATTGTATGAATGAATTAGAATGGATTGTATGAATTAGAATGGATACATTCTGGGGAATGATTAAGAATGGATCGTACGAATGAATTAGAATGGATCGGACGAATGAATTATAATGGATACATTCGTGCGAATGAATAAGAATGGATCATACGAATGAATTACAATGGATCGTATGTATGAATTAGAATGGATCATATGATTAAATAAGAATGGATCGTACGAATGAATTAGAATGGATCGTACGAATGGATTAGAATGGATCGTGTGAATGAATTAGAATGGATCGTATGAATGAATTAGAATGGATCGTACGAAGGAATTAGATTGAATCGTACGAAGGAATTAGAATGGATCGTATGAATGAATTAGAATGGATCGTGCGAATGAATTAGAATGGATCGTACGAATGAATTAGATTTGATCATACGAATGAAATAGAATGGATAATACGAATGAATTAGAATGGATCATGCGAATGAATTAGAATTCATTCGTACGATCCATTCTAATTCATTCATACGATCCATTCTAATTCCTTCGTACGATCCATTCTAATTCCTTCGTACGATCCATTCTAATTCCATTCTAATTCTTTCACGAATGTATCCATTCTAATTCATTTGTACGATCCATTCTAATTAATTCATACGATCCAATCTAATTCATTCGTACGATCCATTCTAATTCATTCGTACGATCCATTCTAATTTATTAGAACAATCTATTCTAATTCATTCGTACGATCAATTCTAATTCATTAGCACGATCCATTCTAATTCATTCGTACGATCTATTCTATTTCATTCGTACGATCCATTCTTACTCACACGTTCGATCTATTCTAATTCATTCGCATGAATGTATCCATTCTAATTCCTTCGTACGATCTATTCTAATTCATTCGTACGATCCATTCTAATTCATTCGCACGAATGTATCCATTCTAATTCATTTGTACGATCCATTCTAATTCATTAATACGATCCAATCTAATTCATTCATACGATCTATTCTAATTCATTCGTACGATCCATTCTAATTCATTCGTACGATCCATTCTAATTCATTCGTACGATCCATTCTAATTCATTCGCACGATCCATTCTAATTCATTAATACAATCCATTCTAATTCATTTGTACAATCCATTCTAATTCATTAATTAGAATGGATCGTACGAATGAATTTGAATGGATCGTAACGAATGAATTAGAATAGATTGTGCGAATGAATTAGAATGGACCGTATGAATGAATTAGAATGGATCATACGATTGAATTAGAATGCATACGAATGAGTAAGAATGGATCGTACGAATGAGTAAGAATGGATCGTACGAATGAATTAGAATGGATCGTACGAATGAAATAGAATGGATTCGCACGAATGTATCCATTCTAATTCATTCGTATGATCCATTCTAATTTCTTCGTACGATCCATTCTAATTCCTTCGTACGATCCATTCTAATTCATTCCCATGAATGTATCCATTCTAATTGATACATATGATCCATTCTATTTCATTCGTACGATCCATTCTTACTCATTCGTACGATCCATTCTAATTCATTCGCACGAATGTATCCACTCTAATTCATTCGTACGAACCATTCTAATTCCTTCGTACTATCCATTCTAATTCGATCCATTCTAATTCATTCATACGTACAAATTTATACGTAAGATCCATTATTACGATCCATTCTAATTCATTCGTACGATCCATTCTAATTCCTTCGTACGATCCATTCTAATTCATTCGTACGATCCATTCAAATTCATTCATACGATCCATTCTAATTCCTTCGTACGATCCATTCTAATTCCTTCGTACGATCCATTCTAATTCATTCGCACGATCCATTCTAATTCATTCGCACGATCCATTCTAATTCATTCGTACGATCCATTCTAATTCATTCGTACGATTCATTCTAATTCATTCGTACGATCCCTTCTAATTCATTCACACGATCCATTCTAATTTATTCATATGATCCATTCTAATTCATTCGCACGATCTATTCTAATTCATTCATACGATCCATTCTAATTCATTCACACGAATGTATCTATTCTAATTCATTCGTACGATCCATTCTAATTCATTCGTACAATCTATTCTAATTCATTCGTACGCATACGATCCATTCTAATTCATTCGTACGATCCATTCTAATTCATTCGTACAATCCGTTCTATTTCATTCGTACGATCCATTCTTACTCATTCGTACGATCTATTCTAATTCATTCGCACGAATGTATCCATCTATTTCATTCGTATGATCCATTCTAATTCATTCGTACGATCTATTCTAATTCATTCGCACGATCCATTCTAATTCATTCATACGATCCAATCTAATTCATCCATACGATCCATTCTAATTCATTTGCACAATCTATTCTGATTCATTCGTACGATCCCTTCTAATTCATTCGCACGAATGTATCCATTCTAATTCATTCGTACGATCCATTCTAATTCATTCGTACGATCCATTCTAATTCATTCGTACAATCCATTCTATTTCATTCGTACGATCCATTCTTACGAAGGAATTAGAATGGATCGTACGAAGGAACTAGAATGGATCGTACGAAGGAATTAGAATGGTCCGTGCGAATGAATTAGAATAGATCGTACGAATGAATTAGAATAGATATATTCATGCGAATGAATTAGAATGGATCGTACGAATGAGTAAGAATGGATCGTACGAATGAAATAGAATGGATATATTCGTGGAAATGAATTAGAATGGATCGTACGAATGAAATAGAATGGATATATTCGTGGAAATGAATTAGAATGGATCGTACGAAGGAATTAGAATGGATCGTACGAATGAATTAGAATAAATCGTACGAATGAATTAGAATGGATACATTCGTGCGAATGAATTAGAATGGATCGTGCGAATGAATTACAATGGATACATTCGTGCGAATGAATTAGAATGGATAATACGAAGGAATTAGAATAGATCATATGAATGAATTAGAACGGATCGTACGAATGAATTAGAATGGATACAATCGTGCGAATAAATTAGAATGGATCATACGAAGGAATTAGAATGGATCGTACGAATGAATTAGAATGGATCGTACGAATGAATTAGAATGGATACATTCGTGCGAATGAATTAGAATGGATCATACAAAGGAATTAGACTGGATCGTACGAATGAATTAGAATGGATCGTACGAATGAAATAGAATAGATTGTGCGAATGAATTAGAATGGATCGTACGAATGAATTAGAATGGATACATTCGTGCGAATGAATTAGAATGGATACATTCGTGCGAAAGAATTAGAATAGATCATATGAATGAATTAGAATGGATCGTATGAATGAATTAGATTGGATCATGCGAATGAATTAAAATGGATCGTATGAATGAATTAGAATGGATCGTATGAATGAATTAGAATGGATCGTGCGAATAAATTAGAATGGATCGTGCGAATAAATTAGAATGGATCGTACGAATGAATTAGAATGGACCGTACGAAGGAATTAGAATGGATCGTACGTAGGAATTAGAATGGATCGTATGAATGAAATAGAATGGATCGTATGAATGAATTAGAATGGATCGTAATAATGGATCGTACGTATGAATTTGTACGTATGAATGAATTAGAATGGATCGTATGAATGAATTAGAATGGATCGTGCGAATGAATTAGAATGGATCGTACGAATGAATTAGAATGGATACATTCATGCGAATGAATTAGAATGGATCGTATGAATGAGTAAGAATGGATCGTACGAATGAAATAGAATAGATAAATTCGTGCGAATGAATTAGAATGGATTGTATGAATGAATTAGATTGGATCGTATAAATGAATTAGAATGGATCGTACGTATGAATTAGAATGGATTCACTCATGAGAATGAATAAAATGGATCGTATGAAGGAATTAGAATGGATCATACGAATGAAATATAATGGGTCGTACAAAGGAATTAGAATGGATCGTACGAAGGAATTAGAATGGATCGTACGAAGGAATTAGAATGGATCGTACGAATGAATTAGAATGGATACATTCGTGCGAATGAATTAGAATGGATCGTACGAATGAGTAAGAATGGATCGTACGAATGAAATAGAATGGATATATTCGTGGAAATGAATTAGAATGGATCGTTTGAATGAATTAGAATAGATTGTGCAAATGAATTAGAATGTATCGTACGAATGAATTAGAATCGATACATTCGTGCGAATGAATTAGAATGGATCGTATGAATGAATTAGAATGGATCGTATGAGTGAATTCGAATGGATCGTGCGAATGAATTAGAATGGATTGTAAATGAATTAGAATGGATCGTACGAATGAACTAGAATGGATACATTCGTGCAAAAAAATTAGAATGGATTCTATGAATGAATTAGAATGGATTATGCAAATGAATTAGAATGGATCGAGCGAATGAATTAGAATGGATCATACGAATGAATTAGAATAGATTGTATGAATGAATTAGAATGGATTATATTGGATCATACGATTGAATTAGAATGGATCGTACGAAGGAATTAGAATGGTTCGTGCGAATGAATTAGAATGGATCGTATGAATGAATTAGAATGGATCGTGCGAATGAATTAGAATGGATCGTATGAATGAAATATAATGGATCGTATGAATTAGAATGGATCGTACGAATGAATTAGAATGGATCGTACGAATGAATTAGAATGGCGAACGATCAATTCTAATTCATTAGCACGAAAAACCACGATCCACTCACGTACGAATAAATTAGAATGGATTGTATGAATGAATTAGAATGCATCGTACGAATGAATTAGAATGGATCGGACGAATGAATTAGAATGGATCGTATGAATAAATTAGAATGGATCGTGCGAATGAATTAGAATGGATCGTACGAATGAATTAGAATGGATCGTACGAAGGATTTAGAATGGATCGAATATATTCGTGCGAATGAATTAGAATGGATCGTATGAGGGATTTAGAATGGATCGGATACATTCGTGCGAATGAATTAGAATGGATCGTGCGAATGAATTAGAATGGATCGTACAAATGAATTAGAATGGATCGTACGAAGGATTTAAATGGATCGGATACATTCGTGCGAATGAATTTGAATGGATCGTACGAATGAATTAGAATGGATCGTACGAATGAGTAAGAATGGATCGTACGAATGAATTAGAATGGATCGTATGAATGAATTAGAATGGATCGTACGAATGAATTAGAACGGATCGTATAAATGAATTAGACTGGATCGTGCAAATGAATTAGAATGGATCGTATGAATGAATTAGAATGGATCGTACTTATGAATTAGAATGGATCGTACGAATGAATTAGAATGGATACATTCATGCGAATGAATTAGATTGATCGTGCGAATGAATTAGAATGGATCGTACAAATGAATTAGAATAGATTGTGCGAATGAATTAGAATGGATCGTACGAATGAATTAGAATGGATCGTAATAATGGATCTTACGAATGAAATAGAATGGATCGTACGAATGAATTAGCATGGATCGTGCGAATGAATTAGAATGGATCGTATGAATGAATTAGAATGGATCGTATGAATGAATTAGAATGGATTGTGCGAATGAATTAGAATGGATCGTACGAATGAATTAGAATGGATACATTCGTGCGAATGAATTAGAATGGATCGTATGAATGATTTAGATTGGATCGTATTAATGAATTAGAATGGATCGTGCGAATGATATAGAATGGATCGTACGAATGAATTAGAATGGATACATTCGTGCGAATGAATTATAATGGATCATACGAATGAGTAAGAATGGATCGTACGAATGAAATAGATTGGATTGTACGAATGAATTAGAATGGATCGTACGAATGAATTAGAATGGATTGTGCGAATAAATTAGAATGGATCGTGCGAATGAATTAGAATGCATACATTTGTGCGAATGAATTAGAATGGATCGTACGAATGAGTAAGAATGGATCGTACGAATGAAATTGAATTGATTGTACGAATGAATTAGAATGGATCGTACGTCTAATTCATTCATACGATCCATTCTAATTCATTCGTACGATCCATTATTACGATCATTCTATTTCATTCATACGACCCATTCAAATTCATTCGCACGAATGTATCCATTCTAATTCATTCGCACAATTTATTCTAATTCATTCGTACGATCCATTTTAATTCCTTCGTACGATCCATTCTATTTTATTCGTACAATCTATTCTAATTCATTCGCACAATCTATTCTAATTCCTTCGTATGTACGATCCATTCTAATTCCTTCGTACGATCCATTCGAATTCATTCGCACGAATGTATCCAATCTAATTCATTCGTACGATCAACTCTAATTCATTAGCATGATCCATTCTAATTCATTCGCACGAATGTATCCATTCTAATTCATTCGTACGATCCATTCTAATTCATTCGTACAATCCATTCTATTTCATTCATACGATCCATTCTTACTCATTCGTATGATCCATTCTAATTCATTCGCACAATCTATTCAAATTCATTCGTACGATCCATTCTAATTCATTCGCACGAATGTATCCATTCTAATTCATTCATACGATCCATTATAATTCATTTATACGATCCAATCTAATTCATTCGTACAATCCATTCTAATTCATTCGTACGATCTATTCTAATTCATTCGTACGATCCATTCTAATTCATTTGCACGAATATATCCATTCTAATTCATTCGTACGATCCATTCTAATTCCTTCGTACGATCCATTCTAATTCATTTGTACGATCCATTCTAATTCATTCGTATGATCCATTCTAATTCATTCGCACTATCCATTGTAATTCATTCGCACGAATGAATCCATTCTAATTCATTCGTACAATCCATTCTAATTGCTTTGTACGATCCATTCTATTTCATTCGTATGATCCATTCTATTTCATTCGTACGATCCATTCTAATTCCTTCGTACGATCTATTCTAATTCATACGATCTTTTCTATTTCATTCATACGATTCATTCTAATTCATTCGTACGATCCATTCTAATTCATTCATACGATCCATTCTAATTCATTTGCATGAATATATCCATTCTAATTTATTCGTACGATCCATTCTAATTCATTCGTACGATCCATTCTTATTCATTCCCATGAATGTATCCATTCTAATTCATTCGTACGATCCATTCTAATTCATTCGCACAATCTATTCTAATTCATTCACACGAATATATCCATTCTAATTCATTCGTACGATCCATTCTAATTCATTCGTACGATCGATTCTAATTCATTCACACGATCCATTCTAATTCATCCGCACGAATGAATCCATTCTAATTCATTCGTACAATCCATTCTATTTCATTCGTACGATCCATTCTTACTCATTCGTACGCATACGAATGAATTAGAATAGATTGTGTAAATGAATTAGAATGGATCGTACGAATGAATTAGAATGGAATGTACGAATGAATTAGAATGGATTCATTCGTGCGGATGAATTAGAATGGATCCATTCTAATTCATTCACACGATCCATTCTAATCCATTCGTACGATCCATTCTAATTCATTCGTACGATCTATTCTTATTTAATCATATGATCCATTCTAATTCATACATACGATCCATTGTAATTCATTCGTATGATCCATTCTTATTCATTCGCACGAATGTATCCATTCTAATTCATTCGTACGATCCATTCTAATTCATTCGTACGATCCATTCTTAATCATTCTTATGAATGTATCCATTCTAATTCATTCATACAATCCATTCTAATTCATTCATACAATCCATTCTAATTCTTTCACACGATCCATTCTAATTCATTCGAATGAATCCATTCTAATTCATTCGTACAATCCATACTATTTCTTTCGTACGATCCATACTATTTCTTTCGTACGATCCATTCTTACTCATTCGTACGATCCATTCTAATTCATTTGCACGAATGTATCCATTCTGTTTCATTCGTACGATCCATTCTATTTTATTCGTATGATCCATTCTAATTCATTCGTACGATCCATTCTAATTCATTCGCACAAATGTATCCATCCTCTGTACGATCCATTCTAATTCATTCATACGATCTATTCTAATTCATTCGTACGATCCATTCTAATTCATTCACACGATCCATTCTAATTCATTCATACGATCCAATCTAATTCATTTGTACGATCCATTCTATTTCATTCATACGATCCATTCTAATTCATTCGTACGATCCATTCTAATTCATTCGCACGATCCATTCTAATTCATTCATACGATCCAATCTAATTCATTCATACGATCCCTTCTAATTCATTCGCACGATCCATTCTAATTCATTCATACAATCCATTCTAATTCTTTTGCACGAATGTATCCATTCTAATTCATTCGTACGATCCATTCTAATTCATTCGTACGATCCATTCTAATTCATTCGTACGATCCATTCTAATTCATTCGCACAATCTATTCTAATTCATTCGTACGATCAATTCTAATTCATTAGCACGATCCATTCTAATTCATTCGTACGATCCATTCTAATTCATTGGCACGATCCCTTCAAATTTATTCATACAATCCGTTCTAATTCTTTTGCACGAATGTATCCATTCTAATTCATTCGTACGATCCATTCTAATTCATTCGTACGATCCATTCTAATTCATTCGTACAACTTTCTAATTCATTCATACGATCCATTCTAATTCATTCGTACGATCCATTCTAATTCATTCGTACAGTCCATTCTAATTCATTCATACGATCCATTCTAATTCATTCGCACAATCTATTCTAATTCATTCTTACGATCCATTCTAATTCATTCGCACGATCCATTCTAATTCATTCGCACGAATGTATCCATTCTAATTCATTCGTACGATCCATTCTAATTCCTTCATACGATCTATTCTAATTCCTTCGTACGATCCATTCTAATTCATTCGTACGATATATTCTAATTCCTTCGTACGATCCATTCTAATTCATTCGTACGATCCATTCTAATTCATTCGTACGATCCATTCTAATTCATTCACGATCCATTCTAATTCCTTTGTACGATCCATTCTAATTCATTCGCACGATCCATTCTAATTCATTCGCACGATCCATTCTAATTCATTCATACGATCCAATATAATTCATTCGTACGATCCATTCTAATTCATTAATACGATCCATTCTAATTCCTTCGTACGATCCATTCTAATTCCTTCATACGATCTATTCTAATTCAATCGTATGATCCATTCTAATTCATTTGCACGAATATATCCATTCTAATTCATTCGTACGATCTATTCTAATTCATTCATGCGATCCATTCTATTTCATTCGCACGATCTATTCTAATTCATATATACGATCCATTCTAATTCATTCGTATGATCCATTCTAATTCATTCGTACGATCCATTCTAATTCCTTTGTACGATCCATTCTAATTCATTCATACGATCCATTCTAATTCATTCATACGATCCATTCTAATTCATTTGCATGATCCATTCTAATTCATTCATACGATCCAATCTAATTCCTTCGTACGATCCATTCTTACTCATTCGCACAATCTATTCTAATTCATTCGTACGATCCATTCTAATTCATTCGTACGATCCATTATAATTCATTCGTGCGATCCATTCTAATTCATTCGCACAAATGTATCCATTCTAATTCAATCGTACGATCCATTCTAATTCATTCATACAATCCATTCTAATTCTTTCACACGATCCACTCTAATTCATTCGAATGAATCCATTCTAATTCATTCGTACAATCCATTCTACGATCCCTTCTTACTCATTAGTACGATCCATTCTAATTCATTCGCACGAATGTATCCATTCTAATTCATTCGTACGATCCATTCTAATTCATTCACACAATCTATTCTATTTCATTTATACGATCCATTCTAATTCATTCATACAATCCATTCTAATTCTTTCACACGATCCATTCTAATTCATTCGTACAATCCATTCTATTTTATTCGTACGATCCATTCTAAGTCATTCGTACGATCCATTCTAATTTATTCACACGATCCATTCTAATTCATTTGACCGATCCATTCTAATTCATTCGCACGAATGTATCCATTCTAATTCATTCGTACGATCCATTCTAATTCATTCGTACGAATGTATCTATTCTAATTCATTCGTACGGATCCATTCTATTTCATTCGTATGATCCATTCTATTTCCTTCGTACGATCCATTCTTATTCATTCCCATGAATGTATCCATTCTTATTCATACGTACGATCCATTCTAATTCATTCATACGATCCATTCTAATTCATTCATACAATCCATTCTAATTCTTTCACACGATCCACTCTAATTCATTCGTACGATCCATTCTAATCCATTCGCACGAATGTATCCATTCTAATTCATTCGTACGATCCATTCGAATTCATTCGCACGATCCATTCTAATTCATTCTTACGATCCATTCTAATTCATTCTAATTCATTCATTCTAATTCATTCGTATGATCCATTCTAATTCATTCATACGATCCATTCTAATTCATTCGCACGAATGTATCCATTCTAATTCATTCGTGCGAAAGAATTAGAATAGATCGTATAAATGAATTAGAATGGATCGTACGAATGAAATAGAATGGATTGTATGAATGAATTAGAATGGACCGTACGAATGAATTAGAATGGACCGTACGAATGAATTAGAATGGATCGTACGAATGAATTAGAATGGATACATTCGTGCAAATGAATTAGAATGGATCGTACGAATGAGTAAGAATGGATCGTACGAAAGAAATAGTATGGATTGTACGAATGAATTAGAATGGATTCATTCGAATGAATTAGAATGGATCGTGTGAAAGAATTAGAATGGATTGTATGAATGAATTAGAATGGATTGTATGAATGAATTAGAATGGATACATTCAGGGGAATGATTAAGAATGGATCGTACGAATGAATTAGAATGGATCAGACGAATGAATTAGAATGGATACATTCGTGCGAATGAATAAGAATGGATCATACGAATGAATTACAATGGATCGTATGTATGAATTAGAATGGATCATATGATTAAATAAGAATGGATCGTACGAATGAATTAGAATGGATCGTACGAATGGATTAGAATGGATCGTGTGAATGAATTAGAATGGATCATATGAATGAATTAGAATGGATCGTACGAAGGAATTAGATTGAATCGTACGAAGGAATTAGAATGGATCGTATGAATGAATTAGAATGGATCGTGCGAATGAATTAGAATGGATCGTACGAATGAATTAGATTTGATCGTACGAATGAAATAGAATGGATAATACGAATGAATTAGAATGGATTCATTAGTGCGAATGAATTAGAATGGATCATGCGAATGAATTAGAATTCATTCGTACGATCCATTCTAATTCATTCATACGATCCATTCTAATTCCTTCGTACGATCCATTCTAATTCCTTCGTACGATCCATTCTAATTCCATTCTAATTCTTTCACGAATGTATCCATTCTAATTCATTTGTACGATCCATTCTAATTAATTCATACGATCCAATCTAATTCATTCGTACGATCCATTCTAATTCATTCGTACGATCCATTCTAATTCATTAGAACAATCTATTCTAATTCATTCGTACGATCAATTCTAATTCATTAGCACGATCCATTCTAATTCATTCGTACGATCTATTCTATTTCATTCGTACGATCCATTCTTACTCACACGTTCGATCTATTCTAATTCATTCGCATGAATGTATCCATTCTAATTCCTTCGTACAATCTATTCTAATTCATTCGTACGATCCATTCTAATTCATTCGCACGAATGTATCCATTCTAATTCATTTGTACGATCCATTCTAGTTCATTAATACGATCCAATCTAATTCATTCATACGATCTATTCTAATTCATTCGTACGATCGATTCTAATTCATTCGTACGATCCATTCTAATTCATTCGCACGATCCATTCTAATTCATTAATACGATCCATTCTAATTCATTTGTACAATCCATTCTAATTCATTAATTAGAATGGATCGTACGAATGAATTTGAATGGATCGTAACGAATGAATTAGAATAGATTGTGCGAATGAATTAGAATGGACCGTATGAATGAATTAGAATGGATCATACGATTGAATTAGAATGCATACGAATGAGTAAGAATGGATCGTACGAATGAGTACGAATGGATCGTACGAATGAATTAGAATGGATCGTACGAATGAAATAGAATGGATTCGCACGAATGTATCCATTCTAATTCATTCGTACGATCCATTCTAATTCCTTCGTACGATCCATTCTAATTTCTTCGTACGATCCATTCTAATTCATTCCCATGAATGTATCCATTCTAATTGATACATATGATCCATTCTATTTCATTCGTACGATCCATTATTACTCATTCGTACGATCCATTCTAATTCATTCGCACGAATGTATCCACTCTAATTCATTCGTACGAACCATTCTAATTCCTTCGTACTATCCATTCTAATTCGATCCATTCTAATTCATTCATACGTACAAATTCATACGTAAGATCCATTATTACGATCCATTCTAATTCATTCGTACGATCCATTCTAATTCCTTTGTACGATCCATTCTAATTCATTCGTACGATCCATTCAAATTCATTCATACGATCCATTCTAATTCCTTCGTACGATCCATTCTAATTCCTTCGTACGATCCATTCTAATTAATTCACACGATCTATTCTAATTCATTCGCACGATCCATTCTAATTCATTCGTACGATCCATTCTAATTCATTCGTACGATTCATTCTAATCCATTCGTACGATCCCTTCTAATTCATTCACACGATCCATTCTAATTTATTCATACGATCCATTCTAATTCATTCGCACGATCTATTCTAATTCATTCATACGATCCATTCTAATTTATTCACACGAATGTATCTATTCTAATTCATTCGTACGATCCATTCTAATTCATTCGTACAATCTATTCTAATTCATTCGTACGCATACGATCTATTCTAATTCATTCGTACGATCCATTCTAATTCATTCGTACAATCCGTTCTATTTCATTCGTACGATCCATTCTTACTCATTCGTACGATCTATTCTAATTCATTCGCACGAATGTATCCATCTATTTCATTCGTATGATCCATTCTAATTCATTCGTACGATCTATTCTAATTCATTCGCACGATCCATTCTAATTCATTCATACGATCCAATCTAATTCATCCATACGATCCATTCTAATTCATTCGCACAATCTATTCTGATTCATTCGTACGATCCCTTATAATTCATTCGCACGAATGTATCCATTCTAATTCATTCGTACGATCCATTCTAATTCATTCGTACGATCCATTCTAATTCATTCGTACAATCCATTCTATTTCATTCGTACGATCCATTCTTACGAAGGAATTAGAATGGATCGTACGAAGGAACTAGAATGGATCGTACGAAGGAATTAGAATGGTCCGTGCAAATGAATTAGAATAGATCGTACGAATGAATTAGAATAGATACATTCATGCGAATGAATTAGAATGGATCGTACGAATGAGTAAGAATGGATCGTACGAATGAAATAGAATGGATATATTCGTGGAAATGAATTAGAATGGATCGTACGAATGAAATAGAATGGATATATTCATGGAAATGAATTAGAATGGATCGTACGAAGGAATTAGAATGGATCGTACGAATGAATTAGAATAAATCGTACGAATGAATTAGAATGGATACATTCGTGCGAATGAATTAGAATGGATCGTGCGAATGAATTAGAATGGATACATTCGTGCGAATGAATTAGAATGGATAATACGAAGGAATTAGAATAGTTCGTATGAATGAATTAGAACGGATCGTACGAATGAATTAGAATGGATACAATCGTGCGAATAAATTAGAATGGATCATACGAAGGAATTAGAATGGATCGTACGAATGAATTAGAATGGATCGTACGAATGAATTAGAATGGATACATTCGTGCGAATGAATTAGAATGGATCATAAAAAGGAATTAGACTGGATCGTACGAATGAATTAGAATGGATCGTACGAATGAAATAGAATAGATTGTGCGAATGAATTAGAATGGATAGTACGAATGAATTTGAATGGATACATTCGTGCGAATGAATTAGAATGGATACATTCGTGCGAAAGAATTAGAATAGATCATATGAATGAATTAGAATGGATCGTATGAATGAATTAGATTGGATCATGCGAATGAATTAGAATGGATCGTATGAATGAATTAGAATGGATCGTATGAATAAATTAGAATGGATCGTGCGAATAAATTAGAATGGATCGTGCGAATAAATTAGAATGGATCGTACGAATGAATTAGAATGGATCGTACGAAGGAATTAGAATGGATCATACGTAGGAATTAGAATGGATCGTATGAATGAAATAGAATGGATCGTATGAATGAATTAGAATGGATCGTAATAATGGATCGTACGTATGAATTTGTACGTATGAATGAATTAGAATGGATCGTATGAATGAATTAGAATGGATCGTGCGAATGAATTAGAATGGATCGTACGAATGAATTAGAATGGATACATTCATGCGAATGAATTAGAATGGATCGTATGAATGAGTAAGAATGGATCGTACGAATGAAATAGAATAGATAAATTCGTGCAAATGAATTAGAATGGATTGTATGAATGAATTAGATTGGATCGTATAAATGAATTAGAATGGATCGTACGTATGAATTAGAATGGATTCACTCATGAGAATGAATAAAATGGATCGTACGAAGGAATTAGAATGGATCATACGAATGAAATATAATGGGTCGTACAAAGGAATTAGAATGGATCGTACGAAGGAATTAGAATGAATCGTACGAAGGAATTAGAATGGATCGTACGAATGAATTAGAATGGATACATTCGTGCGAATGAATTAGAATGGATCGTACGAATGAGTAAGAATGGATCGTACGAATGAAATAGAATGGATATATTCGTGGAAATGAATTAGAATGGATCGTATGAATGAATTAGAATAGATTGTGCAAATGAATTAGAATGTATCGTACGAATGAATTAGAATCGATACATTCGTGCGAATGAATTAGAATGGATCGTATGAATGAATTAGAATGGATCGTATGAGTGAATTCGAATGGATCGTGCGAATGAATTAGAATGGATTGTAAATGAATTAGAATGGATCGTACGAATGAATTAGAATGGATACATTCGTGCAAAGAAATTAGAATGGATTCTGTGAATGAATTAGAATGGATTATGCAAATGAATTAGAATGGATCGAGCGAATGAATTAGAATGGATCATACGAATGAATTAGAATAGATTGTATGAATGAATTAGAATGGATTATATTGGATCATACGATTGAATTAGAATGGATCGTACGAAGGAATTAGAATGGTTCGTGCGAATGAATTAGAATGGATCGTATGAATGAATTAGAATGGATCGTGCGAATGAATTAGAATGGATCGTATGAATGAAATATAATGGATCATATGAATTAGAATGGATCGTACGAATGAATTAGAATGGATCGTACGAATGAATTAGAATGGATCGTACGAATGAATTAGAATGGCGAACGATCAATTCTAATTCATTAGCACGAAAATCCACGATCCACTCACGTACGAATAAATTAGAATGGATTGTATGAATGAATTAGAATGCATCGTACGAATGAATTAGAATGGATCGTACGAATGAATTAGAATGGATCGTATGAATGAATTAGAATGGATCGTGCGAATGAATTAGAATGGATCGTACGAATGAATTAGAATGGATCGTACGAAGGATTTAGAATGGATCGAATATATTCGTGCGAATGAATTAGAATGGATCGTACGAAGGATTTAGAATAGATCGGATACATTCGTGCGAATGAATTAGAATGGATCGTGCGAATGAATTAGAATGGATCGTACAAATGAATTAGAATGGATCGTACGAAGGAATTAAATGGATCGGATACATTCGTGCGAATGAATTTGAATGGATCGTACGAATGAATTAGAATGGATCGTACGAATGAGTAAGAATGGATCGTACGAATGAATTAGAATGGATCGTATGAATGAATTAGAATGGATCGTACGAATGAATTAGAATGGATCGTATAAATGAATTAGAATGGATCGTGCAAATGAATTAGAATGGATCGTATGAATGAATTAGAATGGATCATACTTATGAATTAGAATGGATCGTACGAATGAATTAGAATGGATACATTCGTGCGAATGAATTAGAATGGATCGTACGAATGAATTAGAATGGATTGTGCGAATGAAATAGAATGGATCGTGCGAATGAATTAGAATGGATCTTACGAATGAGTATGAATGGATTGTACGAATGAATAAGAATGGATCATACGAAGAAATTAGAATGGATCATATGAATGAAATTGAATGGATCATATGAATGAATTACAATGGATCATACGTACGAAGGAATTAGAATGGATCGTACGAAGGAATTAGAACGGATCGTACGAATGAATTAGAATGGATCGTGCAAATGAAATAGAATGGATCGTACGAATGAATTAGAATAGATCATACGAATGAATTAGAATGGATCGTAAGAATGAATTAGAATGGATCGTACGAATGAATTACAATGGATCGTACAAAGGAATTAGAATGGATCATACGAATGAAATATAATGGGTCGTACAAAGGACTTAGAATGGATCGTATGAATGAAATAGAATGGATTGTATGAATTAGAATGGATCGAACGAATGAATTAGAATGGATCGTACGAATGAATTTGAATAGATCGTATGAATGAATTAGAATGGATTGTACAAAGGAATTAGAATGGATCATACGAATGAATTAGCATGGATCGTGCTAATGAATTAGAATGGAACGTACGAATGAATTAGAATAGATTGTGCGAATGAATTAGAATGGATCGTATGAATGAATTAGAATGGATAAATTCGTGCGAATGAATTAGAATGGATTGTATGAATGAATTAGAATGGATCGTATAAATGAATTAGAATGGATCGTACGTATGAATTAGAATGGATCGTATGAATGAATAAGAATGGATCGTGCGAATGAATTAGAATGGATCGTACGATTGAATTAGAATGGATCGTGCGAATCAATTAGAATGGATCGTATGAATGAAATAGAATGGATCGTATGAATTAGAATGGATTGTACGAAGGAATTAGAATGGATCATACGAATGAATTCATACATGTACGAATGAATTAGAATGGATACATTCGTGCGAAGGAATTAGAATTAGAATGGATCGTGCGAATGAATTAGAATGGATCGTATGAATGAATTAGAATGGATCGTACGAATGAATTAGAATGGATCGTATGAATGAATTAGAATCGATCGTACGAATGAATTAGAATGGATCGTATGAATGAATTAGAATGGATCGTGCGAATGAATTAGAATGGATACATTCGTGCGAATGAATTAGAATGGATCGTATGAGTGAATTAGAATGGTTCGTACGAATGAATTAGAATCGATCGTATGAATAAATTAGAATGGATATATTCGTGTGAATGAATTAGAATGGATCGTATGAATGAATTAGAATAGATTGTGCGAATGAATTAGAATGGATCCTACGAATGAATTAGAATGGATCGTACGAATGAATTAGAATGGATCGTGCGAATGAATTAGAATGGATCGTGTGAATGAATTAGAATGGATCTTGCGAATGAATTAGAATGGATCGTGCTAATGAATTAGAATGGATCGTACGAATGAGTAAGAATGGATCGTACGAATGAAATAGAATGGATCGTACGAATGAATTAGAATGGATATATTCGTACGAAGGAATTAGAATGGATCGTATGAGTAAATTAGAATGGATCGTACGAATGAATTAGAATGGATCGTATGAATGAATTAGAATGGATACATTCGTGCGAATGAATTAGAATGGATCGTACGAATGAATTAGAATGGATCTTACGAATGAATTAGAATGGATCGTATGAATGAATTAGAATGGATTGTACGAATGAATTAAAATGGATCGTATGAATGAATTAGAATGGATCGTCCGAAGGAATTAGAATGGATCGTATGAATGAATTAGATTGGATCGTATGAATGAATTAGAATGGATCGTGCGTCGTACGAATGAATTAGAATGGATCGTATTAATGAATTAGAATGGATCGTGCGAATGAATTAGAATGGATCGTATTAATGGATCGTACGAATGAAATAGAATGGATCGTACGAATGAATTAGAATGGATCGTGCGAATGAATTAGAATGGATCGTATGAATGAATTAGAATGGATCGTGTGAAAGAATTAGAATGGATCGTACGAAGGAATTAGAATGGATCGTATGAATGAATTAGATTGGATCGTATTAATGAATTAGAATGGATCCATTCGAATGAGTTAGAATGGATACATTCGTGCGAAAGAATTAGAATAGATCGTATGAATGAATTAGATTGGATCGTATGAATGAATTAGAATGGATCGTGCGAATGAATTAGAATGGATCGTACGAATGAATTAGAATGGATCGTATGAATGAATTAGAATGGATCGTACAAAGGATGGATACATTCGTGACAATCTATTCTAATTCATTCATACGATCCATTCTAATTCATTCGCACGTACGAATGAATTAGAATGGATCGTGCGAATGAATTAGAATGGATCGTATGAATGAATTAGAATAGATTGTGCGAATGAATTAGAATGGATCGTGCGAATGAATTAGAATGGATCGTACGAATGAATTAGAATGGATCGTACGAATGAATTAGAATGGATCATGCGAATGAATTAGAATGGATCGTACGAATGAATTAGAATGGATCGTAATAATGGATCGTACGAATGGAATTAGAATGGATCGTGCAAATGAATTAGAATGGATCGTATGAATGAATTAGAATGGATCGTACTTATGAATTATAATGGATCGTACGAATGAATTAGAATGGATACATTTGTGCGAATGAATTAGAATGGATCGTATGAATGAATTAGAATAGATCATGCGAATGAATTAGAATGGATCGTACGAATGAATTAGGATGGATACATTTGTGTGAATGAATTAGAATGAAGGAATTAGAATGGATCGTGCGAATGAATAGGAAGGGATCGTACGAAGGAATTAGAATGGATCGTACGAATGAATTAGAATGGATACATTCGTGCGAATAAATTAGAATGGAACGTAAGAATGAATTAGAATGGATCGTACGAATGAAATAGAATGGATTGTATGAATGAATTAGAATGGATACATTCATGCGAATGAATTAGAATGGATCGTGCGAATGAGTAAGAATGGATCGTACGAATGAAATAGAATGGATTGTACGAAGGAATTAGAATGGATACATTCGTGCGAATGAATTAGAATGGATCGTACGAATGAGTAAGAATGGATCGTACGAATGAAATAGAATAGATCGTACGAATGAATTACAATAGATCGTGCTAATGAATTAGAATTGATCGTACGAATGAATTAGAATAGATTGTGCGAATGAATTAGAATGGATCGTACGAATGAATTAGAATGGATCGTATGAATGAATTAGAATGGATCATGCGAATGAATTAGAATGGATCGTATGAATGAATTAGAATAGATTGTGCGAATGAATAAGAATGGATCGTATGAATGAATTAGAATAGATTATATGAATGAATTAGAATGGATCCATTTGTGCGAATGAATTAGAATGGATCGTACGAATGAATTAGAATAGATCGTACAAATGAATTAGAATGGATCGTACGAATGAATTAGAATAGATTGTGCGAATGAATTATAATAGATCGTATGAATGAATTAGATTACGATCCATTCGATTTCATTCATATGATCCATTCTAATTCCATCGTATAATCTAATTCATTCATACGATCCATTCTAATTCATTTGCATGAATGTATCCATTCTAATTCATTCGTACGATCCATTCTAATTCATTCGCACGATCCATTCTAATTCATTCGTACGATCCATTTTAATTCATTCATACGATCCATTCTAATTCATTCGCACGATCCATTCTAATTCATACGTACGATCCATTCTATTTCATTCGTATGATCCATTCTAATTCATTCGTACGATCTATTCTAATTCGTTCGTACGATCCATTCTAATTCATTCGTACGATCCATTCTTATTCATTCCCATGAATGTATCCATTCTAATTCATTCGTACGATCCATTCTAATTCATTCATACGATCCATTCTAATTCATTCATACGATCCATTCTAATTCATTCGTCCAATCCATTCAATTTCATTCGTACGATCCACTCTAATTCATTCGTACGATCTATTCTATTTCATTCGTACGGATCCTACGAATGATTTAGAATGGATCGTGCTAATGAATTAGAATGGAACGTACGAATGAATTAGAATAGATTGTGCGAATGAATTAGAATGGATCGTACGAATGAATTAGAATGGATAAATTTGTGCGAATGAATTAGAATGGACCGTACGAATGAATTAAAATGGATAAATTTGTACGAATGAATTAGAATGGATCGTATGAATGAATTAGAATGGATCGTATGAATGAATTAGCATGGATCGTATGAATGAATTAGAATGGATCGTGCAAATGAATTAGAATGGATCGTATGAATGAATTATAATGGATCGTACTTATGAATTAGAATGGATCGTACGAATGAATTAGAATGGATACATTCGTGCGAATGAATTAGAATGGATCGTATGAATGAATTAGAATGGATCGTACGAATGAATTAGAATGGATCGTATGAATGAATTAAAATGGATCGTACGAATGAATTAGAATGGATCGTATGAATGAATTAGAATGGATCGTACGAAGGAATTAGAATGGATCGTATGAATGAATTAGATTGGATCGTATGAATGAATTAGAATGGATCGTGCGTCGTACGAATGAATTAGAATGGATCGTATTAATGAATTAGAATGGATCATGCGAATGAATTAGAATGGATCGTATTAATGGATCGTACGAATGAAATAGAATGGATCATACGAATGAATTAAACTGGATCGTGCGAATGAATTAGAATGGATCGTATGAATGAATTAGATTGGATCGTGTGAAAGAATTAGAATGGATCGTACGAAGGAATTAGAATGGATCGTATGAATGAATTAGATTGGATCGTATTAATGAATTAGAATGGATCCATTAGAATGAATTAGAATGGATACATTCGTGCGAAAGAATTAGAATAGATCGTATGAATGAATTAGAATGGATCGTGCTCTAATTCATTCGCACAATCTATTCTAATTCATTCGTACGATCCATTCTAATGCATTCGCATGATCCATTTTAATTCATTCGTACGATCCATTCTATTTTATTCGTACGATCCATTCTTACTCATTCGTACGATCCATTCTAATTCATTCGCATGAATTAGAATGGATCATATGAATGAATTTGAATGGATCATACGAATGAATTAGAATGGATCGTGCGAATGAATTAGAATGGATCGTATGAATGAATTAGAATGGATCGTACAAAGGATGGATACAATAGTGACGATCCATTCTAATTCATTCATACGATCCATTCTAATTCATTCGCACGTACGAATGAATTAGAATGGATCATGCGAATGAATTAGAATGGATCGTATGAATGAATTAGAATAGATTGTGCGAATGAATTAGAATGGATCGTGCGGATGAATTAGAATGGATCGTACGAATGAATTAGAATGGATCGTACGAATGAATTAGAATGGATCGTGCGAATGAATTAGAATGGATCGTACGAATGAATTAGAGTGGATCGTAATAATGGATCGTACGAATGAAATAGAATGGAATTAGAATGGATCGTGCGAATGAATTAGAAGGGATCGTATGAATGAATTAGAATGGATCGTACTTATGAATTAGAATGGATCGTACGAATGAATTAGAATGGATACATTCGTGCGAATGAATTAGAAAGAAGGAATTAAATGGATCGTGCGAATGAATAAGAATGGATCGTACGAAGGAATTAGAATGGATCGTACGAATGAATTAGAATGGATACATTCGTGCGAATAAATTAGAATGGAACGTACGAATAAATTAGAATGGATCGTACGAATGAAATATAATGGATTGTACGAATAAATTAGAATGGATACATTCGTGCGAATGAATTAGAATGGATCGTACGAATGAGTAAGAATGGATCATACAAATGAAATAGAATAGATTGTACGAAGGAATTAGAATGGATACATTAGTGCGAATGAATTAGAATGGATCTTACGAATGGGTAAGAATGGATCGTACGAATGAAATAGAATAGATTGTATGAATGAATTAGAATGGATCGTGATAATGAATTAGAATTGATCGTACGAATGAATTAGAATAGATTGTGCGAATGAATTAGAATGGATCGTACGAATGAATTAGAATGGATCGTATGAAGGAATTAGAATGGATCGTGCGAATGAATTAGAATGGATCGTATGAATGAATTAGAATAGATTATGCGAATGAATTAGAATAGATCGTATGAATGAATTAGAATAGATTATATGAATGAATTAGAATGGATACATTCGTGCGAATGAATTAGAATGGATCGTACGAATGATTTAGAATAGATCGTACGAATGAATTAGAATGGATCATACGAATGAATTAGAATAGATTGTGCGAATGAATTAGAATGGATCGTATGAATGAATTAGATTACGATCCATTCTATTACATTCGTATGATCCATTCTAATTCCTTCGTATAATCTAATTCATTCATACGATCCATTCTAATTCATTCGCACGAATGTATCCATTCTAATTCATTTGTACGATCCATTCTAATTCATTCGCACGATCCATTCAAATTCATTTGTACGATCCATTCTAATTCATTCATACAATCCATTCTAATTCATTCGCACGATCCATTCTAATTCATACGTACGATACATTCTATTTCATTTGTACGATCCATTCTAATTCATTCGTACGATCTATTCTAATTCATTCATACAATCCATTCTAATTCATTCGTACGATCCATTCTTATTCATTCCCATGAATGTATCCATTCAAATTCATTCGTACGATCCATTCTAATTCATTCATACGATCTATTCTAATTCCTTCGTACGATCCATTCTAATTCATTCGTACAATCCATTCTATTTCATTCGTACGATCCACTCTAATTCATTCGTATGATCCATAATATTTCATTTGTACGGATCGTACAAATGAATTAGAATGGATCGTGCTAATGAATTAGAATGGAACGTACGAATGAATTAGAATAGATTGTGTGAATGAATTAGAATGGATCGTACGAATGAATTAGAATGGATAAATTCATGCGAATGAATAAGAATAGATTGTATGAATGAATTAGATTGGATCGTATAAATGAATTGGAATGGATCATACGAATGAATTAGAATGGATCGTGCGAATGAATTAGAATGGATCGTACGAATGAATTAGAATGGATACATTCGTGCGAATAAATTAGAATGGATCGTACGAATGAATTAGAATGGAATGGATACATTCATGGGAATGAATTAGAATGGATCGTACAAAGGAATTAGAATGGATCATACAAATGAATTAGAATGGATCGTGCTAATCAATTAGAGTGGATACATTCGTGTGAATGAATTAGAATGGATCGTATGAATGAGTAAGAATGGATCGTATGAATGAAATAGAATGGATCGTACGAATGAATTAGAATGGATCGTGCGAATGAATTAGAATGGATCGTACGAATGAATTAGCATCGTATGAATGAATTAGAGTGGATACATTTGTACGAATGAATTAGAATAGATCATACGAATGAATTAGAATAGATCGTGCGAATGAATAAGAATAGATCGTATGAATGAATTAGAATGGATCGTACGAGTACGAATGAGTAAGAATGGATTGTACGAATGAAATAGAATGGATTGTACGAATGAATTAGAATGGATCGTCTGAATGAATTAGAATAGATCGTGTGAAAGAATTTGAATGGATTGTATGAATGAATTAGAATGGATCGTATGAATGAATTAGAATGGATCGTGCGAATGAATTAGAATGGATTGTACGAATGAATTATAATAGATTGTGCGAATGAAATAGAATGGATCGTACGAATGAATTAGAATGGATACATTCGTGCGAATGAATTAGAATGAAGGAATTAGAATGGATCGTGCGAATGAATAAGAATGGATCGTACGAAGGAATTAGAATGGATCGTACGAATGAATTAGAATGGATACATTCGTGCGAATGAATTAGAATGGATCGTACGAATGAATTAGAATGGATTGTACGAATGTATCTATTCTAATTCATTCGTACGATCCATTCTAATTCCTTCGTGCGATCCATTCTATTTCCTTCGTACGATCCATTCTAATTCATTCGTACGTTAGAATGGATCGTATGAATGAATTAGAATGGATCGTATGAATGAATTAGAATAGATTGTGCGAATGAATTAGAATGGATCGTGCGAATGAATTAGAATGGATTGTACAAATGAATTAGAATGGATCATATGAATGAATTAGAATGGATCGTGCGAATGAATTAGAATTGATCGTACGAATGAATTAGAATGGATTGTGCGAATCAATTAGAATGGATCGTGCGAATGAAATAGAATGGATACAAATGAATTAGAATGGATCATACGAATGAATTAGAATGGTTTGTACGATTCATTCTAATTCATTCGCACGATCCATACGATCCATTCTTACTCATTCGTACGATCCATTCTTACTCATTCGTACGATCCATTCTTACTCATTCGTACGATCCATTCTTACTCATTCGTACGATCCATTCTAATTCATTCGCATGAATTAGAATGGATCATATGAATGAATTTGAATGGATCATACGAATGAATTAGAATGGATCGTGCGAATGAATTAGAATGGATCGTATGAATGAATTAGAATGGATCGTACAAAGGATGGATACAATCGTGACGATCCATTCTAATTCATTCATACGATCCATTCTAATTCCTTCGCACAATCCATTCTAATTCATTCGTATGATCCATTCTAATTCATTCGCACGAATGTATCCATTCTGATTCATTCGTACGATACATTCTTATCGTACGAATGAATTAGAATGGATTGTATGAATGAATTAGAATGGATCGGGTGAAAGAATTAGAATGGATTGTATGAATGAATTAGAATGGACCGTATGATTGAATTAGATTGGATCGTATTAATGAATTAGAATGGATCGTGCGAATGAATTAGAATGGATCGTACGGATCCATTCTATTTCATTCGTATGATCCATTCTAATTTCTTCGTACGATCCATTCTTATTCATTCCCATGAATATATCCATTCTAATTCATACGTACGATCCATTCTAATTCATTTGTACAATCCAATCTAATTCATTCATACAATCCATTCTAATTCATTCGCAGGAATTTATCCATTCTAATTCATTCGTACGATCCATTCTATTTCATTCGTACGAATGGATACATTCGTGCGAATGAATTAGAATGGATCGTGCGAATGAATTAGAATGGATCGTGTGAAAGAATTAGAATGGAGTGTATGAACGAATTAGAATGGATCATATGAATGAATTAGAATGGATACATTCGTGCGAATGAATTAGAATGGATCGTGCGAATGAAATAGAATGTATCGTATGAATGAATTAGATTGGATTGTACGAATGAATTAGAATAGATTGTGCGACGAATGTATCCATTCTAATTCATTCGTACGATCCATTCTATGAATGAATTAGAATAGATTGTGCGACGAATGTATCCATTCTAATTCCTTCATACGATCCATTCTAATTCCTTCGTACGATCCATTCTAATTCATTCATACGATCCATTCTAATTCATTAGCATGGATCGTGCTAATGAATTAGAATGGAACGTACGAATGTATTAGAATGGATTGTAGAATGGATCGTACGAATGAATTAGAATGGATTGTACGAATGAATTAGAATGGATCGTACGAATGAAATAGAATAGATTGTACGAATGAATTAGAATGGATCGTACGAATGAATTAGAAAGGATCGTACGAATGAATAAGAATGGATCATACGAATGAGTAAGAATGGATCGTATGAATGAATTAGATTGGATCGTGTGAATGAATTAGAATGGATCGTGCGAATGAATTAGAATGGATCGTACCCTACGATCCATTCTAATTCATTCATACGATCCATTCTAATTCATTCGCACAATCTATTCTAATTCATTCGTATGATCCATTCTAATTCATTCGTATGCGAATGAATTAGAACGGATCATAAGAATGAGTAAGAATGGATCGTACGAATGAGTAAGAATGGATCGTACGAAGGTATTAGAATAGATTGTATGAATGAATTAGAATGGATCATACGAATGAATTAGAATGGATCGTATGAATGAATTAGATTGGATCGTATGAATGAATTAGAATGGATCGTGCGAATGAATTAGAATGGATCATGCAAATGAATTAGAATGGATTGTACAAAGGAATTAGAATGGATCGTACGAAGAAATTAGAATAGATCGTACGAATGAATTAGAATGGATATATTCGTGCAAATGAATTAGGATGGATCGTATGAATGAATTAGAATGGATCGTACGAATGAATTAGAATAGATACATTCGTGCAAATGAATTAGAATAGATCGTACGAATGAATTAGAATGGATACATTCGTGCGAATAAATTAGAATCGATCGTACGAATGAGTAAGAATGGATCGTACGAATGAATTAGAATGGATACATTCGTGCGAATGAATTAGAATGGATCGTTCGAATGAAATAGAATGGATCGTACGAATAAATTAGATTGGATCGTACGAATGAATTAGAATAGAATGTGCGACGAATGTATCCATTCTAATTCATTCGTATGATCAATTCTATGAATGAATTAGAATAGATTGTGCGACGAATGTACCCATTCTAATTCCTTCGTACGATCCATTCTAATTCCTTCGTACGATCCATTCTAATTCATTCGTACGATCCATTCTAATTTATCTGCATGGATCCTGCTAATGAATTAGAATGGAACGTACAAATGTATTAGAATGGATCGTAGAATGGATTGTACGAATGAATTAGAATGGATTGTACGAATGAATTAGAATGGATCGTACGAATGAAATAGAATGGATTGTACGAATGAATTAGAATGGATCGTACGAATGAATTAGAATGGATCATACGAATGAGTAAGAATGGATTGTATAAATGAATTAGATTGGATCGTGTGAATGAATTAGAATGGATCGTGCGAATGAATTAGAATGGATCATACCGTACGATCCATTCTAATTCATTCGTACAATCCATTCTAATTCATTCGCATAATCTATTCTAATTCATTCGTATGATCCATTCTAATTCATTCGTATGCGAATGAATTAGAATGGATCGTACGAATGAGTAAGAATGGATCGTACGAATGAGTAAGAAGGGATCGTACGAAGGAATTAGAATAGATAGTATGAATGAATTAGAATGGATCATACGAATGAATTAGAATGGATCGTATGAATGAATTAGATTGGATCGTATGAATGAATTAGAATGGATCGTGCGAATGAATTAGAATAGATCGTGCAAATGAATTAGAATCGATTGTACGAAGGAATTAGAATGGATCGTACGAAGAAATTAGAATGGATCGTACGAATGAATTAGAATGGATATATTCGTGCAAATGAATTAGAATGGATCGTATGAATGAATTAGAATGGATCGTACGAATGAATTAGAATGGGTACATTCGTGCAAAATAATTAGAATGGATCGCACGAATGAGTAAGAATGGATCGTACGAATGAAATAGAATGGATTGTACGAATGAATTAGAATGGATCGTACGAATGAATTAGAATGGATACATTCGTGCGAATGAATTAGAATGGATCTTACGAATGAATTAGAATGGATCGTGTGAATAAATTAGAATGGATCATACGAATGAATTAGAATGGATCGTACGAATGAATTAGAATGGATCGTACGAATGAATTAGAATGGATACATTCGTGCGAATGAATTAGAATGGATCGTACGAATGAGTAAGAATGGATCGTACGAATGAAATAGAATGGATTGTACGAATGAATTAGAATGGATCATACTAATGAATTAGAATGGATCATACGAATGAATTAGAATGGATCGTGCGAATGAATTAGAATGGATCATGCGAATGAAATAGAATGGATCGTACGAATGAATTAGAATGGATCGTACGAATGAATTAGAATAGATTGTGCGAATGAATTAGAATGGATCGTATGAATGAATTAGATTGGATCGTATGAATGAATTAGAATGGATCGTGCGAATGAATTAGAATGGATCGTACGAATGAATTAGAATGGATCGTATGAATGAATTAGAATGGATCATACAAAGGACGTACGATCCATTCTAATTCATTCGTACGATCCAATCTAATTCATTCATACAATCCATTCTAATTCATTCGCATGAATTTATCCATTCTAATTCATTCATACGATCCATTCTATTTCATTAGTACGATCCATTCTTACTCATTCGTACGAACCATTCTAATTCATTTGCACGAATATATCCATTCTAATTCATTCGTACGATACATTCTAATTCCTTCGTACGATCCATTCTAATTCATTTGCACGAATGTATCCATTCTAATTCATTCGTACGATCCATTCTAATTCATTCGTACGTGCGAATGAATTGGAATGGATCGTATGAATGAATTAGAATGGATCATCACGAATGTATCCATTCTAATTGATACGTACAATCCATTCTATTTCATTCGTACGATCCATTCTTACTCATTCGTACAATCGATTCTAATTCATTCGCACGAATGTATCCATTCTAATTCATTCGTACGATCCATTCTAATTCATTCATATGATCCATTCTAATTCATTCATACAATCCATTCTAATTCTTTCACACGATTCATTCTAATTCATTCGTATGATCCATTCTAATTCATTCGTACAATCCATTCTATTTCATTCGTACATTCCTTTCTTACTCATTCGTATGATCCATTCTAATTCATTCGCACGATCTATTCGTATTCATTCGTACGATCCATTCTAATTCATTCGCACAATCTATTCTAATTCATTCATACAATTCATTCTAATTCTTTCACACGATCCACTCTAATTCATTCGTACGATCCATTCTAATTCATTCGTATGATCCATTCTAATTCATTCATACGATCCATTCTAATTCATTCGCACCATCCATTCTAAATCATTCGCACGATCCATTCTAATTCTTTCACACGATCCATTCTAATTAATTCTTACGAATATATCCATTCTAATTCATTCGTACGATCCATTCTAATTCCTTCGTACGATCCATTCTAATTTCTTCGTACGATCCATTCTAATTCATTCGCACGATCCATTCTAATTCATTCATACGATCCAATCTTATTCATTCATACGATCCATTCTAATTCATTCGTATGATCCATTCTAATTCATTCGTACGATCCATTCTAATTCATTCATACGATCCATTCTAATTCATTCATACGATCCATTCTAATTCATTCACACAATCTATTCTAATTCATTCGTACGATCCATTCTAATTCATTCGTATGATCCATTCTAATTCATTCGTACGATCCATTCTATTTCATTTGTACGATCCATTCTAATTCATAAGTACGATCCATTCTAATTCATTCATACGATCCATTCTAATTCATTCGCAAGAATGTATCCATTCTAATTCATTCGTATGATCCATTCTAATTCATTCGCACGATCCATTCTAATTCATTCATACGATCCATTCTAATTCATTCGCACGAATGTATCCATTCTAATTCATTCGTACGATCCATTGTAATTCATTCGCACAATCTATTCTAATTCATTCGCACGAATGTATCCATTCTAATTCATTCATACGATCCATTCTAATTCATTCGCACGATCCATTCTAATTCATTAATACGATCTAATCTAATTCATTCATACGATCCATTCTTACTCATTCGTACGATCCATTCTAATTCATTCGCACGATCTATTCTAATTCATTCATACGATCCAATCTAATTCATTCGTACGATCCATTCTAATTCATTCGCACGATCCATTCTAATTCATTCATACGATCCATTCTAATTCATTCATACGATCCATTCTAATTCATTCGCACGAATGTATCCATCCTTTGTACGATCCATTCTATTCTATTTCATTCTAATTCATTCGTACGATCCATTCTAATTCATTCGCACGAATGTATCCATCCTTTGTACGATCCATTCTATTTCATTCATACGATCCATTCTAATTCATTCGTACGATCCATTCTAATTCATTCGCACGATCCATTCTAATTCATTCATACGATCCAATCTAATTTATTCGTACGATCCATTCTAATTCATTCATACGATCCATTCTAATTCATTCATACAATCCATTCTAATTCATTCGCACGAATGTATCCACCCAAATTCATTCATACGATCCAATCTAATTCCTTTGTACGATCCATTCTATTTCATTCGTATGATCCATTCTATTTCATTCGTATAATCCATTCTAATTCATTCGCACGATCCATACTAATTCATTCATACGATCCATTCTAATTCATTCGTACGATCCATTCTAATTCATTCGTACGATCCATTCTAATTCATTCGCACAATCTATTCTAATTCATTCGCACGAATGTATCCATTCTAATTCATTCGTATGATCCATTCTAATTCATTCGCAAGATCCATTCTAATTTATTAATACGATCCAATCTAATTCATTCATACGATCCATTCTATTTCATTCGCACGATCCATTCTAATTCATTCGTACGATCCATTCTAATTCATTAGCACGATCCATTCGAATTCACTCATACGATCCATTCTAATTCATTCATACGATCAATTCTAATTCATTCATATGATCCATTCTAATTCCTTAGCACGATCCAAGCTAATTCATTCGTACGATCCATTCTATTTCATTCGTACGATCCATTATTACGATCCATTCTAATTCATTCGTATGATCCATTCTAATTCATTCGCACAATCTATTCTAATTCATTCGTACGATCTATTCTAATTCATTAGCACTATCCATTCTAATTCATTCATACGATCCATTCTAATTCATTCGTACGATCCATTCTAATTCATTCGTACAATCCATTCTAATTCCTTTGTACAATCCATTCTAATTCATTCATACAATCTATTCTAATTCATTCGCACGAATTTATCCATTCTAATTCATTCGTACGATCCATTCTAATTCATTCGCACAATCTATTCTAATTCATTCGCACGAATGAATCCATTCTAATTCATTCGTACAATCCATTCTATTTCATTCGTACGATCCATTCTCACTCATTCGTATAATCCATTCTAATTCATTCGCACGAATGTATCCATTCTAATTCATTCGTATGGATACATTCGTGTGAATGAACTAGAATGGATCGTACGAATGAATTAGAATGGATACATTCGTGCGAACGAATTAGAATGGATCGTATGAATGAATTAGAATGGATCGTACGAATGAATTAGAATGGATCGTACGAAGGAATTAGAATGGATCGTACGAATGAATTAGAATGGATATATTCGTGCAAATAAATTAGAATGGATCATACGAATGAATTAGAATGAATCGTGCGAATGAATTAGAATGGATCGTACGAATGAATTAGAATGGATCGTATGAATGAATTAGAATGGATCGTACAAAGGATGGATACATTCGTGCGAATGAATTAGAATGGATCGTACGAATGAATTAGAATGGATCGTACGAATGAATTAGAATGGATCGTATGAATGAATTAGAATGGATCATACGAATGAGTAAGAATGGATCGTACAAATGAAAGAGAATTAATTGTACGAATGAATTAGAATGGATCGTACGAATGAATTAGAATGGATACATTCGTGCGAATGAATTAGAATGAATCATACAAGTGAGTAAGAATGGATCGTACGAATGAAATAGAATAGATCGTACGAATGAATTAGAATGGATCATGCTAATGAATTAGAATGGATCGTATGAATTAAGAATAAATTAGAACGATCCATTCTAATTCATTCGCGCGATCAATTCAAATTCATTAGCACGAATGTATCCATTCTAATTCATTCGTACGATCCATTCTAATTCATTCGTACGATCCATTCTAATTCATTCGTATGATCCATTCTAATTCATTCGCACGAATGTATCCACTCTAATTCATTCGTACGATCCATTCTAATTCATTCGCACGATCAATTATAATTCATTCGTACGATCCATTCTAATTCATTCGTACGATCCATTCTATTTTATTCGTACGAATGTATCCATTCTAATTCATTCGTACGGTCCATTCTATTCTAATTCATTCCAATCCATTCTAATTCCTTTATACGATCCATTCTAATTCCTTTATACGATCCATTCTAATTCATTCGCACGAATGTATCCATTCTAATTCATTCGCACGATCCATTCTAATTCATTCGCACGATCCAATCTAATTCATTCGAACGAATGTATCCATTCTAATTCATTCGTATGATCTATTCTAATTCATTCGTATGATCCATTCTAATTCCTTCGTACGATCCATTCTAATTCGATCCATTCTAATTCATTCATACATACAAATTCATACGTACGATCCATTCTAATTTATTCATATGATCCATTGTAATTCCTTCGTACGATCCATTCTAATTCCTTCGTACGATCCATTCTATTTCATTCATATGATCCATTCTAATTCCTTCGTACGATCCATTCTTATTCATTCCCATGAATGTGTCCATTCTAATTCATACGTACGAACCATTCTAATTCATTTATAAGATCCAGTCTAATTCATTCATACAATCCATTCTAATTCATTCGCACGAATTTATCCATTCTAATTCATTTGTACGATCCATTCGAATTCATTCGCACGAATGTATCCATTCTAATTCATTCGTACGATCCATTCTAATTCTTTCGTACGAATGTATCCACTCTAATTCATTCATACGATCCATTCTAATTCCTTCGTACGATCAATTCTAATTCGATCCATTCTAATTCATTCATACGTACAAATTCATACGTACGATCCATAATTACGATCCATTCTAATTCATTCGTACAATCCATTCTAATTCATTCCCACGATCCATTCTAATTCATTCATACGATCCATTCTAATTCATTCGCACGATCCATTCTAATTCATTCATACGAATGTATCCATTCTAATTCATTCGTACGATCCATTCTAATTCATTCGCACGAATTTATCCGTTCTAATTCATTCGTACGATCCATTCTATTTCATTCGTACGTTCCATTCTTACTCATTCGTACGATCCATTCTAATTCATTCGCACGAATGTATCCATTCTAATTCATTCGTACGATCCATTTTAATTCATTCGCACAATCTATTCTAATTCATTCGTACGATCCATTCTAATTCCTTCGTACGATCCATTCTAATTCATTTGTACGATCCATTCTAATTCATTCATACGATCTATTGTAATTCATTCGTACGATACATTCTAATTCCTTCTTATGATCCATTCTAATTCCTTCGTACGATCCATACTAATTCATTCATACGATCCATTCTAATTCATTCATACAATCCATTCTAATTCCTTCGTATAATCCATTCTAATTCGTTCGTACGATCCCTTCTAATTCATTCGTACGATCCTTTCTAATTCATTCGTACAATCCATTTTAATTCATTCGTACAATCCATTCTATTTCATTTGTACGATCCATTCTTATTCCTTCGTACGATCCATTCTAATTCCTTTGTACGACCCATTATATTTCATTCGTATGGATACATTTGTGCGAATGAATTAGAATGGATCGTATGAATGAATTAGAATAGATTGTGCGAATAAATTAGAATGGATCGTACGTATGAATTAGAATGGATACATTCATGGGAATGAATTAGAATGGATCGTACAAAGGAATTAGAATGGATCATACGAATGAAATATAATTGGTCGTACAAAGGAATTAGAATGGATCGTACGAATGAAATATAATTGGTCGTACAAAGGAATTAGAATGGATCGTATGAAGGAATTAGAATGGATCGTACGAATGAATTAGAATGGATACATTCGTGCGAATGAATTAGAATGGATCGTACGAATGAGTAAGAATGGATCGTACGAATGAAATAGAATGGATCGTACAAATGAATTAGAATGGATCGTGCGAATGAATTAAAATGGATCGTACGAATGAATTAAAATAGATCGTGCGAATGAATTAGAATGGATCGTACGAATAAATTAGAATAGATCGTACGAATGAATTAGAATGGATCGTATGAATGAATTAGAATGGATCGTACGAATGAATTAGAGTGGATACATTCGTGCGAATGAATTAGAATGGATCATACGAATGAATTAGAATGGATCATACGAATGAATTAGAATGGATCGTACGAATGAATTTGAATGGATACATTCGTGCGAATGAATTAGAATGGATCGTACGAATGAGTAAGAATAGATTGTGTGATATGAGTGAATTCGAATGGATCGTGCGAATGAATTAGAATGGATTGTATGAATGAATTAGAATGGATTGTACGAATGAATTACAATGGATTGTACAAATGAATTAGAATGGATCGTATGAATAAATTAGAATGGATCGTGCAAATGAATTAGAATGGATCGTACGAATGAATTAGAATGGATCGTATGAATGAATTAGAATGGATCGTGCGAATGAATTAGAATGGATCGTATGGATATATTCGTGCAAATGAATTAGAATGGATTGTATGAATGAATTAGAATGGATCGTATGAATGAATTAGAATGGATAATGCGAATGAATTAGAATGGATCGCACGAATGAATTAGAATGGATCGTACGAATGAATTAGAATGGATCGTATGAATGGATCGTATGAATGAATTAGAATGGATACATTCGTGCGAATGAATTAGAATGGATCGTATGAATGAGTAAGAATGGATTGTACGAATGAATTAGAATGGATCGTGCGAATGAATTAGAATGGATCGTGCACATGAATTAGAATGGATGTGGATATATTCGTGCGAATGAATTAGAATGGATCATACGAATAAATTAGAATGGATCGTACGAGTACGAATGAGTAAGAATGGATCGTACGAATGAAATAGAATGGATTGTACGAATGGATCGTACGAATGAATTAGAATAGATTGTGCGAATGAATTAGAATGGATCGTACGAATGAATTAGAATGGATCGTAATAATGGATCGTACGAATGAAATAGAATGGATCGTACGAATGAATAAGCATGGATCGTGCTAAGGAATTAGAATGGATCGTACGAAGGAATTAGAATGGGTATATTCATGCAAATGAATTAGAATGGATCGTATGAATGAATTAGATTGGATCGTATGAATGAATTAGAATGGATCGTATGAATGAATTAGAATGGATCATACGAACGAAATAGAATGGATCGGTCGTATGAATTAGAATGGATCGTGCAAATGAATTAGAATGGATCGTATGAATGAATTAGAATGGATCGTACGAATGAAATAGAATGGATTGTGCGAATGAATTAGAATGGAACGTGCAAATGAATTAGAATGGATCGTATGAATGAATTAGAATGGATACATACGAATGAATAAGAATGAATCGTATGAATGAAGTAGATTGGATCGTATGAATGACTTAGGATAGATCGTGCGTCGTACGAATGAATTAGAATGGATCGTGCGAATGAATTATAATGAATTGTACGAAGAATGAATTAGAATGGATCATATGAATGAATTTGATTAGATCATATGAATGAATTAGAATGGATCGTGCGAATGAATTAGAATGGATCGTACGAATGAATTAGAATGGATCGTACGAAGGAATTAGAATGGATCGGATATATTCGTGCGAATGAATTAGAATGGATCGTGAATCCATTCTATTTCATTCGTACGATCCATTCTAAATCATTCGTACGATCCATTCTTACTCATTCGTACAATCCATTCTTACTCATTCGTATGATCCATTCTAATTCATTCGTACGATCCATTCTAAGTCCTTCGTACAATCCAATCTAATTCATTCGCACGAATGTATCCGATCCATTCTAATTCCTTCATACGATCCATTCTAATTCATTCGTACGATCCATTCTAATTCATTCGCACGATCCATTCTAATTCATTCATACGATCCATTCTAATTCATTCGTACGATCCATTCTAATTCATTCGTACAATCCATTCTATTTCATTCGTACGATCCATTCTTACTCATTCGTACGATTCATTCTAATTCATTCGCACGAATGTATCCATTCTAATTCATTCGTACGATCCATTCTAATTCATTCGTACGATCCATTCTAATTCATTCGCACGATCCATTCTAATTCATTCGCACGAATGAATCCATTCTAATTCATACGTACGATCCATTCTAATTCACGTACGATCCATTCTAATTCCTTTGTACGACCCATCGTACGAATGAATTAGAATGGTTACATTCGTGCGAATGAATTAGAATGGATCGTATGAATGAATTAGATTGGATCGTACAAATGAATTAGAATGGATCGTGCGAATGAATTAGAATGGATCGTATGAATGAAATAGAATGGATCGTATGAATTAGAATGGATCGTACGAATGAATTAGAATGGATCGTACGAAGGAATTAGAATGGATCGTACGAATGAATTAGAATGGATCGTGCGAATTAATTAGAATGGATCGTGCGAATTAATTAGAATGGATCGTGCGAATGAATAAGAATGGATCGTATGAATGAATTAGAATGGATCGTGCGAATGAATTAGAATGGATACATTCGTGCGAATGAATTAGAGTACGATCCATTCTTACTCATTCGTATGATCCATTCTAATTCATTCGCATAAATGTATCCATTCTAAATCATTCGTACGATCCATTCTAATTCATTGGCATGATCTATTCTAATTCGTTCATACGATCCAATCTAATTCATTCATACGATCCATTCTAATTCATTCGCACGAATGTATCCATTCTAATTCATTCATACGATCCATTCTAATTCATTCATATAATCCATTCTAATTCATTCGTACGATCCATTCTAATTCATTCGCACGATCCATTCTAATTCATTCGCACGATCTATTCTAATTCCTTCGTACGATCCATTCTAATTCCTTCGTACGATCCATTCTAATTCATTCGTACGATCCATTCTAATTCATTCGTACGATCCATTCTAATTCATTCGCACGATCCATTCTAATTCATTCGTACGATCCATTCTATTTCATTCGTACGATCCATTCTAATTCATTCATACGATCCATTCTAATTCATTCATATCATCCATTCTAATTCATTCATACAATCCATTCTAATTCATTTGCACGAATATATCTATTCTAATTCATTCGTACGATCCATTCTAATTCCTTCGTACGATCCATTCTAATTCCTTCGTACAATCCATTCTAATTCATTTGCACGATCCATTCTATTTCATTCGCACGATCCATTCTAATTCATTCGTACGAATGTATGGATCGTACGAATAAAATAGAATGGATCGTACGAATGAATTAGCATGGATCGTGCTAATGAATTAGAATGGAACGTACGAATGAATTAGAATAGATTGTGCGAATGAATTAGAATGGATCGTACGAATAAATTCGAATGGATCATGCTAATGAATTAGAATGGATCGTACTTATGAATTAGAATGGATCGTACGTGCGAATGAATTAGAATGGATTATACGAATGAAATAGAATAAATCATACGAATGAAATAGAATGGATCGTACGAAGGAATTAGAATGGATCGTATGAATGAATTAGAGTGGATACATTCATGCGAATGAATTAGAATAGATCGTACGAATGAATTAGAATGGAATGGATATATTCATGGGAATGAATTAGAATGGATCGTAAAAAGGAATAAGAATGGATCATACGAATGAATTAGAATGGATCGTGCTAATGAATTAGAGTAGATACATTCGTGCGAATGAATTAGAATGGATCGTATGAATGAGTAAGAATGGATCGTACGAATGAAATAGAATGGATCATACAAATGAATTAGAATGCGCACGATCCATTCTAATTCCTTCATACGATCCATTCTAATTCATTCATACAATCCATTCTAATTCATTCGCACGATCCATTCGAATTCACTCATACGATCCATTCTAATTCATTCATACGATCCATTCTAATTCATTCGCACGATCCATTCTAATTTATTCATACAATCGATCCAATCTAATTCATTCATACGAACCATTCTAATTCATTTGCACGAATGTATCCATTCTAATTCATTCGCACAATCCATTCTAATTCTTTCACACGCACGAATACATTCGTACAATCCATTCTTACTCATTCGTACGATCCATTCTAATTCATTCGCACGATCCATTCTAATTCATTCGTACGATCCATTCTAATTCATTCGCACGAATGTATCCATTCTAATTCATTCGTACGATCTATTCTATTTCATTCGTACGATCCATTCTAATTCATTTGCACGATCCATTCTAATTTATTCTTACAATCCATTCTAATTCTTTTGCACGAATGTATCCATTCTAATTCATTCGTACGATCCATTCTAATTCCTTCGTATGATCCATTCTAATTCCTTCGTACAATCCATTCTAATTCCTTCGTACGATCCATTCTATTTCATTCGTACGAATGAATTCTAATTCACTCGCCCGATCCATTCTAATTCATACGTACGATCCATTCTATTTCATTCGTACGATCCATTCTAATTCATTCGCATGATCCATTCTAATTCACTCATACGATCCATTCTAATTCATTCATACGATCCATTCTAATTCATTCATACGATCCATTCTAATTCATTCGTACGATTCATTCTAATTCATTCGCAAGATCCATTCTAATTCATTCATACGATCCAATCTAATTCATTCATACGATCCATTCTAATTCATTCGTACGATCCATTCTAATTCATTCGCACGAATGTATCCATTCTAATTCATTCGCACGATTCATTCTAATTCATTCATACGACATATTCTAATTCATTCGCACGATTCATTCTAATTCATTCATACGACATATTCTATAATTCATTCGCACGATCCATTCTAATTCTAATTCATTCGCACGAATGTATCCATTCTAATTCATTCGTACATGTATGAATTCATTCATACGATCCATTCTAATTCATTCATACGATCCATTCTAATTCATTCGTACAATCTATTCTATTTCATTCGTACGATCCATTCTAATTCATTCGTAAGATCCATTCTAATTCATTCGTATGATCCATTCTAATTCATTCGCACGAATGTATCCATTCTAATTCCTTCGTACGATCCATTCTAATTCCTTCGTACGATCTATTCTAATTCATTCGTACGATCCATTCTAATTCATTCATACGATCCAATCTAATTCATTCATACGATCCATTCTACGATCCATTCTAATTCATTCATACGTTCCATTCTAATTCATTAGCACGATCCATGCTAATTCATTCGTACGATCCATTCTAATTCATTCGTACAATCCATTCTAATTCATTCGTACGATCCATTCAAATTCCTTCGTACGATCTATTCTATTTCATTCGTATGATCCATTCTAATTCCTTCGTACAATCCATTCTATTTCATTCGTACGATCCATTCTTACTCATTCGTACAATCCATTCTAATTCAATCGCACGAATGTATCCATTCTAATTCATTCGTACGATCCATTTTAATTCATTCGTACGATCCATTCATTCTAATTCATTCGCATGATCCATTCTAATTCCTTCGTACGATCTATGATCGTATGAATGAATTAGAATGGATCGTACGAATGAATTAGAATGGATACATTCGTCACACAATCTATTCTAATTCATTCGTACGATCCATTCTAATTCATTCGTACGATCCACTCTATTTCATTCGCACGATCTATTCTAATTCATTCGCACGAATGTATCCATTCTAATTCATTCATACGATCAATTCTAATTCATTCACACAATCCATTCTAATTCATTCACACGATCCTTTCTAATTCATTCGTACGATCCATTCTAATTCATTCGTACGATCCATTCTAATTCATTCGTACAATTCGTTCTATTTCATTCGTACGATCCATTCTAATTCATTCGTACGACCCATTCTAATTCATTCGCACGAATGTATCCATTCTAATTCATTCATACGATCCATTCTAATTCATTCGCACAATCTATTCTAATTCATTCATACGATCTATTCTAATTCATTCGCACAAATGTATCCATACGAATGAATTAGAATGGACACATTCGTGCGAATGAATTAGAATAGATCATACGAATGAGTAAGAATGGATCATACAAATGAAATAGAATGGATTGTACGAATGAATTAGAATGGATTCATTCGTGTGAATGAATTAGAATAGATTGTGCGAATGAATTAGAATGGATCGTACGAATAAATTAGAATGGATAAATTCGTGCGAATGAATTAGAATGGATTGTATGAATGAGTAAGAATGGATCGTACGAATGAATTAGAATGGATTGAATTAGAATGAATCGTATGAATGAATTAGAATGGATCGTATGAATGAATTAGAATGGATCGTGTGAAAGAATTAGAATGGATTGTATGAATGAATTAGAATGGATCGTATGAAATAATTAGATTGGATCGTATTAATAAATTTGAATGGATCGTGCGAATTAATTAGACTGGATCGTACGGATCCATTCTATTTCATTCGTGTGATCCATTCTAATTCCTTCGTACGATCCATTCTTATTCATTCCCATGAATGTATCCATTCTAATTCATACGTACGATCCATTCTTATTCATTTATACGATCCAATCTAATTCATTCATACAATCCATTCTAATTCATTCGCTCGAATTTATCCATTCTAATTCATTCGTACGATCCATTCTAATTCATTCGCACAATCTATTCTAATTCATTCGTACGTTCCATTCTAATTCATTAGCACGATCCATGCTAATTCATTTGTAAGATCCTGTCTATTTCATTCGTACGATCCATTATTATGATCTATTCTAATTCATTCGTACGATCCATTCTAATTTATTCACATAATCTATTCTAATTCATTCGTACGATCCATTCTAATTCATTTGCACGATCCATTCTAATTCATTCATACATTCTATTCCAATTCTTCTGCACGAATGTATCCATTCTAATTCATTCGTACGATCCATTCTAATTCATTCACACGATCCATTCTAATTCATTCATACGATCCAATCTAATTCATTCATACGATCCAATCTAATTCATTCATACGATGCATTCTAATTCATTCGTATGTATCCATTCTAATTCATTCATACGGTCCATTCTAATTCATTCGTACGATCCATTCTAATTCATTAATATGATCCATTCTAATTCATTCGTACGACGTATGATCCATTCTAATTCATTCGCACGATCCATTCTAATTCATTCGTACGATCCATTCTAATTCCTTCGTACGATCCATTCTAATTCATTTGCACGAATATATCCATTCTAATTCCTTCGTTCGATCCATTCTAATTCATTCATACGATCCATTCTAATTCATTCGCACGAATGTATCCATTCTAATTCATTCGTACGATCCATTCTAATTCATTCGCACGAATGTATCCATTCTAATTCCTTCGTACGATCCATTCTAATTCCTTCGTACGATCCATTCTATTTCATTCGTATGATCCATTCTAATTCATTCGTATGATCCATTCTAATTCCTTCGTACGATCCATTCTAATTCATTCGTACGATCCATTCTAATTCTTTCGTACAATCCATTCTAATTCATTTGCACGATCCATTCGAATTCACTTATACGATCCATTCTAATTCATTCATACGATCTATTCTAATTCATTCGCACGAATGTATCCATTCTAATTCATTCGTACGATCTATTCTAATTCATTCATACGATCCATTCTAATTTATTCACACGCACGAATACATTCGTACGAACCATTCTTACTCATTCGTACGATCCATTATAATTCATTCGCACGATCCATTCTAATTAATTCATACGATCCATTCTAATTCATTCATAAGATCCATTCTAATTCATTCGCACAATCTATTCTAATTCATTCATATGGATACATTTGTACGAAGGAATTAGAATGGATCGTACGAAGGAATTTGAATGGAACGCACGAATGAATAAGAATAGATTGTGCGAATGAATTAGAATGGATCGTACGAAGGAATTAGAATGGATCATACGAATGAATTAGAATGGATAAATTCGTGCAAATGAATTAGAATGGATCGTATGAATGAATTAGAATGGATCGTACGAATGAATTAGAATGGATACATTCGTTCGAATGAATTACAATTGATACATTCATGGGAATGAATTAGAATGGATTGTACAAAGGAATTAGAATGGATCATACGAATGAAATATAATTGGTCATTCAAAGGAATTAGAATGGATCGTACGAAGGAATTAGAATGGATCGTACGAAGGAATTAGAATGGATCGTACGAATGAATTAGAATGGATACATTCGTGCGAATGAATTAGAATGGATCGTACGAATGAAATAGAATGGATCGTACGTATGAATTAGAATGGATCGTACGAATGAATTAGAATGGATCGTACGAATGAATTAGAATGGATCGTACGTATGAATTAGAATGGATCTTGCGAATGAATTAGAATGGATCGTACGAATGAATTAGAATGGATACATTCGTTCGAATGAATTAGAATGGATCGTATGAATGAGTAAGATTGGATCATATGAATGAAATATAATGGATCGTATGAATTAGAATGGATCGTGCGAATGAATTAGAATGGATCATACGAATGAATTAGAATGGATCGTACGAAGGAATTAGAATAGATCGTACGAATGAATTAGAATGGATCGTATGAATGAATTAGATTGGATCGTATAAATAAATTAGAATGGATCGTACGTATGAATTAGAATGGATACATTCATGGGAATGAATTAGAATGGATCGTACGAATGAATTAGAATGGATACATTCGTGCGAATGAATTAGAATGGATTGTACGAATGAATTAGAATGGATCGTACGAACGAATTAGAATGGATACATTCATGCGAATGAATTAGAATGGATCGTATGAATGAATTAGAATGGATCGTATGAGTGAATTAGAATGGATCGTACGAATGAATTAGAATGGATTGTACAAATGTATCCATTCTAATTCATTCGTACGATCCATTCTAATTCCTTCGTACAATCCATTCTAATTCATTCGTACGATCCATTCTAATTCATTCGCACGATCCATTCTAATTCATTTCTATGATCCATTCTAATTCATTCGCACGATCCATTCTAATTCATTCATACGATCCAATCTAATTTATTCATACGATCCATTCTAATTCATTCGTACTATCCATTCCAATTCATTCGCACAATCTATTCTAATTCATTCGTACGATCCATTCTTATTCATTAGCACGATCCATTCTAATTCATTCATACAATCCATTCTAATTCTTTTGCACGAATGTATCCATTCTAATTCATTCGTACGATCCATTCTAATTCATTCGCACGAATGTATCCGTTCTAATTCATTCGTACGATCTATTCTATTTCATTCGTACGATCCATTCTAATTCATACGATCCATTCTATTTCATTCAAACGATCCATTCTAATTCATTCGTACGATCCATTCTAATTCATTCGTACGATCCTTTCTAATTCATTCGCACGATCAATTCTAATTCATTCATGCAATCCATTCTAATTCTTTCACACGATCCATTCTAATTCATTCGTACGATCCATTCTAATTAATTCGCACGAATGTATCCATCCTTTGTACGATTCATTCTAATTCATTCGTACGATCCATTCTAATTCATTCGCACGATCCTTTCTAATTCATTCATACGATCTATTCTAATTCATTCGCACGAATGTATTCATCTATTTCATTCGTATGATCCATTCTAATTCATTCGTATGATCCATTCTAATTCATTCGTACGTGCGAATAAATTAGAATGGATCGTATGAATGAATTAGAATGGATCGTCACGAATGTATCCATCCTTTGTACGATCCATTCTAATTCATTCGCACGATCCATTCTAATTCATTCGTACGATCCATTCTAATTCATTCGCACGATCCATTCTAATTCATTCATACGATCCAATCTAATTCATTCATACGATCCATTCTAATTCATTCGTACGATCCATTCAAATTCATTCATACAATCCATTCTCTAATTCATTCGCACGAATGTATCCATTCTAATTCATTCGTACGATCCATTCTAATTCATTCGTACAATCCATTCTATTTCATTCGTACGATCCATTCTTACTTATTTGTACGATCCATTCTAATTCATTCGCACGAATGTATCCATTCTATTTAATTCGCACGATCCATTCTAATTCATTCGCAGGATCCATTCTAATTCATTCTCAAGATCCATTCTATTTCATTCGTACGATCCATTCTAATTCATTCATACGATCCATTCTAATTCATTCACATGATCCGTTCTAATTCATATGTACGATCCATTCTATTTCATTCGTACAATCCATTCTAATTCATTAATACGATCCAATCTAATTCATTCATACGATCCAGTCTATTTCATTCGTACGATCTATTCTAATTCATTCGTATGATCCATTCTAATTCATTCATACGATCCATTCTAACGTACGAATGAATTGGAATGGATCGTATGAAGGAATTAGAATAGATCGTACGAATAAATTAGAATGGATACATTCGTGCGAATGAATTAGAATGGATCATACGAAAAATTAGAATGGATCGTATGAATGAATTAGATTGGATCATAAGAATGAATTAGAATGGATCGTGCGAATGAATTAGAATGGATCGTACGAATGAATTAGAATGGATCGTATGAATGAATTAGAATGGATTGTACGAATGAATTAGAATGGATCGTGCGAATGAATTAGAATGGATCGTGCGAATGAATTAGAATGGATCGTGCGAATGAAATAGAATGGATACATTCGTGCGAATGAATTAGAATGGATCGTACAAATGAGTAAGAATGGATCGTATGAATGAAATAGAATGGATCATACGAATGAATTAGGATGAATCGTGCGAATGAATTAGAATGGATCATACGAATGAATTAGAGTGGATACATTTGTACGAATGAATTAGAATGGATCATACGAATGAGTAACAATGGATTGTACTCTAATTCATTCGCACGAATGTATCCATTCTAATTCATTCGTATGATCCATTCTAATTCATTCGTACGATCCATTCTAATTCATTCGCACGAGCCATTCTAATTCATTCATACGATCCATTCTAATTCATTCGTACGATCCATTCTAATTCATTCGCATGAATGAATTAGAATGGATCGTGCGAATGAGTTAGAATTGATCGTACGAATGAATTAGAATGGATCGTATGAATGAATTAGAATGGATTGTGCGAATAAATTAGAATGGATCGTACGAATGAATTAGAATGGATAAATTCGTGCGAATGAATTAGAATGGATTGTATCAATGAATTAGATTGGATCGTATAAATGAATTAGAATGGATCGCATGTATGAATTAGAACGGTTACATTCATGGGAATGAATAAGAATGGATCGTACGAATGAATTAGAATGGATCGTACGAATGAATTAGAATGGATCGTACGAATGAACTAGAGTGGATCGTGTGAAAGAATTAGAATGGATTCAATGAATGAATTAGAATAGATTGTGCGAATGAATTCGAATGGATCGTACGAATGAATTAGAATGGATCGTGCGAATGAATTAGAATGTATACATTCGTGCGAATGAATTAGAATGGATCATACGAATGAGTAAGAATGGATCGTACGAATGAAATAGAATGGATTGTACGAATGAATTAGAATTGATCGTACGAATGAATTAGAATGGATCGTGTGAAAGAATTAGAATGGATTGTATGAATGAATTAGAATTTATCGTATGAATGAATTAGAATGGATCGTACGAATGAATTAGAATGGACACATTCGTGCGAATGAATTAGAATGGATCGTACGAATGAGTAAGAATGGATCGTACGAATGAAATAGAATGGATTGTATGTATCAATTAGAATGGATTCATTCGTGATGATCCATTCTAATTCATTCATACGATCCATTCTAATTCATTCACACGTACGAATGAATTAGAATGGATCGTACGAATGAATTAGAATGGATACATTCGTGCGAATGAATTAGAATGGATCGTACGAAGGAATTTGAATGGATCGTACGAATGAATTAGAATGGATATATTCGTGGAAATGAATTAGAATGGATCGTACGAATGAGTAAGAATGGATCGTACGAATGAAATAGAATAGATCGTACGAATGAATTAGAATGGATAAATTCGTGCGATTGAATTAGAATAGAATGGATCGTACGAATGAGTAAGAATGGATCGTATGAATGAAATAGAATGGATCATACGAATGAATTAGGATGAATCGTGCGAATGAATTAGAATGGATCGTACGAATGAATTAGAGTGGATACATTTGTACGAATGAATTAGAATGGATCATACGAATGCGTAATAATGGATTGTACTCTAATTCATTCGCACGAATGTATCCATTCTAATTCATTTGTACGATCCATTCTAATTCATTCGTACGATCCATTCTAATTCATTCGCATGATCCATTCTAATTCATTCATACGATCCAATCTAATTTATTCATACGATCCATTATAATTCATTCGCACAATCTATTCTAATTCATTCGTACAATCCATTCTAATTCATTCGTATCATCCATTCTAATTCATTCGTACGATCCATTCTATTTCATTCGCACGATCCATTCTAATTCATTCGCACGATCCATTCTAATTCATTCGCACGATCCATTCTAATTCATTCGTATGATCCATTCTAATTCATTCGTACAATCCATTCTTTTTCATTCGTACGATCCATTCTTACTCATTCGTACGATCCATTCTAATTCATTCGCACGAATGTATCCATTCTAATTCATTCCTACGATCCATTCTAATTCATTCGTACGATCCATTCTAATTCTTTCGTACGATCCATTCTAATTCATTCGCACGATCCATTCTAATTCATTCGTACGATCCATTCTAATTCATTCGCACGAATGTATCTATTCTAATTCATTCGTACGACCCATTCTAATTCATTAATACGATCCATTCTAATTCATTCGTATGATCCATTCTAATTCATTCGCACGAATGTATCCATTCTAATTAATTCGTACGATCTATTCTAATTCATTCGTACAATCTATTCTATTTCATTCGTACGATCCATTCTTACTCATTCGTATGATCCATTCTAATTCATTCATTCAATCTATTCTAATTCATTCATATGATCCATTCTAATTCATTCGTACGATCCATTCTAATTCATTCGCATGATCCATTCTAATTCATTCATACGATCCAATCTAATTCATTAGTACGATCTATTCTAATTCATTCGTACGATTCATTCTAATTCCTTCGTACGATCCATTTTAATTCCTTCGGACGATCCATTCTAATTCATTCATACGATCCATTCTAATTCATTCGCACGAACGTATCCATTCTAATTCATTCATACGATCCATTTTAATTCATTCGCACGAATGTATCCATTCTAATTCCTTCGTACGATCCATTCTAATTCCTTCGTACGATCCATTCTAATTCATTCGTATGATCCATTCTAATTCATTTGTACGATCCATTCTAATTCCTTCGTACGATCTATTCTAATTCATACGATCCATTCTATTTCATTCATACGATCCATTCTAATTCATTCGTACAATCCATTCTAATTCATTCGTACAATCCATTCTATTTCATTCGTACGATCCATTCTTACTCATTCGTACGATCGATTCTAATTCATTCGTACAATCTATTCTAATTCATTCGTACGATCCATTCTAATTCACTAGCACGATCGTACGAATTAATTAGAATGGATCGTACGAATGAAATAGAATGGATCATACGAATGAAATAGAATGGATCATACGAATGAATTTGAATGGATCGTATGAAGGAATTAGAATGGATACATTCGTGCGAATGAATTAGAATGGATCGTATGAGTGAATTAGAATAGTTCGTACGAATGAATTAGAATCGATCGTATGAATAAATTAGAATGGATATATTCGTGCGAATGAATTAGAATGGATCGTATGAATGAATTAGAATAGAATGTGCGAATGAATTAGAATGGATCCTACGAATGAATTAGAATGGATCGTACGAATGAATTTGAATGGATCGCATGAATGAGTAAGAATGGATTGTACGAATGGATTAGAATGGATCGTACGAATGAATTAGAATGGATCGTGCGAATGAATTAGAATGGATCGTGTGAATGAATTAGAATGGATCGTGCGAATGAATTAGAATGGATCGTGCTAATGAATTAGAATGGATCGTACGAATGAGTAAGAATGGATCGTACGAATGAAATAGAATGGATCGTACGAATGAATTAGAATGGATATATTCATACGAAGGAATTAGAATGGATCGTATGAGTGAATTAGAATGGATCGTACGAATGAATTAGAATGGATCGTATGAATGAATTAGAATGGATACATTCGTGCGAATGAATTAGAATGGATCGTACGAATGAATTAGAATGGATCTTACGAATGAATTAGAATGGATCGTATGAATGAATTAGAATGGATCGTACGAATGAATTACAATGGATCGTATGAATGAATTAGAATGGATCGTCCGAAGGAATTAGAATGGATCGTATGAATGAATTAGATTGGATCGTATGAATGAATTAGAATGGATCGTGTGTCGTACGAATGAATTAGAATGGATCGTATTAATGAATTAGAATGGATCGTGCGAATGAATTAGAATGGATCGTATTAATGGATCGTACGAATGAAATAGAATGGATCGTACGAATGAATTAGAATGGATCGTGCGAATGAATTAGAATGGATCGTATGAATGAATTAGAATGGATCGTGTGAAAGAATTAGAATGGATCGTACGAAGGAATTAGAATGGATCGTATGAATGAATTAGATTGGATCGTATTAATGAATTAGAATGGATCCATTCGAATGAATTAGAATGGATACATTCGTGCGAAAGAATTAGAATAGATCGTATGAATGAATTAGATTGGATCGTATGAATGAATTAGAATGGATCGTGCGAATGAATTAGAATGGATCGTACGAATGAATTAGAATGGATCGTATGAATGAATTAGAATGGATCGTACAAAGGATGGATACATTCGTGACAATCTATTCTAATTCATTCATACGATCCATTCTAATTCATTCGCACGTACGAATGAATTAGAATGGATCGTGCGAATGAATTAGAATGGATCGTATGAATGAATTAGAATAGATTGTGCGAATGAATTAGAATGGATCGTGCGAATGAATTAGAATGGATCGTACGAATGAATTAGAATGGATCGTACGAATGAATTAGAATGGATCATGCGAATGAATTAGAATGGATCGTACGAATGAATTAGAATGGATCGTAATAATGGATCGTACGAATGGAATTAGAATGGATCGTGCAAATGAATTAGAATGGATCGTATGAATGAATTAGAATGGATCGTACTTATGAATTAGAATGGATCGTACGAATGAATTAGAATGGATACATTTGTGCGAATGAATTAGAATGGATCGTATGAATGAATTAGAATAGATCATGCGAATGAATTAGAATGGATCGTACGAATGAATTAGAATGGATACATTCGTGTGAATGAATTAGAATGAAGGAATTAGAACGGATCGTGCGAATGAATAAGAATGGATCGTACGAAGGAATTAGAATGGATCGTACGAATGAATTAGAATGGATACATTCGTGCTAATAAATTAGAATGGAACGTAAGAATGAATTAGAATGGATTGTACGAATGAAATAGAATGGATTGTATGAATGAATTAGAATGGATACATTCATGCGAATGAATTAGAATGGATCATACGAATAAGTAAGAATGGATCGTACGAATGAAATAGAATGGATTGTACGAAGGAATTAGAATGGATACATTCGTGCGAATGAATTAGAATGGATCGTACGAATGAGTAAGAATGGATCGTACGAATGAAATAGAATAGATCGTACGAATGAATTACAATAGATCGTGCTAATGAATTAGAATTGATCGTACGAATGAATTAGAATAGATTGTGCGAATGAATTAGAATGGATCGTACGAATGAATTAGAATGGATCGTATGAATGAATTAGAATGGATCATGCAAATGAATTAGAATGGATCGTATGAATGAATTAGAATAGATTGTGCGAATGAATAAGAATGGATCGTATGAATGAATTAGAATAGATTATATGAATGAATTAGAATGGATCCATTCGTGCGAATGAATTAGAATGGATCGTACGAATGAATTAGAATAGATCGTACAAATAATCGTACGAATGAATTAGAATAGATTGTGCGAATGAATTAGAATAGATCGTATGAATGAATTAGATTACGATCCATTCGATTTCATTCGTATGATCCATTCTAATTCCATCCTACAATCTAATTCATTCATACGATCCATTCTAATTCATTTGCACGAATGTATCCATTCTAATTCATTCGTACGATCCATTCTAATTCATTCGCACGATCCATTCTAATTCATTCGTACGATCCATTTTAATTCATTCATATGATCCATTCTAATTCATTCGCACGATCCATTCTAATTCATACATACGATCCATTCTATTTCATTCGTATGATCCATTCTAATTCATTCGTACGATCTATTCTAATTCATTCGTACGATCCATTCTAATTCATTCGTATGATCCATTCTTATTCATTCCCATGAATGTATCCATTCTAATTCATTCGTATGATCCATTCTAATTCATTCATACGATCCATTCTAATTCATTCATACGATCCATTCTAATTCATTCGTACAATCCATTCAATTTCATTCGTACGATCCACTCTAATTCATTCGTACGATCCATTCTATTTCATTCGTACGGATCCTACGAATGAATTAGAATGGATCATGCTAATGAATTAGAATGGAACGTACGAATGAATTAGAATAGATTGTGCGAATGAATTAGAATGGATCGTACGAATGAATTAGAATGGATAAATTTGTGCGAATGAATTAGAATGGATCGTACGAATGAATTAGAATGGATAAATTTGTGCGAATGAATTAGAATGGATCGTATGAATGAATTAGAATGGATCGTATGAATGAATTAGCATGGATCGTATGAATGAATTAGAATGGATCGTGCAAATGAATTAAAATGGATCGTATGAATGAATTATAATGGATCGTACTTATGAATTAGAATGGATCGTACAAATGAATTAGAATGGATCGTACGGATGAATTAGAATGGATCGTATGAATGAATTAAAATGGATCGTATGAATGAATTAGAATGGATCGTACGAATGAATTAGAATGGATCGTATGAATGAATTAAAATGGATCGTACGAATGAATTAGAATGGATCGTATGAATGAATTAGAATGGATCGTACGAAGGAATTAGAATGGATCGTATGAATGAATTAGATTGGATCGTATGAATGAATTAGAATGGATCGTGCGTCGTACGAATGAATTAGAATGGATCGTATTAATGAATTAGAATGGATCATGCGAATGAATTAGAATGGATCGTATTAATGGATCGTACGAATGAAATAGAATGGATCGTACGAATGAATTAGACTGGATCGTGCGAATGAATTAGAATGGATCGTATGAATGAATTAGATTGGATCATGTGAAAGAATTAGAATGGATCGTACGAAGGAATTAGAATGGATCGTATGAATGAATTAGATTGGATCGTATTAATGAATTAGAATGGATCCATTAGAATGAATTAGAATGGATACATTCGTGCGAAAGAATTAAAATAGATCGTATGAATGAATTAGAATGGATCGTGCTCTAATTCATTCGCACAATCTATTCTAATTCATTCGTACGATCCATTCTAATTCATTCGCATGATCCATTCTAATTCATTCGCATGAATTAGAATGGATCATATGAATGAATTTGAATGGATCATACGAATGAATTAGAATGGATCGTGCGAATGAATTAGAATGGATCGTATGAATGAATTAGAATGGATCGTACAAAGGATGGATACAATCGTGACGATCCATTCTAATTCATTCATACGATCCATTCTAATTCATTCGCACGTACGAATGAATTAGAATGGATCATGCGAATGAATTAGAATGGATCGTATGAATGAATTAGAATAGATTGTGCGAATGAATTAGAATGGATCGTGCGAATGAATTAGAATGGATCGTACGAATGAATTAGAATGGATCGTACGAATGAATTAGAATGGATCGTGCGAATGAATTAGAATGGATCGTACGAATGAATTAGAGTGGATCGTAATAATGGATCGTACGAATGAAATAGAATGGAATTAGAATGGATCGTGCGAATGAATTAGAAGGGATCGTATGAATGAATTAGAATGGATCGTACTTATGAATTAGAATGGATCGTACGAATGAATTAGAATGGATACATTCGTGCGAATGAATTAGAATGAAGGAATTAAATGGATCGTGCGAATGAATAAGAATGGATCGTACGAAGGAATTAGAATGGATCGTACGAATGAATTAGAATGGATACATTCGTGCGAATAAATTAGAATGGAACGTACGAATAAATTAGAATGGATCGTACGAATGAAATATAATGGATTGTACGAATAAATTAGAATGGATACATTCGTGCGAATGAATTAGAATGGATCGTACGAATGAGTAAGAATGGATCGTACAAATGAAATAGAATGGATTGTACGAAGGAATTAGAATGGATACATTAGTGCGAATGAATTAGAATGGATCGTACGAATGAGTAAGAATGGATCGTACGAATGAAATAGAATAATTCGTACGAATGAATTAGAATGGATCGTGATAATGAATTAGAATTGATCGTACGAATGAATTAGAATAGATTGTGCGAATGAATTAGAATGGATCGTACGAATGAATTAGAATGGATCATATGAAGGAATTAGAATGGATCGTGCGAATGAATTAGAATGGATCGTATGAATGAATTAGAATAGATTATGCGAATGAATTAGAATAGATCGTTTGAAAGAATTCGAATAGATTATATGAATGAATTAGAATGGATACATTCGTGCGAATGAATTAGAATGGATCGTACGAATGATTTAGAATAGATCGTACAAATGAATTAGAATGGATCATACGAATGAAGTAGAATAGATTGTGCGAATGAATTAGAATGGATCGTATGAATGAATTAGATTACGAACCATTCTATTACATTCGTATAATCCATTCTAATTCCTTCGTACAATCTAATTCATTCATACGATCCATTCTAATTCATTCGCACGAATGTATCCATTCTAATTCATTCGTACGATCCATTCTAATTCATTCGCACGATCCATTCAAATTCATTTGTACGATCCATTCTAATTCATTCATACAATCCATTCTAATTCATTCGCACGATCCATTCTAATTCATACGTACGATACATTCTATTTCATTCGTACGATCCATTCTAATTCATTCGTACGATCTATTCTAATTCATTCATACAATCCATTCTAATTCATTCGTACGATCCATTCTTATTCATTCCCATGAATGTATCCATTCTAATTCATTCGTACGATCCATTCTAATTCATTCATACGATCTATTCTAATTCCTTCGTACGATCCATTCTAATTCATTCGTACAATCCATTCTATTTCATTCGTACGATCCACTCTAATTCATTCGTATGATCCATAATATTTCATTTGTACGGATCGTACAAATGAATTAGAATGGATCGTGCTAATGAATTAGAATGGAACGTACGAATGAATTAGAATAGATTGTGTGAGTGAATTAGAATGGATCGTACGAATGAATTAGAATGGATAAATTCGTGCGAATGAATAAGAATAGATTGTATGAATGAATTAGATTGGATCGTATAAATGAATTGGAATGGATCATACGAATGAATTAGAATGGATCGTGCGAATGAATTAGAATGGATCGTACGAATGAATTAGAATGGATACATTCGTGCGAATAAATTAGAATGGATCGTACGAATGAATTAGAATGGAATGGATACATTCATGGGAATGAATTAGAATGGATCGTACAAAGGAATTAGAATGGATCATACGAATGAATTAGAATGGATCGTGCTAATCAATTTGAGTGGATACATTCGTGCGAATGAATTAGAATGGATCGTATGAATGAGTAAGAATGGATCGTATGAATGAAATAGAATGGATCGTACGAATGAATTAGAATGGATCGTGCGAATGAATTAGAATGGATCGTACGAATGAATTAGCATCGTATGAATGAATTAGAGTGGATACATTTGTACGAATGAATTAGAATAGATCATACGAATGAATTAGAATGGATCGTGCGAATGAATAAGAATGGATCGTATGAATGAATTAGAATGGATCGTACGAGTACGAATGAGTAAGAATGGATTGTACGAATGAAATAGAATGGATTGTACGAATGAATTAGAATGGATCGTCTGAATGAATTAGAATGGATCGTGTGAAAGAATTTAAATGGATTGTATGAATGAATTAGAATGGATCGTATGAATGAATTAGAATGGATCGTGCGAATGAATTAGAATGGATTGTATGAATGAATTAGAATAGATTGTGCGAATGAAATAAAATGGATCGTACGAATGAATTAGAATGGATATCTTCGTGCGAATGAATTAGAATAAAGGAATTAGAATGGATCGTGCGAATGAATAAGAATGGATCGTACGAAGGAATTAGAATGGATCGTACGAATGAATTAGAATGGATACATTCGTGCGAATGAATTAGAATAGATCGTATGAATGAATTAGAATGGATTGTACGAATGTATCCATTCTAATTCATTCGTACGATCCATTCTAATTCCTTCGTACGATCCATTCTAATTCCTTCGTACGATCCATTCTAATTCATTCGTACGTTAGAATGGATCATATGAATGAATTAGAATGGATCGTATGAATGAATTAGAATAGATTGTGCGAATGAATTAGAATGGATCGTGCGAATGAATTAGAATGGATTGTACAAATGAATTAGAATGGATCATATGAATGAATTAGAATGGATCGTGCAAATGAATTAGAATTGATCGTACGAATGAATTAGAATGGATTGTGCGAATCAATTAGAATGGATCGTGCGAATGAAATAGAATGGATACAAATGAATTAGAATGGATCATACGAATGAATTAGAATGGTTTGTACGATTCATTCTAATTCATTCGCACGATCCATACGATCCAATCTAATTCATTCATACGATCCAATCTAATTCATTCATACAATCCATTCTAATTCATTCGTATGTATCCATTCTAATTCATTCATACGATCCATTCTAATTCCTTCGCACAATCCATTCTAATTCATTCGTACGATCCATTCTAATTCATTCGCACGAATGTATCCATTCTAATTCATTCGTACGATACATTCTAATCGTACGAATGAATTAGAATGGATCGTATGAATGAATTAGAATGGATCGTGTGAAAGAATTAGAATGGATTGTCTGAATGAATTAGAATGGACCGTATGATTGAATTAGATTGGATCGTATTAATGAATTAGAATGGATCGTGCGAATGAATTAGAATGGATCGTACGGATCCATTCAATTTCATTCGTATGATCCATTCTAATTTCTTCGTACGATCCATTCTTATTCATTCCCATGAATATATCCATTCTAATTCATTCTTACGATCCATTCTTATTCATTCCCATGAATATATCCATTCTTACTCATTCGTATGATCCATTCTAATTCATTCATACGATCCATTCTAATTCATTCGTACGATCCATTCTAATTCATTCATACGATCCATTCTAATTCATTTGCACGAATATATCCATTCTAATTCATTCGTACGATCCATTCTAATTCATTCATATGATCCATTCTTATTCATTCCCATGAATATATCCATTCTAATTCATACGTACGATCCATTCTAATTCATTTGTACAATCCAATCTAATTCATTCATACAATCCATTCTAATTCATTCGCAGAAATTTATCCATTCTAATTCATTCGTACGATCCATTCTATTTCATTCGTACGAATGGATACATTCGTGCGAATGAATTAGAATGGATCGTGCGAATGAATTAGAATGGATCGTGTGAAAGAATTAGAATGGATTGTATGAACGAATTAGAATGGATCATATGAATGAATTAGAATGGATACATTCGTGCGAATGAATTAGAATGGATCGTGCGAATGAAATAGAATGTATCGTATGAATGAATTAGATTGGATCGTACGAATTAATTAGAATAGATTGTGCGACGAATGTATCCATTCTAATTCATTCGTACGATCCATTCTATGAATGAATTAGAATAGATTGTGCGACGAATGTATCCATTCTAATTCCTTCAATGGATCCATTCTAATTCCTTCGTACGATCCATTCTAATTCATTCATACGATCCATTCTAATTCATTAGCATGGATCGTGCTAATGAATTAGAATGGAACGTACGAATGTATTAGAATGGATTGTAGAATGGATCGTACGAATAAATTAGAATGGATTGTACGAATGAATTAGAATGGATCGTACGAATGAAATAGAATGGATTGTACGAATGAATTAGAATGGATCGTACGAATGAATTAGAAAGGATCGTACGAATGAATTAGAATGGATCATACGAATGAGTAAGAATGGATCGTATGAATGAATTAGATTGGATCGTGTGAATGAATTAGAATGGATCGTGCGAATGAATTAGAATGGATCGTACCGTACGATCCATTCTAATTCATTCGTACGATCCATTCTAATTCATTCGCACAATCTATTCTAAATCATTCGTATGATCCATTCTAATTCATTCGTATGCGAATGAATTAGAACGGATCATACGAATGAGTAAGAATGGATCGTAAGAATGAGTAAGAATGGATCGTACGAAGGTATTAGAATAGATTGTATGAATGAATTAGAATGGATCATACGAATGAATTAGAATGGATCGTATGAATGAATTAGATTGGATCGTATGAATGAATTAGAATGGATCGTGCGAATGAATTAGAATGGATCATGCAAATGAATTAGAATGGATTGTACGAAGGAATTAGAATGGATCGTACGAAGAAATTAGAATAGATCGTACGAATGAATTAGAATGGATATATTCGTGCAAATGAATTAGGATAGATCGTATGAATGAATTAGAATGGATCGTACGAATGAATTACAATAGATACATTCGTGCAAATGAATTAGAATGGATCGTACGAATGAATTAGAATGGATACATTCGTGCGAATAAATTAGAATCGATCGTACGAATGAGTAAGAATGGATCATACGAATGAATTAGAATGGATACATTCGTGCGAATGAATTAGAATGGATCGTTCGAGTGAAATAGAATGGATCGTACGAATAAATTAGATTGGATCGTACGAATGAATTAGAATAGATTGTGCGACGAATGTATCCATTCTAATTCATTCGTATGATCCATTCTATGAATGAATTAGAATAGATTGTGCGACGAATGTATCCATTCTAATTCCTTCGTACGATCCATTCTAATTCCTTCGTACGATCCATTCTAATTCATTCGTACGATCCATTCTAATTTATCTGCATGGATCGTGCTAATGAATTAGAATGGAACGTACAAATGTATTAGAATGGATCGTAGAATGGATCGTACGAATGAATTAGAATGGATTGTACGAATGAATTAGAATGGATCGTACGAATGAAATAGAATGGATTGTACGAATGAATTAGAATGGATCGTGTGAATGAATTAGAATGGATCATACCGTACGATCCATTCTAATTCATTCGTACAATCCATTCTAATTCATTCGCATAATCTATTCTAATTCATTCGTATGATCCATTCTAATTCATTCGTATGCGAATGAATTAGAATGGATCGTACGAATGAGTAAGAATGGATCGTACGAATGAGTAAGAAGGGATCGTACGAAGGAATTAGAATAGATAGTATGAATGAATTAGAATGGATCATACGAATGAATTAGAATGGATCATATGAATGAATTAGATTGGATCGTATGAATGAATTAGAATGGATCGTGCGAATGAATTAGAATGGATCGTGCAAATGAATTAGAATCGATTGTACGAAGGAATTAGAATGGATCGTACGAAGAAATTAGAATGGATCGTAAGAATGAATTAGAATGGATATATTCGTGCAAATGAATTAGAATGGATCGTATGAATGAATTAGAATGGATCGTACGAATGAATTAGAATGGGTACATTCGTGCAAAATAATTAGAATGGATCGCACGAATGAGTAAGAATGGAACGTACGAATGAAATAGAATGGATTGTACGAATGAATTAGAATGGATCGTACGAATGAATTAGAATGGATACATTCGTGCGAATGAATTAGAATGGATCTTACGAATGAATTAGAATGGATCGTGCGAATAAATTAGAATGGATCATACGAATGAATTAGAATGGATCGTACGAATGAATTAGAATGGATTGTACGAATGAATTAGAATGGATACATTCGTGCAAATGAATCAGAATGGATCGTACGAATGAGTAAGAATGGATCGTACGAATGAAATAGAATGGATTGTATGAATGAATTAGAATGGATCATACTATTGAATTAGAATGGATCATACGAATGAATTAGAATGGATCGTGCGAATGAATTAGAATGGATCGTGCGAATGAAATAGAATGGATCGTACGAATGAATTAGAATGGATCGTACGAATGAATTAGAATAGATTGTGCGAATGAGTTAGAATGGATCATATGAATGAATTAGATTGGATCGTATGAATGAATTAGAATGGATCGTGCGAATGAATTAGAATGGATCGTACGAATGAATTAGAATGGATCGTATGAATGAATTAGAATGGATCGTACAAAGGACGTACGATCCATTCTAATTCATTCGTACGATCCAATCTAATTCATTCATACAATCCATTCTAATTCATTCGCATGAATTTATCCATTCTAATTCATTCATATGATCCATTCTATTTCATTGGTACGATCCATTCTTACTCATTCGTACGAACCATTCTAATTCATTTGCACGAATATATCCATTCTAATTCATTCATACGATACATTCTAATTCCTTCGTACGATCCATTCTAATTCATTTGCACGAATGTATCCATTCTAATTCATTCGTACGATCCATTCTAATTCATTTGTACGTGCGAATGAATTGGAATGGATCGTATGAATGAATTAGAATGGATCGTCACGAATGTATCCATTCTAATTGATACGTACAATCTATTCTATTTCATTCGTACGATCCATTCTAACTCATTCGTACAATCGATTCTAATTCATTCGCACGAATGTATCCATTCTAATTCATTCGTACGATCCATACTAATTCATTCATATGATCCATTCTAATTCATTCATACAATCCATTCTAATTCTTTCACACGATTTATTCTAATTCATTGGTATGATCCATTCTAATTCATTCGTACAATCCATTTTATTTCATTCGTACATTCCTTTCTTACTCATTCGTATGATCCATTCTAATTCATTCGCACGATCCATTCGTATTCATTCGTACGATCCATTCTAATTCATTCGCACAATCTATTCTAATTCATTCATACAATTCATTCTAATTCTTTCACACGATCCACTCTAATTCATTCGTACGATCCATTCTAATTCATTCGTATGATCCATTCTAATTCATTCATACGATCCATTCTAATTCATTCGCACCATCCATTCTAAATCATTCGCACGATCCATTCTAATTCTTTCACACGATCCATTCTAATTCATTCTTACGAATATATCCATTCTAATTCATTCGTACGATCCATTCTAATTCCTTCGTACGATCCATTCTAATTCCTTCGTACAATCCATTCTAATTCATTCGCACGATCCATTCTAATTCATTCATACGATCCAATCTAATTCATTCATACGATCCATTCTAATTTATTCGTATGATCCATTCTAATTCATTCGTACGATCCATTCTAATTCATTCATACGATCCATTCTAATTCATTCACACAATCTATTCTAATTCATTCGTACGATCCATTCTAATTCATTCGTATGATCCATTCTAATTCATTCGTACGATCCATTCTATTTCATTCGTACGATCCATTCTAATTCATAAGTACGATCCATTCTAATTCATTCATACGATCCATTCTAATTCATTCGCATGAATGTATCGATTCTAATTCATTCGTATGATCCATTCTAATTCATTCGCATGATCCATTCTAATTCATTCATACGATCCATTCTAATTCATTCGCACGAATGTATCCATTCTAATTCATTCGTACGATCCATTGTAATTCATTCGCACAATCTATTCTAATTCATTCGCACGAATGTATCCATTCTAATTCATTCATACGATCCATTCTAATTCATTCGCACGATCCATTCTAATTCATTAATACGATCTAATCTAATTCATTCATACGATCCATTCTTACTCATTCGTACGATCCATTCTAATTCATTCGCACGATCTATTCTAATTCATTCATACGATCCAATCTAATTCATTCGTACGATCCATTCTAATTCATTCGCACGATCCATTCTAATTCATTCATACGATCCATTCTAATTCATTCATACGATCCATTCTAATTCATTCGCACGAATGTATCCATCCTTTCTACGATCCATTCAATTCTATTTCATTCTAATTCATTCGTACGATCCATTCTAATTCATTCGCACGAATGTATCCATCCTTTGTACGATCCATTCTATTTCATTCATACGATCCATTCTAATTCATTCGTACGATCCATTCTAATTCATTCGCATGATCCATTCTAATTCATTCATACGATCCAATCTAATTCATTCGTACGATCCATTCTAATTCATGCATACGATCCATTCTAATTCATTCATACAATCCATTCTAATTCATTCGCACGAATGTATCCACCCTAATTCATTCATACGATCTATTCTAATTCCTTTGTACGATCCATTCTATTTCATTCGTATGATCCATTCTATTTCATTCGTATAATCCATTCTAATTCATTCGCACGATCCATTCTAATTCATTCATACGATCCATTCTAATTCATTCGTACGATCCATTCTAATTCATTCGTACGATCCATTCTAATTCATTCGCACAATCTATTCTAATTCATTCGCACGAATGTATCCATTCTAATTCATTCGTATGATCCATTCTAATTCATTCGCAAGATCCATTCTAATTTATTAATACGATCCAATCTAATTCATTCATACGATCCATTCTATTTCATTCGCACGATCCATTCTAATTCATTCGTACGATCCATTCTAATTCATTAGCACGATCCATTCGAATTCACTCATACGATCCATTCTAATTCATTCATACGATCAACTCTAATTCATTCATATGATCCATTCTAATTCCTTAGCACGATCCAAGCTAATTCATTCGTACGATCCATTCTATTTCATTCGTACGATCCATTATTACGATCCATTCTAATTCATTCGTATGATCCATTCTAATTCATTCGCACAATCTATTCTAATTCATTCGTACGATCTATTCTAATTCATTAGCACTATCCATTCTAATTCATTCATACAATCCATTCTAATTCATTCGTACGATCCATTCTAATTCATTCGTACGATCCATTCTAATTCATTCGTACAATCCATTCTAATTCCTTTGTACAATCCATTCTAATTCATTCATACAATCTATTCTAATTCATTCGCACGAATTTATCCATTCTAATTCATTCGTACGATCCATTCTAATTCATTCGCACAATCTATTCTAATTCATTCGCACGAATGAATCCATTCTAATTCATTCGTACAATCCATTCTATTTCATTCGTACGATCCATTCTCACTCATTCGTATAATCCATTCTAATTCATTCGCACGAATGTATCCATTCTAATTCATTCGTATGGATACATTCGTGTGAATGAACTAGAATGGATCGTACGAATGAATTAGAATGGATACATTCGTGCGAACGAATTAGAATAGATCGTATGAATGAATTAGAATGGATCGTATGAATGAATTAGAATGGATCGTACGAAGGAATTAGAATGGATCGTATGAATGAATTAGAATGGATATATTCGTGCAAATAAATTAGAATGGATCGTACGAATGAATTAGAATGAATCGTGCGAATGAATTAGAATGGATCGTACGAATGAATTAGAATGGATCGTATGAATGAATTAGAATGGATTGTACAAAGGATGGATACATTCGTGCGAATGAATTAGAATGGATCGTACGAATGAATTAGAATGGATCGTACGAATGAATTAGAATGGATCGTATGAATGAATTAGAATGGATCATACGAATGAGTAAGAATGGATCGTACAAATGAAAGAGAATTAATTGTACGAATGAATTAGAATGGATCGTACGAATGAATTCGAATGGATACATTCGTGCGAATGAATTAGAATGAATCATACAAGTGAGTAAGAATGGATCGTACGAATGAAATAGAATAGATCCTACGAATGAATTAGAATGGATCATGCTAATGAATTAGAATGGATCGTACGAATTAAGAATAAATTAGAACGATCCATTCTAATTCATTCGCGCGATCAATTCTAATTCATTAGCACGAATGTATCCATTCTAATTCATTCGTACGATCCATTCTAATTCATTCGTACGATCCATTCTAATTCATTCGTATGATCCATTCTAATTCATTCGCACGAATGTATCCACTCTAATTCATTCGTACGATCCATTCTAATTCATTCGCACGATCAATTCTAATTCATTCGTACGATCCATTCTAATTCATTCGTACGATCCATTCTATTTTATTCGTACGAATGTATCCATTCTAATTCATTCGTACGATCCATTCTATTCTAATTCATTCCAATCCATTCTAATTCCTTTATACGATCCATTCTAATTCATTCGCACGAATGTATCCATTCTAATTCATTCGCACGATCCAATCTAATTCATTCGAACGAATGTATCCATTCTAATTCATTCGTATGATCTATTCTAATTCATTCGTATGATCCATTCTAATTCCTTCGTACGATCCATTCTAATTCGATCCATTCTAATTCATTCATACGTACAAATTCATACGTACGATCCAATCTAATTCATTCATATGATCCATTCTAATTCCTTCGTACGATCCATTCTAATTCCTTCGTACGATCCATTCTAATTCATTCATATGATCCATTCTAATTCCTTCGTACGATCCATTCTTATTCATTCCCATGAATGTGTCCATTCTAATTTATACGTACGATCCATTCTAATTCATTTATAAGATCCAGTCTAATTCATTCATACAATCCATTCTAATTCATTCACACGAATTTATCCATTCTAATTCATTCGTACGATCCATTCGAATTCATTCGCACGAATGTATCCATTCTAATTCATTCGTACGATCCATTCTAATTCTTTCGTACGAATGTATCCACTCTAATTCATTCATACGATCCATTCTAATTCCTTCGTACGATCCATTCTAATTCATTCATACGTACAAATTCATACGTACGATCCATAATTACAATCCATTCTAATTCATTCGTACAATCCATTCTAATTCATTCCCACGATCCATTCTAATTCATTCATACGATCCATTCTAATTCATTCGCACGATCCATTCTAATTCATTCATACGAATGTATCCATTCTAATTCATTCGTACGATCCATTCTAATTCATTCGCACGAATTTATCCGTTCTAATTCATTCGTACGATCCATTCTATTTCATTTGTACGTTCCATTCTTACTCATTCGTACGATCCATTCTAATTCATTCGCACGAATGTATCCATTCTAATTCATTCGTACGATCCATTCTAATTCATTCGCACAATCTATTCTAATTCATTCGTACGATCCATTCTAATTCCTTCGTACGATCCATTCTAATTCATTTGTACGATCCATTCTAATTCATTCGTACGATCTATTGTAATTCATTCGTACGATACATTCTAATTCCTTCGTACGATCCATTCTAATTCCTTCGTACGATCCATACTAATTCATTCATACGATCCATTCTAATTCATTCATACAATCCATTCTAATTCCTTCGTATAATCCATTCTAATTCGTTCGTACGATCCCTTCTAATTTATTCGTACGATCCTTTCTAATTCATTCGTACAATCCATTTTAATTCATTCGTACAATCCATTCTATTTCATTTGTACGATCCATTCTTATTCCTTCGTACGATCCATTCTAATTCCTTTGTACGAGCCATTATATTTCATTCGTATGGATAAATTTGTGCGAATGAATTAGAATGGATCGTATGAATGAATTAGAATAGATTGTGCGAATAAATTAGAATGGATCGTACGTATGAATTAGAATGGATACATTCATGGGAATGAATTAGAATGGATCGTACAAAGGAATTAGAATGGATCGTACGAATGAAATATAATTGGTCGTACAAAGGAATTAGAATGGATCGTACGAAGGAATTAGAATGGATCGTACGAATGAATTGGAATGGATACATTCGTGCGAATGAATTAGAATGGATCGTACGAATGAGTAAGAATGGATCGTACGAATGAAATAGAATGGATCGTACAAATGAATTAGAATGGATCGTGCGAATGAATTAGAATGGATCGTACGAATGAATTAGAATAGATCGTGCGAATGAATTAGAATGGATCGTACGAATAAATTAGAATAGATCATACGAATGAATTAGAATGGATCGTATGAATGAATTAGAATGGATCGTACGAATGAATTAGAGTGGATACATTCGTGCGAATGAATTAGAATGGATCATACGAATGAATTAGAATGGATCATACGAATGAATTAGAATGGATCGTACGAATGAATTTGAATGGATACATTCGTGCGAATGAATTAGAATGGATCGTATGAATGAGTAAGAATAGATTGTGCGATATGAGTGAATTCGAATGGATCGTGCGAATGAATTAGAATGGATTGTATGAATGAATTAGAATGGATCGTACGAATGAATTAGAATGGATTGTACGAATGAATTAGAATGGATCGTATGAAAAAATTAGAATGGATCGTGCAAATGAATTAGAATGGATCGTACGAATGAATTAGAATGGATCGTATGAATGAATTAGAATGGATCGTGCGAATGAATTAGAATGGATCGTATGGATATATTCGTGCAAATGAATTAGAATGGATTGTATGAATGAATTAGAATGGATCGTATGAATGAATTAGAATGGATCATGCGAATGAATTAGAATGGATCGCACGAATGAATTAGAATGGATCGTACGAATGAATTAGAATGGATCGTACGAATGAATTAGAACGGATCGTATGAATGAATTAGAGTGGATACATTCGTGCGAATGAATTAGAATGGATCGTATGAATGAGTAAGAATGGATTGTACGAATGAATTAGAATGGATCGTGCGAATGAATTAGAATGGATCGTGCGCATGAATTAGAATGGATGTGGATACATTCGTGCGAATGAATTAGAATGGATCATACGAATGAATTAGAATGGATCGTACGAGTACGAATGAGTAAGAATGGATCGTACGAATGAAATAGAATGGATTGTACGAATGGATCGTACGAATGAATTAGAATAGATTGTGCGAATGAATTAGAATGGATCGTACGAATGAATTAGAATGGATCGTAATAATGGATCGTACGAATGAAATAGAATGGATCGTACGAATGAATAAGCATGGATCGTGCTAAGGAATTAGAATGGATCGTACGAAGGAATTAGAATGGGTGTATTCATGCAAATGAATTAGAATGGATCGTATGAATGAATTAGATTGGATCGTATGAATGAATTAGAATGGATCGTATGAATGAATTAGAATGGATCATACGAACGAAATAGAATGGATCGTACGTATGAATTAGAATGGATCGTGCAAATGAATTAGAATGGATCGTATGAATGAATTAGAATGGATCGTACGAATGAAATAGAATAGATCGTGCGAATGAATTAGAATGGAACGTGCAAATGAATTAGAATGGATCGTATGAATGAATTAGAATGGATACATACGAATGAATTAGAATGAATCGTATGAATGAAGTAGATTGGATCGTATGAATGAATTAGAATAGATCGTGCGTCGTACGAATGAATTAGAATGGATCGTGCGAATGAATTATAATGAATCGTACGAAGAATGAATTAGAATGGATCATATGAATGAATTTGATTGGATCATATGAATGAATTAGAATGGATCGTGCGAATGAATTAGAATGGATCGTACGAATGAATTAGAATGGATCGTACGAAGGAATTAGAATGGATCGGATATATTCGTGCGAATGAATTAGAATGGATCGTGAATCCATTCTATTTCATTCGTACGATCCATTCTAATTCATTCGTACGATCCATTCTTACTCATTCGTACAATCCATTCTTACTCATTCGTATGATCCATTCTAATTCATTCGTACGATCCATTCTAATTCCTTCGTACAATCCAATCTAATTCATTCGCACGAATGTATCCGATCCATTCTAATTTCTTCATACGATCCATTCTAATTCATTCGTACGATCCATTCTAATTCATTCGCACGATCCATTCTAATTCATTCGTACGATCCATTCTAATTCATTCGTACAATCCATTCTATTTCATTCGTACGATCCATTCTTACTCATTCGTACGATCCATTCTAATTCATTCGCACGAATGTATCCATTCTAATTCATTCGTACGATCCATTCTAATTCATTCGTACGATCCATTCTAATTCATTCGCACGATCTATTCTAATTCATTCGCACGGATGAATCCATTCTAATTCATACGTACGATCCATTCTAATTCATGTACGATCCATTCTAATTCCTTTGTACGACCCATCGTACGAATGAATTAGAATGGTTACATTCGTGCGAATGAATTAGAATGGATCGTATGAATGAATTAGATTGGATCGTACAAATGAATTAGAATGGATCGTGCGAATGAATTAAAATGGATCGTATGAATGAAATAGAATGGATCGTATGAATTAGAATGGATCGTACGAATGAATTAGAATAGATCGTACGAAGGAATTAGAATGGATCGTACGAATGAATTAGAATGGATCGTGCGAATGAATTAGAATAGATCGTGCGAATTAATTAGAATGGATCGTGCGAATGAATAAGAATGGATCGTATGAATGAATTAGAATGGATCGTGCGAATGAATTAGAATGGATACATTCGTGCGAATGAATTAGAGTACGATCCATTCTTACTCATTCGTATGATCCATTCTAATTCATTCGCATGAATGTATCCATTCTAAATCATTCGTACGATCCATTCTAATTCATTGGCACGATCTATTCTAATTCCTTCATACGATCCAATCTAATTCATTCATACGATCCATTCTAATTCATTCGCACGAATGTATCCATTCTAATTCATTCATACGATCCATTCTAATTTATTCATATAATCCATTCTAATTCATTCGTACGATCCATTCTAATTCATTCGCACGATCCATTCTAATTCATTCGCACGATCTATTCTAATTCCTTCGTACGATCCATTCTAATTCCTTCGTACGATCCATTCTAATTCATTCGTACGATCCATTCTAATTCATTCGCACGATCCATTCTAATTCATTCGTACGATCCATTCTATTTCATTCGTACGATCCATTCTAATTCATTCATACGATCCATTCTAATTCGTTCATACAATCCATTCTAATTCATTTGCACGAATATATCTATTCTAATTCATTCGTACGATCCATTCTAATTCCTTCGTACGATCCATTCTAATTCCTTCGTACAATCCATTCTAATTCATTTGCACGATCCATTCTATTTCATTCGCACGATCCATTCTAATTCATTCGTATGAATGTATGGATCGTACGAATAAAATAGAATGGATCGTACGAATGAATTAGCATGGATCGTGCTAATGAATTAGAATGGAACGTACGAATGAATTAGAATAGATTGTGCGAATGAATTAGAATGGATCGTACGAATAAATTCGAATGGATCGTGCTAATGAATTAGAATGGATCGTACTTATGAATTAGAATGGATCGTACGTGCGAATGAATTAGAATGGATTATACGAATAAAATAGAATAAATCATACGAATGAAATAGAATGGATCGTACGAAGGAATTAGAATGGATCGTATGAATGAATTAGAGTGGATACATTCATGCGAATGAATTAGAATAGATCGTACGAATGAATTAGAATGGAATGGATATATTCATGGGAATGAATTAGAATGGATCGTAAAAAGGAATAAGAATGGATCATACGAATGAATTAGAATGGATCGTGCTAATGAATTAGAGTAGATACATTCGTGCGAATGAATTAGAATGGATCGTATGAATGAGTAAGAATGGATCGTACGAATGAAATAGAATGGATCATACAAATGAATTAGAATGCGCACGATCCATTCTAATTCCTTCATATGATCCATTCTAATTCATTCATACAATCCATTCTAATTCATTCGCACGATCCATTCGAATTCACTCATACGATCCATTCTAATTCATTCATACGATCCATTCTAATTCATTCGCACGATCCATTCTAATTTATTCATACAATCGATCCAATCTAATTCATTCATACGAACCATTCTAATTCATTTGCACGAATGTATCCATTCTAATTCATTCGCACAATCCATTCTAATTCTTTCACACGCACGAATACATTCGTACAATCCATTCTTACTCATTCGTACGATCCATTCTAATTCATTCGCACGATCCATTCTAATTCATTCGTACGATCCATTCTAATTCATTCGCACGAATGTATCCATTCTAATTCATTCGTATGATCTATTCTATTTCATTCGTACGATCCATTCTAATTCATTTGCACGATCCATTCTAATTTATTCTTACAATCCATTCTAATTCTTTTGCACGAATGTATCCATTCTAATTCATTCGTACGATCCATTCTAATTCCTTCGTATGATCCATTCTAATTCCTTCGTACAATCCATTCTAATTCCTTCGTACGATCCATTCTATTTCATTCGTACGAATGAATTCTAATTCACTCGCCCGATCCATTCTAATTCATACGTACGATCCATTCTATTTCATTCTTACGATCCATTCTAATTCATTCGCATGATCCATTCTAATTCACTCATACGATCCATTCTAATTCATTCATACGATCTATTCTAATTCATTCATACGATCCATTCAAATTCATTCGTACAATTCATTCTAATTCATTCGCAAGATCCATTCTAATTCATTCATACGATCCAATCTAATTCATTCATACGATCCATTCTAATTCATTCGTATGATCCATTCTAATTCATTCGCACGAATGTATCCATTCTAATTCATTCGCACGATTCATTCTAATTCATTCATACGACATATTCTAATTCCTTCGCACGATTCATTCTAATTCATTCATACGACATATTCTAATTCATTTGCACGATCCATTCTAATTCTAATTCATTCGCACAAATGTATCCATTCTAATTCATTCGTACATGTATGAATTCATTCATACGATCCATTCTAATTCATTCATACGATCCATTCTAATTCATTCGTACAATCTATTCTATTTCATTCGTACGATCCATTCTAATTCATTCGTACGATCCATTCTAATTCATTCGTATGATCCATTCTAATTCATTCGCACGAATGTATCCATTCTAATTCCTTCGTACGATCCATTCTAATTCCTTCGTACGATCTATTCTAATTCATTCGTACGATCCATTCTAATTCATTCATACGATCCAATCTAATTCATTCATACGATCCATTCTACGATCCATTCTAATTCATTCATACGTTCCATTCTAATTCATTAGCACGATCCATGCTAATTCATTCGTACGATCCATTCTAATTCATTCGTACAATCCATTCTATTTCATTCGTATGATCCATTCTAATTCAATCGTACGATCCATTCTAATTCATTCGTACGATCCATTCAAATTCCTTCGTACGATCTATTCTATTTCATTCGTATGATCCATTCTAATTCCTTCGTACAATCCATTCTATTTCATTCATACGATCCATTCTTACTCATTCGTACAATCCATTCTAATTCAATCGCACGAATGTATCCATTCTAATTCATTCGTACGATCCATTCATTCTAATTCATTCGCATGATCCATTCTAATTCCTTCGTACGATCTATGATCGTATGAATGAATTAGAATGGATCGTACGAAAGAATTAGAATGGATACATTCGTCACACAATCTATTCTAATTCATTCGTACGATCCATTCTAATTCATTCGTACGATCCATTCTATTTCATTCGCACGATCTATTCTAAATCATTCGCACGAATGTATCCATTCTAATTCATTCATACGATCAATTCAAATTCATTCACACAATCCATTCTAATTCATTCACACGATCCTTTCTAATTCATTCGTACGATCCATTCTAATTCATTCGTACGATCCATTCTAATTCATTCGTACAATTCGTTCTATTTCATTCGTACGATCCATTCTAATTCATTCGTACGACCCATTCTAATTCATTCGCATGAATGTATCCATTCTAATTCATTCGTACGATCCATTCTAATTCATTCGCACAATCTATTCTAATTCATTCATACGATCTATTCTAATTCATTCGCACAAATGTATCCATACGAATGAATTAGAATGGACACATTCGTGCGAATGAATTAGAATAGATCATACGAATGAGTAAGAATGGATCATACAAATGAAATAGAATGGATTGTACGAATGAATTAGAATGGATTCATTAGTGTGAATGAATTAGAATAGATTGTGCGAATGAATTAGAATGGATCGTACGAATAAATTAGAATTGATAAATTCGTGCGAATGAATTAGAATGGATTGTATGAATGAGTAAGAATGGATCGTACGAATGAATTAGAATGGATTGAATTAGAATGAATCGTATGAATGAATTAGAATGGATCGTATGAATGAATTAGAATGGATCGTGTGAAAGAATTAGAATGGATTGTATGAATGAATTAGAATGGATCGTATGAATGAATTAGATTGGATCGTATTAATAAATTAGAATGGATCGTGCGAATGAATTAGACTGGATCGTACGGATCCATTCTATTTCATTCGTATGATCCATTCTAATTCCTTCGTACGATCCATTCTTATTCATTCTCATGAATGTATCCATTCTAATTCATACGTACGATCCATTCTAATTCATTTATACGATCCAATCTAATTCATTCATACAATCCATTCTAATTCATTCGCTCGAATTTATCCATTCTAATTCATTCGTACGATCCATTCTAATTCATTCGCACAATCTATTCTAATTCATTCGTACGTTCCATTCTAATTCATTAGCACGATCCATGCTAATTCATTTGTAAGATCCTGTCTATTTCATTCGTACGATCCATTATTACGATCTATTCTAATTCATTCGTACGATCCATTCTAATTTATTCGCATAATCTATTCTAATTCATTCGTACGATCCATTCTAATTCATTTGCACGATCCATTCTAATTCATTCATACAATCTATTCCAATTCTTCTGCACGAATGTATCCATTCTAATTCATTCGTACGATCCATTCTAATTCATTCACACGATCCATTCTAAATCATTCATACGATCCAATCTAATTCATTCATACGATCCAATCTAATTCATTCATACGATGCATTCTAATTCATTCGTATGTATCGATTCTAATTCATTCATGCGGTCCATTCTAATTCATTCGTACGATCCATTCTAATTCATTAATATGATCCATTCTAATTCATTCGTACGACGTACGATCCATTCTAATTCATTCGCACGATCCATTCTAATTCATTCGTACGATCCATTCTAATTCCTTCGTATGATCCATTCTAATTCATTTGCACGAATATATCCATTCTAATTCCTTCGTTCGATCCATTCTAATTCATTCATATGATCCATTCTAATTCATTCGCACGAATGTATCCATTCTAATTCATTCGTACGATCCATTCTAATTCATTCGCACGAATGTATCCATTCTAATTCCTTCGTACGATCCATTCTAATTCCTTCGTACGATCCATTCTATTTCATTCGTATGATCCATTCTAATTCATTCGTATGATCCATTCTAATTCCTTCGTACGATCTATTCTAATTCATTCGTACGATCCATTCTAATTCATTCGTACAATCCATTCTAATTCATTTGCACGATCCATTCGAATTCACTCATACGATCCATTCTAATTCATTCATACGATCTATTCTAATTCATTCGCACGAATGTATCCATTCTAATTCATTCGTACGATCTATTCTAATTCATTCATACGATCCATTCTAATTTATTCACACGCACGAATACATTCGTACGAACCATTCTTACTCATTCGTACGATCCATTATAATTCATTCGCACGATCCATTCTAATTAATTCATACGATCCATTCTAATTCATTCATACGATCCATTCTAATTCATTCGCACAATCTATTCTAATTCATTCATATGGATACATTTGTACGAAGGAATTAGAATGGATCGTACGAAGGAATTTGAATGGAATGCACGAATGAATTAGAATAGATTGTGCGAATGAATTAGAATGGATCGTACGAAGGAATTAGAATGGATCATACGAATGAATTAGAATGGATATATTCGTGCAAATGAATTAGAATGGATCGTATGAATGAATTAGAATGGATCGTACGAATGAATTAGAATGGATACATTCGTTCGAATGAATTACAATGGATACATTCATGGGAATGAATTAGAATGGATTGTACAAAGGAATTAGAATGGATCATACGAATGAAATATAATTGGTCGTTCAAAGGAATTAGAATGGATCGTACGAAGGAATTAGAATGGATCGTACGAAGGAATTAGAATGGATCATACGAATGAATTAGAATGGATACATTCGTGCGAATGAATTAGAATGGATCGTACGAATGAAATAGAATGGATCGTACGTATGAATTAGAATGGATCGTACGAATGAATTAGAATGGATCGTACGAATGAATTAGAATGGATCGTACGAATGAAATAGAATGGATCGTACGTATGAATTAGAATGGATCTTGCGAATGAATTAGAATGGATCGTACGAATGAATTAGAATGGATACATTCGTGCGAATGAATTAGAATAGATCTTATGAATGAATTAGAACGGATACATTCGTGCGAATGAATTAGAATGGATCATGCGAATGAATTAGAATGGATCGTATGAATGAGTAAGATTGGATCATATGAATGAAATATAATGGATCGTATGAATTAGAATGGATCGTACGAATGAATTAGAATGGATCATACGAATGAATTAGAATGGATCGTACGAAGGAATTAGAATAGATCGTACGAATGAATTAGAATGGATCGTATGAATGAATTAGATTGGATCGTATAAATAAATTAGAATGGATCGTACGTATGAATTAGAATGGATACATTCATGGGAATGAATTAGAATGGATCGTACGAATGAATTAGAATGGATACATTCGTGCGAATGAATTAGAATGGATTGTACGAATGAATTAGAATGGATCGTACGACGAGTTAGAATGGATACATTCATGCGAATGAATTAGAATGGATCGTATGAATGAATTAGAATGGATCGTATGAGTGAATTAGAATGGATCGTACGAATGAATTAGAATGGATTGTACAAATGTATCCATTCTAATTCATTCGCACGATCCATTCTAATTCCTTCGTACAATCCATTCTAATTCATTCGTACGATCCATTCTAATTCATTCGCACGATCCATTCTAATTCATTTCTACGATCCATTCTAATTCATTCGCACGATCCATTCTAATTCATTCATACGATCCAATCTAATTTATTCATACGATCCATTCTAATTCATTCGTACTATCCATTCCAATTCATTCGCACAATCTATTCTAATTCATTCGTACGATCCATTCTTATTCATTAGCACGATCCATTCTAATTCATTCATACAATCCATTCTAATTCTTTTGCACGAATGTATCCATTCTAATTCATTCGTACGATCCATTCTAATTCATTCGCACGAATGTATCCGTTCTAATTCATTCGTACGATCTATTCTATTTCATTCGTACGATCCATTCTAATTCATACGATCCATTCTATTTCATTCAAACGATCCATTCTAATTCATTCGTACGATCCATTCTAATTCATTCGTACGATCCTTTCTAATTCATTCGCACGATCAATTCTAATTCATTCATGCAATCCATTCTAATTCTTTCACACGATCTATTCTAATTCATTCGTACGATCCAATCTAATTAATTCGCACGAATGTATCCATCCTTTGTATGATTCATTCTAATTCATTCGTACGATCCATTCTAATTCATTCGCACGATCCTTTCTAATTCATTCATACGATCTATTCTAATTCATTCGCACGAATGTATTCATCTATTTCATTCGTATGATCCATTCTAATTCATTCGTATGATCCATTCTAATTCATTCGTACGTGCGAATGAATTAGAATGGATCGTATGAATGAATTAGAATGGATCGTCATGAATGTATCCATCCTTTGTACGATCCATTCTAATTCATTCGCACGATCCATTCTAATTCATTCGTACGATTCATTCTAATTCATTCGCACGATCCATTCTAATTCATTCATACGATCCAATCTAATTCATTCGTACGATCCATTCTAATTCATTCGTACGATCCATTCAAATTCATTCATACAATCCATTCTCTAATTCATTCGCACGAATGTATCCATTCTAATTCATTCGTACGATCCATTCTAATTCATTCGTACAATCCATTCTATTTCATTCGTACGATCCATTCTTACTCATTCGTACGATCCATTCTAATTCATTCGCACGAATGTATCCATTCTATTTAATTCGCACGATCCATTCTAATTCATTCGCACGATCCATTCTAATTCATTCTCAAGATCCATTCTATTTCATTCGTACGATCCATTCTAATTCATTCATACGATCCATTCTAATTCATTCGCACGATCCGTTCTAATTCATACGTACGATCCATTCTATTTCATTCGTACAATCCATTCTAATTCATTCATACGATCCAATCTAATTCATTCATATGATCCATTCTATTTCATTCGTACGATCTATTCTAATTCATTCGTATGATCCATTCTAATTCATTCATACGATCCATTCTAACGTACGAATGAATTGGAATGGATCGTATGAAGGAATTAGAATGGATCGTACGAATGTATTAGAATGGATACATTCGTGCGAATGAATTAGAATGGATCATACGAAAAATTAGAATGGATCGTATGAATGAATTAGATTGGATCATAAGAATGAATTAGAATGGATCGTGCGAATGAATTAGAATGGATCGTACGAATGAATTAGAATGGATCGTATGAATGAATTAGAATGGATTGTACGAATGAATTAGAATGGATCGTGCGAATGAATTAGAATGGATCGTGCGAATGAATTAGAATGGATCGTGCGAATGAAATAGAATGGATACATTCGTGCGAATGAATTAGAATGGATCGTACGAATGAGTAAGAATGGATCGTATGAATGAAATAGAATGGATCATACGAATGAATTAGGATGAATCGTGCGAATGAATTAGAATGGATCGTACGAATGAATTAGAGTGGATACATTTGTACGAATGAATTAGAATGGATCATACGAATGAGTAAGAATGGATTGTACTCTAATTCATTCGCACGAATGTATCCATTCTAATTCATTCGTATGATCCATTCTAATTCATTCGTACGATCCATTCTAATTCATTCGCACGATCCATTCTAATTCATTCAAACGATCCATTCTAATTCATTCGTACGATCCATTCTAATTCATTCGCATGAATGAATTAGAATGGATCGTGCGAATGAATTAGAATTGATCGTACGAATGAATTAGAATGGATCGTATGAATGAATTAGAATGGATTGTGCGAATAAATTAGAATGGATCGTACGAATGAATTAGAATGGATAGATTCGTGCGAATGAATTAGAATGGATTGTATGAATGAATTAGATTGGATCGTATAAATGAATTAGAATGGATCGCATGTATGAATTAGAACGGTTACATTCATGGGAATGAATAAGAATGGATCGTACGAATGAATTAGAATGGATCGTACGAATGAATTAGAGTGGATCGTGTGAAAGAATTAGAATGGATTCAATGAATGAATTAGAATAGATTGTGCGAATGAATTCGAATGGATCGTACGAATGAATTAGAATGGATCGTGCGAATGAATTAGAATGTATACATTCGTGCGAATGAATTAGAATGGATCATACGAATGAGTAAGAATGGATCGTACGAATGAAATAGAATGGATTGTACGAATGAATTAGAATTGATCGTACGAATGAATTAGAATGGATCGTGTGAAAGAATTAGAATGGATTGTATGAATGAATTAGAATTTATCGTATGAATGAATTAGAATGGATCGTACGAATGAATTAGAATGGACACATTCGTGCGAATGAATTAGAATGGATCGTACGAATGAGTAAGAATGGATCGTACGAATGAAATAGAATGGATTGTATGTATCAATTAGAATGGATACATTCGTGATGATCCATTCTAATTCATTCATACGATCCATTCTAATTCATTCACACGTACGAATGAATTAGAATGGATCGTACGAATGAATTAGAATGGATACATTCGTGCGAATGAATTAGAATGGATCGTACGAAGGAATTAGAATGGATCGTACGAATGAATTAGAATGGATATATTCGTGCAAATGAATTAGAATGGATCGTACGAATGAGTAAGAATGGATCGTACGAATGAAATAGAATGGATCGTACGAATGAATTAGAATGGATAAATTCGTGCGATTGAATTAGAATGGATTTTATGAATGAGTTAGATTGGATCGTACGAATGAATTAGAATGGATCATACGTCCTTTGTACGATCCATTCTAATTCATTCGTACGATCCATTCTAATTCATTCGTACGATCCATTCTAATTCATTCGCATGATCCATTCTAATTCATTCATACGATCCAATCTAATTTATTCATACGATCTATTATAATTCATTCGCACAATCTATTCTAATTCATTCATACAATCCATTCTAATTCATTCGTATCATCCATTCTAATTCATTCGTACGATCCATTCTATTTCATTCGCACGATCCATTCTAATTCATTCGCACGATCCATTCTAATTCATTCGCACGATCCATTCTAATTCATTCGCACGATCCATTCTAATTCATTCGTACAATCCATTCCTTTTCATTCGTACGATCCATTCTTACTCATTCGTACGATCCATTCTAATTCATTCCTACGATCCATTCTAATTCATTCGTACGATCCATTCTAATTCTTTCGTACGATCCATTCTAATTCATTCGCACGATCCATTCTAATTCATTCGTACGATCCATCTAATTCATTCGCACGAATGTATCCATTCTAATTCATTCGTACGATCCATTCTAATTCATTCGTACAATCTATTCTAATTCATTCGTACGACCCATTCTAATTCATTAATACGATCCATTCTAATTCATTCGTATGATCCATTCTAATTCATTCGCATGAATGTATCCATTCTAATTCATTCGTACGATCTATTCTAATTCATTCGTACAATCCATTCTATTTCATTCGTACGATCCATTCTTACTCATTCGTATGATCTATTCTAATTCATTCATTCAATCTATTCTAATTCATTCATATGATCCATTCTAATTCATTCGTACGATCCATTCTAATTCATTCGCATGATCCATTCTTATTCATTCATACGATCCAATCTAATTCATTAGTACTATCTATTCTAATTCATTCGTACAATCCATTCTAATTCCTTCGTACGATTCATTCTAATTCCTTCGTACGATCCATTCTAATTCATTCATACGATCCATTCTAATTCATTCGCACGAACGTATCCATTCTAATTCATTCATACGATCCATTTCAATTCATTCACACGAATGTATCCATTCTAATTCCTTCGTACGATCCATTCTAATTCCTTCGTACGATCCATTCTAATTCCTTGGTACGATCCATTCTATTTCATTCGTATGATCCATTCTAATTCATTTGTACGATCCATTCTAATTCCTTCGTACGATCTATTCTAATTCATACGATCCATTCTATTTCATTCATACGATCCATTCTAATTCATTCGTACGATCCATTCTAATTCATTCGTACAATCCATTCTATTTCATTCGTACGATCCATTCTTACTCATTCGTACGATCGATTCTAATTCATTCGTACAATCTATTCTAATTCATTCGTACGATCCATTCTAATTCACTAGCACGATCGTACGAATTAATTAGAATGGATCGTACGAATGAAATAGAATGGATCATACGAATGAAATAGAATGGATCGTACGATCCATTCTAATTCATTCGCACGATCCATTCTAATTCATTCGTATGATCCATTCAAATTCATTCGCATGAATGTATCCACTCTAATTCATTCATACGATCCATTCTAATTCATTCATACAATCCATTCAAATTCATTCGTACGATCCATTCTAATTCATTCGCACGATCCATTCTAATTCATTTATACGATCCAATCTAATTCATTCATACGATCCATTCTAATTCATTCGTACGAATGTATCCATTCTAATTCATTCGTACGATCCATTCTAATTCATTCGCACAATCTATTCTAATTCATTCGCACGATCAATTCTAATTTATTCGCACGATCCATTCTAATTCATTCGTACAATCCATTCTTACTCATTCGTACGATCCATTCTAATTCATTCGCATGAATGTATCCATTCTAATTCATTCGTACGATCTATTCTAATTCATTCGTACGAACCATTCTAATTCATTCGCATAATCCATTCTAATTCATTCGCACGATTCATTCTAATTCATTCATACGATCCATTCTAATTCATTCATACAATCCATTCTAATTCTTTCGTACGATCCATTCTAATTCATTCGTACAATCTATTCTATTTCATTCGTACGATCCATTCTTACTCATTCGTACGATCCATTCTAATTCATTCGCACGAATGTATCCATTCTAATTCATTGGTACGATCTATTCTAATTTATTCGTACGATCCATTCTAATTCCTTCGTACGATCCATTCTAATTCATTCATACGATCCATACGATCCAATCTAATTCATTCATACGATCCATTCTAATTTATTCGCACGAATGTATCCATTCTAATTCATTCGTACGATCCATTCTAATTCATTCGCCCGAATGTATCCATTCTAATTCATTCGTATGATCCATTCTAATTCGTGCAAAAGAATTAGAATGGATTGTATGAATGAATTAGAATGGGTCGTGCTAATGAATTAGAATGGATCATACGAATGAATTAGAATAGATTGTGCGAATGAATTAGAATGGATCGTACGAATGAATTAGAATGGATTGTAATAATGGATCATACGAATAAAATAGAATGGATCGTACGAATGAATTAGCATGGATCGTGCTAATGAATTAGAATGGAACGTACGAATGAATTAGAATAGATTTTGCGAATGAATTAGAATGGATCGTACGAATGAATTAGAATGGATAAATTCGTGCAAATGAATTAGAATGGATCGTACGAATGAGTAAGAATGTATCGTATGAATGAATTAGAAATAGAATGGAACGTACGAATGAATTAGAATGGATACATTCGTGCGAATGAATTAGAATGGATCGTACGAATGAATTAGAATGGATCGTAATAATGGATCGTACGAATGAAATAGAATGGAATTAGAATGGATCGTGCAAATGAATTAGAATGGATCGTATGAAAGAATTAGAATGGATCGTACTTATGAATTAGAATGGATCATACGAATGAATTAGAATGGATACATTCGTGCGAATGAATTAGAATGGATCATGTGAATGAATTAGAATGGATCGTGCGAATGAATTAGAATGTATCGTACGAATGAATTAGAATGGATACATTCGTGCGAATGAATTAGAATGAAGGAATTAGAATAGATCGTGCGAATGAATAAGAATGGATCGTACGAAGGAATTAGAATAGATCGTACGAATGAGTTAGAATGGATACATTCGTGCGAATGAATTAGAATGGAACGTACGAATGAATTAGAATGGATCGTACAAATGAAATAGAATGGATTGTACGAATGAATTAGAATGGATACATTCGTGCGAATGAATTAGAATGGATTGTACGAATGAGTAAGAATGGATCGTACGAATGAAAAAGAATGGATTGTACGAAGGAATTAGAATGGATACATTCCTGCGAATGAATTTGAATGGATCGTACGAACGAGGAAGAATGGATCGTACGAATGAAATAGAATAGGTCGTACGAATGAATTAGAATGGATCGTGCTAGTGAATTAGAATTGATCGTACGAATGAATTAGAATAGATTATGAGAATGAATTAGAATGGATCGTACGAATGAATTAGAATGGATCGTACGAATGAATTAGATTGGATCGTACATTCTAATTCCTTCGTACGATCCATTCTAATTCCTTCGTACGAATTAGAATGGATCATACGACGGAATTAGACTGGATCGTACGAATGAATTAGAATGGATACATTCGTGCAAATGAATTAGAATGGATCGTATGAATGAATTAGATTGGATCGTATGAATGAATTAGAATGGATCGTGCGAATGAATTAGTTTGGATCATATGAATGAATTAGATTGGATCGTATTAATGAATTAGAATGGATCGTACGAAGGAATAAGAATGGATCGTACGAATGAATTAGAATGGATCGTGTGAATGAATTAGAATGGATCGTACGAATGAATTAGAATGGATCATACGAATGAATTAGAATGGATACATTCGTGCGAATGAATTAGAGTGGATTGTGCGAATGAAATAGAATGGATCCTATGAATGAATTAGAATGGATTCATTCATGCGAATGAATTAGAATGGATCGTGCGAATGAATTAGAATGGATCGTACGAATGAATTAGAATAGATCGTACGAATGAATTAGAATGGAATTAGAATGGATCGTGCGAATGAATTAGAATGGATCGTACGAAGGAATTAGAATGGATCATACGAATGAATTAGAATGGATATATTCGTGCAAATAAATTAGATTGGATCGTATGAATGAATTAGAATGGATCATGCGAATGAATTAGAATGGATCGTGCGAATGAATTAGAATGGATCGTACGAATGAATTAGAATGGATCGTGTAAAAGAATTAGAATGGATTGTATGAATGAATTAGAATGGATCGTATGAAAGAATTAGAATGGATCGTACAAATGAATTACATTGGATCGTATGAATGAATTAGAATGGATCGTGCAAATGAATTAGAATGGATCGTACGAATGAATTAGAATGGATCGTATGAATGAATTATAATGGATTGTACAAAGGATGGATACATTCGTGCGAATGAATTAGAATGGATCGTACGAATGAATTAGAATGGATCGTATGAATGAATTAGATTGGATCGTATGAATGAATTAAATGGATCGTGCGAATGAATTAGAATGGGATCGTACGAATGAATTAGAATGGATATATTCGTGCAAATGAATTAGAATGGATCGTATGAATGAATTAGAATGGATCGTACGAATGAATTAGAATGGATCGTACGAATGAATTAGAATGGATCGTACGAATGAATTAGAATGGATCATACGAATGAGTAAGAATGGATTAGAATGGATCGTACGAATGAATTAGAATGGATCGTACGAATGAATTAGAATAGATACATTCGAGCGAATGAATTAGAATGGATCGTACGAATGAATTAGAATGGATCGTATGAATGAAATAGAATGGATCGTATGAATTAGAATGGATCGTACGAATGAAATAAAATTGATCGTACGAATGAATTAGCATGGATCGTGCTAATGAATTAGAATGGAACGTACGAATGAATTAGAATAGATTGTGCGAATGAATTAGAATGGATCGTATGAATGAATTAGATTGGATAAATTCGTGCGAATGAATTAGAATGGATTGTATGAATGAATTAGATTGGATCGTATAAATGAATTAGAATGGATCGTACGTATGAATTAGAATGGATATATTCATGGGAATGAATAAGAATGGATCATATGAATGAATTAGAATGGATCGTACGAATGAATTAGAATGGATATATTCGTGCAAATGAATTAGAATGGATCGTATGAATGAATTAGAATGGATCGTACGAATGAATTAGAATGGATCGTATGAATGAATTAGAATGGATCATACGAATGAGTAAGAATGGATCGTATTGCGAATGAACTAGAATGGATCGTACGCAAATGACTTAGAATGGATCGTACGCGAATGAATTAGAATGGATCGTACGAATGAATTAGAATAGATCGTACGAATGAAATTAGAATGGATCGTACGAATGAATTAGAATAGATTGTACGAATGAATTAGAATGGATTGTGTGAAAGAATAAGAATGGCTTTTATGAATGAATTAGTATGAATGAATTAGAATGGATCGTGCTAACGAATTAGAATGGATCATACGAATGAATTAGAATGGATCGTACGAATGAATTAGAATGGATCATACGAATGAATTACATTGGATCGTATTAATGAATTAGAATGGATCGTACGAATGAATTAGAATGGATACATTCGTGCGAATGAATTAGAATGGATCGTACGAATGAATTAGAATGGATCGTATGAATGAAATAGAATGGATCATACGAATAAAATAGAATGGATCGTACGAAGGAATTAGAATGGATCGTATGAATGAATTAGAATGGATCGTATGAATGAATTAGAATAGATTGTACGAATGAGTAAGAATGGATCGTACGAAGGAATTAGATTGGATCGTATGAATGAATTAGAATGGATCGTGCGAATGAATTAGAATGGATCGTACGAATGAATTAGAATGGATCGTATGAATGAATTAGAATGGATCATACAAAGGAATTAGAATGGATCATACGAATGAATTAGAATGGATCATATGAATGAATTAGAATGGATCGTACGAAGGAATTAGAATGGATCGTACGAATGAATTAGAATGGATACATTCGTGCGAATGAATTAGAATGGATTGTACGAATGAGTAAGAATGGATCGTACGAATGAAATAGAATGGATTGTACGAAGGAATTAGAATGGATACATTCGTGCGAATGAATTAGAATGGATCGTACGAATGAATTAGAATGGATCGTGCGAATAAATTAGAATGGATCGTACGAATGAGTAAGAATGGATCGTGCGAATGAATTAGAATGGATCATACGAATGAATTAGAATGGATCGTATGAATGAATTAGAATGGATCGTGCGAATGAATTAGAATGGATCGTATGAATGAATTAGAATAGATTGTGCGAATGAATTAGATGGATCAGGCGAATGAATTAGAATGGATCGTACGAATGAATTAGAATAGATTGTGCGAATGAATTAGAATGGATCGTACGAATGAATTAGAATGGATACATTCGTGTGAATGAATTAGAATGGATCGTATGAATGAATTAGATTGGATCGTATGAATGAATTAGAATGGATCGTGCGAAGGAATTAGAATGGATCGTACGAAAGATTTAGAATGGAACGTACGAATGAATTAGAATGAATCGTACGAATGAATTAGAATGGATCATATGAATGAATTAGATTGGATCGTATGAATGAATTAGATACATTCGTGCATTTTAATTCATTCGTACGATCCATTCTAATTCCTTCGTATGATCCATTCTAATTCCTTCGTACGATCCATTCTATTTCATTCGCACGATCCATTCTAATTCATTCATACGATCAATTCTAATCCATTCTATTTCGTTCGTATGATCCATTCTAATTCATTCGTACGATCCATTCTTACTCATTCGTATAATCCATTCTAATTCATTCGCACGAATGTATCCATTCTAATTTATTCGTACGATCCATTCTTATTCATTTATACGATCCAATCTAATTCATTCATACAATCCATTCTAATTCATTCGCACGAATTTATCCATTCTAATTCATTCGTACGATCCATTCTAATTCATTCGCACAATCTATTCTAATTCATTCATACGTTCCATTCTAATTCATTAGCACGATCCATTCTAATTTATTCGTACGATCCATTCTATTTCATTTGTATAATCCATTATTACGATCCATTCTAATTCATTCGTACGGTCCATTCTAATTCATTCGCACAATCTATTCTAATTCATTCGTACGACCCATTCTAATTCATTAGCACGATCCATTCTAATTCATTCATACAATCCATTCTAATTCTCTCACATGATCCATTCGAATTCACTCATACGATCCATTCTAATTCATTCATACGATCCATTCTTATTCATTCCCATGAATATATCCATTCTAATTCATTCGTACGAATGAATTAGAATGGATCGTATGAATGAATTAGAATGGATCGTACGAATGAATTAGAATGGAAACATTCGTGCGAATGAATTAGAATGGATCATACGAATGAGTAAGAATGGATCGTACGAATGAATTAGAATGGATCGTACGAATGAATTAGAATGAATTAGAATGGATCGTACGAATGAATTAGAATGGATACATTCGTGCATTCTAATTCATTCGTACGATCCATTCTAATTCCTTCGATCCATTCTAATTCGTTCGTACGATCCATTCTAATTCATTCGCACGATTCATTCTAATTCATTCATACAACCCAATCTACTTCATTCATACGATCCATTCTAATTCATTCGCACGAATGTGTCCATTCTAATTCATTCGCACGATCCATTCTAATTCATTCATACGATCCATTCTAATTCATTTGCACGAATATATCCATTCTAATTCATTCGTACGATCAATTCTAATTCATTAGCACGATCCATTCTAATTCATTCGGAATGGATCATACGAATGAATTAGAATGGATCGTATGAGTGAATTCGAATGGATCGTGCGAATGAATTAGAATGGATTGTACGAATGAATTAGAATGGATCGTACGAATGAATTAGAATGGATCGTACGAATGAATTAGAATGGATACATTCGTGCGAATGAATTAGAATGGATCGTACGAATGAGTAAGAATGGATCGTATGAATGAATTAGAATGGATACATTCGTGCGAATGAATAAGAATGGATTGTATGAATGAATTAGAATGGATCGTGCGAATGAATTAGAATGGATCGTACGAATGAATTAGAATTATGATCCAATCTAATTCATGCATACGATCCATTCTAATTCTTTAGCACGAATGTAACCATTCTAATTCATTCGTACGTTCCATTCTAATTCATTCGCACAATCTATTAATAGATCGTGCGAATAAATTAGAATGGATCGTATGAATGAAATAGAATGGATCGTATGAATGAATTATTCATTCCCATGAATGTATCCAATCTATTTCATACGTACGATCCATTCTAATTCATTTATACGATCCAATCTAATTCATTCATACAATCAGCACGAATGAATTAGAATGGATCGTATGAATGAATTAGAATGGATACATTCGTGCGAATGAATTAGAATGTATCGTGCGAATAAATTAGAATGGATAGTACGAATGAGTAAGATTGGATCGTATGAATGAAATAGAATGGATCGTATGAATTAGAATAGATCGTACGAAGGAAATAGAATGGAACGTATAAATGAATTAGATTGGATCGTGCGAATGAATTAGAATGGATCGTATGAATGAATTAGAATAGATTGTGCAAATGAATTAGAATGGATCGTACGAATGAATTAGAATGGATCGTACGAATGAAATAGAATAGATCGTACGAATGAATTAGCATGGATCGTGCGAATGAATTAGAATGGATCGTACGAATGAATTAGAATGGATCGTATGAATGAATTAGAATGGATTGGACGAATGAATTAGAATGGATCGTACAAATGAATTAGAAAGGATCGTGCAAAAGAATTAGAATGGATTGTATGAATGAATTTGAATGGATCGTGCGAATGAATTAGATTGGATCGTACGAATGAATTAGAATGGATCGTACGAATGAATTAGAATGGATACATTCATGTTAATGAATTAGAATAGATTATGGTGCGAATGAATTAGAATGGATCGTACGAATGAATTAGAATGGATCGTATGAATAAATTAGAATGGATCATACGAATGAATTAGAATGGATCATACGAATGAATTAGAGTGGATCATGTGAAAGAATTAGAATGGATTATATGAATGAATTAGAATAGATTGTGCGAATGAATTAGAATGGATCGTACGAATGAATTAGAATGGATCGTGCGAATGAATTAGAATGTATACATTCGTGCGAATGAATTGTAATGGATCATACGAATGAGCAAGAATGGATCGTACGAATAAAATTGAATGGATTGTACGAATGAATTAGAATGGATCGTATGAATGAATTAGAATGGATCGTGTGAAAGAATTAGAATGGATTGTATGAATGAATTAGAATGGATCGTACGAATGAATTAGAATGGATCGTATGAATGAATTCGAATGGATCGTACGAATTCATTCTAATTCATTCATACAATCCATTCTAATTCCTTCGTACGATCCATTCTAATTCCTTTATATGACCCATTATATTTTACTCATATGGATACATTCGTGCGAATGAATTAGAATGGATCGTATGAATGAATTAGAATAGATTGTGCGAATGAATTAGAATGGATCGTACGCATGAATTAGAATGGATACATTCATGGGAATGAATTAGAATGGATCGTACAAAGGAATTAAAATGGATCATACGAATAAAATATAATGGGTCGTATAAAGGAATTAGATCCACGTGCGAATAAATTAGAATGGATCATAGGAATGAGTAAGAATGGATCGTACGAATGAAATAGAATAGATTGTACGAATGAATTAGAATGGATCGTACAAATGAATTAGAATAGATTATATGAATGAATTAGAATGGATACATTCGTGCGAATGAATTAGAATGGATCGTACGAATGAATTAGAATAGATCGTACGAATAAATTAGAATGGATCGTACAAATGAATTAGAATAGATTGTGCGAATGAATTAGAATGGATCGTATGAATGAATTAGATTACGATCCATTTTATTTCATTCTTATGATCCTTTCCAATTCCTTCGTACAATCTAATTCATTCATATGATCCATTCTAATTCATTCGCACAAATGTATCCATTCTAATTCATTCGTACGATCCATTCTAATTCATTCGTACGTCGCACGATCCATTCTAATTCATTCGTACGATCCATTCTAATTCATTCGTACGATCCATTCTAATTCATTTATACGATCCAATCTAATTCATTCATATAATCCATTCTAATTCATTCGCACGAATTTATCCATTCTAATTCATTCGTACGATCCATTCTAATTCATTCGCACAATCTATTCTAATTCATTCGTACGTTCCATTCTAATTCACTCATACGATCCATTCTAATTCATTCGTACGGATCGTACGAAGGAATTAGAATGGATCGTGCGAATGTATTAGAATGGATCGTACGAATGAATTAGAATGGATACATTCGTGCGAATGAATTAGAATAGATCGTACGAATGAGTAAGAAATGGATCGTAAGAATGAAATAGAATGGATTGTACGAATGAATTAGAATGGATTGTACGAATGAATTAGAATGGATCGTGCGAATGAATTAGAATGGATCATACGAATGAATTAGAATGGATACATTCGTGCGAATGAATTAAAATGGATCATACGAATGAGTAAGAATGGATCTACGAATGAAATAGAATGGATTGTACGAATGAATTTGAATGGATCGTTCGAATGAATTAGAATAGATTGTATGAATGAATTTGAAAGGATACATTCGTGCGAATGAATTAGAATGGATCGTACAAATGAATTAGAATAGATCGTACGAATGAATTAGAATGGATCGTACGAATGAATTAAAATTGATTGTGCGAATGAATTAGAATGGATCGTATGAATGAATTAGATTACGATCCATTCTATTTCATTCGTATGATCCATTCTAATTCCTTCGTACAATCTAATTCATTCATACGATCCATTCTAATTCATTCGCACGAATGTATCCATTCTAAGTCATTCGCACGATCCATTCTAATTCATTCGCATGATCCATTCTAATTCATTCGTATGATCCATTCTAATTCATTCGCACGATCCATTCTAATTCATACGTACGATCCATTCTATTTCATTCGTACGATCCATTCTAATTCATTCGTACGATCCATTCTAATTCATTCATTCGATCCATTCTAATTCATTCATACAATCCATTCTTATTCATTCCCATGAATGTATCCATTCTAATTCATTCATACAATCCATTCTAATTCATTCATACGATCCATTCTAATTCCTTCGTACGATCCATTCTAATTCATTCATACAATCCATTCTATTTCATTCGTACGATCCACTCTAATTCATTCGTACGATCCATTCTATTTCATTCGTACGGATCGTATGAATGAATTATAATGGATCGTGCTAATGAATTAGAATGGAACATACGAATGAATTAGAATAGACTGTGCGAATGAATTAGAATGGATCGTATGAATGAATTAGAATGGATAAATTCGTGCGAATGAATTAGAATGGATTGTATGAATGAATTAGATTGGATCGTATAAATGAATTAGAATGGATCGTACGAATGAATTAGAATATATCGTGCAAATGAATTAGAATGGATCGTACGAATGAATTAGAGTGGATCGTGTGAAAGAATTAGAATGGATTGTATGAATGAATTAGAATAGATTGTGCGAATGAATTAGAATGGATCGTACGAATGAATTAGAATGGATCGTGCGAATGAATTAGAATGTATACATTCGTGCGAATGAATTAGAATGGATCATACGAATGAGTAAGAATGGATCGTACGAATGAAAAAGAATGGATTGTACGAATGAATTAGAATGGATCGTATGAATGAATTAGAATGGATCGTGTGAAAGAATTAGAATGGATTGTATGAATGAATTAGAATGGATCGTATGAATGAATTAGAATGGATCGTATGAATAAATTCGAATGGATCGTACGAATTCATTCTAATTCATTCATACAATCCATTCTAATTCCTTCGTACGATCCATTCTAATTCCTTTGTACGACCCATTATATTTTACTCATATGGATACATTCGTGCGAATGAATTAGAATGGATCGTACGCATGAATTAGAATGGATACATTCATGGGAATGAATTAGAATGGATCGTACAAAGGAATTAGAATGGATCATATGAATAAAATATAATGGGTCGTACAAAGGAATTAGATCCACGTGCGAATGAATTAGAATGGATCATAGGAATGAGTAAGAATGGATCATACGAATGAAATAGAATGGATTGTACGAATGAATTAGAATGGATCGTACGAATGAATTAGAATAGATTATATGAATGAATTAGAATGGATACATTCGTGCGAATGAATTAGAATGGATCGTACGAATGAATTAGAATAGATCGTACGAATAAATTAGAATGGATCGTACAAATGAATTAGAATAGATTGTGCGAATGAATTAGAATGGATCGTATGAATGAATTAGATTACGATCCATTCTATTTCATTCGTATGATCCATTCTAATTCCTTCGTACAATCTAATTCATTCATACGATCCATTCTAATTCATTCGCACGAATGTATCCATTCTAATTCATTCGCACGATCCATTCTAATTCATTCGCATGATCCATTCTAATTCATTCGTATGATCCATTCTAATTCATTCGCACGATCCATTCTAATTCATACGTACGATCCATTCTATTTCATTCGTACGATCCATTCTAATTCATTCGTACGATCCATTCTAATTCATTCGTTCGATCCATTCTAATTCATTCATACAATCCATTCTTATTCATTCCCATGAATGTATCCATTCTAATTCATTCATACAATCCATTCTAATTCATTCATACGATCCATTCTAATTCCTTCGTACGATCCATTCTAATTCATTCGTACAATCCATTCTATTTCATTCGTACGATCCACTCTAATTCATTCGTACGATCCATTCTATTTCATTCGTACGGATCGTATGAATGAATTAGAATGGATCGTGCTAATGAATTAGAATGGAACATACGAATGAATTAGAATAGACTGTGCGAATGAATTAGAATGGATCGTTTGAATGAATTAGAATGGATAAATTCGTGCGAATGAATTAGAATGGATTGTATGAATGAATTAGATTGGATCGTATAAATGAATTAGAATGGATCGTACGAATGAATTAGAATATATCGTGCGAATGAATTAGAATGGATCGTACGAATGAATTAGAGTGGATCGTGTGAAAGAATTAGAATGGATTGTATGAATGAATTAGAATAGATTGTGCGAATGAATTAGAATGGATCGTACGAATGAATTAGAATGGATCGTGCGAATGAATTAGAATGTATACATTCGTGCGAATGAATTAGAGTGGATCATACGAATGAGTAAGAATGGATCGTACGAATGAAAAAGAATGGATTGTACGAATGAATTAGAATGGATCGTATGAATGAATTAGAATGGATCGTGTGAAAGAATTAGAATGGATTGTATGAATGAATTAGAATGGATCGTATGAATGAATTAGAATGGATCGTATGAATAAATTCGAATGGATCGTACGAATTCATTCTAATTCATTCATACAATCCATTCTAATTCCTTCGTACGATCCATTCTAATTCCTTTGTACGACCCATTATATTTTACTCATATGGATACATTCGTGCGAATGAATTAGAATGGATCGTACGCATGAATTAGAATGGATACATTCATGGGAATGAATTAGAATGGATCGTACAAAGGAATTAGAATGGATCATATGAATAAAATATAATGGGTCGTACAAAGGAATTAGATCCACGTGCGAATGAATTAGAATGGATCATAGGAATGAGTAAGAATGGATCATACGAATGAAATAGAATGGATTGTACGAATGAATTAGAATGGATCGTACGAATGAATTAGAATAGATTATATGAATGAATTAGAATGGATACATTCGTGCGAATGAATTAGAATGGATCGTACGAATGAATTAGAATAGATCGTACGAATAAATTAGAATGGATCGTACAAATGAATTAGAATAGATTGTGCGAATGAATTAGAATGGTTCGTATGAATGAATTAGATTACGATCCATTCTATTTCATTCGTATGATCCTTTCCAATTCCTTCGTACAATCTAATTCATTCATATGATCCATTCTAATTCATTCGCACGAATGTATCCATTCTAATTCATTCGTACGATCCATTCTAATTCATTCGTACGTCGCACGATCCATTCTAATTCATTTATACGATCCATTCTAATTCATTCGTACGATTCATTCTAATTCATTCGTACGATCCATTCTAATTCATTTATACGATCCAATCTAATTCATTCATACAATCCATTCTAATTCATTCGCACGAATTTATCCATTATAATTCATTCGTACGATCCATTCTAATTCATTTGCACAATCTATTCTAGTTCATTTGTACGTTCCATTCTAATTCACTCATACGATCCATTCTAATTCATTCGTACGGATCGTACGATGGAATTAGAATGGATCGTGCGAATGTATTAGAATGGATCATACGAATGAATTAGAATGGATACATTCCTGCGAATGAATTAGAATAGATCGTACGAATGAGTAAGAAATGGATCGTAAGAATGAAATAGAATGGATTGTACGAATGAATTAGAATGGATTGTACGAATGAATTAGAATGGATCGTGCGAATGAATTAGAATGGATCGTACGAATGAATTAGAATGGATACATTCGTGCGAATGAATTAGAATGGATCATACGAATGAGTAAGAATGGATCTACGAATGAGATAGAATGGATTGTACGAATGAATTTGAATGGATCGTACGAATAAATTAGAATAGATTGTATGAATGAATTAGAAAGGATACATTCGTGCGAATGAATTAGAATGGATCGTACAAATGAATTAGAATAGATCGTACAAATGAATTAAAATGGATCGTACGAATGAATTAGAATAGATTGTGCGAATGAATTAGAATGGATCGTATGAATGAATTAGATTACGATCCATTCTATTTCATTCCTATGATCCATTCTAATTCCTTCGTACAATCTAATTCATTCATACGATCCATTCTAATTCATTCACACGAATGTATCCATTCTAATTCATTCGCACGATCCATTCTAATTCATTCGCATGATCCATTCTAATTCATTCGTATGATCAATTCTAATTCATACGTACGATCCATTCTATTTCATTCGTACGATCCATTCTAATTCATTCGTACGATCCATTCTAATTCATTCGTTCGATCCATTCTAATTCATTCATACAATCCATTCTTATTCATTCCCATGAATGTATCCATTCTAATTCATTCGTACAATCCATTCTAATTCATTCATACGATCCATTCTAATTCCTACGTACGATCCATTCAAATTCATTCGTACAATCCATTCTATTTATTTCGTACGATCCACTCTAATTCATTCTTACGATCCATTCTATTTCATTCGTACTGATCGTATGAATGAATTAGAATGGATCGTGCTAATGAATTAGAATAGAACGTACGAATGAATTAGAATAGATTGTGCGAATGAATTAGAATGGATCGTACGAATGAATTAGAATGGATAAATTCGTGCGAATGAATTAGAATGGATTGTATGAATGAATTAGATTGGATCGTATAAATGAATTAGAATGGATCGTATGAATGAATTAGAATAGATCGTGCGAATGAATTAGAATGGATCGTACGAATGAATTAGAATGGATACATTCGTGCGAATGAATTAGAATGGATCGTATGAATGAAATAGATTGTATGAAGGAATTAGAATGGATCAAACGAATGAAATAGAATGGATCGTAATCTAATTCATTCATACGATCCATTCTAATTCATTCGCACAATCTATTCTAATTCATTCGTACGATCCATTCTAATTCTTTCGTACGATCTATTCTAATGCAGTCGTACGATCCATTCTAATTCATTCGCACGAATGTATCCATTCTAATTCATTCATACAATCTATTCTAATTCATTCGTACGGTACGAATGAATTAGAATGGATCGTATGAATGAATTAGATTGGATCGTATGAATGAATTAGAACGGATCGTGCGAATGAATTAGAATGGATCGTACGAATGAATTAGAATGAATCGTACAAATGAAATAGAATGGATCGTACGAATGAATTAGAATGGATCGTGCGAATGAAATAGAATGGATACAAATGAATTAGAATGTATCATACGAATGAATTAGAATGGATCGTATGACTGAATTCGAATGGATTGTATGAATGAATTAGAATGGATCGTACAAATGAATTAGAATGGATACAATCGTGCGAATGAATTAGAATGGATCATACGAATGAGTAAGAATGGATTGTACGAATGAATTAGAATGGATCGTACGAATTAATTAGAATGGATCGTGCGAATGAATTAGAATGGATCGTACGAATGTGTAAGAATGGATCGTACGAATGAAATAGAATGGATCGTACGAATGAAGTAGAATGGATCGTGCGAATGAATTAGAGTGGATCGTATAAATGAAATAGAATGGATCGTATGAATTAGAATGGATCGTACGAAGAAATTAGAATGGATCGTATGAATGAATTAGATTGGATTGTATTAATGAATTAGAATGGATCGTACGAATGAATTAGAATGGATCGTGCGAATGAATTAGAGTGGATCGTATAAATGAAATAGAATGGATCGTATGAATTAGAATGGATCGTACGAAGAAATTAGAATGGATCGTATGAATGAATTAGATTGGATTGTATTAATGAATTAGAATGGATCGTACGAATGAATTAGAATGGATCGTACGAATGAGTAAGAATGGATCGTATTAATGAATTAGATTTGATCGTGCGCACGATCCATTCTAATTCATTCGTACAATCCATTCTAATTCATTCGCACGATCCATTCGAATTCACTCATACAATCCATTCTAATTCATTCATACGATCCATTCTAATTCATTCGCACGATCCATTCTAATTCATTTATACAATCGATCCAATCTAATTCATTCATACGATCCATTCTAATGGATCGTACGAATGAATTAGAATGGATCGTATGAATGAATTCGAATGGATCGTACGAAGGAATTGGAATGGATCGTATGAAGGAATTAGAATAGATCGTACAAATGAATTAGAATGGATATATTCGTGCAAATGAATTAGAATGGATTGTATGAATGAATTAGAATGGATCGTATAAATGAATTAGAATTATTCGTGTAAATGAATTTGAATGGATCGTATTAATGAATTAGAATGGATCGTATGAATGAATTAGAATGGATCGTGCGAATGAATTAGAATGGATCGTACGAATGAATTAGAATGGATCGTATGAATGAATTAGAATGGATCGTGCGAATGAATTAGAATGGATCGTACGAATGAATTAGAATGGATTGTGCGAATGAATTAGAATGGATCGTATGAATGAATTAGAATGGATAATACGAATGAAATAGAATGGATATATTCGTGCAAATGAATTAGAATGGATCGTACGAATGAGTAAGAATGGATCGTACGAATGAAATAGAATGGATCGTACGAATGAATTAGAATGGATAAATTCGTGCGAATGAATTAGAATGGATCGTACGAATGAATTCATCCGTACGATCTATTCTAATTGATACGTACGATCCATTCTAATTGATACGTACGATCCATTCTATTTCATTCGTACGATCCATTCTTACTCATTCGTACGATCCATACTAATTCATTCATATGATCCACTCTAATTCTTTCGCACGAATGTATCCATTCTAATTCATTCGTACGTTCCATTCTAATTCATTCGCATGAATGTATCCATTCTAATTCATTCGTACGATCTATTCTAATTCATTCGCACAATCTATTCTAATTCATTCGCACGATCCATTCTAATTCATTCATATGATCCATTCTAATTCATTCGCACAATCCATTCTAATTCTAATTCATTCGCACGAATGTATCCATTCTAATTCATTCGTACATGTATGAATTCATTCGTACGATCCATTCTAATTCATTCGTACGATCCATTATAATTCATTCGTACGATCCATTCTTACTCATTCGTATGATCCATTCTAACTCATTCGCACGAATGTATCCATTCTAATTCATTCATACGATCCATTCTAATTCATTCGTACGATCCATTCTAATTCATTTGCACGATCCATTCGAATTCATTCATACAATCCATTCTAATTCATTTGTACGATCCATTCTAATTCATTTGTCCAATCCATTCTAATTCATTCATACGATCCATTCTAATTCATTCATACGATCCATTCTAATTCATTCGTACGAAGGAATTAGAATGGATACATCTTGCGAATGAATTAGAATGGATCGTACGAATGAATTAGAATGGATCGTGCGAATGAATTAGAATGGATCGTACGAATGAATTAGAATGGATTGTACGAATGAGTAAGAATTGATCGTACAAATGAAATATAATGGATCGTACGAATGAATTAGAATGGATCGTATGAATGAATTAGATTGGATCGTATGAATGAATTAGAATGGATCGTGCGAATGAATTAGAATGGATCGTAGGAATGAATTAGAATGAATCGTACGAATAAAATAGAATGGATCGTACGAATGAATTAGAATGGATCGTGTGAAAGAATTAGAATGGATTGTATGAATGAATTAGAATGGATCGTGCGTATGAATTAGAATGGATCGTACGAATGAATTAGAATGGATACATTCGTGCGAATGAATTAGAATGGATTGTACGAACGAATTAGAATGGATCGTACGAAGGAATTAGAATGGATCGTACGAATGAATTAGAATGGATCGTGCAAATGAATTAGAATGGATCGTATGAATGAATTAGATTGGATCGTATGAATAAATTGGAATGGATCGTTCGAATGAAATAGAATGGATCGTACGTATGAATTAGAATGGATCGTGCGAATGAATTAGAATGGATCGCATGAATGAATTAGAATGGATCGTACGAATGAAATAGAATGGATCATTCGAATGAATTAGAATGGATCGTACGAATGAATTAGAATAGATCGCTTGAAGGAATTAGAATGGATCATACGTATAATTCATTCGTACGATCCATTCTAATTTATTCGTACGATCTATTCTAATTCATTCGTACGATCCATTCTAATTCATTCAAACGATCCATTCTAACGTACGAATGAATTAGAATGGATCGTACGAAGGAATTAGAATGGATCGTACTTATGAGTAAGAATGGATCGTGCGAATGAATTAGAATGGATCATACGAATGAATTAGAATGGATCGTATGAATGAATTAGAATGGATCGTACGAATAAATTAGAATGGATTGTATGAATGAATTAGAATAGATTGTGCGAATGAAATAGAATGGATCGTGCGAATGAATTAGAATGGATCGTACTAATGAATTAGAATGGATCGTATGAATGAATTAGAATGGATCGTGCGAATGAATTAGAATGGATCGTACGAATAAATTAGATTGGATCGTATGAATGACTTAGAATGGATCGTGCGTCGTACGAATGAATTAGAATGGATCGTATTAATGAATTAGAATGGATCGTGCGATTGAATTAGAATGGATCGTACGAATAAATTAGAATGGATCGTGTGAAAGAATTAGAATGGATTGTATGAATGAATTAGAATGGATCGTATGAATGAATTAGATTGGATCGTATTAATGAATTAGAATGGATCGTGCGAATGAATTAGAATGGATCGTACGGATCCATTCTATTTCATTCGTATGATCCATTCTAATTCCTTCATATGATCTATTCTTATTCATTCCCATGAATGTATCCATTCTAATTCATACGTGTGAATGAATTAGAATGGATCGTATGAATGAATTTGAATGGATCGTACAAAGGAAATAGAATGGATCGTACGAATGAATTAGAATGGATCGTATGAATGAATTAAAATGGATCGTACGAATTAATTAGAATGGATCGTACGAAGGAATTAGAATGGATCGTACGATGAATTAGAATGGATGCATTCGTGCGAATGAATTAAAATGGATCATACGAATGAGTAAGAATGGATCGTACAAATGAAATAGAATGGATCGTACGAATGAATTAGAATAGACTGTGCGAATGAATTAGAATGGATCCTACGAATGAAGTAGAATGGATCGTATGAATGAATTAGAATGGATCGTGCGAATGAATTAGAATGGATCGTATGAATGAATTAGAATGGATCGTGCGAATGAATTAGAATGGATCGTGCGAATGAATTAGAATGGATCGTACGAATGAATTAGAATAGATTGTGCGAATGAATTAGAATGGATCGTACGAATGAATTAGAATGGATACATTCGTGCGAATGAATTAGAATAGATCGAATGAATGAATTAGAATGGATCGTATGAATGAATTAGAATGGATCGTACGAATGAATTAGAATGGATCGTATGAATGAATTAGATTGGATCGTATGAATGAGTTAGATTGGATCGTATAAATGAATTAGAATGGATCGTACGTATGAATTAGAATGGATACATTCATGGGAATGAATAAGAATGGATCGTACGAATGAATTAGAATGGATACATTCGTGCGAATGAATTAGAATGGATTGTACGAATGGATCGTATGAATGAATTAGAATGGATCGTATAAATGAATTAGAATGGATCGTATGAGTGAATTCGAATGGATCGTATGAATGAGTAAGAATGGATCGTGCAAATGAATTAGAATGGATCATACGAATGAATTAGAATGGATCGTATGAATGAATTAGAATGGATCATACAAAGGATGGATACATTCGTGCGAATGAATTAGAATGGAACGTACGAATGAATTAGAATGGATCGTATGAATGAATTAGATTGGATCGTATGAATGAATTAGAATGGATCGTGCGAATGAATTAGAATGGATCGTCCGAATGAATTAGAATGGATCGTACGAATGAAATAGAATGGATCGTACGAATGAATTAGAATGGGCCATGTGAAAGAATTAGAATGGATTGTATGAATGAATTAGAATGGATCGTATGAATGAATTAGATTGGATCGTATTAGTGAATTAGAATGGATCGTGCGAATGAATTAGAATGGATCGTACGAATGAATTAGAATGGATCGTACGAAGGAATTAGAATGGATCATATGAATGAATTAGAATGGATCGTATGAATGAATTAGAATGGATCATATGAGTGAATTCGAATGGATCGTACGAATGAGTAAGAATGGATCGTGCGAATGAATTAGAATGGATCGTACGAATGAATTAGAATGGATCATATGAATGAATTAGAAAGGATCGTACAAAGGATAGATACATTCGTGGGAATGAATTAGAATGGATCGTACGAATCAATTAGAATGGATCGTATGAATGAATTAGATTGGATCGTATGAATGAATTAGAATGGATCGTGCGAATGAATTAGAATGGATCGTACGAATAAATTAGAATGGATCGTACGAATGAAATAGAATGGATCGTACGAATGAATTAGAATGGATCATGTGAAAGAATTAGAATGGATCGTGCGAATGAATTAGAATGGATTTTACGAATGAATTAGAATGGATACATTCGTGCGAATGAATTAGAATGGATTGTACGAATGAATTAGAATGGATCGTATGAATGAATTAGAATGGATCGTACGAAGGAATTAGAATGGATCGTACGAAGGAATTAGAATGGATCGTACGAATGAGTAAGAATGGATCGTACGAATGAAATAGAATGGATTGTACGAATGAATTAGAATGGATTGTGCGAATTAATTAGAATGGATCGTGCGAATGAATTAGAATGGATCGTACGAATGAATTAGAATGGATACATTCGTGCGAATGAATTAGAATGGATCATACGATTGAGTAAGAATGGATCGTACGAATGAAATAGAAAGGATTGTACGAATGAATTAGAATAGATTGTGCGAATGAATTAGAATGGATCGTACGAATGAATTAGGATGGGTAAATTCGTGCGAATGAATTAGAATGGATTGTATGAATGAATTAGATTGGATCATATAAATGAATTAGAATGGATCGTACGATTGAATTAGAATGGATCGTGCGTGCGAATGAATTAGAATGTATCGTACGAAGGAATTAGAATGGATTAGATTGGATCATATGAATAAATTAGAATGGATCGTGCGAATGAATTAGAATGGATCGTGCGAATGAACTAGAATGGATCGTGCGAATGAATTAGAATGGATCATGTGAAAGAATTAGAATAGATTGTATGAATGAATTAGAATGGATCGTATGAATGAATTAGAATGGATAGTACGAATGAATTAGATTGGATCGTATGAATCAATTAGAATGGATCATGCCAATTAATTAGAATGGATTGTACGAATGAATTAGAATGGATCGTATGAATGAATTAGAATGGATCGTACAAAGGATGGATACATTCGTGCGAATGAATTAGAATGGATCCATGAATTAGAATGTATTTTATTCTAATTCATTCGTACGATCCATTCTAATTCATTCGCACGATCCATTCTAATTCATTCGTACGATCCGTACGAATGAATTAGAATGGATCGTATGAGTAAATTAGAATCGATTGTATGAATGAATTAGAATGGATCGTACGAATGAGTAAGAATGGCTCGTACGAATGAAATAGAATGGATTGTATGAATGAATTAGAATAGATTGTACGAATGAATTAGAATGGATCGTACGAATGAATTAGAATGGATCGTACGAATGAATTAGAATGGATACATTCGTGCGAATGAATTAGAATGGATATATTCGTGCGAATGAATTAGAATGGATCGTACGAATGAATTAGAATGGATACATTCGTGTGAATGAATTAGAATGGATCGTACGAAGGAATTAGAATGGATCATACGAATGAATTAGAATGGATATATTCATGCAAATGAATTAGAATGGATCGTACGAATGAGTAAGCATGGATCGTTCGAATGAAATAGAATGGATCGTATGAATGAATTAGAATGGATCATACGAATGAATTAGAATGGATCGTGCGAATGAATTTGAATGGATTGTACGAATGAATTAGAGTGGATACATTCGTACGAAGGAATTATAATGGATCGTACGAATGAATTAGAATGGATACATTCGTGCGTACGATCCAATCTAATTCATTCATACGATCCATTCTAATTCCTTCGTACGATCCATTCTAATTCATTCGTACGATCCATTCTAATTCATTCGCACGATCCATTCTAATTTATTCATACGATCCATTCTAATTCATTCGTATGTATCCATTCTAATTCATTCATACGATCCATTCTACTTCATTCGTACGATCCATTCTAATTCATTCGCACGATCCATTCTAATTCATTAATACGATCCAATCTAATTCATTCATACGATCCATTCTAATTCATTCGTACGACGCACGATCCATTCTAATTCATTCATACGATCCAATCTAATTCATTCATACGATCCATTCTAATTCATTCGTATGTATCCATTCTAATTCATTCATACGATCCATTCTAATTCATTCGCACGATCCATTCTAATTCATTAATACGATCCAATCTAATTCATTCATACGATCCATTCTAATTCATTCGTACGACGCACGATCCATTCTAATTCATTCATCCGATCCTATCTAATTCATTCATACGATCCATTCTAATTCATTCGTATGTATCCATTCTAATTCATTCATACGATCCATTCTAATTCATTCGTACGATCCATTCTAATTCATTCATACGATCCCTTCTAATTCATTAATAATATCCAATCTAATTCATTCATACGATCCATTCTAATTCATTCGTATGACGCACGATCCATTCTAATTCATTCATACGATCCAATCAAATTCATTCATACGATCCATTCTAATTCATTCGTTTGTATCCATTCTAATTCATTCATATGATCCTTTCTAATTCATTCGTACGATCCATTCTAAATCATTTGCACGATCCAATCTAATTCATAAATACGATCCAATCTAATTCATTCATATGATCCATTCTAATTCATTCGTACGACACACGATCCATTCTAATTCATTCATACGATCCAATGTAATTCATTCATATGATCTATTCTAATTCATTCGTATGTAACCATTCTAATTCATTCATACGATCCAGTCTAATTCATTCGTACGATCCATTCTAATTCATTCGCATGATCCATTCTAATTCATTAATACGATCCAATCTAATTCATTCATACGATCCATTCTAATTCATTCGTACGACGCACGATCCATTCTAATTCATTCATACGATCCAATTTAATTCATTCATACGATCCATTCTAATTCATTCATATGTATCCATTCTAATTCATTCATACGATCCATTCTAATTCATTCGTACGATCCATTCGAATTCATTCGCACGATCCATTCTAATTCATTAATACGATCCAATCTAATTCATTCATACGATCCATTCTAATTCATTCGTACGACGCACGATCCATTCTAATTCATTCATACGATCCAATCTAATTAATTCATACGATCCATTATAATTCATTTGTATGTATCCATTCTAATTCATTCATACGATCCATTCTAATTCATTCGTACGATCCATTCTAATTCATTCGCATGATCCATTCTAATTCATTAATACGATCCAATCTAATTCATTCATACGATCCATTCTAATTCATTCGTACGACGCATGATCCATTCTAATTCATTCATACGATCCAATCTAATTCATTCATACGATCCATTCTAATTCATTCGTATGTATCCATTCTAATTCATTCATACGATGCATTCAAATTCATTCGTACGATCCATTCTAATTCATTCGCACGATCCATTCTAATTCATTAATACGATCTTTCACACGATCCATTCTAATTCATTCGTACGATCCATTCTATTTCATTCGCACGATCCATTCTAATTCATTCATAGGATCCATTCTAAGTCATTCGTACGATCCATTCTAATTCATTCGCATGAATGAATTAGAATGGATTGTGCGAATGAATTAGAATGGATCGTACGAATGTCGTGCGAATGAATTAGAATGGATCATACGAATGAATTAGAATGGATCGTACGAATGAATTATAGTGGATAAATTCGTGCGAATGAATTAGAATGGATCGTACGAATGAGTGAGAATGGATCGTACGAATAAAATAGAATGGATCGTACGTATCAATTAGAATAGATACATTCATGGGAATGAATTAGAATGGATCGTACGAAGGAATTAGAATGGATCGTACGAAGGAATTAGAATGGATCGTACGAATGAATTAGAATGGATACATTCGTTCGAATCTATTCTATTTCATTCGTACGATCCATTCTAATTCATTCGTACGATCCATTCTTACTCATTCGTATGATCCATTCTTACTAATTCGTATGATCCATTCTAATTCATTCGCACGAATTTATCCATTCTAATTCATTCGTATGATCCATTCTATTTCATTCGTACGATCCATTCTAATTCATTCGCACGATCCATTCTAATTCTAATTCCTTCGTACGTACGATCCATTCTAATTCCTTCGTACGATCCATTCTATTTCATTCATACGATCCAATCTAATTCATTCATACTATCCATTCTAATTCATTCGCACGAATGTATCCATTCTAATTCATTCGTATGATCCATTCTATTTCATTCGTACGATCCATTCTTACTCATTCGTACGATCCATTTTAATTCATTCGCATGATCCATTCTAATTCATTCGTACAATCCAATTTATTTCATTCGTACGATCCATTCTTACTCATTCGTATGATCCATTCTAATTCATTTGCACGAATGTACCTATTCTAATTCATTCGTACGATCCATTCTAATTCAATCGTACGATCTATTCTAATTCATTCGTTCGATCCATTCTAATTCATTCATACGATCCATTCTAATTCATTCACACAAATGTATCCATTCTAATTCATTCGTACGTTCCATTCTAATTCATTCGCACGAATGTATCCATTCTCATTCATTCGTACGATCTATTCTAATTCATTCGCACAATCCATTCTAATTCATTCGCACGATCCATTCTAATTCATTCATACGATCCATTCTAATTCATTCGCACGATCCATTCTAATTCTAATTCATTCGCACGAATGTATCTATTCTAATTTATTCGTACATGTATGAATTCATTCGTATGATCCATTCTAATTCATTCAGATGATCCATTCTAATTCATTCGTACAATCCATTCTATTTCATTCGTACGATCCATTCTAATTCATTCATACGATCCATTCTAATTCATTCATACAATCCATTCTAATTCTTTCACACGATCCATTCTAATTCATTCATACGATCCATTCTAATTCATTCGTACAGTCCATACTATTTCATTCGTACGATCCATTCTAATTCATTCGTTTGATCCATTCTAATTCATTCGCATGATCCATTCTTACTCATTCTTATGATCCATTCTAATTCATTCGCACGAATGTATACATTCTAATTCATTCGCACGATCCATTCTAATTCATTCGTATGATCCATTCTAATTCATTCGCATAATCTATTCTAATTCATTCATACAATCCATTCTAATTCTTTCACATGATCCACTCTAATTCATTCGTACGATCCATTCTAATTCATTCGTACGATCCATTCTAATTCAATCCATTCTAATTCATTTGTACGATCCATTTTTACTCATTCATACAATCCATTCTAATTCATTCGCACAAATTTATCCATTATAATTCATTCGTACGATCCATTCTAATTCTTTCGCACGATCCATTCTAATTCATTCGCACGATCCATTCTAATTCATTAATACGATCCATTCTACTTCATCCGTACGATGCACGATCCATTCTAATTCATTCATACAATCCAATCCAATTCATTCATACGATCCATTCTAATTCATTCGTATGTATCCATTCTAATTCATTCATACGATCCATTCTAATTCATTCATACGATCCATTCTAATTCATTCGCACGATCCATTCTAATTCATTAATACTATCCAATCTAATTCATTCATACGATCCATTCTAATTCATTCGTACAATCCATTCTAATTCATTCGCACGAATGTATCCATTCTAATTAATTCGTACGATCCATTCTAATTCATTCCCATGAATGTATCCATTCTAATTCATACGTACGATCCATTCAAATTCATTTATACGATCCAATCTAATTCATTCATACGATCCAATCTAATTCATTCGTACGATCCATTCTAATTCATTCGTACGATCCATTCTAATTCATTCGTACGATCCATTCTAATTCATTCGCACGAATGTATCCATTCTAATTCATTCATACGATCCATTCTAATTCATTCATACAATCCATTCTAATTCTTTCACACGATCCATTCTAATTCATTCGTACGTTCCATTCTAATTCATTAGCACGAATGTATCCACTCTAATTCATTCGTACGATCCATTCTAATTCATTAATACGGTCCATTCTAATTCATTCATACAATCCATTCTAATTGTTTCACACGATCCATTCTAATTCATTCGTACGTACAATCCATTCTAATTTATTCGCATGATCCATTCTAATTCATTCGCACAATTCTAATTCATCCGCACAATCTATTCTAATTCATTTGCACGATCCATTCTAATTCATTCATATGATCCATTCTAATTCATTCGCACGAATTTATCCATTCTAATTCATTCGTACGATCCATTCTATTTCATTCGTACGATCCATTCTTACTCATTCGTAAGATCCATTCTAATTCATTTGTACGAATATATCCATTCTAATTCATTCGTACGATCCATTCTATGTCTTTCGTACGAACCATTCTATTCATTCGCACGAATGTATCCATTCCAATTCATTCGTACGATCCATTCTAATTCATTCTTACGATCCATTCTTACTCATTCGTACGATCCATTCTAATTCATTCGCACGAATGTATCCATTCTAATTCATTCGTACGATCCATACTAATTCATTCATACGATCCATTCTAATTCGTTTGCACGAATATATCCATTCTAATTCATTCGTACGATCCATTCTAATTCCTTCGTACGATCCATTCTAATTCATTAATATGATCCAATCTAATTCATTCGTACGATCCAATCTAATTCATTCGCACGATCCATTCTAATTCATTCATACGATCCAATCTAATTCATTCATACTATCCATTCTAATTCATTCGCACGAATGTATCCATTCTAATTCATTTGTACGATCCATTCTAATTCCTTCGTACGATCCATTCTAATTCGTACGAAGAAATTAGAATGGATCGTACGAAGGAATTAGAATGTACGATCCAATCTAATTCATTCGTACGATCCATTCTAATTCATTCGTACGATCCATTCTAATTCATTCGCACAATCTATTCTAATTCTTTCGTACGATCAATTCTAATTCATTAGCACGATCAATTCTAATTCATTGGTACGATCTATTCTATTTCATTCGTACGATCCATTCTTACTCATTCGAACGATCCATTCTAATTCATTCGCACGAATGTATCCATTCTAATTCCTTCGTACAATCCATTCTATTTCATTCGTACGATCCATTCTTACTCATTCGTACGATCCATTCTAATTCATTCGCACGAATGTATCCATTCTAATTCATTCGTACAATCCATTCTATTTCATTCGTACGATCTATTCTAATTCATTCATATGTTCCATTCTAATTCATTCGCACGAATGTATCCATTCTAATTCATTCGTACGGTCCATTCTAATTCCTTCGTACGATCCATTCTTATTCATTCGCACGATCCATTCTAATTCCTTCATTCTAATTCATTCGCACGAATGTATCCATTCTAATTCATTCGTACGATCCATTCTAATTTATTCGCACGATCCATTCTAATTCCTTCGTACGATCCATTCTTATTCATTCCCATGAATGAATCCATTCTAATTCATACGTACGATCCATTCTAATTCCTTTATACGATCCATTCTAATTCTTTCGCACGAATATATCTATACTAATTCATTCGTACGATCCATTCTAATTTATACGCACAATCTATTCTAATTCATTCGTACGATCCATTCTAATTCTAATTCGCACGATCCATTCTAATTTATTTGCACAATCTATTCTAATTCATTCGCACGATCCATTCTAATTCATTCGTACGATCCATTCTATTTCATTCGTACGATCCATTCTTACTCATTCGCACGATTCATTCTAATTCATTCATACGATCCAATCTAATTCAGTCGTACAATCCATTCTAATTCATTCATACGATCCATTCTAATTCATTCGTATGATCCATTCTAATTCATTCGCACGAATGTATTCATCCTAATTCATTCGTACGATCCATTCTAATTCATTCGTACAATCCATTCTATTTCATTCGTACGATCTATTCTTACTTATTCGTATGATCCATTCTAATTCATTCATACGATCCATTCTAATTCATTCATACGATCCATTCTAATTCATTCGCACGATCCATTCTAATTCATTCATACGATCCAATCTAATTCATTCGTACGATCCATTCTAATTCATTCGCACGATCCATTCTAATTCATTCATATGATCCATTCTAATTCATTCGTACGATCCATTCTAATTCCTTCGTACGATCCATTCTAATTCATTCATACGATCCATTCTAATTCATTCATACAATCCATTCTAATTCTTTCACACGATCCATTCTAATTCATTCGTATGATCCATTCTAATTCATTCGTACGATCCATTCTTATTTAATCGTATGATCCATTCTAATTCATACATACGATCCATTCTAATTCATTTATATGATCCATTCTAATTCATTCGCACGAATGTATCCATTCTAATTCATTCGTATGATCCATTCTAATTCATTCGTACGATCCATTCTTATTCATTCCCATGAATGTATCCATTCTAATTCATTCATACGATCCATTCTAATTCATTCATACAATCCATTCTAATTCTTTCACACGATCCATTCTAATTCATTCGAATGAGTCCATTCTAATTCATTCGTACAATCCATTCTATTTCATTCGTACGATCCATTCTTACTCATTCGTACGATCGTATGAATTAAAATGGATCGTATGAATGAATTAGAATAGATTGTATGAATGAATTAGAATAGATTGTGCGAATGAATTAGAATGGATCGTACGAATGAATTAGAATGGATACATTCGTGCGAATGAATTAGAATGGATCAAACGAATGAGTAAGAATGGATCATACGAATGAAATAGAATGGATTGTACGAATGAATTAGAATGGATTCATTCGAATGAATTAGAATGGATCGTGTGAAAGAATTAGAATGGATTGTATGAATATATTAGAATGGATCGTACGAATAAATTAGAATGGATACATTCGTGTGAATAAATTAGAATGGATCGTATGAATGAGTAAGAATGGATCGTACGAATGAAATAGAATGGATTGTACGAATGAATTAGAATGGATTCATTCGAATGAATTAGAATGGATCGTGTGAAAGAATTAGAATGGATTGTATGAATGAATTAGAATGGATCGTACGAATGAACTAGAATGGATACATTCGTGCGAATAAATTAGAATGGATCGTACGAATGAATTAGAATGGATCGTACGAATGAATTAGAATGGATCGTACGAATGAATTAGAATAGATTGTGCGAATGAGTAAGAATAGATCGTACGAAGGAATTAGATTGGATCGTATGAATAAATTAGAATGGATCGTGTGAATGAATTAGAATGGATCGTACAAATGAATTAGATTGGATCGTATGAATGAATTAGAATGGATCGTGCGAATGAATTAGAATGGATCGTACGAATGAATTAGAATGGATCGTATGAATAAATTAGAATAGATTGTATGAATGAAATAGAATGGATCATACGAATGAGTAAGAATGGATCGAACGAATGAAGTATAATGGATTGTACGAATGAATTAGAATGTATCATACGAATAAGTAAGATGGATCGTATGAATGAATGGATCGTACAAATGAATCCATTCTAATTCATTCGTACGATTCATTCTAATTCATAAATAAGAATGGATATGAGTGAATTCGAATGAATTAGAATGGATTGTGCGAATGAATTAGAATGGATCGTACTAATGAATTAGAATGGATCGTACGAATGAATTAGAATGGATCGTATGAATAAAATAGAATAGATTGTGCGAATGAATTAGAATGGATCGTGCGAATGAATTAGAATGGATCGTACTAATGAATTAGAATGGATCGTACGAATGAAAAAGAATGGATCGTACGAATGAAATAGAATAGATTGTGCAATGAATTAGAATGGATACATTCGTGCGAATGAATTAGAATGGATCGTACGAATGAATTAGAATGGATACATTCGTGCGAATGAATTAGAATGGATCGTACGAATGAGTAAGTCTGGATCGAACATTCGTGCGAATGAATTAGAATGGATTGTATGAATGAATTAGATTGGATCGTATAAATGAATTAGAATGGATCGTACATATGAATTAGAATGGATACATTCATGGGAATGAATAAGAATAGATAGTACGAAGGAATTAGAATGGATCATACGAATGAAATTAGAATGGATCGTATGAAGGAATTAGAATGGATCGTACGAAGGAATTAGAATGGATTATACGAAGGAATTAGAATGGATCGTACGAATGAATTAGAATGGATCGTATGAATGAATAAGAATGGATACATTTGTGCGAATGAATTAGAATGGATCGTACGAATGAGTAAGAATGGATGGTACGAATGAAATAGAATGGATTGTTCGAATGAATTAGAATGGATCATATGAATGAATTAGAATGGATCATATGAATGAATTAGAATGGGTCGTGTGAAAGAATTAGAATGGATTGTATAAATTAATTAGAATGGATCGTATGAATGAATTAGAGTGGATCGTGTTTTTTCGTGCTAATGAATTAGAATGGATCGTACGAATGAATTAGAATGGATACATTCGTGCGAAAGAATTAGAATGGATCGTATGAATGAATTAGATTGGATCGTATGAATGAATTAGAATGGATCGTGTGAAGGAATTAGAATGGATACATTCGTGCGAATGAATTAGAATGGATCGAATTAGAATGGATACATTTGTTCGAATGAATTAGAATGGATCATACGATTGAGTAAGAATGGATCGTACGAATGAAATAGAATAGATCGTTCGGAATGGATCGTACGAAGGAATTAGCAGGGATCGTACGAAGGAATTAGAATGGATCGTACGAATGAATTAGAATGGATACATTCGTGCGAATGAATTAGAATGGAACGTACGAATGAATTAGAATGGATCGTACGAATGAAATTGAATAGATTGTACGAATGAATTAGAATGGATCGTACGAAGGAATTAGAATGGATCGTACGAATGAATTAGAATGGATATATTCGTGCAAAAGAATTAGAATGGATTGTATGAATGAATTAGAATGGATCGAATGAATGAATTAGAATGGATCGTGCGAATGAATTAGATTGGATCGTATGAATGAATTAGAATGGATCGTACGAATGAATTAGAATAGATCGTACGAAGGAATTAGAATGGATCGTACGAAGGAATTAGAATGGATACATTCGTGCGAATGAATTAGAATAGATCGTATGAATGAATTTGAATGGATACATTCGTGCAAAAGACTTAGAATGGATTGTATGAATGAATTAGAATGTATCGTGCAAATGAATTAGAATGGATCGTGCGAATGAATTAGAATGGATCATACGAATGAATTAGAATAGATTATGCGAATGAATTAGAATGGATCGTACGAACGAATTAGAATGGATACATTCATGCGAATGAATTAGAATGGATCGTATGAATGAATTAGAATGGATCGTATGAATGAATTCAAATGGATCGTATGAATGAATTAGAATGGATTGAATTAGAATGGATCATACGAAGGAATTAGGGTGGATCGTACGAATGAATTAGAATGGATACATTCGTGAGAAAGAATTAGAATGGATTGTATGAATGAATTAGAATGGATCGTATGAATAAATTAGAATGGATCGTGCAAATGAATTAGAATGGATCATACGAATGAATTAGAATGGATCGTATGAATAAATTAGATTGGATCGTGCGAATGAATTAGAATGGATCATACGAATGAATTAGAATGGATACATTCGTGCGAATGAATTAGAATGGATCGTACGAATGAGTAAGAATGGATCGTACGAATGAAATAGAATGGATCGTACGAATGAATTAGAATGAATCATGCTAATGAATTAGAATGGATCGTATGAATGAATTAGAATATATTGTGCTAATAAATTAGAATGGATTGTACGAATAAATTATAATGGATCGTATGAATGAATTAGAATGGATCGTGCGAATGAATTAGAATGGATCGTACGAATGAATTAGAATGGATCATACGAAAGAATTAGGGTGGATCGTACGAATGAATTAGAATAGATACATTCGTGCGAAAGAATAAGAATGGATTGTATGAATGAATTAGAATGGATCGTATGAATGAATTAGAATGGATCGTGTGAATGAATTAGAATGGATCGTACGAATAAATTAGAATGGTTTGTGTAAATGAATTAGAATGGATCGTGTGAATAAATTAGAATGGATCGTACGAATGAATTAGAATGGATATATTCATGCGAATGAATTAGAATTGATCGTACGAATGAGTAAGAATGGATCGTACGAATGAAATAGAATGAATCATACGAATGAATTAGAATGGATCGTGATAATAAATTAGAATGGATCGTACAAATGAATTAGACTAGATTGTGCGAATGAATTAGAATGGATCGTACGAATGAATTAGAATGGATCATATGAATGAATTAGATTGGATCATATGAATGAATTAGAATGGATCGTACGTATGAATTAGAATGGATACATTCATGGGAATGAATTAGAATGGATCGTACGAAGGAATTAGAATGGGTCATACGAATGAAATAGAATGGATCGTACGAAGGAATTAGAAAGGATCGTATGAAGGAATTAGAATGGATCGTACGAAGGAATTAGAATGGATCGTACGAAGGAATTAGAATGGATCGTACGAATGAATTAGAATGGATACATTCGTGCAAAAGAATTAGAATGGATTGTATGAATGAATTAGAATGGATAGTGCAAATGAATTAGAATGCATCGTGCGAATGAATTAGAATGGATCGTACGAATGAAATAGAATGGATCATACGAAGGAATTAGAATGGATCGTACGAATGAATTAGAATGGATCGTACGAAGGAATTAGAATGGATCGTACGAATGAATTAGAATGGATACATTCGTGCAAAAGAATTAGAATGGATTGTATGAATGAATTAGAATGGATAGTGCAAATGAATTAGAATGCATCGTGCGAATGAATTAGAATGGATCGTACGAATGAATTAGAATAGATTGTGCGAATGAATTAGAAAGGATCGTACGAATGAATTAGAATGGATACATTCGTGCGACTGAATTAGAATGGATCGTATGAATGAATTAGAATGGATCGTATGAATGAATTCAAATGGATCATACGAATGAATTAGAATGGAAACATTCCTGCGAATGAATTAGAATGGATCATACGAAGTAATTAGGGTGGATCGTACGAATGAATTAGAATGGATACATTCGTGCGAAAGAATTCGAATGGATTATATGAATGAATTAGAATGGATCGTGCGAATGAATTAGAATGTATCATGCTAATGAATTAGAATAGATCGTACGAATAAATTAGAATAGATTGTGCGAATGAATTAGAATGGATCGTGCTAATGAATTAGAATGGATCGTACGAATGAATTAGAATTAGAATGGATCATACGAATGAGTAAGAATGGATCGGACGAATGAATTAGAATGGATCGTACGAATGAATTAGAATGGATCGTGCTAATGAATTAGAATAGATCGTATGAATTAAATGAATTAGAATAGATCGTGCGAATGAATTAGAATGGATCGTACGAATGAATTAGAATGGATCGTATGAATGAATTAGAATGGATGGTACGAATGAATTGGAATAGATTGTGTGAATGAATTAGAATGGATCGTACGAATGAATTAGAATAGATTGTGCGAATGAATTAGAATGGATCGTATGAATGAATTAGAATGGATCGTACGAATGAATTAGAATGGATCGTACGAATGAATTAGAATAGATTGTGCGAATGAATTAGAATGGATCGTCCGAATGAATTAGAATGGATACATTCGTGCGAAGTAATTAGAATGGATCGATTCTCATTCTAATTCATTCGCACAATCTATTCTATTTCCTTCAAATTCATTAGCACAATCCATTCTAATTCATTCGTACGATCCATTCTATTTCGTTCGTACGATTCATTCTTACTCATTCGTACGATCCATTCTAATTCATTCGCACGAATGTATCCATTCTAATTCATTCGTACGATCCATTCTAATTCATTCGCACGATCCATTCTAATTCATTCATACGATCCATTCTAATTCATTCGTACGATCCATTCTAATTCATTCGTATGATCCATTCTATTTCATTCATACGATCCATTCTAATTCATTCATACAATCCATTCTAATTCTTTTGCATTAATGTATCCATTCTAATTCATTCGTACGATCCACCCTAATTCCTTCGTATGATCCATTCTAATTCATTCGCACGAATGTATCCATTCTAATTCATTCGTACGATCCATTCGAATTCATTCATACGATCCATTGTAATTCATTCATATGATCCATTCTAATTCATTCACACGAATGTATCCATTCTAATTCATTCGTACGATCCATTTTAATTCATTCGCACAATCTATTCTAATTCATTCGTACGATCCATTCTAATTCATTCGCACGAATACATTCTAATTCATTTGCAAGATCCTTTGTAATTCATTCATACAATCCATTCTAATTCTTTCGGAAGAATGTATCCATTCTAATTCATTCGCACAATCTGGAATGTATTAGAATGGATTGTATGAATGAAATTGAATAAAACGTACGAATGAATTAGAATAGGTTGTGCGAATGATTTAGAATGGATCGTACGAATGAATTAGAATGGATACATTCGTGCGAATTAATAAGAATGGATCATATGAATGAATTAGAATGGATCGTGCGAATGAATTAGAATGGATCGTGCGAATGAATTAGAATGGATCGTACGAATGAATTAGAATAGATCGTGCGAATGCATTAGAATGGATTCATTCCCATGGATACATTCGTGCGAATGAATTAGAATGGATCGTATGAATGAATTAGAATGGATCGTACGTATGGATCCATTCTAATTCACTCGTCTAATCCATTCTAATTCATTCTCATGATTGTATACAGTCTAATTCATACGTACGATCCATTCTAATTCATTCATACGAATGGATCGTACGAATGAATTAGAATGGATCGTATGAATGAATTAGAAAGGATCGTGCGAATCAATTAGAATGGATCGTACGAATGAATTAGAATTGATCGTGCGAATGAATTAGAAAGGATACATTCTTGCGAAAGAATTAGAATGGATCATATGAATGAATTAGATTGGATCATATGAATGAATTAGAATGGATCGTACGTATGAATTAGAATGGATACATTCATGGGAATGAAATAGAATAGATCGTACGAAGGAATTAAAATGGATCACACGAATGAAATAGAATGCATCGTACGAAGTAATTAGAATGGATCGTACAAATGAATTAGAATGGATCGTACGAATGAATTAGAATAGATTGTGCGAATGAATTAGAATGGATCGTACAAATGAATTAGAATAGATACATTCATGCGAATGAATTAGAATGGATCGTACGAATGAATTAAAATAGATCGTATGAATAAATTCGAATGGATCGTACGAATGAATTAGAATGGATACATTCGTGCGAATGAATTATAATGGATCATACGAAGGAAGTAGGGTGGATCGTACGAATGAATTAGAATGGATACATTCGTGCGAAAGAATTAGAATGGATTGTATGAATGAATTAGAATGGATCGTATGAATGAATTAGAATGGATCGTGCGAATGAATTAGAATGGATCATATGAATGAATTAGATTGGACAGTATCAATAAATTAGAATGGTTCGTGCGAATGGATTAGAATGGATCGTAGGAATGAATTAGAATGGATACATTCGTGCAAATGAATTAGAATGGATTGTACGAATGAGTACGAATGGATCATACGAATGAAATAGAATGGATCATACGAATGAATTAGAATAGATCGTGCTAATGAATTAGAATGGATCATACGAATGAATTAGAATAGATTGTTCGAATGAATTAGAATGGATCGTATGAATGAATTAGAATGGTTCGTATGAATGAATTAGAATGGATCGTGCGAATGAATTAGAATGGATCGTACGAATGAATTAGAATGGATACATTCGTGCGAATGAATTAAAATGGATCGTATAAATAAGTAAGAATGGATAGTACGAATGAAATAGAATGGATCGTACGAATGAATTAGAATGGATCGTGCTAATGAATTCGAATGGATCGTACGAATGAATTAGTATAGATTGTGCGAATGAATACATTCGTGCGAATGAATTAGAATGGATCGTATGAATGAATTAGAATGGGTCGTATGAATGAATTCGAATGGATCATACGAATGAATTAGAATGGATACATTCGTGCGAATGAATTAGAATGGATCGTACGAATGAAATAGAAGGTATCCATTCCAATTCTAATTCATTCATAGAATGGATCGTACGAAGGAATTAGAATGGATCGTACGAATGTATTAGAATGGATCGTAGGAATAAATTAGAATGGATACATTTGTGCGAATGAATTAGAATGGATCGTATGAATGAGAAAGAATGGATCGTACGAATGAAATAGAATGGATCGTACGAATAAAATAGAATGGATCATACGAACGAATTAGAATGGATCGTGCGAATGAATTAGATTGGATCGTGCGAATGAATTAGAATGGATCGTACGAATGTATTAGAATGGATACATTTGTGTGAATAAATTAGAATGGATCGTATGAATGAATTAGAATGGATCATATGAATGAATTCGAATGAATCATACGAATGAATTAGAATGGATCGTGCGAATGAATTAGAATGGATCGTACGAATGAATTAGAATGGATCATATGAATGAATTAGAATGGATCGTGCGGATGAATTAGAATGGTTCGTACGAATGAATTAGAATGGATACATTTGTGCGAATGAATTAGAATGGATCGTACGAATGAGTAAAAATGTATCGTACGAATGAAATAGAATAGATCGTACGAATGTATCCATTCTATTTCATTCGTACAATCCATTTTACTCATTCGTACGATCCATTCTAATTCATTCGCACGAATGTATCCATTCTAATTTACTCATACGATCCATTCTAATTCATTCGCACGATCCATTCTAATTCATTCATACGATCCATTCTAATTCATTCATACGATCCATTCTAATTCATTCGCACGAATGTATCCATTCTAATTCATTCGTACGATCCATTCTAATTCATTCATACAATCCATTCTAATTCTTTCACACGATCCATTCTAATTCATTCGAATGAATCCATTCTAATTCATTCGTACAATCCATTCTATTTCATTCGTACGATCCATTCTTACTCATTCATACGATCCATTCTAATTTATTCACACGAATGTATCCATTCTAATTTATTCGTATGATCCATTCTAATATATTGATACAATCCATTCTAATTCTTTCACACGATCCATTCTAATTCATTCGAATGAATCCATTCTAATTCATTCGTACGAATGAAATAGAATTGATCGTACAAATGTATTAGAATGGATCGTGCTAATGAATTAGAATGGATCGTACGAATGAAGTAGAATTAGAATGGATCGTACGAATGAGTAAGAATGGATCGTACGAATGAAATAGAATGGATCGTATGAATGAATTAGAATGGATAGTGCTAATGAATTAGAATGGATCGTACGAATGAATTACAATAGATTGTGGGAATGAATTAGAATGGATCGTACAAATGAATTAGAATGGATCGTTTCAATGAATTAGAATGGATCGTGCAAATGAATTAGAATGGATCGTACGAATGAATTAGAATGGCTCATACGAAGGAATTAGGGTGGATCGTACGAATAAATTAGAATGGATACATTCGTGCGAAAGAATTAGAATGGATTGTATGAATTAATTACAATGGATCGTATGAATGAATTAAAATGGATCGTGCGAATGAATTAGAATGGATCGTACGAATGAATTAGAATGGATCGTATGAATAAATTAGAATGGATCGTGCGAATGAATTAGAATGGATCGTGCGAATGAATTAGAATGGATCGTGCGAATGAGTTAGAATGGATCGTACGAATGAGTAAGAATGGATCGTACGAATGAAATAGAATGGATCGTACGAATTAATTAGAATGGATCGTGCTAATGAATTAGATTGGATCATACTAATGAATTAGAATAGATTGTGCGAATGAATTAGAATGGATCATGCCAATGAAATAGAATGGATCGTACGAAAGAATTAGAATGGATCGTGCTAATGAATTCGAATGGACCGTACGAATGAATTAGAATAGATCTTACGAATGAATGGATCGTACGAATGAATTAGAAAGGATCGTATGAATGAATTAGAATGGATCATGCGAATGAATAAGAATGGATCGTACAAATGAATTAGAATGGATCGTGCGAATGAATTAGATAGGATCGTGTGAATGAATTAGAATGGATCTTATGAATGAATTAGAATAGATACATTCGTGCGAATGAATTAGAATGGATCGTATGAATGAATTAGAATGGATCGTATGAATGAATTCGAATGGATCGTACGTATGAATTAGAATGGATCGTATGAATAAATTAGAATGGATTATATGAATGAATTTGAATGGATCGTTCGAATGAATTAGAATGGATCGTGCGAATGAATTAGAATGAATTCGTACGTACGATTCATTCTTATTCATTCGCACGATCCATTCAAATTCGTACGATCTATTCTAATTCATTCGCACGAATGTATCCATTCTAATTCATTCGTACGATCCATTCTAATTCAGTCGCACGATCCATTCTAATTCATTCATATGATCCATTCTAATTCATTTGTACTCATTCATACGATCCATTCTAATTCATCCATACGATCCATTCTAATTCCTAATACATTCATACATACGATCCATTCTAGATTGTGCGAATTAATTCTTTCGCACGAATGTATCCATTCTAATTCATTCATACGATCCATTCTAATTCATTCATACAATCCATTCTAATTCTTTCGCACGTATGTATCCATTCTAATTCATTCGTACGATCCACCCTAATTCCTTCGTATGATCCATTCAAATTCATTCGCATGAACGTATCCATTCTAATTCCTTCATACGATCCATTCGAATTTATTCATACGATCCATTCGAATTCATTCATACGATCCATTCTAATTCCTAATACATTCTAATTCATTCGTACGATCCATTCGAATTCATTCGTACGATGCATTCCTACACATTCGTACGATCCATTCTTACACATTCGTACGATCCATTCTTACACATTCGTACGATCCATTCTTTAATTCGTACGATCCATTCTTACACATTCGTAAGATCCATTCTAAATCATTCGCACAAATGTATCCATTCTAATTCATTCGCACGATCCATTCCAGTTCATTCATACGATCCATTCTAATTCATTCGTATGATCCATTCTAATTCATTCACACGATCCATTCTAATTCTTTCGAACGATCCATTCTAATTCATTCATATAATCCATTCTAATTTATTCATACGATCCATTCTAATTCATACGTACGATCCATTCGAATTCATTCATACGATCCATTCTAATTCATTCATACGATCCATTCTAATTCATTCGCACGAATGTATCTATTCTAATTCATTCATAAGATCCATTCTAATTCATTCACACGATCCTATCTAATTCATTCGCACGATCCATTCTAATTCCTTCGCACGAATGTATCCATTCTAATTCATTCATACGATCCATTCGAATTCATTCATACGATCCATTCTAATTCATTCGTACGATCCATTCTAATTCATTCGCACGAATGTATTCATTCGCACAATCTATTCTAATTCATTCGTACGATCCATTTAATTCATTAGCACAATCCATTCTAATTCATTCGTACGATCCATTCTATTTCATTCGTACGATCCATTCTCACTCATTCGTACGATCCATTCTAATTCATTTGCACAAATGTATCCATTCTAATTCATTCGTACGATCCATTCTAATTCATTCATACGATCCATTCTAATTCATTCGCACAATCTATTCTAGTTCAATCATACGATCCATTCTAATTCATTAGCACGATCCATTCTAATTCATTCGTACGATCCATTCTATTTCATTCGTACGATACATTCTTACTCATTCGTACGATCTATTCTAATTCGTTCGCACGAATGTATCCATTCTAATTCATTCGTACGATCCATTCTAATTAATTCGCACGATCCATTCTAATTCATTCATACGATCCATTCTAATTCATTTGTACGATCCATTCTAATTCATTCATACGATCCATTCTAATTCATTCGTACGATCCACCCTAATTCCTTCGTATGATCCATTCTAATTCATTCGCTTGAATGTATCCATTCTAATTCATTCGTACGATCTATTCGAATTCATTCATACGATCCATTCTAATTCATTCGCATGATCCATTCTAATTCATTCGTAAGATCCATTCTAATTCATTCGTACGATCCATTCTAATTCATTCGTACGATCCAGTCTAATTCATTCATACAATTCATTCTAATTCTTTCGAACGAATGTATCCATTCTAATTCATTCGTACGATCCAACCTAATTCCTTCGTATGATCCATTCTAATTCATTTGCATGAATGTATCCATTCTAATTCATTCGTACGATCCATTCGAATTTATTCATACGATCCATTCTAATTCATTCGCACGAATGTACCCATTGTAATTCAGTCGTACGATCTATTCTAATTCACTTGCACGATCCAATCTAATTCATTCGCACGATCCTTTCTAATTCATTCGTACGATCCATTCTATTTCATTCGTACGATCCATTCTTACTCATTCGTACGATCCATTCTAATTCATTCGCACGAATGTATCCGTTCTAATTCATTCATACGATCCATTCTAATACATTCGTACGATCCATTCTAATTCCTTCGTACGATCCATTCTATGAATGAATTAGAATTAGAATGGATACTTTCTATTTCATTCGTACAATCCATTCTAATTCATTCGCACGAATGTATCCATTCTAATTCATTCATACGATCCATTCTAATTCACTCATACGATCCATTCTAATTCATTCATACGATCCATTCTAATTCATTCGCACGAATGTATTCATTTGCACAATCTATTCTAATTCATTCGTACGATCCATTCTGATTCATTACCACGATCCATTCTAATTCATTCGTACGATCCATTCTATTTCATTCGTACGATCCATTCTTACACATTCGTACCGTACGATCCATTCTAATTCATTCATATGATCCATTCTAATTAATTTTAACGAATATATCCATTCTAATTCATTCGTATGATCCATTCTAATCCATTCTTACGATCCATTCTAATTCATTCGCACAATCTATTCTAATTCATTCGTACGATCAATTCTAATTCATTAGCCCGATCCATTCTAATTCATTCGCACGAATGAATCCATTCTAATTCATTCGCACGAATGAATCTATTCTAATTCATTCGTACATTCCATTCTATTTCATTCGTACGATCCATTCTTACTCATTCGCACGATCCATTCTAATTCATTAGCACGATCCATTCTAATTCATTCGTACGATCCATTCTATTTCATTCATACGATCCATTCTTAATCATTCGTACGATCCTTTCTAATTCATTCGCACGATCCATTCTAATTCATTCATATGATCCATTCTAATTCATTCATATGATCCATTCTAATTCTTTCACACGATCCATTCTAATTCATTCATACGATCCATTCTAATTCATTCGTACAATCCATTCTATTTCATTCGTACGATCCATTCTTACTCATTCATACGATCCATTCTAATTCATTCGTGCGATCTATTCTAATTCATTCATACGATCCATTCTAATTCATTCGTACGATCCATTCTAATTTATTCACACGATCCATTCTAATTCATTCATACGATCCATTCTAATTCATTCGTACGATCCATTCTAATTCATTCGCACAAATGTATCCATCCTTTGTATGATCCATTCTAATTCATTCGTACGATCCATTCTAATTCATTCGCACGATCCATTCTAATTCATTCATACGATCCAATCTAATTCATTCGTACGATCCATTCTAATTCATTCGCACAATCTATTCTAATTCATTCGTACGATCTATTCTAATTCCTTCGTACGATCCATTCTAATTCCTTCGTATGTACGATCCATTCTAATTCCTTCGTACGATCCATTCTATTTCATTCGTATGATCCATTCTAATTCCTTCGTACGATCCATTCTTATTCATTCCCATGAATGTATCCATTCTAATTCATACGTACGATGCATTCTAATTCATTTATACGATCCATTCTAATTCATTCGTACGATCCATTCTAATTCATTCGCACAATCCATTCTAATTCATTCGCACGATCTATTCTAATTAATTCGTACGATCGTGCAAGTGAATTAGAATGGATCGTACGAATGAATTAGAATAGATCGTACGAATTAATTAGAATGGATACATTCGTGCGAATGAATTAGAATGGATCGTGCGAATGAATTAGAATGGATCGTACGAATGAATTAGAATGGATCCTATGAATGAATTAGAATGGATCGTGCGAATGAATTAGAATGGATCGTACAAATGAATTAGATTGGATACATTCGTGCAAATGAATTAGAATGGATCGTACGAATGAGTAAGAATGGATCGTACAAATGAAATAGAATGGATTGTACGAATGAATTAGAATGGATTCATTCGTGCGAATGAATTAGAATGGATCGTGCGAATGAATTAGAATAGATCATACGAATGAAATATAATGGATCGTACAAAGGAATTAGAATGGATCGTACGAAGGAATTGGAATGGATCGTACGAAGGAATTAGAATGGATCGTACGAATGAATTAGAATAGATACATTCGTGCAAATGAATTAGAATGGATCGTACGAATGAATTAGAATGGATTGTACGAATGTATCTATTCTAATTCATTCGTACGATCCATTCTAATTCCTTCATAGATCGTATGAATGAATTAGAATGGATCGTGCGAATGAATTAGAATGGATCGTACGAATGAATTAGAATAGATCGTATGAATAAATTAGAATGGATCAAGCGAATGAATTAGAATGGATCATACGAATGAATTAGAATGGATCGTATGAATGAATTAGAATGGATCGTACAAACGAATTAGAATGGATCATACGAATGAAATATAATGGGTCGTACAGAGGAATTAGAATGGATCGTACGATGGAATTAGAATGGATCGTACGAAGGAATTAGAATGGATCGTACGAATGAGTAAGAATGGATCGTAAGAATGAATTAGAATGGATCGTGTGAAAGAATTTGAATGGATCGTGCGAATGAATTAGAATGGATCATACGAATGAATTAGAATGGATCGTACGAATGAATTAGAATGGATTGTGCGAATGAATTAGAATGGATCATACGATACATTCGTGCGAATGAATTAGAATGGATCTTACGGTTGAGTAAGAATGGATCGTACGAATGAAATAGAATAGATCGTTCGAATGAATTAGAATGGATCGTGCTAATGAATTAGAATTGATCGTGCAAATGAATTAGAATAGATCGTACGAATGAATTAGAATGGATCATATGAATGAATTAGAATGGATCGTGTGAAAGAATTAGAAATAGAATGGATCGTACGAATATATTCGAATGGATCGTACGAATGAATTAGAATGGATCGTATGAATGAATTAGAATGGATCATATGAATGAATTAGAATGGATCGTGCGAATGAATTAGAATAGATCGTGCGAATGAATTAGAATGGATCGTACGAATGAATTAGAATGGATTGTATGAATGAATTAGATTGGATCGTATTAATGAATTAGAATGGATCGTGCAAATGAATTAGAATGGATTGTACGAATGAATTAGAATGGATACATTCGTGCAAATGAATAAGAATGGATCATACGATTCGTATGATCCATTCTAATTCCTTTGTACGATCCATTCTAATTCATTCGTACAATCCATTCTATTTCATACGTACGATCCATTCTTACTCATTCGTATGATCAGGAATTAGAATGGATCGTACGAATGAGTAAGAATGGATCGTACGAATGAAATAGAATAGATTGTACGAATGAATTAGAATGGATTCATTCGTGTGAATGAATTAGAATGGATCGTGCGAATGAATTAGAATGGATCGTACGAATGAATTAGAATAGATCATACGAATGAATTAGAATGGATACATTCGTGCGAATTAATTAGAATGGATTGTACGAATGAATTAGAATGGATTCATTCATGCCAATGAATTAGAATGGATCGTGCGAATGAATTAGAATGGATCGTACGAATAAATTAGAATAGATTATGCGAATGAATTAGAATGGATCGTACGAATGAATTAGAATGGATACATTCGTGCGAATGAATTAGAATGGATCGTATGAATTAATTAGATTGGATCGTATTAATGAATTAGAATGGATCGTGCGAATGAACTAGAATGGATCGTATGAATGAATTAGAATGGATACATTCGTACGAATGAATTTGAATGGATCATACGATTGAGTAAGAATGGATCGTACGAATCAAATAGAATAGATCGTACGAATGAATTAGAATGGATCGGGTCGTACAAAGGAATTAGAATAGATCGTACGAAGGAATTAGAATGGATCGTACGAAGGAATTAGAATGGATCGTACGAATGAATTAGAATGGATACATTCGTACAATCCATTCTAATTCATTCGTACGATCCATTCTAATTCATTCGCACGAATGTATCCATTCTAATTCATTCGTACGATCCATTCTAATTCCTTCATACGATCCATTCTAATTCCTTCGTACGATCCATTCTAATTCCTTCGTACGATCCATTCAAATTCATTCGTACGATCCATTCTAATTCATTCGCACGATCCATTCTAATTCATTCGCACGATCCATTCTAATTAATTCGTACGATCGTGCTAGTGAATTAGAATGGATCGTACGAATGAATTAGAATAGATCGTACGAATGAATTAGAATGGATAGTATGAATGAATTAGAATGGATCGTGCGAATGAATTAGAATGGATCGTACGAATGAATTAGAATGGATCGTATGAATGAATTAGAATGGATCGTACGAATTAATTAGAATGGATCGTGCGAATGAATTTGAATGGATCGTACGAATGAATTAGAGTGGATTATACGAATGAATTAGAATGGATATATTCGTGCAAATGAATTAGAATGGATCGTATGAATGAATTAGAATGGATCGTACGAATAAATTAGAATGGATACATTCGTGCGAATGAATTAGAATGGATTGTATGAATGAATTAGATTGGATCATGCGAATGAATTAGAATTGATCGTGCGAATGAATTAGAATGGATCGTACAAATGAATTAGAATGGATCGTACGAATGAATTAAAATGGATCGTACGAATGAATTAGAATGGATACATTCGTGCGAATGAATTAGAATAGATCGTACGAATGAATTAGAATAGATTATGCGAATGAATAAGAATGGATCATACGAAGAAATTACAATGGATCGTATGAATGAAATGTAATGGATCGTACGTACGATCTATTCTAATTCATTCATACGATCCATTCTAATTCATTCGCACAATCCATTCTAATTCATTCGCATGATCCATTCTAATTCATTCATATGATCCATTCTAATTCATTCATATGATCCATTCTAATTCATTCGTACAATCTATTCTATTTCATTCGTACGATCCATTCTTACTCATTCGTACGATCCATTCTAATTCATTCGCACGATCTATTCTAATTCATTCGTACAATCTATTCTAATTCATTCGTACAATCTATTCTATTTCATTCGTACGATCCATTCTAATTCATTCGTACGATCCATTCTAATTCATACGTACGATCCATTCTAATTCATTCGCACGAATGTATCCATTCTAATTCATTCGTATGATCCATTCTAATTCATTCGCACAATTTATTCTAATTCATTCGTCCCATGAATGTATCCATTCTAATTCATTCGTACGACACATTCTAATTCATTCGCATAATCTATTCTAATTCATTCGTACGATCCATTCTAATTCATTAGTACGATCCATTCTAATTCATTCGTACGATCCATTCTATTTCATTCGTATGATCCATTCTTACTCATTTGTACGATCCATTCTAATTTATTCGTACGATCCATTCTAATTCATTCGTACAATCCATTCTAATTCATTCGCACGATCCATTTGAATTCACTCATACGATCCATTCTAATTCATTCATACGATCCATTCTAATTTATTCGCACGAATGTATCCATTCTAATTCATTTCATTCTAATTCCTTCGTACGATCCAATGTAATTCCTTCGTACGATCCATTCTAATTCATTCATACAATCCATTCTAATTCTTTCGCACGATCCATTCTAATTCATTCGTACGTTCCATTCCGTACGATCCATTCTAATTCCTTTGTACGACCCATTATATTTCATTCATATGATCCATTCTAATTCCTTCGTACGATCCATTCTAATTCATTCCCATGAATGTATCCATTCTAATTCATACGTACGATCCATTCTAATTCATTCATACGATCTAATCTAATTCATTCATAGGATCCATTCGAATTCATTCGTACGATCCATTCTAATTCATTCGCATGATCCATTCTAATTCATTCATACGATCCAATCTAATTCATTCATACGATCCATTCTAATTCATTCGCACAATCTATTCTAATTCATTCGTACGATCCATTCTAATTCCTTCGTACGATCCTTTCTAATTCCTTTGTACGTACGATCCATTCTAATTCATTCGCACAATCTATTCTAATTCATTCGTACGATCAATTCTAATTCATTCGCACGATCCATTCTAATTCATTCGTACGATCCATTCTAATTCATTCATATGATCGAATCTAATTCATTCATACGATCCATTCTAATTCATTCGAACGAATGTATCCATTCTAATTCATTCGTACGATCCATTCTAATTCATTCGCATAATCTAATTAATTCATACGATCCATTCTAATTCATTCGTACGATCCATTCTAATTCATTCGTGCGATCCATTCTAATTCATTAGCACGATCTATTCTAATTCATTCGCACGATACGATCCAATCAAATTCTTTCATACAATCCATTCTAATTCATTCCCACGATCCATTTTAATTCATTTGTACGATCCTTTCTAATTCCTTCGTATGATCCATTCTAATTCCTTTGTACGATCCATTCTAATTCCTTCATACGATCCATTCTAATTTCTTCGTACGATCCATTCTAATTCATTCATACGATCCATTCTAATTCATTCGCACGAATGTATCCATTCTAATTCATTCGTACGATCCATTCTAATTCATTCGCACGAATGTTTCCATTCTAATTCATTCGTACGATCCATTCTAATTCATACGATCCATTCTATTTCATTCATACAATCCATTCTAATTCATTCGCACGATCCATTCTAATTCATTCATACGATCCATTCTAATTCATTCTTACAATCCATGAAAGATCCATTCTAATTCATACGATCCATTCTATTTCATTCATACGATCCATTCTAATTCATTTGCACGATCCATTCTAATTCATTCATACGATCCATTCTAATTCATTCGCGCGATCCATTCTAATTCATTCGCACGATCCATTCTAACTCATTCGTACGATCCATTCTAATTCATTCGCACAATCTATTCTAATTCATTCGTACGATCCATTCTAATTCATTCGTACGATACATTCTAATTCCTTCGTACGATCCATTCTAATTCCTTCATAATTCCTTTATATGATCCATTCTAATTACTTCGTACGATCCATTCTATTTCATTCGTATGATCCATTCTAATTCCTTCGCACGATCCATTCTTATTCATTCCCATGAATGTATCCATTCAAATTCATACGTATGATCCATTCGAATTCATTTATACGATCCAATCTAATTCATTCATACAATCCATTCTAATTCATTCGCACGATTTTATCCATTCTAATTCATTCGTACGATCCATTCTAATTCTTTCGCACAATCTATTCTAATTCATTCGTACGTTCCATTCTAATTCATTATGTACGTATGAATTAGAATGGATACATTCATGGGAATGAATAAGAATGGATTGTACGAAGGAATTAGAATGGATCATACGAATGAAATAGAATGGATCGTACGAAGGAATTAGAATGGATCGTACGAAGGAATTAGAATGGATCGTACAAAGGAATTAGAATGGATCGTACGAATGAATTAGAATGGATCGTATGAATGAATTAGAATGGATCATACTTATGAATTAGAATGGATCGTACGAATGAATTAGAATGGATACACGATCCATTCTAATTCATTCATATGATCCATTCTAATTCAGTCGTACGATCCATTCTAATTCATTCGCATGATCCATTCTAATTCATTCATACGATCCATTCTAATTCATTCGCACGAATGTATCCATTCTAATTCATTAGTACGATCCATTCCAATTCATTCGCACAATCTATTCTAATTCATTCGTACTATCCATTCTAATTCATTCGCACGATCCATTCTAATTCATTTGCACGATCCATTCTAATTCATTCATACCATCCATTCTAATTTTTTTGCACGAATGTATGCATACTAATTCATTCGTACGATCCATTCTAATTCATAAGTACGATCCATTCTAATTCATTCATACGATCCATTCTAATTCATTTGCACAAATATATCCATTCTAATTCATCCGTACGATCCATTCTAATTCCTTCGTACGAACCATTCTAATTCCTTCGTACGATCCATTCTATTTCATTCGTATGATCCATTCTAATTCCTTCGTACGATCCATTCTAATTCCTTCGTACGATCCATTCTAATTCATTTATACGATCCAATCTAATTCATTCATACAATCCATTCTAATTAATTCGCACGAATGAATCCATTCTAATTCATTCGTACAATCCGTTCTATTTCTTTCGTACGATCCATTTTTACACATTCGTACAATCCATTCTAATTCATTCGCACGAATGTATCCATTCTAATTCATTCGTACGATCTATTCTAATTCATTCATACGATCCATTCTAATTCATTCGCACAATCCATTCTAATTCATTCGCACTATCCATTCTAATTCATTCATACGATCCATTCTAATTCATTCATACAATCCATTCTAATTCTTTCACACGATCCATTCTAATTCATTCGTACGATCCATTCTAATTCATTCCTATAATCCATTCTATTTCATTCGTACGATCCATTCTTACTCATTCGTACGATCCATTCTAATTCATTCGCACAATCTATTCTAATTCATTCGTACAATCCATTCTAATTCATTCGTACAATCCATTCTATTTCATTCGTACGATCCATTCTAATTCATTCGTACGATCCATTCTAATTCATTCGTACGATCCATTCTAATTCATTCGTATAATCCATTCTATTTCATTCGTACGATCCATTCTTACTCATTCGTATGATCCATTCTAATTCATTCGCACGAATGCATTCATTCTAATTCATTCGTACGATCCATTCTAATTCATTCGCACGATCCATTCTAATTCATTCGCACGAATGAATCCATTTTAATTCATTCGTACAATCCATTCTATTTCATTTGTACGATCCATTCTTACTCATTCGTACCATCCATTCTAATTCATTCGCACGAATGTATCCATTCTAATTCATTCGTACGATCCATTCTAATTCATTCATACGATCCATTCTAATTCATTCGCACGATCCATTATAATTAATTCGTACGATCGTTCTAGTGAATTAGACTGGATCGTACGAATGAATTAGAATGGATCATACGAATGAATTAGAATGGATCCTACGAATGGATTAGAATGGATACCTTTGTGCATATGAATTAGAATGGATCGTACGAATGAATTAGAATGGATCATATTAATGAATTAGAATGGATCGTACGAATGAATTAGAATGGATACATTCGTGCGAATGAATTAGAATGGATCGTGCGAATCAATTAGACTGGATCGTGCGAATGAATAAGAATAAATCATACGAATGAATTAGAATGGATCGTACGAATTAATTAGAATGGATACATTCGTGCGAATGAATTAGAATGGATCATACGAATGAATTAGAATGGATCATACGAATGAATTTGAATGGATCGTACGAATGAATTAGAATGGATACATTAGTGCGAATGAATTAGAATAGATTGTGCGAATGAATAAGAACAGATCATGCGAATGAATTAGAATGGATCGTACGAATGAATTAGAATGGATCGTGCGAATGAATTAGAATGGATCGTACGAATGAATTAAAATGGATACATTTGTGCGAATGAATTAGAATGGATCGTACAAATGAATTAGAATGGATCGTATGAATGAATTAGAATGGATCGTACGAATGAATTAGAATGGATCGTGCGAATGAATTAGAATGGATCGTGCGAATGAATTAGAATGGATCGTACGAATGAACTAGAATGGATACATTCGTGCGAATGAATTCGAATGGTTCGTACGAATGAATTAGAATGGATCGTACGAATGAATTAGAATAGATCTTACGAATGAATTAGAATGGATCTTACGAATGAATTAGAATGGATCGTACAAATGAATTAGAATGGATACATTCGTGCGAATGAATTTGAATGGATCGGATGAATGAATTAGAATGGATCGTACGAATGAATTAGAATAGATCGTATGAATGAATTAGAATGGATCGTATGAATAAATTAGAATGGATACATTCGTCCGAATGAATTAGAATGGATCATACGAATGAGTAAGAATGGATCGTACGAATGAAATAGAATAGATTGTACGAATGAATTAGAATGGATCCTACGAATGAATTAGAATGGATCGTGTGAAAGAATTAGAATGGATTGTATGAATGAATTAAAATGGATCGTATGAATGAATTAGAATGGATCGTGCGAATGAATTCGAATGGATCGGACGAATTCATTCTAATTCATTCATACAATCCATTCTAATTCTTTCACACGACCTATTCTAATTCATTCGTAGGATCCATTCTAATTCATTCGTACAATCTATTCCATTTCATTCGTACGATCCATTCTTACTCATTCGTATGATCCATTCTAATTCATTCGGACGAATGTATCCATTCTAATTCATTCGTACGATCTATTCTAATTCATTCGTACGATCAATTCTAATTCATTCGTCCGATTCATTCTAATTCATTCGCACGAATGTATCCATTCTAATTCATTCGTACGGTCCATTCTAATTCATTCGCACAATCCATTCTATTTCATTCGTACGATCCATTCTTACTCATTCGTATGATCCATTATGGATACATTCGTGCGAACGAATTAGAATGGATCATACGAATGAGTAAGAATGGATCGTACGAATGAAATAGAATGGATTTTGCGAATGAATTAGAATGGATCGTACGAATGAATTAGAATTTATCGTGTGAAAGAATTAGAATGGATTGTATGAATGAATTAGAATAGATCGTATGAATGAATTAGAATGGATCGTACGAATGAATTAGAATGGATCGTACGAATGAACTAGAATGGATACATTCGTGCGAATGGATTAGAATGGATCGTACGAATGAATTAGAATGGATCATACAAATGAATTAGAATGGATCTTACGAATGAATTAGAATGGATCGTACGAATGCACGATCCATGCTAATTCATTCGTTCGATCAATTCTAATTCATTAGCACGATCCATTCTAATTCATTCGTACGATCCATTCTAATTCATTCGCACGATCCATTCTAATTCATTCGTACGATCCATTCTAATTCTTTCACACGATCCATTCTAATTCATTCGTACGATCCATTCTAATTCATTCATACGATCTATTCTAATTCATTCGTACAATCCATTCTAATTCATTCGTACGATCCATTCTAATTCCTTCGTACGATCCATTCTAATTCTTTCACACGATCCATTCTAATTCATTCGTACGATCCATTCTAATTCATTCGCACAATCCATTCTATTTCATTCGTACGATCCATTCTTACTCATTCGTACGATCCATTCTAATTCATTCACACGAATGTATCCATTCGTACGAATGAATTAGAATAGATTGTACGAATGAATTAGAATGGATCGTACGAATGAATTAGAATGGATCGTACGAAGGAATTAGAATGGATCGTATGAATGAATTAGAATGGATCGTACGAATGAATTAGAATAGATCGTATGAATGAATTAGAATGGATCGTACGAAGGAATTAGAATGGATCGTACGAATGAATTAGAATGGATATATTCGTGGAAATGAATTAGAATGGATCGTATGAATGTATTAGAATGGATCGTATGAGTGAATTAGAATGGATCGTACGAATGAATTAGAATGGATCGTACGATTGAATTAGAATGGATGGTATGAATGAATTAGAATGGATCGTACGAATGAATTAGAATGGATCGTGCGAATGAATTAGAATGGATCGTACGAATGAATTAGAATGGATCGTACGAATAAATTAGAATGGATACATTCGTCCGAATGAATTAGAATGGATCATACGAATGAGTAAGAATGGATCGTACGAATGAAATACAATAGATTGTACGAATGAATTAGAATGGATTCTACGAATGAATTAGAATGGATCGTGTGAAAGAATTAGAATGGATTATATGAATGAATTAGAATGGATCGTATGAATGAATTAGAATGGATCGTGCGAATGAATTCGAATGGATCGTACGAATTCATTCTAATTCATTCTTACAATCCATTCTAATTCTTTCACACGATCTATTCTAATTCATTCGTAGGATCCATTCTAATTCATTCGTACAATCTATTCTATTTTATTCGTACGATCCATTCTTACTCAATCGTATGATCCATTCTAATTCATTCAGACGAATGTATCCATTCTAATTTATTCGTACGATCCATTCTAATTCATTCGTACGATCCATTCTAATTCATTCGTAATATCCATTCTAATTCATTCGTACGATCCATTCTAATTCATTCGTACGATCCATTCTAATTCGTTCGTACGATCCATTCTAATTCATTCGTACGATCCATTTTAATTCATTCATATGATCCATTCTAAATCATTCATACAATCCATTCTAATTCTTTCACACGATCCATTCTAATTCATTCGTGCGATCCATTCTAATTCATTCGCACAATCCATTCTATTTCATTCGTACGATCCATTCTTACTCATTCATATGATCCATTCTAATTCATTCGCACGAATATATCCATAATGGATCATACGAATGAGTAAGAATGGATCGTACGAATGAAATAGAATGGATTGTGCGAATGAATTAGAATGGACCGTACGAATGAATTAGAATGGATACATTCGTGCGAATGAATTAGAATGGATCGGACGAATGAATTAGAATGGATCGTACGAATGAATTAGAATGGATCGTACAAATGAATTAGAATGGATACATTCGTCCGAATGAATTAGAATGGATTGAATGAATTGATCCCGAGGATCGTTTCGGTGTGCGGTACATTTTAAAATTTTCATTCATATTAATCATATGCGTAAATGATAAAACAAATACGAATCGAACCCCTATAGTCATCTATCGAAATGATTGACATATCTCATATGTATGCATCATGATAGATCTAGGGGTTAGTAGGTTATACCTTCATGCGGGATTTAACACCGCGAAGAATAGCTTCAATATTGATGAAGACAAATTCGGATCTGCACGAACACCTTTTACTGCAAAGGCCGTAACTTTCTATCCCGACATCGGAATGGAGCGAAACTTGATTTACCAGAAAGAAGACTTCAACCCCAAGAGTTTGCACCCAGTTTAAAGTCATTTGGACTTCTATAGCTCTTGCAGTGATCAAAACAGTGCAGATCTGCTCGTAAAATCTGGGCAGCAATCTCGAGCCGGATCCTCATGCAAGAGAGAAATGAATCTCTTCGGATTCACCCGATCTCATATATCATCCCGGATCCTTGCACTCTAATCTCTGAGTGCCTCAGAGTGCAAGCGATCTCCATCAATCTCACACACACACTTGGGGAAGAAAATGAGGGAGAGAGAAGAGATGAACCCGAGAGAGAGAGATTACAAATATCCGAACCATAAGCGAAGGGGCTTTGGTTCTTCATCGGAAATATGAGAAGGATGCACCATTTCAGATCTGAAAATCGTGCCCCTCACTCTCTCTTATCATTTGAAACCGTTCCTCTCTCTCTTCCTCATTACTCTCAAATTCAATACCCCTTTTTATTACTAGTTGTCATATTAGAATTGTTGCAATTAAGGAGATGATTCAAAATCATTCAAATCTGAATTAATCCCTTAATTATAAGTTTGATGGCCATGCATGCTAGCCCTAGTGAGGATGGCGGCCACTAGGGCATGCGGGACATTTTGAAATGACCAAAATGCCCCCATGCATCTAGTGGTCGTTCACCTCATGCGGGACAATGTATGGCCCATCTACGTGCACGATAATGCACCCTAACACTTAGGGCACCTCATCGGCATCAACAACAAGTCAATACACCATGGGATGATGAATAGTATTTTTACTATTTACTAGGGTGCCCTTAGTAAAAGGTGGGGTGCCCCGTAGTAAAAATTACTAAACTCGCATTCTGCGTTCTAGTGCAACACGCACACACGGAATGGACTCCTCATGGTATAATGGCAACATCGTATGTCTCTACACTACTCTGGGGTTGCCCCCTAGTGAACACACTTAGTCCTGTGCTACCACTATGCTCCAGTGCGATGCACTCACGGAACACAGGACGATTAGGCATTATTTCTTCAACTCAAAATATGCTGTGAGACAAGGAAAAAGTATTGATCTGTAATGATCATGGATAGGGTGGAACCTTCAGGGACTAGGATTCATGGCTTCCAACCGAACCCGATCGACACACTACCCGAGTGTCCCTATCAATCCTATGGGTCCTGGTTAACCTGCGTGGCCACCCAGAGTGCGACGCAGGCTGCACTCCAATTCTCCCAAACTTATTAAGCTCTCTCGCATACCCCTGTTCTCCGCTTAGTATGGGTAATACTATGTCCCTCCACTTAGTGCCATGAGTCAACTCGAGCGGTGGAGAGCACCGTCAGACTCGAGTGACCATGTGACTAGGTTCCTTCCAGGTTGACTATCACATCGCACCTCCGATTGCTTTGGCCAAGCAACTAGATCCGGTCAACAGCTCAACTGCTGACCACCAGGCCAAGGTTTAGTGCGGTGTATGTCATACCAAGGAACGCACCTACCGATAAGGATGTGGATGGCCTGCAAGAGTGGCGTGCCGATGCAACATCAGCCTGGTAACCCAGCGCACCGTGGTATTGGGTCGTGGTTAGATCCCTCACACGTTGGTGAACCAAAGTTACACGCAACTGGTTAGACCACCGGTCACGGTTCCTCAGGGTTTAGGACCGATTACCCTAAGCAGAAACACGGCTATATGCACCGGTGTCTGCTCACCGATCTGTGCACCGTGTTGGTTCTGTTCGGCCACAGACACTGTGCCTGGTAATGACCATTATGGAGATTCTCATGCTCTGTCATTCCAACAGCTTATCCTGATAGGGCGACCAACCCAAATCAGAGCTGTGAACGATTTAGGCTCATATGACCGATCCACTGAGTCTCCCACTCAGATGGACTAATATATAGCCATGGCTCCTTAAGTTCTGTAAATAGAACACGTATAATAATACGTACCTTTATACAATCCTAAATAAACTATCAACCATATACAGCCAAACCTAGGGTTTTACGAGCTGTAGACCACATCAAACCTAACAATCTCTCACTTGGTCTAGCGAGGAAAAACGGTCATGAGCTCTATAGCTTCTACATGCTGCCCAAAAGCCTTTGCAGGAATTCCCTAAAGGAATCAGAAACATTATCTGTAGATGCTAACTCGATTACCGCTACTTGCCTTTCCTCCTAAAACTACCAGATCAAGTAGAATTTGTATTTGATATGTTTCCCCTTTATGGTGGTGCCCAGGCTCTTGCTACCGCTCTTTTGTTATTACAACAAAAAACTGAGCCTCTGATATGCTTTCCAAGTTTACTATAAACTTACCGAGCCATACCACCTATTTTCCTGTCACACACGCTACAATGTGCTTAGGATTCTGTAGTAGAGCCCGTGATGCATTATAGCTTCACACTCTGCTAACTAACCGCTTCTCATCCCAAGGTGAAAACTATACCTGAAGTCGATTCTCTAGATTACACATCTGATGCTAAATCAGATCTTGTGCATCCAATCGGCGTCAAGTCTTGTGAAGTGTAAACTAACTCGTAGTCCTTGTTTGACGAGGATATCGAGTATACTCTTCACATCAGTCCAGCTAACTGGACCCGGATTCGACTAAAACCGACCCTCCATTCCTGCTGCGCAACAGATAACTAGCATCTTATACATTCATGGCATACGACTACCCTTTGCATAAGCATAGGGCACCTTCTGTATTTCTACCATCTCCTTAGGTGCCAAATGATTTATATCATTCGACAGTTTCAAGCTTTAGCAAGAAACCCCTTTTGGAGTCTTGTATATTGATTCTGGCTAGAATCATATCTCTATGCATAGCCTGTGATAGCGTGAGAATCTTGTTCTGATGATCTCGAGTTACCATGATCTCCAGAACATAACTCGCCTCACGAAGGTCTTTCAGTCGAATTAAGATAATAAACAGAAATTTAACTTAGGCAACGTTCCTACTTCATTTTCAATCAGTAGAACATCGTCTATGTAAAGTACTAGGTACACCCCTATAGTTCCATCACTCCTCTTGTACACACTTGGCTTATTTTGATCAAATCTGTATGAATAAATCATACTTGATCAAGATAGATATTGTTTCTCCTGGATACTTGCTTTAGTCCATAAATGAACCTTTTGCAATTCTGTAAGCCAGGTATTCCTGACCTGCTAACTCCTAAGCCTGGAAACTGCATCATATATCCTCTCTTCTGCCAACTTCTACCCAATGGGCTAAGTTGCTAGGTGCGCAAGCCTTAGATTCAGTATACGCCCACTCGAGGGAGGGTGCGCACAGTGATCCGCTTACACGGGTCTTTAACTTTGACCCAATCCAAATATGCTTTAATAAAGCTTTGATGAACCCTGGTACAAAAGAGTATCACTGAACACTGATGCAAGCTTTATCTCCATGACTTTCTGTTAGACAGTTCTGTCAAAAAATTTCACTACTTCGTCGTAGCTCAAGGGGCCATCCTCTTGAATTTATGGACTAATTCGCAAAGTTTGTCCACAAAATCTTTCAAGAGCTCTAACGGTGCTTCCACTGCGACAAGATGGTTGTGGTACAAAGCAAATTATTTCTACAGTTTCTGGTATACTAGTGTCTGCATCATCTATTACCACTACGTTTTCGATCATGCGCTCTCCACTAGTATCCAGTAATTCACCCAGAACTACCTTACTAGTGAACATATGGTCTATAATAGAATCCCGCTCTAGGTAAATGGCATTCGTAGAAACGATCACCTTCTATTCCTCAGGATCATGGATAGTCCACCTTATATTTTTCTAGGATAACCTATAAATAGATACACCTTGAACTTAGTCTCCATCTTATCCCTCTTGTCCTTCTGCACATATGCAGGATATCCCCATATACTAAAATGCCATAGTATAGGCTTTCGCTTAGACCACAGCTTTTCAGGGGTATGAGGCACTGATTAGATGAGATATTATTCAAGATATACTCTACTGTGTCTCAAGGTGTAACCCATAGAAGGTGGGTAGTAAACTTGGCAAAACTCATCATTCTTTAGACCATGTCCAACAGGGTCTGATTCCTTCTCTTGGATATTCCATTCTGGCATGGTGTCCCTGGAGTAATTAATTGAGATATCATCCCATGCCCCATCAGGTACCTATGGAACTCATCCAATGGATATCATCCATCTGGATGCTCTTGGAATCACATACGTCAGAATGGGCAAAATCCAATACCTTAGTGGTCCTTTTTAGTTATTTTGCCTTCCAAACAAGACTCGCAGGTCGGAAGGGTCTCCAAGGGGTCTGTATCTTGAAACTCAGCCTTCACAAACCTTTGAATTATGTCTGAGACAATATATCTAAGTCATAGGAGCCACAATTGGATTAAGTTATCCCAAGGAATAAGATGAATATGAATTAGATACTACAGCTATCATGTAATCTATTTTCGAACTAGATTTTAATACAAAGAGATTATTATGAACTATTCCTTTAGCAATGAAGGTACCTATTCAGTTTAAGAGATGCACTAAAGCCATCGATTAGAACTGAAAACCTTTATTTAGCTTGGAGGAAACATAACTAAATCTCTAAGGATCAAAATCCTTCTATCGAAAAATCTAAGATAACATATTAATAGCTTCTGCAGTTGTTATGGTATCAGTATCTATGTTAGGACCACCTTACCAATAAGTAGCCTTCTACTTTCCTTGAATCTCTATAGACACGAAGTCCATATTTCAAGAAGCAGAAGCACTGCTACTAGATGGCAATTCGACTCTACCAAGAGTTGATGTTTACCTGTCCTAGCACCCTGAGACCATATGTTCAATCTTCCAATGCCCCTTCTGTTGCCATATCGGAAGCACTTTCGCACTAGGCTTCACCAGACTTAAGAGTCCGCTCCTGATTCTATACAGTCATTGTTTTTAGTTTCTGATCAGTTCTTACTTTTAGGCACTTCATAGAAAGCCTAAGTTACGCACTAAAGGAATTACCTTTAATCTTGATCCCATCCTTAGTGACCTGGATAGCTCCCAGAAGTTCCGCATTTGTCATCTCCAGCTTATAAAGGCTGAAGTCTCTGACAAAGCCTTCAAAGGTTCCATATAAGGATGCAAGACAGATGTTCTCTATCACCTCGACATCTAGCACTATTTCAAAGAAAACCAGTTTGCTCTGGAACCCAAGAATGTGTTTCCAAACCAGTATTCCATCCTTAGTGCTGACGAGTTTCTTGATGGTGAGATAGCGAGTCATTTGACTGCGCCCCTCAGACATCTGATGCTGTAACAGAACATTACATCAGAGGACCCGACATATGTCTGACTTACTTCTGAAGAGTTGTCTACAAGTATGCTATGACATAGCACTTGCACATCTCTATAGACTCTCGTTAGTCATTATATGCCCTAGCCTGTGCCACAGTGGCATCTGGACCCGATAGGTCTGGTTTTAGGGATATTAAGATTTATAGCCATAGTAGTTTACCAACCCTAAACATAAGGTCATGATGGCGCTACCGGTCTACGAAGTCGGTACCCGTTATCTAGTTCTCTAATGGGATAGCGGACAGGGGATCTATGGTTGAATATAGATTGTATTAAAACTTATTTTAAGGATATTTTTAAAACAAGCTAATTACATCCATATACCAACGCTACCCTCAAAGCGAAGACATCTCCATGGAGTAATTTACCATGTATGTGAGAACTCGGATTCGAATACACCCGCCCGAGGGGGCAGTGTGTATCGTCCTCCGCTCACATCGGATCTTTCTGACCCAATCCAAATCTGCCACAAACGGACTATGATGGACCATGGTACCTTTTGGCCAGCCCCCCGTGATCACCATGCGATGCAACGGGTAGCCTCACGGGTGCTTCGGATGCTTACCCACGAGCCTAGGCACTCACGACACGGGAGTTCATGCGGCCCCCACGAGGGCGGGAAAAGCCCTTCTCTCCTGGCATCGTGACCACCATATCCCGAAGGAGATTGCTAAGCCTCCGGCATGACAGAACATAACTCTCACCCGAGGGGGATGTTGAGCCATACCCTATCACCTAGAAATTCAGCAATTGGCCGTGGAGGCCAGGGGCACTCACACTGAGTCCTCTTACACATCCCTTAATTATGGTGAGGGTTATTTTAATGCAAGTATTTTAGTTCCTAGGTTGCAAAACCTAGACCTAGACCCTGGTCATACCGCGCTCCCACTAGAGTTAAGACCTCTTATAAAGTATAGATAAACTTGGAAAGGACCATAGTCCCTATCTCGTGGATACTCGATCAGTTGTCACCTTTCTCCCAAGAATCACATTACGTACTCTCCAAGCCTTCGATACTAAATAAAATGATCATTACCCTTTGTGCTCTAGAGCCTAGCCTATGGTCTAGACATACAAGGAAAGGTCTCCCATTAGTATGACTCCTCATATGTAACTTGATGTCTGATGTCGTAGATGATCACCACATCACTATTGGTTTCGATGTCAAACCAATTAGGGACATCCGACAACCTCCGTCGGACCTCTACCTAACGGTGGCATAACCGAGTGTTATGGGATCCAACTACCATCAAACACCAATTAGACTACGGGTGTCAATAAATGGAGATCTAACCTAATGGTCGCATGGACCAAGTGGGGAAAAGACATCCCACGATCTAACACATACTGCATCAGATTATATTCTTTCACCGGGGTTTAAAGAAATATCCAACCAAAGAAAAAACCAAACGTCCATTGATATCAAGTTCAGGGTCCGACCCCTGAACCTGACTAGCAATGCTCTGACAATTCTTCAATGGCATCTTCTAGATATTCCTTACTTTGGGCCACCGCGCTCGGTCCTCCAGTGATGAATCTCTGATCTATCCTTGTCCTCCAAGACTTCAACCTGTAACTGAAAATACTAGTACGCTCCAAGCAATTGCTCGTTCGTACATATTTTCCTAGGTAGAAGAATAAAGACAAGAATAGAAATAAGGGCCGGGAAAAACCAAGCCGTGGTCAACCTCTACGCGCTTGTCCCATTAGGCCTTACATTCATCCATCACAAAAACAATCGAAATACCATGCAATTATATTTCAGGGTCCGACCCCCGAAAGCAAACAATCACACAATAGCGGTGCCCTACAAAACACACTATGCATAACATGCGATATATATGAATATATGATCTACGCAAACCCCGGTGACGCATTCGTTAATCAAATGCACATACGATTCGTTCCATGAAAAATTTTCTCATGAATCGCACACCAAAACAGCTCTGATACCATTTGTTGGAATGATATCGGAGGCACAGCGGAAGGTGGAGTTGATCCCGAGGATCGTTTCGGTGTGCGGTACATTTTAAAATTTTCATTCATATTAATCATATGCGTAAATGATAAAACAAATACGAATCGAACCCCTATAGTCATCTATCGAAATGATTGACATATCTCATATGTATGCATCATGATAGATCTAGGGGTTAGTAGGTTATACCTTCGTGCGAGATTTAACACCGCGAAAAATTACTTCAATATTGATGAAGACAAATTCAGATCTGCACGAACACCTTTCAGTGCAAAGGCCGTAACTTTCTATCCCGACATTGGAATGGAGCGAAACTTGATTTTCCGGAAAGAAGACTTCAACGCCAAGAGTTTGCAACCGGTTTGAAGTCATTTGGATTTCTATAACTCCTGCAGTGATCAAAATAGTGCAGATCTGCCCGTAAAATCTGGGCAGTAATCTCGAACCGGATCCTCATGCAAGAGAGAAATGAATCTCTTCGGATTCACCCGATCTCACATATCATCCCAGATCCTTGCACTCTAATCTCTGAGTGCCTCAGAGTGCAAGCGATCTCCATCAATCTCACACACACACTTGGAGAAGAAGATGAGGGAGAGAGAAGAGATGAACCCGAGAGAGAGAGATTACAAATATCCGAACCATAAGCGAAGGGGCTTTGGTTCTTCATCGGAAATATGAGAAGGATGCACCATTTCAGATCTGAAAATCGTGCCCCTCACTCTCTCTTGTCATTTGAAACCGTTCCTCTCTCTCTCCCTCATTACTCTCAAATTCAATGCCCCTTTTTATTACTAGTTGTCATATTAGAATTGTTGCAATTAAGGAGATGATTCAAAATCATTCAAATCTGAATTAATCCCTTAATTATAAGTTTGATGGCCATGCATGCTAGCCCTAGTGAGGATGGCGGCCACTAGGGCATGCGGGACATTTTGAAATGACCAAAATGCCCCCATGCATCTAGTGGTCGTTCACCTCATGCGGGACAATGTATGGCCCATCTACGTGCACGATAATGCACCCTAACACTTAGGGCACCTCATCGGCATCAGCAACAAGTCAATACACCATGGGATGATGAATAGTATTTTTACTATTTACTAGGGTGTCCTTAGTAAAAGGTGGGGTGCCCCATAGTAAAAATTACTAAACTCGCATTCTGCTTTCTAGTGCAACACGCACACACGGAATGGACTCCTCATGGTATAATGGCAACATCGTATGTCTCTACACTACTCTGGGGTTGCCCCCTAGTGAACACACTTAGTCCTGTGCTACCACCATGCTGCAGTGCGATGCACTCACGGAACACAGGACGATTAGGCATTATTTCTTCAACTCATAATATGCTGTGAGACAAGGAAAAAGTATTGATCCGTAATGATCATGGATAGGGTGGAACCTTCAGGGACTAGGATTCATGGCTTCCAACCGAACCCGATCGACACACTACCCGAGTGTCCCTATCAATCCTCTGGGTCCTGGTTAACCTACGTGGCCACCCAGAGTGCGACGCAGGCTGCACTCCAATTCTCCCAGACTTATTAAGCTCTCTCGCATACCCCTGTTCTCCGCTTAGTATTGGTAATACTATGTCCCTCCACTTGGTGCCATGAGTCAACTCGAGCGGTGGAGAGCACCGTCAGACTCGAGTGACCATATGACTAGGTTCCTTCCAGGTTGACTATCACATCGCACCTCTGATCGCTTTGGCCAAGCAACCAGATCCGGTTAATAGCTCAACTGCTGACCACCAGGCCTTGATTTAGTGTGGTGTATGTCATACCAAGGAACGCACCTACCGATAAGGATGTGGATGGCCTGCAAGAGTGGCGTGCCGATGCAAGGTCAGCCCGGTAACCCAGCGCACCGTGGTATTGGGTCGTGGTTAGATCCCTCACACGTTGGTGAACCAAAGTTACACGCAACTGGTTAGTCCACCGGTCACGTTTCCTCAGGGTTTAAGACCGATTACATTAAGCAGAAACACGGCTATATGCACCGGTATCTGCTCACCGATCTTTGCACCGTGTTGGTTTTGTTCGGCCACAAACACTGTGCCTGGTAATGACCATTATGGAGATTCTCATGCTCTGTCATTCCAACAACTTATCCTGATAGGGCGACCAACCCAAATCAGAGCTGTGAACGATTTAGGCTCATGGGATCGATCCACTGAGTCTCCCACTCAGATGGACTACTATATAGCCATGGCTCCTTAAGTTCTGTAAATAGAACACGTATAATAATACGTACCTTTATACAATCCTAAATAAACTATCAACCATATACAGCCAAACCTAGGGTTTTACGAGCTGTAGACCACATCAAACCTAACAATTCATTCGCACAATCTATTCTAATTCATTCATAGGATCCATTCTAATTCATTCGCACGAATGTATCCATTCTAATTCATTCGTACGATCCATTCTACTTCATTCGTACTATCCATTCTAATTCACTCATACGATCCATTCTAATTCATTCGTACGATCCATTCTAATTCATTCGCACAAATGTATCCATTCTAATTCATTCGTACGATCCATTCTAATTCATTCGTACGATCCATTCTAATTCATTCGTAAGATCCATTCTAATTCATTCGTACGATCCATTCTAATTCATTCGTACGATCCATTCTAATTCATTCGCAAATGTATCCATTCTAATTCATTCGTACGATCAATTCTAATTTATTCGTACGATCCATTCTAATTCATTCGTACGATCCATTCTAATACATTCATACGATCTATTCTAATTCATTCATACAATCCATTCTAATTTTTTCACACGATCCATTCTAATTCATTCGTACGATCCATTCTAATTCATTCGCACAATCCATTCTATTTCATTCGTACGATCCATTCTTACTCATTCGTATGATCCATTCTAATTCATTAGCAGAAATTAGAATGGATCGTATGAATGAATTAGAATAGATTTTGTGAATGAATTAGAACTGATCGTACGAATGAATTAGAATGGATACATTCGTGCGAATGAATTAGAATGGATTGTATGAATCCATTAGAATGGATCGTACGAATGAACTAGAATGGATATATTCGTGCGAATGAATTAGAATGGATCGTACGGATGAATTAGAATGGATCGTACGAATGAATTAGAATGGATCTTAAGAATGAATTAGAATGGATCGTACGAATGAATTAGAATGGATCGTACGAATGAATTAGAATGGATACATTCGTGCGAATGAATTAGAATGGATCGGACGAATGAATTAGAATGGATCGTACGAATGAATTAGAATGGATCGTACGAATAAATTAGAATGGATACATTCGTCCGAATGAATTAGAATGGATCATACGAATGAGTAAGAATGGATCGTGTTGGGGGTAGCTGAAATCTGCCCTGGAGTTCGCCCCCCCCCCCCCCCCCCCCCCCCCCCCCCCCCCCCCGTGCTCACCAAGTCACCTTGACAAGGAGCGAGATCCACATTGGGCTGAAGGGGCCTAGGCAAAGAGCACTCTTAGGAGCTCACCTAAGCTCGCAAGAGCTCGCCCGAGCTCGCCCAGGAGCTCGCCTAAGCTCGCCCAGGAGCTCGCCTAAACTTGCTGGAGCTCGCCTGAGCTCGCCCAGGAGCTCGCCTACGCTCGCTCAGGAGCTCGCCAAGCCCGCACGAGAATTCGCTTGCAGTGGTAGCGGGAGTTAGACCGTCATGCATAACGAAGATACCGGCACCACAAACGCCCCTAGCTCGCATAGGAGCTCGTCCAAGCTCGCGCAGGAGCTCGCCCAAGCTCGCCAGAACTCCCCAGTTTATCGAAGAGGTCGCTACCGCGAGGTCCGACTCTTGATAGATGTGGAAGAGAAGGCGGAGCAATGGAGGGTGAGCTCGCCTTGTCTCCCCGCCGAAGGTCGCCCACAATGTATGAAAGGATGCCAGGTGTCGAAACCCCATGGAAGCTACGTGGACGAACGTGGTCCACGGATGCCCGCTCAAATCAGTTCGAGACCTCCCAGACTTGAACATTCCAGAATAGCCACCTGGCAGTGACAAGAAAGATGCTCTCCCCCACTCAAACCGCCTGGCAGGCTCGGCGACAAAGAATGTCAGGGCGTGAGTACCAAGGACTGTCAGAGACCCACGCGAGCCGGATCGTGGGGGTCTAGAAGGCTCTGGAAGAATCTCCACGTGTCGGGCCACGGTAGGCTGCCGATTGCTATAAATGCTCACCCCCAGGCTCCATAGTACAGGTAGCCCGCTCGGACCAGTGAAAAATCCTTCGAACATTTGGCGGCGTCTGTGGGATCTTTCCACTGGTTCCGGCGAGAACGCCCACGACCACACGGTTGAACACCGGAGGCTCTTGTAACCCAAAGATGGCTCCGGCGACAAGGGGACGCCGACGACCGAGGACCCGAGCGAGGTCTGCACGCAGCGAACCCCCTATTGAGACCCCCAGCCCCATGTCCCGCTCAGTGACCAGCTTCTGTTGTAGATGCTGGCTACCCAGCGGGCAATGATGGAGGAACTGACGTGGCTCTGTCAGGTTCCGGCGGCCAGCCGACGGTCTGGGCCGGCGAAGACGGCGTCTCCGGTGCGACCACCAGCATCAGTATCGCGCCCGCCCACGACCATTCCGGTGCGATAGGTTTCCCGTCCGGAACCCCCGGTCGAGAGAGTCGCCGTGCGCGGGGTGCCAGAAACCCCACTTACGAGGTTGCAGAAGCTAGTAACCCAGCGGTCTAGTAACCAGGCGACCTCGCGGGCGACCATCCCTCGCCGCCGTAGTCGGAGCGCCGATTCTAACGAGTCGGAAGCAGGGTCTCTAGAGCGGGATCGCAACCCGCGCCATTGGCGACCTGGGAAAGAGCCCGCGGTGGCTATACCTTCCGAAGCTCGAGAGGCAACGGCCTCCCACCGGCCAATCACCATGATGAAGAAATCCACGGGCGAACAGCGAGGAGGCCGCCGAGCGGTAGCCCCCGAGAGTCGCCGCGGGATGGATCCGAACCTCCCCCGAGGAAGCGTGCACGACCGCCTAGGACCTGCGCAGCAGCCTCTGGGAGTGTTCCCTGGGCACTGGCAGCGACCTAACGCGACGGTAGACCTGCTGGAGGACCTCGCCGCCCACGGGGGTAGCTCGCCCTTCACAAGCAAGGTGCACCAAGGAGGTTTCCCTCACCATTGGACCCCGCCTAAGTTTGTACTGTTCGATGGATCGCAAGATCCAGTCGACCACCTATTGGCTTACCGGAAGCTGTTATTCTTCCGGGACAAAGATCATGTTTTGTGCCGGGCTTTCCCTAGCAGTTTGACGGGCTTGGCGTTAAATTGGTTCCATAAATTGCCGTCGGGCACCATTCCAGACTTCCCAACTCTCTCCAAGTTGTTTCTGGAGCAGTACCGGTGCAATAGACAGCCTCCTAAGAGGATCAAGTCCCTCTTCACTTTGTCTATGGGAGCCCGCGAAACTCTTCGAAGCTTCGTGATGCGCTTCCGAAGCGCCTACCTCGCTCTGGAGGACGCTGTCGGCCAAGATCGCATGACGGTAAGCACGTTCCGGAACGCCCTCCCCGAGGGAAGCAAGCTTCATGACACCCTGATAATCAAGGATCCCCGCACGATCGTCGAGCTATTCGCCCTTGTCCAGCAGCACATTAAGCTCGAAGATGCGGTGTTAGACCGGAAGGGAAAGGCAGTCGAGCAGCGACCTCCTCCGGCTCTGTGACCTCTCGTCGTTAAGGCCGTGGAGAGGCGGGAGGCGCCACAGGTGGCACCTTTGCCCGGACCACCCGCAACTCCTGCCGTACAGCCCACGGAAGCCCCCCCGGTGGTCGCTGGGAGGCCGGCGAATTGGCGCCTGCCTCCGGGACCCGGGGAGCGGGATTTCACCGTGTTAACCCACTCGCCAGGGCAAATCTTCCACCAAATTCAGAACGAACCTTTCTTTCAGTATCCACCCCCCTGCAGGTCAGGGAGCCCGGCTCAACCGACAATTCGCGGCGGTGCGCCTTTCATCGCAGCCCCGGGCATCACACCAACAAATGCCGGGCTCTGAAGAACCACCTCGAGGACTTGGTCGCTCAAGGCCATTTGGATCAGTTTATTTCGCCTCCAAGGAGGTTCGAGGTGATACCGGCACGGGCTCCTCGGGAGGGAGATCGCCCGGGGCCCGCTGAGCCCGCCCTGCCTCCACCGCCCCTAGGAGGGCCGGCAGTCTGTCACACAATCAGTGGGCGCCTGAGCGGCCCAAGATCCAGCAACGAGGTTCGGAGGCGAGTTAGAGAGATGGAGCGAGCTCAGAAGGTATTCTTCATTTCTTTAACCCCTGTACTGCTCCAAACACCAAGGGTAGAAGCCCGAGACTTTATTTGGTTCTCGAAGGAGGACATGGCCTGGGTCGTTACCCCCCACAATGATCCCCTCATCATACGCCTTATGATGGCGAACATCAAAGTAAGGCGGGTCCTGATTGACCCAGGAAGCGCCGTAGATATTCTGTTCTAATCGGCCTTCCAGCGAATGGGGTTGAGGCAAGTTGACTTGTCTCCCTCAGCGGGCACGCTCATCGGTTTCACGGGCGAGGTCGCTAAGGTGGCAGGGGAGATAACCCTCACCGTAACGGCGGGCCCGGAGGTGCGTCAAGTCCATTTCGTGGTGGTGGATGGGCAGTCCGCTGTTAATGCCATCCTAGGGCGACCTTGGCTGAGGCAGATGAAGGCGGTGTCCTTGCCTAATCATCAGGCCCTTAAGTTTCCCACCAACGGAGGGGTCGTGGTAATTCAAGGAGACCAGGTCGTTGCTACCAGGTGCGAGCAAGACGTCTTTCACCTCGCAGACGTTGAGGTCGCTGAGGCCAAGAGGCCCGCGCCCTCCTAGCAATTAACGCCCACCTCAGGCGGGCTCCCTCAAAGCCCGAGAGAGGTCGCCTCGCTTAGATCCCCCACTTCACCCCCGGGTGGGAGCGGCGTGGATTTTGAGCTCGAGGAGAAAGGCCGTCGACCAGGGACCCAGAGAGGAAGTTTTCCCATTGCCGAGCCGCTACAAGAAGTCAATATTGGAAGCGAGGACGGATCGAGGATCGTTAGTCTCGGGACCTTGCTAACCAAGGGCGAGGTCCTGGCCTTGACCGATATACTCAGGGAATACCGTGACGTATTCGCCTGGAGCTTCGCGGACATGCCAGGGATTGACCCGGAGGTCGCCTGTCATCGTCTGCACACCATGAAAGAATTCCCGCCGGTCAAGCAGAAGGCTCGGCACATACCTGCTGCGAAGTCCATTGTAGTGGCGGCGGAGATAGACAAGCTAGAGCGAGCTGGCTTTATACGCGAGGCGCACTTCCCCGAGTGGATCTCCAACATCGTGGCAGTGCCCAAGAAGAGCAGAGCGGTCAGAGTGTGCATCGATTTCTCCGACCTTAACAAAGCATGCCCAAAGGACGGATTCCCCCTCCCGCGAATAGGCGCGCTGGTCGACGCAGCTGTCGGGTTCCAGGCCCTGTCCTTCATGGATGGATATTCAGGGTATAACCAGATACCTCTCCACGTCGACGATCAAGAGAAGACCGCCTTCTATTCTGGGGCGGGCTACCAAAAGCTATTCTGCTATCGAGTGATGCCTTTTGGACTTAAGAACGCTGGAGCAACCTACCAAAGGTTAGTCACTCAGATGTTCAAAGGTCAGATTGGCAGGAATGTCAAAGTTTATGTAGACGACCTCCTGGTGAAAAGTCGAGAGCGAGAGGGGCATGTTGCCGATCTCCACGAAACCTTCGAGGTGTTGAGAAAGTACCAAATGAGGTTGAACCCGGCAAAGTGCGCATTCGGGGTGACTTCTGGGAAATTCCTAGGGTACCTGGTCACCCACAGGGGGATCGAGGCGGACCCTGGGCAAATCCGAGCACTTGTCGAGATGCTCGCACCAAGAACCCGGCAGGAAGTCCAGAGATTGAGCGGACGAATCGCCGCACTAAATCGGTTCATCTCCAAATCTTCAGATAATTACCGACCTCTTTTCGAACTACTTCGAAAAGGAGCGAGCATATGTTGGGATGAAAATTGCGAGTGCGCTTTTCAGAAGATCAATGACTATCTGGCGAGCCCGCCAATCCTAGCGGCGCCTAAGGAGGGTGCCGAGCTGGGCGTGTACCTGGCAGTCACCGAGAATGCGGTGAGCGGGGTCCTTGTTGTCGAAGAAGCAAAGGTGGAGTGGCCTGTCTACTTTGTAAGCCACACAATGCTCCCCGTCGAGCTCCGGTATCGACCAATCGAGAAGGTCGCATTGGCCTTGGTCCTTACCGCGAGAAAACTTCACCCCTATTTCTCGGCGCATACTGTCAAAGTCATCACGGAGCACCCTCTAAAGAGCGCGCTCTCCAGACCCTCGATAGCCGGAAGGCTGTATCGATGGTCCACCGAGCTCGCCGCCTATGGTTTGGAATATGTCCCTCGAGTTGCTGTCAAAGGGCAGGCGCTCATCGATTTCTTGGCGGACTTCCCCATAGAAGAACCGGTCCAGTACCAGGAGGATGAGCCAACTGAGGCACACCCTGGGAAGGCGAGGTTCTTGGACAACCTAGGCGAGCTTCCTCCAACTAAGTATTCAGAGATGGTGGGCTGGGAATTATTCGTCGATGGATCCTCCAACGCTTTGGGGGCCGGGATCGGGGTTGCACTGATCGCTCAATCAGTAATCCTTGAGAAATCAATCCGACTGGATTTCACGGCAACCAACAATGAGGCCGAGTATGAGGCACTGCTCGCCGGGCTAGAGTTCGCTCAAGAGGTAGGCGCCAAACACTTGAAGGTTTTCAGCGATTCCCAGCTAATTATTTGCCAGATCAATGGGGAGTACGCCTCCCGGGATGCGAGAATGGCGGGCTACGTGGATCTGGTAAAAGGAAAGGCCGCAGAGTTCGAAAAGATCTCCTTCGAGCAAATCCCTCGAGCCGATAATAGGCGAGCTGATGCATGGCAAACGCTTCCTCCCTGCTGGGAATATCAGAAGCTCGCCAGATTCTCATCGAGGTCCAGAATCAGTCTCGGCTCAGACTGATAGAGCCCGCTGTTAACCAAGTCTCTGCCGACATATCACCCGGCGGGTGGACCGCCCCCATTCTTCGTTTTCTCCAGAAGGGCGAGCTCCCAGAAGATAGAGAGGAAGCCCGGCGAGTGGAGAAATGCGCTGGGCACTACCTCATTCGCTGGGATCGCCTTTTTCGAAGATCTTTTGGCGGGCCGAATCTTCGTTGCATCGAGAGCCCGGAGACCGAAGAGGTTTTGAACTGCATTCACTCGGGCGAGCTGGGAAACCACGCTGGCGGACGGTCTCTAGCTGCGAAAGTTCGGAGGCAAGGGTACTGGTGGCCCACTCTGGAGCAAGATGCCTTGTAGGTCGCACAAAGCTGCATCCAATGCCAGAAGCACGCCACGACAAATCATATGCCTGCAGAAGAACTGCATCCTCTGGCGAGTCCTTGGCCATTTCAACAATGGGGGTTGGATATTGTGGGACCTTTCCCCGTGTCAGCCCGGCAAAAGAAATTCATCTTAGTAGCTACGGACTAGTTCACCAAATGGGTGGTAGCGGGAGTTAGACCGTCATGCATAACGAAGATACCGGCACCACAAACGCCCCTAGCTCGCGCAGGAGCTCACCCAAGCTCGCGCAGGAGCTCGCCCAAGCTCGCCAGAACTCCCCAGTTTATCAAAGAGGTCGCTCCCGCGAGGTCCGACTCTTGATAGATGTGGAAGAGAAGGCGGAGCAATGGAGGGTGAGCTCGCCTTGGCTCTCCACCGAAGGTCGCCCACAATGTATGAGAGGATGCCAGGTGTTGAAACCCCATGGAAGCTACATGGACGAACGTAGTCCACGGAAGCCCGCTCAAATCAGTTCGAGACCTCCCAGACTTGAACATTCCAGAATAGCTACCTGGCAGTGACAAGAAAGATGCTCTCCCCCACTCAAACCGCCTGGCAGGCTCGGCGACAAAGAATGTCAGGGCGTGAGTACCAAGGACTGTCAGAGACCCACGTGAGCCGGATCGTGGGGGTCTAGAAGGCTCTGGAAGAATCTCCACGTGTCGGGCCACGGTAGGCCGCCGATTGCTATAAATGCTCACCCCAAGGCTCCATAGTACAGGTAGCCCGCTCGGACCAGCAAAAAATCCCCCGAACAGATCGTACGAATGAAATATAATAGATTGTACGAATGAATTAGAATGGATCCTACGAATGAATTAGAATGGATCGTGTGAAAGAATTAGAATGGATTGTATGAATGAATTAGAATGGATCGTATGAATGAATTAGAATGGATCGTGCGAATGAATTCGAATGGATCGTACGAATTCATTCTAATTCATTCATACAATCCATTCTAATTCTTTCACACGATCCATTTTAATTCATTCGTACGTTCCATTCTAATTCATTAGCACGATCCATGCTAATTCATTCGTTCGATCAATTCTAATTCATTAACACGATCCATTCTAATTCATTTGTACGATCCATTCTAATTCATTCGCACGATCCATTCTAATTCATTCATAGGATCCATTCTAATTCATTCATACAATCCATTCTAATTCATTCGCACGAATGTATCCATTCTAATTCATTCGTACGATCAGTTCTAATTCATTCACAAAATCTATTCTAATTCATTCATACGATCCATTCTAATTCATTCACACGAATGTATCCATTCTAATTCATTCATACGATCCATTCTAATTCATTCGTACGATCTATTCTAATTCACTCATACGATCCATTCTAATACATTCATACGATCCATTCTAATTCATTTGCACGAATATATCCATTCTAATTCATTCGTACGATCCATTTTAATTCCTTCGCACGATCCATTCTAATTCATTCGTACGATCTATTCTATTTCATTCGTACGATCCATTTTTACTCATTCATACGATCCATTCTAATTCATTCGTCCGATCCATTCTAATTCATTCGCACGAATGTATCCATTCTAATTCATTCGTTCGATCAATTCTAATTCATTAGCACGATCCATTCTAATTCATTCGTACGATCCATTCTAATTCATTCGCACGATCCATTCTAATTCATTCATAGGATCCATTCTAATTCATTCATACGATCTATTCTAATTCTTTCGCACGAATGTATCCATTCTAATTCATTCGCACGAATGTATCCATTCTAATTCATTCGTACGATCCACTCTAATTCATTCGTACGATCCATTCTAATTCATTCATACGATCTAATCTAATTCAATCATACAATCCATTCTAATTCTTTCACACGATGCATTCTAATTCATTCGTACGATCCATTCTAATTCATTCGCACAATCCATTCTATTTCATTCGTACGATCCATTCTTACTCATTCGTATGATCCATTCTAATTCATTCGCATGAATGTATCCATAATGGATCATACGAATGAGTAAGAATGGATCGTACGAATGAAATGGAATGGATTGTACGAATAAATTAGAATGGATCGTACCAATGAATTAGAATGGATCGTATGAATGAATTAGAATGGATACATTCGTGCGAATGAATTAGAATGGATACATTCATGCGAAAGAATTAGAATAGATCGTATGAATGAATTAGAATGGATCCTATGAATGAAGTAGAATGGATCGTGCGAATGAATTAGAATAGATCGTACGAATGAATTAGAATGGATCGTGCTAATGAATTAGAATTGATCGAACGAATGAATTAGCATGGATCGTGCTAATGAATTAGAATGGAACGTACGAATGAATTAGAATGGATCGTGTGAAAGAATTAGAATGGATTATACGAATGAAGTAGAATGAATTCGTACGATCCATTCGAATTCATTCGCACAATCCATTCTAATTCATTCATACGATCCATTCTAATTCATTCATACAATCCATTCTAATTCTTTCACACGATCCATTCTAATTCATTCGTAGGATCCATTCTAATTCATTCGTACAATCTATTCTATTTCATTCGTACGATCCATTCTTACTCATTCGTATGATCCATTCTAATTCATTCGGACGAATGTATCCATTCTAATTTATTCGTACGATCCATTCTAATTCAATCGTACGATCCATTCTAATTCATTCGTACGATCCATTCTTACTCATTCGTATGATCCATTCTAATTCATTCGTACGATCCATTCTAATTCAATCGTACGATCGATTCTAATTCATTCGCACTATCCATTCTAATTCATTCGTACGATCCATTCTAATTCATTCGTACGATCCATTCTAATTTATTCGTTCAAATATATCCATTCTAATTCATTCGTATGATCCATTCTAATTCATTCGCACGATCCATTCTAATTCATTCGCACTAATGTATCCATTCTAATTCATTCGCACGATCCATTCTAATTCATTCCTATGATCTATTCTAATTCATTCGTACGATCCATTCTAATTCATTCTAATTCATTCGTACGATCCATTCTACGATCCATTCTAATTCATTCGTATATTCCATTCTAATTCATTAGCACGATCCAAGCTAATGAATTAGAATGGATCGTACGATCCAATCTAATTCATTTATACGATCCATTCTTACTCATTCGTATGATCCATTCTAATTCCATCGTACGATCCATTCTAATTCATTCGTACAATCCTTTCTAATTCCTTCGTACGATCCATTCTAATTCATTCGTACGATCCATTCTAATTCATTCGTACGATCCATTCTAATTCCTTCGTACGATCCATTCTAATTCATTCGTACGATCCATTCTAATTCATTCGCGTAATCTATTCTAATTCATTCGTACGATCCATTCTAATTCATTCGTACGATCCATTCTAATTCATTCATACAATCCATTCTAATTTATTCACATGAATGTATCCATTCTAATTCATTCGTACGATCCATTCTAATTCATTCGCACAATCTATTCTAATTCATTCAAACGATCCATTCTAATTCATTTGCACGAATGTATCCATTCTAATTCATTCATACGATCCATTCTACTTCATTCGTACTATCCGTTCTAATTCACTCATACGATCCATTCTAACTCATTCATACGATCCATTCTAATTCATTTACACGAATATATCCATTATAATTCATTCGTATGATCCATTCTAATTCCTTCGTACGATCCATTCTAATTCCTTCGTACGATCCATTCTAATTCCTTCGTACGATCCATTCTATTTCATTCGTATGATCCATTCTAATTCCTTCGTACGATCCATTCTAATTCCTTCGTATCCATTCTAATTCACTCATATGATCCATTCTAATTCATTCGTACGATCCATTCTAATTCATTCATACAATCCATTCTAATTCATTCGCACGAATGTATCCATTCTAATTCATTCGTACGATCAGTTCTAATTCATTCACAAAATCTATTCTAATTCATTCATACGATCCATTCTAATTCATTCACACGAATGTATCCATTCTAATTCATTCATACGATCCATTCTAATTCATTCGTACGATCTATTCTAATTCATTCATACGATCCATTCTAATACATTCATACGATCCATTCTAATTCATTTGCACGAATATATCCATTCTAATTCATTCGTACGATCCATTCTAATTCCTTCGTATGATCCATTCTAATTCATTTGTACGATCTATTCTAATTCATTCGTACGATCCATTCTAATTCATTCGTACGATCCATTCTAATTCTTTCGTACGATCCATTCTAATTCATTCGTACGATCCATTCTAAGTCATTCATACAATCCATCCTAATTCTTTTACACGATCCATTCTAATTCATTCGTACGATCCATTCTAATTCATTCGTGCAATCCATTCTATTTCATTCGTACGATCCATTCTTACTCATTCGTACGATCCATTCTAATTCATTCACACGAATGTATCCATTCATACGAATGAATTAGAATAGATTGTACGAATGAATTAGAATGGATCGTAGGAATGAATTAGAATGGATCGTACGAAGGAATTAGAATGGATCGTACGAATGAATTAGAATGGATCGTACGAATGAATTAGAATGGATCGTACAAAGGAATTAGAATGGATCGTACGAATGAATTAGAATGGATATATTCGTGCAAATGAATTAGAATGGATCGTATGAATGTATTAGAATGGATCATATGATTGAATTAGAATGGATCGTACGAATGAATTAGAATTGATTGTATGAATGAATTAGAATGGATCGTACGAATGAATTAGAATGGATCATACGAATTAATTAGAATGGATCATACGAATGAATTAGAATGGATCGTACGAATGAATTAGAATGGATCGTACGAATGAATTAGAATGGATACATTCGTGCGAATGAATTAGAATGGATTGAGCGAATGAATAAGAACAGATCGTGCGAATGAATTAGAATGGATCGTACGAATGAATTAGAATGGATCGTGAGAATGAATTAGAATGGATTGTACGAATGAATTAGAATGGATACATTTGTGCGAATGAATTAGAATGGATCATACGAATGAATTAGAATGGATCGTACGAATGAATTAGAATGGATCGTGCGAATGAATTAGAATGGATCGTACGAATGAATTAGAATGGATCGTGTGAAAGAATTAGAATGGATCGTATGAATAAATTAGAATGGATCGTGCGAATGAATTAGAGTGGATCGTACGAATGAATTAGAATGGATACATTTGTGCGAATGAATTAGAATGGATCGTATGAATGAATTAGAATGGATCGAACGAATGAATTAGAATGGATCGTGCGAATGAATTAGAATGGATCGTACGAATGAATTAGAATGGATCGTACGAATGAACTAGAATGGATACATTCGTGTGAATGAATTAGAATGGATCGTACGAATGAATTAGAATGAATCGTATGAATGAATTAAAATGGATCTTACGAATGAATTAGAATGGATCGTACGAATGAATTAGAATGGATCGTACGAATGAATTAGAATGGATCTTACGAATGAATTAGAATGGATCGTACGAATAAATTAGAATGGATCGTATGAATGGTTTAGAATGGATACATTCGTGCGAATGAATTAGAATGGATCGGACGAATGAATTAGAATGGATCGTACGAATGAATTAGAATGGATCAAATGAATGAATTAGAATGGTTACATTCATGCGAATGAATTAGAATGGATCGTACGAATGGATTAGAATGGATCGTATGAATGGATTAGAATGGATACATTCGTGCGAATGAATTAGAATGGATCATACGAATGAGTAAGAATGGATCGTACGAATGAAATAGAATGGATTGTACGAATGAATTAGAATGGATCGTGCTAATGAATTTGAATGGATCGTACGAATGAATTAGAATGGATCATGCTAATGAATTAGAATTGATCGTTCGAATGAAATAGAATGGATTGTACGAATGATTTAGAATGGATCGTATGAATGAATTAGAATGGATCGTACGAATGATTTAGAATGGATACATTCGTGCGAATGAATTAGAATGGATCATACGAATGAGTAAGAATGGATCGTACGAATGAAATAGAATGGATTGTACGAATGAATTAGAATGGATTCGTATGAATGAATTAGAATGGATACATTCGTGCGAATGAATTAGAATGGATCATACCAATGAGTAAGAATGGATCGTACGAATGAAATAGAATGGATTGTGCGAATGAATTAGAATGGATCGTACGAATGAATTAGAATGGATCATGTGAAGAATTAGAATGGATTGTATGAATGAATTAGAATAGATCGTATGAATGAATTAGAATGGATCGTACGAATGAATTAGAATGGATCGTACGAATGAATTAGAATGGATCGTACGAATGAATTAGAATAGATACATTCGTGCGAATGAATTAGAATGGATACATTCGGGCGAAAGAATTAGAATAGATCGTATGAATGAATTAGAATGGATCCTATGAATGAATTAGAATGGATCGTGCGAATGAATTAGAATGGATCGTACGAATGATATAGAATGGATCGTGCTAATGAATTAGAATTGATCGAACGAATGAATTAGCATGGATCGTGCTAATGAATTAGAATGGAACGTACGAATGAATTAGAATGGATCGTGTGAAAGAATTAGAATGGATTGTATGAATGAATTAGAATGAATTCGTACGATCCATTCGAATTCATTCGCACGATCCATTCTAATTCATTCATACGATCCATTCTAATTCATTCATACAATCCATTCTAATTCTTTCACACGATCCATTCTAATTCATTCGTAGGATCCATTCTAATTCATTCGTACAATCTATTCTATTTCATTCGTACGATCCATTCTTACGCATTCGTATGATCCATTCTAATTCATTCGGACGAATGTATCCATTCTAATTTATTCGTACGAACCATTCTAATTCATTTGTACGATCCATTCTAAATCATTCGTCCGATCCATTCTTACTCATTCGTATGATCCATTCTAATTCATTCGTACGATCCATTCTAATTCTTTCGTACGATCGATTCTAATTCATTCGCACTATCCATTCTAATTCATTCGTACGATCCATTCTAATTTATTCGTATGATCCATTCTAATTTATTCGTTCAAATATATCCATTCTAATTCATTCGTACGATCCATTCTAATTCATTCGCACGATCCATTCTAATTCATTCGCACGAATGTATCCATTCTAATTCATTTGCACGATCCATTCTAATTCATTCCTATGATCTATTCTAATTCATTCGTACGATCCATTCTAATTCATTCTAATTCATTCGTACGATCCATTCTACGATCCATTCTAATTCATTTGTATATTCCATTCTAATTCATTAGCACGATCCATGCTAATGAATTAGAATGGATCGTACGATCCAATCTAATTCATTCATACGATCCATTCTTACTCATTCGTATGATCCATTCTAATTCAATCGTACGATCCATTCTAATTCATTCGTATGATCCATTCTAATTCCTTCGTACGATCCATTCTAATTCATTCGTACGATCCATTCTAATTCATTCGTACGATCCATTCTAATTCATTCGCGCAATCTATTCTAATTCATTCGTACGATCCATTCTAATTCATTCGTACGATCCATTCTAATTCATTCATACAATCCATTCTAATTTATTCGCACGAATGTATCCATTCTAATTCATTCGTACGATCCATTCTAATTCATTCGCACAATCTATTCTAATTCATTCATACGATCCATTCTAATTCATTCGCATGAATGTATCCAATCTAATTCATTCATACGATCCATTCTACTTCATTCGTACTATCCGTTCTAATTCACTCATACGATCCATTCTAATTCATTCATACGATCCATTCTAATTCATTTGCACGAATATATCCATTCTAATTCATTCGTATGATCCATTCTAATTCCTTCGTACGATCCATTCTAATTCCTTCGTACGATCCATTCTAATTCCTTCGTATGATCCATTCTAATTCCTTCGTACGATCCATTCTATTTCATTCGTATGATCCATTCTAATTCCTTCGTACGATCCATTCTAATTCCTTCGTATCCATTCTAATTCACTCATACGATCCATTTTAATTCATTCGTACGATCCATTCTAATTCATTCATACAATCCATTCTAATTCTTTCACACGATCCATTCTAATTCATTCGTACGATCCATTCTAATTCATTCGCACAATCCATTCTATTTCATTCATACGATCCATTCTAATTCATTCGCACGAATGTATCCATAATGGATCATACGAATGAGTAAGAATGGATCGTACGAATGAAATAGAATGGATTGTGCGAATAAATTAGAATGGGCCGTATGAATGAATTAGAATGGATACATTCGTGCGAATGAATTAGAATGGATCGGACGAATGAATTAGAATGGATCGTACGAATGAATTAGAATGCATCGTATGAATAAATTAGAATGGATACATTCGTCCGAATGAATTAGAATGGATCATACGAATGAGTAAGAATGGATCGTACGAATGAAATAGAATAGATTGTACGAATGAATTAGAATGGATTCGTACGAATGAATTAGAATGGATACATTCGTGCGAATGAATTAGAATGGATCGTACCAATGAGTAAGAATGGATCGTACTAATGGAATAGAATGGATTGTGCGAATGAATTAGAATGGATCGTACGAATGAATTAGAATGGATCGTGTGAAAGAATTAGAATGGATTGTATGAATGAATTAGAATAGATCGTATGAATGAATTAGAATGGATCGTACGAATGAATTAGAATGGATCGTATGAATGAATTAGAATGGATCGTACGAATGAATTAGAATGGATACATTCGTGCGAATGAATTAGAATGGATACATTCGTGTGAAAGAATTAGAATAGATCGTATGAATGAATTAGAATGGATCCTATGAATGAATTAGAATGGATCGTGCGAATGAATTAGAATGGATCGTACGAATGAATTAGAATGGATCGTGCTAATGAATTAGAATTGATCGAACGAATGAATTAGCATGGATCGTGCTAATGAATTAGAATGGAATGTACGAATGAATTAGAATGGATCGTGTGAAAGAATTAGAATGGATTGTATGAATGAATTAGAATGAATTCGTACGATCCATTCGAATTCATTCGCACGATCCATTCTAATTCATTCATACGATCCATTCTAATTCATTCATACAATCCATTCTAATTCTTTCACACGATCCATTTGTTAGGATTGATGTGTTCTAAGCTTGTAAAACTTTATGTTTTGGTCTAATAAAGATTGATAGTTATTAATATATGAGATGCATATAGGTGCGTAACATAGTTACGTGTTCTTTCGAGTACAGAGAGCCATGGTTATATGGTAGTCCACTGAGTTGAAGACTGAGTGGATTGGTCCTATATAACCTAAATAAGTTCGCAGCTATGATCAGGTTGGTCGCCTCATCATGTTAAGCTGTTGGCGATGACAGTTCATGGGATGTCTTCACCATGGTCATCACCAGGCACAGTGTCTGTGGCTGAACGGAACTAACACGGTGTACAGATCAGTGAGCAGACACTGGTACACTAAGCCGTGTTTCTGCTTAGGGTAAAACGGTCCTAAACCCTGAGGAACCACGACTGATGGACTAACCAGTTGCGTGGTGCTTTGGCGCACCAATGTGTGAGGGTCCATATGCAGTGATCCAAAACCACGGTGTACTAGGTTACCCGGCTGGCGTTGCATTAGCGTGTCACTCCTGCAGGCCATCCACACCCCTGATGGGAGGTGCGTTCCTTGGTGTGACTTACACTGTACTAAACCCAGGCCTGGTGGTCATCAGTTTGACTGTTGACCGGGTTCGATTACTCGACGGGGTAATCAAAGGTACGATGTATAGGTCAACCTGGAAGGAACCAAGTCATATGATCGTTCGAGTCTGACGGTAGTCTTCACCGCTCGAAGTGAATCATGGCATCAAGTGGAGGGACAGCGGGTTTACCACTATTAAGCGGAGAGCAGGGGTATGATGGAGAACATAGTAAGTCTGGGTGAATTGGAGTGCAGCCTGCGTCGCACTCTGGGTGGCTACGCAGGTTAACTCGAGCTCAGAGGATCGATGGTACACTCGGGTAGTGTGTCAATCGAGCTTGAGTTGGAAGCCATGAACCCCGGTCCCTGATGGTTCCACCTTATCAACATTATGTACGGTTCTTGAACCGTCTCCTCGGAACACCATAAGCATAAGGAAGAAAGAAGTATACGCTCCGTGTGTGCTTGGCACTAGAGCACGGTAGATGCGTAACTACATACGAGTACTAAGGGTTGAGCCCGAGACTAGTGCAGAGTCGTATGTAGTAATCCCTAGCCATAAGTGAACTTCGCTGCATAGGTGCGATGCACCGGGGTATGTTGCGAGTTGACTAGTTGACTTTGCTAGAGGCACCCTCCGGTGGCCTTAGTTAATAGTAAGTAACTAGTAGATATCACTTAAGTAATGGCCGCTAGGTATCGCACGCTAGAAATGGTCAAAATGAGGCGTCGGGGCGTTTTGGTAAAAACCTCACTCTGCCGGACCTCACTGTTGGCCGACCCTAGTGGTGGGACACCTCACTAGGGCCGGCCCTATGATGTAGGGATAAGAATCCCTCATCTATAGGGCCGGCCATATAGATAGGGATGGGGCGATAAATCGGTTAAAATCGAGCCCTAAAAAGTGGGAAAACGGATAAATACGCGGAGAGATAAAAGGGAGATAATGGAGAGATAATGAGAGGGGGTTAATATCCCCTTGGATCCTTATCCAAGGGGTGTTGGCCGGCCCTATAAAGGCACCTATGGGCGCCGGCCCCATGCACTAGTGAAACCGAACCCCCCTCTCTCTCATCTCTCTAGTTCTCTCCCTAATCTCTCTCCGTTTCCCGCTTGCTACTTCGTCTTCCTCGCGTGGAGTTCTGAAGAAGGAGAAGGGTCTTTCTTCGGAGGCACTCAGAGATCCGAGAGCGACGTTCCGTGCATCGTGTGAGATCGGGTGAACAAGAAGGTAACATCTCCATTCGTACCGTCGGCATCTTCGCGAACGATCTTCCGTCTCCATCGACAAAGAAGACAATCCTCCGTGGTTAAAAGATCCGTACGAAAGGTATGTGTAATCTAACATGTAGATCTAGCGAGCATTATGATTTGCATCCATGCTAGTTAATCATTACGCTAGATTGCCGTTAGGGGTTTTCGATTCTCGTGCATACACATGCACACATATGTAGATTAGTTTCTGTGAAAAATTAAATCGTGTAACGTGCACCATGAACGGTCTTTCGACCGCCAAATCATTTCCACTGCGTGCCTCTGACCCGGATTAACTTCCAACAATTGGTATCAGAGCCGCATTAGTGGTGTGCGTTTCACGTTTTTTCATGAAACTAACATGTGTGCGCATGATGAATGCGTGAGATCATCGGAGTTCTTACGCTTAGATCATGCATATGTATAGATTGTGCTTGTTCTATTAATCATTCTTGCAGGGCGCCGCTATAAAAAATCTAGATCTATGATTTGTGCTTGCTACCGGGGGTCGGACCCCGAGATAGCAAATGTCTGGATTTGCTTTCTATGTGTGGATTTGTAATTGAGCCGTAGATTGGGCGAGTGATGGGGGTTGACCATCCTCGGTTTCCCATGGCTTTTTCCTAGGTGTGTTTTCTTTTCTTTCTAGGAAATTGTGTACGACCGAGCACTTGCTCGTAGCGTACTAGACTTTTTCGGTTACAGATCGAGAAGAAAGATGTGCCAAAGAAATCCACCATCGGGAGCGGAAGCGGAACCCTGGAGGATGAAGACGATCCGGCAAAGTGTTCGCGAGCGCGACGAAGGAGCCGGACCGAGGAACCTTGCGAAGAAAGCTAGAGGCCTGCGCTGTGCTAATTAGGTTCAGGGGTCGGACCCTGAACTTAATTCAGTTTTTATGGTTGCTTTCTTTAATTAGTTCTTTATGCTTCATATCGAACCCCGATGAAATAATATGATTATCAGTTTTCAGAGGGATGCCTTTCCCCTCCGGTCCAAGCGACTGTTTGAGGTTAGGATCCCGCTAGATGACGCCTATTATTTAGTTGACTTTTGATGTTAGTGGGATCCCATCACATATGGTTATGCCACCATTAGGAGAGCACCCGACTAGTCGGGTGTGCCTATTTGGCCAGCATCGAAATCAAAGATGAGATGGAGATCCATTGAACATCAATTGTCAAATCTATAAGCGAGGCGCCATGACTAGTGGGAGTCCTTTCCAGTGAGTCTGACTCTAGGATTAGCTCCAGAGCATTAGCGTGATAACCAATTTTGCAAAGCATCGATACTCTTGGAATATGTAATGTGACCCTTGAATGGAGAAATCCACTTGAGGCAGGGACTATGATATTCCGAGAGTGATTAATGCTAGGCGAAGGGTTTGAACGCTAGTGGGAGCATGGTGTGACCAGGGTCTAGTATTTAGGAGGTCGCTACCTTTGCATTTGCATAAATTCATACTCGCAAAATAACCCTCAGAATTATAAGGGATGCAAGAGAGGACTTTTAAAAGATCCTCTGGCCTCCACGGCCAGTCATTTTGTGTTTGGGTGGGGATGCATAACTTCACACCCCCTAGGGTGGGAGCTGTGTGTTTCCATGCCAAATTACTTAATGACCTCCCTGTGGATATGGCGATTACGGGGCCAGGAGAGAAGGGCTTTTCATCCCACCCTAGTGGGGGCAGCATGAACTCCCGTGTCGTAATTACTTAGGCTTGTGGGTAAGCATCCTAAGTACACGTGAGGTATTCGTTGCGAAGACAACAGTGATCACGTGGTACTGGCCGAAAGATAACCATGGTCCATCACAGCCCTTAGTTGGCAGATTTGGATAGGGTCAAGGAAAAGGCCCGTGTGAGCGGATTGACGCTGTATGATGCCCTCTAGGGCAGGTACAGTCGATTCCGAGATCTTACATACATGGTTAATTAATCCATGGTAATGACTTCGCTTGAGGGTAGCGTCGACATATGGATATAATTAGCTTGTTTTAAAAAATCCATAAAATAAGTTTTTATGCATACTCATTATTCAATCTTTATTTTCAGATGACTAAGTTAGACCCCCTGTCCGCTATCCTAAATGACCACAAACTTACCGGTCCCAACTATGAGGACTGGAAGCGCAACCTGTACCTGGTCCTAAGGATTGGTAAACATATGTCAGCCCTTAATGACCCTGAGCCAGATTTGCCAGGACCCAATGCCACAGAGGCACAGTTAAAGGCATTCACTGACTAGAAGGAATCCAATGAGATATGTAAATGCTATATAATAGCATCCTTGCAAACAACTCTGCAGAAGCAAGTCGAGGAGATGCCCGACGCTTCTGACATGATGTTGTATTTGAAGGAGATGTTTGAAGGTCACAATCGCGTTACGCGATACCTTACCATCAAGAAACTCGTCGGCACTAAGATGTCCAATGGGACGCTGGTTCGGGAACACATGATGAAAATGTTTGGGTTCCAGAACGAACTAGCTACCATGGACATTGTGCTAGAAGGCGAGGTGATGACAGACATCTTCCTCTCGTCACTGTCTGGAGCCTTTGAAGGCTTTGTCACCAACTTTAATTTGAACAAGTTGGCTATGACAAATGCAGAGCTTCTGGGAGCTCTCCAGGCAGCTGAGGATGGTTTCAAGCAGAAGGGCGAAGCACTTCACGTGCAACGCAGATCCTTCAAGAAGCCTGGTAAACCTCAGGGCAAGAAACATAAAAGGAAACCTAAGTCATTGCCTGTGCAGGACTCTGCTGGAGCCTCTGGGTCTGGAGAATCAAAGAAACCGGGCACGAAATGCTTCCGGTGTGGCCAGAAGGGTCATTGGAAGAAGGACTGCAAGAAGCCTCAGAATGCTGGTGAAGGTTATCTACAACTCTTAGTTGTTGAATCATTTCTTTCAAGTAATAGTACTTTTGCTAGTTGGATTGTGGATTCTGGATCCACTAACCATGCCTGTAACTCTCTTCAGGGGTTTCAGGAAAGCAGAAGATTGCTTGATGGAGAAGTGACCCTGAGCATGGGAACTGAGGCCGTGGCTGCTGCTGAAGCTATTGGAGATGTTAATCTTAGTTTTTCGAATAATAAGACTTTGACACTTAGAGATGTCTTTTATGTACCGTCCTTGCGATGTAACTTAATTTCTGTTTCTTCTTTAGTTAATGAAGGTTATTCAGTTTATTTTGATGCTTCTGGTGTATCGTTTAAACTGAATGGAACTTTTATAATAAGAGGAATGGTTCAGAATCATCTCTATGTTGTAAGTCCTAAATTTGAAAAGGATAACATAATAACTTCAGCATTTAATGTTAATTCATCTAAGCGTAAGAATCCTTCGGAAAATTTAACCCACCTGTGGCACTTACGACTTGGGCATATTGCCTTAGATAGGATCCATAGAATGGTGAAGGCCGGGCTTCTGGAAACAGATCCTACGGAGATCCTTCCCACCTATGAATCCTGCCTGGAAGGCAAGATGACCAAGAGGTCCTTTAAAGGCAAAGGAGTAAGAGCTACTGAGGTGTTAGAGTTAATCCATTCGGATGTGTATGGACCCATGAACGTCAAGGCGATAGGAGGCCATGAGTATTTCATCACATTCATTGATGATTACTCAAGATATGGTTACATTTACCTGATGCATCGGAAGTTGGAATCCTTTGACATGTTCAAAGAGTTCAGGGCTGAAGTAGAAAAGCAGACAGGTAAATATATAAAAACCCTTCGATCAGATCGAGGAGGTGAATACCTATGTGACGAGTTCCTAGGGTATTTGGTGGAGCATGGGATAAAATCCCAGTTAACTGCTCCAGGTACCCCACAACAAAATGGAGTTTCCGAGAGAAGGAATCGAACCTTGTTGGACATGGTTCGTAGCATGATGAGTTACGCCAGTTTACCAATGACCTTTTGGGGATATGCCCTACAAACAGCAGTTTATATTCTGAATCACGTTCCGTCTAAGTCAGTGCCTCTGACCCCTAGAGAACTGTGGTCAAAGCGAAAGCCATTGATACAACATTTCAGAATATGGGGATGCCTTGCACATGTGCGAAGGGATAAGAGGGAAAAGATGGAATCTAAAACCAGAGTATGCTTATTTGTAGGGTATTCCAAGGAGACCAAAGGTGGTCTATTTTATGATCCTGAGGAAAAGAAAGTGATCGTTTCTACGAACGCCTATTTCCTAGAACAGGATTATATTGTGGACCACAAACCTACTAGTAAGGTAGTTCTGGATGAACTGCTGGGTACTAGTTCAGATAGCGCATCCAAAAGCATAGTGGGAGCTGACATTACAGATAATAATATACCAGATACTGTAGAACCTGTTAATCCTGTAACACCACCACCACCTCGTCGCAGTGGGAGAAATATCAGAGCTCCTGACAGATACTATGGAGAAACCTTATTGGTTGATCCAGAGGGTCAGGAGGATGACCCACTGAGCTACGATAAGGCAGTGGGAGCTTCTGACAGCTCTGACTGGCAAAAGGCTATGGAGGTAGAAATTGAATCAATGTCCCATAACGCAGTCTGGACTCTTGTTACACCATCATCCAATATTAAACCTATTGGGTGTAAGTGGGTGTATAAGAAGAAGAGAGGATCCGATGGTACAATAGAGACTTATAAAGCTAGATTAGTTGCCAAGGGTTACACCCAGAGAGAAGGGATCGACTTTGACGAAACCTTCTCGCCGGTAGCTATGATAAAGTCTATTCGGATCCTCTTATCCATTGCAGCCCATTATGACTGGGAGATCTGGCAAATGGATGTCAAGACAGCATTCCTTAATGGAAATTTGGAAGAAGACATTTATATGATTCAGCCACCAGGCTTTGAGTCAGAGGGTCAGGAACATCTAGTTTGCAAGTTGCAGAAGTCCATTTATGGACTAAAGCAAGCATCTAGAAGTTGGAACATCCGTTTTGATCAGGCAATCCAGTCATATGGATTTACTCAAAACGAGGATGAACCATGTGTATACAAGAGGACTGATAAGACCACAGTAGTATATTTGATACTTTACGTAGATGATATTCTGCTCATTGGAAATGATATAGGAACATTATCAACGGTAAAGGTCTGGTTGTCAACACAGTTCGATATGAAAGTCCTAGGTGACGCGAGTTATGTTTTGGGGATCAAGGTAACACGTGATCGCCAGAACAGGATTCTCTCGCTGTCACAGGCTGCGTATATAGATAAGGTTATGGCTAGATTTGACATGCAAAACTCCAAGAAGGGTTTTGTGCCATTTAGACATGGCATAAAACTGTCTAAGGATCAATGTCCTAAGACACCTGAGGAGAGAGCAGAAATACAGAAGATACCTTATGCTTCGGCATTAGGTAGTCTAATGTATGCTATGCATTGAACAAGGCCTGATATCTGTTTCGCAGTAGGAATGATGGGTCGGTTTCAGTCGAATCCGGGTCCAGATCACTGGACAGCTGTGAAGTGTATACTCAAGTACCTTCGTAGAACAAGGGACTATGAGTTGGTTTACACTGGACAAGAACTGACGCCGATTGGATATACAGATTCTGACTTTATGTCAGATTTGGAATCCAGAAAGTCGACATCAGGTTTTGTGTTTATGCTAGGAGGAGGAGCGGTTAGTTGGCAGAGTGTGAAGCAGAAATGCATCGCAGACTCTACCACAGAGGCTGAGTACGTTGCAGCGTGCGAGGCAGCCAAAGAGGCGGTATGGCTCAAGAAATTCCTTACGGATTTGGGATGTGTACCAGAGGCCCAGTTACCTATTGTGCTTTACTGCGACAATAGTGGGGCGGTAGCACAAGCCAAGGAGCCAAGACATCACCAAAAGGGGAAGCACATCGAGCGCAAGTTCCACTTGATTCGGCAGTTTCAAAAGCAAGGGCGAGTAGCGGTGACGCAGATTGCATCTACAGATAATGTTGCTGATCCTTTCACAAAGGCAATACCTACCAAGGCATTCGAGCGACATGTGGACGCGATAGGAGTCAAAACCGTTTTGCTTCGCTAGACCAAGTGGGAGATTGTTAGGATTGATGTGTTCTAAGCTTGTAAAACTTTATGTTTTGGTCTAATAAAGATTGATAGTTATTAATATATGAGATGCATATAGGTGCGTAACATAGTTACGTGTTCTTTCGAGAACAGAGAGCCATGGTTATATGGTAGTCCACTGAGTTGAAGACTGAGTGGATTGGTCCCATATAACCTAAATAAGTTCGCAGCTATGATCAGGTTGGTCGCCTCATCATGTTAAGCTGTTGGCGATGACAGTTCATGGGATGTCTTCACCATGGTCATCACCAAGCACAGTGTCTGTGGCTGAACGGAACTAACACGGTGTACAGATCAGTGAGCAGACACTGGTACACTAAGCCGTGTTTCTGCTTAGGGTAAAACGGTCCTAAACCCTGAGGAACCACGACTGATGGACTAACCAGTTGCGTGGTGCTTTGGCGCACCAATGTGTGAGGGTCCATATGCAGTGATCCAAAACCACGGTGTACTGGGTTACCCGGCTGGCGTTGCATTAGCGTGTCACTCCTGTAGGCCATCCACACCCCTGATGGGAGGTGCGTTCCTTGGTGTGACTTATACTGTACTAAACCCAGGCCTGGTGGTCATCAGTTTGACTGTTGACCGGGTTCGATTACTCGACGGGGTAATCAGAGGTACGATGTATAGGTCAACCTGGAAGGAACCAAGTCATATGATCGTTCGAGTCTGACGGTAGTCTTCACCGCTCGAAGTGAATCATGGCATCAAGTGGAGGGACAGCGGGTTTACCACTACTAAGCGGAGAGCAGGGGTGTGATGGAGAACATAGTAAGTCTGGGTGAATTGGAGTGCAGCCTGCGTCGCACTCTGGGTGGCTACGCAGGTTAACTCGAGCTCAGAGGATCGATGGTACACTCGGGTAGTGTGTCGATCGAGCTTGAGTTGGAAGCCATGAACCCCGGTTCCTGATGGTTCCACCTTATCAACATTATGTACGGTTCTTGAACCGTCTCCTCGGAACACCATAAGCATGAGGAAGAAAGAAGTATACGCTCCGTGTGTGCTTGGCACTAGAGCACGGTAGATGCGTAACTACATACGAGTACTAAGGGTTGAGCCCGAGACTAGTGCAGAGTCGTATGTAGTAATCCCTAGCCATAAGTGAACTTCGCTGCATAGGTGCGATGCACCGGGGTATGTTGCGAGTTGACTAGTTGACTTTGCTAGAGGCACCCTCCGGTGGCCTCAGTTAATAGTAAGTAACTAGTAGATATCACTTAAGTAATGGCCGCTAGGTATCGCACGCTAGAAATGGTCAAAATGAGGCGTCGGGGCGTTTTGGTAAAAACCTCACTTTGCCGGACCTCACTGTTGGCCGACCCTAGTGGTGGGACACCTCACTAGGGCCGGCCCTATGATGTAGGGATAAGAATCCCTCATCTATAGGGCCGGCCATATAGATAGGGATGGGGCGATAAATCGGTTAAAATCGAGCCCTAAAAAGTGGGAAAACGGATAAATACGCGGAGAGATAAAAGGGAGATAATGGAGAGATAATGAGAGGGGGTTAATATCCCCTTAGATCCTTATCCAAGGGGTGTTGGCCGGCCCTATAAAGGCACCTATGGGCGCCGGCCCCATGCACTAGTGAAACCGAACCCCCCTCTCTCTCATCTCTCTAGTTCTCTCCCTAATCTCTCTCCGTTTCCCACTTGCTACTTCGTCTTCCTCGCGTGGAGTTCTGAAGAAGGAGAAGGGTCGTTCTTCGGAGGCACTCAGAGATCCGAGAGCGATGTTCCGTGCATCGTGTGAGATCGGGTGAACAAGAAGGTAACATCTCCATTCGTACCGTCGGCATCTTCGCGAACGATCTTCCGTCTCCATCGACAAAGAAGACAATCCTCCGCGGTTAAAAGATCCGTACGAAAGGTATGTGTAATCTAACATGTAGATCTAGTGAGCATTATGATTTGCATCCATGCTAGTTAATCATTACGCTAGATTGCCGTTAGGGGTTTTCGATTCTCGTGCATACACATGCACACATATGTAGATTAGTTTCTGTGAAAAATTAAATCGTGTAACGTGCACCATGAACGGTCTTTCGACCGCCAAATCGTTTCCGCTGCGTGCCTCTGACCCGGATTAACTTCCAACACCATTCTAATTCATTCGTACGATCCATTCTAATTCCTTCGTACGATCCATTCTAATTCCTTCGTATGATCCATTCTAATTCCTTCGTACGATCCATTCTATTTCATTCGTATGATCCATTCTAATTCCTTCGTACGATCCATTCTAATTCCTTCGTATCCATTCTAATTCACTCATACGATCCATTCTAATTCATTCGTACGATCCATTCTAATTCATCCATACAATCCATTCTAATTCTTTCACACGATCCATTCTAATTCATTCGTACGATCCATTCTAATTCATTCGCACAATCCATTCTATTTCATTCATACAATCCATTCTAATTCATTCGCACGAATGTATCCATAATGGATCATACGAATAAGTAAGAATGGATCGTACGAATGAAATAGAATGGATTGTGCAAATGAATTAGAATGGACCGTACGAATGAATTAGAATGGATACATTCGTGCGAATGAATTAGAATGGATCGGACGAATGAATTAGAATGGATCGTACGAATGAATTAGAAAGCATCGTACGAATAAATTAGAATGGATACATTCGTCCGAATGAATTAGAATGGATCATACGAATGAGTAAGAATGGATCGTACGAATGAAATAGAATAGATTGTACGAATAAATTAGAATGGATTCGTACGAATGAATTAGAATGGATACATTCGTGCAAATGAATTAGAATGGATCGTACCAATGAGTAAGAATGGATCGTATGAATGAAATAGAATAGATTGTGCGAATGAATTAGAATGGATCGTACGAATGAATTAGAATGGATCGTGTGAAAGAATTAGAATGGATTGTATGAATGAATTAGAATAGATCGTATGAATGAATTAGAATGGATCGTACGAATGAATTAGAATGGATCGTATGAATGAATTAGAATGGATCGTACGAATAAATTAGAATGGATACATTCGTGCGAATGAATTAGAATGGATACATTCGTGTGAAAGAATTAGAATAGATCGTATGAATGAATTAGAATGGATCCTATGAATGAATTAGAATGGATCGTGCGAATGAATTAGAATGGATCGTACGAATGAATTAGAATGGATCGTGCGAATGAATTAGAATTGATCGAACGAATGAATTAGCATGGATCGTGCTAATGAATTAGAATGGAATGTACGAATGAATTAGAATGGATCGTGTGAAAGAATTAGAATGGATTGTATGAATGAATTAGAATGAATTCGTACGATCCATTCGAATTCATTCGCACGATCCATTCTAATTCATTCATACGATCCATTCTAATTCATTCAAACAATCCATTCTAATTCTTTCACACGATCCATTCTAATTCATTCGTAGGATCCATTCTAATTCATTCGTACAATCTATTCTATTTCATTCGTACGATCCATTCTTACTCATTCGTATGATCCATTCTAATTCATTCGGACGAATGTATCCATTCTAATTTATTCGTACGATACATTCTAATTCATTTGTACGATCCATTCTAATTCATTCGTCCGATCCATTCTAATTCATTCACACGAATGTATCCATTCTAATTCATTCGTACGATCCATTCTAATTCATTCGTACGATCCATTCTAATTCATTCGTAAGATCCATTCTAATTCATTCGTATGATCCATTCTAATTCATTCGTACGATCCATTCTAATTCATTCGCACGAATGTATCCATTCTAGTTCATTCGTACAATCCATTCTAATTCATTCGTACGATCCATTCTAATTCATTCGCACGATCCATTCTAATTCATTCATACGATCCATTCTAATTCATTCATACGATCCATTCTAATTCATTCGTACGATCATTTCTAATTCATTCGCACAAATGTATCCATTCTAATTCATTCGTACGATCCATTCTAATTCATTCGCACGATCTATTCTAATTCATTTGTACGATCCATTCTAATTCATTCGCACGATCTGTTCTTATTCATTCGCACAATCCATTCTAATTCATTTGCACGAATGCATCCATTCTAATTCATTCGTACGATCCATTCTAATTCATTCGTACGATCCATTCTAATTCATTCGTATGATCCATTCTAATTAATTCGTATGATCCATTCTAATTCATTCGTACGATCCATTCTAATTCATTCATACAATCCATTCTAATTCATTCGCACGAATGTATCCATTCTAATTAATTCGTACGATCCATTCTAATTCATTCGTATGATCTATTCTTATTCATTCGCACGATCCAGTCTAATTGATTCGCACGATCCATTCTAATTCATTCGCACGAATGTATCCATTCTAATTCATTCGTACGATCCATTCTAATTCATTAATACGATCCATTCTAATTCATTCGTACGATCCATTCTAATTCATATGCACAAAGGTATCCATTCTAATCCATTCATAGGATCCATTCTAATCCATTCGTACGATCCATTCTAATTCATTCGTACGATCCATTCTAATTCATTCGCTCGAATGTATCCATTCTAATCCATTCGTACGACCCATTCTAATCCATTCGTACGATCCATTCTAATTCATTCGCATGAATGTAACCATTCTAATTCATTCATTTGATCCATTCTAATTTATTCGTACGATCCATTCTAATTCATTCGTCCGATCCATTCTAATTCATTCCCACGAATGTATCCATTTTAATTCATTCGTACGATCCATTCTAATTCATTCGTACGATCTATTCTAATTCATTTGTAAGATCCATTCTAATTCATCCGTATGATCCATTCTAATATATTCGTACTATCCATTCTAATTCATTCGCACGAATGTATCCATTCTAGATCATTCATACGATCCATTCTAATTCATTCATACGATCCATTCTAATTCATTCGCACGATCCATTCTAATTCATTCGTACGATCAATTCTAATTCATTCGCACGAATGTATCCATTCTAATTCATTCGTACGATCCTGAATTAGAATGGATCGTACGAATGAATTAGAATGGATACCTTTGTGCATATGAATTAGAATGGATCGTACGAATGAATTAGATGCGAATGAATTAGAATGGATCGTACGAATGAATTTGAATGGATCGTACGAATGAACTAGAATGGATACATTCGTGCGAATGAATTAGAATGGATCGTACGAATGAATTAGACTGGATCGTATGAATGAATTAGAATGGATCTTACGAATGAATTAGAATGGATCGTACGAATGAATTAGAATGGATCAAATGAATGAATTAGAATGGTTACATTCATGCAAATGAATTAGAATGGATCGTACGAATGGATTAGAATGGATCGTACGAATGGATTAGAATGGATCGGACGAATGAATTAGAATGGATCGTACGAATGAATTAGAATGGATCAAATGAATGAATTAGAATGGTTACATTCATGCAAATGAATTAGAATGGATCGTACGAATGGATTAGAATGGATCAAATGAATGAATTAGAATGGATACATTCGTGCGAATGAATTAGAATGGATCGGACGAATGAATTAGAATGGATCGTACGAATGAATTAGAATGGATCAAATGAATGAATTAGAATGGTTACATTGATGCAAATGAATTAGAATGGATCGTACGAATGGATTAGAATGGATCGTACGAATGGATGAGAATGGATACATTCGAGCGAATGAATTAGAATGGATCGTACGAATGAATTAGAATGGATCGTACGAATGGATTAGAATGGATCCTACGAATGGATTAGAATGGATACCTTTGTGCATATGAATTAGAACGGATCGTACGAATGAATTAGAATGGATCATATTAATGAATTAGAATGGATCATACGAATGAATTAGAATGGATACATTCGTGCACGATCCATTCTAATTCATTCGCACGAATGTATCCATTCTAATTCATTCGTACGATCCATTCTAATTCATTAATATGATCCATTCTAATTCATTCGTACGATCCATTCTAATTCATATGCACAAAGGTATCCTTTCTAATTCATTCGTACGATCCATTCTAATTCAGGATTGTACGAATGAATTAGAATGGATACATTCGTGCGAATGAATTAGAATTGATCGTACGAATGAATTAGAATGGATCGTGCGAATGAATTAGAATGGATCGTACGAATGAATTAGAATGGATCGTACGAATGAACTAGAATGGATACATTCGTGCGAATGAATTAGAATGGATCGTACGATTGAATTAGAATGGATACATTCGTGCGAATGAATTAGAATGGATCGGACGAATGAATTAGAATGGATCGTACGAATGAATTAGAATGGATCAAATGAATGAATTAGAATGGTTACATTCATGCGAATGAATTAGAATGGATCGTACGAATGGATTAGAATGGATCGTACGAATGGATTGGAATGGATACATTCGAGCGAATGAATTAGATTGGATCGTACGAATGAATTAGAATGGATCGTACGAATGGATTAGAATGGATCCTACAAATGGATTAGAATGGATACCTTTGTGCATATGAATTAGAATGGATCGTACGAATGAATTAGAATGGATCATATTAATGAATCAGAATGGGTCGTACGAATGAATTAGAATGAATACATTCGTGCGAATGAATTAGAATGGATCGTGCGAATCAATTAGACTGGATCGTGCGAATGAATAAGAATAGATCATACGAATGAATTAGAATGGATCGTACGAATGAATTAGAATGGATATATTCGAGCGAATGAATTAGAATAGATCGTAGGAATGAATTAGAATGGATCATACGAATGAATTAGAATGGATCGTACGAACGAATTAGAATGGATCGTACGAACGAATTAGAATGGATCATATGAACGAATAAGAATGGATCGTACGAATGAATTACAATGGATATATTCGAGCGAATGAATTAGAATGGATCGTACGAATGAATTAGAATAGATCATAGGAATGAATTAGAAAGGATCGTGCAAATGAATTAGAATGGATACATTCGTGCGAATGAATTAGAATGGATCGTGCGAATGAATTAGAATATTTGAACGAATAAATTAGAATGGATCATACGAATGAATTAGAATGGATCGTATGAATGAATTAGAATGGATAGTGCGAATGAATTAGAATCGATCGTACGAATGAATTAGAATGGATCGTACGAATGAATTAGATCATACGAATGAATTAGAATGGATCATACGAATGAATTAAAATGGATACATTCGAGCGAATGAATTAGAATAGATCGTAGGAATGAATTAGAATGGATCATACGAATGAATTAGAATGGATACATTTGTGAGAATAAATTAGAATGGATCGTACGAATGAATTAGAATGCATCGTACGAAAGAATTAGAATGGATATATTCGTGCGAATAAATTAGAATGGATCATACGAATTAATTAGACTGGATCGTACAAATGAATTTGAATGGATACAATTGTGCGAATGAATCTAAATGGATTGTATGAATGAATTACAATGGATCGTACGAATGAATTAGAATGGATCGTACGAATGAATTAAAATAGCTCATACGAATGAATTAGAATGAATCGTATGAATGAATTAGAATGGTTACATTCGTGCGAATGAATTAGAATAGATCGTACGAATAAATTAGAATGGATCGTACGAATAAATTAGAATGGATCGTGGGAATGAATTAGAATGGATCGTACGAATGAATTAGAATGGATCCACCGAATGAGTTAGAATGGATCATACGAATGAATTAGAATGGATTGTACGAATGAATTAGAATGGATTGTGCGAATGAATTAGAATGGATTGTATGAATGAATAAGAATTGATCGTACGAATGAATTAGAATGGATCGTGCGAATGAATTAGCATGAATCGTACGAATGTATTAGAATGGATCGTATGAATGAATTAGAATGAATCGTACGATCAATTCTAATTCAATCGTCCGATCCATTCTAATTCATTCGCATGAATGTATCCATTCTAATTCATTCGTACAATCCATTCTATTTCATTCGTACGATCCATTCTTACTCATTCGTATGATCCATTCTAATTCATTCGTATGATCCATTCTAATTCATTCGTATGATCCATTCTAATTCATTCGTACGATCCATTCTAATTCATTCGTACGATCCATTCTAATTCATTCGCACGATCCATTCTAATTCATTCATACGATCCATTCTAATTTATTCATACGATCCATTCTAATTCATTCCTACAATCCATTCTAATTCATTCGCCCGATCCATTCTAATTCATTCATACGATCCATTCTATTCGAATGGATCATGCGATCCATTCGAATTCATTCGCACGATCCATTCTAATTCATTCATACGATCCATTCTTACTCATTCGTATGATCCATTCTAATTCATTCGTATGATCCATTCTAATTCATTCGTACGATCCATTCTAATTCATTCGCACGATCCATTCTAATTCATTCATACGATCCATTCTAATTTATTCATACGATCCATTCTAATTCATTCCTACAATCCATTCTAATTCATTCGCCCGATCCATTCTAATTCATTCATACGATCCATTCTATTCGAATGGATCATGCGATCCATTCGAATTCATTCGCACGATCCATTCTAATTCATTCATACGATCCATTCTAATTCATTCATACAATGCATTCTAATTCTTTCACACGATCCATTCTAATTCATTCGTACGATCCATTCTAATTCATTCGTACAATCCATTCTATTTCATTTGTACGATCTATTCTTACTCATTCGTATGATCCATTCTAATTCATTCGTACGATCCATTCTAATTCATTTGTACGATCCATTCTAATTCATTCGTACAATCCATTCTATTTCATTCGTACGATCCATTCTTACTCATTCGTATGATCCATTCTAATTCATTCGCACGAATGTATCCATTCTAATTCATTCATACAATCCATTCTAATTCATTCCGTACGATCCATTCTAATTCATTCGTACGATCGTACTAATGAATTAGAATGGATCGTACGAATGAATTAGAATAGATTGTGCGAATGAATTAGAATGGATCGTACGAATGAATTAGAATGGATCGTACGAATGAATTAGAATGGATCATACGAATGAGTAAGAATGGATCGTACGAATGAATTAGAATGGATCGTACGAATAAATTAGAATGGATACATTCGTCCGAATGAATTAGAATGGATCATACAAATGAGTAAGAATGGATCATACGAATGAAATAGAATAGATTGTACGAATGAATTAGAATGGATCCTTCGAATGAATTAGAATGGATCGTACGAATGAATTAGAATGGATCATACAAATGAGTAAGAATGGATCGTATGAATGAATTAGAATGGATCGTGCGAATGAATTCGAATGGATCATACGAATTCATTCTAATTCATTCATACAATCCATTCTAATTCTTTCACACGATCCATTCTAAATTATTCGTACGTTCCATTCTAATTCATTAGCACGATCCATGCTAATTCATTCGTTCGATCAATTCTAATTCATTAGCACGATCCATTCTAATTCATTCGTACGATCCATTCTAATTCATTCACATAATCCATTCTAATTCATTCATAGGATCCATTCTAATTCATTCATACGATCTAGTCTAATTCTTTCGCACGAATGTATCCATTCTAATTCATTCGCACGAATGTATCCATTCTAATTCATTCGTACGATCCATTATAATTCATTCGCACGATCCATTCTAATTCATTCGTACGATCAATTTTAATTCATTCGCATGAATGTATCCATTCTAATTCATTCGTACGATCCTGAATTAGAATGGATCGTACGAATGAATTAGAATGGATACCTTTGTGCATATGAATTAGAATGGATCATACGAATGAATTAGAATGGATCATATTAATGAATTAGAATGGATCGTACGAATGAATTAGAATGGATACATTCGTGCGAATGAATTAGAATGGATCGTGCGAATCCATTAGACTAGATCGTGCGAATGAATAAGAATGGATCATACGAATGAATTAGAATGGATCGTACGAATTAATTAGAATGGATACACTCGTGCGAATGAATTAGAATGGATTGTATGAATGAATTAGAATGGATCGTACGAATGAATTAGAATGGATCATACGAATTAATTAGAATGGATCATACGAATGAATTAGAATGGATCGTACGAATGAATTAGAATGGATCGTACGAATGAACTAGAATGGATCGTACGAATGAACTAGAATGGATACATTCGTGCGAATGAATTAGAATGGATCGTACGAATGAATTAGAATGGATCGTACGAATGAATTAGAATGGATCAAATGAATGAATTAGAATGGTTATATACATGCGAATGAATTAGAATGGATCGTACGAATGGATTAGAATGGATCGTACGAATGGATTAGAATGGATACATTGGTGTGAATGAATTAAAATGGATTGTTTGAATGAATTAGAATGGATCGTACGAATGAATTAGAATGGATCGTATGAGTGAATTAGAATGGATACGAAGGAATTAGAATGGATCGTACGAAGGAATTAGAATGGATCATACGAATGAAATAGAATAGATCGTACGAAGGAATTAGAATGGATCGTACGAAGGAATTAGAATGGATCGTACGAAGGAATTAGAATGGATCGTATGAATGAATTAGAATGGATATATTCGTGCAAATGAATTAGAATGGATCGTATGAATGAATTAGAATGGATTGTATGAGTTAATTAGAACGGATAGTACGAATGAAGTAGAATGGATCATATGAATGAATTAGAATGGATACATTCGTGCGAATGAATTAGAATGGATCGTATGAATGAATTAGAATAGATTGTGCGAATAAATTCGAATGGATCATACGAATGAATTAGAATGGATACATTCGTGCGAATAAATTAGAATGGATTGTATAAATGAATTAGAATGGATCGTACGAATGAATTAGAATGGATCGTACGAATGACTTAGAATAGATTGCGCGAATGAATTAGAATGGATCGTGCGAATGAAATAGAATGGATACAAATGAATTAGAATGGATCACACGAATGAATTAGAATGACGATCCATTCTTACTCATTTGTATGATCCATTCTAATTTATTCGCACGAATGAATTAGAATAGATCGTACGAATGAATTAGAATGGATCGTGTGAAAGAATTAGAATGGATTGTATGAATGAATTAGAATAGATCGTATGAATGAATTAGAATGGATCGTACGAATGAATTAGAATGGATTGTACGAATGAATTAGAATGGATCGTACGAATGAATTAGAATGGATACATTCGTGCGAATGAATTAGAATGGATACATTCGTGCGAAAGAATTAGAATAGATCGTATGAATGAATTAGAATTGATCATACGAATGAATTAGAATGGATCGTGCGAATGAATTAGAATGGATCGTACGAATGAATTAGAATGGATTGTGCAAATGAATTAGAATTGATCGAACGAATGAATTAGCATGGATCGTGCTAATGAATTAGAATGGAACGTACGAATGAATTAGAATGGATCGTGTGAAAGAATTAGAATGGATTGTATGAATGAATTAGAATGAATTCGTACGATCCATTCGAATTCATTCGCACGATCCATTCTAATTCATTCATACGATCCATTCTAATTCATTCATACAATCCATTCTAATTCTTTCACACGATCCATTCTAATTCATTCGTAGGATCCATTCTAATTCATTCGTACAATCTATTCTATTTCATTTGTACGATCCATTCTTACTCATTCGTATGATCCATTCTAATTCATTCGGACAAATGTATCCATTCTAATTTATTCGTACGATCCATTCTAATTCATTCGTACGATCCATTCTAATTCATTCGTACGATCCATTCTAATTCATTCGTCCGATCCATTCTAATTCATTCGCACGAATGTATCCATTCTAATTCATTCGTACGATCCATTCTAATTCATTCGTACGATCCATTCTAATTCATTCGTAAGATCCATTCTAATTCATTCGTACGATCCATTCTAATTCATTCGTACGATCCATTCTAATTCATTCGCACGAATGTATCCATTCTAGTTCATTCGTACGATCCATTCTAATTCATTCGTACGATCCATTCTAATTCATTTGCATGATCCATTCTAATTCATTCGTACGATCCATTCTAATTCATTCATACGATCCATTCTAATTCATTCGTATGATCCATTCTAATTCATTCACACAAATGTATCCATTCTAATTCGTTCGTACGATCCATTCTAATTCATTCTCACGATCCATTCTAATTCATTTGTACGATCCATTCTAATTCTTTCACATGATCCATTCAAATTCATTCGTACGATCCATTCTAATTCATTCGCACGATCCATTCTAATTCATTCGTACGATCCATTCTAATTCATTCATACGATCCATTCTAATTCATTCGTATGATCCATTCTAATTCATTCGCACAAACGCATCCATTCTAATTCATTCATACGATCCATTCTAATTCATTCGCACGATCCATTCTAATTCATTCGTACGATCCATTCTAGTTCATTCGCACGATCTGTTCTTATTCATTCGCACAATCCATTCTAATTCATTCGCACGAATGTATCCATTCTAATTCATTCGTACGATCCATTCTAATTCATTCGTACGATCCATTCTAATTCATTCATATGATCCATTCTAATTAACTCGTATGATCCATTCTAATTCATTCGTACGATCCATTCTAATTCATTCATACAATCCATTTAATTCATTCGTACGATCCATTCTAATTCACTCATACGATCCATTCTAATATATTCATACGATCCATTCTAATTCATCTGCACGAATATATCCATTCTAATTCATTCGTACGATCCATTCTAATTCCTTCGTACGATCCATTCTAATTCATTCGTACGATCTATTCTAATTCATTCGTACGATCCATTCTAATTCATTCGCACGATCCATTCTAATTCATTCATAGGATCCATTCTAATTCATTCATACGATCTATTCTAATTCTTTCGCACGAATGTATCCATTCTAATTCATTCGCACGAATGTATCCATTCTAATTCATTCGTACGATCCATTCTAATTCATTCGTACGATCCATTCTAATTCATTCGTACGATCCATTCTAATTCATTCATACGATCTATTCTAATTCATGCATACAATCTATTCTAATTCTTTCACACGATCCATTCTAATTCATTCGTACGATCCATTCTAATTCATTCGCACAATCCATTCTATTTTATTCGTGCGATCCATTCTTACTCATTGGTACGATCCATTCTAATTCATTCGCACGAATGTTTCCATTCTAATTCATTCGTACGAATCCATTCTAATTGATTCGTACAATCTATTCTATTTCATTCGTACGATCCATTCTAATTCATTCGGACGAATGTATCCATTCTAATTTATTCGTACGATCCATTCTAATTCATTCGTACGATCCATTCTAATTCATTCGTACGATCCATTCTAATTCATTCGTCCGATCCATTCTAATTCATTCGCACGAATGTATCCATTCTAATTCATTTGTACGATCCATTCTAATTCATTCGTATGATCCATTCTAATTCATTCGTAGGATCCATTCTAATTCATTTGTACGATCCATTCTAATTCATTCGTACGATCCATTCTAATTCATTTGCACGAATGTATCAATTCTAGTTCATTCGTACGATCCATTCTAATTCATTCGTACGATCCATTCTAATTCATTCGCACGATCCATTCTAATTCATTCGTACGATCCATTCTAATTCATTCATACGATCCATTCTAATTCATTCGTACGATCCATTCTAATTCATTCGCACAAATGTATCCATTTTAATTCATTCGTATGATCTATTCTAATTCATTCGCACGATCCATTCTAATTCATTCGTACGATCCATTCTAAATCTTTCACACGATCCATTCTAATTCATTCGTACGATCCATTCTAATCCATTCGTACGATCCATTCTAATTCATTCGCATGAATGTAACCATTCTAATTCATTCATTTGATCCATTCTAATTCATTCGTCCGATCCATTCTAATTCATTCGTCCGATCCATTCATATTCATTCGCACGAATGTATCCATTCTAATTCATTCGTACGATCCATTCTAATTCATTCGTACGATCCATTCTAATTCATTCGTACGATCTATTCTAATTCATTCGTACGATCCATTCTAATTCATTCGTACGATCCATTCTAATTCATTCATACGATCCATTCTCATTCATTCATACGATCCATTCTAATTCATTCGCACAAATGTATCCATTCTAATTCATTCGTACGATCCATTCTAATTCATTCGCACGATCCATTCTAATTCATTCGTACGATCCATTCTAATTCATTCGCACGATCTGTTCTTATTCATTCGCACAATCCATTCTAATTCATTCGCACGATCCATTCTAATTCATTCGTATGATCCATTCTAATTAATTTGTATAATCAATTCTAATTTACTCATACGATCCATTCTAATACATTCATACGATCCATTCTAATTCATTTGCACGAATATATCCATTCTAATTCCTTCGTACGATCCATTCTAATTCATTCGTACGATCTATTCTAATTCATTCGTACGATCCATTCTAATTCATTCATATGATCCATTAATTCCTTCGTACGATCCATTCTAATTCATTCGTACGATCCATTCTAATTCATTCGTACGATCCATTCTAATTCATTCGTACAATCTATTCTAATTCATTCGTACAAATGGATACATTCATGTGAATAAATTAGAATGGATCGTACGAATGAGTAAGAATGGATCGTACGAATGAAATAGAATGGATTGCACGAATGAATTAGAATGGATCGTACAAATGAATTAGAATGGATCGTGTGAAGGAATTAAAATGGATTGTATGAATGAATTAGAATGGATCGTATGAATGAATTAGAATGGATCGTACTAGGATCCATTCTAATTCATTCGTACAATCTATTCTATTTCATTCGTACGATCCATTCTTACTCATTCGTATGATCCATTCTAATTCATTCGGACGAATGTATCCATTCTAATTTATTCGTACGATCCATTCTAATTCATTCGTACGATCCATTCTAATTCATTCGTATGATCCATTCTTACTCATTCGTATGATCGATTCTAATTCATTCGTACGATCCATTCTAATTCATTCGTACGATCGATTCTAATTCATTCGCACTATCCATTCTAATTCATTCGTACGATCCATTCTAATTCATTCGTATGATCCATTCTAATTTATTCGTTCAAATATATCTATTCTAATTCATTCGCACGATCCATTCTAATTCATTTGCACGATCCATTCTAATTCATTCGCACGAATGTATCCATTCTAATTTATTTGCACAATCTATTCTAATTCATTCCTATGATCTATTCTAATTCATTCGTACGATCCATTCTAATTCATTCTAATTCATTCGTACGATCCATTCTAATTCATTCGTATATTCCATTCTAATTCATTAGCACGATCCATGCTAATGAATTAGAATGGATCGTACGATCCAATCTAATTCATTCATACGATCCAATCTTACTCATTCGTATGATCCATTCTAATTCAATCGTACAATCCATTCTAATTCCTTCGTACGATCCATTCTAATTCATTCGTACGATCCATTCTAATTCCTTCGTATGATCTATTCTAATTCATTCGTACGATCCATTCAAATTCATTCGTGGAATCTATTCTAATTCATTCGTACGATCCATTCTAATTCATTCGTACGATCCATTCTAATTCATTCATACAATCCATTCTAATTTATTCGCATGAATGTATCCATTCTAATTCATTCGTACGATCCATTCTAATTCATTCGCACAATCTATTCTAATTCATTCATACGATCCATTCTAATTCATTCGCACGAATGTATCCATTCTAATTCATTCGTACAATCCATTCTAATTCCTTCGTACGATCCATTCTAATTCATTCGTACGATTCATTCTAATTCCTTCGTACGATCCATTCTAATTCATTCGTACGATCCATTCTAATTCATTCGTACGATCCATTCTAATTCATTCGTACGATCCATTCTAATTCATTCATACAATCCATTCTAATTTATTCGCATGAATGTATCCATTCTAATTCATTCGTACGATCCACTCTAATTCATTCGCACAATCTATTCTAATTCATTCATACGATCCATTCTAATTCATTCGCACGAATGTATCCATTCTAATTCATTCATACGATCCATTCTACTTCATTCGTACTATCCGTTCTAATTCACTCATACGATCCATTCTAATTCATTCATACGATCCATTCTAATTTATTTGCACGAATATATCCATTCTAATTCATTCGTACGATCCATTCTAATTCTTTCGTACGATCCATTCTAATTCCTTCGTACGATCCATTCTAATTCATTCGCACGAATGTATCCATTCTAATTCATTCGTACGATCCATTCTAATTCATTTGTACGATCCATTCTAATTCATTCGTATGATCTATTCTAATTCATTCGTACGATCCATTCTAATTCATTCGCATGAATGTATCCATTCTAGTTCATTCGTACGATCTATTCTAATCCATTCGTACGATCCATTCTAATTCATTCGTACGATCCATTCTAATTCATTTGCTTGAATGTATCCATTCTAATCCATTCGTACGATCCATTCTAATTCATTCGTATGAATGTAACCATTCTAATTCATTCATTTGATCCATTCTAATTCATTCGTACGATCCATTCTAATTCATTCGTCCGTTCCATTCTAATTCATTCGCACGAATGTATCCATTATAATTCATTCGTACGATCCATTCTAATTCATTCGTACGATCCATTCTAATTCATTCGTAAGATCCATTCTAATTCATTCGTACGATCCATTCTAATTCATTCGTACGATCCATTCTAATTCATTCGCACGAATGTATCCATTCTAGTTCATTCGTACGATCCATTCTAATTCATTCGTAAGATCCATTCTAATTCATTCGTACGATCCATTCTAATTCATTAATATGATCTATTTTAATTCATTCGTACAATCCATTCTAATTCATATGCACAAAGGTATGCATTCTAATCCATTCGTAGGATCCATTCTAATCCATTCGTACGATCCATTCTAATTCATTCGTACGATCCATTCTAAAACATTCGCTCGAATGTATCCATTCTTATCCATTCGTACGATCCATTCTAATCCATTCGTACGATCCATTCTAATTCATTCGCATGAATGTAACCATTCTAATTCATTCATTTGATCCATTCTAATTCATTCGTACGATCCATTCTAATTCATTCGTCCGATCCATTCTAATTCATTCGCACGAATGTATCCATTCTAATTCATTCGTGCGATCCATTCTAATTCATTCGTACGATCCATTCTAATTCATTCGTAAGATCCATTCTAATTCATTCGTACGATCCATTCTAATTCATTCGGAAGATCCATTCTAATTCATTCGCACGAATGTATACATTCTAGTTCATTTGTACGATCCATTCTAATTCATTCGTACCATCCATTCTAATTCATTCGCACGATCCATTCTAATTCACTCATACGATCCATTCTAATACATTCATACGATCCATTCTAATTCATTTGCACGAATATATCCATTCTAATTCATTCGTACGATCCATTCTAATTCCTTCGTACGATCCATTCTAATTCATTCGTACGATCCATTCTAATTCATTCGCACAAATGTATCCATTTTAATTCATTCGTATGATCCATTCTAATTCATTCGCATGATCCATTCTAATTCATTCGTACGATCCATTCTAATTCTTTTACACGATCCATTCTAATTCATTCGTACGATCCATTCTAATCCATTCGTACGATCCATTCTAATTCATTCGCATGAATGTAACCATTCTAATTCATTCATTTGATCCATTCTAATTCATTCGTACGATCCATTCTAATTCATTCGTCCGATCCATTCTAATTAATTCGCACGAATGTATCCATTCTAATTCATTCGTACGATCCATTCTAATTCATTCGTACGATCCATTCTAATTCATTCGTACGATCTATTCTAATTCATTCGTACGATCCATTCTAATTCATTCGTACGATCCATTCTAATTCATTCATACGATCCATTCTCATTCATTCATACGATCCATTTTAATTCATTCGCACAAATGTATCCATTCTAATTCATTCGTACGATCCATTCTAATTCATTCGCACGATACATTTTAATTCATTCGTACGATCCATTCTAATTCATTCGCACGATCTGTTCTTATTCATTCGCACAATCCATTCTAATTCATTCGCACGATCCATTCTAATTCATTCGTATGATCCATTCTAATTAATTCGTATAATCAATTCTAATTCACTCATACGATCCATTCTATTACATTCGTACGATCCATTCTAATTCATTTGCACGAATATATCCATTCTAATTCCTTCGTACGATCCATTCTAATTCATTCGTACGATCTATTCTAATTCATTCGTACGATCCATTCTAATTCATTCGTACGATCCATTAATTCCTTCGTACGATCCATTCTAATTCATTCGTACGATCCATTCTAATTCATTCGTACAATCTGTTCTAATTCATTCGTACGAATTGATACATTCATGTGAATGAATTAGAATGGATCGTACGAATGAGTAAGAATGGATCGTACGAATTAAATAGAATGAATTGCACGAATGAATTAGAATGGATCGTACGAATGAATTAGAATGGATCGTGTGAAAGAATTAGAATGGATTGTATGAATGAATTAGAATGGATCATACGAATGAATTAGAATGGATCGTACTAGGATCCATTCTAATTCATTCGTACAATCTATTCTATTTCATTCGTACGATCCATTCTTACTCATTCGTATGATCCATTCTAATTCATTCGGACGAATGTATCCATTCTAATTTATTCGTACGATCCATTCTAATTCATTCGTACGATCCATTCTAATTCATTCGTACGATCCATTCTAATTCATTCGTATGATCCATTCTAATTTATTCGTTCAAATATATCCATTCTAATTCATTCGCACGAATGTATCCATTCTAATTCATTTGCACGATCTATTCTAATTCATTCCTATGATCTATTCTAATTCATTCGTACGATCCATTCTAATTCATTCTAATTCATTCGTACGATCCATTCTACGATCCATTCTAATTCATTCGTATATTCCATTCTAATTCATTAGCACGATCCATGCTAATGAATTAGAATGGATCGTACGATCCAATCTAATTCATTCATACGATCCATTCTTACTCATTCGTATGATCCATTCTAATTCAATCGTACGATCCATTCTAATTCCTTCGTACGATCCATTCTAATTCATTCGTACGATCCATTCTAATTCCTTTGTACGATCCATTCTAATTCATTCGTACGATCCATTCTAATTCATTCGCGCAATCTATTCTAATTCATTCGTACGATCCATTCTAATTAATTCGTACGATCCATTCTAATTCATTCATACAATCCATTCTAATTTATTCGCATGAATGTATCCATTCTAATTCATTCGTACGATCCATTCTAATTCATTCGCACAATCTATTCTAATTCATTCATACGATCCATTCTAATTCATTCGCACGAATGTATCCATTCTAATTCATTCGTACGATCCATTCTAATTCCTTCGTACGATCCATTCTAATTCCTTCGTACGATCCATTCTAATTCATTCGTACGATCCATTCTAATTCATTCGTACGATCCATTCTAATTCATTCATACAATCCATTCTAATTTATTCGCACGAATGTATCCATTCTAATTCATTCGTACGATCCATTCTAATTCATTCGCACAATCTATTCTAATTCATTCGTACGATCCATTCTAATTCATTCGCACGAATGTATCCATTCTAATTCATTTATACGATCCATTCTACTTCATTTGTACTATCCGTTCTAATTCACTCATACGATCCATTCTAATTAATTCATACGATCCATTCTAATTCATTTGCACGAATATATCCATTCTAATTCATTCGTACGATCCATTCTAATTCTTTCGTACGATCCATTCTAATTTATTCGTACGATCCATTCTAATTCATTCGTACGATCCATTCTAATTCCTTCGTACGATCCATTCTAATTCATTCGTACGATCCATTCTAATTCATTCGTACAATCTATTCTAATTCATTCGTACGAATGGATACATTCGTGTGAATGAATTAGAATGGATACATTCATCCGAATGAATTAGAATGGATCATGCAAATGAGTAAGAATGGATCATACGAATGAAATAGAATAGATTGTACGAATGAGTTAGAATGGATCCTTCGAATGAATTAGAATGGATCGTACGAATGAATTAGAATGGATCATACAAATGAGTAAGAATGGATCGTATGAATGAATTAGAATGGATCGTGCGAATGAATTCGAATGGATCGTACGAATTCATTCTAATTCATTCATACAATCCATTCTAATTCTTTCACACGATCCATTCTAAATCATTCGTACGTTCCATTCCAATTCATTAGTATGATCTATGCTAATTCATTCGTTCGATCAATTCTAATTCATTAGCTCGATCCATTCTAATTCATTCGTACGATCCATTCTAATTCATTCGCATGATCCATTCTAATTCATTCATAGGATCCATTCTAATTCATTCATACGATCTATTCTAATTCTTTCGCACGAATGTATCCATTCTAATTCATTCGCACGAATGTATCCATTCTAATTCATTCGTACGATCCATTATAATTCATTCGCACGATCCATTCTAATTCATTCGTACGATCAATTCTAATTCATTCGCACGAATGTATCCATTCTAATTCATTCGTACGATCCTGAATTAGAATGGATCGTACGAATGAATTAGAATGGATACCTTTGTGTATATGAATTAGAATGGATCATATTAATGAATTAGAATGGATCGTACGAATGAATTAGAATGGATACATTCGTGCGAATGAATTAGAATGGATCGTGCGAATCCATTAGACAGGATCGTGCGAATGAATAAGAATGGATCATACGAATGAATTAGAATGGATCGTACGAATTAATTAGAATGGATACATTCATGCGAATGAATTAGAATGGATTGTATGAATGAATTAGAATGGATCGTACAAATGAATTAGAATGGATCATATGAATTAATTAGAATGGATCATACGAATGAATTAGAATGGATCGTACGAATGAATTAGAATGGATCGTACGAATGAACTAGAATGGATCGTACGAATGAACTAGAATGGATACATTCGTGCGAATGAATTAGAATGGATCGTACGAATGAATTAGAATGGATCGTACGAATGAATTAGAATGGATCAAATGAATGAATTAGAATGGTTACATACATGCGAATGAATTAGAATGGATCGTACGAATGGATTAGAATGGATCATACGAATGGATTAGAATGGATACATTCGTGCGAATGAATTAGAATGGATTGTTTGAATGAATTAGAATGGATCGTACGAATGAATTAGAATGGATCGTATGAGTGAATTAGAATGGATACGAAGGAATTAGAATGGATCGTACGAAGGAATTAGAATGGATCATACGAATGAAATAAAATGGATCGTACGAAGGAATTAGAATGGATCGTACGAAGGAATTAGAATGGATCGTATGAATGAATTAGAATGGATATATTCGTGCAAATGAATTAGAATGGATCGTATGAATGAATTAGAATGGATCGTATGAGTTAATTAGAACGGATAGTACGAATGAAGTAGAATCGATCATATGAATGAATTAGAATGGATACATTCGTGCGAATGAATTAGAATGGATCGTATGAATGAATTAGAATAGATTGTGCGAATGAATTCGAATGGATCATACGAATGAATTAGAATGGATACATTCGTGCGAATAAATTAGAATGGATTGTATGAATGAATTAGAATGGATCGTACGAATGAATTAGAATGGATCGTACGAATGACTTAGAATAGATTGCGCGAATGAATTAGAATGGATCGTGTGAATGAAATAGAATGGATACAAATGAATTAGAATGGATCGTACGAATGAATTAGAATGGATCGTGTGAAAGAATTAGAATGGATTGTATGAATGAATTAGAATAGATCGTATGAATGAATTAGAATGGATCGTACGAATGAATTAGAATGGATCGTACGAATGAATTAGAATGGATCGTACGAATGAATTAGAATGGATACATTCGTGCGAATGAATTAGAATGGATACATTCGTGCGAAAGAATTAGAATAGATCGTATGAATAAATTAGAATTGATCATACGAATGAATTAGAATGGATCGTGCGAATGAATTAGAATGGATCGTACGAATGAATTAGAATGGATCGTGCTAATGAATTAGAATTGATCGAACGAATGAATTAGCATGGATCGTGCTAATGAATAAGAATGGAACGTATGAATGAATTAGAATGGATCATGTGAAAGAATTAGAATGGATTGTATGAATGAATTAGAATGAATTCGTACGATCCATTCGAATTCATTCGCACGATCCATTCTAATTCATTCATACGATCCATTCTAATTCATTCATACAATCCATTCTAATTCTTTCACGCGATCCATTCTAATTCATTCGTAGGATCCATTCTAATTCATTCGTACAATCTATTCTATTTCATTTGTACGATCCATTCTTACTCATTCGTATGATCCATTCTAATTCATTCGGACGAATGTATCCATTCTAATTTATTCGTACGATCCATTCTAATTCATTCGTACGATCCATTCTAATTCATTCGTCCGATCCATTCTAATTCATTCGCACGAATGTATCCATTCTAATTCATTCGTATGATCCATTCAAATTCATTCGTACGATCTATTCTAATTCATTCGTAAGATCCATTCTAATTCATTCGTACGATCCATTCTAATTCATTCGTACGATCCATTCTAATTCATTCGCACGAATGTATCCATTCTAGTTCATTCGTACGATCCATTCTAATTCATTCGTACGATCCATTCTAATTCATTCGCATGATCCATTCTAATTCATTCGTACGATCTATTCTAATTCATTCATATGATCCATTCTAATTCATTCGTACGATCCATTCTAATTCATTCACACAAATGTATCCATTCTAATTCGTTCGTACGATCCATTCTAATTCATTCGCACGATCCATTCTAATTCATTCGTACGATCCATTCTAATTCTTTCACATGATCCATTCTAATTCATTCGTACGATCCATTCTAATTCATTCGCACGATCCATTCTAATTCATTCGTACGATCCATTCTAATTCATTCATACGATCCATTCTAATTCATTCGTACGATCCATTCTAATTCATTCGCACAAATGTATCCATTCTAATTCATTCATACGATCCATTCTAATTCATTCGCACGATCCATTCTAATTCATTCGTACGATCCATTCTAATTCATTCGCACGATCTGTTCTTATTCATTCGCACAATCCATTCTAATTCATTCGCACGAATGTATCCATTCTAATTCATTCGTACGATCCATTCTAATTCATTCGTACGATCCATTCTAAATTATTCGTATGATCCATTCTAATTAATTCGTATGATCCATTCTAATTCATTCGTACAATCCATTCTAATTCATTCATACAATCCATTCTAATTCATTCGTACGATCCATTCTAATTCACTCATACGATCCATTCTAATATATTCATACGATCCATTCTAATTCACCTGCACGAATATATCCATTCTAATTCATTCGTACGATCCATTCTAATTCCTTCGTACGATCCATTCTAATTCATTCGTACGGTCTATTTTAATTCATTCGTACGATCCATTCTAATTCATTCGCACGATACATTCTAATTCATTCATAGGATCCATTCTAATTCATTCATACGATCTATTCTAATTCTTTCGCACGAATGTATCCATTCTAATTCATTCGCACCAATGTATCCATTCTAATTCATTCGTACGATCCATTCTAATTCATTCGTACGATCCATTCTAATTCATTCGTACGATCCATTCTAATTCATTCATACGATCTATTCTAATTCATTCATACAATCTATTCTAATTCTTTCACACGATTCATTCTAATTCATTCGTACGATCCATTCTAATTCATTCGCACAATCCATTCTATTTTATTCGTGCGATCCATTCTTACTCATTGGTACGATCCATTCTAATTCATTCGCACGAATGTTTCCATTCTAATTCATTCGTACGAATCCATTCTAATTCATTCGTACAATCTATTCTATTTCATTCGTACGATCCATTCTTACTCATTCTTATGATCCATTCTAATTCATTCGGACGAATGTATCCATTCTAATTTATTCGTACGATCCATTCTAATTCATTCGTACGATCCATTCTAATTTATTCGTACGATCCATTCTAATTCATTCGTCCGATCCATTCTAATTAATTTGCACGAATGTATCCATTCTAATTCATTCGTACGATCCATTCTAATTCATTCGCACAATCTATTCTTAATCATTCGTACGAATGGACACATTCGTGTGAATGAATTAGAATGGATCGTACGAATGCCATTCTAATTCATTCGTAAGATCCATTCTAATTCATTCGTACGAACCATTCTAATTCATTCGTACGATCCATTCTAATTCATTCGCACGAATGTATCCATTCTAGTTCATTCGTACTATCCATTCTAATTCATTCGTACGATCCATTCTAATTCATTCGCACGATACATTCTAATTCATTCGTACGATCCATTCTAATTCATTCATGCGATCCATTCTAATTCATTCGTACGATCCATTCTAATTCATTCGCACAAATGTATCCATTTTAATTCATTCGTATGATCCATTCTAATTCATTCGCACGATCCATTCTAATTCATTCGTACGATCCATTCTAATTCTTTCACACGATCCATTCTAATTCATTCGTACGATCCATTCTAATACATTCGTACGATCCATTCTAATTCATTCGCATGAATGTAACCATTCTAATTCATTCATTTGATCCATTCTAATTCATTCATCCGATCCATTCTAATTCATTCGTCCGATCCATTCTAATTCATTCGCACGAATGTATCTATTCTAATTCATTCGTACGATCCATTCTAATTCATTCGTACGATCCATTCTAATTCGTTCGTACGATCTATTCTAATTCATTCGTACGATCCATTCTAATTCATTCGTACGATCCATTCTAATTCATTCATACGATCCATTCTAATTCATTCGCACAAATGTATCCATTCTAATTCATTCGTACGATCCATTCTAATTCATTCGCACGATCCATTCTAATTCATTCGTACGATCCATTCTAATTCATTCGCACGATCTGTTCTTATTCATTCGCACAATCCATTCTAATTCATTCGCACGATCCATTCTAATTCATTCGTATGATCCATTCTAATTAATTCGTATAATCAATTCTAATTCACTCATACGATCCATTCTAATTCCTTCGTACGATCCATTCTAATTCATTCGTACGATCCATTCTAATTCATTCGTACAATCTATTCTAATTCATTCGTACAAATGGATACATTCATGTGAATGAATTAGAATGGATCGTACGAATGAGTAAGAATGGATCGTACGAATGAAATAGAATGGATTGCACGAATGAATTAGAATAGATCGTACGAATGAATTAGAATGGATCGTGTGAAAGAATTAGAATGGATTGTATGAATGAATTAGAATGGATCGTACGAATGAATTAGAATGGATCGTACTAGGATCCATTCTAATTCATTCGTACAATCTATTCTATTTCATTCGTACGATCCATTCTTACTCATTCGTATGATCCATTCTAATTCATTCGGACGAATGTATCCATTCTAATTTATTCGTACGATCCATTCTAATTCATTCGTACGATCCATTCTAATTCATTCGTACGATCCATTCTAATTCATTCGTACGATCCATTCTTACTCATTCGTATGATCGATTCTAATTCATTCGTTCAATCCATTCTAATTCATTCGTACGATCGATTCTAATTCATTCGCACAATCCATTCTAATTCATTCGCACGATCCATTCTAATTCATTCGTATGATCCATTCTAATTAATTCGTATATTCAATTCTAATTCACTCATACGATCCATTCTAATACATTCATATGATCCATTCTAATTCATTTGCACGAATATATCCATTCTAATTCCTTCGTACGATCCATTCTAATTCATTCATACGATCTATTCTAATTCATTCGTACGATCCATTCTAATTCATTCGTATGATCCATTAATTCCTTCGTACGATCCATTATAATTCATTCGTAAGATCCATTCTAATTCATTCGTACAATCTATTCTAATTCATTCGTACGAATGGATACATTCATGTGAATGAATTAGAATGGATCGTACGAATGAATAAGAATGGATCGTACGAATAAAATAGAATGGATTGCACGAACGGATTAGAATGGATCGTACGAATGAATTAGAATGGATCGTGTGAAAGAATTAGAATGGATTGTATGAATGAATTAGAATGGATCGTATGAATGAATTAGAATGGATCGTACTAGGATCCATTCTAATTCATTCGTACAATCTATTCTATTTCATTCGTACGATCCATTCTTACTCATTCGTATGATCCATTCTAATTCATTCGGACGAATGCATCCATTCTAATTTATTCGTACGATCCATTCTAATTCATTCGTACGATCCATTCTTACTCATTCGTATGATCGATTCTAATTCATTCGTACGATCCATTCTAATTCATTCGTACGATCAATTCTAATTCATTCGCACTATCCATTCTAATTCATTCGTACGATCCATTCTAATTCATTCGGATGATCCATTCTAATTTATTCGTTCAAATATATCCATTCTAATTCATTCGCACGATCCATTCTAATTCATTCGCACGATCCATTCTAATTCATTCGCACGAATGTATCCATTCTAATTCATTTGCACGATCTATTCTATGATCCATTCTAATTCATTCGTACAATCCATTCTATGATCCATTCTAATTCATTCGTATATTCCATTCTAATTCATTAGCACGATCCATGCTAATGAATTAGAATGGATCGTACGATCCAATCTAATTCATTCATACGATCCAATCTTACTCATTCGTATGATCCATTCTAATTCAATCGTACAATCCATTCTAATTCCTTCGTACGATCCATTCTAATTCATTCGTACGATCCATTCTAATTCCTTCGTACGATCCATTCTAATTCATTCGTACGATCCATTCTAATTCATTCGCACAATCTATTCTAATTCATTCGTACGATCCATTCTAATTCATTCGTACGATCCATTCTAATTCATTCATACAATCCATTCTAATTTATTCGCATGAATGTATCCATTCTAATTCATTCGTACGATCCATTCTAATTCATTCGCACAATCTATTCTAATTCATTCATACGATCCATTCTAATTCATTCACACGAATGTATCCATTCTAATTCATTCGTACGATCCATTCTAATTCCTTCGTACGATCCATTCTAATTCATTCGTACGATCCATTCTAATTCCTTCGTACGATCTATTCTAATTCATTCGTACGATCCATTCTAATTCATTCGTACGATCCATTCTAATTCATTCGTACGATCCATTCTAATTCATTCATACAATCCATTCTAATTTATTCGCACGAATGTATCCATTCTAATTCATTCGTACGATCCATTCTAATTCATTCGCACAATCTATTCTAATTCATTCATACGATCCATTCTAATTCATTCGCACGAATGTATCCATTCTAATTCATTCATACGATCCATTCTACTTCATTCGTACTATCCGTTCTAATTCACTCATACGATCCATTCTAATTCATTCATACGATCCATTCTAATTCATTTGCACGAATATATCCATTCTAATTCATTCGTACGATCCATTCTAATTCTTTCGTACGATCCATTCTAATTCCTTCGTACGATCCATTCTAATTCATTCGCACGAATGTATCCATTCTAATTCATTCGTACGATCCATTCTAATTCATTCGTACGATCCATTCTAATTCATTCGTAAGATCCATTCTAATTCATTCGTACGATCCATTCTAATTCATTCGTACGATCCATTGTAATTCATTCGCACGAATGTATCCATTCTAGTTCATTCGTACGATCCATTCTAATCCATTCGTACGATCCATTCTAATTCATTCGTACGATCCATTCTAATTCATTTGCTCGAATGTATCCATTCTAATCCATTCGTACGATCCATTCTAATTTATTCGTATGAATGTAACCATTCTAATTCATTCATTTGATCCATTCTAATTCATTCGTACGATCCATTCTAATTCATTCGTCCGTTCCATTCTAATTCATTCGCACGAATGTATCCATTATAATTCATTCGTACGATCCATTCTAATTCATTCGTAAGATCCATTCTAATTCATTCGTACGATCCATTCTAATTCATTCGCACGAATGTATCCATTCTAGTTCATTCGTACGATCCATTCTAATTCATTCGTAAGATCCATTCTAATTCATTCGTACGATCCATTCTAATTTATTAATATGATCTATTCTAATTCATTCGTACAATCCATTCTAATTCATATGCACAAAGGTATGCATTCTAATCCATTCGTAGGATCCATTCTAATCCATTCGTACGATCCATTCTAATTCATTCGTACGATCCACTCTAATACATTCGCTCGAATGTATCCATTCTTATCCATTCGTACGATCCATTCTAATCCATTCGTACGATCCATTCTAATTCATTCGCATGAATGTAACCATTCTAATTCATTCATTTGATCCATTCTAATTCATTCGTTCGATCCATTCTAATTCATTCGTCCGATCCATTCTAATTCATTCGCACGAATGTATCCATTCGAATTCATTCGTATGATCCATTCTAATTCATTCGTACGATCCATTCTAATTCATTCGTACGATCCATTCTAATTCATTCGGAAGATCCATTCTAATTCATTCGTACGAATGTATACATTCTAGTTCATTCGTACGATCCATTCTAATTCATTCGTACGATCCATTCTAATTCATTCGCACGATCCATTCTAATTCATTCGTACGATCAATTCTAATTTATTCGAACGAATGTATCCATTCTAATTCATTCATACGATCCATTCTAATTCATTCGTACGATCCATTCTAATTCACTCATACGATCCATTCTAATACATTCATACGATCCATTCTAATTCATTTGCACGAATATATCCATTCTAATTCATTCGTACGATCCATTCTAATTCCTTCGTACGATCCATTCTAATTCATTCGTACGATCCATTCTAATTCATTCGCACAAATGTATCCATTTTAATTCATTCGTATGATCCATTCTAATTCATTCGCACGATCCATTCTAATTCATTCGTACGATCCATTCTAATTCTTTCACACGATCCATTCTAATCCATTCCTACGATCCATTCTAATTCATTCGCATGAATGTAACCATTCTAATTCATTCATTTGATCCATTCTAATTCATTCGTACGATCCATTCTAATTCATTCGTCCGATCCATTCTAATTCATTCGCACGAATGTATCCATTCTAATTCATTCGTACGATCCATTCTAATTCATTCGTACGATCCATTCTAATTCATTCGTACGATCTATTCTAATTAATTCGTACGATCCATTCTAATTCATTCGTACGATCCATTCTAATTCATTCATACGATCCATTCTCATTCATTCATACGATCCATTCTAATTCATTCGCACAAATGTATCCATTCTAATTCATTCGTACGATCCATTCTAATTCATTCGCATGATCCATTCTAATTCATTCGCACGATCTTTTCTTATTCATTCGCATAATCCATTCTAATTCATTCGCACGATCCATTCTAATTCATTCGTATGATCCATTCTAATTAATTCGTATAATCAATTCAAATTCACTCATACGATCCATTCTAATACATTCATACGATCCATTCTAATTCATTTGCACGAATATATCCATTCTAATTCCTTCGTACGATCCATTCTAATTCATTCGTACGATCTATTCTAATTCATTCGTACGATCCATTCTAATTCATTCGTACGATCCATTAATTCCTTCGTACGATCCATTCTAATTCATTCGTACGATCCATTCTAATTCATTCGTACAATCTATTCTAATTCATTCGTACGAATGGATACATTCATGTGAATGAATTAGAATGGATCGTACGAATGAGTAAGAATGGATCGTACGAATTAAATAGAACGAATTGCACGAATGAATTAGAATGGATCATACGAATGAATTAGAATGGATCGTGTGAAAGAATTAGAATGGATTGTATGAATGAATTAGAATGGATCGTACGAATGAATTAGAATGGATCGTACTAGGATCCATTCTAATTCATTCGTACAATCTATTCTATTTCATTTGTACGATCCATTCTTACTCATTCGTATGATCCATTCTAATTCATTCGGACGAATGTATCCATTCTAATTTATTCGTACGATCCATTCTAATTCATTCGTACGATCCATTCTAATTCATTCGTACGATCCATTCTTACTCATTCGTATGATCGATTCTAATTCATTCGTACGATCCATTCTAATTCATTCATACGATCGATTTTAATTCATTAGCACTATCCATTCTAATTCATTCGTACGATCCATTCTAATTCATTCGTATGATCCATTCTAATTTATTCGTTCAAATATATCCATTCTAATTCATTCGTATGATCCATTCTAATTCATTCACACGATCCATTCTAATTCATTCGCACGAATGTATCCATTCCAATTCATTTGCACGATCTATTCTAATTCATTCCTATGATCTATTCTAATTCATTCGTACGATTCATTCTAATTCATTCTAATTCATTCGTACGATCCATTCTACGATCCATTCTAATTCATTCGTATATTCCATTCTAATTCATTAGCACGATCCATGCTAATGAATTAGAATGGATCGTACGATCCAATCTAATTCATTCATACGATCCATTCTTACTCATTCGTATGGTCCATTCTAATTCAATCATACGATCCATTCTAATTCCTTCGTACGATCCATTCTAATTCATTCGTACGATCCATTCTAATTCCTTCGTACGATCCATTCTAATTCATTCGTACGATCCATTCTAATTCATTCACGCAATCTATTCTAATTCATTCGTACGATCCATTCTAATTCATTCGTACGATCCATTCTAATTCATTCATACAATCCATTCTAATTTATTCGCATGAATGTATCCATTCTAATTCATTCGTATGATCCATTCTAATTCATTCGCACAATCTATTCTAATTCATTCATACGATCCATTCTAACTCATTCGCACGAATGTATCCATTCTAATTCATTCGTACGATCCATTCTAATTCCTTCGTACGATCCATTCTAATTCATTCGTACGATCCATTCTAATTCCTTCGTAAGATCCATTCTAATTCATTCGTACGATCCATTCTAATTCATTCATATGATCCATTCTAATTCATTCGTACGATCCATTCTAATTCATTCATACAATCCATTCTAATTTATTCGCACGAATGTATCCATTCTAATTCATTCGTACGATCCATTCTAATTCATTCGCACAATCTATTCTAATTCATTCATACGATCCATTCTAATTCATTCGCACGAATGTATCCATTCTAATTCATTCATACAATCCATTCTACTTTATTTGTACTATCTGTTCTAATTCACTCATACGATCCATTCTAATTCATTCATACGATCCATTCTAATTCATTTGCATGAATATATCCATTCTAATTCATTCGTACGATCCATTCTAATTCTTTCGTACGATCCATTCTAATTCCTTCGTACGATCCATTCTAATTCATTTGCACGAATGTATCCATTCTAATTCATTCGTACGATCCATTCTAATTTATTCGTAAGATCCATTCTAATTCATTCGTACGATCCATTCTAATTCATTCGTACGATCCATTCTAATTCATTCGCACGAATGTATCCATTCTAGTTCATTCGTACGATCCATTCTAATCCATTCGTACGATCCATTCTAATTCATTCGTACGATCCATTCTAATTCATTTGCTCGAATGTATCCATTCTAATCAATTCGTACGATCCATTCTAATTCATTCGCATGAATGTAACCATTCTAATTCATTCATTTGATCCATTCTAATTCATTCGTACAATCCATTCTAATTCATTCGTCCGTTCCATTCTAATTCATTCGCACGAATGTATCCATTATAATTCATTCGTACGATCCATTCTAATTCATTCGTACGATCCATTCTAATTCATTCGTAAGATCCATTCTAATTCATTCGTACGATCCATTCTAATTCATTCGTACGATCCATTCTAATTCATTCGTACGATCCATTCTAATTCATTCGCACGAATGTATCCATTCTAGTTCATTCGTACGATCCATTCTAATTCATTCCTAAAATCCATTCTAATTCATTCGCACGAATGTATCCATTCTAGTTCATTCGTACGATCCATTCTAATTCATTCTTAAAATCCATTCTAATTCATTCGTACGATCCATTCTAATTCATTAATATGATCTATTCTAATTCATTCGTACAATCCATTCTAATTCATATGCACAAAGGTATGCATTCTAATCCATTCGTAGGATCCATTCTAATCCATTCGTACGATCCATTCTAATTCATTCGTACGGTCCATTCTAATACATTCGCTCGAATGTATCCATTCTAATCCATTCGTACGATCCATTCTAATCCATTCGTACGATCCATTCTAATTCATTCGCATGAATGTAACCATTCTAATTCATTCATTTGATCCATTCTAATTCATTCGTATGATCCATTCTAATTCATTCGTCCGATCCATTCTAATTCATTCGCACGAATGTATCCATTCTAATTCATTCGTACGATCCATTCTAATTCATTCGTACGATCCATTCTAATTCATTCGTAAGATCCATTCTAATTCATTCGTACGATCCATTCTAATTCATTCGGAAGATCCATTCTAATTCATTCGCACGAATGTATACATTCTAGTTCATTCGTACGATCCATTCTAATTCATTCGTACGATCCATTCTAATTCATTCGCCCGATCCATTCTAATTCATTCGTACGATCAATTCTAATTCATTCGCACGAATGTATCCATTCTAATTCATTCGTACGATCCATTCTAATTCATTCGTACGATCCATTCTAATTCCTTCGTACGATCCATTCTAATTCCTTCGTACGATCCATTCTAATTCATTCGTACGAATGGATACATTCGTGTGAATGAATTAGAATGGATCGTACGAATGAGTAAGAATGGATCGTACGAATGAAATAGAATGGATTGCACGAATGAATTAGAATGAATCGTACGAATGAATTAGAATGGATCGTGTGAAAGAATTAGAATGGATTGTATGAATGAATTAGAATGGATCGTACGAATGAATTAGAATGGATACATTCGTCCGAATGAATTAGAATGGATCATACGAATGAGTAAGAATGGATCGTACGAATGAAATATAATAGATTGTACGAATGAATTAGAATGGATCCTATGAATGAATTAGAATGGATCGTGTGAAAGAATTAGAATGGATTGTACGAAGGAATTAGAATGGATCCTATGAATGAATTAGAATGGATCGTGCGAATGAATTAGAATGGATCGTACGAATGAATTAGAATGGATCGTACGAATTAATTAGAATGGATACATTCGTGCGAATGAATTAGAATGGATTGTATGAATGAATTAGAATGGATCGTGCGAATGAATAAGAATAGATCATACGAATGAATTAGAATGGATTAGAATGGATCGTACGAATGAATTAGAATGGATCATACGAATGAGAAAGAATGGATCATACGAATGAATTAGAATGGATCGTACGAATGAATTCGAATGGATCGTACGAATAAATTAGAATGGATACATTCGTCCGAATGAATTAGAATGGATCATACTAATGAGTAAGAATGGATCGTACGAATGAAATAGAATAGATTGTACGAATGAATTAGAATGGATCCTACGAATGAATTAGAATGGATCGTGCGAAAGAATTAGAATGGATTGTATGAATGAATTAGAATGGATCATATGAATGAATTAGAATGGATCGTGCGAATGAATTCGAATGGATCGTACGAATTCATTCTAATTCATTCATATAATCCATTCTAATTCTTTCACACGATCCATTCTAATTCATTCGTACGTTCCATTCTAATTCATTAGCACGATCCATGCTAATTCATTCGTTCGATCAATTCTAATTCATTAGCACGATCCATTCTAATTCATTCGTACGATCCATTCTAATTCATTCGCACGATCCATTCTAATTCATTCATAGGATCCATTCTAATTCATTCATACGATCTATTCTAATTCTTTCGCACGAATATATCCATTCTAATTCATTCGCACGAATGTATCCATTCTAATTCATTTGTACGATCCATTCTAATTCATTCGTACGATCCATTCGAATTCATTCGCACGATCCATTCTAATTCATTCATATGATCCATTCTAATTCATTCATACAATCCATTCTAATTCTTTCACACGATCCATTCTAATTCATTCGTACGATCCATTCTAATTCATTCGTACAATCCATTCTATTTCATTCGTACGATCCATTCTTACTCATTTGTATGATCCATTCTAATTCATTCGTATGATCCATTCTAATTCATTCGTACGATCCATTCTAATTCATTCGCACGAATGTATCCATTCTAGTTCATTCGTACGATCCATTCTAATTCATTCGTACGATCCATTCTAATTCAGGATCGTACGAATGAATTAGAATGGATACATTCGTGCGAATGAATTAGAATTGATCGTACAAATGAATTAGAATGGATCGTGCGAATGAATTAGAATGGATCGTACGAATGAATTAGAATGGATCGTACGTATGAACTAGAATGGATACATTCGTGCGAATGAATTAGAATGGATCGTACGAATGAATTAGAATGGATCGTACGAATGAATTAGAATGGATCTTACGAATGAATTAGAATGGATCGTACGAATGGATTAGAATGGATACATTCGAGCGAATGAATTAAAATGGATCGTACGAATGAATTAGAATGGATCGTACGAATGGATTAGAATGGATCCTACGAATGGATTAGAATGGATACCTTTGTGCATATGAATTAGAATGGATCGCACGAATGAATTAGAATGGATCATATGAATGAATTAGAATGGATCGTGCGAATGAATTCGAATGGATCGTACGAATTCATTCTAATTCATTCATACAATCCATTCTAATTCTTTCACACGATCCATTCTAATTCATTCGTACGTTCCATTCTAATTCATTAGCACGATCCATGCTAATTCATTCGTTCGATCAATTCTAATTCATTAGCACGATCCATTCTAATTCATTCGTACGATCCTTTCTAATTCATTCGCACAATCCATTCTAATTCATTCATAGGATCCATTCTAATTCATTCATACGATCTATTCTAATTCTTTCGCACGAATGTATCCATTCTAATTCATTCGCACGAATGTATCCATTCTAATTCATTCGTACGATCCATTCTGATTCATTCGTACGATCCATTCTAATTCATTTGTACGATCCATTCTAATTCATTCATACGATCTATTCTAATTCATTCATACAATCCATTCTAATTCTTTCACACGATCCATTCTATTTCATTCGTACGATCCATTCTAATTCATTCGCACAATCCATTCTATTTCATTCGTACGATCCATTCTAATTCATTCGCACAATCCATTCTATTTCATTCGTACGATCCATTCTTACTCATTGGTACGATCCATTCTAATTCATTCGCACGAATGTATCCATTCTAATTCATTCGTACGAATCCATTCTAATTCATTCTTAGGATCCATTCTAATTCATTCGTACAATCTATTCACTTTCATTCATACGATCCATTCTTACTCATTCGTATGATCTATTCTAATTCATTCGGACGAATGTATCCATTCTAATTTATTCGTACGATCCATTCTAATTCATTCGTCCGATCCATTCTAATTCATTCACACGAATGTATCCATTCTAATTCATTCGTACGGTCCATTCTAATTCATTCGCACAATCCATTCTATTTCATTCGTACGATCCATTCTTACTCATTCGTATGATCCATTATGGATACATTCGTGCGAATGAATTAGAATGGATCATACGAATGTGTAAGAATGGATCGTACGAATGAAATAGAATGGATTGTACGAATGAATTAGAATGGATCGTACGAATGAATTAGAATGGATCGTGTGAAAGAATTAGAATGGATTGTATGAATGAATTAGAATGGATCGTACGAATGAATTAGAATGGATCGTATGAGTGAATTAGAATGGATACGAAGGAATTAGAATGGATCGTACGAAGGAATTAGAATGGATCAGACGAATGAAATAGAATGGATCGTACGAAGGAATTAGAATGGATCGTACGAAAGAATTAGAATGGATCGTACGAATGAATTAGAATGGATATATTCATGCAAATGAATTAGAATGGATCGTATGAATGAATTAGAATGGATCGTATGAGTGAATTAGAACGGATAGTACGAATGAAGTAGAATGGATCGTATGAATGAATTAGAATCGATACATTCGTGCGAATGAATTAGAATGGATCGTATGAATGAATTAGAATAGATTGTGCGAATGAATTAGAATGGATCGTACGAATGAATTAGAATGGATACATTCGTGCGAATAAATTAGAATGGATTGTATGAATGAATTAGAATGGATCGTACGAATGAATTAGAATGGATCATACGAATGAATTAGAATAGAGTGCGCGAATAAATTAGAATGGATCGTACGAATGAATTAGAATGGATCGTACGAATGAATTAGAATGGATCGTACGAATGAATTAGAATGGATCGTACGAAGGAATTAGAATGGATCGTACGAATGAATTAGAATGGATCGTATGATTGAATTAGAATGGATCATACGAATGAGTAAGAATGGATTATAATGGATCGTGCGAATGAATTAGAATGGATCGTACGAATAAATTAGAATGGATTCATTCATCCGAATGAATTAGAATGGATCATACGAATAAGTAAGAATGGATCGTACGATTGAAATAGAATAGATTGTACGAATGAATTAGAATGGATCCTACGAATGAATTAGAATGGATCGTGTGAAAGAATTAGAATGGATTGTACGAATGAATTAGAATGGATCAAATGAATGAATTAGAATGGTTACATTCATGCGAATGAATTAGAATGGATCGTACGAATGGATTAGAATGGATCGTACGAATGGATTAGAATGGATACATTCGAGCGAATGAATTAGAATGGATCGTATGAATGAATTAGAATGGATAGTACGAATGGATTAGAATGGATCCTATGAATGGATTAAAATGGATACCTTTGTGCATTTGAATTAGAATGGATCGTACGAATGAATTAGAATGGATCATATTAATGAATTAGAATGGATCGTACGAATGAATTAGAATGGATCGTATGAATGGATTAGAATGGATCGTACAAATGAATTAGAATGGATCGTGCAAATGAATTAGAATGGATCGTACGAATGAACTAGAATGGATACATTTGTGCGAATGAATTAGAATGGATCGTAAGAATGAATTAGAATGGTTTGTACGAATGAATTAGAATGGATCGTACGAATGAATTAGAATGGATCGTACGAATGAACTAGAATGGATACATTCATGCGAATGAATTAGAATGGATCCTACGAATGAATTAGAATGGATCGTACGAATGAATTAGAATGGATCTTACGAATGAATTAGAATGGATCGTACGAATGAATTAGAATGGATACATTCGTGCGAATGAATTAGAATGGATTGGACGAATGAATTAGATTGGATCGTACGAATGAATTAGAATGGATCAAATGAATGAATTATTATGGTTACATTCATGCGAATTAATTAGAATGGATCGTACGATTGGATTAGAATGGATCGTACGAATGGATTAGAATGGATACATTCGAGCGAATGAATTAGAATGGATCGTACGAATGAATTAGAATGGATCGTACGAATGGATTAGAATGGATCCTACGAATGGGTTAGAATGGATACCTTTGTGCATATGAATTAGAATGGATCGTACGAATGAATTAGAATGGATCATATTAATGAATTAGAATGGATCGTACGAATGAATTAGAATGGATACATTCGTGCATGATCCATTCTAATTCATTCGCACGAATGTATCCATTCTAATAAATTCGTACGATCCATTCTAATTCATTAATATGATCCATTCTAATTCATTCGTACGATCCATTCTAATTCATATGCACAAAGGTATCCATTCTAATTCATTCGTACGATCCATTCTAATTCAGGATCGTTCGAATGAATTAGAATGGATACATTCATGCGAATGAATTAGAATTGATCGTACGAATGAATTAGAATGGATCGTGCGAATGAATTAGAATGGATCGTACGAATGAATTAGAATCGATCGTACGAATGAACTAGAATGGATACATTCGTGCGAATGAATTAGAATGGATCGTACGAATGAATTAGAATGGATCTTACGAATGAATTAGAATGGATCGTACGAATGAATTAGAATGGATCGTACGAATGAATTAGAATGGATACATTCATGCGAATGAATTAGAATGGATCGGACGAATGAATTAGAATGGATCGTACGAATGAATTAGAATGGATCAAATGAATGAATTAGAATGGTTACATTCATGCGAATGAATTAGAATGAATCGTACGAATGGATTAGAATGGATCGTACGAATGGATTAGAATGGATACATTCGAGCGAATAAATTAGAATGGATCGTATGAATGAATTAGAATGGATCGTACGAATGGATTAGAATGGATCCGATGAATGGATTAGAATGGATACCTTTGTGCATATGAATTAGAATGGATCGTACGAATGAATTAGAATGGATCATATTAATGAATTAGAATGGATCGTACGAATCAATTAGAATGGATACATTCGTGCGAATGAATTAGAATGGATCGTGCGAATCAATTAGACTGGATCGTGCGAATGAATAAGAATAGATCATACGAATTAATTAGAATGAATCGTACGAATTAATTAGAATGGATACATTCGTGCGAATGAATTAGAATGAATTGTATGAATGAATTAGAATGGATCGTACGAATGAATTAGAATGGATCATACGAATTAATTAGAATGGATCGTACGAATAAATTAGAATGGATCGTACGAATGAATTAGAATAGATACATTCGTGCGAATGAATTAGAATGGATTGTGCGAATGAATAAGAACAGATCATGCAAATAAATTGGAATGGATCGTACGAATGAATTAGAATGGATCGTGCGAATGAATTAGAATGGATCGTATGAATGAATTAGAATGGATACATTTGTGCGAATGAATTAGAATGGATCGTACGAATGAATTAGAATGGATCGTATGAATGAATTAGAATGGATCGTATGAATGAATTAGAATGGATCGTGCGAATGAATTAGAATGGATCGTACGAATGAATTAGAATGGATCGTACGAAAGAACTAGAACAGATACATTCGTGTGAATGAATTAGAATGGATCGTACGAATGAATTAGAATGGATCGTACAAATGAATTAGAATGGATCTTACGAATGAATTAGAATGGATCGTACTAATGAATTAGAATGGATACATTCGTGCGAATGAATTAGAATGGATCGGACGAATGAATTAGAATGGATCGTACGAATGAATTAGAATGGATCGTACGAATGAATTAGAATGGATCATACGAATAAATTAGAATGGATACATTCGTCCGAATGAATTAGAATGGATCATACGAATGAGTAAGAATGGATCGTACGAATGAAGTAGAATAGATTGTACGAATGAATTAGAATGGATCCTACGAATGAATTAGAATGGATCGTGTGAAAGAATTAGAATGGATTGTATGAATAAATTAGAATGGATCGTATGAATGAATTAGAATGGATCGTGCGAATGAATTCAAATGGATCGTACGAATTCATTATAATTCATTCATACAATCCATTCTAATTCATTCGTACAATCTATTCTACTTCATTCGTATGATCCATTCTTACTCATTCGTATGATCTATTCTAATTCATTCGGACGAATGTATCCATTCTAATTTATTCATACGATCCATTCTAATTCATTCGTACGATCCATTCTAATTCATTCATAAGGTCCATTCTAATTCATTCGTCCGATCCATTCTAATTCATTCGCACGAATGTATCCATTCTAATTCATTCGTACGTTCCATTCTAATTCAGTAGTACGATCCATTCTAATTCCTTCGTACGATCCATTCTAATTCATTCGTACGATCTATTCTATTTCATTCGTACGATCCATTCTTACTCATTCGTACGATCCATTCTAATTCATTCGTCCGATCCATTCTAATTCATTCGCACGAATGTATCCATTCTAATTCATTCTTACGATCCATTCTAATTCATTCGTACGATCCATTCTAATTGCTTCGTACGATCCATTCTAATTCATTCGTACGATCTATTCTAATTCATTCGTACGATCCATTCTAATTCATTCGTAAGATCCATTCTAATTCATTCGTACGATCCATTCTAATTTATTCGTACGATCCATTCTAATTCATTCGCACGAATGTATCCATTCTAGTTCATTCGTACGATCCATTCTAATTCATTCGTACGATCCATTCTAATCCATTCGTACGATCCATACTAATTCATTCATACGATCCATTCTAATTCTTTCACACGATCCATTCTAATTCATTCGTAGGATCCATTCTAATTCATTCGCATAATCTATTCTATTTCATTCGTACGATCCATTCTTACGCATTCGTATGATCCATTCTAATTCATTCGGACGAATGTATCCATTCTAATTCATTCGGACGAATGTATCCATTCTAATTTATTCGTACGATCTATTCTAATTCATTCGTACGATCCATTCTAATTCATTCGTACGATCCATTCTAATTCATTCGCATGAATGTATCCATTCTAGTTCATTCGTACGATCCATTCTAATTCATTCGTACGATCCATTCTAATTCATTCGTACAAACCATTCTAATTCATTCTTACGATCCATTCTAATTCATTCGCACGAATGTATCCATTCTAGTTCATTCGTACGATCCATTCTAATTCATTTGCACGATCCATTCTAATTCATTCGTACGATCCATTCTAATTCATTCATACGATCCATTCTAATTCATTCGTACGATCCATTCTAATTCATTAATATGATCCATTCTAATTCATTCGTACGATCCATTCTAATTCATATGCACAAAGGTATCCATTTTAATCCATTCATAGGATCCATTCTAATCCATTCGTACTATCCATTCTAATTCATTCATACGATCCATTCTAATTCATTCGCTCGAATGTATCCATTCTAATCCATTCGTACGATCCATTCTAATCCATTCGTACGATCCATTCTAATTCATTCGCATGAATGTAACCATTCTAATTCATTCATTTGATCCATTCTAATTCATTCGTACAATCCATTCTAATTCTTTCACACGATCCATTCTAATTCATTCGTAGGATCCATTCTAATTCATTCGTACAATCTATTCTATTTCAATCGTACGATCCATTCTTACTCATTCGTATGATCCATTCTAATTCATTCGGACGAATGTATCCATTCTAATTTATTCGTACGATCCATTCTAATTCATTCGCACGATCCATTATAATCCATTCTTACTCATTCGTATGATCCATTCTAATTCAATCGTACGATCCATTCTAATTCATTCGTACGATCCATTCTAATTCCTTCGTACGATCCATTCTAATTCATTCGTACGATCCATTCTAATTCATTCGTACGATCCATTCTAATTTATTCGCGCACTCTATTCTAATTCATTCGTATGATCCATTCTAATTCATTCGTACGATCCATTCTAATTCATTCATACAATCCATTCTAATTTATTCGCACGAATGTATCCATTCTAATTCATTCATACGATCCATTCTAATTCATTCGCACAATCTATTCTAATTCATTCATACGATCCATTCTAATTCATTCGCACGAATGTATCCATTCTAATTCATTCATACGATCCATTCTACTTCATTCGTACTATCCGTTCTAATTCACTCATACGATCCATTCTAATTCATTCATACGATCCATTCTAATTCATTTGCACGAATATATCCATTCTAATTCATTCGTACGATCCATTCTAATTCTTTCGTACGATCCATTCTAATTCCTTCGTACGATCCATTCTATTTCCTTCGTACGATCCATTCTAATTCATTCGTACGAATGGATACATTCGTGTGAATGAATTAGAATGGATCGTACGAATGAGTAAGAATGGATCGTACGAATGAAATAGAATGGATTGCACGAATGAATTAGAATGGATCGTACGAATGAATTAGAATGGATCGTGTGAAAGAATTAGAATGGATTGTATGAATGAATTAGAATGGATCGTACGAATGAATTAGAATGGATACATTCGTCCGAATGAATTAGAATGGATCATACGAATGAGTAAGAATGGATCGTACGAATGAAATATAATAGATTGTACGAATGAATTAGAATGGATCCTACGAATGAATTAGAATGGATCGTGTGAAAGAATTAGAATGGATTGTACGAAGGAATTAGAATGGATCCTATGGATGAATTAGAATGGATCGTGCGAATGAATTAGAATGGATCGTACGAATGAATTAGAATGGATCGTATGAATTAATTAGAATGGATACATTCGTGCGAATGAATTAGAATGGATTGTATGAATGAATTAGAATGGATCGTGCGAATGAATAAGAATAGATCATACGAATGAATTAGAATGGATTAGAATGGATCGTACGAATGAATTAGAATGGATCATACGAATGAGTAAGAATGGATCATACGAATGAATTAGAATGGATCGTACGAATGAATTCGAATGGATCGTACGAATAAATTAGAATGGATACATTCGTCCGAATGAATTAGAATGGATCATACTAATGAGTAAGAATGGATCGTACGAATGAAATAGAATAGATTGTACGAATGAATTAGAATGGATCCTACGAATGAATTAGAATGGATCGTGCGAAAGAATTAGAATGGATTGTATGAATGAATTAGAATGGATCATATGAATGAATTAGAATGGATCGTGCGAATGAATTCGAATGGATCGTACGAATTCATTCTAATTCATTCATACAATCCATTCTAATTCTTTCACACGATCCATTCTAATTCATTCGTACGTACCATTCTAATTCATTAGCACGATCCATGCTAATTCATTCGTTCGATCAATTCTAATTCATTAGCACGATCCATTCTAATTCATTCGTACGATCCATTCTAATTCATTCGCACGATCCATTCTAATTCATTCATAGGATCCATTCTAATTCATTCATACGATCTATTCTAATTCTTTTGCACGAATATATCCATTCTAATTCATTCGCACGAATGTATCCATTCTAATTCATTTGTACGATCCATTCTAATTCATTCGTACGATCCATTCGTACGATCCATTCGAATTCATTCGCACGATCCATTCTAATTCATTCATATGATCCATTCTAATTCATTCATACAATCCATTCTAATTCTTTCACACGATCCATTCTAATTCATTCGTACGATCCATTCTAATTCATTCGTACAATCCATTCTATTTCATTCGTACGATCCATTCTTACTCATTTGTATGATCCATTCTAATTCATTCGTATGATCCATTCTAATTCATTCGTATGATCCATTCTAATTCATTCGCACGAATGTATCCATTCTAGTTCATTCGTACGATCCATTCTAATTCATTCGTACGATCCATTCTAATTCAGGATCGTATGAATGACTTAGAATGGATACATTCGTGCGAATGAATTAGAATTGATCGTACAAATGAATTAGAATGGATCGTGCGAATGAATTAGAATGGATCGTACGAATGAATTAGAATGGATCGTACGTATGAACTAGAATGGATACATTCGTGCGAATGAATTAGAATGGATCGTACGAATGAATTAGAATGGATCGTACGAATGAATTAGAATGGATCTTACGAATGAATTAGAATGGATCGTACGAATGGATTAGAATGGATACATTCGAGCGAATGAATTAGAATGGATCGTACGAATGAATTAGAATGGATCGTACGAATGGATTAGAATGGATCCTACGAATGGATTAGAATGGATACCTTTGTGCATATGAATTAGAATGGATCGCACGAATGAATTAGAATGGATCATATGAATGAATTAGAATGGATCGTGCGAATGAATTCGAATGGATCGTACGAATTCATTCTAATTCATTCATACAATCCATTCTAATTCTTTCACACGATCCATTCTAATTCATTCGTACGTTCCATTCTAATTCATTAGCACGATCCATGCTAATTCATTCGTTCGATCAATTCTAATTCATTAGCACGATCCATTCTAATTCATTCGTACGATCCATTCTAATTCATTCGCACGATCCATTCTAATTCATTCATAGGATCCATTCTAATTCATTCATACGATCTATTCTAATTCTTTCGCACGAATGTATCCATTCTAATTCATTCGCACGAATGTATCCATTCTAATTCATTCGTACGATCCATTCTGATTCATTCGTACGATCCATTCTAATTCATTCGTACGATCCATTCTAATTCATTCATACGATCTATTCTAATTCATTCATACAATCCATTCTAATTCTTTCACACGATCCATTCTATTTCATTCGTACGATCCATTCTAATTCATTCGCACAATCCATTCTATTTCATTCGTACGATCCATTCTAATATATTCGCACAATCCATTCTATTTCATTCGTACGATCCATTCTTACTCATTGGTACGATCCATTCTAATTCATTCGCACGAATGTATCCATTCTAATTCATTCGTACGAATCCATTCTAATTCATTCTTAGGATCCATTCTAATTCATTCGTACAATCTATTCTATTTCATTCGTACGATCCATTCTTACTCATTCGTATGATCTATTCTAATTCATTCGGACGAATGTATCCATTCTAATTTATTCGTACGATCCATTCTAATTCATTCGTCCGATCCATTCTAATTCATTCACACGAATGTATCCATTCTAATTCATTCGTACGGTCCATTCTAATTCATTCGCACAATCCATTCTATTTCATTCGTACGATCCATTCTTACTCATTCGTATGATCCATTATGGATACATTCGTGCGAATGAATTAGAATGGATTGTGCGAATGAATTAGAATGGATCGTACGAATGAATTTGAATGGATCGTGTGAAAGAATTAGAATGGATTGTATGAATGAATTAGAATGGATCGTACGAATGAATTAGAATGGATCGTATGAGTGAATTAGAATGGATACGAAGGAATAATAATGGATCGTACGAAGGAATTAGAATGGATCAGACGAATGAAATAGAATGGATCGTACGAAGGAATTAGAATGGATCGTACGAAAGAATTAGAATGGATCGTACGAATGAATTAGAATTGATATATTCGTGCAAATGAATTAGAATGGATCGTATGAATGAATTAGAATGGATCGGATGAGTGAATTAGAACGGATAGTACGAATGAAGTAGAATGGATCGTATGAATGAATTAGAATGGATACATTCGTGCGAATGAATTAGAATGGATCGTATGAATGAATTAGAATAGATTGTGCGAATGAATTAGAATGGATCGTACGAATGTATTAGAATGGATACATTCGTGCGAATAAATTAGAATGGATTGTATGAATGAATTAGAATGGATCGTACGAATGAATTAGAATGGATCATACGAATGAATTAGAATAGAGTGCGCGAATAAATTAGAATGGATCATACGAATGAATTAGAATGGATCGTACGAATGAATTAGAATGGATCGTACGAATGAATTAGAATGGATCGTACGAAGGAATTAGAATGGATCGTACGAATGAATTAGAATGGATCGTACGATTGAATTAGAATGGATCATACGAATGAGTAAGAATGGATTATAATGGATCGTGCGAATGAATTAGAATGGATCGTACGAATAAATTAGAATGGATACATTCGTCCGAATGAATTAGAATGGATCATACGAATGAGTAAGAATGGATCGTACGATTGAAATAGAATAGATTGTACGAATGAATTAGAATGGATCCTACGAATGAATTAGAATGGATCGTGTGAAAGAATTAGAATGGATTGTACGAATGAATTAGAATGGATCAAATGAATGAATTAGAATGGTTACATTCATGCGAATGAATTAGAATGGATCGTACGAATGGATTAGAATGGATCGTACGAATGGATTAGAATGGATACATTCGAGCGAATGAATTAGAATGGATCGTATGAATGAATTAGAATGGATAGTACGAATGGATTAGAATGGATCCTATGAATGGATTAAAATGGATACCTTTGTGCATATGAATTAGAATGGATCGTACGAATGAATTAGAATGGATCATATTAATGAATTAGAATGGATCGTACGAATGAATTAGAATGGATCGTATGAATGAATTAGAATGGATTGTACGAATGAATTAGAATGGAACGTGCAAATGAATTAGAATGGATCGTACGAATGAACTAGAATGGATACATTCGTGCGAATGAATTAGAATGGATCGTAAGAATGAATTAGAATGGTTCGTACGAATGAATTAGAATGGATCATACGAATGAATTAGAATGGATCGTACGAATGAACTAGAATGGATACATTCATGCGAATGAATTAGAATGGATCGTACGAATGAATTAGAATGGATCGTACGAATGAATTAGAATGGATCTTACGAATGAATTAGAATGGATCGTACGAATGAATTAGAATGGATACATTCGTGCGAATGAATTAGAATGGATCGGACGAATGAATTAGAATGGATCGTACGAATGAATTAGAATGGATCAAATGAATGAATTATTATTGTTACATTTATGCGAATGAATTAGAATGGATCATACGATTGGATTAGAATGGATCGTACGAATGGATTAGAATGGATACATTCGAGCGAATGAATTAGAATGGATCGTACGAATGAATTAGAATGGATCGTACGAATGGATTAGAATGGATCCTACGAATGGGTTAGAATGGATACCTTTGTGCATATGAATTAGAATTGATCGTACGAATGAATTAGAATGGATCATATTAATGAATTAGAATGGATCGTACGAATGAATTAGAATGGATACATTCGTGCATGATCCATTCTAATTAATTCGCACGAATGTATCCATTCTAATAAATTCGTACGATCCATTCTAATTCATTAATATGATCCATTCTAATTCATTCGTACGGTCCATTCTAATTCATATGCACAAAGGTATCCATTCTAATTCATTCGTACGATCCATTCTAATTCAGGATCGTTCGAATGAATTAGAATGGATACATTCATGCGAATGAATTAGAATTGATCGTACGAATGAATTAGAATGAATCGTGCGAATGAATTAGAATGGATCGTACGAATGAATTAGAATCGATCGTACGAATGAACTAGAATGGATACATTCGTGCGAATGAATTAGAATGGATCGTACGAATGAATTAGAATGGATCGTACGAATGAATTAGAATGGATCTTACGAATGAATTAGAATGGATCGTACGAATAAATTAGAATGGATCGTACGAATGAATTAGAATGGATACATTCATGCGAATGAATTAGAATGGATCGGACAAATGAATTAGAATGGATCGTACGAATGAATTAGAATGGATCAAATGAATGAATTAGAATGGTTACATTCATGCGAATGAATTAGAATGGATCGGACGAATGGATTAGAATGGATCGTACGAATGGATTAGAATGGATACATTCGAGCGAATAAATTAGAATGGATCGTATGAATGAATTAGAATGGATCGTACGAATGGATTAGAATGGATCCTATGAATGGATTAGAATGGATACCTTTGTGCATATGAATTAGAATGGATCATACGAATGAATTAGAATGGATCATATTAATGAATTAGAATGGATCGTACGAATCAATTAGAATGGATACATTCGTGCGAATGAATTAGAATGGATCGTGCGAATCAATTAGACTGGATCGTGCGAATGAATAAGAATAGATCATACGAATAAATTAGAATGAATCGTACGAATTAATTAGAATGGATACATTCGTGCGAATGAATTAGAATGGATTATATGAATGAATTAGAATGGATCGTACGAATGAATTAGAATGGATCATACGAATTAATTAGAATGGATCGTACGAATGAATTAGAATGGATCGTACGAATGAATTAGAATGGATACATTCGTGCGAATGAATTAGAATGGATTGTGCGAATGAATAAGAACAGATCATGCAAATGAATTAGAATGGATCGTACGAATGAATTAGAATGGATCGTGCGAATGAATTAGAATAGATCGTATGAATGAATTAGAATGGATACATTTGTGCGAATGAATTAGAATGGATCGTACGAATGAATTAGAATGGATCGTATGAATGAATTAGAATGGATCGTATGAATGAATTAGAATGGATCGTGCGAATGAATTAGAATGGATCGTACGAATGAATTAGAATGGATCGTACGAATGAACTAGAATGGATACATTCGTGCGAATGAATTAGAATGGATCGTACGAATGAATTAGAATGGATCGTACAAATGAATTAGAATGGATCTTACGATTGAATTAGAATGGATCGTACGAATGAATTAGAATGGATCGTACTAATGAATTAGAATGGATACATTCGTGCGAATGAATTAGAATGGATTGGACGAATGAATTAGAATGGATCGTACGAATGAGTTAGAATGGATCGTACGAATGAATTAGAATGGATCGTACGAATAAATTAGAATGGATACATTCGTCCGAATGAATTAGAATGGATCATACGAATGAGTAAGAATGGATCGTACGAATGAAGTAGAATAGATTGTACGAATGAATTAGAATGGATCCTACGAATGAATTAGAATGGATCGTGTGAAAGAATTAGAATGGATTATATGAATAAATTAGAATGGATCGTATGAATGAATTAGAATGGATCGTGCGAATGAATTCAAATGGATCGTACGAATTCATTCTAATTCCTTCATACAATCCATTCTAATTCATTCGTACAATCTATTCTATTTCATTCGTACGATCCATTCTTACTCATTCGTATGATCTATTCTAATTCATTCGGACGAATGTATCCATTCTAATTTATTCATATGATCCATTCTAATTCATTCGTACGATCCATTCTAATTCATTCATAAGATCCATTCTAATTCATTCGTCCGATCCATTCTAATTCATTCGCACGAATGTATCCATTCTAATTCATTCGTACGATCCATTCTAATTCAGTCGTACGATCCATTCTAATTCCTTCGTACGATCCATTCTAATTCATTCGTACGATCTATTCTATTTCATTCGTACGATCCATTCTTACTCATTCGTACGATCCATTCTAATTCATTCGTCCAATCCATTCTAATTCATTCGCATGAATGTATCCATTCTAATTCATTCTTACGATCCATTCTAATTCATTCGTACGATCCATTCTAATTACTTCGTACGATCCATTCTAATTCATTCGTACGATCTATTCTAATTCATTCGTACGATCCATTCTAATTCATTCGTATGATCCATTCTAATTCATTCGTACGATCCATTCTAATTTATTCGTACGATCCATTCTAATCCATTCGCACGAATGTATCCATTCTAGTTCATTCGTACGATCCATTCTAATTCATTCGTACAATCCATTCTAATCCATTCGTACGATCCATACTAATTCATTCATACGATCCATTCTAATTCATTCATACGATCCATTCTAATTCTTTCACACGATCCATTCTAATTCATTCGTAGGATCCATTCTAATTCATTCGCACAATCTATTCTATTTCATTTGTACGATCCATTCTTACTCATTCGTATGATCCATTCTAATTCATTCGGACGAATGTATCCATTCTAATTCATTCGGACGAATGTATCCATTCTAATTTATTCGTACGATATATTCTAATCCATTCGTACGATCCATTCTAATTCATTCGTACGATCCATTCTTACTCATTCGTATGATACATTCTAATTCATTCGTACGATCCATTCTAATTCATTCGTACGATCGATTCTAATTCATTCGCACTATCCATTCTAATTCATTCGTACGATCCATTCTAATTCATTCGTATGATCCATTCTAATTTATTCGTTCAAATATATCCAATATAATTCATTCCGTATGATCCATTCTAATTCATTCGTACGATCCATTCTATATCATTCGTACGAATGTATCCATTCTAATTCATTCGTACGATCCATTCTAATTCATTCGTCATTCTAATTTATTCGTACGATCCATTCTAATTCATTCGTAAGATCCATTCTAATTCATTCGTACGATCCATTCTAATTCATTTGTACGATCCATTCTAATTCGTTCGCATGAATGTATCCATTCTAGTTCATTCGTACGATCCATTCTAATTCATTCGCACGATCCATTCTAATTCATTCGTACGATCAATTCTAATTCATTCGCATGAATGTATCCATTCTAATTCATTCGTACGATCCTGAATTAGAATGGATCGTACGAATGAATTAGAATGGATACCTTTGTGCATATGAATTAGAATGGATCGTACGAATGAATTAGAATGGATCATATTAATGAATTAGAATGGATCGTACGAATGAATTAGAATAGATCGTATGAATGAATTAGAAAGGATCGTACGAATGAATTAGAATGGATCGTACGAATGAATTAGAATGGATTGTACGAATGTATTAGAGTGGATACATTCGTGCGAATGAATTAGAATGGATACATTCGTGCGAAAGAATTAGAATAGATCATATGAATAAATTAGAATGGATCCTATGAATGAATTAGAATGGATCGTGCGAATGAATTAGAATGGATCGTACCAATGAATTAGAATAGATCGTACGAATGAATTAGAATGGATCGTACGAAGGAATTAGAATGGATCGTACGAATGAATTAGAATGGATATATTCGTGCAAATGAATTAGAATGGATCGTATGAATGTGTTAGAATGGATCGTATGAGTGAATTAGAATGGATCGTACGAATGAATTAGAATGGATCTTACGAATGAATTAGAATGGATCGTACGAATGAATTAGAATGGATCGTACGAATGAATTAGAATGGATACATTCGTGTGAATGAATTAGAATGGATCGGACGAATGAATTAGAATGGATCGTACGAATGAATTAGAATGGATCGTACGAATGAATTAAAATGGTTCGTACGAATAAATTAGAATGGATACATTCGTCCGAATGAATTAGAATGGATCATACGAATGAGTAAGAATGGATCGTACGAATGAAATAGAATAGATTATACGAATGAATTAGAATAGATTCGTACACATGAATTAGAATGGATACATTCGTGCGAATGAATTAGAATGGATCGTACCAATGAGTAAGAATGGATCGTACGAATGAAATAGAATGGATTGTGCGAATGAATTAGAATGGATCGTACGAATGAATTAGAATGGATCGTGTGAAAGAATTAGAATGGATTGTATGAATGAATTAGAATAGATCGTATGAATGAATTAGAATGGATCGTACGAATGAATTAGAATGGATCGTACGAATGAATTAGAATGGATCGTACGAATGAATTAGAATAGATACATTCGTGCTAATGAATTAGAATGGATACATTCGTGCGAAAGAATTAGAATAGATCGTATGAATGAATTAGAATGGATCCTATGAATGAATTAGAATAGATCGTGCGAATGAATTAGAATGGATCGTACGAATGAATTAGAATGGATCGTACGAAGGAATTAGAATGGATCGTGCTAATGAATTAGAATTGATCGAACGAATGAATTAGCATGGATCGTGCTAATGAATTAGAATGGAACGTACGAATGAATTAGAATGGATCGTGTGAAAGAATTAGAATGAATTCGTACGATCCATTCGAATTCATTCGCACGATCCATTCTAATTCATTCATACGATCCATTCTAATTCATTCATACAATCCATTCTAATTCTTTTACACGATCCATTCTAATTCATTCGTAGGATCCATTCTAATTCATTCGTACAATCTATTCTATTTCATTCGTACGATCCATTCTTACTCATTCTTATGATCTATTCTAATTCATTCGGACGAATGTATCTATTCTAATTTATTCGTACGATCCATTCTAATTCATTCATACGATCCATTCTAATTCATTCGTACGATCCATTCTTACTCATTCGTATGATCCATTCTAATTCATTCGTACGATCCATTCTAATTCATTCGTACGATCCATTCTAATTCATTCGTACAATCTATTCTAATTCATTCGTACGATCCATTCTAATTCATTCGTACGATCGTACGAATGAATTAGAATGGATCGTACGGAATGAATTAGAATGGATTGTATGAATGAATTAGAATGGATCGTACAAATGAATTAGAATGGATCGTACGAATGAATTAGAATGATCGTACAAATGAATTAGAATGGATCGTACGAATGAATTAGAATGGATCGTACAAATGAATTAGAATTAGAATGATCGTGTGAAAGAATTAGAATGGATTATATGAATAAATTAGAATGAATTCGTACGATCCATTCGAATTCATTCGCACGATCCATTCTAATTCATTCATACGATCCATTCTAATTCATTCATACAATCCATTCTAATTCTTTTACACGATCCATTCTAATTCATTCGTAGGATCCATTCTAATTCATTCGTACAATCTATTCTATTTCATTCGTACGATCAATTCTTACTCATTCTTATGATCTATTCTAATTCATTCGGACGAATGTATCTATTCTAATTTATTCGTACGATCCATTCTAATACATTCGTACGATTCATGCTAATTCATTCGCACGATCCATTCTAATTCATTCGTACAATCCATTCTTATTCATTCATACGATCCATTCTAATTCATTCGCACAATCCATTCTAATTCATTCGTACAATCCATTCTAATTCATTCGTATGATCCATTCTAACTCATTCGGTGGATCCATTCTAATTCATTCGTACGATCCATTCTAATTCATTCCCACGATCCATTCTAATTTATTCGTACGATCCATTCTAATTCATTCGTACGATCTATTCTAATTCATTCGCACGAATGTAACCATTCTAATTCATTCATACGATTTATTCTAATTCATTCGTACGAGCTATTCTAATTCATTCGTACGATCCATTCTTATTCATTCCCACGAATGTATCCATTCTAATTCATTCATACGATCCATTCTAATTCATTCATACGATCCATTCTAATTCACTCATACGATCCATTCTAATACATTCATACGATCCATTCTAATTCATTTGCACGAAGATATCCATTCTAATTCATTCGTACGATCCATTCTAATTCATTCGTACGATCTATTCTATTTCATTCGTACAATCCATTCTTACTCATTCGTACGATCCATTCTAATTCATTCGTCCGATCCATTCTAATTCATTCGCACGAATGTATCCATTCTAATTCATTCGTTCGATCAATTCTAATTCATTAGCACGATCCATTCTAATTCATTCGTACGATCCATTCTAATTCATTCGCACGATCCATTCTAATTCATTCATAGGATCCATTCTAATAAATTCATACGATCTATTCTAATTCTTTCGTACGAATGTATCAATTCTAAGTCATTCGCACGAATGTATCCATTCTAATTCATTCGTACGATCCATTCTAATTCATTAATATGATCCATTCTAATTCATTCGTGCGATCCATTCTAATTCATATGCACAAAGGTATCCATTCTAATCCATTCGTAGGATCCATTCTAATCCATTCGTACGATCCATTCTAATTCATTCGTACGATCCATTCTAATTCAATCGCTCGAATGTATCCATTCTAATCCATTCGTACGATCCATTCTAATCCATTCGTACGATCCATTCTAATTCATTCCCATGAATGTAACCATTCTAATTCATTCATTTAATCCATTCTAATTCATTCGTACGATCCATTCTAATTCATTCATCCGATCCATTCTAATTCAGTCGCACGAATGTATCCATTCTAATTCATTCGTACGATCCATTCTAATTCATTCGTACGATCCATTCTAATTCATTCGTAAGATCCATTCTAATTCATTCGTACGATCCATTCTAATTCATTTGTACGATCCATTCTAATTCATTCGCACGAATGTATCCATTCTAGTTCATTCGTATGATCCATTCTAATTCATTCGTACAATCCAATCTAATTCATTCTCACGATCCATTCTAATTCATTCGTACGATCAATTCTAATTCATTCGTGCAATCCATTATATTTCATTCGTACGATCCATTCTTACTCATTCGTACGATCCATTCTAATTCATTCACACGAATGTATCCATTCGTACGAATGAATTAGAATAGATTGTACGAATGAATTAGAATGGATCGTACGAAGGAATTAGAATGGATCGTATGAATGAATTAGAATGGATCGTACGAATGAATTAGAATGGATCGTACGAAGGAATTAGAATGGATCGTACGAATGAATTAGAATGGATCGTACGAATGAATTAGAATGGATCGTACGAATGAACTAGAATGGATACATTCGTGCGAATGAATTAGAATGGATCGTACGAATGAATTAGAATGGATCGTACGATTCATTCTAATTCATTCATACGATCCATTCTAATACATTCGTACGATTCATGCTAATTCATTCGCACGATCCATTCTAATTAATTCGTACGATCCATTCTTATTCATTCATACGATCCATTCTAATTCATTCGCACAATCCATTCTAATTCATTCGTACAATCCATTCTAATTCATTCGTATGATCCATTCTAACTTATAACTCATTCGGTGGATCCATTCTAATTCATTCGTACGATCCATTCTAATTCATTCCCACGATCCATTCTAATTCATTCGTACGATCCATTCTAATTCATTCGTACGATCTATTCTAATTCATTCACACGAATGTAACCATTCTAATTCATTCATACGATTCATTCTAATTCATTCATATGAGCTATTCTAATTCATTCGTACGATCCTGTCTAATTCATTTGTATGATCCATTGTAATTCATTCATACAATCCATTTAGATTCATTCGCACAAATGTATCCATTCAAATTCATTCGTACGATCCAGTCTAATTTATTCGTACGATCCATTCTAATTCATTCGCACGAATATATCCATTCTAATTCTTTCGTACGATGCATTCTAATTCATTCGTACAATCCATTCTAATTCATTCATTTGATCCATTCTAATTCATTCGTACGATCCATTCTAATTCATTCGTCTGATCCATTCTAATTCATTCGCACGAATGTATCCATTCTAATTCATTCATACGATCCATTCTAATTCATTCGTACGATCCATTCTAATTCATTCGTACGATCCATTCTAATTCATTCGTAAGATCCATTCTAATTCATTCGTACGATCCATTCTAATTCATTCGTACGATCCATTCTAATTCATTCGCACGAATGTATCCATTCTAGTTCATTCGTACGATCCATTCTAATTCATTCATACAATCCATTCTAATTCATTCCGTACTATCCATTCTAATTCATTCGTACGATCGTACGAATGAATTAGAATGGATCGTACGTATGAATTAGAATAGATTGTGCGAATGAATTAGAATGGATCGTACGAATAAATTAGAATGCATCGTATGAATGAATTAGAATGGATCGTACGAATGAATTAGAATGGATCGTACGAATGAATTAGAATGGATCGTACGAAGGAATTAGAATGGATCGTACGAATGAATTAGAATGGATCGTACGAATAAATTAGAATGGATACATTCGTCCGAATGAATTAGAATGGATCATACGAATGAGTAAGAATGGATCGTACGAATGAAATAGAATAGATTGTACGAATGAATTAGAATGGATCCTACAAATGAATTAGAATGGATCGTGTGAAAGAATTAGAATGGATTGTATGAATGAATTAGAATGGATCGTATGAATGAATTAGAATGGATCGTGCGAATGAATTCGAATGGATCGTACGAATTCATTCTAATTTATTCATATAATCCATTCTAATTCTTTCACACGATCCATTCTAATTCATTCGTACGTTCCATTCTAATTCATTAGCACGATCCATGCTAATTCATTCGTTCGATCTATTCTAATTCATTAGCACGATCCATTCTAATTCATTCGTACGATCCTTTCTAATTCATTCGCACGATCCATTGAAATTCATTCATAGGATCCATTCTAATTCATTCATACGATCTATTCTAATTCTTTCGCACGAATGTATCCATTCTAATTCATTCGCACGAATGTATCGATTCTAATTCATTCGTACGATCCATTCTAATTTATTCGTATGATCCATTCGAATTCATTCGCACGATCCATTCTAATTCATTCATATGATCCATTCTAATTCATTCATACAATCCATTCTAATTCTTGCACACGATCCATTCTAATTCATTCGTACGATCCATTCTAATTCATTCATACAATCCATTCTATTTCATTCGTACGATCCATTCTTACTCATTCGTATGATCCATTCTTATTCATTCGTATGATCCATTCTAATTCATTCGTATGATCCAATCTAATTCATTCGTACGATCCATTCTAATTCATTCGTACGATCCATTCTAATTCATTCGCACGAATGTATCCATTCTAGTTCATTCGTACGATCCATTCTAATTCATTCGTACGATCCATTCTAATTCATTCGCACGATTCATTCTAATTCATTCATACGATCCATTCTAATTCATTCATACGATCCATTCTAATTCTTTCGTATGATCCATTCTAATTCATTCGCACAAATGTATCCATTCTAATTCATTCGTACGATCCATTCTAATTCATTCGCACGATCCATTCTAATTCATTCGTACGATCCATTCTAATTCATTCGTACAATCTATTCTAATTCATTCGTATGAATGGATACATTCGTGTGAATGAATTAGAATGGATCGTACGAATGAGTTAGAATAGATCGTACGAATGGAATAGAATGGATTGCACGAATGAATTAGAATGGATCGTATGAATGAATTAGAATGGATCCTGTGAAAGAATTAGAATGGATTGTATGAATGAATTAGAATGGATCGTGCGAATGAATTAGAATGGATCGTACGAATGAATTAGAATGGATCGTACGAATGAACTAGAATGGATACATTCGTGCGAATATATTAGAATGGATTGTACGAATGAATTAGAATGGATCGTACGAATGAATTAGAATGGATCGTACGAATGAATTAGAATGGATCTTACGAATGAATTAGAATGGATCTTACGAATGAATTAGAATGGATCATACGAATGAGTAAGAATGGATCGTACGAATGAAATAGAATGGATTGTATGAATGAATTAGAATGGATCGTACGAATGAATTATAATGGATCGTGTGAAAGAATTAGAATGGATTGTATGAATGAATTAGAATGGATCATATGAATGAATTAGAATGGATCGTGCGAATGAATTAGAATGGATCGTACGAATGAATTAGAATGGATACATTCGTGCGAATGAATTAGAATGGATACGTTCGTGCGAAAGAATTAGAATAGATCGTATGAATGAATTAGAATGGATCCTATGAATGAATTAGAATGGATCGTGCGAATGAATTAGAATGGATCGTGCTAATGAATTAGGATTGATTGAATGAATGAATTAGCATGGATCGTGCTAATGAATTAGAATGGATCATACGAATGAATTAGAATGGATCAAATGAATGAATTACAATGGTTACATTCATGCGAATGAATTAGAGTGGATCGTACGAATGGATTAGAATGGATCGTACGAATGGATTAGAATGGATATATTCGAGCGAATGAATTAGAATGGATCGTACGAATGAAATTAGAATGGATCGTACGAATGAATTAGAATAGATCGTATGAATGAATTAGAATGGATCGTACGAATGAATTAGAATGGATCGTACGAATAAATTAGAATGGATACATTCGTCCGAATGAATTAGAATAGATCATACGAATGAGTAAGAATGGATCGTACGAATGAAATAGAATAGATTGTACGAATGAATTAGAATGGATCCTACGAATGAATTAGAATGGATCGTGTGAAAGAATTAGAATGGATTGTATGAATGAATTAGAATCGATCGTATGAATGAATTAGAATGGATCGTGCGAATGAATTCGAATGGATCGTACGAATTCATTCTAATTCATTCATACAATCCATTCTAATTCTTTCACACGATCCATTCTAATTCATTCGTACGTTCCATTCTAATTCATTAGCACGATCCATGCTAATTCATTCGTTCGATCAATTCTAATTCATTAGCACGATCTATTCTAATTCATTCGTACGATCTATTCTAATTCCTTCGTACGATCCATTCTAATTCATTCGTACGATCTATTCTAATTTATTCGTACGATCCATTCTAATTCATTCGTACGATCCATTCTAATTCCTTCGTACGATCCATTCTAATTCATTCGTACGATCCATTCTAATTCATTCGTGCAATCCATTCTATTTCATTCGTACGATCCATTCTTACTCATTCATGCGATCCATTCTAATTCATTCACACGAATGTATCCATTCGTACGAATGTATCCATTCGTACGAATGAATTAGAATAGATTGTACGAATGAATTAGAATGGATCGTACGAATGAATTAGAATGGATCGTATGAAGGAATTAGAATGGATCGTACGAATGAATAAGAATGGATCGTACGAATGAATTAGAATAGATCGTACGAATGAATTAGCATGGATCATACAAAGGAATTAGAATGGATCGTACGAATGAATTAGAATAGATATATTCATGCAAATGAATTAGAATGGATCGTATGAATGTATTAGAATGGATCGTATGAGTGAAATAGAATGGATCGTACGAATGAATTAGAATGGATTGTATGAATGAATAAGAATGGATCGTACGAATGAATTAGAATGGATCATACGAATTAATTAGAATGGATCGTACGAATGAATTAGAATGGATCGTACGAATGAATTAGAATGGATACATTCATGCGATCCATTCTAATTCATTCGCACAATCTATTCTATTTCATTCGTACGATCCATTCTTACTCATTGGTATGATCCATTCTAATTCATTCGCACGAATGTATCCATTCTAATTCATTCGTACGAATCAATTCTAATTCATTCGTACAATCTATTCTATTTCATTCGTAAGATCCATTCTAATTCATTCGTACGATCCATTCTAATTCATTCGTACGATCCATTCGAATTCATTCATAAGATCCATTCTAATTCATTCATACAATCCATTCTAATTCATTCGCACGAATGTATCCATTCTAATTCATTCGTACGATCAGTTCTAATTCATTCACAAAATCTATTCTAATTCATTCATACGATCCATTCTAATTCATTCACACGAATGTATCCATTCTAATTCATTCACACGAATGTATCCATTCTAATTCATTCATACGATTCATTCTAATTCATTCGTATGATTCATTCTAATTAATTCGTATGATCCATTCTAATTCACTCATACGATCCATTCTAATATATTCATACGATCCATTCTAATTCATTTGCACGAATATATCCATTCTAATTCATTCGTACGATCCATTCTAATTCCTTCGTACGATCCATTCTAGTTCATTCGTACGATCTATTCTAATTCATTCGTACGATCCATTCTAATTCCTTCGTACGATCCATTCTAATTCATTCTTACGATCCATTCTAATTCATTCGTACAATCTATTCTAATTCATTCGTACGAATGGATACATTCGTGTGAATGAATTAGAATGGATCGTACGAATGAGTAAGAATGGATCGTACGAATGAAATAGAATGGATTGCACGAATGAATTAGAATGGATCGTACGAATGAATTAGAATGGATCGTGTGAAAGAATTAGAATGGATTGTATGAATGAATTAGAATGGATCGTACAAATGAATTAGAATGGATACATTCGTGCGAATGAATTAGAATGGATCGTGCACGAATGTATCCATTCTAATTCATTCATACGATCCATTCTAATTCATTAATATGATCCATTCTAATTCATTCGTACGATCTATTCGAATTCATTCACACAATCTATTCTAATTCATTCATACGATCCATTCTAATTCATTCGCACGAATGTATCCTTTCTAATTCATTCATACGATCCATTCTACTTCATTTGTACTATCCGTTCTAATTCACTCATACGATCCATTCTAATTCATTCATACGATCCATTCTAATTCATTTGCACGAATATATCCATTCTAATTCATTCGTACGATCCATTCTAATTCCTTCGTACGATCCATTCTAATTCCTTCGTACGATCCATTCTATTTCATTCGTATGATCCATTCTAATTCCTTCGTACGATCCATTCTAATTCCTTCGTATCCATTCTAATTCACTCATACGATCCATTCTAATTCATTCATACGATCTATTCTAATTCATTCATACAATCCATTCTAATTCTTTCACACGAACCATTCTAATTCATTCGTACGATCCATTCTAATTCATTCGCACAATCCATTCTATTTCATTCGTACGATCCATTCTTACTCATTCGTATGATCCATTCTAATTCATTCGGACGAATGTATCCATTCTAATTTATTCGTACGATCCATTCTAATTCATTCGTACGATCCATTCTAATTCATTCGTCCGATCCATTCTAATTCATTCGCACGAATGTATCCATTCTAATTCATTCGTACGGTCCATTCTAATTCATTCGCACAATCCATTCTATTTCATTCGTACGATCCATTCTTACTCATTCGTATGATCCATTATGGATACATTCGTGCGAATGAATTAGAATGGATCATATGAATGAGTAGGAATGGATCGTACGAATGAAATAGAATGGATTGTGCGAATGAATTAGAATGGATCGTACGAATGAATTAGAATGGATCATGTGAAAGAATTAGAATGGATTGTATGAATGAATTAGAATGGATTGTATGAATGGATCGTAATTCATTCGCACGAATGTATCCATTCTAATTCATTCGTACGATCCATTCTAATTCATTCGTATGATCCATTCTAATAAATTCGTATGATCCATTCTAATTCATTCGTACGATCCATTCTAATTCATTCATACAATCCATTCTAATTCATTCGTACGATCCATTCTAAATCACTCATACGATCCATTCTAATACATTCATACGATCCATTCTAATTCATTTGCACGAATATATCCATTCTAATTTATTCGTATTTCACACGATCCATTCTAATTCATTCGTAGGATCCATTCTAATTCATTCATACAATCTATTATATATCATTCGTACGATCCATTCTTACTCATTCGTATGATCCATTCTAATTCATTCGGACGAATGTATCCATTCTAATTTATTCGTACGATCCATTCTAATTCATTCGTACGATCCATTCTAATTCATTCGTACGATCCATTCTTACTCATTCGTATGATCCATTCTAATTCATTCGTACGATCCATTCTAATTCATTCGTACGATCCATTCTAATTCATTCGCACAATCTATTCAAATTCATTCGTACGATCCATTCTAATTCATTCGTACGATCGTACGAATCGTACGAATGAATTAGAATGGATCGTACGGAATGAATTAGAATGGATTGTATGAATGAATTAGAATGGATACATTCGTGCGAATTAATTAGAATGGATCATACGAATGAGTAAGAATGAATCGTACGAATGAAATAGAATGGATTGTACGAATGAATTAGAATGGATCGTACAAATAAATTAGAATGGATCGTACGAATGAATTAGAATGGATCATACGAATGAGTAAGAATGGATCGTACAAATGAAATTGAATGGATTGTACGAATGAATTAGAATGGATCGTACGAATGAATTAGAATGGATCGTGTGAAAGAATTAGACTGCATTGTATGAATGAATTAGAATGGATCGTATGAATGAATTAGAATAGATCGTGCGAATGAATTCGAATGGATCGCATGATCCATTCGAATAGAATGGATCGTATGAATGAATTAGAATGGATCGGGCGAATGAATTAGAATGGATTGTAGGAATGAATTAGAATGGATCGTATGAATGAATTAGAATAGATCGTATGAATGAATTAGAATGGATCGTGCGAATGATTTAGAATGGATCGTACGAATGAATTAGAATGGATCGTACGAATGAATTAGAATAGATCATACGAATGAATTAGAATGGATCATACGAATGAGTAAGAATGGATCGTACGAATGAAATAGAATGGATTGTACGAATGAATTAGAATGGATACATTCGTGCGAATGAATTAGAATGGATCGTACGAATGAATTAGAATGGATCGTACGAATGAATTAGAATGGATCGTACGAATGAATTAGAATGCATCGTACGAAAGAATTAGAATGGATATATTCGTGCGAATGAATTAGAATGGATCGTACGAATAAATTAGACTGGATCGTACGAATGAATTTGAATGGATACATTTGTGCGAATGAATCTAAATGGATTATATGAATGAATTACAATGGATCGTACGAATGAATTAGAATGGATCGTACGAATGAATTAGAATAGCTCATACGAATGAATTAGAATGAATCGTATGAAGGAATTAGAATGGTTACATTTATGCGAATGAATTAGAATAGATCGTACGAATGAATTAGAATGGATCGTACGAATAAATTAGAATGGATCGTGGGAATGAATTAGAATTCTTTCGCACGAATGTATCCATTCTAATTCATTCGCACGAATGTATCCATTCTAATTCCTTCGTACGATCCATTCTAATTCATTCGTACGATCCATTCTAATTCATTCATACAATCCATTCTAATTCTTTCACACGATCCATTCTAATTCATTCGTACAATCCATTCTAATTCATTCGTGCAATCCATTCTAATTCATTCGTACGATCCATTCTAATTTATTTGTACGGTCCATTCTAATTCATTCGTACAATCCATTCTATTACATTCGTACGATCCATTCTTACTCATTCGTATGGTCCATTCTAATTCATTCGCACGAATGTATCCATTCTAATTCATTCATACAATCCATTCTAATTCATTCCGTACGATCCATTCTAATTCATTCGCATGAATGTAACCATTCTAATTCATTCATTTGATCCATTCTAATTCATTCGTACGATCCATTCTAATTCATTCATCCGATCCATTCTAATTCATTCGCACGAATGTATCCATTCTAATTCATTCGTACGATCCATTCTAATTCATTCGTACGATCCACTCAAATTCATTCGTACGATCCATTCTAATTCATTCGCACAAATGTATCCATTCTAATCCATTCGTACGATCCATTCTAATCCATTCGTACGATCCATTCTAATTCATTCGCATGAATGTAACCATTCTAATTCATTCATTTGATCCATTCTTATTCATTCGTACGATCTATTCTAATTCATTCGTACGATCCATTCTAATTCATTCGTACTATCTATTCTAATTCATTCGTCCGATCCAATCTAATTCATTCGCACGAATGTATCAATTCTAATTCATTCGTACGATCCATTCTAATCCATTCTAATTCTTTCACAAAATCTATTCTAATTCATTCATACGATCTATTCTAATTCATTCATACGAATATATTCATTCTAATTCATTCATACGATCTATTCTATTCATTCGTACGATCCATTCTTACTCTTTGGTACGATCCATTCTAATTCATTCGCACGATCCATTCTAATTCATTCGTACGATCCATTCTAATTCATTCGTAAGATCCATTCTAATTCATTCGTACGATCCATTCTAATTCATTCGTACGATCCATTCTTACTCATTCGTATGATCCATTCTAATTCATTCGCACGAATGTATCCATTCTAATTCATTCATACAATCCATTCTAATTCATTCCGTACGATCCATTCTAATTCATTCGCACAAATGTAACCATTCTAATTCATTCGTACGATCCATTCCAATTCATTCGTACGATCCATTCTAATTCCTTCGTACGATCCATTCTAATTCATTCGTATGATCCATTCTAATTCATTCATACAATCCATTCTAATTCTTTCACACGATCCATTCTAATTCATTCGTACGATCCATTCTAATTCATTCGTGCAATCCATTCTATTTCATTTGTACGATCCATTCAAATTCATTTGTACGATCCATTCTAATTCATTCGTACAATCCATTCTATTTCATTCGTACGATCCATTCTTACTCATTCGTAGGATCCATTCTAATTCATTAGCACGATCCATTCTAATTCATTCGTACGATCTATTCTAATTCATTCGCATGATCCATTCTAATTCATTCGCACGATCCATTCTAATTCTTTCACACGATCCATTCTAATTCATTCGTACGATCCATTCTAATTCATTCGTACGATCTATTCTAATTCATTCGTACGATCCATTCTAATTCATTCGTACGATCCATTCTAATTCCTTCGTACGATCCATTCTAATTCATTCATACAATCTATTTTAATTCTTTCACACGATCCATTCTAATTCATTCGTACGTTCCATTCTATTTCATTAGCACGATCCATGCTAATTCATTCCTTCGATCAATTCTAATTCATTAGCATGATCCATTCTAATTCATTCGCACGATCCATTCTAATTCATTCATAGGATCCATTCTAATTTATTCATACGATCTATTCTAATTCTTTCGCACGAATGTATCCATTCTAATTCATTCGCACGAATGTATCCATTCTAATTCCTTCGTACGATCCATTCTAATTCATTCGTACGATCCATTCTAATTCATTCATACAATCCATTCTAATTCTTTCACACGATCCATTCTAATTCATTCGTACGATCCATTCTAATTCATTCTTTCAATCCATTCTAATTCATTCGTATGATCCATTCTAATTCATTTGTACGATCCATTCTAATTCATTCGTACAATCCATTCTTTTTCATTCGTACGATCCATTCTTACTCATTCGTATGATCCATTCTAATTCATTCGCACGAATGTATCCATTCTAATTCATTCATACAATCCATTCTAATTCATTCCGTACGATCCATTTTAATTCATTCGCATGAATGTAACCATTCTAATTCATTCATTCGATCCATTCTAATTCATTCGTACGATCCATTCTAATTCATTCATCCGATCCATTCTAATTCATTCGCACGAATGTATCCATTCTAATTCATTCGTACGATCCATTCTAATTCATTCGTACGATCCATTCTAATTCATTCGTAAGATCCATTCTAATTCATTCGTACGATCCATTCTAATTCATTCGTACGATCCATTCTAATTCATTCGCACGAATGTATCCATTCTAGTTCATTCGTACGATCCATTCTAATTCATTCGTACGATCCATTCTAATTCATTCGCACGATCCATTCTAATTCATTCGTACGATCAATTCTAATTCATTCGCACGAATGTATCCATTCTAATTCATTCGTACGATCCTGAATTAGAATGGATCGTACGAATGAATTAGAATGGATACCTTTGTGCATATGAATTAGAATGGATCGTACGAATGAATTAGAATGGATCATATTAATGAATTAGAATGGATCGTACGAATGAATTAGAATGGATACATTCGTGCGAATGAATTAGAATGGATCGCGCACGAATGTATCCATTCTAATTCATTCGTACGATCCATTCTAATTCATTAATATGATCCATTCTAATTCATTCGTACGATCCATTCTAATTCATATGCACAAAGGTATCCATTCTAATCCATTCGTAGGATCCATTCTAATCCATTCGTACGATCCATTCTAATTCATTCGTACGATCCATTCTAATTCATTCGCTCGAATGTATCCATTCTAATCCATTCGTACGATCCATTCTAATCCATTCGTACGATCCATTCTAATTCATTCGCATGAATGTAACCATTCTAATTCATTCATTTGATCTATTCTAATTCATTCGTACGATCCATTCTAATTCATTCGTCCGATCCATTCTAATTCATTCGCACGAATGTATCCATTCTAATTCATTCGTACGATCCATTCTAATTCATTCGTACGATCCATTCTAATTCATTCGTAAGATCCATTCTAATTCATTCGTACGATCCATTCAAATTCATTCGTACGATCCATTCTAATTCATTCGCATGAATGTATCAATTCTAGTTCATTCGTACGATCCATTCTAATTCATTCGTACGATCCACTCTAATTCATTCGCACGATCCATTCTAATTCATTCGTACGATCAATTCTAATTCATTCGCACGAATGTATCCATTCTAATTCATTCGTACGATCCATTCTAATTCATTCGTACGATCCATTCTAATTCATTCGTCCGATCCATTCTAATTCATTCGCACGAAATTATTCATTCTAATTCATTCGTACGATCCATTCTAATTCATTCGTACGATCTATTCTAATTCATTCGCACGAATGTATCCATTCTAGTTCATTCGTACGATCCATTCTAATTCAGTCGTACGATCCATTCTAATTCATTCGCACGATCCATTCTAATTCATTCGTACGATCAATTCTAATTCATTCGTACGATCCATTCTAATTCACTCATACGATCCATTCTAATTCACTCATACGATCCATTCTAATTTATTTGCACGAATATATCCATTCTAATTCATTCGTACGATCCATTCTAATTCCTTCGTACGATCCATTCTAATTCATTCGTACGATCTATTCTTATTCATTCGTACGATCCATTCTAATTCATTCGTACGATCCATTCTAATTCCTTCGTACGATCCATTCTAATTCATTCGTACGATCCATTCTAATTCATTTATACAATCCATTCTAATTCTTTCACACGATCCATTCTAATTCATTCGTACGATCCATTCTAATTCATTCGTGCAATCCATTCTATTTCATTCGTACGATCCATTCTTACTCATTCTTACGATCCATTCAAATTCATTCACACGAATGTATCCATTCGTACGAATGAATTAGAATAGATTGTACGAATGAATTAGATTGGATCGTACGAATGAATTAGAATGGATCGTACGAAGGAATTAGAATGGATCGTACGAATGAAGTAGAATGCATCGTACGAATGAATTAGAATGGATCGTACGAATGAATTAGAATGGATCGTACGAATGAATTAGAATGGATCGTGTGAAAGAATTAGAATGGATTGTATGAATGAATTAGAATGGATCGTACGAATGAATTAGAATGGATCGTATGAATGAATTAGAATTGATCGTACGAAGGAATTAGAATGGATCGTGCGAATGAATTAGAATGGATCGTACGAATGAATTAGAATGGATATATTCGTGCAAATGAATTAGAATGGATCGTATGAATGTATTAGAATGGATCGTATGAGTGAATTAGAATGGATCGTACGAATGAATTAGAATAGATCGTACGAATGAATTAGAATGGATCGTACGAAGGAATTAGAATGGATCGTACGAATGAATTAGAATGGATCGTGTGAAAGAATTAGAATGGATTGTATGAATGAATTAGAATAGATCGTATGAATGAATTAGAATGGATCGTACGAATGAATTAGAATGGATCGTACGAATGAATTAGAATGGATACATTCGTGCGAATGAATTAGAATGGATACATTCGTGCGAAAGAATTAGAATAGATCGTATGAATGAATTAGAATGGATCCTATGAATGAATTAGAATAGATCGTGTGAATGAATTAGAATGGATCGTACGAATGAATTAGAATGGATCGTGCTAATGAATTAGAATTGATCGAACGAATGAATTAGCATGGATCGTGCTAATGAATTAGAATGGAACGTACGAATGAATTAGAATGGATCGTGTGAAAGAAATAGAATGGATTGTATGAATGAATTAGAATGAATTCGTACGATCCATTCGAATTCATTCGCACGATCCATTCTAATTCATTCATACGATCCATTCTAATTCATTCATACGATCCATTCTAATTCATTCGCACAAATGTATCCATTCTAATTCATTCGTACGATCCATTCAAATTCATTCGCACGATCCATTCTAATTCATTCGTACGATCCATTCTAATTCTTTCACACGATCCATTCTAATTCATTCGTACGATCCATTCTAATTCATTCGCACGATCCATTCTAATTCATTCATAGGATCCATTCTAATTCATTCATACGATCTATTCTAATTCTTTCGCACGAATGTATCCATTCTAATGGATACATTTTTGCGAATGAATTAGAATGAATCGTACGAATGAATTAGAATGGATCGTATGAATGAATTAGAATGGATCGTACGAATGAATTAGAATGGATCGTACGAATGAATTAGAATGGATCGTACAAATGAATTAGAATGGATCGTACGAATGAACTAGAATGGATACATTCGTGCGAATGAATTAGAATGGATCATACAAATGAATTAGAATGGATCGTACGAATGAATTAGAATGGATCTTACGAATGAATTAGAATGGATCGTACGAATGAATTAGAATGGATACATTCGTGCGAATGAATTAGAATGGATCGGACGAATGAATTAGAATGGATCGTACGAATGAATTAGAATGGATCGTGCGAATGAATTAGAATGGATCGTGTGAAAGAATTAGAATGGATTGTATGAATGAATTAGAATGGATCGTACGAATGAATTAGAATGGATCTTACGAATGAATTAGAATGGATCGTACGAATGAATTAGAATTGATCGTACGAATGAATTAGAATGGATACATTCGTGCGAATGAATTAGAATGGATCGTGCACGAATGTATCCATTCTAATTCATTCGTACGATCCATTCTAATTCATTAATATGATCCATTCTAATTCATTCGTACGATCCATTCTAATTCATATGCACAAAGGTATCCATTCTAATCCATTCGTAGGATCCATTTGTTGGAAATAAATCCCTGGCAGAGGCCCGCAGCGGAAGCAAAGTAAAGGTCCGAGGACCGTAGGCGGTGTGCGTTACATATCAAAATTTTCATCGAAACGATCTACATATGCGTGTATGAAACTATCATGGCAACTATGCGAACCCCTAACGACGATCTAACGCAAAAGAACAATCTAGCATGTATGCATGTTCTAATTATGTTAGATCTACTTGTTAGAGATCATACCTGTGCGCGGAATCTTTCACCGCGACAAATTTCTTCTTTGTCGATGGAGACGGGCTACGGATCTGCTCGACATAGCTTCGGTGCGATGGTCATGACTTTCTGCTCCGAACTTTGATTGGGCTGAAATTTGGACTGCAGGTAGCCAACTTTGAGACGCAACTTTTCCAACAAGTTTCACGTCGTTTGGACTTCTGTAGCTCCTGGAATCGCAGAAACAACGTTGATTTTCTGTGCAGATTCTGGACAGCAAAAGGTTGCGGGAGACGCCTTCTAGTTCACCCGATCTCACACGATGCACGGCACCTCGTCGATGGATCTCTGAGTGCCTCCATACGACGAGCCTTCTCCTTCTTCGAAACACCATGCGAGGAAGACGAGTCGCCATCTAATGGCGCAAGCGAGAGAGGGAGAGACGAGAGAGAAGATGCGAAGAGAGGAGAGGGGGCGGCTAGGGTTTCCCCATGCCATGGCCGGCCCTAGGGCTTGCATATGCTACTAATTTCGTGCACCCTCTCTCTCCTTCTCATATATATAGCCGGCCTATCCATATGGATAAGGACAGTATGGATAAGGATGATTGATTCAAACCTTATCCCTATATATCTCTTTTTTATCTCTATCCTTTCCTTGTTTTCGAAAACGGTCAAAACCAGTCCGTTTTCTGCGCCTCATAACCGGCCCCTTCATCGGAGGCAACAACCTCCCGAAACTAATGGGGCCGGCCTTGACCAGTCTCTCAACACTTAGGGCCGGCCCCCTTAGTGCATAGTGGCGCATGGTATGACCAAAACGCCCTTATGCCACTAGTTGACCGTTCCTCGTGTACCAGACTTTGCAAGACACACATAAGTGAAGTGCACCAGTGATTTCACTATTCTCTGAGGTTCCCGTAGGGTGCCCCTAGTGAAGTCAACTAGTCAACTCGCAACATGTCCCGGTGCATCGCACCCATGTGGCAAAGTCCACTTATGGCAAGGAATTGCTACATGCGTCTCTGCACTAACCTAGGATTTCCCCTTAGTGCACACACGTAGCTACGCATCTACCGTGCACTAGTGCGAAGCACTCACGGAGTGTATGCTTGGACTTCTCGCTTCCTCTAACTACGTTCTGTGTTTCGAGGAGATGGTATAAGAACCGTACATAATGTCGATAAGGTGGAACCTTCAGGGACCAGGGTTCATGGCTTCCAACTCAGACTCGATCGACACACTATCCGAGTGTACCATCGATCCTCTGAGTCTGAGTTAACCTGCGTAGCCACCCAGAGTGCGACGCAGGCTGCACTCCAATCCCCCCGGACTTACTATGTTCTCCCATATACCCCTACTCTCCGCTTAGTATAGTAAACTCGCTGTCCCTCCACTGGTGCCATGACGCAACTCGAGCGGTGGAGAATACCGTCAGACTCGAGTGCTCATATGACTCGGTTCCTTCCAGGTTGACCACGTACATCGTACCTCCGATAACTCTGCCGAGTAACCGGATCCGTCACCAGCGGAAACACTTCCGTCCTTAGCGTTACCAGACTTAGGAGTCCACACTAGTTTCTGCACTAGAATAGTTTTCGATCTCTTATAAGTTACTCCCTTAGGTTCTTCTAAAGAAGACCTAGGTTAATCGCTAAAGGCTTTGCCTTTAATCTTGATCCCATCCTTTGTCTCTTAGAAATCTCCTTAGAAGTTCTGCGTTTGTCATCTCTAGCTTGTTAAAGCTAAAGTCTCTGACAACGCCTTCGAGGTTCCAGACAAGGATGCAAGACAGACGTCTTCCACCACCTCGTCATCTGGTACTATGTCTTTGGAATCTAGTTCGATCTGGAACTCAAGTATGTATTCCCGAACAAACATACCCTCAGACATCTCGGTACCGACAAGTATCTTGGTGGATAAGCGATGAGTCTACCGACTTCGCCTAGCAGACATCTTATGCAAGTAAAACTTTATTAGAGAAGACCCGGTATATCTCTGACTCGCTTCTAAAGAGTTGTCCGCAAGTCTGCTATAACATAGCACTTGCACATCTCCTTAGACTCTTGCTAGTCGTCATATGCCCTAGTTAGTGCCCTAGTGATATCTGGACCCGTTAGGTCTAGTACAGGGATATTTAGATTGGATGCCAATGTACGTTTACTACCCTAAGCATAAGCTAAAGATAGCGCTTCCGCTCTACGTAGCTAGAGACCCGATAACTGGTTCTCTTATGGGATAGCGGATAGGGGAACTATTTGGTTGAATGAAAATGAATGCAGGAAAACTTATTTTATAGATTTTGAAAATAAGCTAATTATATCCAAATGTCAGCGCTACCCTCACAGCGAAGACACCTCTATGGATTAATTTAACCATGTATGTAAGATCTCGGAATAGGCTGCACCTGTCCGAGGGGACAGTGTGCAGGTCATCCGCTTACACGGGTCTTTCCCTTGACCCTATCCAAATCTGCCAACTAAGGGCTTTGATGAACCATGGTTATCTTTTGGCCAGTACCACGTGATCACCATTGTCTTCGCAACGAATACCTCACGTGTACTTCGGATGCTTAACCACGAGCCTAGGCAATTACGGAACGGAAGTTCTAACGGCCCCCACGAGGGTGAGTAAAGCCTGAACCTTTGGCACCGTAACCGACATATCCCGAGGGAGATCACTAAGTAACTTGGCATGGAAAAACACAGCTCTCACCAGAGGGGGTTGTTGAGTTATGCCCTCTCACCCGAGCACGAAGTGATTGGCCGTGGAGGCCAGGGGATCTCTAAAAGTCCTCTCTTGCATCCCTTATTAAATTTGAGGGTTATTTAATGCAAGTATGAGTGTACTCTAAGGTCACGACAACCTATACACTAGACCCTGGTCATACCGTGCTCCCACTAGCGTTTCAAGCCTTTCGTGAAGCATTAATCGATCTCGGAATATCATAGTCCCTGCCTCAAGTGGATTTCTCCACTCAAGGGTCACATTACATATCCCAAGAACATCGATGCTTCGCAAACTTGGCTATCACACTAATGCTCTGGAGCCTAGCCTAAGGTCAGACTGACAGGAAAGGTCTTCCACTACCATGACGCCTCGCTTATAAATTTGACGAATGATGTCATAGTAGAATTCCAACTCATTCTAGGTTTCGATGCTTGCCAAATAGGCACACCCGACTAATCGGGTGTTGACCTAATGGGGGCATAACCAAATGTGAGGAATTCATGCTATCATCAAGGGTCAATTAAATAATAGGCATCACTAGTGGAATCCTATCCTAATAAGGTCGCTAGGACCTGAGGGGAAAGAGCATCCCTCTAACACAGATAATCATATTATTGCATCGGGGTTCTCTACAGAAATATAAAGAACTACTGAAAGAAACAAGCACACAACTAAATCAAGTTCAGGGTCCGACCCCTGAACCTGACTGGCACAGCTCAGGCTCTCTGTCTCCTTCGCAAGGTTCCTCGATCCGGTGCAAGCCTCTGTATACGATCTCCTGACGCTTTCTGCCCTTTATCGTCATCGTGTACGCTTCGCCGGATCGCCATCGTCCTCCAAGGTTCCGCTCATCTTTCCGGTGGTGGATCTCCACGGCAAGTCCTCCTCTTCAATCTGTAACCGAAAAAGATCTAGTACGCTTCGAGCAAGTGCTCGCTCGTACACAATTTCCTAGAAAGAAAAGGAAAACAAACCTAGCAAAAGCCTGGGAATCAAGGGTGGTAAATCTTCACCTCTTGCCCGACTATGGCTCTAAAATCTATCCACACACAGAAGAAAAAACATCCAGACAAAATCGCTAACACGGGGTCCAACCCCCGGTAGCAAGCAATCACATATCCATAATAATTTTAGAAGCGGCGCCCTGCAAGAACGATTCATAGAACACACAAAAAATATACTATGCATGATCTACTCGTAGAACCCCGATGGCGGCACATACTATTCATGCGCGCACATAACGGTTTCATGAAAAAACATGAAACGCACACCACTAGCGAGCTCTGATACCAAATGTTGGAAATAAATCCCTGGCAGAGGCCCGCAGCGGAAGCAAAGTAAAGGTCCGAGGACCGTAGGCGGTGTGCGTTACATATCAAAATTTTCATCGAAACGATCTACATATGCGTGTATGAAACTATCATGGCAACTATGCGAACCCCTAACGACGATCTAACGCAAAAGAACACTCTAGCATGTATGCATGTTCTAATTATGTTAGATCTACTTGTTAGAGATCATACCTGCGTGCGGAATCTTTCACCGCGACAAATTTCTTCTTTGTCGATGGAGACGGGCTACGGATCTGCTCGACATAGCTTCGGTGAGATGGTCATAACTTTTTGCTCTGAACTTCGATTGGGCTGAAATTTGGACTGCAGGTAGCCAACTTTGAGACGCAACTTCTCCAACAAGTTTCACGTCGTTTAGACTTCTGTAGCTCCTGGAATCGCAGAAACAATGTTGATTTTCTGTGCAGATTCTGGACAGCAAAAGGTTGCGGGAGACGCCTTCTAGTTCACCCGATCTCACACGATGCACGGCACCTCGTCGATGGATCTCTGAGTGCCTCCATACGACGAGCCTTCTCCTTCTTCGAAACACCATGCGAGGAAGACGAGTCGCCATCTAATGGCGCAAGCGAGAGAGGGAGAGACGAGAGAGAAGATGCGAAGAGAGGAGAGGGGGCGGCTAGGGTTTCCCCATGCCATGGCCGGCCCTAGGGCTTGCATATGCTACTAATTTCGTGCACCCTCTCTCTCCCTCTCATATATATAGCCGGCCTATCCATATGGATAAGGACAGTATGGATAAGGATGATTGATTCAAACCTTATCCCTATATATCTCTTCTTTATCTCTATCCTTTCCTTGTTTTCGAAAACGGTCAAAACCAGTCCGTTTTCTGTGCCTCATAACCGGCCCCTTCATCGGAGGCAACAACCTCCCGAAACTAATGGGGCCGGCCTTGACCAGTCTCTCAACACTTAGGGCCGGCCCCCTTAGTGCATAGTGGCGCATGGTATGACCAAAACGCCCTTATGCCACTAGTTGACCGTTCCTCGTGTACGAGACTTTGCAAGGCACACATAAGTGAAGTGCACCAGTGATTTCACTATTCTCTGAGGTTCCCGTAGGGTGCCCCTAGTGAAGTCAACTAGTCAACTCGCAACATGTCCCGGTGCATCGCACCCATGTGGCAAAGTTCACTTATGGCAAGGAATTGCTACATGCGTCTCTGCACTAACCTAGGGTTTCCCCTTAGTGCACACACGTAGCTACGCATCTACCGTGCACTAGTGCGAAGCACTCACGGAGCGTATGCTTGGACTTCTCGCTTCCTCTAACTACGTTCTGTGTTTCGAGGAGATGGTATAAGAACCGTACATAATGTCGATAAGGTGGAACCTTCAGAGACCAGGGTTCATGGCTTCCAACTCAGACTCGATCGACACACTATCCGAGTGTACCATCGATCCTCTGAGTCCGAGTTAACCTGCGTAGCCACCCAGAGTGCGACGCAGGCTGCACTCCAATCCCCCCGGACTTACTATGTTCTCCCACATACCCCTGCTCTCCGCTTAGTATGGTAAACTCGCTGTCCCTCCACTGGTGCCATGACGCAACTCGAGCGGTGGAGAATACCGTCAGACTCGAGTGCTCATATGACTCGGTTCCTTTCAGGTTGACCACGTACATCGTACCTCCGATAACTCTGCCGAGTAACCGGATCCGTCACCAGTCGAACTGATGACCACCTGGCCAGGGTTTAATACGACGTAGGTCAGACCAAGGAACGCACCTCCCGTTAGGGGTGTGGATAGCCTGCAGGAGTGACATACTGATGCAACGCCAGCCGGGTAACCCAGTACACCGTGGTTTTGGATCACTGCATCCGGATCCTCACACATTGGTGCGCCAAAGCACCACACAACTGGTTAGTCCACCAGACATGGCTCCTAAGGGTTTAGGACCGTTTTACCCTAAGCAGAAACACGGTTTAGTGCACCGGTGTCTGCTCACCGATCTGTGCACCGTGTTGGTTCCGTTCGGCCACAGACACTGTGCCTGGTAATGACCGTGGTGGAGACACCCATGCTCTGTCATCCCAACAGCTTAACCTGATAGGGCGACCAACCCTAATCAGAGCTACGAACGTATTTAGGTTACATTGGACCAGTCCCTTGAGTCTCCCACTCAAGAGGATTACCATGTAGCCATGGCTCTCTGTTCTGTAATCAGAACACGTACTAAGGTACGTACCTAGATGCAATCTTATACTATCAACCATATATAGCTAAACTATAGGTTTTTACGAGCTATAGACCTCACCAATTCTAACACCATTCTAATCCATTCGTACGATCCATTCTAATTCCTTCGTACGATCCATTCTAATTCATTCGCTCGAATGTATCCATTCTAATCCATTCGTACGATCCATTCTAATCCATTCATAAGATCCATTCTAATTCATTCGCATGAATGTAACCATTCTAATTCATTCATTTGATCCATTCTAATTCATTCGTACGATCCATTCTAATTCATTCGTCCGATCCATTCTAATTCATTCGCACGAATGTATCCATTCTAATTCATTCATACGATCCATTCTAATTCATTCGTACGATCCATTCTAATTCATTCGCACAAATGTATCCATTCTAATTCATTCGTACGATCCATTCTAATTCATTCACACGATCCATTCTAATTCATTCGTACGATCCATTCTAATTCTTTCACACGATCCATTCTAATTCATTCGTACGATCCATTCTAATTCATTCGCACGATCCATTCTAATTCCTTCATACGATCCATTCTAATTCATTCGTACGATCCATTCTAATTCATTCATACAATCCATTCTAATTCTTTCACACAATCTATTCTAATTCATTCGTACGATCCATTCTAATTCATTCGTACAATCTATTCTATTTCATTCGTACGATCCATTCTTACTCATTCGTATGATCCATTCTAATTCATTTGCACGAATATATCCATTCTAATTCATTCGTATGATCCATTCTAATTCCTTCGTACGATCCATTGTAATTCACTCGTACGATCTATTCTAATTCATTCGCACGATCCATTCTAATTCATTCGTACAATCCATTCTAGTTCTTTCACACGATCCATTCTAATTCATTCGTACGATCCATTCTAATTCATTCGTGCAATCCATTCTATTTCATTCGTACGATCCATTCTTACTCATTCGTACGATCCATTCTAATTCATTCACACGAATGTATCCATTCGTACGAATGAATTAGAATAGATTGTACGAATGAATTAGAATGGATCGTACAAATGAATTAGAATGGATCGTACCAAGGAATTAGAATGGATCGTATGAATGAATTAGAATGGATCGTACGAATGAATTAGAATAGATCGTACAAATGAATTAGAATGGATCGTACGAAGGAATTAGAATGGATCGTACGAATGAATTAGAATGGATATATTCGTGCAAATGAATTAGAATGGATTGTATGAATGTATTAGAATGGATCGTATGACTGAATTAGAATGGATCGTACGAATGAATTAGAATGGATTGTATGAATGAATTAGAATGGATCGTACGAATGAATTAGAATGGATCATACGAATTAATTAGAATGGATCATACGAATGAATTAGAATGGATCGTACGAATGAATTAGAATGGATACATTCGTGCGAATGAATTAGAATGGATTGTGCGAATGAATAAGAACAGATCGTGCGAATGAATTAGAACGGATCGTACGAATGAATTAGAATGGATCGTACGAATGAATTAGAATGGATACATTTGTGCGAATGAATTAGAATGGATCGTACGAATGAATTAGAATGGATCGTATGAATGAATTAGAATGGATCGTACGAATGAATTAGAATGGATCGTGCGAATGAATTAGAATGGATCGTACGAATGAATTAGAATGGATCGTGTGAAAGAATTAGAATAGATCGTACGAATGAATTAAAATGGATCGTGCGAATGAATTAGAATGGATCGTACGAATCAATTAGAATGGATACATTTGTGCGAATGAATTAGAATGGATCGTACGATTGAATTAGAATGGATCGTATGAATGAATTAGAATGGATCGTGCGAATGAATTAGAATAGATCGTACGAATGAATTAGAATGGATCGTACGAATGAACTAGAATGGATACATTCGTGCGAATGAATTAGAATGGATCGTACGAATGAATTAGAATGGATCATACGAATGAATTAGAATGGATCTTATGAATGAATTAGAATGGATCATACGAATGAATTAGAATGGATCCTACGAATGAATTAGAATGGATCCTACGAATGAATTAGAATGGATCGTACGAACGAATTAGAATGGATCGTACAAATGAATTAGAAAGGATACATTCGTGCGAATGAATTAGAATGGATCGGACGAATGAATTAGAATGGATCGTACGAATGAATTAGAATGGATCAAATGAATGAATTAGAATGGTTACATTCATGCGAATGAATTAGAATGGATCGTACGAATGGATTAGAATGGATCGTACGAATGGATTAGAATGGATACATTCGTGCGAATGAATTAGAATGGATCATACGAATGAGTAAGAATGGATCGTACGAATGAAATAGAATGGAATGTACGAATAAATTAGAATGGATCGTGCGAATGAATTTGAATGGATCGTACGAATGAATTAGAATGGATCGTGCTAATGAATTAGAATTGATCGTACGAATGAAATAGAATGGATTGTACGAATGATTTAGAATGGATCGTACGAATGAATTAGAATGGATCGTACGAATGATTTAGAATGGATACATTCATGCGAATGAATTAGAATGGATCATACGAATGAGTAAGAATGGATCGTACGAATGAAATAGAATGGATTGTACGAATGAATTAGAATGGATTCGTACGAATGAATTAGAATGGATACATTCGTGCGAATGAATTAGAATGGATCGTGCCAATAAGTAAGAATGGATCGTACGAATAAATTAGAATGGATCGTACGAATGAATTAGAATGGATCATGTGAAAGAATTAGAATGGATTGTATGAATGAATTAGAATAGATCGTATGAATGAATTAGAATGGATCGTACGAATGAATTAGAATGGATCGTACGAATGAAATAGAATGGATTGTACGAATGATTTAGAATGGATCGTACGAATGAATTAGAATGGATCGTATGAATGATTTAGAATGGATACATTCGTGCGAATGAATTAGAATGGATCATACGAATGAGTAAGAATGGATCGTACGAATGAAATAGAATGGATTGTACGAATGAATTAGAATGGATTCGTACGAATGAATTAGAATGGATACATTCGTGCGAATGAATTAGAATGGATCGTACCAATGAGTAAGAATGGATCGTACGAATGAAATAGAATGGATTGTGCGAATGAATTAGAATGGATCGTACGAATGAATTAGAATGGATCGTGTGTAAGAATTAGAATGGATTGTATGAATGAATTAGAATAGATCTTATGAATGAATTAGAATGGATTGTACGAATGAATTAGAATGGATCGTACGAATGAATTAGAATGGATACATTCGTGTGAATGAATTAGAATGGATACATTCGTGCGAAAGAATTAGAATGGATTGTATGAATGAATTAGAATGGATCGTATGAATGAATTAGAATGGATCGTGCGAATGAATTCGAATGGATCGTACGAATGAACTAGAATGGATACATTTTTGCGAATGAATTAGAATGGATCGTATGAATGAATTAGAATGGATCGTATAAATGAATTAGAATGGATCGTGCGAAAGAATTCGAATGGATCGTACGAATTCATTCTAATTCATTCATACAATCCATTCTAATTCTTTCACACGATCCATTCTAATTCATTCGTACGTTCCATTCTAATTCATTAGCACGATCCATGCTAATTCATTCGTTCGATCAATTCTAATTCATTAGCACGATCCATTCTAATTCATTCGTACGATCCATTCTAATTCATTCGCACGATCCATTCTAATTCATTCATAGGATCCATTGTAATTCATTCATACGATCTATTCTAATTCATTCGCACGAATGTATCCATTCTAATTCATTCGTACGATCCATTCTAATTCATTTGTACGATCCATTCTAATTCATTCGTACGATCCATTCTAATTCATTCATACGATCTATTCTAATTCATTCATACAATCCATTCTAATTCTTTTACACGATCCATTCTAATTCATTCGTACGATCCATTCTAATTCATTCGCACAATCCATTCTATTTCATTCGTACGATCCATTCTTACGCATTGGTACGATCCATTCTAATTCATTCGCACGAATGTATCCATTCTAATTCATTCGTACGAATCCATTCTAATTCATTCGTACAATCTATTCTATTTCATTCGTACGATCCATTCTTACTCATTCGTATGATCCATTCTAATTCATTCGGACGAATGTATCCATTCTAATTTATTTGTACGATCCATTCTTATTCATTCGTACGATCCAATCTAATTCATTCGTACGATCCATTCTAATGTATTCGTCCGATCCATTCTAATTCATTCGCACGAATGTATCCATTCTAATTCATTCGTACGGTCCATTCTAATTCATTCGCACAATCCATTCTATTTCATTCGTACGATCCATTCTCACTCATTCGTATGATCCGTTATGGATACATTCGTGCGAATGAATTAGAATGGATCATACGAATGAGTAAGAATGGATCGTACGAATGAAATAGAATGGATTGAGCGAATGAATTAGAATGGATTGTACGAATGAATTAGAATGGATCGTGTGAAAGAATTAGAATGGATTGTATGAATGAATTAGAATGGATCGTACGAATGAATTAGAATAGATCGTATGAGTGAATTAGAATGGATACGAAGGAATTAGAATGGATCGTACGAAGGAATTAGAATGGATCATACGAATGAAATAGAATGGATCGTACGAAGGAATTAGAATGGATCGTACGAAGGAATTAGAATGGATCGTACGAATGAATTAGAATGGATATATTCGTGCAAATGAATTTGAATGGATCGTATGAATGAATTAGAATGGATCGTATGAGTGAATTAAAACGGATAGTACGAATGAAGTAGAATGGATTGTATGAATGAATTAGAATGGATACATTCGTGCGAATGAATTAGAATGGATCGTTTGAATGAATTAGAATAGATTGGGCGAATGAATTAGAATGGATCGTACGAATGAATTAGAATGGATACATTCGTGCGAATAAATTAGAATGGATTGTATGAATGAATTAGAATGGATCGTACGAATGAATTAGAATGGATCGTACGAATGAATTAGAATAGATTGCGCGAATGAATTAGAATGGATTATACGAATGAATTAGAATGGATCGTACGAAGGAATTAGAATGGATCGTACGAATGAATTAGAATGCATCGTACGGATGAATTAGAATGGATCGTACGAAGGAATTAGAATGGATTGTACGAATGAATTAGAATGGATCGTACGATTGAATTAGAATGGATCATACGAATGAGTAAGAATGGATCGTATGAATGAATTAGATTGGATCGTACGATCCATTCTAATTCATTAGCATGGATCGTGCTAATGAATTAGAATGGAATATACGAATGAATTAGAATGGATCGTACGAATGAATTAGAATGAATTAGAATGGATTGTACGAATGAATTAGAATAGATCATAGGAATGAATTAGAATGGATCGTGCAAAATGAATTAGAATGGATACATTCGTGCGAATGAATTAGAATGGATCGAGCGAATGAATTAGAATGGATCGTACGAATGAATTAGAATGGATATATTTGAACGAATAAATTAGAATGGATCATACGAATGAATTAGAATGGATCGTACGAATGAATTAGAATGGATAGTGCGAATGAATTAGAATGGATCGTACGAATGAATTAGAATGGATCGTACGAATGAATTAAAATGGATACATTCGAGCGAATAAATTAGAATAGATCGTAGGAATGAATTAGAATGGATCGTACGAATGAATTAGAATGGATACATTTGTGAGAATGAATTAGAATGGATCGTACGAATGAATTAGAATGCATCATACGAAAGAATTAGAATGGATATATACATGCGAATGAATTAGAATGGATCGTACGAATGAATTAGACTGGATCGTACGAATGAATTTGAATGGATACATTTGTGCGAGTGAATCTAAATGGATTGTATGAATGAATTACAATGGATCGTACAAATGAATTAGAATGGATCGTACGAATGAATTAGAATAGCTCATACGAATGAATTAGAATGAATCGTATGAATGAATTATAATGGTTACTTTCGTGCGAATGAATTAGAATAGATCGTACGAATGAATTACAATGGATCGTACGAATAAATTAGAATGGATCGTGGGAATGAATTAGAATGAATCTTACGAATGAATTAGAATGGATCGTACGAATGAATTAGAATGGATCGTACGAATGAATTAGAATGGATACATTCGTGCGATTGAATTAGAATGGATCGGACGAATGAATTAGAATGGATCGTACGAATGAATTAGAATGGATCAAATGAATGAATTAGAATGGTTACATTCATGCGAATAAATTATAATTGATCGTACGAATGGATTAGAATGGATCGTACGAATGTATTAGAATGGATACATTCGTGCGAATGAATTAGAATGGATTGTATGAATGAATTAGAATGGATCGTACGAATGAATTAGAATGGATCGTATGAGTAAATTATAATGGATACGAAGGAATTAGAATGGATCGTACGAAGGAATTAGAATGGATCATACGAATGAAATAGAATGGATCGTACGAAGGAATTAGAATGGATCATACGAAGGAATTAGAATGGATCGTACGAAGGAATTAGAATGGATCGTACGAATGAATTAGAATGGATATATTCGTGCAAATGAATTAGAATGGATATATTCGTACGATCCATTCTAATTCTAATTCGCACGATCCATTCTAATTCATTCGCACGATCCATTCTAATTCATTCATACAATCCATTCTAATTTATTCGTACGATCCATTCTAATTCACTCATACGATCCATTCTAATTCATTCGTACGATCCATTCTAATTCATTCGTACGATCCATTCTAATTCATTCATACGATCCATTCTAATTCATTCGTACGATCCATTCTAATTCACTCATACGATCCATTATAATACATTCATACGATTCATTCTAATTCATTTGCACGAATATATCCATTCTAATTCATTCGTACGATCCATTCTAATTCCTTCGTACGATCTATTCTAATTCATTCGTACGATCTATTTAATTCATTCGTACGATCCATTCTAATTCATTCGTACGATCCATTCTAATTCCTTCGTACGATCCATTCTAATTCATTCGTACGATCCATTCTAATTCATTCGTACAATCTATTCTAAATCATTCGTACGAATGGATACATTCGTGTGAATGAATTAGAATGGATCGTACGAATGAGTAAGAATGGATCGTACGAATGAAATAGAAAGGATTGCACGAATGAATTAGAATGGATCGTACGAATGAATTATAATGGATCGTGTGAAAGAATTAGAATGGATTGTATGAATGAATTAGAATGGATCGTACGAAGGAATTAGAATGGATCGTACGAATGAATTAGAATGGATCGTACGAACGAATTAGAATAGATCGTACGAATGAATTAGAATGGATCGTACGAATGAATTAGAATGGATCGTGTGAAAGAATTAGAATGGATCGTACGAATGAATTAGAATGGATCGTGCGAATGATTAGAATGGATCGTACGAATGAATTAGAATGGATCGTGCTAATGAATTAGAATTGATCGAACGAATGAATTAGCATGGATCATGCATTCGTACGATCCATTCTAATTCATTCGTAAGATCCATTCTAATTCATTCGTACGATCCATTCTAATTCATTCGTACGATTCATTCTAATTCATTCGCACGAATGTATCCATTCTAGTTCATTCGTACGATCCATTCTAATTCATTCGTACGATCCATTCTAATTCATTCATACGATCTATTCTAATTCATTCATACAATCCATTCTAATTCTTTCACATGATCCATTCTAATTCATTCGTACGATCCATTCTAATTCATTCGCACAATCCATTCTATTTCATTCGTACGATCCATTCTTACTCATTTGTATGATCCATTCTAATTCATTCGCACGAATGTATCCATAATGGATTATACGAATGAGTAAGAATGGATCGTACGAATGAAATAGAATGGATTGTGCGAATGAATTAGAATGGACCGTACGAATGAATTAGAATGGTTACATTCGTGCGAATGAATTAGAATGGATCGGACGAATGAATTAGAATGGATCGTACGAATGAATTAGAATGGATCGTACGAATGAATTAGAATGGATCGTACAAATAAATTAGAATGGATACATTCGTCCGAATGAATTAGAATGGATCATACGAATGAGTAAGAATGGATCGTACGAATGAAATAGAATAGATTGTACGAATGAATTAGAATGGATCCTACGAATGAATTAGAATAGATCGTGTGAGAGAATTAGAATGGATTGTATGAATGAATTAGAATGAATTTGTACGATCCATTCGAATTCATTCGCACGATCCATTCTAATTCATTCATACGTTCCCTTCTAATTCATTCATACAATCCATTCTAATTCTTTCACACGATCCATTCTAATTTATTCGTTGGATCTATTCTAATTCATTCGTACAATCTATTCTATTTCATTCGTACGATCCATTCTTACTCATTCGTATGATCCATTCTAATTCATTCGGACGAATGTATCCATTCTAATTTATTTGTACGATCCATTCTAATTCATTCGTACGATCCATTCTAATTCATTCGTACGATCCATTCTAATTCATTCGTCCGATCCAATCTAATTCATTCGCACGAATGTATCCATTCTAATTCATTCGTACGATCCATTCTAATTCATTCGTACGATCTATTCTAATTCATTCATAAGATCCATTCTAATTCATTCGTACGATCCATTCTAATTCATTCGTACGATCCATTCTAATTCATTCGCACGAATGTATCCATTCTAGTTCAATCGTACGATCCATTCTAATTCATTCGTACAATCCATTCTAACTCATTCGCACGATCCATTCTAATTCATTCGTACGATCCATTCTAATTCATTCATACGATCCATTCTAATTCATTCGTACGATCCATTCTAATTCATTCGCACAAATGTATCCATTCTAATTCATTCGTACGATCCATTCTAATTCATTCGCACGATCCATTCTAATTCATTCGTACGATCCATTCTAATTCATTCGCACGATCTGTTCTTATTCATTCGCACAATCCATTCTAATTCATTCGCACGAACGTATCCATTCTAATTCATTCGTAGGATCCATTCTAATCCATTCGTACGATCCATTCTAATTCATTCGTACGATCCATTCTAATTCATTCACACGAATGTATCCATTCTAATTCATTCGTACGATCCATTCTAATTCATTCGTACGATCCCTTCTAATTCATTCGTACGATCCATTCTAATTCATTCATACGATCTATTCTAATTCATTCATAAAATCCATTCTAATTCTTTCACACGATCCTTTCTAATTCATTCGTATGATCCATTCTAATTCATTCGCACAATCCATTCTATTTCATTCGTACGATCCATTCTTACTCATTCGTATGATCCATTCTAATTCATTCGCATGAATGTATCCATAATGGATCATACGAATGAGTAAGAATGGATCGTACGAATGAAATTGAATGGATTGTGCGAATGAATTAGAATGGACCGTACGAATGAATTAGAATGGATACATTCGTGCGAATAAATTAGAATGGATCATACGAATGAGTAAGAATGGATCGTCATTCTAATTCATTCGTATGATCCATTCTAATTCATTTGTATCCATTCTGTTTCATTCGCACAATCCATTCTAATTCATTCGCGCAATCTATTCTAATTCATTCATACGATCCATTCTAATTCATTCGTACGATCCATGCTAATTCATTCATACAATCCATTCTAATTTATTCGCACGAATGTATCCATTCTAATTCATTCGTACAATCCATTCTAATTCATTCGCACAATCTATTCTAATTCATTCATACGATCCATTCTAATTCATTCGCACGAATGTATCCATTCTAATTCATTCATACGATCCATTCTACTTCATTCGTACTATCCGTTCTAATTCACTCATAGGATCCATTCTAATTCATTCATACGATCCAATCTAATTCATTTGCACGAATATATCCATTCTAATTCATTCGTACGATCCATTCTAATTCCTTCGTACGATCCATTCTAATTCCTTCATACGATCCATTCTAATTCCTTCGTACGATCCATTCTATTTCATTCGTATGATCCATTCTAATTCCTTCGTACGATCCATTCTAATTCCTTCGTATCCATTCTAATTCACTCATACGATCCATTCTAATTCATTCGTACGATCCATTCTAATTCATTGATACAATCCATTCTAATTCATTCGCACGAATGTATCCATTCTAATCCATTCGTACGATCCATTCTAATCCATTCGTACGATCCATTCTAATTCATTCCCATGAATGTAACCATTCTAATTCATTCATTTGATCCATTCTAATTCATTCGTACGATCCTTTCTAATTCATTCGTCCGATCCATTCTAATTCATTCGCACGAATGTATCCATTCTAATTCATTCGTACGATCCATTCTAATCCATTCTAATTCTTTCACACGATCCATTCTAATTCATTCGTAGGATCCATTCTAATTCATTCGTACAATCTATTCTATTTCATTCGTACGATCCATTCTTACTCATTCGTATGATCCATTCTAATTCATTCAGATAAATGTATCCATTCTAATTTATTCGTACGATCCATTCTAATTCATTCGTAAAATCCATTCTAATTCATTTTTACGATCCATTCTAATTCATTCCCACGAATGTATCCATTCTAGTTCATTCGTACGATCCATTCTAATTCATTTGTACGATCCATTCTAATTCATTCGCACGATCCATTCTAATACATTCGTACGATCCATTCTAATTCATTCATACGATCCATTTTAATTCATTCGTACGATCCATTCTATTTCATTCGCACAAATGTATCCATTCTAATTCATTCGTACGATCCATTCTAATTCATTCGCACGATCCATTCTAATTCATTCGTACGAACCATTCTAATTCTTTCACACGATCCATTCTAATTCATTCGTACGATCCATTTTAATTCATTCGTACGATCCATTCTAATTCATTCGTGCAATCCATTCTATTTCATTCGTACGATCCATTCTTACTCATTCGTACGATCCATTCTAATTCATTCACACGAATGTATCCATTCGTACGAATGAATTAGAATAGATTGTACGAATGAATTAGAATGGATCGTACGAATGAATTAGAATGGATCATACGAAGGAATTAGAATGGATCTTACGAATGAATTAGAGCGGATCGTACGAATGAATTAGAATGGATCGTACGAAGGAATTAGAATGGATCGTACGAATGAATTAGAATGGATATATTCGTGCAAATAAATTAGAATGGATCGTATGAATGTATTAGAATGGATCGTATGAGTGAATTAGAATGGATCGTACGAAAGAATTAGAATGGATTGTATGAATGAATTAGAATGGATCGTACGAATGAATTAGAATGGATCGTATGAATGAATTAGAATGGATCGTACGAATGAATTAGAATGGATCGTGCGAATGAATTAGAATGGATCGTACGAATGAATTAGAATGGATCGTACGAATGAACTAGAATGGATACATTCGTGCGAATGAATTAGAATGGATCGTACGAATTAATTAGAATGGATCGTATGAATGAAATAGAATGGATCGTACGAATGAATTAGAATGGATACATTCGTGCGAATGAATTAGAATGGATCGGACGAATAAACTAGAATGGATCGTACGAATGAATTAGAATGGATCAAATGAATGAATTAGAATTGTTACATTCATGCGAATAAATTAGAATGTATCGTACGAATGGATTAGAATGGATTGTACGAATGGATTAGAATGGATACATTCGAGCGAATGAATTAGAATGGATCGTACGAATGAATTAGAATGGATCGTACGAATGGATTAGAATGGATCCTACGAATGGATTAGAATGGATACCTTTGTGCAAATGAATTAGAATGGATCGTACGAATGAATTAGAATGGATCATATTAATGAATTAGAATGGATCGTACGAATGAATTAGAATGGATATATTCGTGCGAATGAATTAGAATGGATCGTGCGAATCAATTAGACTGGATCGTGCGAATGAATAAGAATAGATCACACGAATGAATTAGAATGGAACGTACGAATTAATTAGAATGGATACATTCGTGCGAATGAATTAGAATGGATTGTATGAATGAATTAGAATGGATCGTACGAATGAATTAGAATGGATCATACGAATTAATTAGAATGGATCATACGAATGAATTAGAATGGATCATACGAATGAATTAGAATGGATCGTACGAATGAATTAGAATGGATACATTCGTGCGAATGAATTAGAATGGATGGTGCGAATGAATAAGAACAGATCGTGCGAATGAATTAGAATGGATCGTACGAATGAATTAGAATGGATCGTGCGAATGAATTAGAATGGATCGTACGAATGAATTAGAATGGATAAATTTGTGCGAATGAATTAGAATGGATCGTACGAATGAATTAGAATAGATCGTATGAATGAATTAGAATGGATCGTACGAATGAATTAGAATGGATCGTGCGAATGAATTAGAATGGATAGTACGAATGAATTAGAATGGATCGTACGAATGAACTAGAATGGATACATTCGTGCGAATGAATTAGAATGGATCGTACGAATGAATTAGAATGGATCGTACGAATGAATTAGAATGGATCTTACGAATGAATTAGAATGGCATTCGTACGATTCATTCTAATTCATTGACACGAATGTATCCATTCGTACGAATGAATTAGAATAGATTGTGCGAATGAATTAGAATGGATCGTACGAATGAATTAGAATGGATCGTATGAATGAATTAGAATGGATTGTATGAATGAATTAGAATAGATCGTACTTATGAATTAGAATGGATCGTGCGAATGAATTAGAATGGATCGTACGAATGAATTAGAATGGATCGTACGAATGAACTAGAATGGATACATTCGTTCGAATGAATTAGAATGGATCGTACGAATGAATTAGAATGGATCGTACGAATGAATTAGAATGGATCATATGAATGAATTAGAATGGATCATACGAATGAGTAAGAATGGATCGTACGAATGAAATAGAATGGATTGTACGAATGAATTAGAATGGATCATACGAATGAATTAGAATGGACACATTCGTGCGAATGAATTAGAATGGATACATTCGTGCGAATGAATTAGCATGGATCGTACGAATGAATTAGAATGGATCGTGCTAATAAATTAGAATTGATCGAACGAATGAATTAGCATAGATCGTGCTAATGAATTAGAATGGAACGTACGAATGAATTAGAATGAATCGTGTGAAAGAATTAGAATGGATTGTATGAATGAATTAGAATGAATTCGTACGATCCATTCGAATTCATTCGCATGATCCATTCTAATTCATTCATACGATCTATTCTAATTCATTCATACAATCCATTCTAATTCTTTCACACGATCCATTCTAATTCATTCGTAGGATCCATTCTAATTCATTCGTACAATCTATTCAATTTCATTCGTACGATCCATTCTTACTCATTCGTATGATCCATTCTAATTCATTCGGACGAATATATCCATTCTAATTTATTCATACGATCCATTCTAATTCATTCGTACGATCCATTCTAATTCATTCGTACGATTCATTCTTACTCATTCGTATGATCCATTCTAATTCATTCGTACGATCCATTCTAATTCATTCGTACGATCCATTCTAATTCATTCGCACAATCTATTCTAATTACTTCGTACGATCCATTCTAATTCATTCGTACGATCGTACGAATGAATTAGAATGGATCGTACGGAATGAATTAGAATGAATTAGAATGGATCATACGAATGAATTCGAATGGATCGTACGAATGAACTAGAATGGATCGTACGAATGAACTAGAATGGATACATTCGTGCGAATGAATTAGAATAGATCGTACAAATGAATTAGAATGTATCGTACGAATGAATTAGAATGGATCATACGAATGAGTAAGAATGGATCGTACAAATGAAATAGAATGGATTGTACGAATGAATTAGAATGGATCGTACGAATGAATTAGAATGGATCGTGTGAAAGAATTAGAATGCATTGTATGAATGAATTAGAATGGATCGTATGAATGGATTAGAATGGATCGTGCGAATGAATTCGAATGGATCGCATGATCCATTCGAATAGAATGGATCTTATGAATGAATTAGAATGGATCGGGCGAATGAATTAGAATGGATTGTAGGAATGAATTAGAATGGATCGTATGAATGAATTAGAATGGATCGTATGAATGAATCAGAATGGATCATGCGAATGAATTAGAATGGATCGTACGAATGAATTAGAATGGATCGTACGAATGAATTAGAATGGATCATACGAATGAGTAAGAATGGATCGTACGAATGAAATAGAATAGATTGTACGAATGAGTTAGAATGGATACATTCGTGCGAATGAATTAGAATGGATCGTACGAATGAATTAGAATGGATCGTACGAATGAATTAGACTGGATCGTACGAATTAATTTGAATGGATACATTTGTGCGAATGAATCTAAATGGATTGTATGAATGAATTACAATGGATCGTACGAATGAATTAGAATGGATCGTACGAATGAATTAGAATAGCTCATACGAATGAATTAGAATAAATCGTATGAATGAATTAGAATGGTTACATTCGTGCGAATGAATTAGAATAGATCGTACGAATGAATTAGAATGGATCGTACGAATAAATTAGAATGGATCATGGGAATGAATTAGAATGGATCGTATGAATGGATTAGAATGGATCCATCGAAAGAGTTAGAATGGATCATACGAATGAATTAGAATGGATTGTACAAATGAATTAGAATGGATTGTGCGAATGAATTAGAATGGATCGTATGAATGAATAAGAATGGATCGTACGAATGAATTAGAATGGATCGTGTGAATGAATTAGCATGAATCGTACGAATGTAATAGAATGGATCGTACGAATGAATTAGAATGAATCGTACGATCCATTCTAATTCATTCGTACGATCCATTCTAATTCATTCGCACGAATATATCCATTCTAGTTCATTCATACGATCCATTCTAGTTCATTCGTACGATCCATTCTAACTCATTCGTATGATCCATTCTAATTAATTCGTATGATCCATTCTAATTCATTCGTACGATCCATTCTAATTCATTCATACAATCCATTCTAATTCATTCGCACGAATGTATCCATTCTAATTAATTCGTACGATCCATTCTAATTCATTCGTATGATCCATTCTTATTCATTCGCACGATCCAGTCTAATGGATTCGCACGATCCATTCTAATTCATTCGCACGAATGTATCCATTCTAATTCATTCGTATGATCCATTCTAATTACTTAATATGAACCATTCTAATTCATTCGCACGATCCATTCTAATTCATTCATACGATCCATTCTAATTCATTCGTACGATCCATTCTAATTCGTTCGCACGATCCATTCTAATTCAATCGTACAATCTATTCTATTTCATTCGTACGATCCATTCTTACTCATTCGTATGATCCATTCTAATTTATTCGGACGAATGTATCCATTACAATTTATTCGTACGATCCATTCTAATTCATTCGTACAATCCATTCTAATTCATTCGTCCGATCCATTCTAATTCATTCGCACGAGTGTATCCATTCTAATTCATTCGTACGGTCCATTCTAATTCATTCGCACAATCCATTCTATTTCATTCGTACGATCCATTCTTACTCATTCGTATGATCCATTATGGATACATTCGTGTGAATGAATTAGAAAGGATCATAGGAATGAGTAAGAATGGATTGTACGAATGAAATAGAATGGATTGTGCGAATGAATTAGAATGGATCGTACGAATGAATTAGAATGGATCGTGTGAAAGAATTAGAATGGATTGTATGAATGAATTAGAATAGATCGTACGAATGAATTAGAATAGATCGTACGAATGAACTAGAACGGATACATTCGTGCGAATGAATTAGAATGGATCGTACGAATGAATTAGAATGGATCGTACGAATGAATTAGAATGGATCTTACGAATGAATTAGAATGGATCGTACGAATGCACGATCGATGCTAATTCATTCGTTCGATCAATTCTAATTCATTAGCACGATCCATTCTAATTCCTTCGTACGATCCATTCTAATTCATTCACACCATCCATTCTAATTCATTCGTACGATCCATTCTAATTCTTTCACACGATCCATTCTAATTCATTCGTACGATCCATTCTAATTCATTCATACGATCTATTCTAATTCATTCGTACGATCCATTCTAATTTCATTCGTACGATCCATTCTAATTCATTCGCTCGAATGTATCCATTCTAATCCATTCGTACGATCCATTCTAATCCATTCGTACGATCCATTCTAATTCATTCGCATTAATGTAACCATTCTAATTCATTTATTTGATCCATTCTAATTCATTCGTACGATCCATTCTAATTCATTCGTCCGATCCATTCTAATTCATTCGCACGAATGTATCCATTCTAATCCATTCGTAAGATCCATTCTAATTCATTCGTACGATACATTCTAATTCAATCATACGATCCATTCTAATTCATTAATATGATCCATTCTAATTCATTCGTATGATCCATTCTAATTCATATGCACAAAGGTATCCATTCTAATTCATTCGTACGATCCATTCTAATTCAGGATCGTACGAATGAATTAGAATGGATACATTCGTGCGAATGAATTAGAATTGATCGTACGAAAGAATTAGAATTGATCGTGCGAATGAATTAGAATGGATCGTACGAATGAATTAGAATGGATCGTACGAATGAACTAGAACGGATACATTCGTGCGAATGAATTAGAATGGATCGTACGAATGAATTAGAATGGATCGTACGAATGAATTAGAATGGATATTACGAATGAATTAGAATGGATCGTACGAATGAATTAGAATGGATCGTACGAATGAATTAGAATGGATACATTCGTGCGAATGAATTAGAATGGATCGGACGAATGAATTAGAATGGATCGTACGAATGAATTAGAATGGATCAAATGAATGAATTAGAATGGTTACATTCATGCGAATGAATTAGAATGGATCGTACGAATGGATTAGAATGGATCGTACGAATGGATTAGAATTGATACATTCGAGCGAATGAATTAGAATGGATCGTACGAATGAAATTAGAATGGATCGTACGAATGAATTAGAATAGATCGTACGAATGAATTAGAATGGATCGTACGAATGAATTAGAATGGATCGTACGAATAAATTAGAATGGATACATTCATCCGAATGAATTAGAATGGATCATACGAATGAGTAAGAATGGATCGTACGAATGAAATAGAATAGATTGTACGAATGAATTAGAATGGATCCTACGAATGAATTAGAATGGATTGTGTGAAAGAATTAGAATGGATTGTATGAATGAATTAGAATGGATCGTATGAATAAATTAGAATGGATCGTGCGAATGAATTCGAATGGATCATACGAATTCATTCTAATTCATTCATACAATCCATTCTAATTCTTTCACACGATCCATTCTAATTCATTCGTACGTTCCATTCTAATTCATTAGCACGATCCATGCTAATTCATTCGTTCGATCAATTCTAATTCATTAGCACGATCCATTCTAATTCATTCGTACGATCCATTCTAATTCCTTCGTTCGATCCATTCTAATTCATTCGTACGATCTATTCTAATTCATTCGTACGATCCATTCTAATTCATTCGTACGATCCATTCTAATTCCTTCGTAAGATCCATTCTAATTCATTCGTACGATCCATTCTAATTCATTCGTGCAATCCATTCTATTTCATTCGTACGATCTATTCTTACTCATTCGTACGATCCATTCTAATTCATTCACACGAATGTATCCATTCGTACGAATGAATTAGAATGGATCGTACGAATGAATTAGAATGGATCGTACGAAGGAATTAGAATGGATCGTACGAATGAATTAGAATGGATATATTCGTGCAAATGAATTAGAATGGATCGTATGAATGTATTAGAATGGATCATATGAGTGAATTAGAATGGATCGTACGAATGAATTAGAATGGATTATATGAATGAATTAGAATGGATCGTATGAATGAATTAGAATGGATCATACAAATTAATTAGAATGGATCATACGAATGAAATAGAATAGATCGTACGAATGAATTAGAATGGATACTTTCGTGCGATCCATTGTAATTCATTCGCACAATCCATTCTATTTCATTCGTACGAGCCATTCTTACTCATTGGTACGATCCATTCTAATTCATTCGCACGAATGTATCCATTCTAATTCATTCGTACGAATCCATTCTAATTCATTCATACAATCTATTCTATTTCATTCGTATGATCCATTCTAATTCATCCGTACGATCCACTCTTATTCATTTATATGATCCATTCTAATTCATTCGTACGATCCATTCTAATTCATTCATACAATCCATTCTAATTTATTCGCACGAATGTATCCATTCTAGTTCATTCGTATGATCCATTCTATTTCATTCGTACGATCCATTCTAATTCATTCGCACGATCCATTCTAATTCATTCGTACGATCCATTCTAATTCATTCGTACGATCCATTCTAATTCATTCGCACAAATGTATCCATTCTAATTCATTCGTACGATCCATTCTAATTCATTCACACGATCCATTCAAATTCATTCGTACGATCCATTCTAATTCATTCGCACGATCTGTTCTTATTCATTCGCACAATCCATTCTAATTCATTCGCATGAATGTATCCATTCTAATTCATTCGTACGATCCATTCTAATTCATTCGTACGATCCATTCTGATTCATTCGTATGATCCATTCTAATTAATTCGTATGATCCATTCTAATTTATTCGTACGACCCATTCTAATTCATTCATACAATCCATTCTAATTCATTCGCACGAATGTATCCATTCTAATTAATTCGTACGATCCATTCTAATTTATTCGTATGATCCATTCTAATTCATTCGCACAATCCATTCTATTTCATTCGTACGATCCATTCTTACTCATTGGTACGATCCATTCTAAATCATTCGCACAAATGTATCCATTCTAATTCATTCGTACGAATCCATTCTAATTCATTCGTACAATCTATTCTATTTCATTCGTACGATCCATTCTTACTCATTCGTATGATCCATTCTAATTCATTTGGACGGATGTATCCATTCTGAATGAATTAGAATGGATACATTCGTGCGAATGAATTAGAATGGATACATTCGTGCGAATGAATTAGAATGGATACATTCGTGCGAAAGAATTAGAATAGATCGTATGAATGAATTAGAATGGATCCTATGAATGAATTAGAATGGATCGTGCGAATGAATTAGAATGGATCGTACGAATGAATTAGAATGGATCGTGTGAAAGAATTAGAATGGATCGTACGAATGAATTAGAATGGATCGTGCGAATGAATTAGAATGGATCGTACGAATGAATTAGAATGGATACATTTGTGCGAATGAATTAGAATGGATCGTACGAATGAATTAGAATGGATACATTCGTACGAATGAATTAGAATGGATTGTGCGAATGAATAAGAACAGATCGTGCGAATGAATTAGAATGGATCGTACGAATGAATTAGAATGGATCGTGCGAATGAATTAGAATGGATCGTACGAATGAATTAGAATGGATCGTACGAATGAACTAGAATGGATACATTCGTGCGAATGAATTAGAATGGATCGTACGAATGAATTAGAATGGATCGTACGAATGAATTAGAATGGATCTTACGAATGAATTAGAATGGATACATTCGTGCGAATGAATTAGAATGGATCGGACGAATGAATTAGAATGGATCGTACGAATGAATTAGAATGGATCAAATGAATGAATTAGAATGGTTACATTCATGCGAATGAATTAGAATGGATCGTACGAATGTATTAGAATAGATTGTACGAATGAATTAGAATGGATCCTACGTACGAATGAATTAGAATGGATCGTACGAATGAATTAGAATGGATCATACGAATGAATTAGAATGGATCGTACGAATGAATTAGAATGGATCATACGAATGAATTAGAATGGATACATTTGTGCGAATGAATTAGAATGGATCGTACGAATGAATTAGAATGGATCGTGCGAATGAATTAGAATGGATCGTACGAATGAATTAGAATGGATCTTACGAATGAATTAGAATGGATCGTATGAATGAATTAGAATGGATCGTACGAATGAATTAGAATGGATCGTGCGAATGAATTAGAATGGATCGTACCAATGAGTAAGAATGGATCGTACGAATGAATAGAATGGATCGTATGAATGAATTAGAATGGATACATTCGTGTGAATGAATTAGAATGGATCGTATGAATGAATTAGAATAGATTTTGTGAAAGAATTAGAATGGATTAGAATGGATCGTACGAATGAATTAGAATGGATACATTCGTGCGAATGAATTAGAATGGATCGGACGAATGAATTAGAATGGATCGTACGAATGAATTAGAATGGATCGTGCGAATGAATTAGAATAGATTGTGTGAATGAATTAGAATGGCTCGTACGAATGAATTAGAATGGATCGTACGAATGAATTAGAATGGATCATACGAATGAGTAAGAATGGATCATACGAATGAATTAGAATGGATTGTACGAATGAATTAGAATGGATTGTACGAATAAATTAGAATGGACACATTCGTCCGAATGAATTAGAGTGGATCATACGAATGAGTAAGAATGGATCGTACGAATGAAATAGAATAGATTGTACGAATGAATTAGAATGGATCCTACGAATGAATTAGAATGGATCGTATGAAATACGAATGAATTAGAATGGATATATTCGTGCAAATGAATTAGAATGGATCGTATGAATGTATTAGAATGGATCGTATGAGTGAATTAGAATGGATCGTGCGAATGAATTAGAATGGATTGTATGAATTAATTAGAATGGATCGTACGAATGAATTAGAATGGATCGTACGAATGAATTAGAATGGATCGTACGAATGAACTAGAATGGATACATTCGTGCGAAAGAATTAGAATGGATCGTACGAATGAATTAGAATGGATCGTGCGAATGAATTAGAATGGATCGTATGAATGAATTAGAATAGATCGTATGAATGAATTAGAATGGATCGTACGAATGAATTAGAATAGATCGTACGAATGAATTAGAATGGATCGTACTAATAAATTAGAATGGATACATTCGTCCGAATGAATTAGAATGGATCATACGAATGAGTAAAAATGGATCGTACGAATGAAATAGAATAGATTGTACGAATGAATTAGAATGGATCCTATGAATGAATTAGAATGGATCAGGTGAAAGAATTAGAATGGATTGTATAAATGATTTAGAATGGATCGTATGAATGAATTAGAATGGATCGTGCGAATGAATTCGAATGGATCGTACGAATTCATTCTAATTCATTCATACAATCCATTCTAATTCTTTCACACGATCTATTCTAATTCATTCGTAGGATCCATTCTAATTCATTCGTATAATCTATTCTATTTCATTCGTACGATCCATTCTTACTCATTCGTATGATCCATTCTAATTCATTCGAATGAATGTATCCATTCTAATTTATTCGTACGATCCATTCTAATTCATTCGTACGATCTATTCTAATTCATTCGTACGATCCATTCTAATTCATTCATACGATCTATTCTAATTCATTCATACAATCCATTCTAATTCTTTCACACGATCCATTCTAATTCATTCGTACGATCCATTCTAATTCATTCGCACAATCCATTCTATTTCATTCGTACGATCCATTCTTACTCATTCGTATGATCCATTCTAATTCATTCACACGAATGTATCCATAATGGATCATACGAATAAGTAAGAATGGATCGTACGAATGAAATAGAATGGATTGTGCGAATGAACTAGAATGGACCATACAAATGAATTAGAATGGATACATTCGTGCGAATGAATTAGAATGGATCGGACGAATGAATTAGAATGGATCGTACGAATGAATTAGAATGGATCGTACGAATAAATTAGAATGGATACATTCGTCCGAATGAATTAGAATGGATCATACGAATGAGTAAGAATGGATCGTACGAATGAAATAGAATAGATTGTACGAATGAATTAGAATGGATTCGTACGAATGAATTAGAATGGATTCGTACAAATGAATTAGAATGGATCGTATGAATTAATTAGAATGGATACATTCGTGCGAATGAATTAGAATGGATTGTATGAATGAATTAGAATGGATCATACGAATGAATTAGAATGGATCATACGAATGAATTAGAATGGATCATACGAATGAATTAGAATGGATACATTCGTGCGAATGAATTAGAATGGATTATGCGAATGAATAAGAACTGATCGTACGAATGAATTAGAATGGATCGTACGAATGAATTAGAATGGATCTTACGAATGAATTAGAATGGATCGTACGAATGAATTAGAATGGATCGTACAAATAAATTAGAATGGATCGTACGAATGAATTAGAATGGATCGTACGAATGAATTAGAATGGATCGTACGAATGAACTAGAATGGATCGTACCAATGAGTAAGAATGGATCGTACGAATGAATAGAATGAATTAGAATGGATCGAACGAATGAATTAGAATGGATCGTACGAATGAATTAGAATGGATCGTAGGAATGAATTAGAATGGATCGTACGAATAAATTAGAATGGATCGTGCGAATGAATTAGAATGGATCGTACGAATGAATTAGAATGGATCGTGTGAAAGAATAAGAATGGATCGTACGAATGAATTAGAATGAATCGTGCAAATGAATTATAATGGATCGTACGAATGAATTAGAATGGATCGTGCTAATGAATTAGAATTGATTAAACGAATGAATTAGCATGGATTATGCTAATGAATTAGAATGGAACGTACAAATGAATTAGAATGGATCGTCTGAAAGAATTAGAATGGATTATATGATTGAATTAGAATGAATTCGTACGATCCATTTGAATTCATTCGTACAATCCATTCTAATTCATTCATACGATCCATTCTAATTCATTCATACAATCCATTCTAATTCTTTCACATGATCCATTCTAATTCATTCGTAGGATCCATTCTAATTCATTCGTACAATCTATTCTATTTCATTCGTACGATCCATTCTTACTCATTCGTATGATCCATTCTAATTCATTCGGACGAATGTATCCATTCTAATTTATTCGTACGATCCATTCTAATTCATTCGCACGATCCATCCATTCTAATTCATTCGTACGATCCATTCGAATTCATTCGCACAATCCATTCTAATTCATTCATACGATCCATTCTAATTCATTCATACAATCCATTCTAATTCTTTCACACGATCCATTCTAATTCATTCGTAGGATCCATTCTAATTCATTCGTACAATCTATTCTATTTCATTCGTACGATCCATTCTTACTCATTCGTATGATCCATTCTAATTCGTTCGGACGAATGTATCCATTCTAATTTATTCGTACGATCCATTCTAATTCATTCTAATGGATACATTCGTGCGAATAAATTAGAATGGAACATACGAATGAGTAAGAATGGATCGTCATTCTAATTCATTCGTATGATCCATTCTAATTCATTTGTATCCATTCTATTTCATTTGCACGATCCATTCTAATTCATTCGCGTAATCTATTCTAATTCATTCGTACGATCCATTCTAATTCATTCGTACGATCCATTCTAATTCATTCGCACGAATGTATCCATTCTAATTCATTCGTACGATCCATTCTAATTCATTTGCACAATCTATTCTAATTCATTCATACGATCCATTCTAATTCATTCGCACGAATATATCCATTCTAATTCATTCATACGATCCATTCTACTTCATTCGTACTATCCGTTCTAATTCACTCATACGATCCATTCTAATTCATTTGCCCTAATATATCCATTCTAATTCCTTCGTACGATCCATTCTAATTCCTTCGTACGATCCATTCTAATTCCTTCGTACGATCCATTCTATTTCATTCGTATGATCCATTCTAATTCCTTCGTACGATCCATTCTAATTCCTTCGTATCCATTCTAATTCACTCATACGATCCATTCTAATTCATTCGTACGATCCATTCTAATTCATTCATACAATCCATTCTCATTCATTCACACGAATGTATCCATTCTAATCCATTCGTACGATCCATTCTAATCCATTCGTACGATCCATTCTAATTCATTCGCATGAATGTTACCATTCTAATTCATTCATTTGATCCATTCTAATTCATTCGTACGAGCCATTCTAATTCATTCGTCCGATCCATTCTAATTCATTCGCACGAATGTTTCCATTCTAATTCATTCGTACGATCCATTCTAATCCATTTTAATTCTTTCACACGATCCATTCTAATTCATTCGTAGGATCCATTCTAATTCATTCGTTCAATCTATTCTATTTCATTCGTACGATCCATTCTTACTCATTCGTATGATCCATTCTAATTCATTCGGACGAATGTATCCATTCTAATTTATTCGTACGATCCATTCTAATTCATTCGTAAGATCCATTCTAATTCATTCGTACGATCCATTCTAATTCATTCGCACGAATGTATCCATTCTAGTTCATTCGTACGATCCATTCTAATTCATTCGTATGATCCAATCTAATTCATTCGCACGATCCATTCTAATTCATTCGTACAATCCATTCTAATTCATTCATACGATCCATTCTAATTCATTCGTACGATCCATTCTAATTCATTCGCACGATCCATTCTAATTCTTTCACACGATCCATTCTAATTCATTCGTACGATCCATTCTAATTCATTCGTACGATCCATTCTAATTCATTCGTGCAATCCATTCTATTTCATTCGTACGATCCATTCTTACTCATTCGTATGATCCATTCTAATTCATTCACACGAATGTATCCATTCGTACGAATGAATTAGAATGGACCGTACGAATGAATTAGAATGGATCGTACGAAGGAAGTAGAATGGATCGTACGAATGAATTAGAATGGATCGTATAAATGAATTAGAGCGGATCGTACGAATGAATTAGAATAGATCGTACGAATGAATTAGAATGGATCGTACGAAGGAATTAGAATGGATCGTACGAATGAATTAGAATGGATATATTCGTGCAAATGAATTAGAATGGATCGTATGAATGTATTAGAATGGATCGTATGAGTGAATTAGAATGGATCGTATGAAAGAATTAGAATGGATTGTATGAATGAATTAGAATGGATCGTACGAATGAATTAGAATGGATCGTATGAATGAATTAGAATGGATCGTACGAATGAATTAGAATGGATCGTGCGAATGAATTAGAATGGATCGTACGAATGAATTAGAATGGATTGTACGAATGAACTAGAATGGATACATTCGTGCGAATGAATTAGAATGGATCGTACGAATGAATTAGAATGGATCGTACGAATGAATTAGAATGGATCTTACGAATGAATTAGAATGGATCGTACGAATGAATTAGAATGGATCGTACGAATGAATTAGAATGGATATATTCGTGCGAATGAATTAGAATGGATCGGACGAATGAATTAGAATGGATCGTACGAATGAATTAGAATGGATCAAATGAATGAATTAGAATGGTTACATTCATGCGAATGAATTAGAATGGATCGTACGAATGGATTAGAATGGATCGTACAAATGGATTAGAATGGATACATTCGAGCGAATGAATTAGAATGGATCGTACGAATGAATTAGAATGGATCGTACGAATGGATTAGAATGGATCCTACAAATGGATTAGAATGGATACCTTGGTGCATATGAATTAGAATGGATCGTACGAATGAATTAGAATGGATCATATTAATGAATTAGAATGGATCGTACGAATGAATTAGAATGGATACATTCGTGCGAATGAATTAGAATAGATCGTACGAATTAATTAGAATGGATATATTCGTGCGAATGAATTAGAATGGATTGTATGAATGAATTAGAATGGATCATACGAATGAATTAGAATGGATCATACGAATTAATTAGAATGGATCATACGAATGAATTAGAATGGACCGTACGAATGAATTAGAATGGATCGTACGAATGAATTAGAATGGATACATTCGTGCGAATGAATTAGAATGGATTGTGCGAATGAATAAGAACAGATCGTGCGAATGAATTAGAATGGATCGTACGAATGAATTAGAATGGATCGTGCGAATGAATAAGAATGGATCGTAGGAATGAATTAGAATGGATACATTTGTGCGAATGAATTAGAATGGATCGTACGAATGAATTAGAATGGATCGTATGAATGAATTAGAATGGATCGTACGAAAGAATTAGAATGGATCGTGCGAATAAATTAGAATGGATCATACGAATGAATTAGAATGGATCGTACGAATGAACTAGAATGGATACATTCGTGCGAATGAATTAGAATGGATCGTACGAATGAATTAGAATGGATCGTACGAATGAATTAGAATGGATCTTATGAATGAATTAGAATGGCATTCGTACGATCCATTCTAATTCATTCACACGAATGTATCCATTCGTACGAATGAATTAGAATAGATCGTACGAATGAATTAGAATGGATCGTACGAATGAAATAGAATGGATCGTATGAATGAATTAGAATGGATCGTACGAATGAATTAGAATGGATCGTGTGAATGAATTAGAATGGATCGTACGAATGAATTAGAATGGATCGTACGAATGAACTAGAATGGATACATTCGTGCGAATGAATTAGAATGGATCGTACGAATGAATTAGAATGGATCGTACGAATGAATTAGAATGGATCGTACGAATGAATTAGAATGGATCATACGAATGAATTAGAATAGATCATACGAATGAGTAAGAATGGATCATACGAATGAAATAGAATGGATTGTACGAATAAATTAGATTGGATCGTACGAATGAATTAGAATGGATCGTGTGAAAGAATTAGAATGGATTGTATGAATGAATTAGAATGGATCATCTGAATGAATTAGAATGGATCGTGCGAATGAATTCGAATGGATAGTACGAATGAATTAGAATGGCTTGTGTGAAAGAATTAGAATGGATTGTATGAATGAATTAGAATGCATCGTACGAAGGAATTAGAATGGATCGTACGAATGAATTAGAATGGATCGTACGAATGAATTAGAATAGATCGTACGAATGAATTAGAATGGATCGTACGAATGAATTAGAATGGATCATGTGAAAGAATTAGAATTGATCGTACGAATGAATTAGAATGGATCGTGCGAATGAATTAGAATGGATCGTACGAATGAATTAGAATGGATCGTGCTAATGAATTAGAATTGATCGAACGAATGAATTAGCATGGATCGTGCATTCGTACGATCCATTCTAATTCATTCGTAAGATCCATTCTAATTCATTCGTACGATCCATTCTAATTCATTCGTACGATCCATTCTAATTCATTCGCACGAATGTATCCATTCTAGTTCATTCGTACGATCCATTCTAGTTTATTCGTACGATCCATTCTAATTCATTCGTACGATCCATTCTAATTCATTCGTATGATCCATTCTAACTAATTCGTATGATCCATTCTAATTCATTCGTACGATCCATTCTAATTCATTCATACAATCCATTCTAATTCATTCGCACGAATGTATCCATTCTAATTAATTCGTACGATCCATTCTAATTCATTCGTATGATCCAATGTTATTCATTCGCACGAACCAGTCTAATGGATTCGCACGATCCATTCTAATTCATTCGCACGAATGTATCCATTCTAATTCATTCGTACGATCCATTCTAATTCATTAATAGGATCCATTCTAATTCATTCGCACGATCCAATCTAATTCATTCATCCGATCCATTCTAATTCATTCGTACGATCAATTCAAATTCTTTCACATGATCCATTCTAATTCATTCGTCCGATCCATTCTAATTCATTCGCACGAATGTATCCATCCTAATTCATTCGTACGGTCCATTCTAATTCATTCGCACAATCCATTCTATTTCATTCGTACGATCCATTCTTACTCATTCTATTGATCCATTATGGATACATTCGTGCGAATGAATTAGAAAGGATCATACGAATGAGTAAGAATGGATCGTACGAATGAAATAGAATGGATTGTGCGAATGAATTAGAATGGATCGTACGAATGAATTAGAATGGATCGTGTGAAAGAATTAGAATGGATTGTATGAATGAATTAGAATAGATCGTATGAATGAATTAGAATGGATCGTACGAATGAATTAGAATAGATCGAACGAATGAACTAGAATGGATACATTCATGCGAATGAATTAGAATGGATCGTACGAATGAATTAGAATGGATCGTACGATTCATTCTAATTCATTCGTACGATCCATTCTAATACATTCGTACGATTCATGCTAATTCATTCGCACGATCCATTCTAATTCATTCGTACGATCCATTCTTATTCATTCATACGATCCATTCTAATTCATTCGCACAATCCATTCTAATTCATTCGTACGATCCATTCTAATTCATATGCACAAAGGTATCCATTCTAATTCATTCGTACGATCCATTCTAATTCAGGATCGTACGAATGAATTACAATGGATACATTCGTGCGAATGAATTAGAATTGATCATACGAATGAATTAGAATGGATCGTGCGAATGAATTAGAATGGATCGTACGAATGAATTAGAATGGATCGTACGAATGAACTAGAATGGATACATTCGTGTGAATGAATTAGAATGGATCATACGAATGAATTAGAATGGTTCGTACGAATGAATTAGAATGGATCTTATGAATGAATTAGAATGGATCGTACGAATGAAGTAGAATGGATCGTACGAATGAATTAGAATGGATACATTCGTGCGAATGAATTAGAATGGATCGGACGAATGAATTAGAATAGATCGTACGAATGAATTAGAATGGATCAAATGAATGAATTAGAATGGTTACATTCATGCGAATGAATTAGAATGGATCGTACAAATGGATTAGAATGGATCGTACGAATGGATACATTCGAGCGAATGAATTAGAATGGATCGTACGAATGAAATTAGAATGGATCGTACGAATGAATTAGAATAGATCGTACGAATGAATTAGAATGGATCGTACGAATGAATTAGAATGGATCGTACGAATAAATTAGAATGGATACATTCGTCCGAATGAATTAGAATGGATCATACGAATGAGTAAGAATGGATCGTACGAATGAAATAGAATAGATTGTACGAATGAATTAGAATGGATCCTACGAATGAATTAGAATGGATCGTGTGAAAGAATTAGAATGGATTGTATGAATGAATTAGAATGGATCGTATGAATGAATTAGAATGGATCGTGCAAATGAATTCGAATGGATCGTACGAATTCATTCTAATTCATTCATATAAACCATTCTAATTCTTTCACATGATCCATTCTAATTCATTCGTACGTTCCATTCTAATTCATTAGCACGATCCATGCTAATTCATTCGTTCGATCAATTCTAATTCATTAGCATGATCCATTCTAATTCATTCGTACGATCCATTCTAATTCCTTCGTACGATCCATTCTAATTCATTCGTATGATCCATTCTAATTCATTCGTACGATCCATTCTAATTCCTTCGTACGGTCCATTCTAATTCATTCGTACGATCCATTCTAATTCATTCGTGCAATCCATTCTATTTCATTCGTACGATCCATTCTTACTCATTCGTACGATCATTTCTAATTCATTCATACGAATGTATCCATTCGTACGAATGAATTAGAATAGAATGTACGAATGAATTAGAATGGATCGTACGAATGAATTAGAATGGATCGTACGAAGGAATTAGAATGGATCGTACGAATGAATTAGAATGGATCGTACGAATGAATTAGAGTAGATCGTACGAATGAATTAGAATGGATCGTACGAAGGAATTAGAATGGATCGTACGAATGAATTTGAATGGATATATTCATGCAAATGAATTAGAATGGATCGTATGAATGTATTAGAATGGATCGTATGAGTGAATTAGAATGGATCGTACGAATGAATTAGAATGGGTTGTATGAATGAATTAGAATGGATCGTACGAATGAATTAGAATGGATCATACGAATTAATTAGAATGGATCATGCGAATGAATTAGAATGGATCGTACGAATGAATTAGAATGGATCGTACGAATGAATTAGAATGGATCGTACGAATGAATTAGAATGGATACATTCGTGCGATCCATTCTAATTCATTCGCACAATCCATTCTATTTCATTCGTACGATCCATTCTTACTCATTGGTACGATCCATTCTAATTCATTCGCACGAATGTATCCATTCTAATTCATTCGTACGAATCCATTCTAATTCATTCGTACAATCTATTCTATTTCATTCGTAAGATCCATTCTAATTCATTCGTACGATCCATTCTTATTCATTCATATGATCCATTCTAATTCATTCGTAAGATCCATTCTAATTCATTCGTACGATCCATTCTAATTCATTCGTATGATCCATTCTAATTTATTCTCACGAATGTATCCATTCTAGTTCATTCGTACGATCTATTCTAATTCATTCGCATGATCCATTCTAATTCATTCGTACGATCCATTCTAATTCATTCATACGATCCATTCTAATTCATTTGTACGATCCATTCTAATTCATTCGCACAAATGTATCCATTCTAATTCATTCGTACGATCCATTCTTATTCATTGGCACGATCCATTCTAATTCATTCGTACGATCCATTCTAATTCATTCGCACGATCTGTTCTTATTCATTCGCACAATCCATTCTAATTCATTCGCATGAATGTATCCATTCTAATTCATTTGTACGATCCATTCTAATTCATTCGTACGATCCATTCTAATTCATTCGTATGATCCATTCTAATTAATTCGTATGATCCATTCTAATTCATTCGTACGATCCATTCTTATTCATTGATACAATCCATTCTAATTCATTCGCACGAATGTATCCATTCTAATTAACTCGTACGATCCATTCTAATTCATTCGTATGATCCATTCTAATTCATTCGCATAATCCATTCTATTTCATTCGTACGATCCATTCTTACTCATTGGTACGATCCATTCTAATTCATTCGCACGAATGTATCCATTCTAATTCATTCGTACGAATCGATTCTAATTCATTCGTACAATCTATTCTATTTCATTCGTACGATCCATTCTTACTCATTCGTATGATCCATTCTAATTCATTCGGACGAATGTATCCATTCTGAATGAATTAGAATGGATACATTCGTGCGAATGAATTAGAATGGATACATTCGTGCGAAAGAATTAGAATAGATCGTATGAATGAATTAGAATGGATCCTATGAATGAATTAGAATGGATCGTGCGAATGAATTAGAATGGATCGTGTGAAAGAATTAGAATGGATCGTACGAATGAATTAGAATGGATCGTGCGAATGAATTAGAATGGATCGTACGAATGAATTAGAATGGATACATTTGTGCGAATGAATTAGAATGGATCGTACGAATGAATTAGAATGGATACAGTCGTGCGAATGAATTAGAATGGATTGTGCGAATGAATAAGAACAGATCGTGCGAATGAATTAGAATGGATCGTACGAATGAATTAGAATGGATCGTGCGAATGAATTAGAATGGATCGTACGAATGAATTAGAATGGATCGTACGAATGAACTAGAATGGATACATTCGTGCGAATGAATTAGAATGGATCGTACGAATGAATTAGAATGGATCGTACGAATGAATTAGAATGGATCTTACGAATGAATTAGAATAGATCGTACGAATGAATTAGAATGGATACATTCGTGCGAATGAATTAGAATGGATCGGACGAATGAATTAGAATGGATCGTACGAATGAATTAGAATGGATCAAATGAATGAATTAGAATGGTTACATTCATGCGAATGAATTAGAATGGATCGTACGAATGTATTAGAATAGATTGTACGAATGAATTAGAATGGATCCTACGTACGAATGAATTAGAATGGATCGTACGAATGAATTAGAATGGATCATACAAATTAATTAGAATGGATCATACGAATGAATTAGAATGGATCGTACGAATGAATTAGAATGGATCGTATGAATGAATTAGAATGGATATATTCGTGCGAATGAATTAGAATAGATTGTGCGAATGAATAAGAACAGATCGTGCGAATGAATTAGAATGGATCGTACGAATGAATTAGAATGGATCGTGCGAATGAATTAGAATGGATCGTACGAATGAATTAGAATGGATACATTCGTGCGAATGAATTGGAATGGATCGTACGAATGAATTAGAATGGATCGTACGAATGAATTAGAATGGATTGTACGAATGAATTAGAATGGATCGTACGAATGAATTAGAATGGATCGTGCGAATGAATTAGAATGGATCGTACCAATGAGTAAGAATGGATTGTACGAATGAATAGAATAGATCGTATGAATGAATTAGAATGGGTACATTCGTGTGAATGAATTAGAATGGATCGTATGAATGAATTAGAATAGATTTTGTGATAGAATTAGAATGGATTAGAATGGATCGTACGAATGAATTAGAATGGATACATTCGTGCGAATGAATTAGACTGGATCGGACAAATAAATTAGAATGGATCGTACGAATGAATTAGAATGGATTGTTCGAATGAATTAGAATAGATTGTGCGAATGAATTAGAATGGATCGTACGAATGAATTAGAATGGATCATACGAATGAATTAGAATGGATCATACGAATGAGTAAGAATGGATCGTACGAATGAATTAGAATGGATCGTACGAATGAATTAGAATGGATCGTACGAATAAATTAGAATGGATACATTCGTCCGAATGAATTAGAATGGATCATACGAATGAGTAAGAATGGATCGTACGAATGAAATAGAATAGATTGTACGAATGAATAAGAATGGATCCTACGAATGAATTAGAATGGATCGTGTGAAATACGAATGAATTAGAATGGATATATTCGTGCAAATGAATTATAATGGATCGTATGAATGTATTAGAATGGATCGTATGAGTGAATTAGAATGGATCGTGCGAATGAATTAGAATGGATTGTATGAATGAATTAGAATGGATCGTACGAATGAATTAGAATGGGTCGTACGAATGAATTAGAATGGATCGTACGAATGAACTAGAATGGATACATTCGTGCGAATGAATTAGAATGGATCGTACGAATGAATTAGAATGGATCGTGCGAATGAATTAGAATGGATCGTATGAAAGAATTATTATAGATCGTATGAATGAATTAGAATGGATCGTACGAATGAATTAGAATAGATGGTACGAATGAATTAGAATGGATCGTACGAATAAATTAGAATGGATACATTCGTCCGAATGAATTAGAATGGATCATACGAATGAGTAAGAATGGATCGTACGAATGAAATAGAATAGATTGTACGAATGAATTAGAATGGATCCTATGAATGAATTAGAATGGATCGTGTAAAAGAATTAGAATGGATTGTATGAATGATTTAGAATGGATCGTATGAATGAATTAGAATGGATCGTGCGAATGAATTCGAATGGATCGTACGAATTCATTCTAATTCATTCATACAATCCATTCTAATTCTTTCACACGATCTATTCTAATTCATTCGTAGGATCCATTCTAATTCATTCGTACAATCTATTCTATTTCATTCGTATGATCCATTCTTACTCATTCGTATGATCCATTCTAATTCATTCGGACGAATGTATCCATTCTAATTTATTCGTATGATCCATTCTAATTCATTCGTACGATCTATTCTAATTCATTCGTACGATCCATTCTAATTCATTCATACGATCTATTCTAATTCATTCATACAATCCATTCTAATTCTTTCACACGATCCATTCTAATTCATTCGTACGATCCATTCCAATTCATTCGCACAATCCATTCTATTTCATTCGTACGATCCATTCTTACTCATTCGTATGATCCATTCTAATTCATTCGCACGAATGTATCTATAATGGATCATACGAATGAGTAAGAATGGATCGTACGAATGAAATAGAATGGATTGTGCGAATGAATTAGAATGGACCGTACGAATGAATTAGAATGGATACATTCGTGCGAATGAATTAGAATGGATCGGACGAATGAATTAGAATGGATCGTACGAATGAATTAGAATGGATCGTACGAATGAATTAGAATGGATCGTATGAATAAATTAGAATGGATACATTCGTCCGAATGAATTAGAATGGATCATACGAATGAGTAAGAATGGATCGTACGAATGAAATAGAATTGATTGTACGAATGAATTAGAATGGATTCGTACGAATGAATTAGAATGGATACATTCGTGCGAATGAATTAGAATGGATCGTACCAATGAATTAGAATGGATCGTACGAATGATTTAGAATGGATCGTACGAATGAATTAGAATGGATACATTCGTGCGAATGAATTAGAATGGATTATGCTAATGAATAAGAACTGATCGTACGAATGAATTAGAATGGATCGTACGAATGAATTAGAATGGATCTTACGAATGAATTAGAATGGATCGTACGAATGAATTAGAATGGATCGTACAAATGAATTAGAATAGATCGTACGAATGAATTAGAATGGATCGTACGAATGAATTAGAATGGATCGTACGAATGAACTAGAATGGATCGTACCAATGAGTAAGAATGGATCGTACGAATGAATAGAATGAATTAGAATGGATCGGACGAATGAATTAGAATGGATCGTATGAATGAATTAGAATGGATCGTATGAATGAATTAGAATGGATCGTACGAATGAATTAGAATGGATCGTGTGAATGAATTAGAATGGATCGTACGAATGAATAAGAATGGATCGTGTGAAAGAATTAGAATGGATCGTACGAATGAATTAGAATGGATCTTGCGAATAAATTAGAATGGATCGTACGAATGAATTAGAATGGATACATTTGTGCGAATGAATTAGAATGGATCGTACGAATGAATTAGAATGGATCGTATGAATGAATTAGAATGGATCGTACGAATGAATTAGAATGGATCGTGCGAATGAATTAGAATGGATCGTACGAATGAATTAGAATGGATCGTACGAATGAACTAGAATGGATACATTCGTGCGAATGAATTAGAATGGATCTTACGAATGAATTAGAATGGATCGTATGAATGAATTATAATGGATCTTTCGAATGAATTAGAATAGATCGTACGAATGAATTAGAATGGATCGCACGAATGAATTAGAATGGATCGTACGAATGAATTAGAATGGATCGTACGAATGAATTAGAATGGATCGTCCGAATGAATTAGAATGGATCGTACCAATGAGTACGAATGGATCGTACGAATGAATAGAATGGATCGTATGAATGAATTAGAATGGATACATTCGTGTGAATGAATTAGAATGGATCGTATGAATGAATTAGAATAGATTTTGTGAATGAATTAGAACTGATCGTACGAATGAATTAGAATGGATCGTGCGAATGAATTAGAATGGATCGTATGAATGAATTAGAATGGTTACATTCATGCGAATGAATTAGAATGGATCGTACGAATGGATTAGAATGGATCGTACGAATGGATTAGAATGGATACATTCGAGCGTACGAATGAAATAGAATAGATTGTACGAATGAATTAGAATGGATCCTATGAATGAATTAGAATGGATCGTGTGAAAGAATTAGAATGGATTGTATGAATGAATTAGAATGGATCGTATGAATGAATTAGAATGGATCGTGCGAATGAATTCGAATGGATCGTACGAATTCATTCTAATTCATTCATACAATCCATTCTAATTCTTTCACACGATCCATTCTAATTCATTCGTACGTTCCATTCTAATTCATTAGCACGATCCATGCTAATTCATTCGTTCGATCAATTCTAATTCATTAGCACGATCCATTCTAATTCATTCGTACGACCCATTCTAATTCATTCATAGGATCCATTCTAATTCATTCATACAATCCATTCTAATTCATTCGCACGAATGTATCCATTCTAATTCATTTGTACGATCAGTTCTAATTCATTCACAAAATCTATTCTAATTCATTCATACGATCCATTCTAATTCATTCACACGAATGTATCCATTCTAATTCATTCATACGATCCATTCTAATTCATTCGTACGATCCATTCTAATTCACTCATACGATCCATTCTAACACATTCATACGATCCATTCTAATTCATTTGCACGAATATATCCATTCTAATTCATTCGTACGATCCATTCTAATTCCTTCGTACGATCCATTCTAATTCATTCGCACGAATGTATCCATTCTAGTTCATTCGTATAATCTATTCTAATTCATTCGCATGGATCGTGCATTCGTACGATCCATTCTAATTCATTCGTAAGATCCAGTCTAATTCATTCGTACGATCCATGCTAATTTATTCGTACGATCCATTCTAATTCATTCGCACGAATGTATCAATTCTAGTTCATTCGTACGATCTATTCTAATTCATTCGCATGGATCGTGCATTCGTACGATCCATTCTAATTCATTCGTAAGATCCATTCTAATTCATTCGTACGATCCATTCTAATCCATTCGTACGATCCATTCTAATTCATTCGCACGAATGTATCCATTCTAGTTCATTCGTACGATCCATTCGAATTCATTCGTACGATCCATTCTAATTCATTCATACGATCTATTCTAATTCATTCATACAATCCATTCTAATTCTTTCACACGATACATTCTAATTCATTCGTACGATCCATTCTAATTCATTCGTACGATCCATTCTAAATCATTCGTACAATCCATTCTAATTCTTTCACACGATCCATTCTAATTCATTCGTACGATCCATTCTAATTCATTCGCACGATCCATTCTAATTCATATGCACAAAGGTATCCATTCTAATCCATTCGTAGGATCCATTCTAATTCATTCGCACGATCTATTCTAATTCATTCGTACGATCCATTCTAATTCATTCGTACGATCCATTCTAATTCATTCGTACGATCCCTTCTAATTCATTTGTAAGATCCATTCTAATTCATTCGTACGATCCATTCTAATTCATTCGTACGATCCATTCTAATTCATTCGCACGAATGTATCCATTCTAGTTCATTCGTAGATCCGTTCTAATTCATTTGTACGATCCATTCTAATTCATTCCTACGATCCATTCTCATTCATTCGTATGATCCATGCTAATTAATTCGTATGATCCATTCTAATTCATTCGTACGATCCATTCTAATTCATTCATACAATCCATTCTAATTCATTCGTACGATCCATTCTAATTCACTCATACATTCCATTCTAATACATTCATACGATCCATTCTAATTCATTTGAACGAATATATCCATTCTAATTCATTCGTATGATCCTTCTAATTCCTTTGTACGATCCATTCTAATTCATTCGTACGATCTATTCTAATTCATTCGTACGATCCATTCTAATTCATTCGTACGATCCATTCTAATTCCATCATACGATCCATTTTAATTCATTCGTACGATCCATTCTAATTCATTCGTACAATCTATTCTGATTCATTCGTACGAATGGATACATTCGTGTGAATGAATTAGAATGGATCGTACGAATGAGTAAGAATGGATCGTACGAATGAAATAGAATGGATTGCCCGAATGAATTAGAATGGATCGTGCGAATGAATTAGAATGGATCGTACGAATGAATTAGAATTGATACATTTGTGCGAATGAATTAGAATGGATCATACGAATGAATTAGAATGGATCGTATGAATGAATTAGAATGGATCGTGCGAATGAACTCGAATGGATCGTACGAATTCATTCTAATTCATTCATACAATCCATTCTAATTCTTTCACACGATCCATTCTAATTCATTCGTACGTTCCATTCTAATTCATTAGCACGATCCATGCTAATTCATTCGTTCGATCAATTCTAATTCATTAGCACGATATATTCTAATTCATTCGTACAATCCATTCTAATTCATTCGCACGATCCATTCTAATTCATTCATAGGATCCATTCTAATTCATTCATACGATCTTTTCTAATTCTTTCGCACGAATATATCCATTCTAATTCATTCGTACGATCTATTCTAATTCATTCGTACGATCCATTCTAATTCATTCGTACGATCCATTCTAATTCATTCGTATGATCCATTCTAATTCCTTCGTACGATCCATTCTAATTCATTCGTACGATCTATTCTAATTCATTCGTACGATCCATTCTAATTCATTCTTATGATCTATTTTAATTCATTCGTACGATCCATTCTAATTTCATTCGTACGATCCATTCTAATTCATTCGCTCGAATGTATCTATTCTAATCCATTCGTACGATCCATTCTAATCCATTCGTACGATCTATTCTAATTCATTTGTACGATCCATTCTAATTTCATTCGTACGATCCATTCTAATTCCTTCGCTCGAATGTATCCATTCTAATCCATTCGAACGATCCATTCTAATTCATTCGCATGAATGTAACCATTCTAATTCATTCATTTGATCCATTCTAATTCATTCGTACGATCCATTCTAATTCATTCGTCCGATCCATTCTAATTCATTCGCACGAATGTATCCATTCTAATCCATTCGTAAGATCCATTCTAATTCATTCGTACCATCCATTCTAATTCATTCGTACGATCCATTCTAATTCATTAATATGATCCATTCTAATTCATTCGTACGATCCATTCTAATTCATATGCACAAAGGTATCCATTCTAATTCATTCGTACGATCCATTCTAATTCAGGATCGTACGAATGAATTAGAATGGATACATTCGTGCGAATGAATTAGAATTGATCGTACGAATGAATTAGAATGGATCGTGCGAATGAATTAGAACAGATAGTACGAATGAATTAGAATGGATCGTACGAATGAACTAGAATGGATACATTCGTGCGAATGAATTAAAATGGATCGTACGAATGAATTAGAATGGATCGTACGATCCATTCTAATTCATTCATACGATCCATTCTAATTCATTCGTACGATCCATTCTAATTCATTCGTACGATCCATCCTAATTCATTCGTACAATCCATTCTATTTCATTCGTACGATCCATTCTTACTCATTCGTATGATCCATTCTATTTCATTCGTATGATCCATTCTAATTCATTCGTACGATCCACTCTAATTCATTCGTACGATCCATTCTAATTCATTCGCACGAATGTATCCATTTCATTCGTATGATCCATTAAAACAGAATGAATTAGAATTAGAATGGATCGTACGAATGAAATAGAATGGATTGTGCGAATGAATTAGAATGGATCGTACGAATAAATTAGAATGGATCGTGCGAATGAATTAGAATGGATCGTACGAATGAATTAGAATGGATACATTCGTGCGAATGAATTAGAATGGATACATTCGTGCGAAAGAATTAGAATAGATCGTATGAATGAATTAGAATGGATCCTATGAATGAATTAGAATGGATCGTGTGAATGAATTAGAATAGATCATACGAATGAATTAGAATGGATCGTGCTAATGAATTAGAATTGATCGAACGAATGAATTAGCATGGATCGTGCTAATGAATTAGAATGGAACGTACGAATGAATTAGAATGGATCGTGTGAAAGAATTAGAATGGATTGTATGAATGAATTAGAATGAATTCGTACGATCCATTCGAATTCATTCGCACGATCCATTCTAATTCATTCATACGATCCATTCTAATTCATTCATACAATCCATTCTAATTCTTTCACACGATCCATTCTAATTCATTCGTAGGATCCATTCTAATTCATTCGTACAATCTATTCTATTTCATTCGTACGATCCATTCTTACTCATTCATATGATCCATTCTAATTCATTCGGACGAATGTATCCATTCTAATTTATTCGTACGATCCATTCTAATTCATTCGTACGATCCATTCTAATTCATTCATACGATCCATTCTAATTCATTTGTCCGATCCATTCTAATTCATTCGCACGAATGTATCCATTCTAATTCATTCGTACGATCCATTCTAATTCATTCGTACGATCCATTCTAATTCATTCGTACGATCCATTCTAATTCATTCGCACGAATGTATCCATTCTAGTTCATTCGTACGATCCATTCTAATTCATTCATACGATCCATTCTCATTCAGTCGCATGATCCATTCTAATTCATTCGTACGATCCATTCTAATTCATTCATACAATCAATTCTAATTCATTCGCACGAATGTATCCATTCTAATTCATTCGTATACGATCCATTCTAATTCATTCGCACGAATGTATCCATTCTAATTCATTCATACGATCCATTCTAATTCACTCATGCGATCCATTCTAATACGAATGAATTAGAATGGATCGTGCGAATGAATTAGAATGGATCGTACGAATGAAATAGAATGGATCGTTTGAAAGAATTAGAATGGATCGTACGAATGAATTAGAATGGATCGTGCGAATGAATTAGAATGGATCGTACGAATGAATTAGAATGGATACATTTGTGCGAATGAATTAGAATGGATCGTACGAATGAATTAGAATGGATCGTATGAATGAATTAGAATGGATCGTACGAATGAATTATAATGGATCGTGCAAATGAATTAGAATGGGTCGTACGAATGAATTAGAATGGATCGTACGAATGAACTAGAAGTGATACATTCATGCGAATGAATTAGAATGGATCGTACGAATGAATTAGAATGGATCGTACGAATGAATTAGAATGGATCTTACGAATGAATTAGAATGGATCGTACGAATGAATTAGAATGGATCGTACGAATGAATTAGAATGGATCTTACGAATGAATTAGAATGGATCGTATGAATGAACTAGAATGGATACATTCGTGCGAATGAATTAGAATGGATCGTACGAATGAATTAGAATGGATCGTGTGAAAGAATAAGAATGGATTGTATGAATGAATTAGAATAGATCATATGAATGAATTAGAATGGATCGTACGAATGAATTAGAATGGATCGTACGAATGAATTAGAATGGATACATTCGTGCGAATGAATTAGAATGGATACATTCGTGCGAATGAATTAGAATAGATTGTATGAATGAATTAGAATGGATCCTATGAATGAATTAGAATGGATCGTGCGAATGAATTAGAATGGATCATACGAATGAATTAGAAAAGATCATACGAATGAATTAGAATGGATCGTACGAAGGAATTAGAATGGATCGTACGAATGAATTAGAATGGATATATTCGTGCAAATGAATTAAAATGGATCGTATGAATGTATTAGAATGGATCGTATGAGTGAATTAGAATGGATCGTATGAATGAATTAGAATGGATTGTATGAATGAATTAGAATGGTTCGTATGAATGAATTAGAATGGATCGTACGAATAAATTAGAATGCATACATTCGTGCGAATGAATTAGAATGGATCGAACGAATGAATTAGAATGGATCGTACGAATGAATTAGAATGGATCGTACGAATGAATTAGAATGGATCGTACGAATAAATTAGAATGGATACATTCGTCCGAATGAATTAGAAAGGATCGTGCGAATGAATTAGAAAGGATCGTGCGAATGAATTAGAATGGATCGTACGAATGAATTAGAATGGATCGTACGAATGAACTAGAATGGATACATTCGTGCGAATGAATTAGAATGGATCGTACGAATGAATTAGAATGGATCATACGATTCATTCTAATTCATTCGTACGATCCATTCTAATACATTCGTACGATTCATGCTAATTCATTCGTACGATCCATTCTAATTCATTCGTACGATCCATTCTTATTCATTCATACGATCCATTCTAATTCATTCATACGATTCATACGATCCATTCTAATTCATTCGTACAATCCATTCTAATTCATTCGTACAATCTATTCTAATTCATTCGCACGAATGTATCCATTCTAGTTCATTCGTACGATCCATTCTAATTCATTCATACAATCCATTCTAATTCATTCCGTACGATCCATTCTAATTCATTCGTACGATCGTACGAATGAATTAGAATGGATCGTACGAATGAAATAGAATAGATAGTGTGAATGAATTAGAATGGATTGTACGAATGAATTAGAATGGTCGTACGAATGAATTAGAATGGATCATACGAATGAGTAAGAATGGATCGTACGAATGAATTAGAATGGATCGTACGAATGAATTAGAATGGATCGTAGGAATAAATTAGAATGGATACATTCGTCCGAATGAATTAGAATGGATCATACGAATGAGTAAGAATGGATCGTATGAATGAAATAGAATAGATTGTGCGAATGAATTAGAATGGATCCTACAAATGAATTAGAATGGATCGTGTGAAAGAATTAGAATGGATTGTATGAATGAATTAGAATGGATCGTATGAATGAATTAGAATGGATTGTACGAATGAATTCGAATGGATCGTACGAATTCATTCTAATTCATTCATACAATCCATTCTAATTCTTTCACACGATCCATTCTAATGGATCGTGCGAATGAATTAGCATGAATCGTACGAATGTATTAGAATTGATCGTACGAATGAATTAGAATGAATCGTACGATCCATTCTAATTCATTCGTACGATCCATTCTAATTCATTCGCACGAATGTATCCATTCTAGTTCATTCGTAGGATCCATTCTAGATCATTCGTACGATCCATTCTAATTTATTCGTACGATCCATTCTAATTCATTCGTATGATCCATTCTAATTAATTCATATGATCTATTCGAATTCATTCGTACGATCCATTCTAACTCATTCATACAATCCATTCTAATTCATTCGCATGAATATATCCATTCTAATTAATTCGTACGATCCATTCTAATCCATTCGTATGATCCATTCTTATTCATTCGCACGATCCAGTCCAATGGATTCGCACGATCCATTCTAATTCATTCGCACGAATGTATCCATTCTAATTCATTCATATGATCCATTCTAATTCATTCGTACGATCCATTCTAATTCATTCGCACAAATGTATCCATTCTAATTCATTCGTACGATCCATTCTAATTCATTCGTACGATCAGTTCTAATTCATTCAAAAAATCTATTCTAATTCGTTCATACGATCCCTTCTAATTCATTCGCACGATCCATTCTAATTCATTCAAACGATCCATTCTAATTCATTCATACGATCCATTCTAATTCATTCGTACGATCCATTCTATTTCATTCGCACAAATGTATCCATTCTAATTCATTCGTACGATCCATTCTAATTCATTCGCACGATCCATTCTAATTCATTCGTACTATCCATTCTAATTCATTCGTACGATCCAATCTAATTCATTCATATGATCCATTCTAATTAATTCGTATGATCCATTCTAATTCATTCGTACGATCCATTCTAATTCATTCATACAATCCATTCTAATTCATTCGCACGAACGTATCCATTCTAATTAATTCGTACGATCCATTCTAATTCATTCGTATGATCTATTCTTATTCTTTCGCACGATCCAGTCTAATTGATTCGCACGATCCATTCTAATTCATTCGCACGAATGTATCCATTCTAATTCATTCGTACGATCCATTCTAATTCATTAATATGATCCATTCTAATTCATTCGTACGATCCATTCTAATTCATATGCACGAAGGTATCCATTCTAATTCATTCGCACGAAAGAATTAGAATGGATTGTATGAAAGAATTAGAATGGATCGTGCGAATGAATTAGAATGGATCGTACGAAGGAATTAGAATGGATCATACGAAGGAATTAGAATGGATCGTACGAATGAGTAAGAATGGATCGTACGAATGAATTAGAATGGATCGTACGAATAAATTAGAAAGGATACATTCGTCCGAATGAATTAGAATGGATCATACAAATGAGTAAGAATGGATCGTACGAATGAAATAGAATAGATTCTACGAATGAATTAGAATGGATCCTACGAATGAATTAGAGTAGATCGTGTGAAAGAATTAGAATGAATTGTATGAATGAATTAGCATGGATCCACAAATGAATCCATTCTAATTCATTCGTACGATCCATTCTAATTCATTCGCACGATCCATTCTAATTCATTCGTACGATCCATTCTAATTCATTCGCACGAATGTATCCATTCTAATTCATTCGTACGATCCATTCTAATTCATTCGTACGATCCATTCTAATTCATTCGTATGATCCATTCTAATTAATTCGTATGATCCATTCTAATTCATTCGTACGATCTATTCTAATTCATTCATACAATCCATTCTAATTCATTCGTACGATCCATTCTAATTCATTCGTACGATCCATTCTAATTCATTCATACGATCCATTCTAATTCATTCGTACGATCCATTCTAATTCACTCATACGATCCATTCTAATACATTCATACGATCCATTCTAATTCATTTGCTCGAATATATCCATTCTAATTCATTTGTATGATCCATTCTAATTCCTTTGTACGATCCATTCTAATTCATTCGTACGATCTATTCTAATTCATTCGTACGATCCATTCTATTTCCTTCGTACGATCCATTCTAATTCCTTCGTATGATCCATTCTAATTCATTCGTACGATCCATTCTAATTCATTCGTACAATCTATTCTAATTCATTCGTACGAATGGATACATTCGTGTGAATGAATTAGAATGGATCGTACGAATAAGTAAGAATGGATCGTACGAATGAAATAGAATGGATTGCACGAATGAATTAGAATGGATCGTACGAATGAATTAGAATGGATCGTGTGAATGAATTAGAATGGATTATATGAATGAATTAGAATGGATCGTACGAATGAATTAGAATGGATCGTACGAATGAATTAGAATGGATCGTACGAATGAATTAGAATAGATCGTACGAATGAATAAGAATAGATCATACGAATGAATTAGAATGGATCGTACAAATTAATTAGAATGGATACATTCGTGCGAATGAATTAGAATGGATTGTATGAATGAATTAGAATGGATCGTACGAATGAATTAGAATGGATCATATGAATTAATTAGAATGGATCGTACGAATGAATTAGAATGGATACATTCGTGCGAATGAATTAGAATGGATCGGACGAATGAATTAGAATAGATCGTACGAATGAATTAGAATGGATCGTACGAAGGAATTAGAATGGATCGTACGAATGAATTAGAATGGATATATTCGTGCAAATGAATTAGAATGGATCGTATGAATGTATTAGAATGGATACATTCGTGCGAATGAATTAGAATGGATCGGACGAATGAATTAGAATAGATCGTACGAATGAATTAGAATGGTTCGTACGAAGGAATTAGAATGGATCGTACGAATGAACTAGAATGGATTAGAATGGATCGTACGAATGAATTAGAATGGATCGTATGAATGAATTAGAATGGATCGTACGAATGAATTAGAATGAATCGAATGAATGAATTAGAATGGATGGTACGAATGAATTAGAATGGATCGTACGAATGAATTAGAATGGATCGCACGAATGAATTAGAATGGATCGTACGAATGAATTAAGAAGGATCGTACGAATGAATTAGAACGAATCTTACGAATGAATTAGAATGGATCGTACGAATGAATTAGAATAGATCGTACGAATAAATTAGAATGGATACATTCGTCCGAATGAATTAGAATGGATCATACGAATAAGTAAGAATGGATCGTGCGAATGAATTAGAATGGATCGTACGAATGAATTAGAATGGATACATTTGTGCGAATGAATTAGAATGGATCGTACGAATGAATTAGAATGAATCGTATGAATGAATTAGAATGGATCGTACGAATGAATTAGAATGGATCGTGCGAATGAATTAGAATGGATCGTACGAATGAATTAGAATGGATCATCGATTGAACTAGAATGGATACATTCGTGCGAATGAATTAGAATGGATCGTACGAATGAATTAGAATGGATCGTACGAATGAATTACAATGGATCTTACGAATGAATTAGAATGGATCGTACGAATGAATTAGAATGGATCGTACGAATGAATTAGAATGGATACATTCGTGCGAATGAATTAGAATGGATCGGACAAATGAATTAGAATGGATCTTACGAATAAATTAGAATGGATCGTACGAATGAATTAGAATGGATCGTGCTAATGAATTAGAATGGATCGTGTGAAAGAATTAGAATGGATTGTAAGAATGAATTAGAATGGATCGTACGAATGAATTAGAATGGATCATATGAATGAATTAGAATGGATCGTACGAATGAATTAGAATGGATCGTACGAATGAATTAGAATGGATACATTCGTGCGAATGAATTAGAATGGATCGTGCATGAATGTATCCATTCTAATTCATTCGTACGATCCATTCTAATTCATTAATATGATCCATTCTAATTCATTCGTACGATCCATTCTAATTTATATGCACAAAGGTATCCATTCTAATCCATTCGTAGGATCCATTCTAATCCATTCGTACGATCCATTCTAATTCATTCGTACGATCCATTCTAATTCATTCGCTCGAATGTATCCATTCTAATCTATTTGTACGATCTATTCTAATCCATTCGTACGATCCATTCAAATTGATTCACATGAATGTAACCATTCTAATTCATTCATTTGATCCATTCTAATTCATTCGTACGATCCATTCAAATTCATTCGTCCGATCCATTCTAATTCATTTGCACGAATGTATCCATTCTAATTCATTCATACGATCCATTCTAATTCATTCGTACGATCCATTCTAATTCATTCGCACAAATGTATCCATTCTAATTCATTCATACGATCCATTCTAATTCATTCGCACGATCCATTCTAATTCATTCGTACGATCCATTCTAATTCTTTCACACGATCCATTCTAATTCATTCGTACGATCCATTCTAATACATTCATACGATCCATTCTAATTCATTTGCACGAATATATCCATTCTAATTCATTCGTACGATCCATTCTAATTCCTTCATACGATCCATTCTAATTCATTCGTACGATCTATTCTAATTCATTCGTACGATCCATTCTAATTCATTCGCACGATCCATTCTAATTCCTTCGTACGATCCATTCTAATTCATTCATATGATCCATTCTAATTCATTCATACAATCCATTCTAATTCTTTCAGACGATCTATTCTAATTCAGTCATAGGATCCATTCTAATTCATTCGTACAATCTATTCTATTTCATTCGTACGATCCATTCTTACTCATTCGTATGATCCATTCTAATTCATTTGCACGAATATATCCATTCTAATTCATTCGTACGATCCATTCTAATTCCTTCGTACGATCCATTCTAATTCATTCGTACGATCTATTCTAACTCATTCGTATGATCCAGTCTAATTCATTCGGACGAATGTATCCATTTTAATTTATTCGTACGATCCATTCTAATTTATTCGTACGATCCATTCTAATTCATTCGTACGATCCATTCAAATTCATTCGTACGATCCATTCTAATTCATTCGTACGATCGATTCTAATTCATTCGCACTATCCATTCTAATTCATTCGTACGATCCATTCTAATTCATTCGTATGATCCATTCTAATTTATTCGTTCAAATATATCCATTTATGATCCATTCTAATTCATTCGCACAATCCATTCTATTTCATTCCTACGATCCATTCTTACTCATTGGTACGATCCATTCTAATTCATTCGCACGAATGTATCCATTCTAATTCATTCGTATGAATCCATTCTAATTCATTCATACGATCCATTCTAATTCATTCGCACGATCCGTTCTAATTCATTCGTACGATCCATTCTAATTCATTCGCACGAATGTATCCATTCTAATTCATTCGTACGATCCATTCTAATTCATTCGTACGATCCATTCTAATTCATTCGCACGAATGTATCCATTCTAGTTCATTCGTACGATCCATTCTAATTCATTCGTACGATCCATTCTAATTCATTCGCACAATCCATTCTAATTCATTAGCACGATCCATGCTAATTCATTCGTTCGATGAATTCTAATTCATTCGCACGATTCATTCTAATTCATTCATACAATCCATTCTAATTCTTTCACATGATTCATTCTAATTCATTCGTATGTTCCATTCTAATTGATTAGCACGATCCATGCTAATTCATTCGTCCGATCCATTCTTATTCATTCGCACGAATGTATCCATTCTAATTCATTCGTACGGTCCATTCTAATTCATTCGCACAATCCATTCTATTACATTCGTACGATCCATTCTTACTCATTTGTATGATCCATTATGGATACATTCGTGCGAATGAATTAGAATGGATCATACGAATGAGTAAGAATGGATCGTACGAATGAAATAGAATAGATTGTACGAATGAATTAGAATGGATACTACGAATGAATTAGAATAGATCGTGTGAATGAATTAGAATGGATTGTATGAATGAATTAGAATGAATTCGTACGATCCATTCAAATTCATTCGCACGATCCATTCTAATTCATTCATACGATCCATTCTAATTCATTCACACGATCCATTCTAATTCATTCATAGGATCCATTCTAATTCACTTGTACAATCTATTCTATTTCATTCGTACGATCCATTCTTACTCATTCGTATGATCCATTCTATTTCATTCGGACGAATGTATCCATTTTAATTTTTCCGTACGATCCATTCTAATTCATTCGTACGATCCATTCTAATTCATTCGTACGATCCATTCTAATTCATTCGTACGATCCATTCTAATTCATTCGTACGATCCATTATAATTCATTCGCACGAATGTATCCATTCTAGTTCATTCATACGATCCATTCTAATTCATTCGTACGATCCATTCTAATTCATTCATACGATCCATTCTAATTCATTCGTACGATCCATTCCAATTCATTCGCACAATCCATTCTATTTCATTCGTTCGATCAATTCGTGCGAATGAATTAGAATGGATCATACGAATGAGTAAGAATGGATCGTACGAATGAAATAGAATGGATTGAACGAATGAATTAGAATGGATTCGTACGAATGAATTAGAATGGATACATTCGTGCGAATGAATTAGAATGGATCGTACCAATGAGTAAGAATGGATCGTACGAATGAAATAGAATGGATTGTGCGAATGAATTAGAATGGATCGTACGAATGAATTAGAATGGATCGTGTGAAAGAATTAGAATGGATTGTGTGAATGAATTAGAATAGATCATATGAATGAATTAGAATGGATCGTACGACCATTCTAATTCATTCATACGATCCATTCTAATTCATTCGTACGATCCATTCTAATTCATTCGCACAAATGTATCCATTCTAATTCATTCGTACGATCCATTCTAATTCATTCGCACGATCCATTCTAATTCATTCGTACGATCCATTCTAATTCTTTCACACGATCCGTTCTAATTCATTCGTACGATCCATTCTAATTCATTCGCACGATCCATTCTAATTCATTCGTACGATCCATTCTAATTCATTCATACGATCCATTCTAATTCATTCGTACGATCCATTCTAATTCATTCGCACAAATGTATCCATTCTAATTCATTCGTACGATCCATTCTAATTCATTCGCACGATCCATTCTAATTCATTCGTACGATCCATTCTAATTCATTCGTACGATCCATTCTAATTCATTCGTATGATCCACTCTAATTAATTCGTATGATCCATTCTAATTCATTCGTACGATCCATTCTAATTCATTCATACAAGCCATTCTAATTCATTCGCACGAACGTATCCATTCTAATTAATTCGTACGATCCATTCTAATTCATTCGTATGATCTATTCTTATTCATTCGCACGATCCAGTCTAATTGATTCGCACGATCCATTCTAATTCATTTGCACGAATGTATCCATTCTAATTCATTCGTACGATCCATTCTAATTCATTAATATGATCCATTCTAATTCATTCGTACGATCCATTCTAATTCATATGCACAAAGGTATCCAGTCTAATTCATTCGTACGATCCATTCTAATTCAGGATCGTACGAATGAATTAGAATGGATACATTCGTGCGAATGAATTAGAATTGATCGTACGAATGAATTAGAATTTATCGTGCGAATGAATTAGAATGGATCGTACGAATGAATTAGAATGTATCGTACGAATGAACTAGAATGGATACATTCGTGCGAATGAATTACAATGGATCATACGAATGAATTAGAATGGATCGTACGAATGAATTAGAATGGATCTTACGAATGAATTAGAATGGATCGTACGAATGAATTAGAATGGATCGTACGAATGAATTAGAATGGATACATTCGTGCGAATGAATTAGAATGGATCGGACGAATGAATTAGAATGGATCGTACGAATGAATTAGAATGGATCAAATGAATGAATTAGAATGGATCGTACGAATGAATTAGAATGGATACATTCGTGTGAATGAATTAGAATGGATCGGACGAATTAATTAGAATAGATCATACGAATGAATTAGAATGGATCGTACGAAGGAATTAGAATGGATCGTACGAATGAATTAGAATGGATATATTCGTGCAAATGAATTAGAATAGATTGTATGAATGTATTAGAATGGATCATATGAGTGAATTAGAATGGATCGTACGAATGAATTAGAATGGATCGTATGAATGAATTAGAATGGATACATTCGTGTGAATGAATTAGAATGGATCGTATGAATAAATTAGAATAGATTTTGTGAATGAATTAGAACTGATCATACGAATGAATTAGAATGGATACATTCGTGCGAATGAATTAGAATGGATTGTATGAATGAATTAGAATAGATCGTACGAATGAATTAGAATGGATCGTATGAGTGAATTAGAATGGATACGAAGGAATTAGAATGGATCGTACGAAGGAATTAGAATGGATCATACGAATAAAATAGAATGGATCGTACGAAGGAATTAGAATGGATCGTACGAAGGAATTAGAATGGATCGTACGAATGAATTAGAATGGATTTATTCGTGCAAATGAATTAGAATAGATCGTATGAATGAATTAGAATGGATCGTATGAGTGAATTAGAACGGATAGTACGAATGAAGTAGAATGGATCGTATGAATGAATTAGAATGGATACATTTGTGCGAATGAATTAGAATGGATCGTACGAATGAATTAGAATGGATCAAATGAATGAATTAGAATGGTTACATTCATGCGAATGAATTAGAATGGATCGTACGAATGGATTAGAATGGATCGTACGAATGGATTAGAATGGATCGTACGAATGGATTAGAATGGATCGTACGAATGAATTAGAATGGATCAAATGAATGAATTAGAATGGTTACATTCATGCGAATGAATTAGAATGGATCGTACGAATGGATTAGAATGGATCGTACGAATGGATTAGAATGGATACATTCGAGCGAATGAATTAGAATGGATCGTACGAATGAATTAGAATGGATCGTACGAATGGATTAGAATGGATCCTACGAATGGATTAGAATGGATACCTTTCTGCATATGAATTAGAATGGATCGTACGAATGAATTAGAATGGATCGTACGAATGAATTAGAATGGATCGTGCTAATGAATTAGAATTGATCGAATGAATGAATTAGCATGGATCGTGCTAATGAATTAGAATGGAACGTACGAATGAATTAGAATGGATCGTGTGAAAGAATTAGAATGGATTGTACGGAATGAATTAGAATGGATTGTACGAATGAATTAGAATGGATACATTCGTGCGAATGAATTAGAATGGATCATACGAATGAGTAAGAATGGATCGTACGAATGAAATAGAATGGATTGTACGAATGAATAAGAATGGATCGTACAAATGAATTAGAATGGATCGTACGAATGAATTAGAATGGATCGTACGAATCAATTAGAATGGATCATGTGAAAGAATTAGAATGGATTGTATGAATGAATTAGAATAGATCGTATGAATGAATTAGAATGGATCGTACGAATGAATTAGAATGGATCGTACGAATGAACTAGAATGGATACATTCGTGCGAATGAATTAGAATGGATCGTACGAATGAATTAGAATGGATCGTACGAATGAATTAGAATGGATCTTACGAATGAATTAGAATGGATCGTACGAATGCACGATCCATGCTAATTCATTCGTATGATCCAATCTAATTCATTCGCACGATCCATTCTAATTCATTCATATAATCTATTCTAATTCATTCATACAATCCATTCTAATTCTTTCACACGATCCATTCTAATTCATTCGTACGATCCATTCTAATTCATTCATACAATCCATTCTAATTCGTTCACACGATCCATTCTAATTCATTCGTACGTTCCATTCTAATTCATTAGCACGATCCATGTTAATTCATTCGTTCTATCAATTCTAATTCATTAGCACGATCCATTCTAATTCATTCGTACGATCCATTCTAATTCATACGCACGATCCATTCTAATTCATTCATAGGATACATTCTAATTCATTCATACGATCTATTCTAATTCTTTCGCACGAATGTATCCATTCTAATTCATTCGCACGAATGTATCCATTCTAATTCATTCGTACGATCCATTCTAATTCATTCGTACGATCCATTCTAATTCATTCGTACGATCCATTCTAATTCATTCATACGATCCATTCTAATTCATTCATACAATCCATTCTAATTCTTTCACACGATCTATTCTAATTCATTCGTACGATCCATTCTAATTCATTCGCACAATCCATTCTATTTCATTCGTACGATCCATTCTTACTCATTGGTACGATCCATTCTAATTCATTCGCACGAATGTATCCATTCTAATTCATTCGTACGAATCCATTCTAATTCATTCGTACAATCTATTCTATTTCATTCATACGATCCATTCTTACTCATTCGTATGATCCATTCTAATTCATTCGCACGAATGTATCCATTCTAAATCATTCGTACCATCCATTCTAATTCATTCGTATGATCCATTCTAAATCATTCGTACAATCCATTCTATTTCATTCGTACGATCAATTCTAATTCATTAGCACGATCCATTCTAATTCATTCGTACGATCCATTCAAATTCATTCGCACGATCCATTCTAATTCATTCGTACAATCCATTCTATTTCATTCGTACGATCCATTCTTACTCATTCGTATGATCCATTCTAATTCATTCGGACGAATGTATCCATTCTAATTTATTAGTACGATCCATTCTAATTCATTCGTACGATCCATTCGAATTCATTCGCACGATCCATTCTAATTCATTCGTACGATCCATTCTAATTCATTCATACGATCCATTCTAATTCATTCGTACGATCCATTCTAATTCATTCGCACAAATGTATCCATTCTAATTCATTCGTACGATCCATTCCAATTCATTCGCACGATCCATTCTAATTCATTCGTACGATCCATTCTAATTCATTCGTACGATCCATTCTAATTCATTCGTATGATCCATTCAAATAAATTAGCACGATCCATTCTAATAGATTCATACGATCCATTCTAGAATGGATACATTCATGCGAATGAATTAGAATGGATACATTCGTGCGAAAGAATTAGAATAGATCGTATGAATGAATTAGAATGGATCCTATGAATGAATTAGAATGGATCGTGCTAATGATTTAGAATTGATCGAACGAATGAATTAGCATGGATCGTGCTAATGAATTAGAATGGATCGTACGAATGAATTAGAATGGATCGTGTGAAAGAATTAGAATGGATTGTATGAATAAATTAGAATGGATCGTACGAATGAATTAGAATGGATCGTAAGAAGGAACCAATCCATTCTAATTAATTCGCACGAATGTATCCATTCTAATCCATTCGTACGATCCATTCTAGTCCATTCGTACGATCCATTCTAATTCATTCGCATGAATGTAACCATTCTAATTCATTCATTTGATCCATTCTAATTCATTCGTACGATCCATTCTAATTCATTCGTCCGATCCATTCTAATTCATTCGGACGAATGTATCCATCCTAATTCATTCGTACGATCCATTCTAATCCATTCTAATTCTTTCACACGATCCATTCTAATTCATTCGTAAGATCCATTCTAATTCATTCGTACAATCTATTCTATTTCATTCGTACAATCCATTCTTACTCATTCGTATGATCCATTCTAATTCATTTAGACGAATGTATCCATTCTAATTCATTCGTACGATCCATTCTAATTCATTCGCATGAATGTATCCATTCTAGTTCATTCGTACGATCCATTCTAATTCATTCGTACGATCCATTCTAATTCATTCGCACGATCCATTCTAATCCATTTGTACGATCCATTCTAATTCATTCATACGATCCATTCTAATTCATTCGTACGATCCATTCTAATTCATTCGCACAAATGTATCCATTCTAATTCATTCGTACGATCCATTCTAATTCATTCGCACGATCCATTCTAATTCATTCGTACGATCCATTCTAATTCTTTCACACGATCCATTCTAATTCATTCGTACGATCCATTCTAATTCATTCGTGCAATCCATTCTATTTCATTCGTACGATCCATTCTTACACATTCGTACGATCCATTCTAATTCATTCACACGAATGTATCCATTCGTACGAATGAATTAGAATAGATTGTACGAATGAATTAGAATGGATCGTACGAATGAATTAGAATGGATCGTACGAAGGAATTAGAATGGATCGTACGAATGAATTAGAATGGATCGTACGAATGAATTAGAATAGATCGTACGAATGAATTAGAATGGATCGTACGAATGAATTAGAATGGATCGTACGAATGAATTAGAATGCATATATTCATGCAAATGAATTAGAATGGATCATATGAATGTATTAGAATGGATCGTATGAGTGAATTAGAATGGATTGTACGAATGAATTAGAATGGATCGTACGAATGAATTAGAATGGATCATACCAATGAATTAGAATGGATCATACGAATGAGTAAGAATGGATCGTACGAATGAATTAGAATGGATCGTACGAATAAATTAGAATAGATTGTGCGAATAAATTAGAATGGATTGTACGAATGAATTAGAATGGATAATATTAATGTATTAGAATGGATCGTACGAATCAATTAGAATGGATACATTCGTGCACGATCCTTTCTAATTCATTTGCATGATCCATTCTAATTACTTCGTACGATCCATTCTAATTCCTTCGTACGAATCCATTCTAATTCTTTCACACGATCCATTCTAATTCATTCGTACGATCCATTCTAATTCATTCGTACAATCCATTCTATTTCATTCGTACGATCCATTCTTACTCATTCGTACGATCCATTCTAATTCATTCACACGAATGTATCCATTCGTATGAATGAATTAGAATAGATTGTACGAATGAATTAGAATGGATCGTACGAATGAATTAGAATGGATCGTACGAAGGAATTAGAATGGATCGTACGAATGAATTAGAATGGATCGTACGAATGAATTAGAATAGATCGTACGAATGAATTAGAATGGATCGTACGAAGGAATTATAATGGATCGTACGAATGAATTAGAATGGATATATTCGTGCAAATGAATTAGAATGGATCGTACGAATGAATTAGAATGGATCGTACGAATAAATTAGAATGGATACATTCATCCGAATGAATTAGAATGGATCATACGAATGAGTAAGAATGGATCGTACGAATGAAATAGAATAGATTATACGAATGAATTAAAATGGATCCTACGAATGAATTAGAATGGATCGTGTGAAAGAATTAGAATGGATTAGAATGGATTGTACGAATGAATTAGAATGGATACATTCGTGCGAATGAATTCGAATGGATCGGACAAATGAATTAGAATGGATCGTACGAATGAATTAGAATGGATCAAATGAATGAATTAAAATGGTTACATTCATGCGAATGGATTAGAATGGATCGTACGAATGGATTAGAATGGATACATTCTTGCGAATGAATTAGAATGGATTGTATGAATGAATTAGAATGGATCGTACGAATGAATTAGAATGGATCGTATGAGTGAATTAGAATGGATACGAAGGAATTAGAATGGATCGTACGAAGGAATTAGAATGGATCATACGAATGAAATAGAATGGATCGTACGAAGGAATTAGAATGGATCGTACGAAGGAATTAGAATGGATCGTACGAAGGAATTAGAATGGATCGTACAAATGAATAAGAATTGATATATTCGTGCAAATGAATTAGAATAGATCGTATGAATGAATTAGACTGGATCGTATGAGTGAATTAGAACGGATAGTACGAATGAAGTAGAATGGATCGTATGAATGAATTAGAATGGATACATTCGTGCGAATGAATTAGAATGGATTGTATGAATGAATTAGAATAGATTGTGCGAATGAATTAGAATGGATCGTACGAATGAATTAGAATGGATACATTCGTGCGAATAAATTAGAATGGATTGTATGAATGAATTAGAATGGATCGTACGAATGAATTAGAATGGATCGTACGAATGAATTAGAATAGATTGCGCGAATGAATTAGAATGGATCGTGCGAATGAAATAGAATGGATACAAATGAATTAGAATGGATCATACCAATGAATTAGACTGACGATCCATTCTTACTCATTCGTATGATCCATTCTAATTTATTCGCACGAATGTATCCATTCTAATTCATTCGTACGTCTAATTCATTCGTACGGTCCATTCTAATTCATTCGCACAATCCATTATATTTCATTCGTACGATCCATTCTTACTCATTCGTATGATCCATTATGGATACATTCGTGCGAATGAATTAGAATGGATTATATAAATGAGTAAGAATGGATCGTACGAAAGAAATAGAATGGATTGTGCGAATGAATTAGAATGGATCGTACGAATCAATTAGAATGGATCGTGTGAAGGAATTAGAATGGATTGTATGAATGAATTAGAATAGATCGTATGAATGAATTAGAATGGATCGTACGAATGAATTAGAATGGATCGTACGAAGGAATTAGAATGGATACATTTGTGCGAATGAATTAGAATGGATCGTACGAATGAATTAGAATGGATCGTACGAATGAACTAGAATGGATCGTACGAATGGATTAGAATGGATCCTACGAATGAATTAGAATGGATACATTCGTGTAAATGAATTAGAATGGATTGTGCGAATGAATAAGAACAGATCGTGCGAATGAATTAGAATGGATCGTACGAATGAATTAGAATGGATCGTGCGAATGAATTAGAATGGATCGTACGAATGAATTAGAATGGATACATTTGTGCGAATGAATTAGAATGAATCGTACGAATGAATTAGAATGGATCGTATGAATGAATTAGAATGGATCGTACGAATGAATTAGAATGGATCGTGCGAATGAATTAGAATGGATCGTACGAATGAATTAGAATGGATCGTACGAATGAACTAGAATTGATACATTCATGCGAATGAATTAGAATGGATCGTACGAATGAATTAGAATGGATCTTACGAATGAATTAGAATGGATCGTACGAATGAATTAGAATGGATACATTCGTGCGAATGAATTCGAATGGATCGGACGAATGAATTAGAATGGATCATACGAATGAATTAGAATGGATCGTACGAATGAATTAGAATGGATCGTACGAATAAATTAGAATGGATACATTCGTCCGAATAAATTAGAATGGATCGTGTGAAAGAATTAGAATGAATTCTATGAATGAATTAGAATGGATCGTATGAATGAATTAGAATGGATCGTGCGAATGAATTCGAATGGATCGTACGAATTCATTCTAATTCATTCATACAATCCATTCTAATTCTTTCACATGATCTATTCTAATTCATTCGTAGGATCCATTCTAATTCATTCGTACAATCTATTCTATTTCATTCGTACGATCCATTCTTACTCATTCGTATGATCCATTCTAATTCATTCGGACGAATGTATCCATTCTAATTTATTCGTACGATCCATTCTAATTCATTCGTACGATCCATTCTAATTCATTCGTCCGATCCATTCTAATTCATTCGCACGAATATATCCATTCTAATTCATTCGTACGGTCCATTCTAATTCATTCGCACAATCCATTCTATTTCATTCGTACGATCCATTCTTACTCATTCGTATGATCCATTATGGATACATTCGTGCGAATGAATTAGAATGGATCATACGAATGAGTAAGAATGGATCGTACGAATGAAATAGAATGGATTGTGCGAATGAATTAGAATGGATCGTACGAATGAATTAGAATGGATCGTGTGAAAGAGTTAGAATGGATTGTATGAATGAATTAGAATAGATCGTATGAATGAATTAGAATGGATCGTACGAATGAATTAGAATGGATCGTACGAATGAACTAGAATGGATACATTCGTGCGAATGAATTAGAATGGATCGTACGAATGAATTAGAATGGATCGTACGAATGAATTAGAATGGATCTTACGAATGAATTAGAATGGATCGTGCGAATGCACGATCCATGCTAATTCATTCGTTCGATCAATTCTAATTCATTAGCACGATCCATTCTAATTCATTCGTACGATCCATTCTAATTCATTCGCACGATCCATTATAAATCATTCATACGATCCATTCTAATTCTTTCACACGATCCATTCTAATTTATTAGTACGATCCATTCTAATTCATTCGTATGATCTATTCTAATTCATTCGTACGATCCATTCTAATTCATTCATACGATCCATTCTAATTCCTTCGCACGATCCATTCTAATTCATTCATACAATCCATTCTTATTCTTTCACACGATCCATTCTAATTCATTCGTACGATCCATTCTAATTCATTCATGCAATCCATTCTATTTCATTCGTACGATCCATTCTTACTCATTCGTACGATCCATTTTAATTCATTCACACGAATGTATCCATTCGTACGAATGAATTAGAATAGATTGTACGAATGAATTAGAATGGATCGTACGAATGAATTAGAATGGATTGTACGAAGGAATTAGAATGGATCGTACGAATGAATTAGAATGGATCGTACGAATGAATTATAATAGATCGTACGAATGAATTAGAATGGATCGTACGAAGGAATTAGAATGGATCGTACGAATGAATTAGAATGGATATATTCGTGCAAATGAATTAGAATGGATCGTATGAATGTATTAGAATGGATCGTATGAGTGAATTAGAATAGATCGTACGAATGAATTATAATGGATTGTATGAATGAATTAGAATGGATCGTACGAATGAATTAGAATGGATCGTGCGAATGAATTAGAATGGATCGTACGAATGAATTAGAATGGATGGATCGTGCGAATGAATTAGAATGGATCGTACGAATAAACTAGAATGGATGCATTCGTCCGAATGAATTAGAATGGATCATACGAATGAGTAAGAATGGATCGTACGAATGAAATAGAATAGATTATACGAATGAATTAGAATGGATCCTACGAATGAATTAGAATGGATCAAGTGAAAGAATTAGAATGGATTGTATGAATGAATTAGAATGGATCGTATAAATGAATTAGAATGGATCGTTCGAATGAATTCGAATGGATCGTACGATCCATTCTATTTCATTCATACAATCCATTCTAATTCATTCGCACGAATGTATTCATTCTAATCCATTCGTACGATCCATTCTAATTCATTAGCATGAATGTAACCATTCTAATTCATTCATTTGATCCATTCTAATTCATTCGTACGATCCATTCTAATTCATTCGTCCGATCCATTCTAATTCATTCGCACGAATGTATCCATTCTAATTCATTCGTACGATCCATTCTAATTCATTCGTACGACCCATTCTAATTCATTCGTAAGATCCATTCTAATTCATTCCCACGATCCATTCTAATTTATTCGTACGATCCATTCTAATTCATTCGTACGATCTATTCTAATTCATTCGCACGAATGTAACCATTCTAATTCATTCATACGATTTATTCTAATTCATTCGTATAAGCTATTCTAATTCATTCGTATGATCCATTCTAATTCATTCGTACGATCCTTTGTAATTCATTCATACAATCCATTTAGATTCATTCGCACAAATGTATCCATTCAAATTCATTCGTACGATCCAGTCTAATTCATTCGTACGATCCATTCTAATTCATTCGCACGAATATATCCATTCTAATTCTTTCGTACGATGCATTCTAATTCATTCGTACGATCCATTCTAATTCATTCTCACAAATGTATCCATTCTAATTCATTCGTACGATCCATTCTAATTCATTCCTACGATCTATTCTAATTCATTCACTCGAATATATCCATTTTAATTCATTCGTACGATCCATTCTAATTCATTCGTACGATCTAATTCATTCGTACGATCCATTCTAATTCATTCGTACGATCGATTCTAATTCATTCGCACTATCCATTCTAATTCATTCGTATAATCCATTCTAATTCATTCGTATGATCCATTCTAATTTATTCGTTCAAATATATCCATTCTAATTCATTCGTACGATCCATTCTAATTCATTCGCACGATCCATTCTAATTCATTCGCACGAATGTATCCATTCTAATTCATTTGCACAATCCATTCTAATTCATTCCTATGATCTATTCTAATCCATTCGTACGATCCATTCTAATTCATTCTAATTCATTCGTACGATCCATTCTACGATCCATTCTAATTCATTCGTATATTCCATTCTAATTCATTAGCACGATCCATGCTAATGAATTAGAATGGATCGTACGATCCAATCTAATTCATTCATACGATCCATTCTTACTCATTCATATGATCCATTCTAATTCAATCGTACGATCCATTCTAATTCATTCGTACGATCCATTCTAATTCCTTCGTACGATCCATTCTAATTCATTCGTACGATCCATTCTAATTCATTCGTACGATCCATTCTAATTCCTTCGTACGATCCATTCTAATTCATTCGTACGATCCATTCTAATTCATTCGCGCAATCTATTCTAATTCATTCGTACGATCCATTCTAATTCATTCGTACGATCCATTCTAATTCATTCATACAATCCATTCTAATTTATTCACACGAATGTATCCATTCTAATTCATTTGTACGATCCATTCTAATTCATTCGCACAATCTATTCTAATTCATTCATACGATCCATTCTAATTCATTCGCACGAATGTATCCATTCTAATTCATTCATACGATCCATTCTACTTCATTCGTACTATCCGTTCTAATTCACTCATACGATTCATTCTAATTCATTCATACGATCCCTTCTAATTCATTTGCACGAATATATCCATTCTAATTCATTCGTACGATCCATTCTAATTCCTTCGTACGATCCATTCTAATTCCTTCGTATGATCAATTCTATTTCATTCGTATGATCCATTCTAATTCCTTCGTACGATCCATTCTAATTCCTTCGTATCCATTTTAATTCACTCATACGATCCATTATAATTCATTCATACGATCCATTCTAATTCATTCATACAATCCATTCTAATTCTTTCACACGATCCATTCTAATTCATTCATACGATCCATTCTAATTCATTCGCACAATCCATTCTATTTCATTCGTACGATCCATTCTTACTCATTCGTATGATCCATTCTAATTCATTCGCACGAATGTATCCATAATGGATCATACGAATGAGTAAGAATGGATCGTACGAATGAAATAGAATGGATTGTGCGAATGAATTAGCATGGACCGTACGAATGAATTAGAATGGATACATTCGTGCAAATGAATTAGAATGGATCGGACGAATGAATTAGAATGGATCGTACGAATGAATTAGAATGGATCGGACGAATGAATTAGAATTGATCGTACGAATAAATTAGAATGGATACATTCGTCCGAATGAATTAGAATGGATCATACGAATGAGTAAGAATGGATCGTACGAATGAAATAAAATAGATTGTACGAATGAATTAGAATGGATTCGTACGAATGAATTAGACTGGATACATTCGTGCGAATGAATTAGAATGGATCGTACCAATGAGTAAGAATGGATCGTACGAATGAAATAGAATGGATTGTGCGAATGAATTAGAATAGATCGTACGAATGAATTAGAAAGGATCATGTGAAAGAATTAGAATGGATTGTATGAATGAATTAGAATAGATCGTATGAATGAATTAGAATGGATCGTACGAATGAATTAGAATGGATCGTATGAATGAATTAGAATGGATACATTCGTGCGAATGAATTAGAATGGATGCATTCGTGCGAAAGAATTAGAATAGATCGTATGAATGAATTAGAATGGATTCTATGAATGATTTAGAATGGATCGTGCGAATGAATTAGAATGGATCGTACGAATGAATTAGAATGGATCGTGCTAATAAATTAGAATTGATCGAACGGATGAATTAGAATGGATCGTACGAATGAATTAGAATGGATCGTGCGAATGAATTAGAATGGATCGTACGAATGAATTAGAATGGATCGTACGAATGAACTAGAATGGATACATTCGTGCGAATGAATTAGAATAGATCGTACGAATGAATTAGAATGGATCGTACGAATGAATTAGAATGGATACATTCGTGCGAATGAATTAGAATGGATCGGACGAATGAATTAGAATGGATCGTACGAATGAATTAGAATGGATCGGACGAATGAATTAGAATGGATCGTACGAATGAATTAGAATGGATCGTACGAATGAATTAGAATGGATCGTATGAATGAATTAGAATGGATACATTCGTGCGAATGAATTAGAATTGATCGTACGAATGAATTAGAATAGATCGTGCGAATGAATTAGAATGGATCGTACGAATGAATTAGAATGGATCGTTCGAATGAACTAGAATGGATACATTCGTGTGAATGAATTAGAATGGATCGTACGAATGAATTAGAATGGATAGTACGAATGAATTAGAATGGATCTTACGAATGAATTAGAATGGATCGTACGAATGAATTAGAATGGATCGTACGAATGAATTAGAATGGATACATTCGTGCGAATGAATTAGAATGGATCGGACGAATGAATTAGAATGGAACGTACGAATGAATTAGAATGGATCAAATGAATGAATTAGAATGGTTACATTCATGCGAATGAATTAGAATGGATCATACGAATGGATTAGAATGGATCGTACGAGCGGATTAGAATAGATACATTTGAGCGAATGAATTAGAATGGATCGTACGAATGAATTAGAATGGATCGTACGAATGGATTAGAATGGATCCTACGAATGGATTAGATTGGATACCTTTGTGCATATGAATTAGAATGGATCGTACGAATGAATTAGAATTGATCATATTAATGAATTAGAATGGATCATACGAATGAATTAGAATGGATACATTCGTGCACGATCCATTCTAATTCATTCGCACGAATGTATCCATTCTAATTCATTCGTACGATCCATTCTAATTCATTAATATGATCCATTCTAATTCATTCGTACGATCCATTCTAATTCATATGCACAAAGGTATCCATTCTAATTCATTCGTACGATCCATTCTAATTCAGGATCGTACGAATGAATTAGAATGGATGCATTCGTGCGAATGAATAAGAATTGATCGTACGAATGAATTAGAATGGATCGTGCGAATGAATTAGAATAGATCGTACGAATGAATTAGAATGGATCGTACGAATGAACTAGAATGGATACATTCGTGCGAATGAATTAGAATGGATCGTACGAATGAATTAGAATAGATCTTACGAATGAATAAGAATGGATCGTACGAAGGAATTAGAATGGATCGTACGAATGAATTAGAATGGATACATTCGTGCGAATGAATTAGAATGGATCGGACGAATGAGTTTGAATGAATCGTACGAATGAATTAGAATGGATCAAATGAATGAATTATAATGGTTAGATTCATGCGAATGAATTAGAATGGATCGTACGAATGGATTAGAATGGATCGTATGAATGGATTAGAATGGATACATTCGAGCGAATGAATTAGAATGGATACATTCGAGCGAATGAATTAGAATGGATCGTACGAATGAATTAGAATGGATCGTACGAATGGATTAGACTGGATCCTACGAATGGATTAGAATGGATACCTTTGTGCATATGAATTAGAATGGATCGTACGAATGAATTAGAATGGATCATATTAATGAATTAGAATGGATCGTACGAATGAATTAAAATGGATACATTCGTGCGAATGAATTAGAATGGATCGTGCGAATGAATTAGATTGGATCGTGCGAATGAAGAAGAATAGATCATACGAATGAATTAGAATGGATCATACGAATTAATTAGAATAGATACATTCGTGCGAATGAATTAGAATGGATTGTATGAATGAATTATTATGGATCGTACGAATGAATTAGAATGGATCATACGAATTAATTAGAATGGATCATACAAATGAATTAGAATAGATCGTACGAATGAATTAGAATGGATCGTACGAATGTATTAGAATGGATACATTTGTGCGAATGAATTAGAATGGATTGTTCGAATGAATAAGAATAGATCGTGCAAATGAATTAGAATGGATCGTACGAATGAATTAGAATGGATCGTGCGAATGAATTAGAATGGATCGTACGAATGAATTAGAATGGATACATTTGTTCAAATGAATTAGAATGGATTGTACGAATTAATTAGAATGGATCGTATGAATGAATTAGAATGGATCGTACGAATGAATTAGAATGGATCGTGCGAATGAATTAGAATGGATCGTACGAATGAATTAGAATGGATCGTACGAATAAACTAGAATGGATACATTCGTGCGAATGAATTAGAATGGATCGTACGAATGAATTAGAATGGATCGTACGAATGAATTAGAATGGATCTTATGAATGAATTAGAATGGGTTGTACAAATGAATTAGAATGGATCGTACGAATGAATTAGAATGGATACATTCGTGCGAATGAATTAGAATGGATCGGACGAATGAATTAGAATGGATCGTACGAATTAATTAGAATGGATCATACGAATGAATTAGAATGGATCGTACAAATAAATTAGAATGGATACATTCGTCCGAATGAATTAGAATGGATCATACGAATGAGTAAGAATGGATCGTACGAATGAAATAGAATAGATTGTACGAATGAATTAGAATGGATCCTACGAATGAATTAGAATGGATCGTGTGAAAGAATTAAAATGGATTGTATGAATGAATTAGAATAGATCTTATGAATGAATTAGAATGGTTCGTGCGAATGAATTCGAATGGATCGTACGAATTCATTCTAATTCATTCAAACAATCCATTCTAATTCTTTCACACGATCCATTCTAATTCTTTCGTACGTTCCATTCTAATTCATTAGCACGATCCATGCTAATTTATTCGTTCGATCAATTCTAATTCATTAGCACGATCCATTCTAATTCATTCGTACGATCCATTCTAATTCATTCGCACGATCCATTCTAATTCATTCATAGGATCCATTCTAATTTATTCATACGATCTATTCTAATTCTTTCGCACGAATGTATCTATTCTAATTCATTCGCACGAATGTATCCATTCTAATTCATTCGTACGATCCATTCTAATTCATTCGTACGATCCATTCTAATTCATTCGTACGATCCATTCTAATTCATTCATATGATCCATTCTAATTCATTCATACGATCTATTCTAATTCATTCATACAATCCATTCTAATTCTTTTACATGATCCATTCTAATTCATTCGTACGATCCATTCTAATTCATTCGCACAATCAATTCTATTTCATTCGTACGATCCATTCTTACTCATTGGTACGATCCATTCTAATTCATTTGCACGAATGTACCCATTCTAATTCATTCGTACAAATCCATTCTAATTCATTTATACAATCCATTCTATTTCATTCGTACGATCCATTCTGACTCATTCGTATGATCCATTCTAATTCATTCGCACGAATGTATCTATTCTAAATCATTCGTACGATCCATTCTAATTCATTCGTACGATCCATTCTAAATTATTCGTACAATCCATTCTATTTCATTCGTATGATCAATTCTAATTTATTAGCACGATCCTTTCTAATTCATACGTACGATCCATTCAAATTCATTCGCACGATCCATTCTAATTCATTCGTACAATCCATTCTATTTCATTCGTACTATCCATTCTAATCCATTCATACGATCCATTCTAATCCATTCGTACGATCCATTCTAATCTATTCGTACTATCCATTCTAATCCATTCGTACTATCCATTCTAATCCATTCGTACGATCCATTCTAATTCATTCGCATGAATGTAACCATTCTAATTTATTCATTTGATCCATTCTAATTCATTCGTACGATCCATTCTAATTCATTCGTCCGATCCATTCTAATTCATTCGCACGAATGTATCCATTCTAAACGATTCATACGATCCATTCTAATTTATTCGTACGATCCATTCTAATTCATTCGTAAGATCCATTCTAATTCATTCGTACGATCCATTCTAATTCATTCGTACGATCCATTCTAATTCATTCGCACGAATGTATCCATTCTAGTTCATTCGTACGATCCATTTTAATTCATTCGCACGATCCATTCTAATTCATTCTAATTCATTCGTACGATCCATTCTAATTCATTCGCACAAATGTATCCATTCTAATTCATTCGTACGATCCATTCATATTCATTCGCACGATCCATTCTAATTCATTCGTACGATCCATTCTAATTCTTTCACACGATCCATTCTAATTTATTCGTAGGATCCATTCTAATTCATTCGCACGATCCATTCTAATTCATTCATAGGATCCATTCTAATTTATTCATACGATCTATTCTAATTCTTTCGCACGAATGTATCCATTCTAATTCATTCGCACGAATGTATCCATTCTAATTCATTCGTACGATCCATTCTAATTCATTCGTATGATCCATTCTAATTCATTCGTACGATCCATTCTAATTAATTCATATGATCCATTCTAATTCATTCGTACGATCCATTCTAATTCATTCATACAATCCATTCTAATTCATTCACACGAATGTATCCATTTTAATTAATTCGTACGATCCATTCTAATTCATTCGTATGATCCATTCTTATTCATTCGCACGATCCAGTCTAATGGATTCGCACGATCCATTCTATTTCATTCGCATGAATGTATCCATTCTAATTCATTCGTACGATCCATTCTGATTCATTAATATGATCCATTCTAATTCATTCGTACGATCCAATCTAATTCACATGCACAAAGGTATCCATTCTAATCCATTCGTAGGATCCATTCTAATCCATTCGTACGATCCATTCTAATTCATTCGTACGATCCATTATAATTCATTCGTAAGATCCATTCTAATTCATTCGTACGATCCATTCTAATTCATTCGCACGAATGTATCCATTCTAGTTCATTCGTACGATCCATTCTAATTCATTCGTACGATCCATTCTAATTCATTCGCACGAATGTATCCATTCTAGTTCATTCGTACGATCCATTCTAATTCATTCGTATGATCCATTCTAATTAATTCGTACGATCCATTCTAATTCATTCATACAATCCATTCTAATTCATTCGCACGAATGTATCCATTCTAATTAATTCGTACGATCCATTCTAATTCATTCGTATGATCCATTCTAATTCATTCGTACGAATCTGTTCTAATTCATTCGTACAATCTATTCTATTTCATTCGTAAGATCCAACCTAATTCATTCCTACGATCCATTCTAATTCATTCGCACGAATGTATCCATTCTTATTCATTCGTACGATCCATTCTAATTTATTCGTACGATCCATTCTAATTCATTCATACGATCTATTCTAATTCATTATTACAATCCATTCTAATACATTTGTACGAATGAATTAGAATGGATCGTACGAATGAATTAGAATAGATCGTACGAATGAATTAGAATGGATCGTACGAAGGAATTAGAATGGATCGTACGAATGAATTAGAATGGATATATTCGTGCAAATAAATTAGAATGGATCGTATGAATGATGTAGAATGCATTGTATGAATGAATTAGAATGGATCGTATGAATGAATTAGAATGGATCTTACGAATGAATTAGAATGGATACATCGTGCGAATGAATTAGAATGGATATATTCGTGCGAAAGAATTAGAATAGATCGTATGAATGAATTAGAATGGATCCTATGAATGAATTAGAATGGATCGTGCGAATGAATTAGAATGGATCGTACGAATGAATTAGAATGGATCGTGTGAAAGAATTAGAATGGATCGTACGAATGAATTAGAATGGATCGTGCGAATGAATTAGAATGGATCGTACGAATGAATTAGAATGGATACATTTGTGCGAATGAATTATAATGGATCGTACGAATGAATTAGAATGGTTACATTCGTGCGAATGAATTAGAATGGATCGTACGAATGAATTAGAATGGATACATTCATGCAAATGAATTAGAATGGATCGTATGAATGTATTAGAATGGATCGTATGAGTGAATTAGAATGGATCGTGCGAATGAATTAGAATGGATTGTGCGAATGAATTTGAATGGATTGTACGACTGAATTAGAATGGATCGTGTGAAAGAATTAGAATGGATTGTAATAATGAATTAGAATAGATCGTATGAATGAATTAGAATGGATCGTACGAATGAATTAGAATGGATCGTACGAATGAACTAGAATGGATACATTCGTGCGAATGAATTAGAATGGATCGTACGAAGGAATTAGAATGGATTGTACGAATGAATTAGAATGGATCTTACGAATGAATTAGAATGGATCGTACGAATGCACGATCCATGCGAATGAATTAGAATAGATCGTACGAATGAACTAGAATGGATACATTCGTGCGAATGAATTAGAATGGATCGTACGAATGAATTAGAATGGATCTTACGAATGAATTAGAATGGATCGTACGAATGAATTAGAATGGATCGTACGAATGAATTAGAATAGATACATTCGTGCGAATGAATTAGAATGGATCGGACGAATGAATTAGAATGGATCCTACGAATGAATTAGAATGGATCGTACGAATAAATTAGAATGGATACATTCGTCCGAATGAATTAGAATGGATCATACGAATGAGTAAGAATGGATCGTACGAATGAATTAGAATAGATTGTACGAACGAATTAGAATGGATTCGTACGAATGAATTAGAATGGATACATTCGTGCGAATGAATTAGAATGGATTGTATGAATGAATTAGAATGGATCGTACGAATGAATTAGAATGGATCATACGAATTAATTAGAATGGATCATACGAATGAATTAGAATGAATCGTACGAATGAATTAGAATAGATACATTCGTGCGAATAAATTAGAATGGATTGTGCAAATGAATAAGAACAGGTCGTGCGAATGAATTAGAATGGATCGTACGAATGAATTAGAATGGATCGTGTGAATGAATTAGAATGGATCATACGAATGAATTAGAATGGATACATTTGTGCGAATGAATTAGAATGGATCGTACGAATGAATTAGAATGGATCGTATGAATGAATTAGAATGGATCGTACGAATGAATTAGAATGGATCGTGCGAATGAATTAGAATGGATCGTACGAATGAATTAGAATGAATCGTATGAATGAACTAGAATGGATACATTCGTGCGAATGAATTAGAATGGATCGTACGAATGAATTAGAATGGATCGTACGAATGAATTAGAATGGATCTTACGAATGAATTAGAATGGATCGTACGAATGAATTAGAATGGATCGTACGAATGCATTAGAATGGATACATTCGTGCGAATGAATTAGAATGGATCGAACGAATGAATTAGAATGGATCGTACGAATGAATTAGAATGGATCGTACGAATGAATTAGAATGGATCGTACGAATAAATTAGAATGGATACATTCATCCGAATGAATTAGAATGGATCATACGAATGAGTAAGAATGGATCGAACGAATGAAATAGAATAGATTGTACGAATGAATTAGAATGGAACCTACGAATGAATTAGAATGGATCGTGTGAAAAAATTAGAATGGATTGTATGAATGAATTAGAATGGATCGTATGAATGAATTAGAATGGATCGTGCGAATGAATTCGAATGGATCGTACGAATTCATTCTAATTCATTCATATAATCCATTCTAATTCTTTGATACGATCTATTCTAATTCATTCGTAGGATCCATTCTAATTCATTCGTACAATCTATTCTATTTCATTCGTACGATCCATTCTTACAAATTCGTATGATCCAATCTAATTCATTCGAACGAATGTATCCATTCTAATTTATTCGTACGATCCATTCTAATTCATTCGTACGATCCATTCTAATTTATTAGTACGATCCATTCCAATTCATTCGTCCGATCCATTCTAATTCATTCGCACAATCCATTCTATTTCATTCGTACGATCCATTCTTACTCATTCGTATGATCCATTATGGATACATTCGTGCGAATGAATTAGAATGGATCATACGAATGAGTAAGAATGGATCGTACGAATGAAATAGAATGAATTGTGCGAATGAATTAGAATGGATCGTACGAATGAATTAGAATGGATCGTGTGAAAGAATTAGAATGGATTGTATGAATGAATTAGAATAGATCGTATGAATGAATTAGAATGGATCGTACGAATGAATTAGAATGGATCGTACGAACGAACTAGATTGGATACATTCGTGCGAATGAATTAGAATGGATCGTACGAATGAATTAGAATGGATCGTACGAATGAATTAGAAGGGATATTACGAATGAATTAGAATGGATCGTACGAATACACGATCCATGCGAATTAATTTGAATGGATACATTCGTGCGAATGAATTAGAATGGATCGTACGAATGACTTAGAATGGATCGTACGAATGAATAAGAATGGATACATTCGTGCGAATGAATTAGAATGGATCGGACAAATGAATTAGAATGGATCGTACGAATGAATTAGAATGGATCAAATGAATGAATTAGAATGGTTACATTCATGCGAATGAATTAGAATGGATCGTACGAATGGATTAGAATGGATCGTACGAATGGATTAGAATAGATACATTCGAGCGAATGAATTAGAATGGATCGTACGAATGAATTAGAATGGATACATTCGTGCACGATCCATTCTAATTCATTCGCTCGAATGTATCCATTCTAATTCATTCGTACGATCCATTCTAATTCATTAATATGATCCATTCTAATTCATTCGTACGATCAATTCTAATTCATATGCACAAAGGTATCCATTCTAATTCATTCGTACGATCCATTCTAATTCAGGATCGTACGAATGAATTAGAATGGATACATTCGTGCGAATGAATTAGAATTGATCGTACGAATGAATTAGAATGGATCGTGCGAATGAATTAGAATGGATCGTACGAATGAATTAGAATGGATCGTACGAATGAACTAGAATGGATACATTCGTGCGAATGAATTAGAGTGGATCGTACGAATGAATTAGAATGGATCGTACGAATGAATTAGAATGGATCTTACGAATGAATTAGAATGGATCGTACGAATGAATTAGAATGGATCGTACGAATGAATTAGAATGGATACATTCGTGCGAATGAATTAGAATGGATCGGACGAATGAATTAGAATGGATCGTACGAATGAATTAGAATGGATCAAATGAATGAATTAGAATGGTTACATTCATGCGAATGAATTAGAATGGATCGTACGAATGGATTAGAATGGATCGTACGAATGGATTAGAATGGATACATTCGAGCGAATTTATTAGAATGGATCGTACGAATGAATTAGAATGGATCGTACGAATGGATTAGAATGGATCCTACGAATGGATTAGAATGGATACCTTTGTGCATATGAATTAGAATGGATCGTGCGAATGAATTAGAATGGATCATATTAATGAATTAGAATGGATCGTACGAATTAATTAAAATGGATACATTCGTGCGAATGAATTAGAATGGATCGTGCGAATCAATTAGACTGGATCATGCGAATGAATAAGAATAGATCATACGAATGAATTAGAATGGATCATACGAATTAATTAGAATGGATACATTCGTGCGAATGAATTAGAATGGATTGTATGAATGAATTAGAATGGATCGTACGAATGAATGAGAATGGATCATACGAATTAATTAGAATGGATCATACAAATGAATTAGAATAGATCGTACGAATGAATTAGAATGGATCGTACAAATGAATTAGAAATGATACATTCGTGCGAATGAATTAGAATGGATTGTGCGAATGAATAAGAATAAATCGTGCGAATGAATTAGAATGGATCGTACGAATGAATTAGAATGGATCGTGCGAATGAATTAGAATGGATCGTACGAATGAATTAGAATGGATACATTTGTTCGAATGAATTAGAATGGATCGTACGAATGAATTAGAATGGATCGTATGAATGAATTAGAATGGATCGTACGAATGAATTAGAATGGATCGTGCAAATGAATTAGAATGGATCGTACGAATGAATTAGAATGGATCGTACGAATGAACTAGAATGGATACATTCGTGCGAATGAATTAGAATGGATCGTACGAATGAATTAGAATGGATCGTACGAATGAATTAGAATGGATCTTATGAATGAATTAGAATGGATCGTACGAATAAATTAGAATGGATCGTACGAATGAATTAGAATGGATACATTCGTGCGAATGAATTAGAATGGATCGGACGAATGAATTAGAATGGATCGTACGAATGAATTAGAATGGATCGTACGAATGAATTAGAATGGATCGTACAAATAAATTAGAATGGATACATTCGTCCGAATAAATTAGAATGGATCATACGAATAAGTAAGAATGGATCGTACGAATGAAATAGAATAGATTGTACGAATGAATTAGAATGGATCCTACGAATGAATTAAAATGGATCGTGTGAAAGAATTAAAATGGATTGTATAAATGAATTAGAATGGATCTTATGAATGAATTAGAATGGATCGTGCGAATGAATTCGAATGGATCGTACGAATTCATTCTAATTCATTCATACAATCCATTCTAATTCTTTCACACGATCCATTCTAATTCATTCGTACGTTCCATTCTAATTCATTTGCACGATCCATGCTAATTCATTCGTTCGATCAATTCTAATTCATTAGCACGATCCATTCTAATTCATTCGTACGATCCATTCTAATTCATTCGCACGATCCATTCTAATTCATTCATAGGATCCATTCTAATTCATTCATACGATCTATTCTAATTCTTTCGCACGAATGTATCTATTCTAATTAATTCGCACGAATGTATCCATTCTAATTCATTCGTACGATCCATTCTAATTTATTCGTACGATCCATTCTAATTCATGCATACGATCTATTCTAATTCATTCATACAATCCATTCTAATTCTTTCACATGATCCATTCTAATTCATTCGTACGATCCATTCTAATTCATTCGCACAATCCATTCTATTGCATTCGTACGATCCATTCTTAGTCATTGCTACGATCCATTCTAATTCATTCGCACGAATGTATCCATTCTAATTCATTCGTACAAATCCATTCTAATTCATTCGTACAATCCATTCTATTTCATTCGTACGATCCATTCTTACTCATTCGTATGATCCATTCTAATTCATTCGCACGAATGTATCCATTCTAAATCATTCGTACGATCCATTCTAAATCATTCGTACAATCCATTCTATTTCATTCGTACGACCAATTCTAATTTATTAGCACGATCCATTCTATTTCATTCGTACGATCCATTTAAATTCATTCGCACGACCCATTCTAATTCATTCGTACAATCCATTCTATTTCATTCGTACGATCCATTCTTACTCATTCGTATGATCCATTCTAATTCATTTGCACGAATGTATCCATTCTAATCCATTCGTACGATCCATTCTAATCCATTCGTACGATCCATTCTAATTCATTCGCATGAATGTAACCATTCTAATTCATTCATTTGATCCATTCTAATTCATTCGTACGATCCATTCTAATTCATTCGTCCGATCCATTCTAATTCATTCGCACGAATGTATCCATTCTAAACGATTCATACGATCCATTCTAAGTTATTCGTACGATCCATTCTAATTCATTCGTAAGATCCATTCTAATTCATTCGTACGATCCAGTCTAATTCATTCGTACGATCCATTCTAATTCATTCGCACGAATGTATCCATTCTAGTTCATTCGTACGATCCATTCTAATTCATTCGTACGATCCATTCTATATCATTCGCACGATCCATTCTAATTCATTCGCACGATCCATTCTAATTCATTCGCGCGAATGTATCCATTCTAATTTATTCGTACGATCCATTCTAATTCATTCGTACGATCCATTCTAATTCATTCGCACGATCCATTCTAATTCATTCGTACGATCCATTCTAATTCATTCATCCGATCCATTCTAATTCATTCGTACGATCCATTCTAATTCATTCGCACAAATGTATCCATTCTAATTCATTCGTACGATCCATTCTAATTCATTCGCACGATCCATTCTAATTCATTCTAATTCATTCGTACGATCCATTCTAATTCATTCGTAAGATCCATTCTAATTCATTCACACAAATCTATCCATTCTAATTCATTCGTACGATCCATTCTTATTCATTCGCACGATCCATTCTAATTCATTCATACGATCCATTCTAATTCTTTCACACGATCCATTCTAATTCATTCGTAAGATCCATTCTAATTCATTCGCACGATCCATTCTAATTCATTCATAGGATCCATTCTAATTCATTCATATGATCTATTCTAATTCTTTCGCACGAATGTATCCATTCTAATTCATTCGCACGAATGTATCCATTCTAATTCGTTCGTACGATCCATCCTAATTCATTCGTACGATCCATTCTAATTCATTCGTACGATCCATTCTAATTAATTCGTATGATCCATTCTAATTCATTCATACAATCCATTCTAATTCATTCGCACGAATGTATCCATTTTAATTAATTCGTACGATCCATTCTAATTCATTCGTATGATCCATTCTTATTCATTCGCACGATCCAGTCTAATGGACTCGCACGATCCATTCTAATTCATTCGCACGAATGTATCCATTCTAATTAATTCGTACGATCCATTCTAATTCATTAATATGATCCATTCTAATTCATTCGTACGATCCATTCTAATTCATATGCACAAAGGTATCCATTCTAATCCATTCGTAGGATCCATTCTAATCCATTCGTACGATCCATTCTAATTCATTCGTACGATCCATTCTAATTCATTCGTACGATCCATTCTAATTCATTCGTACGATCCATTCTAATTCATTCGTACGATCCATTATAATTCATTCATAAGATCCATTCTAATTCATTCGTACGATCCATTCTAATTCATTCGTACGATCCATTCTAATTCATTCGCACGAATGTATCCATTCTAGTTCATTCGTACGATCCATTCTAATTCATTCGTACGATCCATTCTAATTCATTCGCACGAATGTATCCATTCTAGTTCATTCGTACGATCCATTCTAGTTCATTCGTACGATCCATTCTAATTCATTCGTACGATCCATTCTATTTCATTCGTATGATCCATTCTAATTAATTCGTTTGATCCATTCTAATTCATTCGTACGATCCATTCTAATTCATTCATACAATCCATTCTAATTCATTCGCACGAATGTATCCATTCTAATTAATTCGTACGATCCATTCTAATTCCTTCGTATGATCCATTCTAATTCATTCGTATGAATCCGTTCTAATTTATTCGTACAATCTATTCTATTTCATTCGTAAGATCCAACCAAATTCATTCGTACGAATGAATTAGAATAGATCGTACGAATGAATTAGAATGGATCGTACGAAGGAATTAGAATGGATCGTACGAATGAATTAGAATGGTTATATTCGTGCAAATGAATTAGAATGGATCGTATGAATGAATTAGAATGCATTGTATGAATGAATTAGAATGGATCGAATGAATGAATTAGAATGGATCGTACGAATAAATTAGAATGGATACATTCGTGCGAATGAATTAGAATGGATATATTCGTGCGAAAGAATTAGAATAGATCGTATGAATGAATTAGAATGGATCCTATGAATGAATTAGAATGGATCGTGCGAATGAATTAGAATGGATCGTACGAATGAATTAGAATGGATCGTGTGAAAGAATTAGAATGGATCGTACGAATGAATTAGAATGGATCGTGCGAATGAATTAGAATGGATCGTACGAATGAATTAGAATGGATATATTTGTGCGAATGAATTAGAATGGATCGTACGAATGAATTAGAATGGTTACATTCGTGCGAATGAATTATAATGGATCGTACGAATGAATTAGAATGGATACCTTCATGCAAGTGAATTAGAATGGATCGAATGAATGTATTAGAATGGATCGTATGACTGAATTAGAATGGATCGTGCGAAAGAATTAGAATGGATTGTGCGAATGAATTAGAATGGATCGTACGAATGAATTAGAATGGATCGTGTGAAAGAATTAGAATGGATTGTATGAATTAATTAGAATAGATCGTATGAATGAATTAGAATGGATCGTACGAATGAATTAGAATGGATCGTACGAATGAACTAGAATGGATACATTCGTGCGAATGAATTAGAATGGATCGTACGAATGAATTAGAATGGATCGTACAAATGAATTAGAATGGATCTTACGAATGAATTAGAATGGATCGTACGAATGCACGATCCATGCGAATGAATTAGAATAGATCGTACGAATGAACTAGAATGGATACATTCGTGCGAATGAGTTAGAATGGATCGTACGAATGAATTAGAATGGATCTTACGAATGAATTAGAATGGATCGTACGAATGAATTTGAATGTATCGTACGAATGAATTAGAATGGATACATTCGTGCGAATGAAGTAGAATGGATCGGACGAATGAATTAGAATGGATCGTACGAATGAATTAGAATGGATCGTACGAATGAATTAGAATGGATCGTACGAATAAATTAGAATGGATAAATTCATCCGAATGAATTAGAATGGATCATACGAATGAGTAAGAATGGATCGTACGAATGAAATAGAATAGATTGTACGAATGAATTAGAATGGATTCGTACGAATGAATTAGAATGGATACATTCGTGCGAATTAATTAGAATGGATTGTATGAATGAATTAGAATGGATCGTACGAATGAATTAGAATGGATCATATGAATTAATTAGAATGGATCATACGAATGAATTAGAATGGATCGTACGAATGAATTAGAATGGATCGTACGAATGAATTAGAATGGATACATTCGTGCGAATAAATTAGAATGGATTGTGCAAATGAATAAGAACAGATCGTGCGAATGAATTAGAATGGATCGTACGAATGAATTAGAATGGATCGTGCGAATGAATTAGAATGGATCGTACGAATAAATTAGAATGGATACATTTGTGCGAATGAATTAGAATGGATCGTACGAATGAATTAGAATGGATCGTATGAATGAATTAGAATGGATCGTACGAATGAATTAGAATGGATCGTGCGAATGAATTAGAATGGATCATACGAATGAATTAGAATGGATCGTACGAATGAACTAGAATGGATACATTCGTGCGAATGAATTAGAATGGATCGTACGAATGAATTAGAATGGATCGTACGAATGAATTAGAATGGATCGTACGAATGAATTAGAATGGATCGTACGAATGAATTAAAATGGATACATTCGTGCGAATGAATTAGAATGGATCGGACGAATGAATTAGAATGGATCGTATGAATGAATTAGAATGGATCGTACGAATGAATTAGAATGGATCGTATGAATAAATTAGAATGGATACCTTCGTCCGAATGAATTAGAATGGATCATACGAATGAATTAGAATGGATCGTGTGAAAGAATTAGAATAGATTGTATGAATGAATTAGAATGGATCGTATGAATGAATTAGAATGGATCGTGCGAATGAATTCGAATGGATCGTACGAATTCATTCTAATTCATTCATACAATCCATTCTAATTCTTTGACACGATCTATTCTAATTCATTCGTAGGATCCATTCTAATTCATTCATACAATCTATTCTATTTCATTCGTACATCCATTCTTACTCATTCGTATGCTCCATTCTAATTCATTCGGACGAATGTATCCATTCTAATTCATTCGTACGGTCCATTCTAATTCATTCGCACAATCCATTCTATTTCTTTCGTACGATCCATTTTTACTCATTCGTATGATCCATTTTGGATACATTCGTGCGAATGAATTAGAATGGATCATACGAATGAGTAAGAATGGATCATACGAATGAAATAGAATGGATTGTGCGAATGAATTAGAATGGATCGTACGAATGAATTAGAATAGATCGTGTGAAAGAATTAGAATTGATTGTATGAATGAATTAGAATGGATCGTATGAATGAATTAGAATGGATCGTACGAATGAATTAGAATGGATCGTACGAATGAACTAGATTGGATACATTCGTGCGAATGAATTAGAATCGATCGTACGAATGAATTAGAATGGATCGTACGAATGAATTAGAATGGATCTTACGAATAAATTAGAATGGATCGTACGAATGCACGATCCATTCGAATGAATTAGAATAGATCGTACGAATGAACTAGAATGGATACATTCGTGCGAATAAATTAGAATGGATCGTACGAATGAATTAGAATGGATCGTATAATGAATTAGAATGGATCGTACGAATAAATTAGAATGGATCGTACGAATGAATTAGAATGGATCATACGAATGAATTAGAATGGATACATTCGTGCGAATGAATTAGAATGTATACATTCGTGCGAAAGAATTAGAATAGATCGTATGAATGACTTAGAATGGATCCTATGAATGAATTAGAATGGATCGTGCGAATGAATTAGGATGGATCGTATGAATGAATTAGAATGGATCCTATGAATGAATTAGAATGGATCGTGCGAATGAATTAGAATGGATCGTACGAATGAATTAGAATGAATCGTGCTAATGAATTAGAATTGCTCGAACGAATGAATTAGAATGGATACATTCGTGCGAATGAATTAGAATGGATCGGACGAATGAATTTGAATGGATCGTACGAATGAGTAAGAATGGATCGTATGAATGAAATAGAATAGATCGTACGAATGAATTAAAATGGATCATACAAAGGAATTAGAATGGATCGTAGGAATGAATTAGAATGGATATATTCATGCAAATGAACTAGAATGGATCGTATGAATGTATTAGAATGGATCGTATGAGTGAATTAGAATGGATCGTACGAATGAATTAGAATGGATCGTATGAATGAATTAGAATGGATACATTCGTGTGAATGAATTAGAATGGATCGTATGAATGAATTAGAATAGATTTTGTGAATGAATTTGAACTGATCGTACGAATGAATTAGAATGGATACATTCGTGCGAATGAATTAGAATAGATTGTATGAATGAATTAGAATGGATCGTACGAATGAATTAGAATGGATCGTATGAGTGAATTAGAATGGATACGAAGGAATTAGAATGGATCGTACGAAGGAATTAGAATGGATCATACGAATGAAATAGAATGGATGGTACGAAGGAATTAGAATGGATCGTACAAAGGAATTAGAATGGATCGTACGAATGAATTAGAATGGATATATTCGTTCAAATGAATTAGAATGGATCATATGAATGAATTAGAATGGATCGTATGAGTGAATTAGAACGGATAGTACGAATGAAGTAGAATGGATCGTATGAATGAATTAGAATGGATACATTCGTGCGAATGAATTAGAGTGGATCGTGTGAATGAATTAGAATAGATTGTGCGAATGAATTAGAATGGATCGTACGAATGAATTAGAATGGATACATTCATGCGAATAAATTGGAATGGATTGTATGAAAGGATTAGAATGGATCGTACGAATGAATTAGAATGGATCGTACGAATGAATTAGAATAGATTGCGCGAATGAATTAGAATGGATCGTACGAATGAATTAGAATGGATCGTACGAAGGAATTAGAATGGATCATACGAATGAATTAGAATGGATCGTACGAAGGAATTAGAATGGATCGTACGAATGAATTAGAATAGATTGCGCGAATGAATTAGAATGGATCGTACGAATGAATTAGAATGGATCGTATGATTGAATTAGAATGGATCATACGAATGAGTAAGAATGGATCGTATGAATGAATTAGATTGGATCGTACGATCCATTCTAATTCATTAGCATGGATCGTGCTAATGAATTAGAATAGAATATACGAATGAATTAGAATGGATCGTAGAATGGATCGTACGAATGAATTAGAATGAATTAGAATGGATCGTACGAATGAATTAGAATAGATCATAGGAATGAATTAGAATGGATCGTGCAAATGAATTAGAATGGATACATTCGTACGAATGAATTAGAATGGATCGTACGAATGAATTAGAATGGATCCTACGAATGAATTCGAATGGATCGTACGATCCATTCTAATTCATTCATACAATCCATTCTAATTCATTCGCACGAATGTATCCATTCTAATCCATTCGTACGATCCATTCTAATCCATTCGTACGATCCATTCTAATTCATTCGCATGAATGTAACCATTCTAATTCATTCACACGATCGTATGAATTAGAATGGATACGTTCGTGCGAATGAATTAGAATAGATCGTGCCAATCCATTAGACTGGATCGTGCGAATGAATAAGAATGGATCATACGAATGAACTAGAATGGATCGTACGAATTAATTAGAATGGATACATTCGTGCGAATGAATTAGAATGGATCGTACGAATGAATTAGAATGGATCATACGAATTAATTAGAATAGATCATACGAATGAATTAGAATGGATCGTACGAATGAACTAGAATGGATCGTACGAATGAACTAGAATGGATATATTCGTGCGAATGAATTAGAGTGGATGGTACGAATGAATTAGAATGGATCGTACGATTCATTCTAATTTATTCGTACGATCCAGTCTAATACATTCGTATGATTCATGCTAATTCATTCGCACGATCCATTCTAATTCATTCGTACGATCCATTCTTATTCATTCATACGATCCATTCTAATTTATTCGTACGATCCATTCTAATTCATTCATACGATCTATTCTAATTCATTCGCACGAATGTAACCATTCTAATTCATTCATACGATTCATTCTAATTCATTCGTATGAGCTATTCTAATTCATTCGTACGATCCATTCTAATTCATTCGTACGATCCATTGTAATTCATTCATACAATCCATGTAGATTCATTCGCACAAATGTATCCATTCAAATTCATTCGTATGATCCAGTCTAATTCATTCGTACGATCCATTCTAATTCATTCGCACGAATATATCCATTCTAATTCTTTCGTACGATGCATTCTATTTCATTCGTACGATCCATTCTAATTCATTCATTTGATCCATTCTAATTCATTCGTACGATCCATTCTAATTCATTCGTCCGATCCATTCTAATTCATTCGCATGAATGTATCCATTCTAATTCATTCGTACGATCCATTCTAATTCATTCGTATGATCCATTCTAATTCATTCGTAAGATCCATTCTAATTCATTCGTACGATCCATTCTAATTCATTCGTCCGATCCATTCTAATTCATTCGCACGAATGTATCCATTCTAATTCATTCGTACGATCCATTCTAATTCATTCGTACGATCCATTCTAATTCATTCGTAAGATCCATTCTAATTCATTCGTACGATCCATTCTAATTCATTCGTACGATCCATTCTAATTCATTCGCACGAATGTATCCATTCTAGTTCATTCGTACGATCGATTCTAATTCATTCGTACGATCCATTCTAATTCATTCGCACCATCCATTCTAATTCATTCGTACGATGAATTCTAATTCATTCGCACGAATGTATCCATTCTAATTCATTCGTACGATCCTGAATTAGAATGGATCGTACGAATGAATGGATCGTGCGAATGAATTAGAATGGAATATACGAATGAATTAGAATGGATCATACGAATTAATTAGAATGGATCATATGAATGAATTAGAATGGATCGTACGAATGAATTAGAATGGATCGTACGAATGAATTAGAATGGATCGTGCGAATGAATTAGAATGGATCGTACGAATGAATTAGAATGGATACATTTGTGCGAATGAATTAGAATGGATCATACGAATGAATTAGAATGGATCGTATGAATGAATTAGAATGGATCGTACGAATGAATTAGAATGGATCGTGCGAATGAATTAGAATGGATCGTACGAATGAATTAGAATGGATCGTGTGAAAGAATTAGAATGGATCGTACGAATGAATTAGAATGGATCGTGCGAATGAATTAGAATGGATCGTACGAATGAATTAGAATGGATACATTCGTGCGAATGAATTAGAATGGATCGGACGAATGAATTAGAATGGATCGTACGAATGAGTAAGAATGGATCGTACGAATGAAATAGAATAGATCATACGAATGAATTAGAATGGATATATTCGTGCAAATGAATGAATTAGAATGGATCGTATGAATGAATTAGAATAGATTTTCTGAATGAATTAGAACTGATCGTACGAATGAATTAGAATGGATACATTCATGCGAATGAATTAGAATGGATTGTATGAATGAATTAGAATGGATCGTATGAATGAATTAGAATGGATCGTACGAATGAATTAGAATGGATACATTCGTGCGAATGAATTAGAATTGATCATACGAATGAATTAGAATGGATCGTGCGAATGAATTAGAATGGATCGTACGAATGAATTAGAATGGATACATTCGTGCGAATGAATTAGAATGGATACATTCGTGCGAAAGAATTAGAATAGATCGTATGAATGAATTAGAATGGATTGTATGAATGAATTAGAATGGATCGTATGAATGAGTTAGAATGGATCGTGCGAATGAATTCGAATGGATCGTACGAATTTATTCTAATTCATTCATACAATCCATTCTAATTCTTTCACACGATCCATTCTAATTCATTAGCACGATCCATGCTAATTCATTCGTTCGATCAATTCTAATTCATTAGCACGATCCTTTCTAATTCATTTGTACGATCCATTCTAATTCATATGCACAAAGGTATCCATTCTAATCCATTCGTAGGATCCATTCTAATCCATTCGTACGATCCATTCTAATTCATTCGTCCGATCCATTGTAATTCATTCGCACGAATGTATCCATTCTAATTCATTCGTATGATCCATTCTAATTCATTCGTACGATCCATTCTAATTCATTCGTAAGATCCATTCTAATTCATTCGTACGATCCATTCTAATTCATTCGTACGATCTATTCTAATTCATTCGCACGAATGAATCCATTCTAATTCATTCATACGATCCATTCTACTTCATTCGTACTATCCGTTCTAATTCACTCATACGATCCATTCTAATTCATTCATACGATCCATTCTAATTCATTTGCACGAATATATCCATTCTAATTCATTCATACGATCCATTCTAATTCCTTCGTACGATACATTCTAATTCCTTCGTACGATCCATTCTAATTCCTTCGTACGATCCATTCTATTTCATTCGTATAATCCATTCTAATTCCTTCCTACGATCCATTCTAATTCCTTCGTATCCATTCTAATTCACTCATACGATCCAATCTAATTCATTCGTACGATCCATTCTAATTCATTCATACAATCCATTCTAATTCATTCACACGAATGTATCCATTCTAATTCATTCATAAGATCCATTCTAATTCATTCGTACGATCTATTCTAATTCACTCATACGATCCATTCTAATACATTCATACGATCCATTCTAATTCATTTGCACGAATATATCCATTCTAAATCATTCGTACGATCCATTCTAATTCCTTCGTACGATCCATTCTAATTCATTCGTACGATCTATTCCAATTCATTCGTCCGATCCATTCTAATTCATTCGCACGAATGTATCCATTCTAATTCATTCGTACGATCCATTCTAATTCATTTGTACGATCCATTCTAATTCATTCATTTGATCCATTCTAATTCATTCGTACGATCCATTCTAATTCATTCGTTCGATCCATTCTAATTCATTCGCAAGAATGTATCCATTCTAATTCATTCGTACGATCCATTCTAATTCATTCGTACGATCCATTCTAATTAATTCGTACGATCCATTCTAATTCATTCGCACGAATGTATCCATTCTAGTTCATTCGTACGATCCATTCTAATTCATTCGTACGATCCATTCTAATTCATTCGCATGATCCATTCTAATTCATTCGTACGATCAATTCTAATTCATTCGCACGAATGTATCCATTCTAATTCATTCGAACGATCCTGAATTAGAATGGATCGTACGAATGAATTAGAATGGATACCTTTGTGCATATGAATTAGAATGTATTGTACGAATGAATTAGAATGGATCATATTAATGAATTAGAATGGATCGTACGAATGAATTAGAATGGATACATTCGTGCGAATGAATTAGAATGGATCGTGCGAATCGATTAGACTGGATCGTGCGAATGAATAAGAATAGATCATACCAATGAATTAGAATGGATCGTACGAAATAATTAGAATGGATACATTCGTGCGAATGAATTAGAATGGATTGTATGAATGAATTAGAATGGATCGTACGAATGAATTAGAATGGATCATACGAATTAATTAGAATGGATCGTACCAATTAATTAGAATGGATCGTACGAATGAATTGGAATGGATACATTCGTGCGAATGAATTAGAATGGATCGGACGAATGAATTAGAATAGATCGTACGAATGAATTAGAATGGATCGTACGAAGAAATTAGAATGGATCGTACGAATGAATTAGAATGGATATATTCGTGCAAATGAATTCGAATGGATCATATGAATGTATTAGAATGGATACATTCGTGCGAATGAATTAGAATGGATTGTACGAATGAATTAGAATGGATCGTACGAATGAACTAGAATGGATACATTCGTGCGAATGAATTAGAATGGATCGAACGAATGAATTAGAATGGATCGTACGAATAAATTAGAATGGATCGTACGAATGAACTAGAATGGATACATTCGTGCGAATGAATTAGAATGGAACGTACGAATGAATTAGAATGGATCGTACGAATGAATTAGAATGGATCTTACGAATAAATTAGAATGGATCGTACGAATGAATTAGAATGGATCGTACGAATGAATTAGAATGGATCTTACGAATGAATTAGAATGGATCGTACGAATGAATTAGAATGGATCGTACGAATGAATTAGAATGGATACATTCGTGCGAATGAATTAGAATGGATCGGACGAATGAATTAGAATGGATCGTACGAATGAATTAGAATGGATCGTACGAATGAATTAGAATGGATCGTACGAATAAATTAGAATGGATACATTCGTCCGAATGAATTAGAATGGATCATACGAATAAGTAAGAATGGATCGTACGAATGAAATAGAATAGATCGTATAAGTGAATTAGAATGGATTGTATGAATGAATTAGAATGGATCGTATGAATGAACTAGAATGGATCGTGCGAATGAATTCGAATGGATCGTACGAATTCATTCTAATTCATTCATACAGTCCATTCTAAGTCTTTCACACGATCTATTCTAATTCATTCGTAGGATCCATTTTAATTCATTCGTACAATCCATTCTATTTCATTTGTACGATCCATTCTTACTCATTCGTACGATCCATTCTAATTCCTTCGTATCCATTCTAATTCACTCATACGATCCATTCTAATTCATTCATACGATCTATTCTAATTCATTCATTCAATCCATTCTAATTCTTTCACACGATCCATTCTAATTCATTCGTACGATCCATTCTAATTCATTCGCATGATCTGTTCTTATTCATTCGCACAATCCATTCTAATTCATTTGCACGAATGTACCCATTCTAATTCATTCGTAAGATCCATTCTAATTCATTCGTATGATCCATTCTAATTCATTCGTATGATCCATTCTAATTAATTCGTATGATCCATTCTAATTCACTCATACGATCCATTCTAATACATTCATACGATCCATTCTAATTCATTTGCACGAATATATCCATTCTAATTCATTCGTACGATCCATTGTAATTCCTTCGTACGATCCATTCTAATTCCTTCGTACGATCCATTCTAATTCATTCGTACGATCCATTCTAATTCATTCGTACAATCTATTCTAATTCATTCGTACGAATGGATACATTCGTGTGAATGAATTAGAATGGATCGTACGAATGAGTAAGAATGGATCGTACGAATGAAATAGAATGGATTGCACGAATGAATTAGAATGGATCGTACGAATGAATTAGAATGGATCGTGTGAAAGAATTAGAATGGATTGTATGAATGAATTAGAATGGATCGTACGAATGAATTAGAATGGATACATTCGTGCGAATGAATTAGAATGGATCGTTCGAATGAATTAGAATGGATCGTACGAATGAATTAGAATGGATCGTACGAATGAAATAGAATAGATTGTACGAATGAATTAGAATGGATCCTACGAATGAATTAGAATGGATCGTGTGAAAGAATTAGAACGGATTGTATGAATGAATTAGAATGGATCGTATGAATGAATTAGAATGGATCGTACGAATGAATTAGAATAGATTGCGCGAATGAATTAGAATGGATCGTGCGAATGAAATAGAATGGATACAAATGAAATAGAATGAATCATACGAATGAATTAGAATGACGATCCATTCTTACTCATTCGTATGATCCATTCTAATTTATTCGCACGAATGTATCCATTCTAATTCATTCGTACGTCTAATTCATTCGTACGGTCCATTCTAATTCATTCGCACAATCCATTCTTTTTCATTCGTACGATCCATTCTTACTCATTCGTATGATCCATTATGGATACCTTCGTGCCAATGAATTAGAATGGATTATACGAATGAGTAAGAATGGATCGTACGAATGAAATAGAATAGATTGTGCGAATGAATTAGAATGGATCGTACGAATGAATTAGAATGGATCGTGTGAAAGAATTAGAATGGATGGTATGAATGAATTAGAATAGATTGTATGAATGAATTAGAATGGATCGTACGATTGAATTAGAATGGATTGTACGAATGAATTAGAATGGATCGTACGAATGAATTAGAATGGATACATTCGTGCGAATGAATTAGAATGGATACATTCGTGCGAAAGAATTAGAATAGATCGTATGAATGAATTAGAATGGATCCTATGAATGAATTAGAATGGATCGTGCGAATGAATTAGAATGGATCGTACGAATGAATTAGAATGGATCGTGCTAATGAATTAGAATTGATCGAACGAATGAATTAGCATGGATCGTGCTAATGAATTAGAATGGAACGTATGAACGAATTAGAATGGATCGTGTGAAAGAATTAGAATGGATTGTATGAATGAATTAGAATGAATTCGTACGATCCATTCGAATTCATTCGCACGATCCATTCTAATTCATTCATACGATCCATTCTAATTCTTTCATACAATCCATTCTAATTCTTTCACACGATCCATTCTAATTCATTCGTAGGATCTATTCTAATTCATTCGTACAATCTATTCTATTTCATTCGTACGATCCATTCTTACTCATTCGTATGATCCATTCTAATTCATTCGGACGAATGTATCCAATCTAATTTATTCGTACGATCCATTATAATTCATTCGTACGATCCATTCTCATTCATTCGTACGATCCATTCATACTCATTCGTATGATCCTTTCTAATTCATTCGTACGATCCATTCTAATTCATTCGTACGATCGATTCTAATTCATTCGCACTATCCATTCTAATTCATTCGTATGATCCATTCTAATTCATTCGTATGATCCATTCTAATTTATTCGTTCAAATATATCCATTCTAATTCATTCGCACGATCCATTCTAATTCATTCGCACGAATGTATCCATTCTAATTCATTTGCACGATCCATTCTAATTCATTCCTATGATCTATTCTAATTCATTCGTACGATCCATTCTAATTCATTCGTACGATCCATTCTACGATCCATTCTAATTCATTCGTATATTCCATTCTAATTCATTAGCACGATCCATGCTAATGAATTAGAATGGTTCGTACGATCCAATCTAATTCATTCATACGATCCATTCTTACTCATTCGTATGATCCATTCTAATTCAATCGTACGATCCATTCTAATTCATTCGTACGATCCATTCTAATTCATTCGTACGATCCATACTAATTCCTTCGTACGATCCATTCTAATTCATTCGTACAACCTATTCTAATTCATTCGTACGAATGGATACATTTGTGTGAATGAATTAGAATGGATCGTACGAATGAGTAAGAATGGATCGTACGAATGAAATAGAATGGATTGCACGAATGAATTAGAATTGATCGTACGAATGAATTAGAATGGATCGTGCGAATGAATTAGAATGGATCGTACGAAAGAACTAGAATGGATACATTCGTGCGAATGAATTAGAATGGATCGTACGAATGAATCAGAATGGATCGTACGAATGAATTAGAATGGATCTTACGAATGAATTAGAATGGATCGTACGAATGAATTAGAATGGATCGTACGAATGAATTAGAATGGATCAGACGAATGAATTAGAATGGATCGGACGAATGAATTAGAATGGATCAAATGAATGAATTAGAATGGTTACATTCATGCGAATGAATTAGAATGGATCGTACGAATGGATTAGAATGGATCGTACGAATGGATTAGAATGGATACATTCGAGCGAATGAATTAGAATGGATCGTACAAATGAATTAGAATGGATCGTACAAATGGATTAGAATGGATCCTACGAATGGATTAGAATGGATACCTTTGTGCATATGAATTAGAATGGATCGTACGAATGAATTAGAATGGATCATATTAATGAATTAGAATGGATCGTACGAATGAATTAGAATGGATCGTACGAATGAATTAGAATGGATCATATTAATGAATTAGAATGGATCGTACGAATGAATTAGAATGGATCGTATGAATGAATTAGAATGGATACATTCGTGCGAATGAGTTAGAATGGATACATTCGTGCGAAAGAATTAGAATAGATCGTATGAATGAATTAGAATGGATCCTATGAATGAATTAGAATGGATCGTGCGAATGAATTAGAATGGATCGTACGAATGAATTAGAATGGATCGTGCTAATGAATTAGAACTGATCGAACGAATGAATTAGAATGGATACATTCGTGCGAATGAATTAGAATGGGTCGGACGAATGAATTAGAATGGATCGTACGAATGAGTAAGAATGGATCGTACGAATGAAATAGAATAGATCGTACGAATGAATTAGAATGGATCGTACGAAGGAATTAGAATGGATCTAACGAATGAATTAGAATGGATATATTCGTGCAAATGAATTAGAATGGATCATATGAATGTATTAGAATGGATCGTATGAGTGAATTAGAATGGATCGTACGAATAAATTAGAATGGATCGTATGAATGAATTAGAATGGATACATTCGTGTGAATGAATTAGAATGGATCGTACGAATAAATTAGAATAGCTCATTCGAATGAATTAGAATGAATCGTATGAATGAATTAGAATGGTTACATTCGTGCGAATGAATTAGAATAGATCGTATGAATGAATTAGAATGGTTCGTACGAATAAATTAGAATGGATCGTGGGAATGAATTAGAATGGATCGTACGAATGAATTAGAATGGATCCACCGAATGAGTTAGAATGGATCATACGAATGAATTAGAATGGATTGTACGAATGAATTAGAATGGATTGTGCGAATGAATTAGAATGGATCCTATGAATGAATAAGAATAGATCGTACGAATGAATTAGAATGGATCATGCGAATGAATTAGCATGAATCGTACGAATGTATTAGAATGGATCGTACGAATGAATTAGAATAAATCGTACGATCCATTCTAATTCAATCGTCCGATCCATTCTAATTCATTCGCATTAATGTATCCATTCTAATTCATTCGTACAATCCATTATATTTCATTCGTACGATCAATTCCTACTCATTCGTATGATCCATTCTAATTCATTCGTATGATCCATTCTAATTCATTCGTACGATCCATTCTAATTCATTCGTACGAACCATTCTAATTCATTCGCACGATCCATTCTAATTCATTCATACGATCCATTCTAATTCATTCCTATAATCCATTCTAATTCATTCGCCCGATCCATTCTAATTCATTCATACGATCCATTCTATTCGAATGGATCATGCGATCCATTCGAATTCATTCGCACGATCCATTCTAATTCATTCATACGATCCATTCTAATTCATTCATACAATGCATTCTAATTCTTTCACACGATCCATTCTAATTCATTCGTACGATCCATTCTAATTCATTCGTACAATCCATTCTATTTCATTTGTACGATCCATTCTTACTCATTCGTATGATCCATCCTAATTCATTCGAACGATCCATTCTAATTCATTTGTACGATCCATTCTAATTCATTCGTACAATCCATTCTATTTCATTCGTACGATCCATTCTTACTCATTCGTATGATCCATTCTAATTCATTCGCACGAATGTATCCATTCTAATTCATTCATACAATCCATTCTAATTCATTCCGTACGATCCATTCTAATTCATTCGTACGATCGTACAAATGAATTAGAATGGATCGTACCAATGAATTAGAATAGATTGTGCGAATGAATTAGAATGGATTGTACTAATAAATTAGAATGGATCGTACGAATGAATTAGAATGGATCATATGAATGAGTAAGAATGGATCGTACGAATGAATTAGAATGGATCGTACGAATGAATTAGAATAGATCATACGAATAAATTAGAATGGATACATTCGTCCGAATGAATTAGAATGGATCATACGAATGAGTAAGAATGGATCATACGAATGAAATAGAATAGATTGTCCGAATGAATTAGAATGGATGCTACGAATGAATTAGAATGGATCGTGTGAAAGAATTAGAATGGACTGTATGAATGAATTAGAATGGATCGTATGAATGAATTAGAATGGATCGTGCGAATGAATTCGAATGGATCGTACGAATTCATTCTAATTCATTCATACAATCCATTCTAATTCTTTCACACGATCCATTATAATTCATTCGTACGTTCCATTCTAATTCATTAGCACGATCCATGCTAATTCATTTGTTCGATCAATTCTAATTCATTAGCACGATCCATTCTAATTCATTCCCACGATCCATTCTAATTTATTCGTACGATCCATTCTAATTCATTCGTACGATCTATTCTAATTCATTCGCACGAATGTAACCATTCTAATTCATTCATACGATTCATTCTAATTCATTCGTATGAGCTATTCTAATTCATGCGTACGATCCATTCTAATTCATTCGTATGATCCATTGTAATTCATTCATATAATCCATTTAGATTCATTCGCACAAATGTATCCATTCAAATTCATTCGTAAGATCCAGTCTAATTCATTCGTACAATCCATTCTAATTCATTCGCACGAATATATCCATTCTAATTCTTTCGTACGATGCATTCTAATTCATTCGTACGATCCATTCTAATTCATTCGTACGATGAATTAGAATGGATCGTACGAATGAATTAGAATGGATCGTACGAATGAATTCGAATGGATCGTACGATCCATTCTAATTCATTCATACAATCCATTCTAATTCATTCGCACGAATGTATCTATTCTAATCCATTCGTACGATCCATTCTAATCCATTCGTACGATCCATTCTAATTCATTCGCATGAATGTAACCATTCTAATTCATTCACACGATCGTATGAATTAGAATGGATACATTCGTGCGAATGAATTAGAATGGATCGTGCGAATGAATAAGAATGGATCATACGAATGAATTAGAATGGATCGTACGAATTAATTAGAATGGATACATTCGTGCGAATGAATTAGAATGGATTGTATGAATGAATTAGAATGGATCGTACAAATGAATTAGAATGGATCATACGAATTAATTAGAATGGATCATACGAATGAATTAGAATGGACAGTACAAATGAATTAGAATGGATCGTACGAATGAACTAGAATGGATCGTACGAATGAACTAGAATTGATACATTCGTGCGAATGAATTAGAATGGATCGTACGAATGAATTAGAATGGATCGTACGATTCATTCTAATTCATTCGTACGATCCATTCTAATACATTCGTACGATTCATGCTAATTCATTCGCACGATCCATTCTAATTCATTCGTACGATCCATTCTTATTCATTCATACGATCCATTTTAATTCAATCGTACGATCCATTCTAATTCATTCGCACAAATGTATCCATTCTAATTCATTCGTACGATCCATTCTAATTCATTCGCACGATCCATTTTAATTCATTCGTACGATCTATTCTAATTCTTTCACACGATCCATTCTAATTCATTCGTACGATCCATTCTAATTCATTCGCACGATCCATTCTAATTCATTCGTACGATCCATTCTAATTCATTCATACGATCCACTCTAATTCATTCGTACGATCCATTCTAATTCATTCGCACAAATGTATCCATTCTAATTCATTCACACGATCCATTCTAATTCATTCGTACGATCCACTCTAATTCATTCGCACGATCCATTCTAATTCATTCGTATGATCCATTCTAATTCATTCATACGATCCATTCTAATTCATTCGTACGATCCATTCTAATTCATTCGCACAAATGTATCCATTCTAATTCATTCGTACGATCCATTCTAATTCATTCACACGATCCATTCTAATTCATTCGTACGATCCATTTTAATTCATTCGCACAAATGTATCCATTCTAATTCATTCGTACGATCCATTCTAATTCATTCACACGATCCATTCTAATTCATTCGTACGATCCATTCTAATTCATTCCCACGATCCATTCTAATTTATTCGTACGATCCATTCTAATTCATTCGTAAGATCTATTCTAATTCATTCGCACGAATGTAACCATTCTAATTCACTCATACGATTCATTCTAATTCATTCGTATGAGCTATTCTAATTCATTCGTACGATCTATTCTAATTGATTCGTACGATCCAATGTAATTCATTCATACAATCCATTTAGATTCATTCGCACAAATGTATCCATTCAAATTCATTCGTACGATATAGTCTAATTCATTCGTACGATCCATTCTAATTCATTCGCACGAATATATCCATTCTAATTCTTTCGTACGATGCATTCTAATTCATTCGTACGATCCATTGTAATTCATTCATTTAATCCATTCTAATTCATTCGTACGATCCATTCTAATTCATTTGTCTGATCCATTCTAATTCATTCGCACGAATGTATCCATTCTAATTCATTCGTACGATCCATTCTAATTCATTCGTACGATCCATTCTAATTCGTTCGTACAATCCATTCTAATTCATTCGCGCGAATGTATCCATTCTAGTTCATTCGTACGATCCATTCTAATTCATTCGTACGATCCATTATAATTCATTCGCACGATCTATTCAAATTCATTCGTACGATCAATTCTAATTCATTCGCACGAATGTATCCATTCTAATTCATTCGTACGATCCTGAATTAGAATAGATCGTACGAATGAATGGATCGTGCGAATGAACTAGAATGGAATATACGAATGAATTAGAATGGATCATACGAATGAATTAGAATGGATCGTACGAATGAATTAGAATGGATCGTACGAATGAATTAGAATGGATCGTGCGAATGAATTAGAATGGATCGTACGAATGAATTAGAATGGATACATTTGTGCGAAATAATTAGAATGGATCGTACGAATGAATTAGAATGGATCGTATGAATGAATTAGAATGGATCGTACGAATGAATTAGAATGGATCGTGCGAATGAATTAGAATGGATCGTACGAATGAATTAGAATGGATCGTGTGAAAGAATTAGAATGGATCGTACAAATGAATTAGAATGGATCGTGCGAATGAATTAGAATAGATCGTACGAATGAATTAGAATGGATACATTCGTGCGAATGAATTAGAATGGATCGGACGAATGAATTAGAATGGATCGTACGAATGAGTAAGAATGGATCGTACGAATGAACTAGAATAGATCGTACGAATGAATTAGAATGGATCGTACGAAAGAATTAGAATGGATCGTATGAATGAATTAGAATGGATATATTCGTGCAAATGAATTAGAATGGATCGTATGAATGTATTAGAATGGATCGTATGAGCGAATTAGAATGGATCGTACGAATGAATTAGAATGGATCGTATGAATGAATTAGAATGGATACATTTGTGTGAATGAATTGGAATGGATCGTATGAATGAATTAGAATAGATTTTGTGAATGAATTAGAACTGATCGTACGAATGAATTAGAATGGATACATTCGTGCGAATGAATTAGAATGGATTGTATGAATGAATTAGAATGGATCCTATGAATGAATTGATACATTCGTGCGAATGAATTAGAATTGATCGTACGAATGAATTAGAATAGATCGTGCGAATGAATTATGTTGGGGGTAGCTGAAATCCGCCCAGGAGCTCGCCCTCCCCCGTGCTCGCCAAGTCAGCTTGACAGGGAGCGGGATCCACATTGGGCAGAAGGGGCCTCAGGCTAAGAGCTCGCTCGGGAGACGATCAAACTCTCTCAGAAGGTCATCCAAGCTCGTTCGGGAGCTCGCCTAAGCTCGCTCGGGAGCTCGCCCAGCCAGCACGAGAACGCGCTGGCAGAAGCAGCGGGAGTTAGATCGTCATGCATCCGAACAGCTCGCAAGGAGCTCGCCCACAGCTCGCAAGGAGCTCGCCCGAACAGCTCACAAGGAGCTCGCCCCACAGCTCGCAAGGAGCTCGCCCAAGACAGCTCGCAAGGAGCTCGCCCGAACAGCTCGCAAGGAGCTCGCCCAAAGCTCGCACAGGAGCTCGCCCAAGTTCGGTAAATGGCTTAGACAAAGAACGCGAAGGAGCTCGCCAAAGCTCACTCAAGAGCTCGTCCCAGCTTGTTCGGGAGCTCGTCTAAGCTCGCTCGGGAGCTCGCCTAAGCTCGCTCGGGAGCTCGCCTAAAGCTCGCTCAGGAGCCCGCCCAAGCTTGCCAAGACTCCCCTGTCTATCGAAGAGGTCGCTCCTGCGAGGTCCGACTCTTGATAGATGAGGAAGAGAAGGCGGAGCAATGGAGGGCGAGCTCGCCCTGGCTTCCCACCTGAGGTCGCCCACCATAGAGCAGCATGAAAGATTACCAGGTGTCGAGAACCCACTGAAGCTACGTGGACGATTGCAGTCCACGGAAGCCCGTCAGAGTCGGTTTGAGACCTCCTAGACTTGAACATTCTAGAAGATTCCCCTGGCGGCAACAGAACAGCAGCTGCTGTCCCCCACTACTTCGTCAGGCGAGCTAGACGACAAAGAATGTCAGGTGTCCAAGTTCCAAGAACTGTCAGAAACTATTGAAGGCTATAACGTGGGGGCCTAGAAGGTGCCGGAAAGAGCTTCCACACGTCGTAGCTCGATAGGTCGCCCATGTCTATAAATGCACACCCCCTGGCTCCAAAGTACAGGTTCGAAATCCCTTTCACTACCCCTTTGGTATACAACAGCTCTCCGTTGTGCTACCATAACTGACTTGAGCGTCGGAGGGTCTGTGCTCTTAAGGGAGCCAGCCGTTCTCACGTTTCTCTTTTCTTGGTCTTACAGGTAGCTCGCAAGGACCAGGAAAAATCCCCCAAACATTTGGCGCCGTCTGTGGGATCTATCGACTGGTTCCTGCGAGAACGCCCACGACCACGCGATTGAAAGCCGTGCTTTTCCAGACACCCGGATGGCTCCGGTCACGCGGAGGCAGACACGGGTGAAAGCCCACGCCGAGTCTGCACAAAGCAAGCTGCTCGCTGAAGCATCACAACCCCCTGTCCTGCTCAACGGCCATCTCCTTTTGAAGGTGTTGACCACTCAGCGGGCCATGGTGGGCGAGATAGTGCGACTGCGCCAGGTTCCGACGACGAGCCGGATCACTGATCTCTCCCCCGGGCTCACCCCGCGGAGGGAAGAGTCAGTGATCCCGTCCCAGCGTCCAGGAGTGTCGGCGGGGGTTGTTTTCCCTGTGCGACCTCCCCTTGTCCCAGCATCGCATCAGCCCACTATGGCGCCCACATGGCGAGCATCCCAGCAGGAGCCCCCTGTGGAGGACGCAGTGGCGCGCCGGACGAGAGGGACCGCGCTCGAGCGGCCGCAGCAACTCGACACCCAGCGCTCCAGCAACAAGTCAACCCTGCCGATGGCCCCTCCTTGCCGACGAAGCCTCGGTGCGGACTCGGGCGAGTCAGAGGACGTCGCCCCCGAGCACAACCATAGCAAGGCTGCGGCGAACCGGTTTCGAGAAAGCGTGCATGATTGCTTGGTACCTGCGCAGCTGTCTTTGGGAAATCACCCCGAGCACTGGCAGCTACTTAGCACGCCCGTCGACCTCATAGAAGAGCTCGCCGTCCGGGGAGGGAGCTCGCCCTTCACCAACGAGGTTCATCAGGGAGGTTTCCCTCAGCACTGGACCCCACCAAAGTTTGTTTTGTTCAACGGGTCGCAAGACCCCGTGGACCACCTCTTGGCCTACCGAAAGTTGTTATTCTTTCGGGATCAGGACCATGTTCTGTGCCGCGCCTTCCCGAGCAGCTTGGCGGGTTCGGCCCTCGACTGGTTTCACAAGTTACCTCCGGGCTCGGTCCCAAGCTTCACTGCTCTATCCGGGCTGTTCCTGGAACAGTACCGGTGCAATCGGCGACCTCCGAAGCAGATCGAATCACTATTCGGTCTTACCATGTGCGCAAGAGAGACCCTCCGGTGCTTCTCAATGCGATTCCGGAATGCCTATCTCGCTCTTGAGGACTCAGCAGGGTGAGACCGGACGGCCGTGAGTGCCTTTCGGAGCGCGCTCCCCGAAGGAGGTGAGCTACATGACGCGATAGTCATTTCTGATCCCCGCACCATGATCGAGCTCTTTGCCTTGGTCCAACAACACATTAAGCTCGAAGATGTGGTGCTGGATCGTCGAGGGAAGATGGCCGAGCAGCAGCAGCCCCCTACCTTGTGCGTAGGCGCCCTCTTGTAAACCATTTTGTGCGATAGTATGCTTGGACAAATTCAAATCTGTGCTCAGTAGAAATCTACAGCGAACAGCTCGCACGCGATCAGCTCACGTGCAGCGTCCTCAAAGAACAGTCCACCGTTGCGCGGACTTAAAGCAAGACCGGGATCCTCAGAGGCAGCCAGTGGGCGACCTTGAGCTTCCCGGGGTAGTCCGCCGTTGTGCGGACTTAAAGCAAGACCGGGATCCTCAGAGGCAGCCAGTGGGCGACCTTGAGCTTCCCGGGGTAGTCCGCCGTTGTGCGGACTTAAAGCAAGACCGGGATCCTCAGAGGCAGCCAGTGGGCGACCTTGAGCTTCCCGGGGCAGTCCTAAACCGAGATTCTGAGGATCCTTAACCGGTCAGGGGGTAGCTAGCTTTTTGATTCTTTCATCGCTCGTTGGACTTCCACCCTTTGGCCCTTACGCTCTGTTTTGGTTCGATTTCTATCGTTTTGTATTTTTGTCGAGCTATAGGGCCCCACTATTTCGCACATATCGAATTTTTCATGCATATCGGTCTTTTTGCGATGTCATTTATTTTTTATCGATTTAGCTACCTCGTCCGGGGTATGGTCCTCGGATCGTCGGGGAGAACACCATACGCGGCCTGATGCCACGCAGCTTAGCTCGTTGAGCGACCTGGTGACATCACGGGCAGACGCGGCAGAGACACCATACGCGGCCTGATGCCACGCAGCTTAGCTCGTTGAGCGATCTGGTGACATCACGGGCAGACGCGGTGGAGACACCATGCGCGCCCTGATGCCACGCAGCTTAGCTCGTTGAGCGACCTGGTGACATCACGGGCAGACGCGGCAGAGACACCATACGCGGCCTGATGCCACACAGCTTAGCTCATTGAGCGATCTGGTGACATCACGGGCAGACGCAGTGGAGACACCTTACGCGGCCTGATGCCACACAGCTTAGCTCATTGAGCGATCTGGTGACATCACGGGCAGACGCGGCAGAGACACCATACGTGGCCTGATGCCACGCAGCTTAGCTCGTTGAGCGATCTGGTGACATCACGGGCAGACGCGGCGAAGACACCTTACGCGGCCTGATGCCACGCAGCTTAGCTCGTTGAGCGACCTGGTGACATCACGGGCAGACGCGGCAGAGACACCATACGCGGCCTGATGCCACGCAGCTTAGCTCGTTGAGCGATCTGGTGACATCACGGGCAGACGCGGTGGAGACACCATACGCGCCCTGATGCCACGCAGCTTAGCTCGTTGAGCGACCTGGTGACATCACGGGCAGATGCGGCAGAGACACCATACGCGGCCTGATGCCACACAGCTTAGCTCATTGAGCGATCTGGTGACATCACGGGCAGACGCAGTGGAGACACCTTACGCGGCCTGATGCCACACAGCTTAGCTCATTGAGCGATCTGGTGACATCACGAGCAGACGCGGCACAACTTTCGGCACAAGGCCACACCAGTTTATTGTCCACGTGGCAGTAGCGGGAGGTAGTTTGAGCAGAACACAGAGAGAAGAAGCACCAATGGCCATGGCTCACAGCCCGCCCGGGACCAACCCGTGGCTGTGGCTCGTAAATCGCCCGGAGACCCTACGCGAGGTCGCTTGCGGCAGGTATATGCAGCCCGCCCGGTGTGGACCCCGACTGTGCGCGGCTAGTTCGCACCAGAAGGAGGCCGCCCGTGGAAGGTGCTCCCGACCCACCCGACGCTTGCAGTAGCGGATAACTGCGTTCCTTGGACATAGCAGCATCGTCCTCGAGGTCTCACCCATGAGACGCCGAGCCAAAGCCCACGGTGCCCAGATCGCCCTCGGCTGGTGCCCGCAGCTCGCCCGAGGCAGACCCTGACCGCGCGTGATGAGCCCGCTTCGGAAGGAGATCGCTCGTGGCTGACGCTCCCGGCCCCCCGGCGTTTGCCCTTGGCTGGTGCCCGCAGCTCGCCCTCGGCTGGTGCCCGCAGCTCGCTCGAGGCAGACCCTGACCACGCGTGATGAGTCCGCGTCGGAAGGAGATCGCCCGTAGCTGACGCTCCCGGCCCGCCCGGCGTTTGCCCTCGGCTGGTGCCCGCAGCTCGCCCTCGGCTGGTGCCCGCAGCTCGCTCGAGGCAGACCCTGACCACGCGTGATGAGTCTGCGTCGGAAGGAGATCGCCCGTAGCTGACGCTCCCGGCCCGCCCGGCGTTTGCCCTCGGCTGGTGCCCGCAGCTCGCCCTCGGCTGGTGCCCGCAGCTCGCTCGAGGCAGACCCTGACCACGCGTGATGAGTCCGCGTCGGAAGGAGATCGCCCGTAGCTGACGCTCCCGGCCCGCCCAGCGTTTGTGAAATACTGGCAGTCAAAACTCTCGGCGCAGCCGCCCACGGCAGGCGCCCGCAGCCCACAAGGTGGAGGTCGCCAATGACTGGTACTCCTAATCCGACTGTCGTGTGCAATAAGACTCCTGAGCAAGCGTCCAAGTCTCCTTGGTCGCTCCCTCAGGAGGGGGTAATGTTGGGGGTAGCTGAAATCCGCCCAGGAGCTCGCCCTCCCCCGTGCTCGCCAAGTCAGCTTGACAGGGAGCGGGATCCACATTGGGCAGAAGGGGCCTCAGGCTAAGAGCTCGCTCGGGAGACGATCAAACTCTCTCAGAAGGTCGTCCAAGCTCGTTCGGGAGCTCGCCTAAGCTCGCTCGGGAGCTCGCCCAGCCAGCACGAGAACGCGCTGGCAGAAGCAGCGGGAGTTAGATCGTCATGCATCCGAACAGCTCGCAAGGAGCTCGCCCACAGCTCGCAAGGAGCTCGCCCGAACAGCTCGCAAGGAGCTCGCCCCACAGCTCGCAAGGAGCTCGCCCAAGACAGCTCGCAAGGAGCTCGCCCGAACAGCTCGCAAGGAGCTCGCCCAAAGCTCGCACAGGAGCTCGCCCAAGTTCGATAAATGGCTTAGACAAAGAACGCGAAGGAGCTCGCCAAAGCTCACTCAAGAGCTCGTCCCAGCTTGTTCGGGAGCTCGCCTAAGCTCGCTCGGGAGCTCACCTAAGCTCGCTCGGGAGCTCGCCTAAAGCTCGCTCAGGAGCCCGCCCAAGCTTGCCAAGACTCCCCTGTCTATCGAAGAGGTCGCTCCTGCGAGGTCCGACTCTTGATAGATGAGGAAGAGAAGGCGGAGCAATGGAGGGCGAGCTCGCCCTGGCTTCCCACCTGAGGTCGCCCACCATAGAGCAGCATGAAAGATTACCAGGTGTCGAGAACCCACTGAAGCTACGTGGACGATTGCAGTCCACGGAAGCCCGTCAGAGTCGGTTTGAGACCTCCTAGACTTGAACATTCTAGAAGATTCCCCTGGCGGCAACAGAACAGCAGCTGCTGTCCCCCACTACTTCGTCAGGCGAGCTAGACGACAAAGAATGTCAGGGGTCCAAGTTCCAAGAACTGTCAGAAACTATTGAAGGCTATAACGTGGGGGCCTAGAAGGTGTCGGAAAGAGCTTCCACACGTCGTAGCTCGATAGGTCGCCCATGTCTATAAATGCACACCCCCTGGCTCCAAAGTACAGGTTCGAAATCCCTTTCACTACCCCTTTGGTATACAACAGCTCTCCGTTGTGCTACCATAACTGACTTGAGCGTCGGAGGGTCTGTGCTCCTAAGGGAGCCAGCCGTTCTCACGTTTCTCTTTTCTTGGTCTTACAGGTAGCTCGCAAGGACCAGGAAAAATCCCCCAAACAAATTAGAATGGATCGTACGAATGAATTAGAATGGATACATTCGTGTGAATGAATTAGAATGGATACATTCGTGCGAAAGAATTAGAACAGATCGTATGAATGAATTAGAATAGATTGTATGAATGAATTAGAATGGATCGTATGAATGAATTAGAATGGATCGTGCGAATGAATTCGAATGGATCGTACGAATTCATTCTAATTCATTCATACAATCCATTCTAATTCTTTGACACGATCCATTCTAATTCATTCGTACGTTCCATTCGAATTCATTAGCACGATCCATGCTAATTCATTCGTTCGATCAATTCTAATTCATTAGCACGATCCATTCTAATTCATTCGTACGATCCATTTTAATTCATTCGTACGATCCATTCTAATTCATATGCACAAAGGTACCCATTCTAATCCATTCGTAGGATCTATTCTTATCCATTCGTACGATCCATTCTAATTCATTCGTACGATCCATTCTAACTCATTCGCTCGAATGTATCCATTCTAATCCATTCGTACGATCCATTCTAATTCATTCGCATGAATGTAACCATTCTAATTCATTTATTTGATCCATTCTAATTTATTCGTACGATCCATTCTAATTCATTCTTCCGATCCGTTCTAATTCATTCGCACGAATGTATCCATTCTAATTCATTCGTACGATCCATTCTAATTCATTCGTACGATCCATTCTAATTCATTCGTAAGATCCATTCTAATACATTCGTACGATCCATTCTAATTCATTCGTACGATCCATTCTAATTCATTCGCATGAATGTATCCATTCTAATTCATTCATACAATCCATTCTACTTCATTCGTACTATCCGTTCTAATTCACTCATACGATCCATTCTAATTCATTCATACGATCCATTCTAATTCATTTGCACGAATATATCCATTCTAATTCATTCGTACGATCCATTCTAATTTCTTCGTACGATCCATTCTAATTCCTTCGTACGATCCATTCTAATTCCTTCGTACGATCCATTCTATTTCATTCGTATGATCCATTCTAATTCCTTCGTACGATCCATTCTAATTCCTTCGTATCCATTCTAATTCACTCATACGATCCATTCTAATTCATTCGTACGATCCATTCTAATTCATTCATACAATCCATTCTAATTCATTCACACGAATGTATCCATTCTAATTCATTCGTACGACCAGTTCTAATTCTTTCACAAAAGCTATTCTAATTCATTCATACGATCCATTCTAATTCATTCACACGAACGTATCCATTCTAATTCATTCATACGATCCATTCTAATTCATTCGTACGATCCATTCTAATTCACTCATACGATCCATTCTAATACATTCATACGATCCATTCTAATTCATTTGCACGAATATATCCATTCTAATTCATTCGTACGATCCATTCTAATTCCTTCGTACGATCCATTCTAATTCATTCGTACGATCTATTCTAATTCATTCGTCCGATCCATTCTAATTCATTCGCACGAATGTATCCATTCTAATTTATTCGTACGATCCATTCTAATTCATTCGTATCATCCATTCTAATTCATTCATTTGATCCATTCTACTTCATTCGTACGATCCATTCTAATTCATTCGTCCGATCCATTCTAATTCATTCGCACGAATGTATCCATTCTAATTCATTCGTACGATCCATTCTTATTCATTCATAGGATCCATTCTAATTCATTCGTACGATCCATTCTAATTCATTCGTACGATCCATTCTAATTCATTCGCACGAATGTATCCATTCTAGTTCATTCGTACGATCCATTCTAATTCATTCGTACGATCCATTCTAATTCATTCGCACGATCCATTCTAATTCATTCGTACGATCAATTCTAATTCATTCGCACGAATGTATCCATTCTAATTCATTCGTACGATCCTGAATTAGAATGGATCATACGAATGAATTAGAATGGATACCTTTGTGCATATGAATTAGAATGGATCGTACGAGTGAATTAGAATGGATCGTATTAATGAATTAGAATGGATCGTACGAATGAATTAGAATGGATACATTCGTGCGAATGAATTAGAATGGATCGTGCGAATCAATTAGATTGGATCGTGCGAATGAATAAGAATAGATCATACGAATGAATTAGAATGGATCGTACGAATTAATTAGAATGGATACATTCGTGCGAATGAATTAGAATGGATCGTACGAATGAATTAGAATGGATCATACGAATTAATTAGAATGGATCGTACCAATGAATTAGAATGGATCGTACGAATGAATTAGAATGGATACATTGGTGCGAATGAATTAGAATGGATCGGACGAATGAATTAGAATAGATCGTACGAATGAATTAGAATGGATCGTACGAAGGAATTAGAATGGATCGTACGAATGAATTAGAATGGATATATTCGTGCAAATGAATTAGAATGGATCGTATGAATGTATTAGAATGGATATATTCGTGTGAATGAATTAGACTGGATCGGACGAATAAATTAGAATAGATCGTACGAATGAATTAGAATGGATCGTACGAAGGAATCAGAATGGATCGTACGAATGAACTAGAATGGATTAGAATGGATCGTACAAATGAATTAGAATGGATCGTATGAATGAATTAGAATGCATCGTATGAATGAATTAGAATGGATCATATGAATGAATTAGAATGGATCGTACGAATGAATTAGAATGGATCGTGCGAATGAATTAGAATGGATCGTAGGAATGAATTAGAATGGATCGTACGAATGAACTAGAATGGATACATTCGTGCGAATGAATTAGCATGGATCGTACGAATGAATTATAATGGATCGTACGAATGAATTAGAATGGATCGTATGAATGAACTAGAATAGATACATTCGTGCGAATGAATTAGAATGGAACGTACGAATGAATTAGAATGCATCGTACGAATGAATTAGAATGGATCTTACGAATGAATTAGAATGGATCTTACGAATGAATTAGAATGGATTGTACGAATGAATTAGAATGGATCATACGAATGAATTAGAAGAGATACATTCGTGCGAATGACTTAGAATGGATCGGACGAATGAATTAGAATGGATCGTACGAATGAATTAGAATGGATCGTACGAATAAATTAGAATGGATACATTCGTCCGAATGAATTAGAATGGATCATACGAATGAGTAAGAATGGATCGTACAAATGAAATAGAATAAATCGTATAAGTGAATTAGAATAGATTGTATGAATGAATTAGAATGGATCGTATGAATGAATTAGAATGGATCGTGCGAATGAATTCGAATGGATCGTACGAATTCATTCTAATTCATTCATACAATCCATTCTAATTCTTTCACACGATATATTCTAATTCATTCGTAGGATCCATTCTAATTCATTCGTACAATCCATTCTATTTCATTTGTACGATCCATTCTTACTCATTCGTATGATCCATTCTAATTCCTTCGTATCCATTCTAATTCACTCATACGATCCATTCTAATTCATTCATACGATCTATTCTAATTCATTCATACAATCCATTCTAATTCTTTCACACGATCCATTCTAATTCATTCATATGATCCATTCTAATTCATTCGCACAATCCATTCTATTTTATTCGTACGATCCATTCTTACTCATTGGTACGATCCATTCTAATTCATTCGCACGAATGTATCCATTCTAATTCATTCGTACGAATCCATTCTATTTCATTCGTAAGATCCATTCTTACTCATTCGTATGATCCATTCTAATTCATTCGGACGAATGTATCCATTCTAATTTATTCGTACGATCCATTCTAATTCATTTGTACGATCCATTCTAATTCATTCGTACGATCCATTCTAATTCATTCGTCCGATCCATTCTAATTCATTCGCACGAATGTATCCATTCTAATTCATTCGTACGATCCATTCTAATTCATTCGTAAGATCCATTCTAATTCATTCATACGATCCATTCTAATTCATTCGTACGATCCATTCTAATTCATTCGTACAATCCATTCTAATTCATTCGTACGATCCATTCTAATTCATTCGCACAAATGTATCCATTCTAATTCATTCGTACGATCCATTCTAATTCATTCGTACGATCCATTCTAATTCATTCGTAAGATCCATTCTAATTCATTCGTACGATCCATTCTAATTCATTCGTACGATCCATTCTAATTCATTCGCACGAATGTATCCATTCTAGTTCATTTGTACGATCCATTCTAATTCATTCGTACGATCCATTCTAATTCATTCGCACGATCCATTCTAATTCATTCGTACGATCCATTCTAATTCATTCATACGATCCATTCTAATTCATTCGTATGATCCATTCTAATTCATTCGGACAAATGTATCCATTCTAATTCATTCGTACGATCCATTCTAATTCATTCACACGATCCATTCTAATTCATTCGTACGATCCATTCTAATTCATTCGCACGATCTGTTCTTATTCATTCGCACAATCCATTCCAATTCATTCGCACGAATGTATCCATTCTAATTCATTCGTAAGATCCATTCTAATTCACTCGTACGATCCATTCTAATTCATTCGTATGATCCATTCTAATTAATTCGTATGATCCATTCTAATTCACTCATACGATCCATTCTAATACATTCATACGATCCATTCTAATTCATTTGCACGAATATATCCATTCTAATTCATTCGTACGATCCATTCTAATTCCTTCGTACGATCCATTCTAATTCATTCGTACGATCTGTTCTAATTCATTCGTACGATCCATTCTAATTCATTCGTACGATCCATTCTAATTCCTTTGTACGATCCATTCTAATTCATTCGTACGATCCATTCTAATTCATTCGTACAATCTATTCTAATTCATTCGTACGAATGGATACATTCGTGTGAATGAATTAGAATGGATCGTACGAATGAGTAAGAATGGATCGTACGAATGAAATAGAATGGATTGCACGAATGAATTAGAATGGATCGTATGAATGAATTAGAATGGATGGTGTGAAAGAATTAGAATGGATTGTATGATTGAATTAGAATGGATCGTACGAATGAATTAGAATGGATACATTCGTGCGAATGAATTAGAATGGATCATCCGAATGAATTAGAATGGATCGTACGAATGAATTAGAATGGATCGTACGAATGAAATAGAATAGATTGTACGAATGAATTAGAATAGATCCTACGAATGAATTAGAATGGATCGTGTGAAAGAATTAGAATGGATCGTGTGAAAGTATTAGAATGGATTGTATGAATGAATTAGAATGGATCGTATGAATGAATTAGAATGGATCGTACGAATGAATTAGAATAGATTGCGCGAAAGAATTAGAATGGATCGTGCGAATGAAATACAATGGATACAAATGAAATAGAATGAATCATACGAATGAATTAGAATGACGATCCATTCTTACTCATTCGTATGATCCATTCTAATTTATTCGCACGAATTAATCCATTCTAATTCATTCGTACGTCTAATTCATTCGTACGGTCCATTCTAATTCATTCGCACAATCCATTCTATTTCATTCGTACGATCCATTCTTACTCATTCGTATGATCCATTATGGATACATTCGTGCGAATGAATTAGAATGGATCATACGAATGAGTAAGAATGGATCGTACGAATGAAATAGAATGGATTGTGCGAATGAATTAGAATAGATCGTACGAATGAATTAGAATGGATCGTGTGAAAGAATTAGAATTGATTGTATGAATGAATTAGAATAGATCGTATGAATGAATTAGAATGGATCGTACGAATGAATTAGAATGGATCGTACGAATGAATTAGAATGGATCGTACGAATGAATTAGAATGGATACATTCCTGCGAAAGAATTAGAATGGATCGTACGAATGAATTAGACGTACGAATGAATTAGAATGGATACATTCGTGCGAATAAATTAGAATGGATCATACGAATGAGTAAGAATGGATCGTCATTCTAATTCATTCGTATGATTCATTCTATTTCATTTGTATCCATTGTATGGATTGTATGAATGAATTAGAATGGAATAGAATGGATCATGTGAAAGAATTAGAATGGATAGTGTGAAAGAATTAGAATGGATTGTATGAATGAATCAGAATGGATCGTGTGAAAGAAGTAGAATGGATTGTATGAATGAATTAGAATAGATCGTATGAATGAATTAGAATGGATCGTACGAATGAATTAGAATGGATCGTACGAATGAATTAGAATGGATCGTACGAATGAATTAGAAAGGATACATTCGTGCGAATGAATTAGAATGGATACATTCATGCGAAAGAATTAGAATAGATCGTATGAATGAATTAGAATGGATCCTATGAATGAATTAGAATGGATCGTGTGAATGAATTAGAATGGATCGTACGAATGAATTAGAATGGATCGTGCTAATGAATTAGAATTGATCGAACGAATGAATTAGCATGGATCGTGCTAATGAATTAGAATGGAACGTACGAATGAATTAGAATGGATTGTGTGAAAGAATTAGAATGGATTGTATGAATGAATTAGAATAAATTCGTACGATCCATTCGAATTCATTCGCACGATCCATTCTAATTCATTCATACGATACATTCTAATTCATTCATACAATCCATTCTAATTCTTTCACACGATCCATTCTAATTCATTCGTAGGATCCATTCTAATTCATTCGTACAATCTATTCTATTTCATTCATACGATCCATTCTTACTCATTCCTATGATCCATTCTAATTCATTCGGACGAATGTATCCATTCTAATTTATTCGTACGATCCATTCTAATTCATTCGTACGATCCATTCTAATTAATTCGTACGATCCATTTTAATTCATTCGTCCGATCCATTCTAATTCATTCGCACGAATGTATCGATTCTAATTCATTCGTACGATCTATTCTAATTCATTCGTATGATCCATTCTAATTCATTCGTAAGATCCATTCTAATTCATTCGTACGATCCATTCTAATTCATTCGTACGATCCATTCTAATTCATTCGCATGAATGTATCCATTCTAGTTCATTCGTACGATCCATTCTAATTCATTCGTACGATCCATTCTAATTCATTCGCACGATCCATTCTAATTCATTCGTACGATCCATTCTAATTCATTCGCACGATCCATTCTAATTCATTCGTACGATCCATTCTAATTCATTCATACGATCCATTCTAATTCATTCGTACGATCCATTCTAATTCATTCGCACAATTGTATCCATTCTAATTCATTCGTACGATCCATTCTAATTCATTCGCACGATCCATTCTAATTCATTCGTACGATCCATTCTAATTCTTTCACACGATCCATTCTAATTCATTCGTACGATCCATTCTAATTCATTCGCACGATCCATTCTAATTCATTCGTACGATCCATTCTAATTCATTCATACGATCCATTCTAATTCATTCGTACGATCCATTCTAATTCATTCGCACAAATGTATCCATTCTAATTCATTCGTACGATCCATTCTAATTCATTCGCACGATCCATTCTAATTCATTCGTACGATCCATTCTAATTCATTTGCACGATCTGTTTTTATTCATTCGCACAATCCATTCTAATTCATTCGCACGAATGTATCCATTCTAATTCATTCGTACGATCCATTCTAATTCATTCGTACGATCCATTCTAATTCATTCGTATGATCCATTCTAATTAATTTGTATGATCCATTCTAATTCATTCGTACGATCCATTCTAATTCATTCATACAATCCATTCTAATTTATTCGTACGATCCATTCTAATTCACTCATACGATCCATTCTAATACATTCATATGATCCATTCTAATTCATTTGCATGAATATATCCATTCTAATTCATTCGTACGATCCATTCTAATTCCTTCGTACGATCCATTCTAATTTATTCGTACGATCTATTCTAATTCATTCGTACGATCCATTCTAATTCATTCGTACGATCCATTCTAATTCCTTCGTACAATCCATTCTAATTCATTCGTACGATCCATTCTAATTCATTCGTACAATCTATTCTAATTCATTTGTACGAATGGATACATTCGTGTGAATGATATAGAATGGATCGTACGAATGAATAAAATGGATCGTACGAATGAAATAGAATGGATTGCACGAATGAATTAGAATGGATCGTACGAATGAATTAGAATGGATCGTGTGAAAGAATTAGAATGGATTGTATGAATGAATTAGAACGGATCGTACGAATGAATTAGAATGGATCGTACGAAAGAATTAGAATGGATCGTACGAATGAATTAGAATGGATCGTACGAATGAATTCGAATAAATCGTATGAATGAATTAGAATGGATCGTACGAAGGAATTAGAATGGATTGTACGAATGAATTAGAATGGATATATTCGTGCAAATGAATTAGAATGGATCGTTTGAATGTATTAGAATGGATCGTATGAGTGAATTAGAATGGATCGTACGAATGAATTAGAATGGATCGTATGAATGAATTAGAATGGATACATTCGTGTGAACGAATTGGAGTGGATCGTATGAATGAATTAGAATAGATTTTGTGAATGAATTAGAACTGATCGTACGAATGAATTAGAATGGATACATTCGTGCGAATGAATTAGAATGGATTGTATGAATGAATTAGAATGGATCGTACGAATGAATTAGAATGGATCGTATGAGTGAATTAGAATGGATACGAAGGAATTAGAATGGATCGTACGAAGGAATTAGAATGGATCATACGAATGAAATAAAATGGATCGTACGAAGGAATTAGAATGGATCGTACGAAGGAATTAGAATGGATCGTACGAATGAATTAGAATGGATATATTCGTGCAAATGAATTAGAATGGATCGTATGAATGAATTAGAATGGATCGTATGAGTGAATTAGAACGGATAGTACGAATGAAGTAGAATGGATCGTATGAATGAATTAGAATGGATACATTCGTGCGAATGAATTAGAATGGATCGTATGAATGAATTAGAATAGATTGTGCGAATGAATTAGAATGGATCGTACGAATGAATTAGAATGGATTGTATGAATGAATTAGAATGGATCGTACGAATGAATTAGAATGGATCGTACGAATAAATTAGAATAGATTGTGCGAATGAATTAGAATGGATCGTACGAATGAATTAGAATGGATCGTACGAAGGAATTAGAATGGATCATACGAATGAATTAGAATGGATCGTACGAATGAATTAGAATGGATCGTACGAAGGAATTAGAAAGGATCATACGAATGAATTAGAATGGATCGTACGATTGAATTTGAATGGATCATACGAATGAGTAAGAATGGATCGTATGAATGAATTAGATTGGATCGTACGATCCATTCTAATTCATTAGCATGGATCGTGCTAATGAATTGGAATGGAATATACGAATGAATTAGAATGGATCGTAGAATGGATCGTACGAATGAATTAGAATGAATTAGAATGGATCGTACGAACGAATTAGAATAGATCATAGGAATGAATTAGAATGGATCGTGCAAATGAATTAGAATGGATACATTAGTGCGAATGAATTAGAATGGATCGTGCGAATAAATTAGAATGGATCGTATGAATAAATTAGAATGGATATATTTGAACGAATAAATTAGAATAGATCATAAGAATGAATTAGAATGGATCGTACGAATGAATTAGAATGGATAGTGCGAATGAATTAGAATCGATCGTACGAATGAATTAGAATGGATCGTACGAATGAATTAGAATGTATCATACGAATGAGTAAGAATGGATCGTACGAATGAATTAGAATGGATCGTACGAATGAATTAGAATGGATCGTACGAATAAATTAGAATGGATACATTCGTCCGAATGAATTAGAATGGATCATACGAATGAGTAAGAATGGATCGTACGAATGAAATAGAATAGATTGTACGAATGAATTAGAATGGATCCTAGTACGATCCATTCTAATTCATTCATACGATCTATTCTAATTCATTCATACAATCCATTCTTATTCTTTCACACGATCCATTCTAATTCATTCGTACGATCCATTCTAATTCATTCGTGCAATCCATTCTATTTCATTCGTACGATCCATTCTTACTCATTCGTACGATCCATTCTAATTCATTCACACGAATGTATCCATTCGTACGAATGAATTAGAATAGATTGTACGAATGAATTAGAATGGATCGTACGAATGAATTAGAATGGATCGTACGAAGGAATTAGAATGGATCGTACGAATGAATTAGAATAGATCGTATGAATGAATTCGAATAGATCGTACGAATGAATTAGAATGGATCTACGAAGGAATTAGAATGGATCATACGAATGAATTAGAATGGATATATTCGTGCAAATGAATTAGAATGGATCGTATGAATGTATTAGAATGGATCGTATGAGTGAATTAGAATGGATCATACGTATTAATTAGAATGGATCATACGAATGAATTAGAATGGATCGTACGAACGAATTAGAATGGATCATACGAATGAATTAGAATGGATACATTCGTGCGAATGAATTAGAATGGATTGTGCGAATGAATAAGAACAAATCGTGCGAATGAATTAGAATGGATCGTACGAATGAATTAGAATGGATCGTGCGAATGAATTAGAATGGATCGTACGAATGAATTAGAATGGATACATTTGTGCGAATGAATTAGAATGGATCGTACGAATGAATTAGAATGGATCGTACGAATGAATTAGAATAGATCGTACGAATGAATTAGAATGGATCGTACGAATGAATTAGAATGGATACATTCGTGCGAATGAATTAGAATGGATCGGACGAATGACGTACGATCCATTCTATTTCATTCGTATGATCCATTCTAATCCTTCGTACGATCCATTCTAATTCCTTCGTATCCATTCTAATTCACTCATACGATCCATTCTAATTCATTCGTACGATCCATTCTAATTCATTCATACAATCCATTCTAATTCATTCGCATGAATGTATCCATTCTAATTCATTCGTACGATCAGTTCTAATTCATTCACAAAATCTATTCTAATTCATTCGTACGATCCATTCTAATTCATTCACACGAATGTATCCATTCTAATTCATTCATACGATCCATTCTAATTCATTCGTACGATCCAGTCTAATTCACTCATACGATCCATTCTAATACATTCATACGATCCATTCTAATTCATTTGCACGAATCTATCCATTCTAATTCATTCGTACGATCCATTCTAATTCCTTCATACGATCCATTCTAATTCATTCGTACGATCTATTCTAATTCATTCGTACGATCCATTCTAATTCATTCGTACGATCCATTCTAATTCCTTCGTACGATCAATTCTAATTCATTCGTACGATCCATTCTAATTCATTATTACAATCCATTCTAATTCTTTCACACGATCCATTCTAATTCATTCGTACGATCCATTCTAATTCATTCATGCAATCCATTCTATTTCATTCGTACGATCCATTCTTACTCATTCGTACGATCCATTCTAATTCATTCACACGAATGTATCCATTCGTACGAATGAATTAGAATAGATTGTACGAATGAATTAGAATGGATGGTACGAATGAATTAGAATGGATCATACGAAGGAATTAGAATGGATCGTACGAATGAATTAGATTGGATCGTACGAATAAATTAGAATAGATCGTACGAATGAATTAGAATGGATCGTACGAAGGAATTAGAATGGATCGTACGAATGAATTAGAATGGATATATTCATGCAAATGAATTAAAATGGATCGTATGAATGTATTAGAATGGATCGTATGAGTGAATTAGAATGGATCGTACGAATGAATTAGAATGGATCGTATGAATGATTTAGAATGGATACATTCGTGCGAATGAATTAGAATTGATCGTACGAATGAATTAGAATGGATCGTGCGAATGAATTAGAATGGATCGTACGAATGAATTATAATGGATCGTACGAATGAACTAGAATGGATACATTCGTGCGAATGAATTAGAATGGATCGTACGAATGAATTAGAATGGATCGTACGAATGAATTAGAATGGATCGTACGAATGAATTAGAATGGATACATTCGTGCGAATGAATTAGAATGGATCGGACGAATGAATTAGAATGGATCGTACGAATGAATTAGAATGGATCAAATGAATGAATTAGAATGGTTACATTCATGCGAATGAATTAGAATGGATCGTACGAATGGATTAGAATGGATCGTATGAATGGATTAGAATGGATACATTCGAGCGAATGAATTAGAATGGATTGTACGAATGAATTAGAATGGATCGTACGAATGGATTAGAATGGATCCTATGAATGGATTAGAATGGATACCTTTGTGCATATGAATTAGAATGGATCGTATGAATGAATTAGAATGGATCATATTAATGAATTAGAATGGATCGTACGAATGAATTAGAATGGATACATTCGTGCATGATCCATTCTAATTCATTCGCACGAATGTATCCATTCTAATTCATTCGTACGATCCATTCTAATTCATTAATATGATCCATTCTAATTCATTCGCCCGATCCATTCTAATTCATTCATACGATTCATTCTATTCGAATGGATCATGCAATCCATTCGAATTCATTCGCACGATCCATTCTAATTCATTCATACGATCCATTCTAATTCATTCATAGAATGCATTCTAATTCTTTCACACGATCTATTCTAATTCATTCGTACGATCCATTCTAATTCATTCGTACAATCCATTCTATTTCATTTATACGATCCATTCTTACTCATTCGTATGATCCATTCTAATTCATTCGTACGATCCATTCTAATTCATTTATACGATCCATTCTAATTCATTCGTACAATCCATTCTATTTCATTCGTACGATCCATTCTTACTCATTCGTATGATCCATTCTAATTCATTCGCACGAATGTATCCATTCTAATTCATTCATACAATCTATTCTAATTCATTCCGTACGATCCATTCTAATTCATTCGTACGATCGTACGAATGAATTAGAATGGATCGTACGAATGAATTAGAATAGATTGTGCGAATGAATTAGAATGGATCGTACGAATGAATTAGAATAGATCGTACGAATGAATTAGAATGGATCGTACGAATATATTAGAATGGATACATTCGTCCGAATGAATTAGAATGGATCATACGAATGAGTAAGAATGGATCGTACGAATGAAATAGAATAGATTGTACGAATGAATTACAATGGATCCTACGAATGAATCAGAATGGATCGTGTGAAAGAATTAGAATGGATTGTATGAATGAATTAGGATGGATCGTATGAATGAATTAGAATGGATCGTGCGAATGAATTCGAATGGATCGTACGAATTCATTCTAATTCATTCATACAATCCATTCTAATTCTTTCACATGATCCATTCTAATTCATTCGTACGTTCCATTCTAATTCATTAGCACGATCCATGCTAATTCATTCGTTCGATCAATTCTAATTCATTAGCACGATCCATTCTAATTCATTCCCACGATCCATTCTAATTTATTCGTACGATCCATTCTTATTCATTGGTACGATCTATTCTAATTCATACGCACGAATGTAACCATTCTAATTTATTCATACGATTCATTCTAATTCATTCGTATGAGCTATTCTAATTCATTCGTACGATCCATTCTAATTCATTCGTACGATCAATTGTAATTCATTCATACAATCCATTTAGATTCATTCGCACAAATGTATCCATTGAAATTCATTCGTACGATCCAGTCTAATTCATTCGTACGATCCATTCTAATTCATTCGCACGAATATATCCATTCTAATTCTTTCGTACGATGCATTCTAATTCATTCGTACGATCCATTCTAATTCATTCGTACGATCCATTTACGAATGAAGTAGAATGGATCGTATGAATGAATTAGAATGGATACATTCGTGCGAATGAATTAGAATGGATCGTATGAATGAATTAGAATAGATTGTGCGAATGAATTAGAATGGATCGTACGAATGAATTAGAATGGATACATTCGTGCGAATAAATTAGAATGGATTGTATGAATGAATTAGAATGGATCGTACGAATGAATAAGAATGGATTGTACGAATGAATTAGAATAGATTGCGCGAATGAATTAGAATGGATCGTGCGAATGAAATAGAATGGATACAAATGAATTAGAATGGATCATACGAATGAATTAGAATGACGATCCATTCTTACTCATTTGTATGATCCATTCTAATTTATTCGCACGAATGTATCCATTCTAATTCATTCGTACGTATAATTCATTCGTACGGTCCATTCTAATTCATTCGCACAATCCATTCTATTTCATTCGTACGATCCATTCTTACTCATTCGTATGATCCATTATGGATACATTCGTGCGAATGAATTAGAATGGATCATACGAATGAGTAAGAATGGATCGTACGTATGAAATAGAATGGATTGTGCGAATGAATTAGAATGGATCGTACGAATGAATTAGAATGGATCGTGTGAAAGAATTAGAATGGATTGTATGAATGAATTAGAATAGATTGTATGAATGAATTAGAATGGATCGTATGAATGAATTAGAATGGATCGTACGAATGAATTAAAAAGGATACATTCGTGCGAATGAATTAGAATGGATACATTCATGCGAAAGAATTAGAATAGATCGTATGAATGAATTAGAATGGATCCTATGAATGAATTAGAATGGATCGTGCGAATGAATTAGAATGGATCGTGCGAATGAATTAGAATGGATCGTGCTAATGAATTAGAATTGATCGAAAGAATGAATTAGCATGGATCGTGCTAATGAATTAGAATGGAACGTACGAATGAATTAGAATGGATTGTGTGAAAGAATTAGAATGGATTGTATGAATGAATTAGAATAAATTCGTACGATCCATTCGAATTCATTCGCACGATCCATTCTAATTCATTTATACGATCCATTCTAATTCATTCATACAATCCATTCTAATTCTTTCACACGATCCATTCTAATTCATTCGTAGGATCCATTCTAATTCATTCGTACAATCTATTCTATTTCATTCATACGATCCAATCTTACTCATTCGTATGATCCATTCTAATTCATTCGGACGAATGTATCCATTCTAATTTATTCGTACGATCGATTCTAATTCATTCATACGATCCATTCTAATTCATTCGTACGATCCATTCTAATTCATTCGTCCGATCCATTCTAATTCATTCGCACGAATGTATCGATTCTAATTCATTCGTACGATCCATTCTAATTCATTCGTACGATCCATTCTAATTCATTCGTAAGATCCATTCTAATTCATTTGTACGATCCATTCTAATTCATTCGTACGATCCATTCTAATTCATTCGTATGAATGTATCCATTCTAGTTCATTCGTACGATCCATTCTAATTCATTCGTACGATCCATTCTAATTCATTCGCACGATCCATTGTAATTCATTTGTACGATCCATTCTAATTCATTCATACGATCCATTCTAATTCATTCGCACAAATGTATCCATTCTAATTCATTCGTACGATCCATTCTAATTCTTTCACACGATCCATTCTAATTCATTCGTACGATCCATTCTAATTCATTCATACGATCCATTCTAATTCATTCGTACGATCCATTCTAATTCATTCGCACAAATGTATCCATTCTAATTCATTCGTACGATCCATTCTAATTCATTCGCACGATCCATTCTAATTCATTCGTACGATCCATTCTAATTCATTTGCACGATCTGTTTTTATTCATTCGCACAAACCATTCTAATTCATTCGCACGAATGTATCCATTCTAATTCATTCGTACGATCCATTCTAATTCATTCGTATGATCCATTCTAATTAATTTGTATGATCCATTCTAATTCATTCGTACGATCCATTCTAATTCATTCATACAATCCATTCTAATTTATTCGTACGATCCATTCTAATTCACTCATACGATCCATTCTAATACATTCATACGATCCATTCTAATCCATTTGCACGAATATATCCATTCTAATTCATTCGTACGATCCATTCTAATTCCTTCGTACGATCCATTCTAATTCATTCGTACGATCTATTCTAATTCATTCGTACGATCCATTCTAATTCATTCGTACGATCCATTCTAATTCCTTCGTACGATCCATTCTAATTCATTCGTACGATCCATTCTAATTCATTCGTACAATCTATTCTAATTCATTTGTACGAATGGAAACATTCATGTGAATGAATTAGAATGGATCGTACGAATGAATAAGAATGGATTGTACGAATGAAATAGAATGGATTGCACGAATGAATTAGAATGGATCGTACGAATGAATTAGAATGGATCGTGTGAAAGAATTAGAATGGATTGTATGAATGAATTAGAATGGATCGTACGAATGAATTAGAATAGATCGTACGAAAGAATTAGAATGGATCGTACGAATGAATTAGAATGGATCGTACGAATGAATTCGAATAAATCGTACGAATGAATTAGAATGGATCATACGAAGGAATTAGAATGGATTGTACGAATGAATTAGAATGGATATATTCGTGCAAATGAATTAGAATGGATCGTATATTCCATTCCAATTCATTAGCACGATCCAAGCTAATGAATTAGAATGGATTGTACGATCCAATCTAATTCATTCATACGATCCATTCTTACTCATTCGTATGATCCATTCTAATTCAATCGTACGATCCATTCTAATTCATTCGTACGATCCATTCTAATTCCTTCGTATGATCCATTCTAATTCATTCGTACGATCCATTCTAATTCATTCGTACGATCCATTCTAATTCATTCGCACAATCTATTCTAATTCATTCGTACGATCCATTCTAATTCTTTCGTACGATCCATTCTAATTCATTCATACAATCCATTCTAATTCATTCGTACGATCCATTCTAATTCATTCGCACAAGCTATTCTAATTCATTCATACGATCCATTCTAATTCATTCGCACGAATGTATCCATTCTAATTCATTCGTACGATCCATTCTAATTCATTCGTACGATCCATTCTAATTCATTCGCACGAATGTATCCATTCTAATTCATTTGTACGATCCATTCTACTTCATTCGTACTATCCGTTCTAATTCACTCATACGATCCATTCTAATTCATTCATACGATCCAATCTAATTCATTTGCACGAATATATCCATTCTAATTCATTCGTACGATCCATTCTAATTCCTTCGTACGATCCATTCTAATTCCTTCGTACGATCAATTTTATTTCATTCGTATGATCCATTCTAATTCCTTCGTACGATCCATTCTAATTCCTTCGTATCCATTCTAATTCACTCATACGATCCATTATAATTCATTCGTACGATCCATTCTAATTCATTCATACAATCCATTCTAATTCATTCGCACATATGTATCCATTCTAATTCATTCGTACGATCAGTTCTAATTCATTCACAAAATCTATTCTAATTCATTCATACGATCCATTCTAATTCATTCACACGAATGTATCCATTCTAATTCATTCATACGATCCATTCTAATTCATTCGTACGATCCAGTCTAATTCACTCATACGATCCATTCTAATACATTCATACGATCCATTCAAATTCATTTGCATGAATCTATCCATTCTAATTCATTCGTACGATCCATTCTAATTCCTTCATACGATCAATTCTAATTCATTCGTACGATCTATTCTAATTCATCCGTACGATTCATTCTAATTCATTCGTACGATCCATTCTAATTCCTTCGTACGATCAATTCTAATTCATTCGTACGATCCATTCTAATTTATTCATACAATCCATTCTAATTCTTTCACACGATCCATTCTAATTCATTCGTACGATCCATTCTAATTCATTCGTGCAATCCATTCTATTTCATTCGTACGATCCATTCTTACTCATTCGTACGATCCATTCTAATTCATTCACACGAATGTATCCATTCGTACGAATGAACTAGAATAGATTGTACGAATGAATTAGAATGGATCGTACGAATGAATTAGAATGGATCGTACGAAGGAATTAGAATGGATCGTACGAATGAATTAGATTGGATCGTACGAATGAATTAGAATAGATCGTACGAATGAATTAGAATGGATCGTACGAAGGAATTAGAATGGATCGTACGAATGAATTAGAATGGATATATTCGTGCAAATGAATTAGAATGGATCGTATGAATGTATTAGAATGGATCGTATAAGTGAATTAGAATGGATCGTACGAATGAATTAGAATGGATCGTATGAATGAATTTGAATGGATACATTCGTGCGAATGAATTAGAATTGATCGTACGAATGAATTAGAATGGATCGTGCGAATGAATTAGAATGGATCGTACGAATGAATTATAATGGATCGTACGAATGAACTAGAATGGATACATTCGTGCGAATGAATTAGAATGGATCGTACGAATGAATTAGAATGGATCGTACGAATGAATTAGAATGGATCTTACGAATGAATTAGAATGGATCGTACGAATGAATTAGAATGGATCGTACGAATGAATTAGAATGGATACATTCATGCGAATGAATTAGAATGGATCGGATGAATGAATTAGAATGGATCGTACGAATGAATTAGAATGGATCAAATGAATAAATTAGAATGATTACATTCATGCGAATGAATTAGAATGGATCC